>CM060562.1:25329085-26814085 GCA_030625065.1 Alectoris magna
CATCCTTAGAGATCGTGAAGTGAGGCAACATAGCCTTTTTCTTTTCTTGCAGTGCTATGTTTAAGAATGAATATGTTCTGCTTTTGTTTGTGCCAAGGGGAAATTTAAAAAGTGGTACACCTTTATTCTGACTATGCTTTTACTGTGAATTGTAGCTTCTCAGAGAAACAGTTTAGTAAATAATGTTGTCTGCCAAGGAGCTGGCTTAGGTGGCATTTTCTGAACTACTCCCTTGTAGTCTGAACAACTCTTTAGACTTCTGTTATCTGTTTGCTGACGACTGTAAAAGAAGAACTTCTGCACTTGCTTTATCACTGTGTAGCTCTTCTGGAGGTTGTAAAACTAAATTTTTCACAGGCCTAACATAGCAAATCTGAAATCAGAAGCATCATTCTGTATACTGATCTTCTTAATGTGCTGCAAACAAAGAAAACTAGTATTATTCTCATATCTCTGTTATATTTACTTATATACACACAAGTATGAATTTTGGTGTGTGTGCATCTACAAGTATATCCAAGTATCAAATACAAATCTCTTGTTATCAAAGCATGCAGAGCTGTGTTTTCCTCTCCCTTGTGCCAGGATTTAGAATCTAAATGATCTTTGTTTCCATTTGTATTAATGATGCCTCAAAGATGCTTTTCCACATATGGAACAAATAATAATTATTTTGAAGTGGCTGCTCACTGCAAATTCCTGGGCCATGTTGGGTTTTATACTGGAGGAATCAGAGTGAAGTGAGGCAATGAAAAATGTTTGATTTGTGAAATTTATTGTAGCACTTAAATAATCATGCAGTTTTCACAATGGTATGTCTATGGTGACTCAAGGGATGGAACACTTTCCCTGTGAGGACAGGCTGAGAGAGATGGGGCTGTTCAGCCTGGCGAAGAGAAGTCTCTGGGAAGACCTGACAGTGGTATTTTAGTATCTGAAGGAGAGCTACAAGAAAGAAGGGGACACACTCTTGCAGAGTCTGTGGTGAATTGGACTGAGGGAAATGGTTTCAAATGAAGGAGTGCGAATTTAGATTGGATATAAGGAAGAAGTTTTTTTATAGTGAGGGTGTGGTGAGACACTGGAACAGGTTGCCCGGAGAGGTGGTGGATGCCCTGTCCCTGGACACACTCAAGACCAGGTGAGGGGACTCTGAGCAACCTGAATGAACTGTAGGTGTCCCTGTTCATTGCAGGGGAGTTAGCCTAAATGATTTTTGAAGCCCCTTCCAGCTCTAAAGATTCTAAGATTCTTTGACTGTGCATATGTAGAAAGAGAACAGACTTCAAATGGAGGACATTTGTAACTGCAACCAAGTACAGCAAATGCTTATTGTCTATGCAAACCTCAAGCTGAAATAAACCATTGAAAGTACAGATGAGTGTTATTCACCTATGCCGCTTCTGACTTTCAGAAAAATGAGTATCTTCATCCAAATTCCATACTGTATTCACAAAATGTTACTATTATGGGCAAATTTAAAAGCTTCCTCCCCACAAATTTCCTAGACAATAAGATGGCCTCCAAAATACTCTGCAAATTTGAACTAACTGCTGAAAGATTATGAAAGCTGTAAGACAGAGACCAAGTTTAAAGTGAGCACTATTACTTGTGTATGAATTCTCTATTCAATGGAGCTCTATATTGTCTTGCCACCTGCCTTGTCTAGAGAAGGATATCAATTTCTTTGTGTCCCATGATACAAATCAGGGTCCATCATGATCCATCATCAGCAGAAAGGGATTTAACAAGACAGGAAGTACCTCGTTATATCTGACTAGTATGTACATAGGCAAAGAAGGGGAGGAAAGAGTTTTGAAGAAGGCTGGTTTTCCTCTAGCTGTGTGAACACACTGCTGCCTCCTGTCAAAAATATTCTTGCCATTTTGGAAATTTCTGCATTGCAAATAAAGCACAGTGAACAACAGAGCCTGCTATTTCCCATGGTGTCTAGTCTGGTTAAAACCTTATTTTTCCACCTTGAATTACCTCCAAGAATTACCCTGGAGTATGCAAGTAACTTAAGATGCTAGTTTAGGGCCTTTACTCAAGAAGTGATTAGTCTAAATAGTAGGTGATGGTGCAGAGGTCCAACAAAATATTCTTTATTTTGTAATGTTTTGATGACCTATTGCTAATCTTAAACTATGAAAGATAAAGAATGCAACAGCTGATATCCAGAAAATACAAACTAATGCAAATATGAGCTGGATTGCAAAGAGAAGACAAAGCATAGCTCTGTCAGCTGTGGAGAATCTTGTAATGAAAGACGTTTGCCTAGCTGAGACTGTTCCATTTCAGCCTGTAGGGTTACATTAGCTAAAATGTCCATTCCAAAGTTAGCAAGGTCAAACGTCTTCCTTCTGCTTTTCCCAAAATTGCTGTGACTAGTGTATGTTATTGCTTTAAAGACTTAACTCATGTTTTATGATAGGATCATATGACAAGGAATACTCCTGGTGATTAATAGCAAGTATGATTCTCTAACCTGTACTCACCTTGATAGTCCCTCAGAGGAAATGATTTCAGGAGAATGACTCAAATGTTTTACCTTGGAACGTTCAACTCACCTTGTTTTACCAAATGTAATCTGTTACAGCCTATGTGAATTTTAAATATTGCATAAGACTGAATTTCCTAAGGGTTTTGTAGTGATACTGCATCCTTGAAGGGAAGGAAAGGTTCTTTGGGATTCACTAAACGAGCTAGTTATATACAGTGGCTGCAAATTAGGATACAGAATCACAGAATCACCAAGGTTGGCAAAGACCTACAAGACCATCCAGTCCAACCATCCACCTATGACAAATAGTTCTCACTAGACTAGATCCAAACTTTTCTTGAACACCTCCAGAGTTGGTGACTTCACCACCTCCCTGGGCAGCCCATTCCACTGCCTGGCCACTCTTTCAGAGAAGTATTATTTCCTAACATCCAGCCTGAATCTCCCCAGGTGCAGCTTGAAGCCATTCCCTCTTGTCCTATCACCAGTTACATGAGAGAAGACGTGGACCCCCAGCTCACTAAAACCTCCCTTCAGGTAGTTACAGAGAGCAATAAGGTCTCCCCTGAGCCTCCTCTTCTCCAGACTGAAAAATCCCAGCTCCTTCAGCCACTCCTCATAAGACCTGTGCTCCAGACCCCTCGCCAGCTTTGTTGCCCTTCTTTGAACATGCTCCAGGGCCTCAATGTCTTTCTTGCAGTGAGGTGCCCAGTACTTGAGGCGCGGCCTCAACAGAACTGAGTACAGCGGGACAATCACTTCCCTGTTCCTGCTGGCAGTACTGTTTCTGATACAAGCCAGGACGCCCTTGGCCTTCTTAGCCATTTGGGCACACTGGTGGCTCATGTTCAGCCAAGCATCAATCAATACCCCAGGTCCATTTCCTCTACGCAGTCTTACAACCACTCTACTCCAAGTTTGTAGAGCTGCCTCGTGTTTTTGTGGCCAAAGGGCAGGACCTGGCATTTGGTCTTGTTGAACCTCATCCCATTGGTTTCAGCCCAGCTCTCCAGCCTGTCCAGATCCCTCTGTAGGGCCTCGCTACATACCCCAGGCAGATTGACACTTCCAGCCAACTTGGTGTCATCTGCAAACTTACTGAGGGTGCACTCAATGCCCTCATTCAGGTCATCAATAAAGATATTGAAGAGGACAGACCCCAGCACCGACCCCTGGGGAACACCACTCGTAACCGGTTGCCAGTTGGATTTAGCTCCATTCACCACCACTCTCTGGGCCTGGCCCTCCAGCTGATTCCTTGCCCAGCCAAGGGTGTACCTGTCCAAACCACAGGCTGCCAGCTTCTGCAGCAGAATACTGTGGGAGACAGTGTCAAAGGCTTTGCTGAAGTCTAGGTAGACTACATCAACAGCCTTTCCCTTGTCCACCAGATGGGGTCACTAGATCATAGAAGGAGATCGGGTTGGTCAAGCATCCTGCCCTTTGTGAACCTATGCTGGCTAGGCTTGATCCCCTTGGGTGTCCCGCGCATGCTGTGTGGCCTCCCTCAAGACAATCTGCTCCATAACCTTCCCTGGCACCGAGGTCAGGCTGACAGGCCTGTAGTTCCCCGGGTCCTCCTTGAAACCCTTCTTGTAGATGGGAGTCACATTGGCAAGCCTCCAGTCTTCTGGGATCTCACCAGTCAACAGGGAGCGCTGATAGATGATGGAAAGCAGCTCAGCTGTCACCTCCACCAGTTTCCTCAGCACTCTTGGGTGAATCTCATCCAGCCCCATGGACTGTGGCAGTCCATTTGGAGTAGTAGGTCTCTGACTGTTTCCTCCTGGATTGTGGGGGGTTTTGTCTGCTCCCTAGCCTAGACTATCAGGTCAGAGAGAGGAGTCCCTGAGGATTACTGATCTGACCTTTAAAGACAGGTGTAAAGAAGGCATTCAGAACCTCTGCCTTATCCTCAGTGGTCACATTCCCAGCTTCATCCAGTAAAGAATGAAGATTCTCCGTAGTCCTCCTCTTACTGTTGATATATTTGTAAAAGAGTTTCTTGTTCCTTTTTACCCCAGCAGCCAGGTTGAGTTCAAGGTGGGCTTTTGCCTTTCTGATTTTCTCTCTACACATCTTAACAAATTCTCTGTACTCTTTCTGAGTTGCCCGTCCCTTCTTCCACAGGAGGTAGATTCTCTTTTTCTCCTGAAGCCTCAAGAATAGCTCCCTATTCATCCCCGCTGGTCTTCTTCCCTGCTGGCTCATTTTGTGGCTCAGGGGGACAGCCTGCTCCTGCGCCTTTAAGACTTCAAGACTTGACTACAGTATGAAGTCGATTGGATTCTACAAGTTGAACTACTCCTATGCTGAGTTGACTTCCTCAACTAATTTGAAATTGTCATAGAAATTTAAAGATAATTGTGATATAGTCCAGTTCAAACCTTTGGGAGAGATATGGCAAGTCTTGTAAGACATCTGCTTTCTTTAAGATCCTTAAGCCGGTTATGCATGTTGATGTTTGATTTGCAAAGATTTTTGTTTGTCTTTATATGGTCTTTCAGTTGGTTGCATTGCAGAGGAAGTGACTTGCTGCTTACATGTCTGAGGAATGATATGCTGTTTGGGGTCTGCCCCTCGAAGTAAATGTATGATCATTTAGGGTGAGGGTAAATAAGGCAGAGATACATCAACACAGAGATAAGGAAAAGCAGATGTGGGGAAGAGCAGCTCTCAAGGCTAAATTTACAAGCTGTTCATTACTGATGTGCAGACGACTGTCATTACTGTGGAAGTATCCTAGTGGGTCAAGCGGCACGGGCAGAGTGCTTTGAGTTGATCTGGGAGTATGTGGAATAAATCATGCTATTGCCAGGTCTCTTTGGCACCCATAACTGTGGGCTCTCTTGCTGTTAGAGGATCACTAGCATTGTAAGCATCTCCATAAGTGGAGCATGTTTACTAATTACTGAGAAGAAGCATGCACTGCTAAAGAATACCTGCCTACCACTGATAAAGAATAACTGTAGTACACACTCAGAACTGTTGCATTTGAATACAGGAGGATAACACTTGCATTGTCTCCTCTGGCTACATACTTGTATTACTTCTGGGTTGTTATTCTGTCCTGTGCAGTCACCAGAATAATGAAACCTGACCTAAGTAGAAGATCCACAAAGATACCATCAGGTCTTTCTCTAAAATAGTATCTCTTAATTGTGACTGATCCCAACGTACATGTTTGGCTATCTACCTGAGCATCATGCATGTGTTTGTAAGCTGATGGCTTTTTCTGTCCGTATTCTGAAACATTAGGATCCTTGCTTTTCTGTCATATTTGTTATTCAAAGATTCAGTTATTAATACTTTCTAATACTGAAAATTAAAGAGATAGCAGTAGATGTTTTTAGATCCAGGCTTTTGTCTGTAACTCTGTCACCCTAAATTCTGAGATCCTGAGGTCAATACTCTTCTTCTGTGACAGTCACTTATTTGTCTGTGTAGCCTCCATCTACTTTGTGTTATCAGTGTCTTCTAAATATGTATTGGCAGCATATCGGTCAAGGGAGGTGATCTTCCCCTTCTACTCTGCGCTTGTAAAGTCACATTTAGACTACCGTGTCCAGGTCTGAGCTTCCCAGTTCAAAAAAAAAGATGGGGATCTCCTAAAAGGAGTCCAGCAGAAGGCCACAAAGATCATAAACAGTCTGGAGCATCTCCTGTATGAGAAAAGGCTGAGTAACCTGGGTCTGTTCAGCCTAGGGCGCACCAGAGTATGGCTAGCCTAGTCTGTATATAATACCCAGGATTACCCCATGCCAGGTACAGAATCCACCACTGCTCTCGTTAAACTTCATGCTGTTGGTGATTGCCCAGCTCTCTTACTTTGTTAGGATCTCTCTGCAAGGCCTCTGTACCCTCAAGGAAACCAGCAGCTTTGCCTAATTCAGTATCGTTTGTGAATACTTTGTGTAAATTGTTGGTACTGAACCTGTCATTTCACAAATCGTTTTTCAGAAATCCTCCCTACCTGGACTCTTATAGAATGACACATTGAGATTGCACGAACTGTTTTATTCTTCATGTAATAAAACATGTATGGCTAAAAACTAGAGCTGACCTATCAGCATCTGAGGGTTTTTTTTTTTTTTTTTTTTTACCTTGACTGCCTTATTGGCCATAGCTGTCTTCATTATTTACAAAAGAATGGAGATGGTCACAATAGAAAGAGAGATGACGTAGACCTTTTCTTTACTTACCTTAAATATGAAATTTCAGCTGATAGAAAGACATATCTGAGAGGGCTTTAGGGGCAGTATCTATGAGTAGAAGAATAATATGAAGAAGCAAAAGACAGTGGTGACTGAACATTCCATATTACAAACATTTTCAAGCCTTTTTTCACCTGATCTGTTCCTGCTCTTTATGTATACACATGCAAATTACTTTATGAAGGGAGTTTTTCCTTCTCTCATACACAAAATTTATATTTTTGAATCTAAGTTTGTATTTTAGACACTTTTTTTGTATTATTCTTGAAATAAGATTTGGGTATACGGCTCATCTCAAGTTCCTGTTTTGTTACTCAATTTTATGTGGCTGCTTACAGTGTCATTCTTCTATAATCGTATCATTGCATTTAATTTTGATGAAGAAGTCTTACTTACTTGAAAGACTTTTATTTATTTACTTTTTTAATCTCCTCTTTTACAAAGTTTCACAGCTTTTCCTTTTGATCATTTGATGCATTTAAGATGACAACTGAACGAAGAAATACTGCTATGCTATATATATTCACTTAGTCACAGTCTTCAACTTCTGGTTTTGTTTTCCTATGGAGATGCAAACCTTTCCCTTGGTGAATGGAGATTTCCACTCTAGTCTGTCCCTCTGCTTCTACAAGTGATGCAGAATACTTCAGTGTTTTTTTTTTTTGCCTTAAGAGGGAGAGGGATGTGGGCTGCATGGTAAGAAAGCTGTGTTGTAGCATACTGGTTCCAAAAATGATAAAATGTGGAAAATAGCAGGCTTATTCCAGGACCATGCAATCGAAGTAAATTTTGCACTGGAGATATAAAAAGGCACTTTGCAAAGCATTCCTGAAATAATTTATGCTGAGTTCAAGTTTAAAGCCAGAGATATAATAGTGTATTATGTGTACTTTTGTCTTTCTGTTTTTAAATCAACAAAATGATCTCAGCTTTTGTGCTTTGCTCAGTGTGATGACTTTCCACATTGGATCCAGAGGTATCTCATGTTGTAAAGCTGTTCTGTCACACTTCAGTCATTAAAATATTGTGAATCTTTAATTCTTCCAAATGATTAAAAAAAAAAAATATGTGAAAGAAATTATTCTCTACAGTCTCTTATTTCCCCTTTCAAAATTCTATCTATCTATTTCATCTGTCAAAATACTACTCGTAATCCAAGTTGATTTTCTGAATGAGTTCCTACTTACCAGTTTATCTTTTTTCAATTTTATTTTTTTTTGAGTTTGTATTATATTTTTCACAGTTGATTCTGAATGAAAAGCAGATCTTGACTTATTAAATATACTGAATTTTTAGTCTCTAATCTGCTGTCTAAAATAAGTTAATTTTGGCTGGTCGATTAACAACAAAAAGCACGTGTGCATTATTATTATTATTATTATTGATAAAGGTCTTCCTTACCAGCCATCACTGTAAACAGTCTGCCTGGGAATCAGATGTTGAGGAACAGCATGCACAAGGCTACTGCTTGGTTACTGAAGGAGTCTGTGGAGGATTCCAAACAAGCAGTACTGAAGATAAGAACAGCGTAGATCCACTGAAGACGAACGGTTGGTTTTTCTCGCTCTGAAGTCTACAGATAAAGGCTTGTAAGGGGACTACAGTAAATGGGGCAGACCATGGATTTTGTTCCTGTGCTACCATGAATTCTTCTACTGTCTTTTTGAAGAATGATTCTATATATTCTTTTGCCTACCTAGATGGAAATAAACTAGAGTAACATGTTTAAGGCATTCTCTTCAAAACATTTTTAAATGTTTTTGGGAGTGTTGACACACCAGTAAAAATCTACAGAATCAGGCATTCTTACTTTGTAACCTGTGATGAACTGATAAAACCAAAAGAATTTACAGTGCCTAGGTTTTGAATTTAGCCTTTCATAAACTCACAGGGCTTGAGAAAGTGAGGCATTATTATTATCCTTTATTCTACAGATGAAAACGTAGAAGCAAAAAGTGTATGAACAGGTTGCTATCACTAAGGAGATAAAAATGTGTCTTTGTGTCCATCCATAAGGTAGAACCAAGCTGACGTACAGGCAAAATGGAAAGTGTATATCAAGAAAACGCCATTAGAAAATTGTGACAAGGCATTAGATAATTCTTTATTTATAAATTATAATCTGTCTAAAGCTGTAGCAGTCCAAAAAGCACAATTCAGATCTGTATCTTTATATTTGCAAAGACTACATCCATGTGTCTATCCACACATTATATATAAAGTGTGTAATAAGTTTCTACACACACAAAGAAATTTGTCTTCTTTCCACCCTATTGACTAAGCAAAAGAATTGCAGTTCCTGTTTTGTCTTGTCTTTCATGTCAGGATGAGTCAATATTTCTTGGTATGATGTGCTAACATGAAGTTCATTGGTATAAACTTGAGCTTGAAATGGATTACTGCCATGAGACTGAAGTTTAAAAGACTTCTTGACACTGATAATAGTTATAAAAGCATTTTGTGTTTAGACCTGGCCCATGAGCTTGCATGACTTACAAAACTTCATAAAAATTTTATTTGTTTTCCATTTTTTGAATGGATGCTATTCCTGGATGTTATTCCTGTGTCAGTCATTGACTTAAGAATGTGTTTTCCTACCTACCATAAGTAGGCATTCCAGAATTATTTTCTTAAGTTTCAACTCTGTTTCATGCAAGAAAATATGAAAAGTAGAAATGTTTCTTTTATGAAGTTTTCATTTGATTGTATGAGAACAGTTTAATATGTACTTTGCATTAAGTTACAGAGCCAAATAAATAATTTGGCATAGGAGTGCACAGATGTGAGAATAGTGATGTAACATTTCACCTCTATGTCTTTTTTACTGCTTTTGAAATACGCAGCTTCTATTGCTAGTAGGAGGGATGTGCGGGAGCTGCTGAGGAATTGTGGGAGGAAGGGGGAAACTTCTTTTTTGCTTTCCTGAGCCTCCATTCTTTCAGGACAGTGGATACAGTAAGCTGCTGTTAAGAAGAGACCTCAGTTGTTAGGAGCTGAGAAAATAAGAATAGAAAATAATAGAAAGCTAGTACATAGAGTTGCAATGTGTTCTCCGAATTTCTACAGGCTCACTTCATTGTTAGAGATTATTTGCTGTGGGATACAAATAATTTCTTAAATATATTTAAACACTTTTGCATCTTCTGATGTCTGCTGACAATGGTAACAAAGTAAATTACATAAGTAAGTTACATTAAATTCTCAGATCTAAATTAGTATTTAACCTTTGACTTTGATCAACAATTCATTAGTGTTAACAGGAAGCGTATTTCATGTGTTGCTCAGTAGTTTGAATTGTATGTTGCTGCTCACTGCACTGATATGAATAGCTTCTTAGGTATATCTGTGCAAATCATCATTGCCATGGCAGTGGTGCTGGGAATAGATTGTGTCCAGTTACTGGTGCTTGGTAGATGGAGAGCTGCTTTTGGTCTGAGTAGCTATTGATCCAAAACAATCCTGGTAAAAGGCTGGATTTTGTAATGGGAGAGGATGCACGTTCCAAAAGATTTTATTGTGTGTGTGTGGCCTGACAAAACCAGGTAGCCTGAGGGCAAGAAAGTGGTCTCTGGCACGGCTTAATTTACTAATATAGATATAGGGTCTGTGCTATTGTAGATACGGGATTCAGGGCAAAGGCCTGTCAGAACATCTCGCAGGGCTGAATAGTTTCACACTGTGAAGCTATTTGTCTTTCTTCCTTGCTCTACACTATCATTTTCCTTCTCATTTGCAATTATTTCAAGGAGGTTTGGTGGTTTTTTTTCCTTTTCAGCTAATTATTTTAAACTCTGCTTTGTCAGGAAAATACACAGGAGAGTACTGTAGCTAGATGGGCCTTAAACCGGAACTAACTGAACACATACAAAACCAGCTGCCAAAGGCAGGAAGCTAAATTCCCATACTAATAAAAATTATTAATCTGCAAAGTTGTTAAAATCACAGAAAAGCATGCAAAGCAATTATTTTAAAGTACAGTTTTTCAGTTAGACTTTCTGTTGTGTCGCTTGAATTTAGAGCCTGGTGCTAAGCCTGCTGACACGTGTGGGAGTTTTGCTAGTGCTGTTAAATGGGGTTCAACTTGGCATCCAAATGCACACATGCCTACAGCAAAAATATTACAGTCAAGTGGAAGTTACATTTTCCACTCAGAATAGTTTCTCTGTCCTGAGTGAGTTCAGCCCCTAGAAGTGTCCCAGAATGGAAACTTTCTAAAGAGTTACAGAAGTTCAGTGTAAAATTGCATACATGTTCTGTTAACAAATAAAATAAAAGCTGTGGGGGAGTGCACAAAGCCAATGGCAGATTGTTGCATAAACACTGGAGATCAAACTTAGATTATTAGTCTCGATTTATATTCACTGCCTGGTACTCGGGCTGGGATTCCTTCAAGGCCTGTACTTCCTGAAGATGCAACTATTATTGCTTTTAATTCTAAGTGTCTGCATAACAGAATGTTTTGCCTCTTAAGAAAAAAGTGTTTTTATAGCACGTCAGTGAAGTTTTGTGTTGTGTGCCATGAGTTGCTCATGAGGTATTTGAAGGGACGTGACTATTGGGAACTTCTGGAAGACTGGCTCAGGCATGGGGCTCAAAGGTGAGCCAAAGTCCAAACCCTGGTCTAGCTGTCAGGAGTCTGGACTTGAGCCACGCTTTCAGATTTTCTTCTTTATGTTTATCCTAGAAGGGAGGTTTAGAGACAGCTAGCATTGAACTTGGTGTGAGCAAACTGGGGCTCAGGAATAAACAAAGGGTTAAATTATTTCACAGTGTAGATGTGTAGTCTGCAGAGGTCAAATGGATCCTGAATCAACCCTGAAATATTAGCCTAATGCAGGGCTGTGTTTTTTGTATTTTTTAAATGTAAAACTGCAGCATAATGCTGCTCTGTATTTTTTGGAATATAGTTGATTTCCTTCAAAAAAGGCATAATCAAAAGTATGCATGCGTTGTGTCATGTTTATGTATAGAATGGAGGGGTAGAGACTGAAACCTGATCTTGAAAAAACTTTTGTGCCACAACCCAAAATGTAGGCTGGTTGAACTCTAAATAGGGAGTTCAAATAAGTGATTATTAGGGTGTTAATATTGAGTTGGGGCTGTCAGTGCTTATTTAAGATTGAGAGGTGTTAGTGACTTGAGAACGTGCAAGTTAAAATTACTGGGCTGAGTTCATTTTACATTTATTTTTATTGAGTTCTGGAGTTTAATTCTTCTACAGTAGGGGATAATTTAACTTGTCTAAAAAAGAAGAAAGTCAACTTTCTGCCAAAGTCATGTATCTATAGTACTTTGGGTTAGATTGAGTTAGAGCCATACTTTTGAAGGGAAAAAGAAAATTGATATTTTTGCACTGCAAGCAGGTGATTTTGGGGATGTGCAGGTAGGTAGAAAGGTAATCAGATAACTTCAGTTACCATCAATTAAGCAGTTATGTTTTTAATAATATGTAGACTATTTATGAATACTTAGCCAGTATGCTGAATTTGTTGTGTAGCATCTCCTTGAAAGTATAACTTAAATATTCTGCATTTCATTATTACAGCAGTTGTTTGCATATGTATAGGCTGCTTGCTTTTTCATATCCTGTGACACCTTACCTTTAAATTTATTAAATCATCCTATTTGTGACAGGAGGAGGTTGCTTCATGCAAACAGTAGAGGAACAAGATTTAATGAAAAGCAGGAAAGTGTTCTTTCTGCTTGTGTTTTATTGTTGTTATTTTTTACAAAAGCACATTCCATGTATTTTCATGTTAAGACCTAACATTTGTAAGGAAATGGCTGAATGATTTTTTTTAAAGGATTTACTTTTTTTATCAGACCTCTGGAAAATACACAACATCCTGTCTATATAATATACTTCTCACATGTTCCTCATTAGGAGAATCATTCTTCACATCCAAGCATTCTTCCACCCAGTGTTAACTCTGTTTTACTACCCTAACTATTCACAGTATGCTGGTGAAGAATATGCTTTAATGAAAGCATTGCATAATGCTGTTGATTGTCTCTTCACCATGCAGCCTTTTTTGGTAGTCTTGAATGGTGAGGACAGAATTAAATCCAAGGTACATAATACAACACCAACTTTCTATCATATGTTACTGGTCTCAGGCTTGTGTCTTAACTCAGTTAGTACTTGAAGTGATGAGACCAGAAGTATTCAGTCCTGTCTCTTCTCTGTAAGAAACACTGGCAGTGGAGGTTAGTGATGAATTGCAATTTGTTTTATGATATGATGGGGATAGAAGAGAAGGGGGCCCACCCTGTCATGTCTTCTTGGAACTCTCCCCAAGGTAAGCAGGAGGAGAATGGCATGTGTGAGGGAGGACAACCCCAGTGCTGATAAGTTACACAAACAGCCAATAAATTCACATCAAGGATGCCACCCGTGACGTGAATTTAGACCTAAATCTGCAATCTGAAATACTGTGCTACATTTGGAAAAAAAAATCACCTTTGAATAAGTGAGGATGTCTAATTGAAATGCCAAGTATGGGGTGACCCTGTACTTAGTTACAGAGAGTTAAAGGGAGGGAGGAATTAATAATAAATAACAAACTTTTCATACGGGATTGTCAGAAAACATTGCTCAGCGTACATTGTGAAACATCCTTTAGAATCATTTGCTTCCTGTAGATATCTTTTAACAGCTGTCTCTTGTTAGCCATAATTTGTGACAAATGCTACAAGAAAAACACTAGTTTAATTAAAGTTCATCATGGATATCTGAATGGAGTTCAGTTGGCCTTTAAGAGGCCAGTTAAGAAGGAAGAAGTATCAATACTATTTTTTTTAGTAATGCAAATTTTGGCTGAATAAGTGACCATAGAATTCATGAGAAGTAAGTCTTCCTGTACTTTTTAGTTCATTTTATATGAAAGCTCCCTGAGTTATTGCATGGTTCTTTTTTTCAATTTATAAGCTGGAGAATTTTCTTTACCTGTGCCCAGGAACAACAGAAACAAAGGCCACGTTGTTGTTAAGTTAGAGTAGAAATCACAGCATGTATTTTATCTTTTCACATGCTGAATGTGAGTGAAATAAAGAAAATAATTATCATAGAATCACGGAGCAGTTTGAGTTGGAAGGGACCTTAAAAGGCCATCTGTTCCAACTCCCCTGAGCTGAACAGGGACACCTACAGCTACATCAGATGCTCAAAGTGCTGACCAACCTGACCTTGGATGTCACCAGGGATGGAACATCCACCTCCTCACTGGACAACCTCTTCCGGTGTCACACCATCCTTATTGTAAAAAAAAAACTTCCTTATACCCAATCTAAATCCCTTCTCTTTCAGTTTGAAACCATTTCCGCTTGTCCTGTCACCACAGACTCTGCTGAAGAGTCTGTCCCCTTCTTTCTTACAGCCCCCCTTTAGATACTGAAAGGCTGCTATCAGGTCTCGCTGGAGCCTTCTCTTTTCTGGGCTGAACAGCCTCAGCATTCTCAGCTTGTCCTTGTAGGAGAGGTGTTCCATCCCTTGGAGCATTTTTGACGTGCTCCAACAGGTCCATGTTTCTCCTGTACTGAGGACTCCACATCTGGACACAGTACTCCAGGTGAGGTTTCACCAGCACAGAGCAGAGGGACAGAATCACCTCCCTCACCATGCTGGCCCCACTTCCTTGGATATAGCCCAGAATATGGTTGACTTTCTGAGCTGCGAGGGCATGTTGCTGGCTCAAGTCCAGCTTGCCATCCACATATATAACAGTTCATAAACATCTTATTAGATATAAATTCATTAATTTTGTTAGTGATTCTTTGATTTGTTAGCTACCAAAAGACAAATTGGTCTCTAGAGGTAACCTAATTTTACTTTCTTCTTTAGGTCAGTATTTGTGAATAAGACATTTATTTTCTGAATGTTTTGAGGCTTCTTACTTATGAAAGGCTTTTGAAAAATGCTGATAGTTTGAATCCTGTTGCTAATTGACAACTGTATGAAGTTTGATCAGGCATTTCATGGCTACCCACAGAAACATCTAATAGGCCTGAAACATTCTTGAGAACTTGAAATGCCTCAGAGACTTGGTACTTATGTGGATCAGTTATATATATAGATGGATAAGCATGTGGCTGCTACATAGACTTGAATGCCCTGTGTTAATTGGGTTAAGTAATATTTACCACCACATATAAGTGGTGGACATGACATGATATTCTGTCCCAAAATATTGGAACTGTTGATATAGACGTACAGTGGGGATAAATGAAAATACAAAATATTCACTTTAAATGTATTTAGAAGATGGGTAATTTTAAGTAGTCAAGTATCTTGTGGGATTTAATGAGAATGAGCAAACGTATTTTGTGTTCAGCTTGTGTTAACATGAAAGACACAACTGCAGAAGTGCCTTTTATAAGGAGGTCTCTGATAAAATGGTGAATTAGCAGATCTGGCACTGTATTCGCAGGAAGTTTCAATGAAGCACCATGTTGATTTGATTGTCAAATCTAATTATCCATTATTAAAAATCCAAGGCAACTACTTGTGGACTTCTACACTAAACCAGAAAAAAAGAGAAGGTCACAGTTTAAAAAAAAAAAAATCTAGAAAAAATGTAAAAATACTTCACATTGAACTACAGCTAAACATAAGGTAAAAGTTGATGCCTAATTCAAAGGCTCTGTATGTTTTATCCTTAGTTTTTTTCTTCTATCATAGACTTTCCTTTACTCCTAAATGTTTGTCAATATGTTTGCAGGGATATTTATTTACAGTTCAAAAGTGATTTAACTTACAAGTGTCTACAATTTGGAATCCCCAGCATTAGGCAGGGATTCAGGAATTATTATTTTTTTTTAAGATGCTTAGCATCTTGCAAAAATTGAGTTTCTTTTCCGAGATATCTTGGAACACGTAAAAGCTGTTGCACTTGGAATTGTTGATGCTCTTCTGGAAATTTAAACCTAGAAACTTATAGAGAAAGTATTTATGGGAATGGAGTGGAGAAGTGATGTGTCTGTACAGCATTGAATCTGGTTGACATTCCAAGTGGGAATTTAGATGAATAGATAAGAAGTTGAATGAAGTTTCTGGACCTTTACAGGCTGAATAAAAATATTGGTACTGTGTTTTATCTATCTTCAATAACAGTAACAAGGAACAAAAGTGGATAGGGTACTGAATTGCATTAAATGCATTTAGGAATATTTAGCATCAATCATGTGGTTGGATCAGACAAATAGCTGTTTAAGTTATGAAGAAAACTACAGACTTTTTACATCTATACTGAGAAATAAAAAAATAAAAAGACCAAAAAAACTCCAGAAGATAAATCCTTTGTTCATTGTATGTGGTTAAGTAAAGAACAGGTAGGTACAAATAGTCCTAATATAGGAATGCAAATAAATTATACTGTGATTTGTCAAGAGTAAGCTGAGAAAAATATAATGAAAACAAATTGCTCCTCTGATCTTTGATGCTTTCTCTTTGCTTTTTTAACTTTGTTTTGGCTAAAACATGGATGAAGATTGTATTATTCCAGAATACTCTCATCCTATGTTACTTCTACTGTACTCTGCAGCTCATTTAATTAAAGTAGACATTCAGAGTATGCAGATGATTTGCAGATTGTGCAATCATGTTTTCAGGAGATAATGCTTAAATGGATTACCAGCTGCCTTTGAAGCATTTCAAATTGGTTTAATTCAGGGTAGGAACAACCACAAACTTCTGATATGATTCCATGTCATTTCTGTTCCTGATTGCCTTCAGAACAATCTGTAGTTCTCTCTCTGTCCTGACCAGTATCTAATCATAAGGTTTGTTTTGTGATTTCACAACTGTATACTATGTTTGTACTCTTATCAGAAATGTGCATAACACTCAGAGAAGATAAGGAACAAAGCCAACAATAAATTGTGATGCACGTGTATCCATAAGACCTACTGAACAGTGGTATGTGTTGATGCTGGGAAATTCAGATTTGGAATTTGGAATGTGTTTGTAAAGATTTGAACTGCAGTCAGACTTTATAAATGATAAATGTATTTTGCAACAGAATCGTCAGTTACACCCTGAATTACACATCTTTCATGGGACATTATCCCATATGTAGCTTTAAAGATTTTTGGTTGCTTACTTGAGTTGTTGTTGAATTTGGACATTCCTACTATAAATACAAAAAGCTGTTTCTGATTTTTAAAGATTCATAGCTTAGCAATGTAGAAATAAACACACTTGGAGCATGCAAACTAAATAAGCAACTGAAACATTTCAGATGGCTGTAATACTGTCCTTTTAGATAAGAGACTACTGCACATGTCCAACTTGAAGTCTTTTCTCTGCTTTTTTTGTGTGTTTTTGTGTTTTTTTTTTTTTCCCTGAGTGTGCTTTTCACCCATAATTTTTAATCTGGATTTTAAAACCAGAATTAACTTTTATTTTAAAAACAAAATCTTTACAAAATAAATAAAATGTATGTGTTTTGTTTTCCTTAAGCATCCTAAACACCAAAGTTATTCATATAAAATTTTATTATTTTCATGAATTTCAGTGATAGCAGTTTGCCACTAATGAAAAAAAGTTCTAGAACTTAATAATATATACAGCTTATGGTTTCAGCCTGAAGTGGATGAATGTTGTAAGCAGTTCTCCTTGACTTTTTGAGGATGACATTAGGATGGAAGAATAAGTCAAAATACTGGGAATAGTGATCCAATCTCTGGTATTGTCCTTACTCCTTACTTAAATATTTATTGGAATTTTACACAATTTTTATAACCATGTGAATATTCTCTACTTTTGAATCTATCATTTGACTTTGAACCTGCCTGCATTTCTTTGTACCTTTTGTTTTGTTTTGTTTTGGTATTGCCCAGAAACCATCTGTTAGCCCTTAAATACGATATGTATGAGTCAGGTTATCAGTTCTGCAATACAGAGTAGATTATCATTCAAACTAATATTCACCTCTGGATCTGATGTTGCTTCTCATAAACAAAGTTAAAGCTCAGGGTGGTGAGCATCACCTCAGGTACCTCTGAAAAGATCAATCTGCCCCAGTATCCTGCTGAGAGAACAATCCTGCCTGGTTGTGTAGGACTCTTCATCAACTCTAGAATGTCCACATGGCAAGATTATTGCCCAGTACACTCTGTACGAACACAGTAGTGTTAGCCTTGGATCTTTCACTTCTGCCATAGTTGCACCTAGTCTATGTGGTCTTGTTGCCTGCATGCCTTTGGTTAACTATGGTCTTCCTTCATAGAAATAGCTTTCTGATCCCTGTTATGCAACAATGCATGAAACTGCAAACACCTGGAAAGATTTTCCATAGTGCAAGCATTAGTGTATCAGTGGCCAAACGTCTGGAACTCATCAGGAGATTCCCACTGGGACTTTCAAGTGCTGATTGAGATTTTTCTTTTATAAGATACACGTCTCTTGACGTTGATTCAGAAAACTAAGAGGGAGAAGGGGGGAATTGATTGGCAAATTAAATTATCTACCACTACATACTTTGCTAAAGATGTGTAATATGCAGAAAAATAAATAAATATGTGAAATCATGCCTGCACGTGATTTTTTCTAAATAAAGTGTTCAGTTGTATTTGTTGTAGGTAACAAATGACAGGATTTTGTATATCAGGTTGTCTGTAAACAGCTTGAAATACAGATTTTCATTTAAAATGAAGTACCTTTCTAAGAAGTGGTAAAGCTGAGGCAGGTCTTTTTATTAAGAATGGAATTTGCTTGGCATGCTGGTTCTCATAACGTATGTTCTTGGTCTAAGTTCTCTCTCTCTCTCTCTCTCTCTCTCTCTCTCTACTTTTTCCTCCCCTGTGTAATACTATGGATAAACAAGACGTGAAAAGTGAAGAGAGCTGAGGCAGCCCCAGTGACATCTAGTATTTCCAGTTTTCAGAATACCCCTTTCCTGATCTTTCACATGTGTGTCCTCACGCTAATAGCTGACGATATCACTACATGGTATTGTGCCTTTCTATACTGTCTGATACAGCGTTGCTTCAGTACGCCTGGAAGATGGTAAAAATTAATCATCCTCAAAAGCAAGTCGTATTTGAATGGCTACAGTGATATAACTTTCAGGACTGTGTGATGATATATGTGGGAAGTGCCTGTCCACACACCTAATTTTTTTAAATGTTTTTTTCTTTTTCATCCTATAACAGAGTAGAAACGCAGCCTAGGATATTTTGATGTTGCTCAGCATAGGACATTTATTGACTTCTTCCTAGCCACATTGGATACTCCTATAGTAAGGTTTGGAGGAAAAAGTGTCTCTGTGTCCCACACCATTTTTCCTCAGTAGCACACTTTGTGTGGATAAATTAGGAGATTAAATGTTTTGACTGTATACTGCTCAAAATTGTCTCTTAGAGGGAGGTAATCCTGTAGGTCCAGAAACTGCTTCTATGCTCTCACTGAAGTGCGAGAAACCAACTGGAGCTGGTCAAAAGATTTATCCTCTGCTGTAATATTTATGTTTGAAGATTTCCATATGCATATTGCGGTCACTTCTTATATTACTTTTTATGCTGCAGGAATATACTGATTTTTTTTTTTTTAATTGTTGCAGAGACAACTTTTTGAACAGATGTGGTTGAGTGTGTACAATTTGTTTTAAGCCCTCTAATCTAATGCACATATGCGTAGTTCTCAAAGTCAGTTCAAATACTGAAAGCTGAATAGTCATTTGTGTGATTCATTTATCTGTTACATGGTTTTCTGAAGATGATCAACATTTTCAGGCTTTAGTGAGAGCAAACAGGAAGTATAGTTATTTAAACAGAAACTTCTATGAAACAAATGCACATCCTTCTCTTTTTACTTTTTATTTATTTATTATCCCAAATGTGTTTTTAGTGGTGATGCTTTCAGAGAGTGAAAATGAAGTGCTTGAAGAAAGCTCTATGAGTTGACGAGTGAGTTCATCGAAAAGGTAAAGGAAGACCTGAAAAATGCCTTCCTTCTGGAAATGTCTCCCAGTTCTATTGGAGGCCAATAGAAATGGGCTTGCAGGAGAAAAACATAGAATTATGTGTACATTTTAAGATGGTTTACTTCAGACTAGCTCTCATGAGGTCCCAAGGACTGGAGTGCACCTTTGGTTTAGCATCAGCTAAGGTGGATTCGGTTCACATGTTCCAATGTAACACTAACTGTACAGGGACAACTGGGACTTGCTTTGTTATGTGTGCTATTGATTCAAACTAAACAAAGCGACTCAGACGTTGCTGACTTCAGTGAGCACTGGTATAAGCCAGTGATGACTGATCTTGAAAATTTCATTGGTAATAAACAAGTTGGACTAGATGAAATTGTTTTGGAAAAAACTGAGCATTGGTTGATGGTTTTCTTTCTCCATCTTTTTTTTTTTTTTTTCCCCCCCTCTATGGAATTTATTATTTAATTTTCTAAAGCATGAAAGGTGTTTGTAGCCTATCTTCATCTTCAAGGTTTTTTGTTTTTTTTTTAATGCAGAAGTTTAATTGCGGTCTTAAACTTGAAGAGATAAAAGGTAGAGTATTAGAAGCATTTCCCAGATTTCTGTGATTGATTTTCAACTTACTGTACTGCAAAGTGTTCCAAACCTGCTCACCTCTAGAAGATAGGTCCTAAAACAACAGGGGAAGTGTCCAGCATAATTTTCTGTGCATAACAAAGACTGAACCTTTATAGTATATATAGACTTAAAAGAACACCTCTATTATCTTTTCTGGGGTAAAGGAAAGCTTTATTCTATGTAGAGTGGCTAGAGTAACAGGAAAAATTTTGGTAGTTTAGGATGTCATGTGTGATTCAAGTCTTGCCAGAAACTGAAGTCAGTGGGATGTGCTGAGTTAATTACTGGCCCAGCATCTGAGAGACCTTTCCAAACTTACACAAGACCTCTGTGGCAAATATGAAAGCTCACTCCAGATCTGCTGCCTCTTGGTCATGTCTTCAGATTGCAGGAGCATCCATCCTCCTGTCTTCTTAATCTTTCTGTGCTGTTTTCTTGTATGTGAGACAAGAATCACAACAGATCTAGAAGTCAGAGATGATTCACTGGTATTGTGTTCAGTATTCCATAAGCTCTGAATCTAAAATCAGTGGAAGTAGTTTGTAGAGGTAATACTCACACGTAGAAGTGATAATACTGGAGTTATAGTCTCTAATATGCTCTCAGATTTGCTAATCCTGTCTATATGTGCAGAGGGCTAGGTCTTGCAGAGAAGTGTAAACTTTTAGTGCACTGAGCCACACCAAATGCAGTGCAATTTAGTTATAAAAGAGCCATTGAAATATTTTGCTGGAAAGCCAGACTACATTTTTGAAACATGTGTTTATAAACTCCTGGTTCTAAGTACAATGGCCACATTATAAACGAGCGCTAGGGAATAGGCAGTGCTTCAAGCAGAGTCAGGAGTGGAAAAGGAGTAACAGCTGACTTCTGTTTATCTGAGCAGCTTGAGCAGGATGTGCTTTCACATATCTAAATATTTATGTAAACAGATGCACATTAAAGCACTTAGAAATAAATAAAGCTTTCTGAAAATAGAACTCCACAATGACATCAGGAGCTGTTTATCTTCAAGAACTGTGGGAATGAGCTTGAATAACCAAATATTTCATTGAAAAAATGCAATAAAACTGGCTTCAGATGTAATTTCTTAAGTTTATATGACACAGGCCATCTGACTATGCTGACTGTACAGATTTACTATTTTTATTTTTCTAAAACCAACCAACTTTACCTTTTTTTCCCACCCTCACGAGATGATTGATAGCTTACACTTGTTAATGTAGGTTTTAAACGAGTTAGCTTGTCTGCCCTTCTGTGTACTAAGGCAGAGAAAGCCTTGTTGGACACAGTGTCTTCTCCAAATGATTTTTCTACAGTTCATTACTTTCTCTGGAATTTGAAAGAAAGTACACTGTAGCCACAGCTCGTAGCTGTTTTCTCTCTGTTTTTGTACTTACATTTTTTTTGCTGGGATCAACTTGTGTGGTGTTTTTTGGTTTGTGTATTTGATCCCCCGCCCCTTGCACTTTTTTTGGTTTGTTTTCTTTAATTCTATTTTGGCAGCTGTGTGAAACATTTTATTGTAACTTGTTGCATGCATGCCCTGCATATCCCTCTGTTTTACTTCTTTGCATAAACTTGGGTAAACAAAGTTTACCAAATTCTTAGCTTTCAAACTTCTCTCTGACTTTGTCTCCCCATGTGCTCCAGAATTGCAACACAACTTGTCATTAGATTTCCTTTTTCTTAGGATTATATCCAATTTTCAAATAGGCAATAAGGCTGCATTACAAGGGCTGCTCCAAAAGTAATGCCTCCTATTGTGTTATGTTGGCCCACGACATCAGAGGTAGATGTTCGTGGTATGGCAGCAGAGGTTGAGCCTTCCCACCAATATTCCTTTGCATTTTGTTGCCATGTGACAGATGGTGGGAGAAGGGCAGTATGACAGAATGATGTCTGACATGGAAGTCTGTATGAAGAAAAGGTTTGTCATTGAATTCCTTCAAGTGGAAAAAATAGCATCCATTGATATTAATCAACATTTCCTGAATGTTTATGAAGACCAAACAGTGGATGTGAGCACAGTGAGGTGGTGGGGGCTACATTTCAGCAGTGGTGACAGCAATATCAAAGACAAGCCTTATTCCAGATGGCCATGTACCTCTGTCACACCACAAAATGAAGAGCATCTGAATCAGCTCATCCACACAAAGCAGTGGATTGTGACTGAGGAGCTGTGTATGGAGCTGAATACCAGTTTTAGTGCGCTAGAAACCATGGTGGCAGTGTAGGAATATTGTCAAGTTTGCACCAGGTGTGTCCCATGAATGCTCACACAAGAACAGAAAAAACACCTGATGCAAGTTTGTCAGGACCTATTAAGCCAGTACGAGGCTGAAGATGACAGTTTCCTGGATCTGTTACCAGCAACAACCTGTGGTGTCAACACTATAAGCTGGAGTCAAAATGACAGTCCATGGAGTGGCAACATGTGAATTCCTCATCAAAGAAAAAGTTCTGGATGCAGGTATAATGATGTACACTGTCTAGGAAGCAGGTGGTCCTTCTGGATTTCCTGGAACCCAGACAAGCCATTAACTCTGCTGCAACACAATGCTGATTGAGCTGTAAGCTTGAACTTCTCAGGTCAGAGAAAAAAGACAACCTTTATCTTACAATACACCAGGCCGCATACCAGTGTGAAGATCCTGGAGCATACTAACACTTAGCTTAACTGTTGTACCACACCCACTGTATAGTCCAGGTCTGCTGCCTTCTGACTTTCATCTGTTCAGGTCAATGAAACATAGACTGTGTGGGCAGCATTTTCCTAGGAACAATGCTGGTGTAGCATTTATGAAAGAGTGGGTCAACATCACTAATGCAATTTTTGATGAGTGCATCATGCAGGCTCTTGTTCACTGCTGGAAAAAAATGCATAGGTAATGGTGGTGTCTATGCTGAAAAATAGTGTTTTGTAGCCAATAGTTTTCTGTATCAAATTGTGTTATTGTCCTCTTTACATCTGTTGTCGTTTCCATGGAAATAGTTAGGAGGCATTACTTTTAGAGCAACCTATGTATAGTACGTTGTCTTAAGATGCATAAATGAAACAGCTCCAACTCAGCCCAAATTTATATGAGAAGAGGAAGGTCTATTTTCCTTGAATTTCATTTTCTGATTTTTTTCTCATACTTGACTACATTAGTTAAGATTCTAATAGATTTATATTTTACAGCCAATGATTACTAATCCTGAGAACTTTTTGAATACCTCAAGCTCTTTATGACTTCTTGACAAGTTGTATCACTAAAAGCTTCGTGGAACAGAAGCTAATTAAAGAAACAATCAACAAATGGTTTGCTGTAAATTTGGAACAAATTAACTCTAGGGGGTACAATAACCATCAAGACGTCCTGACAGATTTTTATGATCATTTTACGTCAATAAATGCTAGTCCATGTCCCATGTGTTATTGTGAGAACAATGCATCTGGTCAAATGGTTAGAGTTTGTGGTTGGAAAAGGAAATTAGTTCTGCTCAATCTTGAACTGATGTAAACAAAATAATTTTTTTTTTCATGTAGGTTTTTTTTTTCTGCATTTCATGTGAAGAACCATGTTTCTGAAACTTCATGGGCCAGTACCTTCAGTTTGTCTTTCTTCCTTCCAATAATTGTGAAGATACTGCTTCTGCAGCTAATTCAGGGATTTTCATTCTGCGGTTTTGAAATCCTTGCAGTTTCTTGCTCGGTTTCATTTTGTGACTGACAAATCTGCAGGCAGTTCTTAATGCTCTTGGTTGAGTAGAGGTTGACGAGAAGAACATTTTATACCCTCCGACCTTGTCTACAGCTCTAAAATATCTCTGCTTTGGCGCACCATTATGTATTAATAAGATGAATAAATAAAATGAAAAAAATATACAATGTTGTGATTAGTTACAGTTATGAGTGCAGAAAGAACCACAATTGTTACTGATACCAGTCTAACCTGTTTATAGTTTATTGTCTGGGGTACCATCTCAGAGTTAAACAGGGGTACTTTAAAACTTTTTGAAAGTTGGTTGATGTCAAATTTATCATCTTATTCCTGTGTTTTAACGGCCAAACCTGATATTTGATTGAACTATGGTTTCAGGCTTTCTTTCAGATATGAAGTTTTTGAGCTGCTCAGGAGTTTCTCATATGTTCCTACTTGCTGTCTTCTAAATAGCAGATAACATGCATACTTGTTTTGGTTTCACTTGCACCTTCAAGAGGTACTTTATAAGGAATGTATTTTTCCTGTCATGGAAATAGAACTTTTCCATTGTTGAATTTTGTAAGTTTTCTGTTTGATCGGTCCTCGATTTTATTGAAGTCCCTCCCATTTACAGCTCTGCTGTCTAATTTTGGTTAAGTGCTTGAAGTCCTTATAGAGGTTCTTCACCATACACTGTATGTTTCTGGTTTAGGAGAGCAGAGCAGTTACCACCTGATGTGGTAGTTCTGGTCTAGACAAAAAAAAAAACAACACCTAAGAAATTTCAGAGGTAGTCTTTAATGCTAATATCTAAATTGCCTTTGTTTGTTTGTTTGTTTTTCAGTTAATAAACTATCTTCAAAAATGTTTTGATTGGTAGTAAAGGCACTTTGAAGACATTTCCACATAGATAAATTCCCAGAAAGCAGTCATCAAACTTGACGCAGAGAACAGAGAGGTCCTTGAGAATGAATGTTTCTTCTCAGTAAAGTTCGCGTCTATTGCAAGTGGCTTAGTTTGCAAATTTATGCTCTTGGTATTTTAAATGAGATGAAAATACTTAACTGCTAATTGTTTGTTTTGGAACCTTATTGTCAAAATCTTTGAAACATCCTTTATGGCTGTCTGACAAGGATGTTGTGTGGAACAAGTCTAAATTACCAGACCATGAATTTGCATGCATTTTTAATGGTGTGTATGTATAGTCCTCAGAACTTTGTAGTGTTCCCTTTTAATTCTTACAAGTGCCAGTTGAACAATGTGCACACAAAGTGGCATTCTGGGTACTAGGCTTTTTGTTGTTGTTGAAAGAGCACACTATTTACTATGCAGTATGAAGACCTTAAAAGTCAAGATGGCAGTCAGGCTCTTGACGGTAGTTCAGAAAACCAAAACCTAGAATGTTTTCTGAGATTGCATCATCCTCCTGAAATCCTTCTCTCCTGCTGTGTCAACATCTTTGCTTATCTTCTGCTCAGTGTCTTTCTGAAGTTTGTGTCTGCCAATGAATTTGGCAGATATGTGGCTTTCTCATGTGGGTTTCTTACCTGCTAAAAAGCATACAGTCACGGAGAGGGAAAAAAATAATTAGTGAGTTTATGCTGCATGTCTGCAATTGTGGATTAAAAAAAAATTGATTTTTAGACATTTCTGATAGCACTTGTGCTGATTTTGTGTGCTATTTTAATAGCGACCATTTTAGTCTGCCTATCAGCAATTTAGATGTTTGTAAAAAGAAGACCATTGACCTGTTGTTTTAATTCCTTCTCAGGAATTTTGCCGCAGTTCTGGTTTGGAAGTGGTGCTACAGAAAAAGATCCACAGGTCTGTAGTAACATTTTGTGCTCCCTCTCCTTAGGGAAAGTTACAGAGTTATGCATCCAAAAAATCTATTCCTACTTCTGGTGAAGTTAAGTTTGATACTGGGGAGAATGGCTGTGCCATGATTTCCTCATGCTGCTTCACTTTATGTGAGGATCTGTAGAATCACTGGGGATTGCTGAGGCCTTCAAGGGGCAGCGTAGGGGGCAAATGGTCCTCTATTATGGCAAGGGAAGGCAACCTTTCTTATATATTATAGTTTGTGTTTTTTGACACATCTGTTTTCTGCTGACAAAACAGATGCTTTCAATGCTGTCAATATGCTTTCAAAAGAAGAGAACAAGACAGAAATTACCACATTGTACTGCAGTATTTATGGAAACGCTGTTATTCGGGGTCAGTGATCAATTAGATCATTTAAGTAGGAAATGTATATAAGAAGTATTGGTATGCTTAAGAAATACTAGAGCATGTCTTCTGACATTTTTTAAAGTAGATTTAGTAAGTTCTGTAACAATTTCTGTGTAATGTCTATCCTGGTGTACCTTAAGTGAACTTCTGAACTGGCTACAGCTGGCTTCAGTGGTGCATTTCTGAGTGTGGAAATCTTGCATTTAAAGGAAAGAAAATGCATATAAAAAGGAAGTGATTTGATTTCAGAATTTTGAAATAGTTTCTAAGAAACAAATAGGGGGAAATTAATTCCTTAGCAGTCTTTCTACTGCAGTTTTTTTTTTTAACTCTTCTTGGTGGTATTCCTTTGCATTTTTTAAGTGCTAATATCTCGTGGTGGTGGTGTTCTGTTATCATTGTTTTCATTTTTGTCCTGATTTGGGGGGTTATATAACCCTTGGCTGTAGACCTTTCATGTAAGCCTAAAGGTGTTAGTGTCATTTTTGGATACCAGTATGTTTCATCACAAGAGAAATTCCTGGTAAATCATTTTAAAAAATAGGTGGAGATTTATTGCTCTGTTCATTTTTATAGTTCCTTAATCTGGCTTGAGTCACTGGGAAGGAAGCCCCAGATTTTTGGTATAGGGCCTTTGAGCAGCCTGTGTGTTATTGTGCTGAATCACAGCACCTGCATCAGCCTAAATAAACCATTTTTCTCAAGACCCTGGAGATTTTAAACTTACAAATAGCATTTTTTAGACCATCCAATATAATTTTAAAAAATGCATAAAATACTTTGATTAATATTCATCCGATCATGTTTGGTGTGAGCACAGTTAAATTGGACATGATGTTTATAATTCACTTTATGAAGACTTACAAACGATGTTTTTTGTGGTATGAGAGATTTTGAATGTTGAATTGCTTTGATATACTTTCATATTATTTCCATATGCAAAAACTCTGCAAGTTTTATAATCTGCATAACTTCCATAATTTATTACAAATTACTTTAAAATGATTTCTTAAATCATATTTCCTTTTCTCTAATGTCATTAAAATAGATCTTGTGTAGGTATTTTTTTCTATTCTTGCCATCCTATGGATGTCTTTTTCATGTGACTTCCATCACTATAACTCAACAATTAATACAAGTCAATAGAGTGAAAGAAGAGAGGAGTGGTAGCACAGGTTCTTTCTCTCAAACTGACTCAGATTTCCTATGTGAATTTGGGCAAATCACTTAACTTCTCCGTGGCTGTTTCCACATCTGTACAGCAGGAGTAGATTTCCCATGGGCTTTATAAAAATTAATAAATCTTTGGAAAGTACCTAGGAATTCTGAGGTGCAAGGGTCTGTGGATTCCCACATCTTGTAAATTACATCATGATGGCCTCATTTAGCTTAGGACTTGGTCAAAAGAATGTGCAGTTTTTTAGTATTTTTGTGTCAATAGCTATAAGGAGTCTTAATTTATGTTTCACAGGACTAAACAATTATCACGAGCTCTCTACATTCTTCTTGGGAGTTATGTGCTGTCAGTAGCAAACCTGACAAAGGTTAGCTCAAGAAGATTTACACCACTACAAGAAAGTTCAGCTACCAATAAAAAATCGGCTTCTGACAAAAAATTGTTTAAAAAAATAAATGGTAGAATATTTATTATTAAAGTAAACTCTCTTAAAACTCTTTGGTTGTGTTGTACTCACTTTGACTCTATTTTCTGTTCAGAAAATAGATTATTCCTTGCCTGTTATTGCTCAGTGTTTAACCTTTCCCTTTTGGGCCACAGGAATAAAAGGGTTGAGTGTCTGCAAAGCACTTTTATAACCATCTGAGGATCTGTGCTTTTGGCCTCTTTCTGTATATTTTCGTGGTAACTGTACTGTTTTTCTTGTTTAACCTTGTGATCCATAAAAGTCCAGAAATATCAATGCTGATTATTATTTTAAATCTTATTAGGAAGAGCAATTAGAGCAAGAAAGTGCATTTCATATTTTTTTTCACATAGATTTTGGAGGATAGCTAGTTACAACCTGAACATTAAGCCTCAGAAGTGCAGCTTTTCATCACCTAAGTGGTAATAATTCAGAACTTGATGGTGTATTAGATCCTTCTGTGTCCAGTCAACTGAAGCTGTCAGTCTGCCTCAGCCTCTGCTGAGGAAGCATGATTTTCGGGTTCTGAAGTCTTCTCTGAGTTGTGATGCAGGGCCACAGTGTGGCAAATTATGGTGTTTCTTTTATTATTTTAATAGCAAGAACTTTTACCTAAGGCCCCGTGAACGTAAAGCAAAATACAGTTATTGACAGACAGCAGTAGTAACAAAATAAAGCCTACTGGTAATAATAGAATCTTTTGTATTGGAAGGGACCTTTGAAGACCATCTAGTCCAACTCCCCTGCAGTGAACAGGAACACCTGCAGCAAATCAGATTGCTCAGGTCCCTATCTGGCTGGACCCAGTGTCTCCAGGGATGGAGTATCCACCATTTCTCTGGGCACACTGTTCCAGCGCTTCACTACCCTGATTGTGAAAAATAAACTACATAATAACTAGAGGGTAGACCTCTGGAAAAGCCATTTTCCCCAAACCCTTTTCTTCCTCTTTGCAAATATGCCTTTGCCAAATCCTAACTTAAAGCATTTGGCAGGCATAGCTAGTCAATCTCTTACTCTGTATAAGTACCCTCCATTTGAGATACACATATAGAGAAAGTTTGGGTAATGGTTGGCTTGGCAAAGAGATTTTTTTGGATGGATAAAAATTCCCAAGGCCTCTGTTTATTTATATAGTTCTTGGAATAGCCCTGTTTTGAAAAGGCTGCTGGCCAGCTGCTGAGACAGCGTTCCAGCTAATATATTCCCAACGCAATCACCACACTTTGCTTTTCCCATCATGATATCCCCAAAGCTGTTTTTGGTTAAATCTCATGACTGGAATATAGAAGAGTTCACATTAAGTCAAAGCTCACAATACCACAATGTTACTCCCTCCCCACTGCCCGCCTTCTCTCTTTTCTCTCTTCTTCTAACCAAGCCTCTTTAAATGGAAGGCCTACCTTCAGCTATTTCAACCCAGACGATTCCTCTGTCTGTGGACAATATAAAATATGTATAATACAGTATATGTGTGCATACATAATGCCAATAATAGGTAGTTCACTATGGTGGATCTCAAAATGTTTATGGAAAGAAGTTACTTTTAGCAAGCAGATTAAACATTCTGTTTCAGTGACTGAAATTAAAGCAGAGCCAGTGCTAAGGATCTCTTCGGCATAAGTGCCCTTTTAGCATTTTGTTGTTCTTAGCAACCAAACCACTAAGGCTGTAAGCTAGGACAACAAATTGCTTTTTTTGTTTATTTGAACTTTTTTTCTTTTTGAAGTGAAAAAATTAAAGAGCGCTACTCACGTGTCTCGTGGTGATAGTGTGCAGACAGCCACGGGACTTAGAAATGTATACTGGATGGTTTTTGGTTGTTTTTTTCCTTCGTTGGGTGAAGTGCTATCAATGAAGACAGTTCTTGCCCTTTTCTATTCTTTTTGCTGATGTGAATTCTTATATTTCTTACGTTTACTTGAAAACAATAATACTCGAACACAGAAATATAAGATGCTGAACAGTTGATTTAGATCTTCAGTGGCCATCAATCTGTATGATGGATCTAAATTTTCCATAGACATAGCTATCCATGTGATACAGGCCATACTCAAGGCTTACTAGGCAAGGCCAATTCACATATGGTTGCAAACCCTAATGTGGCTGCAGGAAAGTTGGTTGTAATGTGTTTCTCCATGGGATGCAATGTCTTGAACTAAGCTTTATGCAGAAGAGTGTGTTTTTAGCAGAACATATTCTGCTAAATATGGGCAGAGAATTGGGCATAGCAGATCTGTCTTATAATACAATTTTATTCAAGATAGTTAAAGTGTTTGTTCTCTTGTCATTGCTTGAATACACCAAGGAGATAGTAGTACTCAGTAAGATTGGTCTGCTTTATGTTCATTTTCCTACATAACTACTCTTGATTTTTGTATCCAGGGTGAAACAACTTTTCAGTGCTGATTTAGCTGGCTTCTGTACCTTCAGTGACTACCTCCTATTTCTCTACTTGTTATAGAGAACCCATCAAATTAAACATTCAATCGTTCCTTCACCTCAAATCCATATACTAGGAGAGAATGCAATTTCCAGTTTGTGCAGTATTTCCCAAAATCCGTGTTTCACTTTTTTTCTTCTAATGTCTGTTTTGCTTAATGTGAATGACAACTCATATTATTAACAAAAGTAATAAGCAGTGACACAGTAATCTGCTGTCAGTGATTGCGGGTCTACCTTTGTGCTATGGAGGATTCTGTTGCAGTGTGGTACAACAGAGAGGTATTGCTCAAGATAATGCTTCTAAATAGAAATGCAAATTTTTAGTGACCTAGGAAAGACACTGAAGGAAGAAGGCCCAGAAGGGAGGGTGTGTTGCTTAATGAAGGGACAGCCAGTGCTACAACAGAAGTGAATGAAGTCATCTCTGGCTTTGCTGACCTATGTTGTTCACTTTAGACAATAAGTTAATATGCACCATGTTGGTAGAGACCAGTGCATCTACAGGTCTCCAGTAATTCCAGGCTCCATACATGGGTGATTCAAATAAATAAATAGATAAATAGATAAATAAATGTGATGAGCCTGTCAGGAAAAGACTGATTGGGTGCAGTACTGGAAGACAAACATACATTTTCAGTTTATGTGTAGGATAATTATGTGAAACAGAATTGAATAAGTCAAAGTCAGTCACTATTTTAGGGCATTCTGACCCCTCTTCCTCCACTCCCTAAACCTTATAGTGATATTGAAATACACGTTATTTGCAAAAAAGAAAAAAGGTTAAAAATATAAAATGATCTTTTTGTGACCATATTTATTTGGAAAAAAATGCTATTATTGAGGAGCAAATTGTAGAAAAAGTGGCTAGCAGGTAACAAAGCAATTCCAATTGACATGAGAGTCATGATAAAGTATGTGGAGGTATTTCTAGCCTCCTGCCATTGAGATCTAACTGCAGAAAAAAAGGGAGGCTTCAGCTTCCAGAAAATCACTCTACAAACACGTTTACTTGATCTGTTATTTTCATACATTGACGGAAGGGTTTATTGCCTCTCAGACGTGATTATGCATGTTGTTACCTCTTGTGTCACTTGACTGAAGCTTTTTTTCCCCTTAGAGCTCTGCATTTAATTGATCCTTTCTAAGGAGTTAAGTTCTCTGAGCATCCAGAGAGGTACATTTAATTTTCCTAAAAGAAAACTTCAGAGCAGTACAAATAACTTGTGGCAGGCAGAAGGTTGCAGTATCACTGTGTATCAAAGGTTCTGGCAGCAGAACTCCAAGGAATCAATTGTTGGGGTTTTTTTGTTTGTTTGTTTTTTGTTTTTTTCCCTCCATGACAGTCTTACTGCATTTTGTAGGTGCCAATAATAAAAAGCCTAATGTTCCATTAAGTACACGCAGGAAAGCAATATTTTAACTGGAAAGGAGCCCAGTTCATGTGCACGGTCTAGTCTGTGTTATCATCACTTTCATCATCTTTTGAGATTGACTTTTTTTTTTTTTTTTTTTTTTTTTTTTCCCCTGTAAAAAGACAACCGGGTTTTCTTATCTTGTTCTGCAATATACCTTTTGGTAACTATAAACCAAGGGTTACTTGAGATTATGTCAGGATCTTTCAGAAATTAGACATCATTTTTACATAAAGTAGATTTTTATTTACAAACAAAATAGCAATATGGCTGTGGCTAATTAGTTTCTTCATTAAAAATGTTGCCGTGTTATTTTAATTAACTTCCGGACAAGAATGTGTTCATGTGCATATGTATATATACTTTTAATGAAGCATATATGAGCACTAGCTTCTTATGTGTGCATACTGTTAAGGATCAAAAATTTAGGGTTTTCTTTAGTATCTTTGCATGGATTATATTGCTTCCTTTTTCAAAAAATAGATGAAACAACAACAAACTCTGATAATATGAGATATGCAGAGACTTCAGTAGTTCTTTCCGTCAGGTAGTTTCACATATATGTGTACCTAGCCTAAATGTTTCAGCATGAATATTTGGTGTGTGAGGGAAGGGCCAGTCAGGTATAACATAGATGTGATCATTCATTTAAAAGCTACTGGCTGGCCTACTTTAACAGCTAGGTTTGGTCAGTTATATCTGGTTTCCACATGTGTTTCCTGTTTTTCTTCTAAATTCTATACTGCTCAGGGACCAGGGGAATGTGAGTCCAGGATTTTCCTGAAAGGAAGGACTGCTTTGTTCATTACCGCCATGGGAATGTGTTAAATTTAAGCGTGTGTAGTGCAGGTCTCAACTGAGTTCCTCCAATGGCAGACATCAGCTTAGCCTCACTAGCAGTGTGCAAGAGTAAAAAGAAAGCTAGAGCTTTCTTTTTAAAGCTTTTAGTTTTCTTGAGGGGATAGAGAAGAAAGAGGAGTGTGTGTGAATAGTATACTGTCATCCTTCTTTGACATCTGCCAAAGTCAGTTCAAGTAAATTAAGAGAGTGACTTTGAAGTACGCAAACTAAAGTAGCTCTGTTTTTTAACCTACAGTAATCAATGTAAAATGCATCAGTAGTCTTGGACACTCATTGACAAAACATCCCCAGCAGAAAACCAGGGAACATATCAAAAATGTGTTTATTTGAAATCTGTGACAAGACATGATTGTGTTTTTCTCAGACAATAATGTTTTAATTATGAACAGTTATGTCTTTTATTGTGATAATCCAGCATAAGTCCCTAGAAATTGCACATTAAGAATTGAGTTTCTGACCAGCTTAAAGGAACAAGATACTGGGTCTGTTGGTCATTAACAATATATTTTTTCTAAAATTGTGTGCAGATTTTTAGTTGAAATACCATAGTGAAAGGTGATTTTCTTGACTAGTCTGTCATGAGGGAGAAGCAGATTATATATTCTAGTCTAAAGTACCAAAAGAAAGGGTTTGTACAATCTAGTCCAGGCCTCTGGTTTCAGACAAGTCAGTGTGATTTCTCTAGAATCTTTTTAGTGTCACATGCAGTTACTGCAAGAAACAACTTTCACTTGCATGTTTTATCATGTTAAAAATAATTCATGTCTTACTTCCTGACTTCCTAGGAGAGAAAACCAAACTTTCCTTCTTTCAGAGTATTACATTTGCTCCTTGGGATCAGATCCTAGCACAACTCTAAAATTCTTTTGGCTTGGCTTAGTAACGCTCAAACATATAGCTGTGTTTGGGATAAGTTTTTTCATTACCTATCTTCCTCCTGACTACCCAAGGGAGTAAAGGAGGAATTAGCAGCCTCATAGCAAAACCTTCTTCCATGTCAACTTCAAATGAATTTGTTCCATCAAACCAGGTGAAAGCATAAAGGTGGTCTGATCTCCCTTCTCTATGAACCTGTACAGTTAGCGCAGCTCCTTCCATCTGGACTAACCCAAACTGCCTTGGTACTGACGTTGAGGAATTGACCCAATACTTAGGCAGATAGGAAAACAGAAAAGACAAATCTTAACTGAACCATGGGTGTTGCTTTTTCTCTTGCATCTAAGCCTGACAGTGAGTGAATGGGTAGCGACACTTTAATTTCAAGCTGGAAAAAGATGATGTGCAGTGATGAGCTGATGCTGGAGACTCTGTGTTGTTCAGTTAGTATGAAATGAGAAGAAACTGATGTGATGAAGTCATGCGTGCGTGAGTACAGATTTAGGGAGGGGGAGATGAAATAATTCTTAATGTATTAAGCAATGCATTTTTGTTCAGCCAATTGTGGAAAATATTGTCCAATTTACAGTTATATCAGGTATTAAGGAATAAAAAAAGAATTTGGGCAAAATGGAAACTAAATCCATATTTCAAAAATGTGAAAATTGTTTTTGGATTTCCAATATGTCTTTTAAAAAGTGTTTCAGAGAATCATTGTTTTTAGGAGTCTGCAACTGTTGGTAAAAGAAGACAGATTATGTGTATATACTTAACCATCCCTTCCACTCGGAAGGTTTTGCAGTGAGCAAGTCCTTGAACATATTCTATCAAATTTCCTGAAAATATGTACATGCTTTCAAGGTATGTAATACGGACCAAAACTAAACATCTTGATAAATGAGGAGAAATGTTGAGAACAGTACTGGAGAATAACAGGTCTGAGAAAACAAGATTTTGTTCTTTGTTCACTCTTCATCAAGTGAATGCAGAGACACCTTGGGAAAATAGTGCATTTTGAAACAGTTATAAAAAGTTATTTAATGTTTTGCAGATAAGTGTAGAACTGAACAAGATGAGGAGGGGTTGAGACAGGAGAAGGTTTATAACAAAGTAATACAAATCCTAAGTTTGTGAAGGAAATTAATGTTGTTTTCTAATTATGTGCCAGGTTCAAAGCACCATAGAGAGGAAAACTCCTGTTACTCAGGAACCAAGAGCTCACCTCAGTTGCTTCCATAATTATAAAGTTGTTATTCTGCTACCTAGTTTGAAGGAAATATTAGAAGTATTTATATGACTACATTAGGCTTGCCAAATTATAGTATAAACAAACATGAACAAAACAGTGTGATAAAGTCTTTTGGCAATTGTATGTTATAATCTTTGTCAGATTTTTTCTCTTTGAATTTTACTCAGAGTTCTTCACCTTTCTTCATGTAGCAGTAGAGGTTTTTGTTCAATTCTAGTGGCTCCGAGAGTTTGGTTTTTGTAGCAGCTTTCCTTTCATAAGTGTTACATTGTTTCTCAGGCAGTATCAACTCAGTTTCATTCCTGTCGAGCTACACCTGAACAGATTTTAGGGAAACAGCACTGCTGCTTCTCTGCAGTTATCCTTTCTAGTTTTAGTGCCTTGATTATGTCTGACTGTGATAGAACAGAATTTCTTCTATTTTTCAGTTTCAAGAATACTACAGTACTTCAGTTAGAAGTATGTGTTAGAGTTCCTTTCCTCTGTGAAGAGAACTTTTTTTGTTTGGTCCCAAGGTGAGAAGAGAGTGGGCAGAAGTTATGGGAAAACCTTTCTTTGATCTGAAAAATAGTAAAGTTACACATAAAACTATGTAACAGCTTGTGCTATGTGTCAGTGCAGGGAATGGGAATTGTCACCGTTCTTAATTTCAGAATTGTAAGATTAATTGGTACCAGAGGTAGTTAGCATGAAATGTTCAAATGTTTGATAGACACAGTTTTAAGAAAAACTGACCCTGACTTGACCTAAGGACTCAAACACATATTCCAGAGTGCTTTCAGCTAAGCTACAGAATTGTCATTATCAATAAACATGTGTATTACAAGAAGAAAAAAGAAATGTAAAATCAAGAGTTTATCTTTTGACCAAATGCTGAATGAAATACTGTGAAGCAAGCTGATTCAGATGTTGGTTCTTCTAAGTGCTTTGTATACATAGTATACATAGGAAATCTTGAAATAATTCTGTATTCCTGATGTGTCAGTGTAATTTTAGTGTTGCTAATAGTATGTATTTCCTTGCAATGGGAAATAATGTATTTTCTTATTTTATAATTTATAAACAAGTATGAGAAGATGGATTTCTCTTCACAGAATCACTTCCTTTTAAATTTCCATTGAAAATGTTAGTCTTCCTTCCCTCTCAGTAGTTAACAAGATGTCACATAGTGCTCATTGACATTATTAAATCACCAGAAAAGAAGAAAAGAAAATAGATAATTGTCCACATTCTGGTTTTCCTGTAATATGTGAAGATGTAGTAGTTGAAATAAGGTTCTTAAAAATTGTAAGGTGTGCTTCAGGTAGTTTCTCTGAAATATCTGGTAATTAAATAGTATCACACAGAATAATCATCTTACCAAAGGAAGGTAAGTATTTAAGTGCAGCTGATAAGGTAATGAATGAAAAGTGTCAAATTGTTCGAGGAAGGTCTTGTATTCCATCATAGCTTACTGAGCTGAAGCAGAGTCCAAAAGAAGGCCTGAAATTCTTTGCACTGAAAGACTCAGTCAAGCCCTCTGCACCCACTGAAGGTTTCTCAGAACAATCTGAACAGAATGTCAATGGGACCGGACGGGCTCCACTCTCAGGTGCTGAGGGAGTTTGCGGGCATGATTGCTGAGCCACTCTCCACCATCTATCAGCATTCCTAGCTATCTGGAGAGGTCCCAGAGGATTGGAGGCTTGCCGATGTCAGCCTGACCTCAGTACCAGGGAAAGTTATGGAGCAAATCATCTTGGCTGAGATCACATGGCATGTGTGTGGCATCCAGGGGATCAGGCCCAGCCAGCATGGGTTCATGAAAGGCAGGTCGTGCTTGACCAACCTCATCTCCTTCTGTGACTGGTGACCAGCCTGGTAGACAAGGGAAAGGCTATCGATGTAGTCTACCTAGACTTCAGCAAAGCCTTTGACATGGTCTCTCACAGTATTCTCCTGGGGAAACTGGCTGCCTGTGGCTTGGACAAGTGTACCCTTCTTTGGGTAAAGAACTGGCTAGAGGGCTGAGCCCACCGGGTAGTGGTTAATGGAATTAAGTCCAGCTGGTGACCCGTTACAAGTAGTGTCCCCCAGGGGTCAGTACTGGGGCCCATCTTGTTTAATATCTTTATTGATGATTTAGATAAGGGGATTGAGTGTACCCTCAGTAAGTTTGCAGATGACACCAAGTTGGGGGGAGGTGTCGATCTGCCTGAGGATAGGGGGGCCCTTCAGAGGGATCTGGATAGGCTGGATCGCTGGGCTGAGGTGAATGGGATGAGGTTCAACAAGGCCAAATGCTGGGTCCTGCACTTTGGCCACAACAACCCCAGGGAGCGCTACAGGCCTGGGGTTGAGAGGCTGGGTGACTGTGAAGAGGAAAGGGACCTGGGGATGTTGGTTGATGCTTGGCTGAACATGAACCGACAGTGTGCCCAGGTGGCCAAGAAGGCCAATGGCATCCTGGTTTGCATTAGAAGTAGTGTGGCCAGCAGGAGCAGAGAGGTAATCATCCCCCTGTACTCAGCACTGGTGAGGCTGCATCTTGAGTACTGTGTTCAGTGAGGGCCCCTCACTACAAGAAGACATTGAGGCCCTGGAACGTGTCCAGAGAAGGGCAATGAAGCTGGTGAGAGGTCTGGAGCACAGGCTTTATGAGGAGCAGCTGAGGGAGCTGGGATTGTTCAGGCTGGAGAAGAGGAGGCTCAGGGGAGACCATATTGCTCTCTACAACTTCCTGAAGGGAGGTTGTGATGAGGAGGGACTTGGCCTCTTCTCCCAGTCAACAACCAGGACCCAAGGAAATGGCCACAAGTTGTACCAGAGGAGGTTTAGATTAGACATAAGGAAAAACTTTTTCTCTCAGAGAGTGGCCAGGCAGTGGAATGGCCTGCCCAGGGAGGTGGTGGAGTCGCTGTCCCTGGCAGTGTTCAAGGGGTGTCTGGATGAGGAGCTATGAGACGTGGTTTAGGAGCTTGTGGTAGCAATGGTAGTGGGAGGATGGTTGGACTAGATGGTCTTGTAGGTCCTTTCCAACCTTGTGATTTTATGATTCTATGAAGAGTTGACAGTGTACACAAAACCAAATAATTTTAGATGAAACCCAAAATCAGCAATAAAATCCTAAGTATATGGTGTTGAAGAACAGTGCTGCCAGAGGTAATCATTTCATGTAAAAATACCGAAATTCAAAGTAGTGACTGATATTGGAGTTCAGTGAATCTTGCAAATTCTTCTCCTTTTTGTTTAGTTTAGGGATTTAATACGTTATGAAGTCTCTCATAATATAACAGAGAGCTACTATAAGAATGAAAATAATGTCAACCTTTAGGGGATAACTCTGCTTCAAAGGATTTTTTTAAGTTAACCTAAAAATTTTCCACTGGTAAATATCTTAAAACTCCGTCACAGTACTGTGCAGTGTGTTTCTGATTACAAAATGTTGGCACCTCATTTATTTCTGTTATATTTGCCATTAGCTCTGTTATAAAATATACTTTGTTTAATTTTTTTTCTTTTGATTATTGAAATGGCAATGCTCCAGATACTTTTTTGAACTATGGATGTTGCATCTCTCTGAGCAGCATATGTTTTCCTCCCTAGAGTTGGACAACTATTACAATGTGTGGAGAGTTGGGCTTTTTTGTTTGTTTGTTTTTGTTGTGTTTTGTTTTGACTGTATGTTTTTTCCTTTCAGATTTTTACTTTTTTATTTTTGTCCTGGTGCACAATTGCAAAGAGTTCAAGGACAATCTGTGATGGAACAGATTATTTGTTGGCTTGTAAACTTCACCTTGAATGGAGAAAATAATTACTCTGGACAATGTCCTGGGCATACATACACACAAAAGTTAAAAAATGGTTTACATGATTGAGTTGGTTATTGTTGGAAGGAAACCTTTTTTTTTTTTTTGGTTTTGGCTTGCAGTGGAACAGAAAGCATGCAAGCTATGTCCAGTGATACATTCATCCAAAAGGTGTATTCATTCAGCTGATGCTTCATAGACTTCGTTAAAGAGCAAATTCTAATGCTTGAATAGAAAGCAAGCTTGAAAATTACAAAAAAAAAAAAAAAAAAAAAAGAATTACAAAAGTGTGTGTGTGTATCACTGTGCAGTTAAGCTTTATTTCACATTCTTTATGCAATCTGGTCAATTCTCTTGGTTTTAAGACACCATTTTCAAGCAACATTAGCAAAACAAATGATTTGTTTGCTCCTTCCTTGTAATTTTTGTGTAGTAGACATTTAGTTTGTTACAGATTAGGTTGCACTATCAATTTTTAAAAAGAATAAAATAAGTATCCGTGACAAATAACTTTCAGTGTACCCCTAAGAGGTCAGTAGTTTGCCCTAGAAATGATGCTTAGGAATTTCTTCTTTATCTTTTTGTCTTTATACCTTTTATCTCCCGTAAATTGTGATTGAAAGAATGTCTCTGCTTTTCACTTACGCTCTTCAGAAAGTCTGCAGCTGTAGGCTTGAAGTCCTTGGAAGTATAATATGTTTATGTCCTTTAAGATAAAAGATTATTAAAAGAAGTTGGTACTACAGTTAAGAAAGCTACGCTACTAAAGAAAACTGAAAGACTAATAGTAAAAGGATTAATAGTATTTTCTAACAAGTTGCTGTTTTATCTGATCATAATCACATTGTATTTTGTTAATTGTCTTCTTGCCAGTTTCAAGTGGTTGTTTCCAGATGTGATCAGATGGCTGTGTTGGGCCAGTGGTGTTACAGTTGTATTTTTGTTGCTATGCATCTCTCTCATACAATCTGCTTGGAGAGCCCTTGTAGGAGATTCTTTGGAATAAACAGAAGATGAGATAAATCTGGATTTTTTTAAATTTTTTTTTCCAGATTGAACATTAACATTGTTTTCCCCAGTCACAGTATCAACTTCACTTTAGCGAGTACTACTAATAAAATAAGAGCTTTAGAGCATTTCTGGATATTTTGCAAAGGTATCTTTATTATTACAATCCTGTCCTCTTGACTACAAGTGTAGAAAGTTGTAAATGTGGTATGTAAATTAGCCAGACATGGTTGGCAAATGAAGTTTTGTGTAAGTTTATGCAGTTAGTCTGTAATGCTTAAGTTGTATCAGTTTTTGCAGCCAATGCTGTGCAAATATGTGATGTGTTTATCTCAGCGCCCATAAGTTTTGCCTCCTTACTTTTGGTCAGCCATAGGAAAGCTAAAGTAAAAGCCATGAGCAAGTCTTATACAAATGCCTCTGAATATATAGAAAGATGCTTAAATCTTTCTGAGGCAGGACTCAGTAACTGGCAACATCCTAATAGAATCCTGTAGCTTAGCTTCAACCGGAATCACCTTTCTACTATGGGTCATGGACATGATTTGCTCATGCCATGCTCAGGTTCTTGCTCTATTTTAGTTCATTCTGTAGCTCTGGTGAGCAGCATGGGTGTGCCTCCCTACACCTTTCTGTCCCAGGCTGGGCCTGTACTAGAACCTACTGCAAGAACTGTTCCAGCGGAAAGAAACATGGTCATGAATAACAACAGTCTGAGGTTAGAGTGACAAATTACTCTTGCTTGTAGCTCACTGAAAGAGCTCCTTTTAGGGCAACTGAGGGAAGAAAGTGTGGGAGAGGGAGAGGTGATGTTAACACAGCCAGACTATATTACTCATGTGTGCTGTTAAGCAGTCATTTAGTTAAATTGACCACAGTGTCAAGACTATTTTGTGTTACTAAGGTGTGATAAGGAAGGCTGAAAGGGAATAGGAAGAGATACTGGTGTAAGTTGGGTAGCCTTTTGAATAGTTCTTGATGTGAAGGCAAGAAGGTAGTTATTGGAGAGCTGGCATGTGCCTGGCCTCTTCGAACTGCTACAGCTGTTCCCTATGGGCTGAACCGCAGGGTAATATGTATCTGATGCCTGAGGAAGTTGTGGCCTGACCTCTTCAGGGAGCTGGATCTGAGTGGTTCTTCAGCTGCTTGCATTTTAGTTCATTTCTGTCTCACAGTGAAACTGAAGAATTATGGAGGAAGCATTATTGTTTCTGGCTTATGAAAACTATCCATTGAGTTCTTAGCAATATGAATTATTATATGAAGTTCTTGGTTTTATGATTTGGCATGTAGAATTAATAAGGTTAACAATTCCTAACCTAGGGTACTTTCAGATATTTGAAGGTTTATGTTTATTGATTCATGCTTTTTTCAGTAAAATGCAGTTATCTGATCAAAAATATGGTTTCTTTTCTGTATATTAATCCAGAAATAGATTCTAAAGACTTAGGTATGGTTATATGTAGGGAATCTAAAATTAATGCCAGTATTATGAATGTGATTTACTTTGTCTGTCTTGTGCTACTGTTACACATTTTATTTAATTATGCCTAGACCAAAAGAACACTCAAATATTATTGTTCATGATTACTTCTAAAGTAGCAGTAAATAATTATTTGACATCTAAAACCATCAACTTTGCCTTCCTAAAGTCTATGTTATATGCCATGAGATCCTTTAACACTACAGTAGGATTTTTTATTCCAATTTCTTTTCCTTGATTTTTGGTTGTATTGTGTTCTGTGCCATGTACTTCTTGGAACTTAGATAAAAGGAGCTCTTCCTTGATCAGAACAAAACTTCCATTTTTTCCTCTTCTATCTAGTCATAAAGACCATATACAAGATGCTATCTTCAGCAGAGATGCACAGTATTTGAATTAATTAGTGGTGCCATGAATTTGTTATGTAAGCTTATAAACTTCAGATACTTTGCACAATTATTGGTTCTTCTGGAACGTCTTCAAGTTGTCAGTGCTGTATATTTTAATCTGCCATCAAGTTTGTCAATTTAGCAATGGCTCCTAAATACTCTAAGTGTAACAAGCATGCAACTATAGTATGATTCAGAATACATTTTTAGTTTTCTGGTACTTTTCTATACTCCATGAAGCTACTATGTAATAAGCATAAACTAGGAATTGGTCAAGGATTCAGAGTGTCAGGAAGTATGAAGTGTTTTAATCTTAGTCAGTGGTAGCTGTCATTTACTATGGGCTTGTCAAAGAGAGCCTACAGGAAAGAAGATAGAGTTGGTAATTTGTAATATTTCCTTTCCTTAACATATTTCATGCTTATAGTGTTGTTTACATCAGTTTCTTCTGACATTGTAGTCGCAGGTTTGCCCTTCTGTTATTGTGTTTTTTTCATAGCATGAGCAAAGATACAGCTGATTAGATTCCTTTCTTATTTTTCCTTTTAAATTATTTTTAAGTGAAATGGACCCTATAAGCATTAAATTGCCAGTAAGATCTGACATACTTTCTGTGAAATCTAGCAGGTCAGTTTATTATTATTATTATTTTTTTTCTGGCAGCTCACCTGTCACTTTAATACACTTCTGTTAAGTAAGAGAAAACTATTTTTTCCCCTTTGTCTGCCACGACACAGGTCAGGAATAGAATAATTAATATTTCATGGTGAAATGTTCTTTTGTTGTAAGAAAGACAGAAAACATCTGTAGCTACAGAATGAAGTATAAAAAGTCAGTTCCTGTCTAAACTCTCTGATGGTCTATCAGTAGTTGGTCGATTGTGGGGACTAGAAAGCAGAAAATAACACCAGCAATAAAAATCTCCACTAAAAAAAAAAAGAAAAAAAAAAGAAAAAAAAAAAAAAAGAAAGAAATAAAAGAAAAGGAAAGAAAAAAAAAAAGAAATAAAAGAAAAAGAAAAAAAGGCTAAGTCCTTGGCAGCAAGTTTTCTTAGGCAGATTGCCAGTATTCTGATTCAGTGTTTATGGGAACATCTTGAAATGACTCCCAAATTAATGACTATATCTTCCATCACTCCAGTCTGATGTCTGAACATGAGGAGAAATAAACAATAGTTAATGATCTGGAAGCTGCTGGCAGTTACAGTATTAGTTCTGGTTCTTATTTTCACTTACTAACAGCAAACTGTTCTGATCAGATGTTTATCTTTGTAAAACATATGCAATGGAAAATTGCACCTCAGATTGCTGTCCATTTCACAGTCTTTTTCACACAGAAATAATTTTGTTTTTATTTCATAGGTAACAGCTTTTAAGATTGAAAGTTTTGCTTTCAAATAGAGGGTTTTTTTTTCTTTCTTTTCTTTCTCTCCCTTTTTCTCCATGTGACAGACCCCAGACACCTGAATATACTGTACTGCAGGTTTCCACTGTGAACGCAGCAGGGATATGTGCACACCTGTACCAAAAGGATTTTTCCTGCCCAGTGCCATTGGGTAGGCCAAGCTGCTGGGGAGAAGCAATTAGTTTTTTACATAAAGCAGCCAGATGATATAGTGCCTTCAGATTTGTGATTTCTCATTGAGCGTATATAAACATAAGTGATATGAAGAGCTTCTGTGGCATTGAATGTAAAGGCACAACTGGCTTTTAATTTTTGTCCCTACTGTGTATTTTTGAATGGAAATGCTGTTTTATTGGGAAGTGTGGATATTTTTCTTCTTTTTACAAGCTTTGCAGTCTGCTGCAGTATATAATTATATGCAGAGGTAAGATCCATGTGATAGATTTCACAATTGTGATAAATGTTTTCAAAGTCAGTTCTGGATTACCTAATTCTAACACTGGAACCAAATATCATCAGGTCCCTTAGCAGCTTCATAGGCTCACATGTTTCTGCCCAATGCTTTTTTATTTTTGTGAAGGAATATTTTGTAGCAACCGCATGTTCAGTACAGGAAGTGTGCCTTGACTCATCAAGCCTGAGCTCCTGATGTTACAAGCACCATGTTGAATAAACCCTTTTAAGAGCTGCTTTTTCTTTCCTGCCTCTCTAAATGTGGAATTCTACTACCAAGATCAAGTAAAAAATGTTCATTCTCCTGTGTATGTATTCTGCAGCTTTTTCTAATATTCTTCTTGCCAAGGGGAGAGAGTGTGACAGAAAGATGTGTTCTGTGTTGTCATTCCTCTTCAAAATTTGTATTTCTAATCCTTAATGAATTACAAAGAATGATGCAGATCAGCATTGTAAAATTCTGCCTAGTTAGATTTAAAAAGTTAGTCTTATTTGAAAAAGAATCACACAACAATTTAATTTAGTCTGTTGGAAGAAAAGGGGCACCGTGTGCCCCTTTATTTTGACTTGTGGTGCTAAAATACTCAGACCTATGTCTGTGTTTTATTGGGACATAGGTTGGTCCAAAAGTAATGCCTCCTATTTACATGGAAACTACAACAGATACAAAGAGCACAGTAATTCTAATTCTCAGCTACAAAACACTATTTTTTGCCATAGTCACCTCCATTAGCTATGGATTTTCTCCAGCCATGAACAAGAACCTGCGTAATGTGCTCACAACAGTCTACATGGCCATCCCGAATATGGCTTGTCTCTCACACCACTGGCACCACTGCTGAAATGCTCCACTCACCCCCTCACTGTGCCCGTGCCCACTGTTAGGTCTTCTCAAGATTTCGGCAACCGCTGATGAATGTCAGTGGGTGGAATTTTTTCCTCATGGGGGAATTCAGTGACACACCTCAGTCTCCACTTTACCAGACTGCCCCTCTACTGCCATCTGTCACAAGGCAACAAACTGTATCAGAATACTGGTAGGAAGGTTCAACCCTTACTGCTATTTGAACAACATCCACCTCTGATGTTGTGGGTCAACATAATAAACTAGGAGGCATTACTTTTGGAGCAGTCCTCATTTTTTTGTGCGTGTTGCTCTGATATTGGTCTCAATATGATGTCTCTGGGAAGTTCTAGTGGTCTTCAGTTGAGATGATTTTTAAATGCTTCATTGCTGTGTGTAAATTCTCCAGCTAAGACTGATGAAAATCTCTTTTACATTAGAATATATTAGTTTCCTATATACTTAAGTCTCTCTGCTGGCTTTCTTTCTACTTGCTCTCTTTACAGCTTTTAATTTTTCTCCAAAATCTGTTACTGTTTTACTAGCTATATTATGAGGCACATCAAGTATGATGATTGGCTTCAAACCCTAGTGGGGTTGAAGAAATAATTGCTTAATGATTTAGTGAAATGTGATTCTCTGTTGTCTCAGTTGTTGTTTTTTCTTTGAATACTCTTTCCTGAAATCTGTGTGTTATATGTTACCTTTAATTTATCATTTCACAGCTTGAGACCCCTTACAGGGATCTTGCTTGCCAACACTACTGATGACATCCCGAGCCATTTTCGGTTCAGAATTTCAGAACTGTGATGTGCAGTGTATGTAGTCCCACAAGAAAATACAGACTGTTTTAGAAAGATTATAAAGTAACAAAATAGTTTTTTTTATTGTAGTGGTTGCTGAATTTTGAGTAAGTATTATTTAATTTTCCTTAAAATGCAGTCTGAGAAATGAAAAGGAAGTTCTACTGGGGACAAAAATTCGACCATCGTGTTCTGAGCATGGGTATAAATTTACGCGATGTGAGTTCTTTGAAAAATAAATGTGTGTGTGTGTGTGTCAGATTGTAAATCTTAATGATCCTCTTGAATTCCTCTGTGGAAACATGGATCCTCTGTTCCCTTTTCTTCTCTTAAGTGCCTGTATACCAATGCAAGCAGCGTGGGGGATGAACAGGAACAGAGATGGGCACAAACTGGAACACAGTTCTGTATGAACATGAGGAAAAAATTCTTTACTGTGAGGGTAAGAGAGCACTGGAATAAGCTACCCAGAGAGATGTGGAGTCCCCTTCTCTGGAGATATTCAAAACTCATCTGGACACTTTCCTGTGCAGCCTACTGTAGGGAACCTGCTTTAGTGTATTGGACTCAATGATCTCCAGGTGTCCCTTCCAACCCCTATGATTCTGTGATTATATAAAGCAAAAGTAATTAGTCTGGATTTACACATGGATGAAATTGTCTCTTTAAGAAACATCTCTTACAACTACTCTAACAAAAAGTGAAATTAAGTTTTCAAGACTCAAGTATTATAATTTTATGTATTAAGGAATGCTCATGAAATTAGGGCTACTTGCCAGACCACAAAGACTTTTCCTATTCTGCAGTTTTCTCTGTATTAGAGGAGAAGCAAGATTTAGCCAGGCCTGCAGCTGAATTTAAAAGAGAACTCTTTTGAGGTTTGGCAAATTCAATGTAGCCTCAATCACAACAGTCACATTCTGCACCTCTGCACTTTCTGGTATCTTGTGGTTTAAACCAATAGAGTAGATACTGTATATATGATCTCTGTGGTAGAAATAACTGTATTTTATAGTCATAAATACATCCTAGTCTTCGTGCAGTTTATTCTTTCATCTTGATTTTTTTTTTTTTTTATTTTTTATTTTTGCTTTTGTCAAATTTCTCCATTTATGCGTCGAACTAAATTTGGCAATAGTGTCCAAGGCAAATGGGAAACTGCAGTTTGCTGTTTGACTCATTTAAGCCAGCCACAGAAATGAGATAAACAGTTATTATGAAATCACTTTCCAGGCATATACACATTCCCTCTCCCTATATAGGAAAGAATTATAGCAAAGGGTATGCAGGGCATTAGAGTAATGGCTTCTGCTCTGGAATTACTGGTGTGCGTTTATTCTATCACCTGATATTATGCCAGCAGTTATTTCTATTTTATTCAGCTGCAAATAAGCGTACATAGATATTTGGAGGCTGATGGTGGAGGGAAGAAGAATCAAATGAGCGTGGAAATGATACTATGCTGGGTATTTCTAGCACCAGAAATGATCTGGCTTAGCTGCTGTGGTTCGAGTTTCTTGGCTTAGAGTAGATCTTTCACCCTTTCTTATGGATGATTAGGTCCATAAGGAAATTACATATCCACATTTGAAAATCTGAGTTGGTGTCCCATACAAAGAGACAACTGCATAACACAGATACAATAGAAATGCTCTCGTTATGGCCAGAGATTGTAATTTATAATTTGAATTAGTAAATGTTTTCCTGTACTTGGATCTTCTGCCTAACAGATGTGAAACAAACTCACCATGTAGCTAACATGTTCAGTCTATAATACACCTATCTGTAAAACACTAAACCTTGGTTTCAACTGGTGGTGAACTTTGTGCAGTTTTATTTTTTTAAAAACACATTTTTTAAAATATTTACCTCATTACTGGTTTTGGTTTGATCATCAGATCTCGTTGGCTCTTTCTCTGCTTGATGCAGAGCTGTGGACTGTTAGAAATTTCAACTTTGTAGATGTTAGTCTCATTGCTGCTTTTGGCTTTGTGTGTGCTTTGCAATTTTGACAGTGCCAGAGTGCCCCCCACCTACAAGGCTGTTTCATTGCCCTGAACACTCAAGAGCCATTTGCCAGTCACTTCTGCACTCTGTGCTGACAAGCAACTTTGAGAAAAACTTTGACTGCTGTTAATAAGGAGTCTCTTGAGTTTTTACAAGATCTGCTTCAGTTTGGCCATAAATAATCCCATTCGATATTAGAACACAAGAAATTGCAAACATTAAAGAGTATTTTTCTTCTATCAACCAATTTTCCCAGTGTATAATTATGCAATTATTTAAGTAATAAACTTTTAAGCTGGTACATGCCTGTTACTTCCTTATATTTTTCTATTAAAACAAAATGGCCTTGAGCATTTCACTTTGTTTTATATTTACTGCGTTTCCCAGAATAATTAAGGCTTAGTCATTCTTTATAATGTTACACAGGTAGCAGCATAGACCTTGGTTCACAGTCACAAGGGTAGAGTCAGGTATTCATCAGTCTACTTTTGTAAGAGCAGCAAGTTCGTGACAAAATTCTCAACTTTACCTATTACATAATGTAAGAAACAGAAAATTCAGTATTTTAATATCTGAAGTCACATTCATAGTTGCATAAAGAAATGTAATTCCCCTAATTGCTGTACAAAAATGAGACTGGACCAGCTGAACAACTGGTCCTATGCATTTGAGATGACTTTGTATTGTGTAAACAGTACTGTACCACCTAATGTTAAGAAAAGCTAAGACATATCAACTAGGTCATTGTTCTTTAGTTTTTATTCATGAGGCCCATGAGAACTTTCAAACATTGGTAAGTGCTTTCAAGCAATGCATAAGTGTCTACTGTAGGGCTTGTGCCGACATTTTTAGATCTACTTGCATGAATCTTAGTGGAATACTTTGGTTCACTTAAGTTCTAAAGGCAGCTGTACAGTTCCTTTTCTTTTTTTTTTTCTTGTTTCTTTTTTTTTTTTTTTTCTCCTCTGGAGTGTGGTAACATTCTTTCAGACTTCCCTCCTACATTGTAAAACTATCTTGAAGCTTATCTAGTACTGATCTGCGTCACTTAGGAAATGCTGCTTTCATCTGGGAACTCATAATGTGCAGTCAGTGTGTGCCATTCATAACTAAATAGCCTCTGCTCTTCATTGTTCTCTTAATTAATAATTGTTGATTGGTTTGACTTGCTGCACATTGTTGCCAGTCATGATCAAAGAAAATCCAAGATTAATCTGCTAAACTAGATGTCAGATTAGTAAATTCCTCTGTGCTATTACGAAGATTTTTTCTCCCTCAGTAAAAGCCTGTCAGGGAATGATGGCTTGGCTATACCTCTGACAGGTCAGTCCAAAGGTCACTCTCTGAAAACAAGCATACATTAATGCAATAAAGCGTGATGACTCATTTATATTCAGTTTATAATTCTGAGCACCATCTTCATGAGCATTAGTCAGGTAATGGTGAGAGAGAGATAATTTAATCTAATGTGATTGCTCCTGAATACAGCTGAAGGAAGAATTTATAGCCTTATCACATAGTAATACATATGGGTTTCTCCCAGGTCAGTAGTGGAATCAATCAGAAAAAGAGACTAGTTCTGTTAGTCCAGCTAGTGCAACTCTTCTGTTTCTTTTCCCTGTTGATCAGGGCTTGATTGACAAAAGGAAGACCAGGCTTCGATTTACAAAAGTAACAAATGAATAGTAGGCTGTATCCCCTGCCAGAAACCCAAATAAATTTCACTAAGTTCCCTGCTATTCAATAATGTATTTCTTTCCTCTTATTATGTATGTTTTATGAAAGGGATCAAAAAACCACCCACTAGCAAAGAATATAAATGCAGTATCATATGTGTAACTGTTTTATAAAACTCTCTTGTGCTGCAGCACTCTAGGAGACCCTGAGTTCCTCTCTGTTCTTCTATGAGAACAATTTGCAGTCTGGGGTTGTCACACTGTACCAGATAACAAGGCTAGATTTCAGCTGGCGATGATCCTGTGGTGCAAGCTTCTTTCATCCTCCTAGGCATGCTGCAAATCCTTCCTTTCTCTGTCTACCACTTTATTAGCTGCTTCACTTTCAGTGTTCAGTTCTTAGCTGGAAAGTAGAAAGCTTAACACAGTCTTTCTGCTTAATAGCTAAAAGGTGTTTCAATGAATCTCCTGTTTTCAGCATTTTTTTTATTTTTTTTTTTAATGTATGCCATCTGCATCCTTGTTCTGGAACCTATTGGTTGAGATGATGAATTGAAATCATTCCCCCCAATGACATGGAAGCCCAGTCAACCCACTACATTTTTCTTCCACTTCATGAAATGCTTTATTCTTTTCAGAAAATCCTTTTTAGTGTAAGAAAATAAATGTTTCACACCTGCCCACTTGTCCATTTTATTTGTCTCATTCTGACTATGTATCAACAGGACAAGTCTCTGTTTTGGCCTATTCCCCAGTGCTTGATGGCTTTCATGATAGTAGAAGAGTTGATGTGTGTGGCTGGCTGTTGTAGTGGTAGACCTCTGTTGCAACTTATGCATTATCCCATACTTTCTCTCAGAGCTCTTCTTGATTACATTACTTCTCCAAGTTCTTATCTGAGCACAAAGCCTTCTGTAATTGTTCCTCAAATTTGCTACAGACTTTGTGGTATCATTTGATGCCACAAAGTGGCATCATGATCTGTTTTTAATTAATTATATTCAAATTAGTTTTTGAGAACTTATGACCTCTGACTTTGTTGAAGCTTAGGACTCTGTTAGTATCTTAAGATGAGTACTTCTGCTTCATACCATTACTGTCTTCAGTAGTCAGGAAAAATTGTGATCTCTCAGATAGTTTAGATAAGAGAACCCAGACTAATAATCATATGCAGTTATCAGTGTTTTGAGAGTGTTTTCAGGGATCGTTTGTGACCAAACACTTTTGTGTTTGTTGTTTTGTTTTACTGATTCTATGTATGACTGAATATTTAAACTCCCACATTGTTGTTCCTTAGTTTCTCTTGCTATTAGCAGAAGTATCATATATAGTCAACAGATTAAGTATCATTAATACTTCTCTTAAATGATCTGAAAATAATTAAATTTTAGTTCAAAGGTAAAGGAAGAAAGATGGTTAGGTTGGTATTTGTCACATTGCATACCTCGGTTTCCTTTTAAACTTCTATGCAGTTTACTCATTTTCCCTCTTCCTCTTCAGAGAATTCTGGATATATTAATTTTTTCAGCCTAATTGCTGAACCATGAACAAAAAAATGTTTTCCGAAACATTGGGGAAAGCAGTGAATTTATGAAGGGGCCAAATGCATGAAACATAATTAATCTTTTTTGTTAGAGGATGGATGACCCTGACTGACATTTAAGGAGCATCATAGCTGGAAAATTTGAAAAGATATGGATGCTTCTTTACATTATTAATTTATGGCAAAGTTATTTTATTAGAAATCTTTCTGCAGACAATTGCTGATGTTCTTTGGGCAGAAATCTGTTGTTTGCTTTCTGTTTGTTTTATGTAAGTCCATAAAACACAACAAAATTAGATGATTTAGCTCATTCTAAAATTGAGAAAAAGGCACTATCCTCTCCTGATTTATGTTTTTACAGGCCACACTACTTCCAGGGGCTGCAGTACTTAAATGCTCCAAGGATAGTATATGGTTTCCTGTAAATCTGCAAACTGAACTGAGGTCATTTTGCACCTGAACTTTTCCATGCATGTCAGCAGATTGCTGTAGTTTCCTTAAGAAAAAAGAAAAAGCAGAGCAGCTGAAAATAATTAATATTGAACTTGACACATCAAAAATGTAATTTGTCACTTGTGATTAAAGCCTTTATCTTTAGTTCTATTTTTATATCCATCATGGGTCTCCCTTAGCTATCATTAGGCTCCACATGGTTGGAGTTAGTCTGACCTTTGATCCACCACTATAGACAAAGGGATCTTTTGCTGCTAAATTGGAGCCCAAGCTAGTCAGCAACAGCATAGATCAACAAAAGTAAACTTGGCTAATAAAATAACGATCAGCTTAGCTACTCTGATTAATTTTTAAGCCTGTGTGGCTATTATAGATGCTGATCTGCAAAAGAAAGATACATTCATAACAGAATTAAACATCAAGGATTCACATGGTGATAATTTGATCTGATGTGAAAATTTAAGATGGTGGGAATATTGTATGTTTTCAGTATATGCATATGCTAATAAGTTGAGAAGAGAGTAATAGTTTTATAAACAGTCTATATTTTTTTACTTTCTCTGAACCCATCTAGTTTTTCTGACTGCCACTGATATTGCGGTTGCTAATTTTCTAAACACATCACAGTCTCATCATGTCATTGACTTAGCACCACATGTCCCCCTTGATGATCACTGTAAGCCCCATTCTCTCATACTGTGTATAAACTGAAGCAAAGCAAAGAATATGATAAATGAGTGTTTCCATTATCATCTGTCTTCTTTTCCGTACAGGTATGTATAGCTGGAAGTCACTAGTATTTTTCTGGGTTGACCAAAAGTGGTGTTTTTTCAGAAGCAACCATTATTTAACTTATACTTTTGTTACAGAGAAGCTGAGACTACAGTAGGAAATCACGTTGCCAGTTTAATTTCAGTATCTCAGATACACCTAGACTAAATATTTTGTGGTGCAACTTACTGTGAATGTGATGACAAATTCAATTCCATAACCCTGTGAGCTTACTGAAAATGTCCTACCACTTTCCACAATAAGAAATTCATAAGCCAAGTCTTAGCTTGCTCTGTTAAGTGCAACTCCCTTGTGAATAGAGTGAAGACTATTAGATTTGTAGTCCCTCTATTAAGTATTTTTATGGTAACAGCTTCATTATTCTAAGGTAATTAACAGGCTTCCTCTTTTACTGCAAGTGATTGTGAGTTAGTTGTTATTTTAGGCATCTACATTTTATTATCAACATCTGATCAGAAATAGTTTCTGAAGATAAGAACAATAGTTAGCAGAGAGTTATTATCCAGAAGACCAGATTCCCCTCTTAGATTTTTTTCAGCAAACACGTCCATGCATGAAGCAGTACTTAATACAGAAATGTTGACCACAGAATCATAGAATGGTTTGGGTTGGAAGGGACCTTAAAGCCCACCCAATTCCAACCCCCAGCCGTGGTCAGGGCAGCTCCCCCAGCTCAGGCTGCCCAGGGCCCCATCCAGCCTGGCCTTGAGCACCTCCAGGGGTGGGGCACCACAGCTTCTCTGGGCAGCTGTGCCAGAGCCTCGCCGCCCTCTGAAGGTAAAATTCCCTACCAAAAGCCAATCTATATCTCCCTTATTTTAGTTTAAATCCATCCCCTCTTGTCCTGCCACTATCAGACCGTGTAAAAAGTTGATCTCCTTCCTGCTTCAAAGCTGCATTTAAGTACTGGATGGCCACAATGAGGTCTCCCAGGATCCTTCTCTTTTTTGATGATTAAATGTTTGAATCTTAGCATTGGAAGACAGAAAGTAATGAAGTGGCATTGTTTTCCCTCGATGTGTTTTGACACAGGTATTATTTTCCGTGCAGGCACCCATGCATTTAAGCCACATAGCTTGCCCTTTGCTACAACGTATGTCTGTTCAGCTGAGGTGTTCTTAGATCCCACTGAGACATCATCATGAATCGGACACTGGGCTATGTCACCAATTTTGTCCTTTGTTTCTAACTGTTAAAAAGTAATTTACTCTTGTTTTAAGTTCATCTTGATGCTTTGTAAACGCATCTGTATCAAGTTTACCTACCAATGTGTATCTTCCATTCTTCCTATTTAAAGAATAATTCTTCTTATACACTTATAACACTGATAGATAAAAAAGTGAAAAGCACATCCTCTGTGACCTGTAGGGTTTTTATTTGTATAAGTTATTATTTGTTGAGCCTTTATTTGGATGGCAGCACTTGCCTTTTTCACTTTTTTATGTGTTAGTTTCTCTGGGAATGTTGCCCTGACCATATTAATGCATAATTCAATGTTTCCACTACCACTTCTTGTATCAAAGTAAATAACTTGGAATGACTTGGTGTGGTCTAGTTTAATCTTCAGGCTTCCTACAGGTCAGTGAGAATTCAGAACAAGGGCAAGGAAAGTGGGTTTTAAGCACATCATAGTACTGTGGCAGTTTTTTGAACGACTATTAATAATTTTGATCAAAATTCTGTAGGATTTTTGGTGCCATCTTCAATATGCCAAGCTCTTCTTGCTATTTACCCCCAGTCCTTACAAACCTCACAAAACCATAGGATTTCTTTAGTAATGGTCGTTCATTTTCCTGCTTGTAGATGTGCTGCTGAAGTGTTTTAGCCATTTCTGAAGAAAACCATGCCATGGAGAAATGTTATGACACAGTAGAATTTCTCATTCTGTGATGAAAATATTGTCCATGTGGAAGATGGCTGCACTTAGGATTTCTTCAGTATCAGACCCTAATCTCATCCCACTTGTTTCCTATGCAACTACTGTCCTAGTTTTGTGTTTTTTGGTGGTTCTTTTTTCTTTTTCATGAAAAATCAGTAGTGTTAGTAGCTATTTGAAAAAAAATGTGATTGTTCACTGGAGAGTTAATTACGTTTTTATTTAGATGTATATAAAAAATTAGGCAATTTTATAAAACCTTTCATCTGTGCTTTCCCTTCCTTTAGCTCTAGGTTTTAAGTTTATTACATGTTGTCAATAAACCTAATTTTTTTTTTTTTTTTAGGTCTTCTGCTGGGCCTGTTCCCTGCTTCTGCGATGTCACTACTGACACCAGTGAGTAAGTTTGAGAAGGAAAATACTATTCGATATTTTATTACACTCTGATAGATGGTGTAGTTTAAGGTTTTATTTTATATTTCTCAACCAACAAGGCTTAAGCAAGTTATTAAGGAGAAGGAGATTCAATTAAAAAGAGAGCAATCAGAAGGTATGTCTTTTTTGTCCAGTCCAATTTCACCAACATCAGGTCTCATATAAAGGTAGTATTTACCATGTTTTTGGTCACTGAACAGATACATAAAATGTATGTAGAGAAATATGTAATGAACAGTAAATCCAGCTAAACAATTACTTTTAATATTTTTGTGATATTGTTATTCAGGTGTAATATGTCACTAAAATGAACCTAAATGTTTCCATTTAAAATCACCTCATACTATTTTTTTTTCCTTCTAATGGTAATAAAATTGATGCCACTTAAGGAAAATTCCTCAAGAAAAGAATTAATATTTTCTAAACAGTGAAATATGAGGTTTATTCTCGTAACCAGCACAATTTGTTTGAACTCACATATGGTTATACTTCACTTGTGTAAGAGTGCTTAACACTTACTCAGCTTTGAAAGTGTGGTTTCAGTTTCATACCAATAAAACTGTTCATTGCTCACTGATGATTTTTAAAATGGACACAAATCAGTTCAATTTATTTTGTTCTCTTCTCACTGCAATGTGGATTTCACCATTTTGTTCCCTTTATACCTGAAATGAGGGTGTTAATATGATTCTTTGGCAACTGGTGTAGCTAGCCAAAAAACAATCTGCCTGTTCACATTGGAATTGCTGAAGTTATAAAAATCAAATACGCATGGCAGTCTGAAAATAGTTAAGTAGACTATATTTAGGAGTACTTCACAGTAGAGGCAAGAATAAAGTGGTCTTTCAGGTAAGTCAGTGGTATTCTTGCAGCTGCCTTCATTGCGGTGGAATTAGACCTTTTATTTTACAAAATATGGTGAATTAGAAAACGTGTCTGCGTAGGGTGTTCTTGAAAAATTCTCGCCTCTTTTTCATGCTGGAGATGTTTGTTGAAGCTGTCAGATCCTACCATAGCCTCTCAACAATGACCAGAGTCTATCATTTGTAGTGCATTCATGTAGCAGTAGAGGCTTGGATGTCTCCAAGTTGCCGCATCTTTTAGATGCCCATCTTAAACACATTGTGTGCTGTGAGATTATTCTTTTAGCTTCCAGCTAACCCGGGTGCTGCCACGCTGTCTCTGCTTTGTTAGTTCTGCCGCTGGTGCTCATGTGCTGTTTGCACATCGGAAAGGTGGCTGTGACTTTCAAATCCTGATTCCAGTTTTGAATGCTCTTACTGATGATAGTGAGGAGAGGAGAATTTATAAATCATACTGAGCGATTTCATGGCCTTAGGTATTTGTGCTACGTCTTAGAAAAATAATGTTCGCAACTTTGTTATCATGCTTTTTCCAGTCTAGGACGGAGAGAAGTTGTAGTTGAATGTCACCAAGAATGAAAAAATACATTAAAATGTTGTTTTATCTCCTCCCTCCCTATTTCCTTCATTCCTCCTTTGATCTTTTAAGGGGGGGCGGGGGGGTTGTTTTTTGCTTTTGGGAGGAGGAAGGTTACAAGTAATTCTGTTTGTTTTCATTATGAAATTACAGGACAAAACTTTAATTATACAGTTTGTACAGAAAGCAATTAAGATACCAAATGTTTTTCTCTTCCTAGCTGAATAGTTATGTCTTGTCTGGAGAAACACCAGTTGCAGTGTGTATTTGTGTAGGAGGTTAAATCTTGTGTCAGTGGTTTGTAATTGACAGTTACAATATGTTCCTGCGGCAGTTCCAGTGCCATTAAAAAAAAAAAAAAAAAAAAGAAAAAAAAGGATTTTGCTGTAAATCTCTCAGTAGGTTGGGGTGCATTTTAAACCTCCACAAATGCAGTCTACCAGGTCCCAACATTTTGCATTCAAGTGTCTTAAAGCATCTCAGGAGAACAGTAACAGTTAGTTCCTAGGCTGTTTATTATAAATGGATTAAAAATATTTAACTTACTCTGATATAAACTAACTCCAGTCAGGAAACCTTGAGGTCAAATCATATGGATTCCAGAGGGGAAATACTTTAAAAGCCTAAGTCAGAGTAAGAACTAGGAGTTGCGTAGGCTTCTGCAAGATTGTTTTGGGGCCTTTGCAATTTTACAGAAGCTCTTTGGTAAAGAGGGTCCCTGATTCCTCTGAAGCAAAAGTGTCCTCTGTCATGCATGAGTTAGTTCTTGTTAATACTGTGAAAAGTTGCGCAGCTGTAAATGGAGGGTAAAAATGAGAGAAGAAAATGATTGTATATCTGAGTGCTTCTCACATGAAAATAAAGCATTCTGCTGCTAGTAGGCATCTTTAATACAGCAAGTTCTGACCTGATTGAATTGTTCTGGCATTAAAATGTAGGAGAGCATCAAAACTGGGAATTGTAATTCTCTCTCTCTCTCTCTCTTTTTTTTAATAGAAATCTCTCCTCTGTATGAGCAGTTCCTCGTGTTGAACTTTCTTACAGAGTTTGCAGGTGGTATTTAAGTGGCTGATGTGGGGCTAGCTCCACATCAATAATTCTACTGAACTTACTTTGTCGTTGCTTCTAGTGGGACAAAGGGATCGAGTGTCGCAGCATTCTAGTGGGGCAAATGCAAGGGTGAAAATGAAGAGGCTGAAGAAAATACTTGGGAACTAAATTAAGAGCTGTATAAGGTGACATTAGGAAAACCTGAAAGGGCTCTGCCTTTTTTCTTTATTCTTTTTCGTGTTTTGATATCTACTTCTAGGCTGTGGAGAGATGCCTATGTCAGATGAACTCCATCACAGAACTGATTGATGTATTTTTTTTCCACCTTTGAAGGTCTATTTTATTTTTGCTATAGCTAAGGATCTTCATAGTTGTGGCGCGGTGTAGTCCAGATAAAATTTCTAAGAAGTACATTGTTTGCATGAGCCAAAGTGCCATTGTCTAGGAATAGTTGTAGATACTATTGCTGTTTAGGAATGGGAGAGAAAGCTGGAGTCAAGAGGAACATGTCTGGGCAGAGGCGTGCTTTCCTGTATAGTGAACTGAAATTTCTATTCTGGCACCCTATACTAAGCTATACCTTTTACTGAATTATCTATAATACACAAGGTGAGGTCAAGATTTTCAGCTTTCTATAACATCTAGGCTGAATTTTCCAAAATTCATTTGTGATCTAAATGAGAACAAGAACAACTTTTCCAGGAACTAGACAACAAACCAAGTCATAATATTGTTCTTATCACCTCTTGGTGAGAAATAGAACCAACTAAAAGCAGTAGTTTATACTCTTTGTGGGAAAATCTTGATATTTGTCATGTCAGTATACTTTTTTTTTTTTTTTTTTTTTTTTAATGCATAGACATTCCAAATTACAGTTGTTTCATATAAAAGAGGAGGATTATTTAAGATGGTGTAAATCACTGACTTTTGAATACTACATTTTTCTTCGGGTTTGACAGTAAATCAGGAACAATAGGGATGTTTGTCTTTAACTTGCTCTGTAAAACAGCATTTGTCTCAACAAGTTTGTCAGGCAGTGTCAGTTGATTCATGACTTCAGACAAGTAGTGGAAGGAACAATTACCATTCTTCACAGAAAACAAACATATAAGTAGGTATATGTGGCAATTTTGCTGGGAATCACACATCATGCAAGATAATATAGAAAGCAAAATAGGAAATAGAACACAGAAAATCCCCAAAGCTGAAGCCAGGAATTCAGAAAAGATTCAGCTGAGATTATTTACAGGAAAACATAACACATCCGGCCTTTGAGTGGTTAACGTCTACAGTAATACGAAGAATAGATGTCGCTGTAGAGCTTTTATTTTTCGATTGTGATTGTTATTCCATTGTTCCTTTATGGTGTTTGTGAAGGAGCACAGATGAAAAGAAAATGAAGATGAGATTTCCTCAGGAAGTGGCTTCTTTCTCTCTATCTTGTTTTGTTTTCTGCTTTGATACTGTATGTGATAGAGCTTTGCTGTTTGTGATTGAAAGAGACAAAGATTACTATGTCAGAAGCAATGGAAAGATTGAGAACGTTCTGGTTGGAGGCTGTGTAGTCCTTCTGGAAGGAATATGAGAAGGAAAATCCTGACCTCTTTGAGTCAATGACAAAGTTACCACTGAATTCATTAGGATAAGGATAGCATCTTGTAGATGGGAGTGAATGAAGAGTTTAGGAAGACAGAGGCAAGAGAGTCAGAGATCTTATGTGTCCAAAGGGAATGAGAGATTTTAAGAGCGAAGTAATCTTCACAAGGCTGATGCTTATTTCTATTAAGAGATAATAGTACTTGATTACCACAAATTTTCTGGTTTTTCAATAGGAAAACTGTAACCAGAATGTGTTATTTTTTCTTTAAGCGAATAGTGCTTAAAAACAATACCCGAACAACCAAGGAACTGGGAAAAAAGAAATCAAAGCAAGAAAACCTGAGCTTTATAGTACACAGTTCAATTTCAGTTCTTGTAACCCTCATTTGGAAGGCAAGGAAGGAGTAAATCTAGACATAGTAAGTATAATTGTAAGACAGTTTCTTCAGACCTCACCTCAAATTGATCTTCAAAAAAAAGAAACAACAACAACAACAACAAAATTTATTTACCAATACTTAGAGTTGATAAGAGTGACATTAATTATCCTGAGTGTTGGTTTTAAATGATAGTTTCTGGAATCAGTTCTACCGTAGAAAACCTGGTAACAAGTCAGAATTTCTATTTACAAAAACCTTCTGGATGTTTCCCATTGGAAATATTCCAAAATACTTTAACATAAATGATCCAGTAAAAATCCTCAGCTTGCTTTCTTAAAGTTATCAAGTGGAGATGATAATAAAGGTATGCTGATGTAAGGGTATTTTCTCCTGGCAGCCTGCCACTTACTACCTTTAATTTTCTCAGTTGCTGACCTTACAAAAGAAACTCTTGTCTGAAAGGGTACTCAGAACAGTTACTGAAATTCAGTTATGTTCCTTTTGCCTATTACCAAATGGGAATATATATACTTAAATCATGTGTGGACTGAGAGTTTTTTTTTCTGATTAGTCAAAGTTTGTGGTTTGTTTTTGCTTTCCATTTATCAGTATTTTTACATTTCACTAGCTTGTCATATTATTGAATGCTTCCTCTAAGGCTTTTTCTTAAGATAAAGTACATTTTAATCTTTTCTACAGCTCTGATTTATTCTTCATTCTATCTGAACCACTGCAAAATATTCATGGGGAATAAGTACATTTCATTGTGAATCAGTTCTTATCATTTATTTGTATTTGTCCACCATTAAAAAAAATTACCCTTTCCTGTCAGAAGGAGTGTGTATGTGGCTTCTCTAGTGCATGACGTGCAACCAAAATAAAAGTGAAATACCATTTTTATTTAGTGCAATATTAGCCAGTATGCACTGGCATAGTTACCTTCTCAGTTTAAAAAATGTGTCTTCATGTTTTATTGAGAAAACATGGAAATCAATTTGGCATGCAGTAACATGGATTATTTTTCTTGTATAGTAAAGCTACTGAAGCTTGTGAACCAGTGGTGATAAGTTTTATTTACTGGTGTTTATTAATTCCTGTGCCATTTATCCCCTCATATGAAGCTCAGGAAGAACAGTAATAACTTAAGTGCACCACTCTTCTGAACTACTGAGCTGTTATTACATTTGCTTGTCTAAACAAAAGGCTATAAAGCATAAAAAGCTATTTAAGAAATTTTTGCATTTAATTGCCATCTTGAAATCTCGTAACCACTGAGAAGTGTACCGTCTCTTCGAATAAAAAAAAAAAAAATCAAGCAATTTTTCTGTGATGGTTCTTCGGTCGTAAAGGACAGGATCCAAAAGGCACAAACTTTTATACGTGACTGTCTCTAAGAACAATCAGTAGAAAACCTTAAAAACTTTTTTCAGATTGACATAAAACTTTGTTTTGTTGACAGAAGTAAGATTGTAGAAAGTCAAACACACTGGAAGTTTCAAAAAAATGTGCTGATCAGTGAACCCATCAAGGAAGGATTTACCTAAATGCTATTCGTTCAAGATGATAGCAGTAAGTGTCTCGCTTGTAGGGTGGCTTTTTTTTTTTTTTTTTAAGTTATATCACTCCATATATAATGATAATTAACTGTTAGAAAGCCTCATGTTCCCTCTTAAGTTTGGATAAACATTCAGACCTTAAGTTAACTGTTCATGTTACATTACCTATTTTAGACGGGATCATACAGGAATATGTCATTCAGCTTCTAGTTGTTTCTATAACACACGCATTTCTGTATCTGCATAATAAATTTGGAGTCACTATAGAGCCAATTTCCTCCTGTTTCTGAGATTCACGTGATCATGAATGAGGTGTAAGAATTGCTGTGAGGTATCCTAGGATGCTTCCGAAGCTCTGGACCCAATTTCACTTAGGCTTGGCCACTGTGCAGCCACTGAAATGGTTTTATGGAACTCTGCAGGGGAAGTGTAGACACAGGGCTATCCAAATGAATGATCTATGCACGTCTAAATCAGAGCTTGTGTTATTTCTATCTTTGTGGATCAAAAAATCTCTTATTTTGTTATTACTTTCTTTTTTTTTTTCTAAATGAAAATTTAAATTCTTCTTAAAGATTCTGGAGATGAGAATGAGGGAGGTAAGATAGAATCTGTGACAGAAAAATGGATATAGCTGCCCTAAGACGTGGGCTGAATAAAAAGTGTGCTTTTATACAAGCATTTTTTAGATAATCAACATATGACTTGTGAAAGTATAAAGAGGAAATATTGGGAGAAAAATTTCCTGTTATTTTGCTGTGGGATAATATGCAGGATTCCTCCTAGAATCCACCCATCTTCAAAAGTATTTTCATATCTCTTGGGAGCTTTTCATTTTAGTTACTATTCTGTCTTTTCTACTTGTCATTAATTTATAAAATATGAGAAAATCTTTATGTGTACACTCACAACAGTGTGACAATTCAGTCGTCTTATCTGACAGTCTCCTACCTATCAAGCTTTTCTGGAGTGGCTCACTCCTGATTGCTGCTTTGGATATTTTTCTAAAAGTAATTGGATTCTGAATAGGTCACATACATTCCCACTATTGTAGAGCAAATACACAGGTTACAAACAGCTTGAAAAATATATATCAGCTTATTTTCTGGACATATATATATAAAATATTGATATACTGTTTTTGCTTTACAAGTTCGCTGACTATCTTTTAGTCAGCCATATTTGGTGATAAGGCATGGACTTGTGCTGCTGCCTTTTCCAATCAGTGCAAAGGCAATAAAGTAGCCTTTCATGTCTCATTGGTTTTGTGTTTGCATGGGATTTGTAGGTACTGTGCTTATGGCAAATCTGATCAAATTGGCTAATTAGTTTGGAAGTTCACAGGTGTGCCTAAATGTGCCTTTTTTCCCCAACAGACGGCCTGAAAATTAATACGGTAATAAAGACTTGGAGAAAGCTACAGGAGACTAGAAAATGCTAGAAATATATCAATTCATCTCAATAAAAATTTCTGGAGTAAAATAGTTTTATTGTATTGTACAAGATGATCTGAAACCTACAAAGCACTAAAAAAAAATTCACTGACAAATATTCTCAGTCAGTCAGTCAGTGTAATAGAGCACTGTTGGTTGTATATTTGAAATTCATGAAGCTTTCATTTTATGGTTACCCGAATGTATTGGAAGTAATTTAGATGAACAAAAATTCATTTTCATTAATTAATTGTCAAATTATTCTGCTTTCAGTTGCCATCCTTTCTGTTCTAAGGGAGAGAAATATGGCTTCTCCTTTAGAACTGAAGACTAGGATAAAGAATAGCAATGGTTCATTAACTCCTGTTTACATTTCAGAAACCAGTTTTAAAGTGAAAGAATACTGTTGAGATACAGATTTAAAAAAAAAGCAGCACAGTTTTCTTCCAGTGGAGCAGCTGTTTGCAAATTTATCTTCTAACCTCTACTACAATTAAGTGTGAATCTCTACTATGTGAACATATTGAATTTAGGTGTGAGCTCAGTCCTTCCTCTCTTCTGGGTCATACAAGTTTCCCTTTGTTGTTTGAACTTGCATAGCAGTTGTCATCAAACTATTACTCCTGATGATTTCAGAGGCCAGTCATTATTTAGACCAAAGAATTTTGTATTTATAACTTGCCCAGAAACACAGCTAAGTGGTAGCATCACTGTGTCATAACATACTAGCAAAATCTGTACAACTACTCTCTGTTATAACAATAAATAGTAACCACTTTGCAGTAGCATGTTCTCCACTTGATGTGGAACTTCTGATTTCCTTTTAAAAGCATATAATACAGCCTTCAGGTACTTCTGAATGAGTTTTGTTCAGTATGGTGTGGATTTTAGAAACATTAATATAATAAAAAACAAAGTCATTGACATAATGCACGCATTCAGTTTTTTTGTGGCAGCAAAAATGAAGTGGCCTCTCTGTGTGTTTTTCTCTGAATATCACAAAAGTAATGTATTAAACTACCGTGGAGCGAACTGTGGAGTTTTGTGATATCCGAGAAGAAATCCCCAAGACTATCCTTTGCCACCTCGCTTCAGGACCTTGTTCAGAATTTAACACCTGTGGTTTTGCTGCAACTTCCTCTGTAGCTTTTGGGAGCTGTGTCCTTACGCACTAAAGCATTACATAGGTACGGTATAATTAGGAAAAGAAATTCATTTCATTGTTTAGTTCCAAATAGCCGCAGATTTGTGGCACCTTACTATACCTAATGTCAGTGAAAGGAGAGCTTTAGAATAAGATAGCATTGCAATAAAGGAAAGAAACCATGGCAATGTATCATACAGAGTGTAAGTAAAGCCTCTCATTTTTTTTCAGAATTACCCTGCCTCTCTCTGGCTCCCCCCATGGATATCTAAAGCTGATAAACACGAGAACACATGAACAATATTCTCTGTATTCCTATCTGAAGTAGACTGTTCCATACCTGACAGTGTTTTCCCATTTTCTAAGAATATTTTGGAAAAAAAATAAATTAGGTTTTATCTGGCTTTATGATCAGCAGATAAATTAAAACAGGAAATATACTGGATTTAAGGTTCTATAACATGATAATAAACCTTTTACTGCTTTAGTGCATTTGTTATAAGCTATTTGCAGATTTGCTTAGTGTTTTAAGCCTCTGACTTTCAAAATATCTTTGTTATTAAAATTCATTAAGCAAATATCATTAACTCTTGCTTTTGGACAGTGTATTCTTCGCATGTTGTTTAAGGGAAAACTTGCAGTAGAATTTTCCTGCTAAGTTTGGGGAGATGTTCATTATTAATACCAATAAGGAATTTTTATGAATATTATCATAAGGAGTTTTCTCTTTGTACACAATCTTTCTTTTTCTCTTTAGGTTTTGGATTTTTTATTTTTCTGCTTAAAAATGTCAGTAGATAATTTTTTTTTTCCCATCAAAAGTGTATCTTAGTTCTTCAAAACAAGTAATTTCACAGAGTTCTATTTAAAAATAACCGTTGCAATATCTTAAGAGGGCTGAAAGCTTTTGTTCCTTTTCAAATTGTTTACAGTTGCATATCACAGCTGTTAAAAAACCTCATTGTTGAATGGAAATATCTTGTCAACTCAGGGAGTCTAGCAGCTAAAGATAGTCAATGAGCTTTTTAGCCTGGAGTTTTTCTTTAGATTCTTAAACACTGCCAAGTCTCAGCCAAGGACACCCGTTGCTCTCTCCTATCAGTCACTTGGGAGTAGTCAGAATGCTGAGTGGAACAGACTGTAACAAGGCAAGGTGCTGATATGGGCTGCCCATTCGTTTTAAGGTCAGGTTCAGTGACAACACAGTGAGAGTCAGTCAACAGTAAAATATTGTCTGGTTCTGAAGAGGGCTCGTGTGTTTGTTCTTGTTTGTGGCTGCAAATCAGTTTGAACCTTTTTGCATTGAGAAAAGCGAAGAATTTGTCTCTTGAAGTTAATTTCAAAGGGAATTAGACGCTATAGGTTGTATCAGCCAATAGCTGAGTTATCAGGCACAGCACATAACATCAAGTGTAGCAGGCATAAGCAACCCTTATTTCAGAGTCCCTCATCACAGTAAACCAGTTTCAAAATTCCTGTTCCTTTTGAAAGGGTAGTAGGTTTTGCTGTCACCTATGGCAGGTCCCCTCTCCTTCATGCATACTGAGGCAGAAAGCTTCAAAGTGAGACCAGACTTAGTGATATGCCTTTGTATCTTGGTGAAACTTCTTACTAAACACAACAAGGCTGTGGTACACTGCACATCATGGTTGTCAGCCAGTCAGCGTGTGCTGACCACAGGGACTAAACAGTGGCTGGTTGAACATTTCTTCTTTAAAACCATGTGGTTTCCAATGCCTTAGCGAAAGTATATTTTCATTAATATTTAGTATGAAAGCTCCCTACTGTCTTGTATTTGGAGTGCATTTTATTTTTTCCTGTAAGCTGACCTGGAGTATGCCATAAAGACTAAAAAATGCTTGTTCATAGACTAGTTCTTGTCTTTTCAGACAAGAGAGAACATTACAGGATGCCAATATCCGGTGTTGCATCTACCACATCTAATCAAGGCAATGTAATTGTTCTTGAACAAGTTAAGGAAGTACCATTACCATATTCTTCTTCTTGAATTAACAATTCAAAAATTTTATCAGTATTTTTCGTGATGAAAATGTTGTCAATTTTATGTTGTCCCACAAGCTAAGAATGTTTAATTATTTCTAAAGATCTCCTTCCTTTACAATAAAATATCTCTTAAGTTTTGTAAAACGTCAAATGGCTGTAGCTGCAGTTTAGCTGCCATTGGCATGCTGCCCATGCACTGAGTATTATCGCTTTATTAGTTGGTCTTCTAATACAAGTAATGAGGATCAAATAGCTTTCTGAACTTTTATTTCTTTGCTTTAATAACAGCTAATACTAAATTTCACTTGAGGAATTAAAAAAAAAAAGCCAAGTCATGGTGGTTAATTAAGTTTACTGTGCTAATAACACTGAAGACTTTAAAATGTTCTGTATCTTTGAAAGTTTTATGCAGAGTTCCACAGAACATTTGCTTAGAGCCATTCATGCTCTTCTGCAGAGTGCACGCGCTAACTACTTGAGACAAACTTTTGCTTGTTTTGAAGCTGCCTGTGTTCTCAAATAAATATTTATACTGGCAGTTCCCCCATTTGTTTACCAGTCATTCACAGATTGGACTGCATTTGGAAAAATAATTGCCTTGTGTAAAGATGTTTATTCTTTTACTACATGTTTCTGCATTGCCCCTGTAGATGGCATTTCTAAAAACAATTCCAGATGGAAGATATTCCTGTATTCTTCAGTTGCTTTAAAAATAGATGCCTCTGTGTGATTCACGGGGATCTCTGTGTGCACCTCTGAGTTGACCTGAGCTATAAACACATCATAAATAAAGTATGCTGACACAGTAGATATGCTTTTTTTTTTTTTTTTTTTTTTTGCCAATTGTCTTACTGGTTTGCTTTTCTTTCCTGTGAGACGTTAGAAGTAAATAAGTCCTATCTAGAGTTAGATAATTTTTAGAAAAAAAATACTTTGTGGGGCTTTCTGTGTATTTCTTATTCGTTTACAAAAAAGCTGTAATCAGAATAAATTCATGAATTAGTCCCCAGTTGCCAAGCTACAGATCTTTGTTTAATGTACTGGAAGACTTGATTCTGTGCTTTAAGATGAAACAGCCGTTTATACACAGAAACACGTCTTGTTCAAATCTGCAAATGCTGTAGAATGGAAATAAAAGCTTTCTCATGGTGATGGACAATAGAGAAGCACTCCAGCCTGAAGGCTGTAGTAGATCAGGAGTCCTTCCATTAGTGTTCCCCGAACTCTGAACTGCTAGATGCAAAATACCTTGTTCTTAATTGGTTGTGCCCTGAGGGTTCAAATGATGAGAGCCCCCTATGGCTTATCTCTTGGTTGATGTGAGAGGAATCATTTTGACACATTTCCCACCAAGCTCCTAATCATGCTGTAAAATCTTTGGCTTTATCAAGCAAAGTGATCATCCATTATAACATCATCACTTGCTGGTGATTTCCCTCCGTTTCCTGTTAAAAATGAGGTGTTCAGAGTCAGCTTTGGCATCCAGGCTCAAAGATGATTACTGTAAGGAATTTTTTAAGCTGGAAATCCTGTTCTTATCAAGGCTATTCCACCAGACTTGTCTTTTTGTTTCTTCAAATGCTAGATAACCTTTGTGTGTTTCCTAAATAGTTACTCATGAGAAATGTCTATTGCTTTCCGAAATGTTTGGTGCTTCTTAAATACTGCAGAAATTCTTAAGAGCTAAGTATCTCAGAGCTTTTAATGGACAGTATCATAAAATGTGGCCTCTTTCTCAGTGGAAGGTAACCAAACCAGTCTATTGCCCAACTAGTTAAAAGAAATCTGTAAGCTGCTGTCCATGTTCTGCTTTTCTGCTGGAATAAAGGAAATCTGAAAGGGCCTCCTCCTTGCTTTAGCAGCCAACTTGTTAATGGAGTTACAGGTGGGTGAATTCTTCTCAAGATGACTGAAGCTGAGAAATGCTGTTAAAACTTGTGTAGGCTTCAGTTAACCATTAAGTGTGGCATTTGTGAAACAATGGTGTAAAATAGAATCTGTACCTTTCAACAAAACAGAATGAAAGAGAAGCAGAATAATGGGTCAAAAGGAGAGTATGAACAGTCTTGGGTTGGTTTTGTTGTACAACTAATGCAACCATGGAGGCTTCTCTCTTCAATTTTCTGGGGCTAAAGGCTTAGCAGTCTTGATGAGGACTCATTCCTCTAATAAAGCTTTTCAGCATTTTTGCCGTAGGGCCATAATATAGGAAAACTTAAGCTATTTCCATTTAGTTACTACTTACAGAAACTGCTAGGAGAAGGAAAGCTCAGGCTGAGTACATTTTTGAGATAGAGGAAACATAGGTTTCCTAAAAAATAACACCAAGAAACAAGCTGCTTTATTAAAACAGCAAGAGGGGAAGGGTAAAGTTTAGATATTAGTTTTCATATGAGATCTTTCTTGGTTATTGTTGGATAGGGAAGATCATTTGGGGGAAAACAGATCTCACACTTTAGACAATAATAACATTCAGTTATGAAGCATTTCCTTACTCTGCTGTGGGGGCTGATATATGCTGCATCATCAGGCAGTAGTTTTTGACATAGTTTCTAGAATTTACAAAGTAATATAATGTTCACTGAATGTTTTCAAAACATAAAATATCTGGTAAAATGACCAAATAATTTACAGAGGATATGGGTAGGTGTTTTTTTGTTGTTGTTTTTTTTCCAAAAAGAATTTCTGTAGTCCTAACTACGAAAAAAGTTTAATGAAAGCTTGCTGTTTGAGTCCTGAACTTTTCCCACCTTTATAAATATTCTGATTTGCAAATGCAAAATTTTAGCATTATCAAGATGGTATAATTTTGCCTACCAAAGTTCGATTTTGTCTGAATGGCTTCTTTATTTTAAACATGAAGTGCCTGTCGGAAAACTAGGCACTTTGTACAGTCCCAGACATCACAAAGATTTAAGAGGTGGTATTAGCTTTCTAAACATCCACTGCTTTATGTACACCTTGTTTTGCCCCATGCTCTGCCATAAAAGAAAGGTACATGCAGAGTTCCTTCCAAAGGAAGGAATATTTTTCCCTTATCTTTCCAAGCCTGTAAAAGTAACCCCAGGGATATTTTAAAGAAGATTATAGTGTGTCCCACTGCAGACTTCAAATGTAGTTAACAGATGGTGTGCTATCTATCTGTTACAGTGGAATTGCTGTACCATTTGGGCATCATTCAAATGGATCACTTTCATGGACAGAGTAGGTACTAAAGGGCAGCTCCATGTATGTACTCAGATCACTAGAATAACTTCCTATGGCTGTTAAGAGAAAGAAACACATAAACACAAAATTACGCCTACTGTATTTTTCCTATGGCAAATGTTAGAGTTTAAGAGGCAAAAATGAAAATGTCATTAGTAAGCATCCTCTACACCCTTGTTATTTCCTGACCAAAGCTGTAAAAGATGTGAATTTGTCTTTTTGTACCCTAAGGAGAGATTGTGGAGGGTGAAAAATCCTTTCATTACCACTATCTGCTGATGATGGAGGAAAGGAGAAGCTAGATCAGATTTTATTTGAAAAATAATATTGTCAGATATTCAACTCATTGCAGAAAGAGCAGACATGGGAGACTCTTTTTGAGTAAGTTGCTGCTTAGTATCCAGGAAGTTTCATGTGTTGGTTGATGGGATTCACACTGCAGTCTGAGAAATAACCTGCCAGGAATGATGGAATGAGTTCTGGAATCACGATGAAAATGAGGCAAGGAAATCGAAAACAGTGGGATGAAGTGATCTTTGTAGGTACAGACTTCTATTCTCAGACTTTTCTAAGAAGAATTGAAGGGTTAATTAGAGCTCGCAATCACTGTCATACATAGCAACAGTCAGAAGGACAGTTTTTGCTTTCTCTACAATGCAGCTATCAATTCATCTATCATTTGTACGCTTAGTTGTTTATCAACATTGTGAAATTCCCCTCAGATCCTCTTCCCGCTCCTGAGCCAGCATTCCTGATATGCTCTTTATAGCCCAAATGCCGAGACTGAGTCCCAGGCAATCTGAAACCAGCTGTAAACCTTACATTCATTGCAGTGGGATTTGGAACAGGCCCAGTAACAAGAACATTGCAAATTAGGAATGATGTGGAAAAGTGGGTGTCATAGCAGAAATATGTGCGTGGGTGCTTGTATAAAGCCTGCAAACAATATGCTTGTGCTGTGCTTTTCCAACTATTATTTCTTCTTGACTGCCAGTTTTAAAATAATGCAATTAGAATCTTTATTATAATTTTGATTCATATTTTCATATGCAAGTAAACAAGGAGAATTTGCATGAAGATATTTTACTCTTACTCTGCAAAAGCAGAAAGAATTTGAAGGCAGGGAATGATTTTGATTGAGGTACACTTGAGAGAGCCACAGGGATATAGTCTTCCCTTTGCGGGAAAAAATGAAGTGCAGAGCTGAGCTGTATCTTTTGAAAGAGTTTCATACTAAGTTGCTTGGTCCATGTCATAAGTAATCAGTGTGTGCTGGATGGATGGCCGTTTACACAATAAATCAAGTTTTGACCAAACAAATCTCTCTTCATGTTACCAATTTACTTTACTGGCTGCTTTCTTTTGGCTTAGTCCTATCCCTCACACCCCACTCCTCTATACCTCCTGTTTTCTTTTTTCTGCAAGGACTTCCAAATGTCTCTGTGTGTGCTGAGAGCACCAGGCATTCATTATGAGAATCTCACTGTGGAGACAATGAAACTATGCAGAGCAGGATGGTGTTGTCACTATCTTCTTCAGAGAATGCCTTCAATATGGGAAAAGTTCTCTAAAACAGCTTCTATCCTAGCTTCACTCAGGTTGTTGTGACCTTTTGTTTTTGTGCAACTGGAGCTTCATTAGTTTGTTGCCGCATGCACAATTTCCAAAGGCTGCTTTGAAGACATGTTAATTATAGTAATAATTTCCAACTCATTTACTAGTCATTGCCTATTTTCTTTCAGGGCAAAAGTGGAAATGAGATCTTGCCCAAACCACTCCTTGCTGAACAGTAATGCCTTAAGTCAAATCTGAATCTGGATTTTTTTCTTCAGTAAATTTTGCCAGAAGCCGTCATTTTTCCAAGGCCTGTGTAAGTAACTGCTTAATGCAAACATTAATACTCTAGATCATTTCACACGTTGGTAATAGGGGAAGCATTTAGCCATCAGAGGAAGAAAAAAATCTATTAGATAGAACACTTCATTTACTAGAAGCTAAATAAGCTGTTATTCTGTGCAAGTTCACAGTTACAGTGCCTTTCCTTTAAGCTTGTGAACAAGCCTTTGGGCTGCACTGCTTATTTGATCATCATAACCATCAGTAGCTTCACTGTAGAAACTCCAACAAGAACTCCCTGTTTGGGGGCTTGATTCTGTGAGGAACTGAGTACCACCTGGAAAGTATTTTATGTCCACAGTTTCTGGCAAAGACAGTTCCAACTGGCCTAGGACTTTGGCCAGGATTTATCAAGAGAAATATAGGTATCTTTTCAAAAAGAGCCAAAGATAGTCATGTGTGAACATAATTAGTAAATGCATGGTACTGTCCATTTGCACATGCAAATCTTCTAATGTAAATACAGACTTGTGTGTGTATTCATATATTTTATGGACTCAGTTTTGGCACCTATGTGAATTTAGTCCTCACTATTACTGGTTTCTGTGATGGATTTGTCCATTTTGACAAGATGTAACCACAGTTTCTGAACTCTGGTTGAGTTCTGGTGTTATGTTTCACAAGGTGAGCTTGTTGAAACTTGTTTGAGCCCTATTCACTTGTGCAATGCACAAAGAAGAAATCTCGTTCTCCCAGCTCATCTACTGGAAAGAAAAGTAAGCATATGTCATCAGCCATTTGCTCTTGCTCTTGTACATACCTACAAATGAAAACTCTTTGCTGTGTATTTTCTGAGACCACCCTGTTTGCAGATGATTTGAGTGTCAAGCTGCAGAACTGACATTGTGTGATAGTTGTAGGCATTTTACTTTAAGGAAATAATGCAATGGTGAAGCAACGGTTGAGTCATTTTGCTCATGTTTTATGCTTTCTTAGTTTCCCACATGCTCTGGAATGGAAACAGACTCACTGACAGTATGTTCATTTTGAATGACAGTCATTTGGTGGTAGTTAAAACTTGATTGTCTAAGGTGGCCACATAGGGGAGCGATTGTAGAGATGATCAGCCTGGTGCCAGGGAGCTGGGGAGGATCCTCCTTCAGCTACAATGACACCCCAGTGCTTTTGTGTCAAATGCTTGGGTAATTCCAGTTTTAGAAATGCAGTTATGTTGAATAAGCCTAAGTACTCCAAGCATTCACACAGGGAAAGGAGCTATTGCTTTGGAGTTCCTCAAGCAGGAGCACTCTCACAAGCCGTCATGCTGACACTGTGGAGGACGTGCACTTAATAAAATACGTTTATTTAGGCAATTTCTCAAATGAGAGGGAAATGCTCAGTGAGGCAAATCATATATTACACATTTCAGTGTTGGCTCATTTGTCACAGACCTAGTAACTGAGCAAATGGCACTGCTTTCTGCTTTCTTTAAAGATTGAGGTCATTTTAGAGATTTTGTAAAGAATTTCTTTGCACTACGCTTCTTTCTTCTTTCTTTCTTCCTTTTTTTAAATTTTTTTTATTTTTTTACTTTTTTTTTTAAAAGAAGTCGCCTTAAATGCAAAAATCTCTAACACTTTCTAGTTCCACCATGCCAGAAATGTTAAAACTATTGTAATCTTTGTGAATACTTTGAAATTTCTACATTCTGATCATAGGCAAGATCTGTAGAGGCCTTTAATGACAATTACTGAAAGCCAACGTTGATTTCATCTAGAATTGTAGAGGAGGATTGTAATTATTTGTTAGTTTTATTTGTGTGGTCAGTCAGAATTACTGCTTGTGGGTAGAGGACAAACATAAATGAAATACAAATTTTAAAAGGATCATTTCTTGTTCCAAGCAAGACTTCATAAAGTTTAGAAATTTCTATAAGAATTTTGCTTGTGTTATGGAAAATGTCATTTCTAACATAATGTTGTGTTTAGTTTCTTTCTGTGATGCTATTAGCTCATTTCTGGAACTTGAATACTGCGAGCAAATTCCATTCTTCCTTTTCTTTATCTTGAAAAGCGCCGTGCTTTTTTGTTGGGGGCTCTATTTGGTCTTCATGGCTGTAGGGCTGCACAGTGGAACATATGGAACAAGCTGGTTTCTGCCAGATGAGTACTGAAAACCTGTTATTTCGAGTTTAGTCATATGTACAGTGGAGGGGGGGATACTGACCTTTTTCTAGCATAACTCTGTGAGAATGTGCTTGTGGATCTGATTTGTGGTGCATATATGAATACGTTCCTTCATAATCAGAAGATAGTGTTCAGTGCTTTCTTTAATTGCAATTCATGCATGTTTAGACACATCAGAAGTGCATATTCCTTTGGCTTCCCAGGACCACATGCACACAGTCAATTAATTTATAGCATAGTCCTTTGAGAAGCGCGCAGTGTTTCTTGCTTGATTTCTCTAAAGAAGGACCTATAGGAATGGACAGAATATTAAATGCATCCTTTTTTGCGTGTGTAAAAAAAAGCCCACGTTTGTTATTTTCTCACCACATAGAGTATTTCATTGCTGTCTTGAAAAACAGCGATCTGTGTAGATAATAGAAGTGCCTTTAATCACGTAAGTAAGTTCCCACCTGTAGTAAAAATTTTCACACAGCTGTGCTAAGCTGTGCAATTTGACAAGAGACTGATTTCAGTTTGCTGCATAGCTAAAAAAAGAAACCAGGTGAAACAACTAAATGCTGACATTTGAGTAGGAGCAATAAATCAAATGAGTGGGTGGGGGAAAAGGAATGTTCCTGTCTTCAGAAAGAAGCCTGCTTTTATCCATATGAAAATAAAATGTGTTTGCGTAAGGTGGCTTATTTGCTCCCCGTATCGTTATATATGGGATATGATGTAAACAAACAAACAAAAAAAAATTAATAATGGCCTGGTAGATAAGCTCAGTAGTTTGCCAGTGTCATGAATATCTAATTCATTAGGGGAAGGAATTCAAAATGTTTAACAAAATAATCATCTTGTGTGTGCTAGTAATTTCTACCCTTGTTTTCCTGTCAAAGCTATCCTTTAGTATCTGTGTTTGTCAGTAGGAGCTTTCATTGAGAGCAGAATTCATCAGTAGTCTCAAAGTAATCGTTAACTGGGAGAAATAATTAGATCAAAATTAATTCATCTGTAATAGTTTCTGGCATGAAAGAAAATGGTCAGTGCAGTGAGATACTGTCTGCAGAAAACGTGCAGATTGTCTTGAGGAATTAGAGGCAGGAAACTGTAAAACTGGTGAAAATGTTGGCATAGCACAGTCCTTCCCTACTGCCTAATAAGAGAGATTTTGTTATATAACAAATGAGTTGTTGGTTTTGGAAGATTTTGTTAATCAGGTTTCTGCTTGTGTCCCACCCTTCTGTTCAACTTTGAACTCTTTGCCCAATTTTGTATTATTGGACTAAAGATTGCTCCTTTAAACCTGTAATGATTCTGGAATTTCTCCTTGGGGATGTAATTCTGTCACGGTGAGAAGGAAGGGGGGAGATACAAACAGGTTTTTTTTTTTTTTCTTTTTTTCCAAGCAGGTGAATTCATGGTTGGACATATGTAGTATATACAGGTAATGCCTCTTGCTTTTTTCTTCTTACAATTCCTACCTCTCATGTGCTAAGAGGTATAGTTAGTGACAAACACTTTTAATTATCTGATACGTTCAGTGCCATCTTTACATTTTAGCCTGTATTTCCCAAGATAAACTGTTGTGTCTAGGAATGAGTAATAGCTATTTTTTCAAAAGAAGATGGTGGAAACTAATAGTCTAGCAATGATAATAACTGCTTTCTGGTGAGGAGTAAAGTATTTGAACATAATCTTCCTTGACATAGCTGATGGTCTAAATGAAAATTTCTTTGTGTTTCAAGTGATGGGTTATGGAAGTGTGGTTGCTATGTGTTGAGCTTACCAATTTTTTGTATGATTTTGGAGCTGTCATCCAGGTGATGTTATCCAAGTGATGTTTACAGTGTGTTTCATTTTAATACTGCATTTCTATGTTTTTTTATACAAATTAGGAATCCTCTTAAATTATGCTTTGCAAAAATGCCTGTGAAATTGATTTGTATATATTGATTTGTTGGATTTGCAGATGCATTTTTTTTGCTAGCTGACCCAATATAGTTCAGCTGCTGACTCAGAGAAGGCATTTAAGCTTGTTTCTTTCATGGAAAGCTTGTTGCCATTGAATGTATGTGATACAAAATAACAGAAGTGGAAATGTACCCCCTATCTTGCTAGGATAGATCTGTCCCTTTCAGTCATGGAATTTCAAGGTTTGGAATGGATCACGGTAATATTAAATCATGTTTATTTTTGTACAGAGATGAATGCATGCAAGACTTCAGTGCATAGATGGATTATGTATATGTATGTATATATATATATATATATATCTATGTATGCACACACACACATATATATATAAATAAACCTGAGGAAGAGTCAAGTGACATAGGTTTGGAAATTATTTGGAAGTATAGCTGAATGCCACTAGCTAGAATTGCAGTCTGGTGTTACATCCATCTGGTGCCTTGAGGGACTCCTGAAATGAAAATTTAAGCTATTTCATAGAATCACAGAATCACAAGGTTGGAAAGGACCTACAAAATCATCTAGTCCAACTGTCCTCTCATTACCATTGCTACCACAAGCCACTAAATTATATCTCATAGCTCCTCATCCAGACGCCTCTTGAACTCTCCCTCCATGTTTCAGTGATGGCTCCATCGAGTAGAAAATACTCTGCAGTTCATAGGTTGATAATATATAATGCAATAATTTAAAGTGAATTTTAGTGAGTTTTGTGGATCTACAGTAATACTTACAGGCATGAGAGAATGGGGGAGGGAAAAAGCCTGTTTTACAGAAGATCACTAATCTGTTCTCCCAGAAATACAATATGAATATTAACAATATTTGCATTACAATGATGCTGTTCTCTGGTCAGTAACAGATAAGATGCTATGGAATAGCAACTGTTCTGAAAGTAGTTTCTGTGGCACTTGTTTGGCTGTAATGAGTTTGGATCCTCTGAGTTCGACTTTTTCACGAGATTTTCACCTAAAAGAAGTCAAGGGAAATCTGCTTGTGGAGCACACTGAACTTGAGCAGGTTCAGATCCAGGACCCAGAACTAGATCTGATGGTAACACAAAATTTGTTAATGTACACAGAAAGCCATAACAAAAGATGGCAGTTGGTATCTTTCTGTTCAGTAGCATCATCTTCCTCTGAGTGTTTGAAGAAAAAAATCTAATTGATTAAGAAATGAGAGGCATTAAGGATGTGTAATGTTTTGTACTAACTTATGTTCACTTAGTTATAAAGTTGCTACATTTTAGTAGTTTTAGTTAATGTTTTCCATATGGGATATCCTCCTCAGCCTAAATAGTTCTGAAAAATGTTCAGCAGGAAGGGTGCAGCCGTTGCTAAGAAAGCATCAGGAGGGGTTTGTTTACTTAGGTTTAAAGAAATTTAGCTTATACATCGGGATTTCTTTATTGAAGTGGAGGAGGGGAATGGAATTTGGTAGTCATTACTATATTCTTTCATTCTGGTGGGAAAGCTGTCAAGATTTGGCCAAATTACAGAATTCTAAAAGTCTCGTATATATACTCAGTCTGTTCAGATTTGATAGAATTTGGCAGCAGCACCATCGAAAGGATCCATTCACATTAAGCATATCCCAGCTTGCCAATTAGACTTTGTATCTGTTAACTCCTCTTGACCGTAATTCATATTCCAGTATAGGGCTGTAAGGGCAGTGAGGTGATTTCTTATTCCTTAGCTATAGAGATTCACTGTTACACAAGTTGCAGAAGAAAAAAGAAGGAAAATTGCTTTGTGCAGAAAAAGAAATGTCATCCCCCTGTTCACGAACTAGATTTTATAGCAGACTTTATTTTGTTGTGTCTGAAATTGACAGAGCATATTTATTAACACAGTTTCTATGCATGAAGCTGAATTCTAGCCTGGACCACACTTATTTACTCCTGAAATTCGCATATAAAACCTATCAGCATATATAGATTTTCACGGTTATTTGCATTCTCTAATGTATACTACTTAATGATGTTTTAATGCATTGCAACCCTTAAACAACAGTGTTAAAGGTGCATGACTGAAGTTTGTGGTAAGCCTACCATCTGGAGGTCTGAATTCATAATGAGGAGTATGTCTGGAGTGCTGAAGGACAACTTTCTCTCTGAGGTTAAAATAGTCTGTTACAGAGCAGTTTGGTAGTTTGGCACATTCTACCCCAATGTTTCCCCATGCTCCCTAAGTCGTCTGAGCCTGGGAACTGGGAACATGCTTTACTAGTTAGCAACCACTGATATTCTGAAGACACATATTAATTATCTCACTTCCTATAACTACTCTGAAGAATGTTTTCCAGCAAAGTTCATGCAACAGCACTCCTCAGCAAGGTGGTGGTTGTCTCATGGCAACAAATGGTTTTTCCCTTGAAAAAAAAAAATAATATTAAGAAGATTCTAAATTCCAGCTGCATACAAAACTCCAACCAAAAAAAGTCCTTTTGTTTTCTTTTTTAATGGCTAACCATTAGTGATTCTGAAAATAGAATGCATTTCAAAAGTAGTTTAAGAGCTGCTTTCATCAATCTTCGTTATTTATTCGTTGACTTAGATGACAGATCTGAGCTACTTTATAGTTGGAGGTGTGGCTGATGGCTTGCATGCCCTTCTTGACCTTGTCAAGGGCAAACATAGTTTAAAGTTGTTTATAAACTATAAATTTCATGGTAAAGAATGATGTGAAAATAAATTCAGTGTTCTTCTGAAATGATTAAAAGAACATTGTGTAAACAGGATACCACAGTAGGGCAGTCACTGAAGAGTGTGATCCATTCTTAGGACTATTATGAATGTACATGTAGAAGCTGATCGTTAAGAAAGACTTCTATCACTATGCTTGGTGAGAATAGCAGTTACTATGCAGGTATTATCTGCATATAGCAATGAATCTACTACGAGATGTTCATGCCTACCATTTTAAAAAATGAAACAAGTGTGAGCACCATCATTTCAAGGAAACCATTCACAGTAAGTGGAAGAGACTTCTCTGTTCCTGACCACTTGAGGGCTTAGAGGTATATGATTTCTCTTTAGTAAGAAGAGGCTGCAAAGTCTAGGGCATTCAAATAGGATGCCCGTGGTTGTTAGATGTTGCCCATTAATTACATTGATTCCAAGATGGGCCTTGTTTGGATCTAGAATTCAGATTGAGATTCCTCCCTATATTTATCTTATGTTTTCCTGTATGCTCTTTGCTGATTTCTGGATTATTTAGGATAGGAAGAATTCAACTTGACTCCCACTGAGTAGTGTCCATACTCCTCTGAATGAGTTTACAAAACAAATTTCAAAGACAAAATTATATTTAATTAAATTAAGAGATTCTTAAATTATATTAGATGTCTGTGTTCAGGCCATGCCTGTCACAAGCACGAAGGGGTAAAAACTCTAATCAAGGTTTTTGGTGCTGCTTACTCTCCTCTGAGAACTGATCTGACCCCATACAGATTATTATTATTTTTAACTTGAAAAGCAAGAACACTTCTAATTCTGCATAAACAAAACTTTTCATGCAAAGTTTTCATCCAAAGAGAACCAAGATGGTGCTGGTATTGGAAAACAAAAAAATAATTGGATGCTGAGTGTAATTTTAGCATGAATAGGGATATCCCTGTAACTCATTTAAGCCACCCACATACAGAGCTCCTCATTTCCAGGGGGAGGTAAAGAGATGCACTCTTAAGTTCTGCTGCTTCTCCTCTACATGGATGGTGAATTTGTAAACAGTTACAGGTAACGGGCAGATCTTTGACTTGAAATGAAAGCATATGTTAGAGATTTTAATTGTATGCCCAAGACTTCGTTTTTAGTTATAATGGGGTGTGACAGTAACCACTAGTAAAGGTGGCTAGAAATGGAAACATATTTCCAGTCCCACAAGTGGTGCAAATAATTTTAAATCTCCATCACAAATCAAGATACAAAGTGAAAAATACGAAGGTTTCTAATAAAAGAGATTCTATCAAAGCATCACATTTAGCTTAACCTTACAGTTGAGGTTGGGTTTTGTTTGGATTTTAATTTGTGAAGAAAGCGCCTATCAATGTTTCCTTCTACCTGTGTTGTCAGATGAAAAATCTTCCACTGCAGACAGTCAGGGAGTGATTGTTACATTTTTCTTTCCCAAGAAAACTGGAGTCAGTAGTTTCTATTCAAAACAAAACAAAAGGCAGATTTGCTAAAGAGCTTCTTTTGTAAGTGTATTTTTGGCAGAATGTTATGGATGGCTTTTAATCATGACTAATTTCATCTGCAAAATTAAAAGCCAATAGGCAATAAAAGTTGAAGCAAAACACACTGTCAATCTCGCAAGTTAATTTGGACTTAGCACAATTAGATCTTACCAACTTTCCTTATTAGACTGTCGGAATCCAAACTGCCTTTAGTAAAGGCAATGGTAACAATTAGAAAGAGCAACATGAAGATTCTGTCTTTGGAGTTTAGTGCAGTTCCTTGTAAGGGGGAGTGGAAAGGCAGTGAATGGAAGAAATGTATATAAAAATAAAATAGGAGAGTAGTAGGTTACAGTATGCAAATTTATCTGCAGGAAAATTGGAAAATTTTTCCAGCTTCCTGTGTATTATTTAAAAATCAATGCTTTAGCATGAATATGTGTAAAACCAGTTGTGCTCCAGGTCTCGGCTGTTTGCTACACAGAATTTGAAATTGAGCTGTTCCTGTAGTTAGTATACCCTTTATTATCTAGCTGGTGTGCAAGTTGAGCATTTAGGTTAAGTGTTTAGTTCAATTTATGAGCTAGAAATGAGGGTAGAACACCACAGGAAAAAAAAAGGCCAGTCAGACAAAATTTAAGTTTAAAGGGAGATTTTCTGTTTTAGCTTAATACTTAGAGCTACTTTCAGCCAAACCAGAACTTTATGATCAAGTACTAAAACCTTTTATACTATATGCTCAATTTCAGTATATATATCCGGACTAGAATTTTGCAACTTGGTCATTTTTTAGAGCCGATTTATGGTTCTGCTTTTCATTCAAAATACTATCATGGTCTAAAAGCAGTCCATTGACTGTTACAGATGTTGCATCCCATTCATTGTGAATGATGACGTGGGAAGCCTGTCCTTGATTGAGCAGCATCAATGTAATCTTTTCAAATATCTTATCAGATATTGAATTAGCTGAGGTCATCAAGATGATAGGTACTGCACTTCTGAACTTTAAGGAGCAAGAGTGAACATAAAAAGTGAAAAACCCACAAGAGAATGTAATTGATATCTATATAGCTCAGCTGCTCCAAAACATATTTTTGCAAATGCATAATCCAAGAACCACCCACACAGAATTTGATCTTAAAAGACTGAGCAGCACTAGATGATAATGATTTTTCCTTTAGTAATTTTTGTTGGCTAACAGTTGTGTAAAGAACAGTTCTTTCATATCCACTCTGGAATTCCCAAATAATTTTGTGAGTGGATAACACTGATGACTGTATGACACTTTTTACTTTGGAAAGGTTGCAGATCTTCTTAGATAGCTGTTGATGCATTTCTCCCTTATTTCAGTCCTGTTTATTAGTTACAGGCTAAATGTTGGTTTTGGTCATAAGGGGAAGAGATATATACAGTACTCTGAATATGCTATCAAGATATGCAGGTTCTATTCTTTATTTGTATGTAATGATGATAAAATAATGCTATTAGGAACTAAAGTAATTATATACCTCTGTTAAAAAGTTTTGGTGCGAAATTGTATAAGGAATTTGAACATCCTCCATCACACTGACTTTCAATAATATTTTTGTCAGATTGAGAATGTGGGCCCCATCTTGGCAAATACATGGAGTTTGGGCTGATTCCAAGGTGGATTCTTTGTTTTGTGTCATTGCTTTTGATTAAAAAATAATCTGAGATGATGCATAGACATTTTCCTGACGATAAATTTGTTGCTTCATTTGATACCTTTCAAATTACTAGTTGTCTGGCAATAACTGAACAATAGTGCAATGCAGTGGCATTGTAGCCTTCAACAAAACACTTAATTTTCTTATTGAAGAAAGAATATCTCTCACCATTCACGGCACATAGAAAATTCATTATTTTATCTGAAAAACGGCAGTGACTACAGTGATTTAGGGTTAAATTATTAATAGAAGTCTGAGAGTACTTTAAACAACAATTTCTTATCAAATAATGCCTTGTTCCATGTGTGCATGGAATGACAAATGGGCTCATATCATGATTTCAGTGGGCTGTGGCTGGAGCTCCAAACAATGATGAATTCAAAGATGAGTATAAAATGTCCTGTTGATTTTGTCCTTTTTATTTTTTCCCAGTCTTAAATGTATATTCTGTTAGTTACTGGGCCGCACAATACTTGAAAGAAGAAACCTTTTAGTACTGTTTTTTTATTTACTCTGTTAGGCTTACTCAGATATGTTCAGTTTTGTTTTGTTTTAACAAATTCTACTAGATTCTCATCATATAGCTGCTTGCAACCTTACTCCTTACCAGATAATAAAGATGCCATATTATGGTGCAATTCCAATTAAAAAAAAATATAAAAAAAATAGAGCACATTGGAAAAACATGCAAACATCTTGATCTTTGTTTCAGGTATGCGTAGATGTGATGTAGATGTGACACAAAGAGGTAAATGAAAATCACCTAGCTGAATTGATGCTTCTGAGACCACCCCACAGCCACAAACATTTTAGTAATTTTGAATAATGTGTTAATGATTTTATGAATTAGTCTTGAGAAGTTATTATTGGCATTCACGTTATAAATTTCTCAAACTTCTTGCAGTTGAACTACAAGTAGTGATTGTATTCCTGTCTTGAACATTCCCAAACCTTAGAATACAGCATATTTTCAAGACCTGGGAAATTCTGGGGCCTCCCATATGGTGTTCAATACAGTTATTCCACATTATCTCAGGAACAGAGGGTAATTAAGGCTGCATGGGCATTCAGGAGCCCTCTGCCCCAACTACCTGCCCACTGAGCATCTGATGAGGTTGCTCAGAGCTGTGTCTAGCTGTACTTAGACTCCTCAGAGTCGGAAGGGACCTTTGGAGGTCACCTAGTCCAGCTCCCCTGCAATGAACAGGGACATCCTTGGAGATTGTAAAGACCTTCAAGGAGAGAAATAGCACAAGCTCCCTGTGAAACAGGTCCACTGTTAACCTGCTCTCATAGGGAAAATGTTTTTCCATATACCCAGTTTGACACTTGCTTATTTACGCTTGTCAGTGATCATCCTCCCATCACATATCGCTGTCTCTGTCCTCTCAGTAACCTCCTCTCAGGCACCCATCAGAAGTCATCTCTTCTCCAGGCTGAGCAGGCTTCTGGCCTCTCCTCATGGACTGAGTGCTCCAGCCCCAGCCATTGCAGTGGCATCCACTGAACTTGCTCCAGTTCACTGTTATCTTTCCTGCACTACTGGAACCAGAAATGGGTGCAGAAAGGTGGTTTAATTATGCTTATTGGTTCCTGCACCAGAACAATTTCTGCTACCTACCTGACAGGTACCAAAGTGGCCTTGACCAAAATTGGGATGTGATAGCTGTGTGTGTTTTTATGACAGGTAAAAATTGATGATTCCTTTTCCGCAAGCAGCCTTATGTTAGGAGTCCCGCTGTGGTAAAAATACCAGAAGCTCTGAGTGAGGTCTGTCCAAATGTTCCTGCAAACCCATTTCTGGCGCAGGGTTACTGTATTAGATATTTTAAAAATGTGCTGATTCTGCTTATTTTGCAGAAGATGATTTTTTTTCTCCTGAAGCTTCTCATTAAAATTATTTTCCTTAAAAATAAAGATGTGGAAGAGGATTAAGATATTCACTCCAAGCAAATATCTGATAATTTTTGACTAACAGCAAAGTTGTTAATTTTAAAAAATACTGCTTAGAGTGTAAAAAAGTCCATAAGGTATTTTTAAAATATGGCAAAATAGCCACAATCATAATAAAAATTAGTTGCTACCACATGTAAAATAACTTGTATAGCACTCCCAGTATGTGTGTCTGTGTATTACTATTGTTTCAGTCTCAGTGTATGGAAACTTCTCCACTTTTGATTCTCCTTATGGATATTTATATATGCATACTGAGACAGAGTAGGCTCCTTTCGATACTGTGAGAGAGAATGTCTTGACAGCTTCCAAATCAACCTGGTATGTGAGTAAAGTTATTGAGAATTCCTGTGGTCCAGGGGCTTTATAAGCAGTTGAAAGACCATGCTGAGACTGGAATTACAGCATAGGAAAATTTCAATAGAAATGAAATTTAAATGAAATTGTGTTATTGTGTTATTTCACTAGTAGAAATAAAGAAGTTGAAAGGATGGAGAGATGTCAATGAATGACTCATTCATTCTGAGCTGGATGTTGCATAACAAAAACTTAGTCTCACAAATAAACCAGTTTTGGTTGCTAAAGACTAAATAGATTTTATGCATAAGTGGACATAATTATTGCTAATAATAGCCAGTAGTACCAGTATTTCCAAATAATGAACTAACAGTTCAGTTTGCTCAGTACTGAAACTGGATCTAGACATACATGAATGGATTTTCAGAAATGTCTATTTTTTTCTCATGCAAAGAAAGTAAAAAGTATGCATAATAGAAAAGGCAAAGGAAGAGGCAAAGCTCTTTTTTTTTTTTTTTTTTTAAATACAAAAGATAATATCCATGTTTCCTATAACATGCGGTTTGAACAATGTAGGATGACTTTGTCCTTGTTCAGTCTTTGGGTATGTTTTGAATATTCAAATATTTCTTTCTTTCCCACATTTTATTTGGTACATCAATTTCATTGTTTCTGTTGAACATTTAAAATGATCTTCAATTAAATATTCAATATTCAGTAATATTTGTATAAGCTATATAGTACACGCTTTTGTATTCAACAATACTTAAATCATTTTGTGGCTTATTTTAAGGAAAACATCATACCTATGTGTAATGAATACCAGAATAACACTGTGTAGTAAGATTAAATTTAGAAGTCAGGCTTCCTGAAAATGAAATGTCCTAGACAATGAAAGAGTTCCCAAATTATCTTATCCTTCATATATAAATTATAACAATAATAATAAATTAATAATCTAAGAAGTAGGAAAAAATATTAAAATGAAAAAGTTTTAATTGATTTGAAAATGATTCTGTATTTAGCAGCCTTGGCGGGATTTTCAGTGGGACAATGAAAGGCTTCCCATGGAACTGTAAAGTAATCCTGGGAAACTTTCCAGTTTCAAAAGACTGTCATCCTACTCTGTGCTTTGTATCTCCTTTCAGACTTCATTGGGCACCCCCACATGATATCACATTAATGACTGCTGCAGGCTGGCCTCAGAAAGACTTTTCTAATATGTGCCAGAATCTAAGAACTGTCCCTTCCCCCATTACTGTCATCACAGGCCAATCTGTCAATCTAATGTCCCTGTGACATGCCTGCCATGCCTGGCACAGCTCTTGAAACCTTCAGTCTGATTGCTCTCTGCTTATATCTAACACTGAAAATGAAGCCGTGTCTCTGGATAACATTTACAACCCCGTGCAGTAGACACAAGGCTTGCATTAGTGGTTCAAAGCCATTGGAAAATACTAGGAAGTTGTTATTTTCTAGAGTTACTGTATATTCTTACATTATCCTCTTGTTCCATAAACTTATCCAAGTAAAAAGTCTGTTTTGTAGTTGACAGGGTAGAAAGTTTCATTTGGAAAGTCTGAAAATTACTGTTGTATTTCTTAATTTTTTATTTTTTTATTTTTTATTTTTTTTTATACACGAAGGAAATCTGTGGGGATGAGTTACATTAAATCAAAAAAGTTTTAAGCTTGTGAAACTTAGAATCAGTCCCAACTCCACTTTTACTATGCACAATCATTGGATAGTAGTAACTTTGTAAAAATTTATATATATCTCTGTAAAGTCAGGTCACTTTCTTAGATTGCTTTACTAAATATGGCCTGTGGTGCAAAGCCTGGAAAGGGAGGAGCTTTCATGGTTACCTTTTGGTGAACCTTGGGGAGCCTGCAACTCTGTTAAGAGATCCCCATTGACAGAAACTCTTTATGGACAAGAAAGTTTGCCTTCATTTACTGGTGAATAAGCAAAAATGACAGTATAGGTCAGACCCTGTTGAATTTTGATATGTAACAGCTTAGCATTTTGGTCAGATGCTGTTAAATTTTAAGTTTTCAGATAAAATGCAGTTGCTGCTGAGTAATGTAGGAGCATGAGAATAGACCTAAACATTCTAAGTGTCTGTCGTATCACTCCCCTCCAGCCAATCCTTCTTTCTTTGTCCAAAGAAGTCTGTGCTGGTGTCAGAGCTTTCTTTTTCTGTTGTGGGGTATGCAGTTTTTTGAGCTTTCTAGGTGGGGCTTCATATTTCTGTTATTTAATTTATTTTGGGACAAAACCCCTAATCAAACAAACCTGTTTCACTGCTCTGAACAGTTGCAAAGGAGTTGTACTAGAAAGCTAAAATCATTGAAAGGACATACTTTTCAGCAATTGAGTGCAATAAAACAAACTCTACAGCTGGAACTGAAGAACCTCTAAAACTGACAAATTACAAATGGTTGGTTCAGATCCTGTGTTATCAGGCAAAACCTGCCAGTAAAATCAGAAGTGGTTTTGTCAAAGTAGAAGACATTCAGGATTGCAGCCAGTGTTCTAACAATGGCAAATCTGCACTGTACGTGCACTTCATTTTTTAAATAAATATTGACCAAGTCTAACATGTTTGTGTGTAAAGATTGGATTTAAATCAGATTTGGAATATGTCAGAATATAGGGTTTTTTGTTGGCTTGGTTCTTATTATTATAGTTCCCGAGACGCAGTTTAGATTTTCAGAGACAGGAATGGAAAAAAAAAAAAAAGAAAATTAACATTAAGGAAGATTAATGGCAAATGGTTATACTATTAAAGCAGTTATAGAGTTAGAATATTGCCACTTGTAAAAACATTTCAAAGTGGAAAACATTTTACATCATTATAGAAATATATTCACTACAGCTTTGAAGAGTATTGCTTCAAAATAATGTCAGTAGAAATCATCAGCATGGCCGATAGGACATAGAAAATAAGGTATTCAAGGTTAGTAGTGTCTAGAAGATTTTTTGAAGGATATATCATATATACCCTCAGATTTCCAAAGAACATGACAGTGGTATTTATCACATAGTATATGGTGTAATTAACAATTTTAATTTAATTTAATTATTATTTAATTAATTTAATAATGGAAGTTAGAGAATGCATCTTTTGGATTTACTTTCAGGGTCTCCCATTTATTGTACGTTTTAAAGTAAGATACAATCAGGATAAAATTAAGTTCAAGAAAGAACAGCGTGCCATTTGTTGTGTCCAGTAAATGGTGCTTGTAGAATTAAGAAGGCAGGTGGAAAAGACACTGTGACTACAGGAGCATCCCTGTTAGCCTTCAATACAATGAACATTTTAAAAACAAAATATATTTGAGATATCATCCAACACCATCCAAGTGTTTTGTTGTAGAAAGCACATTGCTGTTTCTCTGCCTGGTCTTATATTTGCATTTTAAAAGGAGCATGGCAAAATAAGATAAAAGGAGCATCACTGAGACATTTAAACCTGTAAAATAAGATAACAGAAGAATAAAACAAGGAGATAAACATTTCAACAGGTATATTCTTAACCAAGTAGCACCTCACACAGGCAAAGCTGCCTGAAAGAGCCATGGAGATAATACCTGCAGCGTTAATAGCAATGAAAGACAAGGAGACCTCTGTTTTTTTGTTTTGTTTTGTTTTCCTCCTGTTAATAGGGAGGTATTAATACAGGAAATTAACATAAGTGGAAAAAGACTTTCAGAACTAAATATTGGCTTTGGTTTTTTTTTCCAGTCCAGTATCTGCTCTTGTGCAGCAGTTAATGTTTCAAGTGTGAAAAAACACAGTTCACTGCAACATTTGCCTGGAAGTTGACTGAGTTTGTTTAAGTGTGGGAGATAAGATAGACTTGCTATGGTTATGTTTTTCCTCATCAGTCCCTTGCCAAGATTAAACTGTACAGCTGTGTCTAAATGCCTGTGTGTTTGCTGCCTAGATTCTGATCAGAAACTCTTCAGTGGTTGTGCAGTGCAGGTAACCGCTGCCATAGAGGCAAAGCTGGGGCGGTGGCTGCCATTTGATCCTGCAATGTCATTTGCATGGATGGCTTCCAGCTGCATCCATCAGAGCAACATCTTAAGTAAGGCAAAAGGTCATGGAGGCTGTGATGGGGAAGGCTTTCAGCAGAGTGTGGCTGCAGGAGGAAAGGATGAGGTAAACCTTTAGAGCAAACAGAGTTGGTTAAATAATGCCATGAAACTTCCAGTTCCCGACAATGATCAGAGATCAAGCTGTGTGTGTATGTGCAAGGTTGAAGGTTAACCAGTAACTGAAGCCTTCCCTGATTGCCGCAGGTTTACATTTTCTCTGTCACTGGTGTTTGCCAAGTGGGATTTTGTGAGATTAGAAAGAATACAGCTGGGCAAATGGGTGTATTATAGGGTTTACCCAAACAGAGTTAAAAATAAAGAGGACCACATTGATTTGAGCACACATTGTGAGTTCAGACTGGTTAAAGAGGCGCAATGGATCATGTAACAAGTAAGGGTTGAATTCAGACAATTTCAAATGGCACTCTGTAGTTGAAAGACCTCACTACCCTCCCATTTCATATTTCAAAGAAGTTACACCAGTATATAAGATAACTGCCATTAAAACAAGATACAAAGGGATTTTTTTCAGTCTTTTCCAATATACTCTGTGCTATTTGACAACACTTTTCAGAAAGTTAGTTTCACTTTTTGAAGTCTTTAATATTCACATCACTTGCTGAGAAGATCCTTAAAAAGTCATATAAATAACTCCTCTCAGCAAGCAATAACAATAATACTGAGTAACACATGATGTGTAATTATGATGCTTTTGCCTAGTAATTTTCACAGAACTGATAGTGGTCTGAAAGATTATTTCCTTTATGGAAAAACTCCCCTTTGGCACTTTGTTCCTTTCATTTCTTTCAACCAAGCAGAGCAAGCTAATTCATCTCCACTCCTTATGCTTCTGTTATTGCGACAGGCTCTGAAGATAGCTTAACAAATGTTTATTGATGGCATATGCAATCTTGTTTCTGTCACATTTGGCTGTTGAACTTAACTCAATACCTGTTTACAAAAAGAATTATTTATTTTAACCTACATTTTGTTGAAGTAGAAGGTATTTCTGGTACTAATAAATGGTCTGTTGCCAGCAACATAAAAGACAATATTCAGATGTATAAGCCTACTTCCTATTCCAACATATCCATACATCCAGCACCTAATAGAGTGTTGCTTTTTTACTACAGTTGATGAGAAATAGTATGGATTGATGCAAAGAGTTGAACTTTAGTAATCATTTCTTGCACTGAAACTTCATGCTCAGCAGACACTGAAAGTAAATACAGTTTCTCATGTCCAATAATTATTGCTTAGCATGTAGCAGGATAGGTTTTAAGACCACCTTCTGCTTAGATGAATTACTTTGCAAGAATAATTATCTTTCCCAAAAATGTTCCACACAAATACTGAGTTGAAGAATACATTATGTTCTATCATGACAGTATAAGGTTTTGCCTGTGATCTTTTATATATACCACTGGAATATGATGTTTTTACTTTTTAAGGTAAATTTAAGTAAATGAAGTCTCTTAAGCATATTTGCAGTGTGATTGTATTAAAACCAGAGAAATAAAATAGAAGCCAGCAACAGAAGTTCAAAATCTGAATTTAAATCTTGAATGATTATTTCTTTTAAATACTGCGTAACATTTCTGAGACTCAAAATTTATCCTTATCCATGCTACACAGTACTTTACTTTGGACTCTCAGACACTATCAGCTGATGCGAGTAAGAGTAGCAGACTATAGATGTCAAAAATATCTTTAAATTTATTAAAATGCTGATCTTTAGAAATATGTGAATGTGTTAAGTTGGCAGCCAGTATAAATTTCCTTCCTCAACTCAAACTTTTGCACTTCTTAGCTCCTCTAGAAGTTGAATTGAGACCATTTGGATAGTATCAGAAAAGATCATCACAGAGTCCAGATGTGAAACACAGGGCTTCAGTTCTGTACTGGCAGCAGAACTGCGCAACAGTATATCAGACTGAGCTTTGTGCAACTTGTGCATGAGTAATTTCTTCATTATAGGCTTCATTTCTGAAGCGTAGCTTTAAAAATAAGATTCTATCTGTACCACACTTTCAGATATTTTGAATCATTTCCTTAAATTAAAAATGTTTTACTTGCTCTTTAACGTCTGCATATCTATTCCCAATTAATATCATGTAGAAAGGTGTTCAGCTGTTTACTCCTGTAGAAATGGAATGCAATCAGAATCAGGACCTTACAAGACTGGTATGAAGGTCTGTGTCAGTGTTGTGTTTTGTATAGTACTTCCAGAGAGCAAGAGACTTAGGCACATATTTCTGTTGCATGTGATAAAAAATCTTAAACTGGAACTATGCCATAAATTTTCATTGAAATCTACTTGATAACAAACCAGGAAAAAATCAGGGGCTTAAGAACTATAAGGTCAAAGTCCACCTATTGTAATGTTTTGTTTACTGACCCTCATACAATGGGAAAAGATAAGTAAGTGATTAAGGCTTTTTAAAATTATGGTAATTATAACCCTAATTATATCTTTCATCTTAGCAGTCTAATATGTAGTCAGCAAAACAAAAGACCTGTAAAAACATCTAGTAAGTAAATATTTGTGCATGGACTAAGAAAAAGTAATAAGAAGTCTGAATTAATGTTAGATGTTGCTTATTAAGGAAAGTTGGATTCAGAAACAGCTTTCAGAACACTTCAAAATCACTTCTAGTGTTGTCAAGAATTAAATAGCATTTCTTATATACTCTTACCTTATTAGCAAAGGGGTGCTAAGTTTTCAGTGTTAACAAAGATGAGCACCTTCTATTAGTCATCAGGCAAAATTTCATTAAGGAACAGTTAAATACTGATGAGATTGAGTCTATTGAGAAGGCTGCTATTTTTCTCTGGTGCGTATAATAAAGCAGTTGAGCAAATTTAGCTGCAGTTTTGTTGGGACTTGTATGAGTGAGGCCTTCAAAGAGTTTTAGTCAAGCCAATCAATTTCACTTCTCGTATGTGAACTGTAGAATAAGTTCTTAACTATGGGATTTTTTATGAGCTGGTCTTCCATGAGATCTCTTCTGTCATTAATATGGGCAGACCTTCCTAATGAATACGATTGGTTTAATACTTACTTCTGAGAAAAACTACACTATGTTAACAGATTTAATTATCAGTTTATATTTTTGTGCTAAAAAAAAAAAAAAAAATCAAATTTCTTTGGCTGCTGATTTACACTGTTTCAGGTGCTTCTATGGAAGGTCAGAGAAGTTCTGTGTAAACACGCAGTTTACCTATAGGCATTACAATGCTCTCTTTTTTTTTTCTTTTTTTTTTTTCCTAAATTTGCTAAAGAGGTTACATTTCTTCATTCAAATCCAATTTACAAAATGGTCCCTAAATATTCTAAAATGTGAACCATCATATAAGGCAACAGAAACCTGACTGCAGAATGTAGAGAGGAAACTGATTGGATTCAGAGCTTTTTTGGGAAGGCACAAAAGGCTGAAGGCAAGTTTAAAATAGAGTTTACAGACTCCAACTGAAATATGTATTACAGACATAAAGGAAGTTGAAGTTTTTGAGACTTTGCTAAGTTTCTTCAGAAGTGTTCTGTACTTTTAGGTATTCCTAAGGCACATTTCAGTCCTCTGAGGAGCAAATTGGTTGACAAGATAGCATGTTTAGCAGTTTTCTAATGTGTATTTAAGTCATGGGTTTTTTGGTGACTTTTTCTTTTTTCTTTTCTTTTTTTTTTTTTTTTAAGTGCCTGAAATTAATGATGGGATACGTGCTTAGAGATTCATTCTGAGATTGGATGTGGATGTTAACGTCTTGTAAAACACCAAAGATCACCTTTGGAGAAATCAAGGTTGCAGGATTTTAGATGATTTCAAGTTTATCATGGTACTGACTTTTTTGGGAAATATCCAGCTGAAACATACAAGGTAATTGCTGAGTTATTTCCTTTAAGATTTGATCCAATAGTTTTACCCTGAGGTAGCTGTTTCTTTCGAGGGAGTGATACAGAGGCAAGCTATTTTATTTACCCACCTGAAGATAGGCATTTTTCTTATAATGGTGTTTTGTTTTCTTTGCCTGGCTTTTATAAATTTGATTTGTTGTTGATGGCATCCTTTGTCATCCATTCCGTGTATTTTTGTTTTTCTCCACCAGTGTAGAAAAGACAGACCCTAGTAAGTAGAGTCTAACAAGTAGAGTAATTGTTAAGCATGTTTCAGTAAAACAGCGTGTTGATTTTTGGAGGTTGGCTCTCTTATCAGTCTCACTGATTTAAACAGTATTGGTCTATGTTTGAAAATTCTGCCGTACTATTGAACAAAAGCAAAACAAAAACAGAAACAAAAAGCAACCAGCACAGCACCTCTACTAGGTTATGTAGCAGCGTGTTGGAGGAAAATTTTCTCTAGCATGAAATAATAGAGATTAATGATATTAATGAAAGCAGTGTGGTACATGTGACTCTGAATCCACATTCAAGTAACAAGCACTTCGTGTCATCTTCACGCTGTTTGCATAGGGCATTAAAAAGAACAGCTCAGTGTGTGTGTGTGTGTGTGTGTGTGTGTGTGACGTTTGTGAGGTAGGGGGGCCTTGCCTAATTTTAATTCAGTATGTGATCTGGGCCTTTGGGAACGTATTTCTTCATCTTTGTAACTTCTGTTCTTCAGGGTGTACAAAATGTTTTCTTAAGAAATTAGACAGAAGCTCCAACATATCCATAATGGCACTGACATCTCTTCTACAAGACTTTGTAGAAGAGAGACTTGTAGAGTCTGTCAGCTCTGTGTTGCTTCAAAATATAAAAATAAGGAATTTGGGATGGCATTGTTGTATAAAGCAAGTAACACCAAACAAAACTTATTTTCCACTATTTCATTACTGTTCTGATTGCTCTGTAGCTATGTTGCTGCATTCTTTTGGTCCAGTATGACTTTAACTGAGATGTGCAATGAAAATTTAGACTATGCAAGTGATCCACTCGAGTAGTGACCCTGGCAGTCTGATTAGCTATGCAACGCCATAACAGGCAGTTACATATTTTATTATTTATTGGATTTTTTTTTGTTTATTACTGTTGTTCAAATCATTCAAGCTAGTATCTGTGAAGAGGGAGATTTTGCTTAGGAGGAGATAAATAAGGTTTTTTAGTGTATGGTCATCCTGTTGGAATGTTTAAAAACAAGTAAATAGAGTTGTTGAAATATAAAATAAATTTGAAAACAAAATAATCATTTCTGTGAAAAACATGTTTTGGTAGGCTATGAAGTGGTTGTAGAAGCCAGGGCCCAGTTTCAATAAATAAATAAAAATAAGGTTTTGCCACACAGTGAGTGTAATGCGTTTTAAATAATAGCAGTCTTTCAGACTTGTACCTTAGGTACTAAGTAAAATGGATAGAAATAAGATAAATGAATGTGAGATACAGTAAGACCTGGCACTAATGCACAAAGCATACCTTTATGCAATTAAATTTCTTCAGATGTGTTACAACAGCAGGTAGATCTTATCGTATTTCTTTCACAAAAGATCTTGTGCTGCCGTCATTTCTGTATCATCTGCACAGCTTTCTCATCAGATACTGAATGTTGTGCTCATAATGTGTATTTCATTCTGTCTCATCCTCTCTGTGAGCTGAAATTTGGCTGGAGAGTGCAGTGTTTGGTTTTGTTAAAATTTGTTTCTAAAAGCAATAAATCCTTTTTAAAAATAGATAAACTGATGTGAGAGAAGGTCAGGACAAGAAGGATCTCATGCATTTGGAGAAGGAGGTGGAAATGCTTGTGATGACTCACAGTTTCTAATGGAGCTCATTCTTCAGTTTGTGACTGGTCTCCAATAAAACTTCATTTTCAGCACAAACAAACTGTAATCTTGCATTAGAAGGTATCATGACGGAACTTTCCTGTTCGCTGAAAATCAGCATTTTTTTTTCTCATTTTTCTCATTCTTTAAGTTGCCTTTCACATTATCTTTGCCATAGGCCACTGCATGTTTTGAAGGTAAAGACCTTCACTTGGTTTCAAGGAGGAAGACAATGCAGAGCATTGAGAACAGGTGTGTTGGATTTGTAGTAATCAGTGCTGCTTGAAGTGCTGTCTGGTCAGGTATCATTAAGGAGCATTGTGTATTCTTGAAGTGGAGACAAGAAGTACAAATACTGAATAGAACTGAAGAGAAGATGGAAGAGTTTTCTCTCATTCAAAGATGGTAAATATGTAATAAATTGATGCTAGCTGTTACACGCGGCTTGTAATAAAAAGAAATGTATCTGCAGCCCAATACTGTGTGCTCAGATGATCACTATCATGAAATACAAGCAGAGGTATGTGGCATCATCTTTGCATTCTTGACGCATTTATGTTTTGGCTTTTTTTTTTCTTTTTTCTCTTCTAGTTTGTGTGGCTGTTGCAAATATCTTGGGAGAGAATAGGTCTTTTTGACAGTGTAAATGAGAAGAATAGGGATGGATATGCAGTTTCCTGTTACTCTTGTTTGGGGGGAATTATTTAAATCATTTCAACACACTCCCTTTGGATCACTGCCATGTTAAATTGGATTATGATGGAACATTGGGAGGATAAGAATGGAAGCTCACTGACAACAGGCCTTCCATCAGTCTCTTTTAAGTTTGCCCTGTCCTCTGGCCTTGATCTCAAGTGTAATAGGTCAAGGTTATTGGCTTCAACTGGATGAGTTAGGTTACTCTCTGGCTGCCATTTCAGACCTATTCAGATTTGATATGCTAGGTAATGCTAAGACAGAATTTTTCTATCTGAAGATGTTTCAGATGTTGTTCCAAATACTGCATGCCCTAGGGATGAAAGGTATATATTTTCCATAACTCAAAATAAGTTATTTCCATAATGAGTGGCTGCAGTTGCTTGACCCTCTTTTATCAGCTAGGCAGTTAATTTGCAGGCTTCTGGGGAAGTCACCTAACCAATTTCCAGTATTTCTTGAGCAGAGTGAACTCCTAAAACACATCAGGAGTGTTTGAACTCTGAATGCAGGCTAGCTATGTCTTGCCTGGTACAGAAGGAACTGGACTATTTAGGAAACCTTAAATATTTGCAGTGATGTCACCAAAATAGGTTGATAATTCTTTACACTAATGTGCATTTATGTAGTACTTCCTATAAAACATTCATAGTAGCATACATCTCAAACAGTCAAGTCTGCAAGCTCTGGCCCTGATCCAGAGACCTCTGACACAAGTCTTTCAATTGACCTCGCTGGACTTGGTAGTCCAAACTGTCTGGATAGCACTAATTTCAAATGTCATGTGCATGGAACTACCCCTGTTGTGGGTTATGGCAGCTCACATACAGCTCACATACACCAATTTAGCGAAACGAAAGAAATATCACAGTAATTGAAATTAAAATAGAAACATAAGTAAAGAGGAGAGTAATCTTAAGCTATCAGTTACCTAAGGCTCTAAGGTTAACACTGTCCTCTTGGAAATAAAAATCATCGCAAAAAATCCACAATATCAAGCTGCTAAAGTAGTAGAAAGGCTTGATGTTAAAATGGCTCCTTATATTAGAAGAAATTCACTTTCTAAATCACCACTTTTCTCAACATAATTGCCATAGCTTTGCATGGCTTCTAGCCTATTTTCAAGGTCACTGCTGTCATTTCTTCTCAACTCATGATCTTCATAACGTAAAAAACTTGCACAAAAATGAGTGGTGACAGTTTTGACCTGCAAAGTCTGTATTACCAACTCCTGAGACACAAGTAACTTCTGGGGTACGCATGGCAGAATTAGCCACCTACTGTGCTTCATTGAGTAACGTTTCAACTTCCCTAACATATTAAGCTGACTGATCACTTCCCATACGAAAATAGTTTTGTTTCCAATTATTTGTAGTTCACAGAATGACTTTCTCATTTTGCCTAATTTTGTAAGGATCAAGAAAAAATTCTTGTTCAGATTCTAATTTCTGCGCCAGGGGAGGTTCAGGCCGGACATTAGGAAGTATTACTACTCGGAAAGGGTAGTCAGGCATTGGAATGCACTGCCCAGGGAGGTGGTGGAGTCACCGACAATGGGAGTGTTCAAGAAACGTTTGGATGTTGCGTTGAGGGGTATGATTTAGCTGGGAAGTATTGGTAATGGTTGGGACTGGATGATCTTCTAGGTCTTTTCCAACCTTGATAATTCTGTGTAATTTCCTTAAAATGGCAGTTCCTACAGACTGGCCTAAGTTGCTGCTTTCTTTTCTGCTTTCTGCAGATTAATTTGGACTCTGTCTCAGCTGACAGTTAGCAAGAGGAGAAACAAATACGTCCTAACAGCATAAGGACAAACGCAAAATGTACTTCATATTTACTGAGCTTTCCTGTACACCCCAAAAGCATGTAAGGAATATGTGGTATACCAATCACATAACCACCTGCAAACAATTTAGTCAGGCAGTCAGGTTACATTTTGTTTTTACATTCCTTACAGTATTTGCAATACATTTTTAAAATAATAATAATAAACTTGTTTTCATCCATTAAAACCAAATGCCTCCCTTCAGGAAGTTTGTTTACTATTTTCAGTACTCATCATTATATTCAGTTCTCTTTCCAGAGTACACATAGCATGTCTGAAGAATGTTCCCTAGCCAAGTGGAAACAGATTTTTTCTAACAAACTGTCACTAAAAATGACAGCTTGTATCCCTGGTAAACTAAACATAGAGAAGCAAATCCTCCACCTCAACTAGGTGAATGCAGCAGTATGACGGAAATCAAGACAACACCTTCCTTGTCTCCTTCAGACCTATAGCAAAGCTGCTGCCATCTTCCTCACACATCCCCTCCCCAACTACTGTCTTCTCACCACATGCTCTTTTTTTACTTCTTTCCTGCTAAAGGGAACTACACAGCATTCATTCATTTACTTATTGCTTGTGAAGGAAAATCCATTTGAGAGCCATATGATTGTTTTTTCTCATTTTGCTCCATGTGCCCCAGGAAAAACATACAATATTATATTGTTGGGGTGGTTTAATTTCTGTATTGCATACAATGAAGAGTGTATGACCTTGAATATGCAATCCAATTAGTAAATACAGTGGCATGTGTTGGACTGACTCAAAGGAATTTAGAATATTGATTTCTAGTATGCATTTTGTCACCACAGACATTGAATATTGAAATATAAGTATACTTTTACCTTAGTATCAGTCTTCGGGAGTCATATATTGTTGTTGCTTAATATTTATATATCTTTTCAAAAACAAGCAAGAGTATAGTTCTTTTTCTCCTTGATTTTATTGGCAAGCTAACAGTGAGTTATAAGCCTAAGTGTACAGTGGAAGGCTCTAGTTGTACAGTGGAAAGCACATCTGGTTTCTCACTCCTGTGAGACAGATGAATTCTTGGGAAGGTGTCATATATGTCTGTGTAGGCTGCTTTCTTTATGTCAGAGTTTGTGCAAGCTTGGTCTCTCTTTGGCCTTCTTGCTTGTGTAGTTCACAGCTTCAAGATCAAAGCTGAGGAATGGCTTTCAGCAGAGCGTTTTTTGTTGCTTGAGAGAGAACGATCAGATAAAGCATTCATAGAGGGTGCAGCCAGGTATTTCACTTTCAGTACGCATAGGGAAACAATTAGAGTTATAGTCAAGGGAGAGAGTCTATAGGAATGGATTAGAAGTGCCTACATAAATTAAATGGTGAAATTTAATGAGTAAAATGTAAATCCTGTGGGTTTTTTTGGATGTTTTATTAGGAGAATGTCACCATGGTAATGATTTCTACGGATCCCTGTATATTGTCTATACATGTCTGTTCCCAGTTCTTTTTTTCTTTTTTTTTCCTTCTTGTTCTGTTATGAAAGCTGTTTTTAATGCAGTGGAAGAGAAGAAATTACTGTGACATCATTAACTGTTAAAAAGTACAGCAGTTCTGAGAATTTCATCTTCTGATACACGTATGCTACATACAATAGTGTATATGCTGTTCTGAGCCCTACTACATCAGTTTCTACATCACAAAGTATTGCTAATAAACAATTAGAGGAGGGAAAGTCAATGTGATTGTGGGCATATGATGATAATTCTTCTACATAAATGATTTCACTTTAAGTATATGTGCATCTGTGACAGATTTAGGTGTTTGCTGAGGTGACCATTAGTACTTAAACCATTAGAAAACGGGTTTACATAGGTGTGCAAACAATCTGGACTTTTTCAAACTTATTTATGATACTTTCCTTTGATCTTCTTAAAACAATAATATGCAGCTTTACTCATGGTGTGGCTGTTTGCCATTTCTCTTTAGTTTTCTGAAAAGAAGAAGGCAAACACAATTTACAATACCTGAAATACTCTGATTCTGAAAATGTTAACCAGCTCCTATTTGCAAACAAATCTATCACATATACCACAGCTGAATACAGCTGACAGCTCATGAATTGGTGTGCAGCAGGTCTGAAATGGCATACAAACAACAATAAGGGATCATATTAAGACTAAGAACTGTGTTTCACTTTTTTTTGTGGCCAATGCCTTAACCAATGGACATTTGATGCACTTTTTGTATTATATACTGGAAAGTATTTCCTACAAGAAATAACGCAAGCAAATTTGCTGTGTACTTGGAGTTCAGAAGGAAACCCAAGCAAGCTTTCCACATTATAATTTGAGCAGTAGTTGTCTCACAGTTTGAGTCTCTACCCCCAGGTAGAGATCTGGGGTGAGAAGAAAACATGAATGTGCCCACATTTCTTCCAAATAATGCTATATTGTGGGTCAGTGTGGTAGAAAGCATTGAGCAATTGCTTTCCATCCAAGTCTAAACTGCCTATTGATAGGATTCAGTAACAGCAATGCAAGGGGCAGATGTTCATTTGCCAGGGCTGTGGTTGTTCATTCAGCATTACTTTTTGTAATGAAGCACTAAAGAAATATAAAAAAAAAAACAAAAAGGTGGGGATGGGGTGGAGAGACTGTTTTCAGCCCCTTCTCCCCAGGGACTGACAGATATCAACACGCATTTGACAGAGATTACAGAGAATTTAGCGTATCTGATGTGATGCTGAACAGGTCCATCCTGATTCTATTTTGATCTTAGAGAAGGACCTGTAATCCTATAGATTCTATGTAAAACAGTAAAGTTGCTTAGATATCTTAATGAAAGTTGAGAAAAACTGTTTGTTTCATGCTTTAGGTCAAGACTTCATGTGGTACTGCAGTTCTGAAGGGTCAGGATTATTCTGCAGCTGATGCTTCAATTGAGGAAAATCAAGACAGTGTTTTGCAGTGTCAGTCATGAAAGCACAACTTCTGAGAATTAAGGGATTTAAGTATATTTATTCTACTTACTAGCAAATAATAAACATACTCTAAAACTGCCTTGCTCTAGGCAATGTAGTTTAGTGTCATCTAGTAACATCTGATTTGGTGTGAAGGAGTCTGTATTAAAGAAACGAACACAATTCACATGATTTTTTGTTGGTATTTTGCATCTGTTTCTTCAAATTGAGTTCTTTTCTTCAAGAAGGGTATTTAGTTGCTTGAGTGTGTAGGGAAGAGGGATGAAGCTGGTGAAGGGGACAAAAAATAAGAGTTATGAGACATGGCTGAGGGAACTGGGGTTGCTCAGTCTGAAGAAGAGGAGGCTGATAAGAGACATCATCAGTCTCTACAGCTATCTGAAAGGAGGTTGTAGCAACTACAGGTGTTGGTCTCTTTTCTCAGGAGATAGGTATCAGGAAACAGTTGCAAGTTGGGAAGATTTCGACATGTTAAAGCAGCTGCAGACAGTGCTTTTGGGTATGTCTGTAATTCTGATGTTAAAAAAACAAATTCTACATTAACTCCCAAAAAGTTAGATAGCTTGAATCTGCTAACCTTTTTTTGCATTGTTTTATCATTTGATGTTTTAGGCTGTGTGTGTGGGTGTAAATGGAAGCTTATGTGTCTTGGAGCCATGTGATTCACGTGCCATTGGTAGAGTTTGAGGGCTTACATCCTTAATTAATTTGGTTTCCAATAAATTATTCCTGACAATGATAAATGTATACTGAAAATGTCTACACAGACTCTTTTGTCTATCCAGTCCTTCTTCTTGTCCATAGCTGTTTGCTTCACTTTATTAAATGAGAGCAATCTGCTTAATAGGAAATCTTATCTTGCACAATGGGAAAGCTAGAGGAAGAGAAAAGAACATTTTTAAAAATGTACTAAACCTGAGTGAAGGATGTTATGATCTGATTCTTTAACTGAGGAAAAGTTGAGTGTGAAGAGGAAAGTATAGTTCTCATTATGCTTTCATGCTCTTATGAAAAGATTCCAAGCCTTTGCTTATTATTCCAGCCAAACTGAGGAAGACTGTGCTGTGTTTGCACAAAAGTTACTAAGAGCAAGCAGTTAACTTGGTTACGCTGGCAGTTGGCTGTACCTTGTGTACATATGAGCCTCTCCAAAAATTTATCAAGAAATCTTCCAATTAATTCATAGGAGAAGTTAAATATTAATGCAAAAGCAAACAGTCTGTTGACTTGCTGTGTGGCTCAGTAGTTAGGAACATAGCAGGAATGTTGAAATACCAATACTTTTGAGAAATGTATGCTAAACCTTACTCTCTTTTCACAAAATGTCTATTTATCTGAAGGAGATCATAGTAAATAAAAGAACATAGTAAATAGTAAAATAAAAAAAATCATAGTAAAAAAACACAGTAATTTGCAAAGAGGATGTACAGTGATGATTCACACTGTTCTCAGTTTGATAGTCTGAGGCATTTTTAGGTTTGGAACGTATTCTGTAGTATGGAACATGGTTATGTTCATTTGGTTGTTATATGATGCGTTTTCCTTTGTTTGGATCAGTTGTGTTGCTTCTGTTTTTTGATAGAACTACATAGTAGTTGAGGTTGGAAGGCAGTCCCAGAGATCAGCTAGTACCAACTGCTCTCTGAAAGTGGAGTCAGAAGAGAGGCTTTTCAGATCTGTCCACCCTGTCAGTTTTTTAGTTTCTCCATGGATGTAGACTCTGCATCTTCTCTGAGCAACCTATTCCAGTGTTTGACCATCCTCCTATTTAAAAACAAACAAACAAAAATTATGTATGTTTAAATGGAATTTCCTGTATTTCTGCTTTTGTCTGTTGAATCCTGTCCCTTCACTGGGCACTGCTGTATCTTGTCTTTTCACTGGCACCTCTTCTTTACTGCCCTTCACCATCAGGAATCCTGTTCAGAAGAACAGATAAGAAACAAGTTTCCATTTGTAACTGGCCAAACTGCTGGTGCCAGGACCCTGACTAGGAACTTGAGTAGATACGTTCTGAAGAGGAAGGGACTTAGACATAGGTGATGTGCAGATGGACCATGTCACTAGGACACAGTGTTTCAGGGTATGTTCCTTGAGGTATAGTGATGTTCATTAAAAGGAGCAATATGTGAGGAGTCTACAAAATGGGGAGTACTTTTACAGGGAGCCAACACTTCTACTGAAGGAGAAGCTGTTTCTCCTTGATGGAAACTGGTCTCTGTAGTGCCCTTTCAAGGTGCAAACTAGAATGTGTTCTGCAGTTGCATGCAAGTGCATGTCCAGAGACTTCATCTATTTAGATCCAACAGACACGGAGTCAAAATGTTCATCCCATAGAAGACCAGACAGAAAGAAATCAAAACAAATTGTATTTTTAGCTTGTGGTTTTTGATTGCTTGGATGCTTTCCTGTTTTTGTTTTTTGTTTGTTTGTTTGTTTGTTTGCTTGTTTTTTAATTTTTAATTTTTTTTGGTTACCAGTTTTACTGCTTTGGGGATCACAATGAAGCCATGTTACCTTCTATAAATATCTGTGCATAGAACGCCATTTCTTTCAAGTTGTCACAAAGGGTCTGGCAATTTAGATGAAAACTGAAACTGTTTTCAAGTTACTGACTCTGAAAATTGACTTTGAAAAGTGAAAGACAGTATCATTTCCAGTTTTCATGTAAGCAGCAAGGTTTCTGAAAATTGGTTGTGCATTTAATAATTCCTACACAACTCTCCTGCCCTTGTATTCTGTTCTTGGTAGCATCACATCACATCATCATTTATGTATTTAGATTCACTGCCTCCTAAAAAGGCCTTGTCCTGTAATTAATCTTAAATTGGGCCAGTGGTTTTGCTGGTGAGGTTTTGGATCTAATCAGTCTCTTATCTTGGGTACTGTCTGATTAAGGTTAGACTGAATAATAAGACTTAGCATCTCTAAAGTTATCCCTTCTAGTCTCTATAGTGGAATTTCTGAATTCTTATTTATACACTGGAGGACCCTGCACAGGGCAGGGCCTCAAAGCCGAATTCAGTCAAGTTGCTGGCTGACTAGGGAGTGTCATACAGTTAGCTAAAAGAGGTGCCAGCAGCATATCTGAAAACCAGACTCACCCAGAGTTTAGACTATGTGGTACTCTGTGTCTGCTTTAGGCATACTTTTATCAAGGTGCGTTTGTTGCTGAAGAACTTGATGTGGCTCCTTGCAGTGCATGAGCTAACTTGTTTAAGGCTAGATCAGGTATCTCTGAACTGTGCCACAGTTTGCAGGCACAGAACAGGCATCCTGGGCAGATGCCTTCTTCACAACAGAGGTCTTTCTACCAGAGGAAAGGCCGCACTCATTTCTGCTTCTTTTGAATCACGACTGGAGAAGTCTTGAATGTCTTAGTAGTTAGGACTGTCTCTGAATTCTGTCTGTTTCGTGTGAATGCATAAATCTCTATCCCACGTGAACATCGTGCTGTCTCTTGTTTATTCTCACTGCTGTTTGATTTTGGATTCCTTTCTCTAGAGTGGGTTACTATCTACAATATCAGCATGTGCAACCAGTGTAAAAGGTTGGTTGGTGAGACTATAGAAGGTGAGACAAGAGGCTTGAATGTCTGTAGGCTTAGGAGGCTATTAAACCCAGCCCTCTCACTTGCTGAATCTTGTAAGCATTAAATTTCTGCATGGAAGATTGAGATTCCCACCCATCCTTATAAAAGAGAGTGAGCAAGACTGCATTTTGTGCAGAATCTCATCTTGTCAGTGTGCTCTTGGTATAATTCAGTAATGATTAATGTTTTGGATGCCTTAGGGGACCTAAGCATTCCTTGCCAAATTTCTAGATCCTCTCTTGGGAGGGATGTGAGAAATAGGTGCTAAGCTATTTAGACTGGGGCAATTCTAAGCATGTAGAAAGCACTTAGGAGTCTTTCAGGTCAAATGGGGAGGGGTGTTGTGAGTTTAAGCACCCTCTGGAGTAATAACATCTTACAAAGAAGCATTTTAGATTTTGATTTGGACATCTGGGGCTCAGATCTGGATCCGGTCTTTTTCACAAACTTGTGTTTTTCACTGGACGTAACTAAAGGTCATTGAAAATGGTTGTAATATTCTAGATACACACAGGAAGCAAAAATGTTAACAAGTACGAAGATACTCCTTCTTATTTCAAATTTGAGATGTATTTATATTTTGGCTGGTTTACCTCAAGTAATATATGTGTGTGAGTAGTTACTGCTTTTTTAATGGACTGCTTTAGCTTCCCAATACGCAGCTTACAGACTTCTACTTTTTAATGTTGTGCTGTCTTCTACTCAGAAGCAAGACACAGGTCATTCATATTTTAGATGGGTCAGATATGAGCTAGAAAATACTGAAGAGCTTGAGAGTGATAAGCCATCAAGAGTCCTTAAAAAGCTAAAACATTTGGCATTCTCATGTATCCGTGTTATCAAATCAAGCACAAGGTACAATATACTTATTCTCACTTGACTCCTCATAGTGCTTTCATAAATACTGCTTTGCAATGAGAGGTCTTACACAATTTAACACATTGCTGAGAGTAATATTGAGAATATAGGATAGATAAGGAGATTTCTGCTTCAGAAGACTTTTACTTTGTCAGATCAGCATTTACACTCTGGACCCAGGCACTGTGATTTTCAATTTAATCTGAATATCTACTTCAGAAGTTATTTCCTGTGAATTCTCATGCATTCACACAGTTTCACAAATGAAAACTCTCACCTTTGAAAAACAAAGATCAAAGTTGATTATATACTTTCCTGATTGGAATTATTTCCAGTTCAGTTTCCCTAGTCTGGGAGATATTTCATTATTTTCTTTTTCCCACTATTCTGAAGTATTTGGAAAGCTTTGTTTCTAGGGTGGTTTTCTTTTTTTCTTTTTCTCTTTTTTTTTTTTTTTTTTTTCCCCCCTCATCATCCTACTGATCCTGTTTTTGGTCAGTGGAAATCAGGTGCTATTTACTTGATTTCTGCAACACCCACTTCATGGGAATCTCTATACCATTAGCTCTTCCCTTGGCTTTAAAAAAAACAAAGCTATTCTGCTCTGGGAATGCCAAATGAGACTAGCTCAGGTCAGACACAAAGGAAGCAGGAAGAGAACAACAGTGAACAAGGAAACATTACTATGAAAACAATTTCACGTTTATGAATCACAGAGCTCTTGGTGAAATTAATTAACAAATGTGTCCTGAGCACATTCAGAGAAAGAGTTGAAAGACAAAACATCTCTGTGAAGGCGAAATAAGTTTGTAATATTATTTGAAGTGTTTTCAAGAATGTTTATTCTACACACAAGGAAAAGGGGAAAAAAATGAAACAAAGGCAGGGTGTTAGGGCATATTTTTGACGCAGTTGCACTGGAGGAAACCAGTTGCACTTTTGAGCACATAAGCCTGTCATCAAGTGATAGAAAGGCAAACTCTTGAGTCTTAAGGATAGTAAGAACTGGCTGATAACAAATGGTTTCCTTGTTCTGTCCTGTGCTGTTCTGCGTGTAAATTTTAAGTAGGATTATTTCCCTGTCATCTTTACATTAGTTGCTCTACCTAATGGAATGTGTTACTCCTTTTTATTTAGTAACAGAACAATATAAAAATCCTATATCTCAGTGCCCAAAATAAGTATATATTTAAGAAAATATGTTCATATGTACAGGTATATATCAGTATTTGAACATGGATGACATGAATGGTGTTACATAGGTATGTGTTTCATTGCTGTGATGGGCTGGAAGAAGAGGAGAAAGAGGTGTTTTAGGAACAGTGGGGCAGAAGACAGGAAAAAAATATTTAGTAGTGCAGCAAAACAGCATTCTTCACCAAATTTCCTGTCACTGGGATGGTGTTCTCTTTTATCAAGTACTGTCATGTATCAAATATTATTAAATATTTTATGTACAACTGTTTCAATAATACATTATAAAATAGCTTTTTCACTTTCTCATGGTTTGATTGTTAGTTATAGGAAATGCCTTTTAAATGTTCTGCTAGCTGGACAAAGCATTAAAATAAAAACACCATATGGAAGAGTTTTCTGGAGTAGGTTAGAAACTTTCCAGTGCCATTAAAGCCTTAATGAAAAATGCTAATTCCTTAAACCCAAAACAACGTATTTAAGCCACCGTGGTTGATGGATTTCTATCAAGGCTCAATCATAAAAGAACATTTCCTGAATTCTTTCTTGATTTTTCTTGAATCTGGAGACATCCAGTGGGATACCTATTGTTTGGGGCAGATACATCTGGTTAATGTCTCCCAGGGCCAAAGACCTCTGCAGCTGCAAGTGAAATGGACATCCTGCTTGTATTAGAGCAGATGTTGATAAGAGATAAATAACGGAGCATTTAAATAAGCTGTGTCAGTCAGTCAGCACTGATTGATTGCTTAAAATGGGGGTTAAAAACAAGATTTTTTGGACTTGGACTTTGCTTGCAGTTTGTTGATTGTTTTGTAGATGTAGGGAAAATTTGGCTATTTTCTTCTGACTGTATTTCACTATTTTCATTAATAGATTAAAATCAAGTATTAGAATTTCCTGCAGACTTGGAAGCACTGTGTTTTTTTGTTTGTTTTTTTGTTTGTTTGTTTGTTTTTTAATTGAGTGCTCTTTTCTTGAACATTTTATTTATTTATTTGTTTGTTTGTTTGTTTGTTTTTGACAGAACAGCTCAAATGGGCCTCCATCTATGAGGGGATAAAGGCCATGAAAGTTTTATTGTTGCATTTGGTAAAATGCAGATCGACTCCACTGAATCCCTGAATTAGTTTTAAGTTGTAGAACTCACTAGATGGTTGTAACCAAATACTGCTAAGCTTCTTGTCTGTGGAAGAATTTTCCTAAATTTTACTTGCAGACTTCCTTATTGGCAGAGCACCATAGATGAAGGAATTTGAATTTTCTTCTGATTTTAATTTTTAATGTTCCCAGTTTGGAAACTGTGTTTGCTTCTGGGCTATAATATAAACATTTCAAGTTTTAAAATTGATGTTAAGTCTTGAATCCAACCTTTCTTTGTGCTTAGTGGTGGAGATTGTAGGTATTCTAAGCTATTGACATCTGCAAGTTACTAAAAGGACATGAAAATTGTCCTTCTTCCCCCCACATCCCCTTGACTTCCATTCCCCAGTCTAGAAAATCATGTGATACTCTGAAGAGGATAGGAGGGTTTTGCTGCATACCAGTTGTAGGACAAAGATAAATTAAATGTTTTGTTGTTTTTTTTCTGAAGGCAGTCTGTTTGAAAGTGGGATCATCCAATGTCAGCAAGAGGGACAAAACCAGGATAAATGATGGAATCAAAGCCTTAAATCTTTAGCACAACCTTAAAAATAAATAAATCTGGAAGAGAGCCAGTATGTCTGTCCTTTCTTGAAGGAGACTGCAGCCTCCTTGTTCCTATTCCTTGCGCTGACAGCTTCCAGCTGTGTGGAATATTTAAGTTGGAATAATAGAAGCCTACCACTAAGCTCTATACTCTGCAGTGAGCCTAATACTTTCAGTTCCATCTATTAAAGCATGCCAAATAAAGCCAGGGTAAAATACATAAATACGTGTGGTTTGTTTTTTTTTAAGATTGCTTTTCTATTATTATTATTTTTAATTTTAATTACATTTAAAAATTTAAGAGATTTTCCTAGTTTTGAAAACTCATTGGTATAAACAAAACCAAACCAACTCTGAATCAGCTCAGCACTCTCCTCTGCTTTCTCCTGAAGATAGATAGCCTATAATCGTTTGTCTTATCAGCTAACTTATCAGCACTTAAGATATTCTCTTTAAAGTGTCCATTAGTTATTTCTCATACCAGAAACCAGTTTTAGGCTGTTTCTTTAGAAATCTGTATTTATAGCCGAAAGCCTTAGCATGTCTTGAGGTTCGAATGTAAACTCTGAGAAAGATACTGGGAGCCCCATCTGAATTCCTTTTGAAGTTTTGAATTTCCATTTCCTTTCCTCCTTCCAAGAAAGACATTGTATTGATTTAGATTTTTATTTTTTTTTGAGATAGGACACAGCTGACCTGGGAATTTATTACTGTTGCACCTGAGTGAATCAGTTAGTTTCAAGTAGTCCATCAGATTTCAGAGATGACTGTTGTGGGCATTAAAGTGTGTTCATATATAGACATATGGAATACATATACTTTCTCCATCTCATTCTGCATTTGTAGATGTATGTTCATATATAGCTATGTGCATACACAGTGGGATCACTTTCTGTACATGTGCATATACTTACAGAAATAGAAAAAAAATGTTTTGTAATGTGTATTATATTTCAAATCGGCATAAAAAGTGTACAATTTCATTGAGCCATCAATCTGAGGAAGTGTTTTCCTTTTGAGCAGTCCAAACATCTCGTTTGCTTTGGGCTTAATATTTTTTTGTGTCTAAAATTTCATACTGAAAAAAATCTTTTCAGACATACAAATGGGATATTTTTTTTGTTTTGAAAATGTCAGAAGGGATTATTTCTGCAACTTTAGGAACTCTGTCCCTGAAGAAGACATTAATTAAAACTGTCTTTTCCTCCTTTAATTTCAACCAGCTGATGTTTTCTAGCAAAATAAATGAATTTGAAACAATAAATAATGGATGGGTGTGCTTTCCAGAGGATTCTGCAGTGTTTTGTTAACCGATGAGCAAAATAGTACAAGCAACTTGGAGTGGCTAATCTATCTGAGATGTGACACGTTATTTAAGGGAGAAAATGAAAAATACACATCTAATTTAGATACATATTCACATTTTAGGGGTTTTAAACAAGTCTAATATCCAACGAAGGACATATAATCAATATAGCATACTTTTACACTTAAGCCATATTTTTATATGGCTTATGACTATATTTGTGTGGTAAGTACACTTTAGTCTTTCTGTAGAAAGAAAATTTAAATTGTATAATAACATCTACATTTGTTCAAAACTTGAGAAGTGATTTTATATTGATGCAGATGCAGGAGACTGGGTTATAATAATAGTTGGGAGTATTTTAGAAAAAAAAAAGTCAGAAGATATAAACCACCACAGAGTCTGCACCTTGTCACTATCAAGTCAAAAAAAAAAAAAAAAAAGGGTTTTCAGGACAGTGGCATGATTGAGGATGGAAAGAATTGTTTTACTTTTTGTCTTTGATACACTTGAATTATGTAGTTTTTATGTCATTTTATGTAATTATTCATTTGAAAAATGCAGATCGTATGAGAGGTCCTAGCACCAAATGGAAAATGAATTTCTCCATAGCAAGCACAAGGAAAGTGTGCCTGCAGCTCCTAGGCATAACTGCTTCTGTTTTGATGTATGCTTTAAAAACTTTTTATGCAACATGTGAACAGGAGTACAATCACTGCTATAACCTGAATAGTTTTCATTGGTGGTTCTCTAGTGTTTTCTATTCTTGTGATAGTGAGGGCTGTACATTTCACTGTGACTTTATTTAACAAAACTGGTTGTTTAAAGGTATATAGTTTGCTCCAAAAGTAAGGCCTCCTATTTATTTCTGTGGAAACTACAACTGATACAAAATGCACAACACAGTAGAGCATATTCTCACCTACAAAAAGCTTTTTTTCAACGCAGTTTCCACTGTTAGCTATCTATTTTCATCAGAGATGGCAAGAGCCTGCATGATGCGCTCGTAAAAATCTGCAGCAGTGGAGATGACCTACCACTGATGGCACCTCTGCTGAAACATACCACTCACTGCCTCACAGTACTCACATCCACTGTTTGGTCTCCATAAACATTCAGCAAGCATCAAAGAATTCAATGGATACAATTCTTTTCCACATGGAGGAATTCAGTTCCACACCTCTGCTCCATACACACTTCCATGTCAGACACCATTTTGTCAGACTGCCCCTCTGCTGCCATCTGTCACACAGCAACAACATGTAATGAGATATTGGTGGGAAGGTTAAAAGTCTACTGCCATAACACCAGTATTCACCTCTGACATCATGGGCCAACATAGTAAAATAGGAGGCATTACTTTCAGAGCAGCTTTTATATATAAGAATTATGCTCTGAATAGGTAAGTTTGTGGAGACTTTTTTTTTTTGCATTTCAGTCAGCATATACAAAAAATAGGGCAGTTAAACTTTTTGTTTGTTTGTGTGTGGTTCTTATTGCAACCTCTTTAAGCAAGACATCTTCCTGCTTCCTATTTCAATCAAGCAGCTGTTTTCAGCAGGTCCTGTAGTTTTTCCTCTAGTGAGGAAATATTGATGATAACGTTCTGCGTCTTTAATGAACCCTGCTTTTTTAGAAAGACTGCGAAGTTTGCTCTAGGAAATAGATGAATCCATGGGGAGAAATGCAATTTCATTGTTTCAAGCATCAAAGCCTCTTGAGCCTTCAGGCATATTCCAAATGTTCCACAATTTCAGAAACATACTTTCCAGACTTTTCTTAGAAAACAAAACTTGCATTTCTCTGAATAATGGATTGGTGCATTTCTGACTTTCTGTTACTCCTGTGACTTTCTGAAACAGATGCTTGGGTGAGTTGTGTTAGGCAGCGGAATAGAATGCCCAGGCCAAAGCCATGCTTTATCCCCTCTTCTGTTTGGAGAATGCAGTGGCACTGGTCCAGCACAAGGGCATGAAGATAGTGACCTACTGCCCCCCCAAGCTGGGTTTGTTGCTAAAAGGAAGGAAAATGCAAGGAGTTGGAGAGAGCAGGCCTGTGAGCTTAGGGCCATATGAGACATGATGAACATTTCCTAATGCTTTCTACCTTTAGCACTCTGTTTTCAGTTTTTTTCCAGCAAGTTCATTGTAATAATGTAAGCTGAAATTTTCCATGCATTGTTCCATCAATTTTTTTTTACTATTATTATTATTTTTTTTAAGTTTTAACAAAAGTGTCTTCCTTTTCCAAGAAAGAGGTTAGTGAAGAACAGGTGGTTTTGCCAGCATTCATTTTCTTCAGTTGGTTTTCTGAACAGCTGTGTATCCTCTGTGGTTTGGAGATGTGTGCTGAAATTTGGCAGTGAAGTGCCTTTCATTGTTCTCATGAAATTCAACCTGTTTTAGTCAAGTTGAAAGTTGACGGAAAATTGCCATTTTCATACATGCTTTTTATATCTTTCTCATATTTGTTTTACTAACGGTATTATTAATATTAAGAAAAATTTAGTGTCCAAAACAAGAAAAAAATCAATTAAAAATAATAGATAATTCTAAGTTCTTTATTCTATATTTATTCTATATTCTAGATATTCTATATATATTCTAGATATTATATATATATACATATATATTCTATATTCTAAGTTCTTTATTATGAGAGTGGTGAGGTGCTGGAACAGGCTGCCCGGAGAGGTTGTGGATGCCCCATCCTTGGAGGCGTTCAAGGCCAGGCTGGATGGGGCCCTGGGCAGCCTAGACTAGTATTAATTGTGGAGGTTGGTGGCCCTGCCTGTGGCAGGGATGGGTGGAGATTCATGATCCTTGTGGTCCCTTCCACCAGGGCCATTCAGTGATTCTGTGATAATTCGTTATCAACTTCATTCTGAACTAAAACATACCAGCTGAAATAGGGATACAAAAATTATGTAGATAAAAATCACGCAAAAATAGAAAAATATTTCATTTTAGCCATGTTCGGCTCTTAAGTCTCCCAGAAATAAGATAACTACTCACTAGACAATAAGCTCTTTGAAGTAGCTACGTTCAAAAGGAGAAAAGCTGTGGCGCATCATGGTGGCTGAATCTAAAAAAAAATAAAAAGCCTGAGGAAGTAAGATTACTACACTAAAACTACTATCTTGCAATTTCCTGTCCATGTTTGTTATTGGTTAATTGTTCAATAAATATTTTTCTGTGAAGAACTTTGATTTTTTTTTTTTGAGTACTCTCACAGTTTCTATAAGAAACCTCTCTGTAAGAGAGACTTACTCTGCTCAGTTCTGTACAGCCTTTTTCTAGGAAGGAATAACTACCATTTGTCAAAACTGAGCTTAAATGGATATTGAAAGAATTAATTCTGTAGTGCTTTTAAGTCACCTTGAAAGTAAGAATAATGTCATTGTTACTAAAGAAGAATTTGATATATTGCTCCAAGAATGAGACTCAGATGTGTGAGAACTGCTCCAAATAATTTGAAGAAATCTTGGAAATCCATCTAAAATTAATTCCTGTGTTTTTCAGGCCTCCTTGCTATTTCCTAATCATTTAATGAAGCAGACTAAGAACCAGTCTCACTAAGAAATTTCAGGCATCTGTTTCAACTTAAAATGTCTCCTTTGTTTCCAACTTTCATCAGGTTTCTTAGCAGAAAGAACTTCTCTGTGTTGTGATCTGCATGAGATAGATAATCAATAGCATTATTTGATAATCTGCAGCGTGACATACTGACAAATACAAACTACACTAAGCGTGATATGGATCTCTTGTTTCTATAAATATTTTATGATTTCTCAGAGGACTTAAATTTTTTGGAGGCCTTAGGGAGATATGCCTGCAAATGTAACACTGTTTTACTGAATTCCAATTACATTTGAAGATGTAGAAATTTCTCTGGCACTCGTGCTGTCAAATGCTTTGTCTCTGAAGTACATGGTCTGACTTCTTGTAGTTTTCTTCTTCTCACTTTTAATTTTATCTCTTTAGAAGAACTTACATCTAAGCAAATGATAATCAATACCAGGACATTTTTTTTTTTCTTCATAGAATTGCTGCTGAGGTATATATGTAATCATAAATGCAAGGGGGTAGGCTTGTGTGGGACTGGGAGAGCTAATAAGTTAATCTTTATTCAGTTTGAATGATGACATACAAGAAACAAGTTTTTACTGTTTTTTTCTAAGTGAGGCTCCAAGCTTAGTCTAACTTCTATGTTGGTGCCATGTAGACATGATGTTCTAAAAGTTTTGTTAGCCTGGTCCAACGTGATAATTCCCATGTTACTTTTTACCATAGTAAATCCTTTGACCTCCTGCACACTCTGCGCACTCTAGGAAAAAGCAAATGAAGAAAAGTAACCTTTGAATTTCTGTTTTTGAATTTCTTTCAGTAGGAGCTCTAGCTTTACAGGTACATTAACACTTTGTGCTTGCTCATGCTGAATAGGGCAATGTCCTCTTCTCCATACCACAAATATGACTCAGTTTTTCACTTTTTCTCCTTTTACTTCTTGTGACATGCATTGTACTGGATCCCTAGAGTGTGGAATTGATCCAGTTTCTTGAGAACAGGAAAGCTTTTTTGAGAGATGACAGTGAAGAGGGTACTGTTCAGCTAGTACTGGCCTAGTGTTGGTACCTGGACTGAGATTGGGGGGTAACTGTACCATCATTAGCAGCATGAATTTAAGTTAGGTATGTCACAATGACCTTTGTTTGTATCCTTTATTCTTCTTGTCTAGGATTTCTGTCTTAAAATTAGTTTGACTAGTCCTTGACTAATTACTGTACTGTAGTCTATGAGAACTTACACTATACAAAATTACTTGATTGAATCATTAATCTTACAATGGAAAACATATTAATAGCTGAAGAAGCAACACGATGGCAACACACACCTTTAGTACTTCAACAACAGGAAATAGTATGCAAAAAGTTAAAAATATAAGCAGAATGAAACCTAGCTAACAGGCTAAATGATGACAGTGAGAAATGAAACTGTCAGGTACACTTAGAGTATCGTAATACAGTCTTACAATGCTACTAGTTAAACTCTTAGGAGTTGTTGCATTTGAGGTCTTTGTTACTGCCTTGGAAAAGGAGTTTGTCACTCAGAAAACTAACAGTCCCAAAATCACTGAGTCTTAAACTCAGACTACACGATGACACAAAAAATACATCATAGTAGAATGGAAAGCTGGAGAAGAACCAGCAATACAAGGCTAATCGTTTATTAATAATGATAAAAAAAAAAAAAAAACAAGAAGAATGATCTGCTAAAACAGATGATTTTTGGAAAACAGCAAAACTAAGAAGCATTGTGTTATGTCTGTGTATGCCAAATGGACATGAATTTGTCAAACAGTATGGATATGAAAAGACAGGCAGTATTTGAGCTGCTTCTGAAATTCGTCTCATTACAAAAGCAGCACTCACTGTGATCACCCAGTACTGCAGTTTTGGATAATGTATTACCATAAACACACTGGAAAGGGGTTAACTAGCATTATTAGTTCTCTAAATATTAAATTATGAAGTCTAAAAAGCTAAATCTATACAGTTTCACATGACCAAAGTTAGGAAAGAATTTAGGTCTTAAACACCTGGAGAAGATATTCAGTTTTCATCAACTGTCATAGCTCCATTTACTTAGATAAGCAACTCCACTGACTTAGTTGAATTTCAGTCTCCAGTGCCAAGGTCAAATTATTTAGAATGGAACATGTAGACAAAAGCAATTACAGAGTAAATGTGCATTGAAGGCGATTGCACACGCACACACACAGCGTGATAAAATTGGCTGTGAAATGGACTACTTAGGAAAAAGTATAAATCCTGTTGTCTGCAATTTTGAAAGTGATTGTGAGCAAAGATCTGCATAGCATGCTGAAGTGGAGTGATCTTCCACTGGCTGGAAAATGGGCTGTATTCCATAGTCTTTCCAAATACTGTTATTCTTTACAAGAAGCCACATTAGGAGAAGGATCAGATTTAAGTATTTATGTAACAAGTAAGCCATAGAGATTCAAAATTATGTTCAAATCAAAACCAGATTTATGAATTTCTGTTGCTTTGTTGTCTTCATTGAAGACAACACCTTTGTAGACTATTTGTGCCCATCATTGAGGTGTTGATGCCCAGGTGTTTGTTCTGTAAGCTTGATAAAACCTTAGATAGTAAATTAAGGAATCAGCTTTTCAATTCTATACCAAGATCAGATTTGAAATCATGACAAGCCACAGCTTTCTGGTCTTTCTCTTTTCTTTAAAGAGATTCAACTAAGACAATAACTACATAACTAGAAATCAACTTGACCTAACAAGAGGCTAATATTGAAGGTACATTAAGAAGGTGAGTGCTGTCTCTCCTAAATGCTTATCAGCTAAGGTCTGATTTTTCCTCACATCCATTGCTTTTTCCCTTCTCTGACAAATAGCTACACGATTTTAACTTTATAATCTGACTAGCTTCTCTCTAGTGACATCAGTAGTTGTGTCCAAAAATTATTTAGAGTTTCAGAAATATGTAAGCTCAGATTTTGACGTTCCTTTAGATACAGGAAACGAGATACTGTCGCTACAACAAAATGTTCTGCACACCCACGTGTAGTAGCCAAAACTTAACCAGAAAGAGAAAAACATGCTGCTTGGCAGAGATACAGAGTGACTTACATAAACAAGAGTTCTGCCCATAGCCACCATAAAAAATTAATCTTCATGTTCCTGTGTTTCAATTTGTTCAATATAGAAGCTGAAAGACAAAAACATTTAACACGATATCCAGCATCATTGGACAATAAGGAGAGGGAAAAAAGTGCACAGAAATATTCTTGTGGCTCTGTTTTGTTACTTGCATTTAGCTTTAAGAAATAAGCTTTTCTCTCTTGATTTGCAGGGTATTTTGAGACTGCTAAATTGCACAATGCTGCACTAATGCTGAGTTTAAAAACTGGCTGCATTAACATAGGTCAATCAGAATCAGTGCCTTATTAGTGTTAACATTACTCTGTGTTATATCAGAGCTGCATGAATCAATCAACATACATTATTTTTGGATATGAAATAAAGTGTAATTTAGTAAGATATTTGAATGCAGTAGATACTATCTTTGAAATTTATGAGAATTCCCACTTTCCACTCCAGCAATAGTAGTAAACAAGATGTCAAGGCTTGAAAAAAAGATTTCTGATGATACTATTGCTTCTCACATTTCATCACGCTGTACTTCAAAAAGAAAAGAGAGAGGAGGCAGGCTGCTGATAATCACTGGAAAACAAACTAGGATGTATGATCAGATGGAGAATTACAATGAAATATACTGACATTAATACTTGTTTTCATTAAAAGAAAAAGAGTATTCTGTTTCTACATCAGTGAAATGTATGTGCAATGGGACAAATCAAGGGCTTGCACTGCAGAAGCCTTGTGCTCTGAAGACAAAATGTAGAGTGCTAAAACAAACTTACCAGTTTCCTAGTTTCCTGAAGACGTTAAAACCAATTGTCTCTGGGTTTTACTTGCAAGTCTAAACGCAGGGCAAGTGCCTGTTAAGTTCCAGTTATGTCCTACAACAGCACATGGGTTTTCCTATTTGCACAGGAGAGAAGGATAGAGAGGGATTTTATACTCACCAGAGCAGTCTCCATCCTGCTGTTGATCATCCTTTCTTAGGCACTTTAACAGCTGAGATGTGTTTACTGTTACCAGAGCAGCGCAGCAATGTGTAGTGTTAGCAGGTGCTCAAACACAGCTTATGTGTCTTGTAGGATGCTCCCCTCCAACCCAAAAAGTACTTACTGTCCAAGGAGGTAAAAAAAATGTATGACATGAAGAAGAGCTACACAGATAGATAGCTTTATTTTAAAAATGTAACTATTTTGGTGTGGTATTTCACCTGATTGCCCTGAAGTTGCGCTGAAGTTCATAGTGTTTGATTTTGTGTAATTGTGATGATGTGGCATTGTGTTTAGATGGAAACACAGACTTTATCCTGTGAAATTTTATCTAAATACAGTGCCACATCATCGCAATATTAAAAAAGCAGTGGCACCTAGACAACTTGCTGGAGGCGACTCAGTTATTACTACACGAAAGGGCATTTTTACTGCCAGTTTCTTCTCTTGCTTGTCTTTATGAGAGTGGAGGCAAAGCCACTCTCAGGCTTACAGAAAAACTGCAAAAAGCCAGTTGTCATCTGTTAAGAAAGGACTGACTCTGATGTCCCTGAAGTGAGTCAGGCAGGTCTCCTTGAAGGTCAGTGGTTATTTTCAGCAGAATAAGGCTATTTTGCCTGCTCCAAATAAAGCAGTTTTCCTTGCTCCAATGTATTGTTTTTATTGTGATTCAGATTACAGTTGTTTTCCAGGGACTTAAATGCACATTTTGACTGGCGGGGTGAACATGATGTTCATCGAGCTCTGGGTATCCTTCATTAGCACGTTTGTGAGTTTGCCCTTTGTAAATCATCTAGCTGGGTGGTAGGACAAGTTCTTTGTGGAAGTTAGATTTCCCTCTCTTGTTGTTGGCAAGTCTAAATCTTTTGGAGGTGTCTGCCTGCAAGTGATGTGTGCAATGGCATTTTCAGGGCTACTACTTAGTACTCAGTTCAGTAAAGTGGATCAGTGCTCTGGATGGCATAACCGTTCCAGTTCTTGATTGCTTCACTTCTTAAAGCAGCACATCTTCAAAAGCTCTTACATGCCTCTTGTTGAAACTTAACTGAAAATAAATTGTAAAAACTCTCCAAAAATTCTGCCCCACCTGCCTAAATCCCATTAGTGACTGCTATGTCAGCCTGCAAAGTATCACTGTAATTGCTGAAGGAGTTCATGCTATTCTTCCAAAAAAAAATTATCTTGTTTCTTTTAGCTTACACAGCTGTCTTTTGCTGTCTTGACATAACTTCTTGTTGATTAAGATTTTTGGCATGGCCTTTCCTTCTGTGTACATCATCCTTTTGATTATTTCTATTCTTTGCATAAACTAAACGCGTGTAATTTCAGATTTGTGAAACAGTCTTGTTACAAGTATCTTATTTTATAGAATTTAAAATGATGACATATATGGTATGTTCCTTTTATTTTAAAGAATACTGTAGTAAAGTATACTTTCTAACAGGGTGGATAGGAGATGGCTGTAGCCACAGATCTAGCCAACCATTGCACAACTCTGCTTCTTCTTCCCACCTCTACTTTGGTTTGCAATTTCTTTTCTTTTTCAAATCAGTCTTTTCAGTGTGTGGTTCCTTCTGAATAACAGTTATATGTACTGTGATTCTGGACCTGGAAATCACCAGTTTCTTACAAAACTTGCATTTTGTCCACTACAAGCAGTTTCTTCCCTTTTTCTGCACTCAGAACACTTGTAGCAGAACGTTATCACAGCAGCAAGAGAAGCTGCAATATTAGGGCACTTAGTTTAGGAGCTTAACTTTAAACACCAACCTTTAAGACAGCTCTCATTAGCATTACACAGCTAACTCATAAAACCTCTCAAAAGACTCTGAGTCGATAAATGCTGTCCCATTATTTAAACCAGAGTTTTAGTTATCTATGAATCAAATTATCACCTTACCGAGAGAGTGTGTGTGTGTGTTAAAATATTAACATCTTTTTTCTTGGCCATATTTGTTTTCTTAAAAGTTGGTTAAATGATATGCAGAAACTCCCATAAAATGTAGATGAAGTTGTTTTATGCACCAAATGTATTTAGCCAAACAAAGACATGAGGTAACATTTAATAGAAAAAGAAACAGGATGGAACTATGTGTAAATCCAAGTTCATCCAAAAAGCTATGTTGTTGCTATTTTGATTGTTATTTGATTATTCTGTTGAAATAGAAATAGTTCACAGAAACATTTTGACTTAGACAAGTACTGATTATTAAAGACCAAATAAAAATAACAGCTACATCTTTAAACATTCTGGGTTGTTGTTCTGTTTTTGTTATGCTTTTTTTTTTCTCTAAAACAGTTCTTGGTACGGGTTGAGACAGTTTAAAACTTGCATGTCTTCAAAACAAAAATGTTTATTCAACCCTTAATAATTTTTCCCAGTTTAATTTCAAGACAAAAGTGGATCATTTCTTACTTACTATTGCAGAACAAGAAAACATTCGGAATCTTGACATTTGTGAAAGAGCACAAGTTTGATTCTTACGTAACTGTAGCACTTATATACTTCTAGTATGGTATTTTTCTCATTATATTGTTTTGCAGCAGACAATTTTAGTCTCAAAGCCTGCATTAAGAGGAAATTTACTAATAGCTGGGTTTAGATCAGTGCTGTAAAAATCATAGGTGCTGTTGTCCAGTAAAACATTTCTGAGCATTTTTATACCCAAAAAATGTACCTTGGGTTTTCTGTTGAGAAATTAACAGTTCATGTATGAGAAATTTAACTTGTTGTTTTTTTTTTTTGCCTATGAAGCTAACAGACCGGATGTTAACAGTCTTTGTGAAAAAAATGGTGTTGTACAGCAACCTAATTTACTTATTCTACCACTGACCTTAAATAAATAAATAAATACGTCACTTAGTTATCTCTTCTGAAGTATCAGCTTTTTGAGTTAGTACTGTCTCTGACAAAAAGGAACAAAAAAAAAAAAAAAAAAGGAGAAAGATTAGATGAAGTCTATGAGCAAACAGAAAATACAAAAGCAAAGTAATGTCCAAGACTATATCTTAATGAAGCATTGCAGATATTTCAGTGCATGTTGTTCCCTTCTGCATGTCAGTACTGATTTCCATGCACAGCTGGTTGCGGCCATATATTTTGAGTATATATACTATATAAATATATACTATATACTCTATAAAACAATAGAAGTGTTGCCATGAGGTCAAGGAAGATGATCCTGCCTCTTCTACTCTGTGCTGGTGAGACCTCACCTGGAGTACTACGACTCTATTGTACTCTAGTATGACATAGACCTGTTGGAGTGTGTCCAGACGAGGGCCACAAAAATGATCCAAGGGATGGAACACCTCTCCTACAAGGACAGGTTGAGAGAGCTGGGGCTGGTCAGCCTGGAGAAGAGAAGGCTGTGAGGTGACCTGAGAGCAGCCTTTCAATATCTAAAGGGGGGCTACAAGAAAGAAGAGGTCAGACTCTTTAGCAGGGTCTGTTGTGATAGAATAAGGGGAAGTAATTTCAATCTTAAAGAGGGTAGAATTAGGTTAGATACAAGGAAAAAGTCTTTTACAGTGAGGATGGTGAGGCACTGGAATGGGTTGCCCAGGGAAGTGGTTGATTCCCCATCCCTGGAAGACTTTCAAGGTGAGGCTGGATCCGGCCCTGTGTGGCCTGATCTAGCTGTAGGTGTCCCTGTTCATTGCAGGGGGGTTGGACTAGATGATCTTTATAGGTCCCTTCCAAATCTAAGCATTCTATGATTCTGTGATACAATTTAGTCTTATATAGAAAATGACTGCAAATATGCCTGATCAGCATCCCCAGGGAAATACTTTGCTTTTAATTGCATTTGGTTTAGACAGTTGACAAATACTGCAAATATTTCAGATCTCTTTCACCTATAGCACATTTCTTTTGGGGAAAAAAAGTAAAAATTAGAATAACTACCTGAAATGCTTATTTTACAAAACACAGATGAACAGATAGTATCAATGGTGACATCGAGTAATGTGCTAAATTCTGTCTGAGGTTTGGTAAGCTTCAGCCAGACTATTCTCACTTGCTTTTTCTGTCTTGGACACAGATGTTCCATTGTGTAAAGCTTTACTATTGTTTTATTGAATGGAAGAATGTGTAAAGAACAATCAGTGGGCATCTTTAACCTCACTTTGCCCCACATAGGTTTTAAAAGAAAGCTAGTAATCTCATACAGCCTGCAAAGTGAAATGAGTGATTGAATCTGCCAGTTCTTCAAAGTAATCCACTGCATTTTAAGGTAATGTACTGTAAATCAAGATATTCTGTGGCCTGTTTTGTTTATATCATCCTGACAGCCAAAGACAGACAAGCATTTCATGAATTTCTTTATACCCAGTTAAACACTAAAAAAGTTTTGCCTCAGTGTGAGTCATGGTCAAGTTCTAAGGTATTTTCTGTTATCTTTTGGAGCTACATTGCCACAGTTGAGATCAGTGGGAGATTTGTGATCGAAAATGTTTGCAGTGATAACAACCTTCTACTTTCTTAATAATTACTTTAAATGGCTAATAGCTCTGAAAGAAACATCTTACATCTATCTCATTTTCTCAGTTGTTGAGCATTTTACTTAAATTGAAGAAGCATTAGCCTCTCTGCATTCTTATTATTTGATATCCTTGATCTCAGGGAAGGTTATAAGTATCCTTTTGCCGTCTGTGGTATCCAGTACTGCAAATCTCATTTTCTTTTTAAAAACACTTGAATTTCCAATATCTTCTTTTTTTTTTTTTTTAATATATAAACACACACTACTAATGGAATCCATTGATTCCAGTTAACGGTGGCATTAGTAATTTACTTAGAATTAAGTTTCAAGCAAGATTCTTTAGTTATGAAGGTAAAGTGAAGAACTGCAGTGATCTTTGTATTTTTATGCACTGAAGCAGACAAAGGCAATTGGAGTTCAATGTAGATGTGTCTAGGTCATCTCATTTTGGATGACACAGAGCAGAAACAGGTCAGAAGGGCATCAGGGAACTCTAAAATTGAAGAAAATGTGTTTGTGTGGTGCACTGTACTGCTGTGATTGATCTACATTGATCAAAGTTTGCTAGTTTAAGTACCTCTCCATTACTCAGAAGTCATTTGTGTCCTTCCTTTCTCTCACATGCATGTCAAGCTTGCCACTTTTCAAATAGTAGCTCTCCACTGTGCCTCTGTGACAGGCATTTGCTGCTTCTGCTTTCCATTCTAAAAGGAGCAACCTCCTTCTGCACCCTTACTAATACAGTGACTCATAACCCAGTGAAGTTTAAAATCCAAACTGAACTCAGTTTTCTTTAAACACATGTAAAGATTTTGTGTTATTGTTTGATCTCTGACTGCTAGGGATGTGATTGTTATGACAGCAAAACAAAAGAACATTCATTTTCAGATTGTATTTCCGTACTTTCAGCTTTGTGGCTTCTTTCCGATGAATGAACAAAACCATCGCATACCAAGTAAATGTTACAGGGAAAAGTGACTTCTGAAACATATTAGCTGCCTACAGTGACAGCCCAGGTCTCATTTCAAAGAAAGTTGTGAGCAAACATGTTGGGATATGGTCTTCCCACATTCCCCTGTAACCAAGGACAGGACATCCTGCATCATAATAATAAGAGGCTATGGGTTTTCAGAACCAGGAAAGAGCAGCATTAGAAGAGGGAAGAAAAGATGTACTTGAGCAAGAGAATATCAAATCCATGCTCTTTATTTTAGAAAGGAATTGTCTCAGTGAAACTTTTACCTTGAGTGGATTTAAGCCTTTTTATAAGCATTTGTTATGAGAGCCAATCAAATCTATTGAAATAAAACCTGTAAGCAAAATAATACATTCTTGGCACATAAATATACATATAGATGCTGTGCTGTTTTCTGGTTCTCAGTCACAAAGTACAAGTTTATAATTAACCCTTCTGAGTTCTCTCTCAAAAACCTAACTAAAAGGCTTTGAAAAGCATGATACTACCAGCGTACAGAAATGTTTTCAAATAGCAAGTGCTACTGACAGTGTATACTCTGTTCTGTATTACTTGTTTAAGAAAATGGCAGATCAAAAGCTATGGAAATGTCCGTGGACATGCATCCAAATCCATTCCTTCTATGTTTGGTGAACACCGGCTGTTTATGAGTGCTGTTTACTTCAAATATAGAGTCAAGAAACCACCATTAAACTACATCTGTCTGAAGTGCTCTCTGTGTACTCAAACTTCAACATCTAAGAACTACCCATACTTTCCCTTAAATAAGTATTTTCTATTCACTATTTACTTTACTTTTTATATTCATTGTAAATTTATTGAATGTTTAATGCTCATTCAGAAAAAAAGGAACGTTTTCCCAGCTGTCATAGAAAGACTAAGAAATTAAAGTGGTAATAGTAGCAACAGCTAGTGTTTTTAATTATGTGAATCCTTTATAAAGTGTATTAAGTATTTCTGGTAGTTTTCTAATTCAATTTTGCTTGAAATCCTTGAAATCTTCCTCGCACTTTTCTTTCTCTTCCAAAATGTTCCGAGTGGGTTTATGCATTACCACATTACAGGAGTCTCTACTGACCCTAATGCCAAAATACTGATGGTATCTCAGAAAGAAACTTTCTGACAGAATGCAATATTCCACTTCACCAAAATGAAAACAAAATCCTTTGATTATAGCAGACTCTGTCACTTTTCTTATAAGGACTGAAGATACGTTGGCAGCTAGGCTGCTGTATGAAAATTGTTTATTATGAAAACAAATTGGCCAACTGTTGGAGGATATGGATCCAGATCTGCTGATGTCAGTGATGATACCCTGCAACTGAAATGGGATTGTTATAATCTGTGCGGGAATTCAGGAGGCTTAGAAAACTACTGCAGAGAAAATCTTCCCAATTTTGCAGTTTTTGACCATTCTTAACTGGCAGTGCAAAGTGAAAGTAGGGTCCACTTTTGGGTCAGGTTTCATTTTTAAATGGAAGAGGTACAGCTGCCACAATCTCTATCATCAGCATCACTCTCCAAGAATAGAGGACAGGAGTCAGTATTTTAATGAACAATGGCTTACCTTTGGTGGATTGGCACATACATACTTAAACTGAGCTCAGGTTACTACCTACCTCTCTCAGCATCAGGATCACTCAGAACAATCACCATGAATGGCTGAGAAATCATTCCTTAGATGATAGGGCAGAAATCTTGGCTCCATCTGAGCCTTTGCTCTGGTTAAGTTAGATAAATGCTAAAAGAACAGCACAGAACTTTTTCAGAACGCTGCCTTTAAGACACGACTAACTCTGTGCTTAATCCTGATGAGAAACACAAATTAACTGCTTCTTTCCATAACAGTGTAGAAAAGCGGATATCCTAAGCACTGATGATTTTTGCTGCTCAGTGGGGGAAGTGCCAAGCCATAAAAAGTTGCATCAGAACTTTCCCAGGCAGTGAAAAAATCAGAAAAGATGCGATCAAGGAAAATATGAGAAAGTTATTATTACTGTGTTGTATGTTGTGCATATATTTTTGTACAAGCTTCAGGCAAGGGATTGTTTCCCAGCTGCTTAATGGGTGAAGTGGATGAAGTTCTGCCATTCTACATGCTAGATGATGAGAGGAGGAGGAAAACAGTTCATTTAGAATCAGCACTAAAATGACACGGACCCCTTAGTTGTGAGCAATACAGTATTTCATATTTTGTTTATTAAGTAGTATTTATAATAACTGCTTGTCACTACTGTGAGTTGAACTATACCACCACTTCTGTCATCTGGTATCATAAGTGTGTTGTGTAAAGAGAACATTTTCCTAGTGAATATAGCCTTGCTTTATATCTTGTTTTATTAGGCCGTGACTGAGTACTTTCACAGCAATTGGTTCAGTCAGTTCCATTAAAAATGACATGTTGGAAGCCTTTCAGCTTCACACATTTAAAGTCTGAGAAACTGACTTCTAAGGTTGATGGTATGATAAGGAGACAGAAATGCCCTCTTTCACCTTGGAATATGGAAATGTAGTTTGCACTTTGTGTTATAATAAGATGTTTATCGTTTGTATATCCTGCCCTTTTTATGTAGTTTTATGTATGTAATCTGTGAATGTAATATGCTTTATTCCTAAAACATCTGCCCCAGTGTGAAGCCCATACTGACCATAAGGCTTCTCTGGATGTCTGCTTTCTAGCTTCATGTAAACTCTGGTCAAAATCTTTTTTTTTTTTTTTTTTTTTACTAGAAATTAGCTTAGAGCGGTAAAAATAGTTTTAAATTCACAAATGGACACTCCTTGGGAGAGTGGATTAGATCTTTGTTTCCCTCTCTCTTTAAGGGCAAAAATATTTTAGCTGAAAATTGCATAATTATGTTTCTTTTACCTAAGGCAAGTTCTGCCAGTGAACCACCATCAAAGGTATGCATTTAAGCAGGAAACCAGCATTTCTGGCTGGAAAGAAAAGCAGCATTATCTCTACTTTGTTTACTTTAACTGGACCAGCAGCGATTTAGCACGAACACGGGAGTTTTGCTTGCACATAGCGAAGAGAGAGAGTGCCTAGGCTGGGGGAGGAGATGAAGTCCATATGTTAGATATGGATGTATGGGCCTTCATGCTTTGCTTAGAAGGTTTAATACACATCACTGAGCAAAGCTGTGAGATGTTATCTCATTGTCAATACATCAGCTTGTTTTGCTAGGATGAAAATTGACCACTTTTCAGAATGCCGAGTCATTTATCAAAACAAAAGACCCCAAGCTGTCTCTTGAGAGGCAGAGCACAGTGTGGGTCGAGAGCTTGTGATGGAATGCATTTAACATCTCTGAACTTCATGCAAGAGAGGTAGAATACAGCTGCTATTAGCACTTTCCTCTGTACTCCTGTATGAAAATTTGTTCTGTGAAATTCAATTTACCAGATAGCTACAGAGAGAGAACAAAGAAAGTGATAATGCATGGATGAAATTTTATCCGAATTTATTCTAGAAATGCTGGGAAGAGGTACTCACTGTTATTGCTTTTATAACTACTGTGAACAGGTTAAAGATTTTTCTTACTGAAACCATATAGAAAATGTACTCTTTGTCAAAGAAATTGATACTTCGTTCTGTATGCTGTTATAACATAAATCATTTTAAAGTGAAAATTGAGTGGGTCTGAAAATTGTCTTGCTCTATTAACGTAGAATGCAGATGATTTAATCAGTTTCACAGCAGTAGAATGTATCTGAGGGATTGTGAAAAAGGATTTTCCGGATATTCCCACAATATTTACTTTTGTGCTATTAGATTACTATTAAAAATAGTGGTGTTTTTGTATGTAGTATAGACCTAATCCAGTTCCCAATGAAGCTGATGGAAAGAATCCCTTCAACTTCAAAGACCTTGGATTCAAGCCCTTACATAAATTGCTAATTAAAGCAAATTAGTAAGGCTGGCCAATGGAAAAAGTTTACCAGATTTATATCCCACTTGAATAATAGGTAGTGGAATTAGTAATAGTCTTGCAACTTCATTGCTGGAATTCTGTTTAACCACAACACAGCATGAGCTGTGGCCCTGTGTTGCTGTTCCCCATATTAATTCCCTGGTTGACAGAAGTAAGGCAAATGTTTCTTTCTAACGTGGATTTTTATTGTTTACATAAGACAGGCTTCCTTTTCATTAAAACTTTTGTTATGTTTCCTTTGAAAAACAATGATATAAATTAAGGGAAAGGGAGTATATCTTGCATTAATAGGATGAAATTAAAAAAAAAAAAAAAAAAAAAAGGAAGAATTATGCAGAATATCAGGGGAAACATCCTGACAGCAAGATCTGTTAGAGCACTGAATTGTCTCTTGCAGGAAGTAGAGGAAGCCACATTGCTTGAGACAGTTTAAAACCAGGTCGAACGAAGCAGAGAGAAATTCATCTTATAAACAAGACTGGGAAATGGGCTGGATCACTTAGTAGACCTTCTATGTCTCTGATGTCTAGAAAAATTTTAGAAGCTGTACAATGTCAGGAAAGCCTGTGCATGTCTAGGATAATCTGTGGTAGTGACTGCACAGAGTTTACATCAGTTTTCTGTAACCCACATGTTCCACCAGGAAAATCTTCAAAGAAAAAAAATATCAAAATAAGATGGAAATAAAGCTCTGCAAATCTAAAAAGAGCCCTGATGTGCCTATACCTTCTGATTTGTATCTGTTTGTCCTGCTGTGGTATAATAGCTTGACTGTGCAGGTGGTAGTATTATGACCTACTGGTATCAACAGAGGTTGAGTGAGGTTTGGAGCTGGCCAAGGGTGCTGACTGCATTTAATCTAGTTCTCTGCTTATCAGTATTTTGGTAGACTAAATGCTCTGCATGTGTACTGATCTAACGCTAAAAGAAATTCAGTATATTTTAGGGATAACAATAATTTGCTACTGCATTTTGGTTTCTACTCATTCAGGACCTCAAAGTCCGCATCTGCCTGTCTTATTTTATTTGGTTCACCAAATCACAGAGTTGTTTGATTTGGAAGGGACCTTAAAGGTCATCTAGTCCAACTCCCCTGCAGTAAACAGGGACACCTACAGCCAAACCAGACTGCTTGGGGCCCCTCCAGCCTGACCTTGATTTTCTCTAGGGATGGGGTTTCCACCACCTTTCTAAGAAATCTGTTCCAGTGCCTCAGCATCCTGATTGTAAAAAAATTCTTCCTTATATCCAATACTGATCTCTTCTCTTTTTGCTTGAAACCATTTCCCCTTGTCCTATCACAGACAACAGACCTACAACACCTACAACAGACTGTGCTGAAGAGTCTGTCCCCTTCTTTCTTGTCGCCTGTCTTTATAAAGATACTGAAAGACTGCTATCAGGTCACCTTGCAGCCTTCCCTTCTCCATGCTGAACAGCCCCCAGCTCTCTCAGACTGTCCTCATAGAGGATGTGTTCCATCCCTTGGATCTTTTTTGTGGCCCTGCTCTGGACACACTCCAACAGGTTAACATCTCTCCTGTACTGAGGACTCCACATCTGGACGCAGTGCTCCAGGTGAAGTCTCACCAGCACAGAGCAGAGAGGCAGGATGACCTCCTTCACACTGCTGACCATGCTTTTGATGCAGTCCAGGGTATGATTGGCTTTCTGGGCTGTGAGGGCACATTGCTGGCTCATGTCCAGCTTCCCACCCACCAGTTCTCCCAAGTTCTTTTCAGCAGAGCTGTGCTCAATCCTTTTGTCTGCCATCTTGTGCTGATAGTGGGGGTTGCCACAACCCAGGTGCAAGACCTTGCACTTGTATTTGTTGAACTTCTGAGGTTCACCCAGGCACACTGCTTAAGCCTGACAAGGTCTCTCTGGCTGGTATCCCATCTCTTGAATGTGTCGACTGCACCACACACTGCTAAGTGTCATCTGCAAACTTGCTGAGGGTGCACTCAACCCCTCTGCTGACGTCATTGATGAAATTGATATTAAAGATCACTGGTCCCGGTAGTGATCCCCGAGGGACACCACTCGTCACCGATCTCCATCTGGACAGCGAGACATTGATCACCACTCTCTGGGTATGGTCTCGTAACCAGTTCCTCATCCATCAAACAGTCCACCCATCAAATCCACTTTGGTGTGTATTTGACATTATTAAATGAGAGATGTATGCAATAAATCCTATTAAATATGGGGCAGGTTAGAATATTACATACCCCTCAAAGCTTTCCTAAACGCCATGGAAATACTATTTTCATTAGTAAGAAACATGCTTCAGCAGAATGTATTTTGGAAGACAAAAACCTCTTTTCCTCATGGCTTACTTAAAATGATGAAGGTGTTCTTTGAAGACCATCACAGTATGGTTTAGAATTAATCAGCAAACTATTCCCAAATGCCATTTGCCAGAAATAATCAAACCAGCGTATGTTCAGTGCTCAAGAAACATTTTGGAGGATTAAAAGTTGCAGTGCAGAGAGGAATATGAAATTCTAAACCTTCCCCTGCAGTCAGACAAGCAGACAGCCACATCATGAGCAGCTGAATCAGACTTCAGGAACTGCTTGCACAAACTATGAAAATGTCTGGCAAGATAAAATGTACCCTCAGCTGGAAGAAAATGATTCAGTGATCACATGATGTCCCATGGCCAGAGCTTTAAAACAAACTTTTAGAAACATATTCAACATGTGTTGATGATCACACAGATGAAAGCGTGCATTGTACAGATGGGAATTCCACTGTCTTGCTTAGAGCCTTTACGACTTATGAAAGAGAGCATTTACAGTGTACTTTTAGGACAACCACTGAAAAAAAGTGCCTTTATCAGTCACTACAGTGGTTATGAAAGCCTTGTTTTCTTGAACATACTGAAGTATTCACATGTACGCATATGGTATTGAAGATTAATTCATCTGTCCCTTGATGCATTCCTCCTCACTGAAATAGAAAAACAAAACAGAAGAAAATGGAAAAGACTGCAGTGGGAAGAAAAGCCCCATTTTACTCAGTTTTAGGCATGACAAAGGAAAAAAAAAATGATCAGGGTCTGTCGTTGAATAATTTGTTGCATGTCCTCTGGACTATAACTCCCCTAAGGTATTTTTCCAAGCTTTATGACTGAGTAAAACTTGTCTAGATACTTATTTGGTAGATCATGGAGGGATTTTAAAAAGCATGTGTGAAAGAAAAATATATATATATAATTTAAATTGTGCGTGCATTTCGACCTTTTAAATATTCTAGTTTATGGAAGTGGTTTTATTGTCTCTGAACTTGTATATCCAGGGTACTTCTTTTAGGAGAAACCAGGTAAACCTCGAGGCAGACAAACAACTTTGTTGAGATTCACTGAAGCTTCAGACTGACATTCCTCAATGAGTCTAAACCCCAAATCCTGCCTTGCTGAAATCAATCTAGGTTCACCAGGGCTTCTAATCTTTCAGTTCAAATGTTAGATGTATAACAAACCCTCAGACCAGGCAAGAAGTCAAAATAAGCAAGGATCTTTCTGAATCTTTTCAACAGTATGTTCTCTGGAAACACATAAATCTCAGTGTAGGTTTTATCAGGCATATTTTCCCTTGGATCTGACCTAACTTGATTTTTCTTATTAAGCTCCATGTTTGTATGAGGACATGGACATTTTTCTGCATATATTTGTTCACTAAGCTCATAAAAACAATCTGGGCAGATCTCTATCACGGACATGAACATAAAAATAGAATGGAATAAAGCATTTTGCATTAGGAAGCTATTTGTATCTGTGAATTTAAAGAAACAGTAACATTTTAGTAGATCATAAGGTTTTAGCCATGTGTATATTCTGTAAGCACACAGGTATGATTTTCATTTGTATTAGTTCAGCTCTTTTGTGATCCAGCTGGGTTCTGGTGAAGCTGTGAATTAGATATATAGAATTAAATCTTACAAATTTACTTTGCAAATATTCTCAGTTTCCAGGATGATTTTTTTTTTTTCATTTGATTTATGCACATTACTTAAAAGCAAAACTCTTTGAATTCTTTTAAAATGAATGACACAATTTGAAATGGGAACAATTGCCAACTGAAATGGGTTAAATAACATCAGAGATGAAATTGATTTACTGTTAAAATTGTTAATGCTGGCCCAAAATTTTAACTCAGTCCTCATTCAGTCAAAATTCCCATGGACCTTTGTAGGGTTTTTGTTTGCAGATGTGATGAAAAATGAGTTTGGCTACTTAAAGCTGTGTGTTATTAAAATAAAGTCTTTGACCTTTCAGGTAGATGATCACAGTGGCAATGTAAGATTTCTTGCCATGTTGGCTGGCTATAACATTAAATTTTCAGGTTTAATAGTTATAGTAAAAATTAGTTTTATCCAGGCTAGGAAATAAAACAATTTAAAGTGAATGCTTTCAGTAGGTGCAGTCATTCTTTCAGATATCAGATTCCCTTTTCAATCTCTTTTCTATACCCTATAGTTAATAACTTCCAGTTGGATGTTTGACAGCAGGTAGTGACATTCAGTGCCCCAAACAGTCACCCACCCAGGGTAGACACTTTGCTCTAAAATATGTATCTTGATCCCTGTTTTTAGAGCAATAGCATTACAAATTATAACAGACCATTTCATTTTGTAATTCATTGATCAGACTTACCACTGCCGTCTTTGTTGCTAATACCGGTAATTATGCTTGGACTTAATGAAAATACCATGGCAAAATGTCTAAGGAGCCCAGTAACCTGGTTTTCCACATTCCTGGCCTTTTGTTTGTTCCAGGATTTGTAATACGGTAATTGATAATGATAGGCGGTAGATGAGATAAGTGGTTTTACTATAATGCCAGGAAATTAGTTTACTTGCACTCAAGGCCAGAAGTGTATTTCATCCAACCATTTTGTAAATGTTTGCTATGGAATAATAATTATTTAAAAACAAAACAAAACAAAACAAAAAAAAACCAGAAATTTTGCAGACCTGATCTTAGTAAAATTTCAGTTCTCTCTGTTTAGGTCCTGCTTTAGCGTTTTGCTTGGTAATACATGAGCCAGGATAATAACTGATAGAAGCTGAAAAATGAGGCAAATAGGCAGCTAGTACATTGACAGTATCTTTTTATCTGTGTTATGGTTTCCTCATAAATAACTCTTCTACAATTTCAGTTGAACTTTCAGTGTTAGTGCTTGCATTAACATACTTCAGATGTATTTTTATGTTGTTCACAAAAATTCTAAGATATAGATAGATACATTACGAGATTGAAGGATACATTTCACATCTATGGCAAAGATTAAATTTATGGTAAGTAGTGAAGGAGGAGGGAGAGAGCAAAATATATTCAGTCAGAAGTCATTTTTCATTCATTTAAAATCAGCAGTATTCCTCCAAATGGCAACCTAGTGTTATTTTGTGATATAATTGAGAACGTATCCTTCTGAGAACTTATCAAATACCCATTGATTTTTCAATTCTGTATGTTGCCAAAATTTGAATGAAGCTGAAACAACCAAGCTTCATCAAAGAGACCATAAAATTTTCAGTGGAAACAATATTTGTGTGTTACTGAGAAAGAAAGAAGGTGGTGTGGCTTTGGAAAAAGGGAAATTTCTAGAAAGTCACTGAAAAATGTTACCAAGAAGATCATAGAATCATAGAATGGTTTGGTTTCAATGGACATTTAAGATTATCTAGTTCCTACCCCCTGCTATAGGCAGGGACACCTCCCACTAGACCAGGATGCTCAAAGCCCTATCCAGCCTGGTCTTGAATGCTTCCAGGGAGGGGACATCCACAACCTTGCTGGGCAATCTGTTGCAGCGTCTCACAGTAAAGAATTTCTTCCTAGTATCAAGTCTAAATCTACCTTCTTCCAGTTTAAAACCATTTCCCATTGTCTTGTCACTCCAAGATGCAAAAACAGTTCTTAAAAAGACAAAGGATATGTTAAGATTACTTACTCAGCCAGTGTTTCCCAGTTTGAAGAAGCACTGAAGTGTATCAAGAAGATTTGTGGCTACATCTGTTGAGCACATTTTGATGCCATCCTTTATTACTACTCATTTTTACAAGGCATATCCTTTTCTGAAATTTATCTGAGAGTTATAGTATTGCAGGCCACTGAGAAATCTGTATGTTTCTTGGCATTTAAAAAAGGTAGACTTCTTTCATCTTTCTGCTGCTCTGCCTTAGTCTTTCCTAACTAGCTTTCAGAAGGATTAAGCCACTGAACTGATCCATGGAAGCATCCAACAACTTCAGCTACTTGTCTGTAAGTAATGAAACTTATGGTATGAAGATTGAGTGAAATCTATCTCTGAGCAAGTAATATATTAGTAGACTTACTTACAGTGTTTTGTTGATCCTAAGCAATGATGGTAACTGAAATATTCTAGGTTTCTTACAGCAATATCAGGATGCAATATTAAGGTCAATGTGGGCTAATAAGGAGAAAGGACCCACATCCTAATTCTGTCTATGCCAGTGTGCCCTGGACTTAGGTATCCAATTACTTGAACTGTACTCAACCACTAAATAGTCTACAACTTGTAAATGACAAGTTTATAGGTAAAATACACAAAAGGACATATTCTGAGTGTCCAGGAGATACATCCAGAAAGCTAGTTGGTGTCATCACCAACTATGCATCTATACGACATAACTGAGGGACAAGGTAAAATTGAATTTCTCCAAGAAAATTAGCAGAACTGAAAATAATAAAACATCAATCTGTTATTATATCTTCAGCTTAATATGTAATATGCTTGGGAGAAAAGAAGAATTATAATATGTGATGATTTTGTCAGTATAGTTACTGATCAGTCATCCTCCTTCTCCTGGTCATTTTCACAGAGGACTTTCTGAAATCACAGAAGGCAGAGTAACAGGCGTACCACACTTCCATGAAGGAACTGAGGATTATTCTTTTGCATGGAAATGTTATGAGCAGACATCCAAATAAACATTCACACTTCTTTTTTTCTATGGGACTTGGAAAGATCTTAGGAAATGAGTAATTCTCTGAATAGGCAGGAATTTACTTAGGAACTCATTAATAGCTGGACATTAGAGAAGTACTGGCATATCCATTATTCCCCGGGCATTAGCATTGCTCAGTCCATGTGATTAATGGAGTGAGGCTGGTCCAGACAATGGAGAGTGTTAACAAGACCTTTGCAGAGCTTGTGGAAAGGGCAGAGTTATTAGTGTTATACAAAGGTGCAGAGCGTTGAAGAATTTTTGTAGCTGTTGACATTTCTTGGGGGATTTCCATAGAAATCCACCTCTGGCAAAGGATGTTTGATGCAGTCATTTCAAGAGTAGACCTGCAGATCAGATGCTAGATAGCTAACAAATGAAACAGAATGGTACTTGAGACGAACAAGTTATACTTGGCCAATAAATAACAGTGCCATTTAGCATGAATAAATCACGCACACTCAAAATTATCTTGGACTTTGTGCAATGCTTATGTTCCTGTCAAACCAATGAGTGCGTGTGCATTAGTAATACTCTCCAGTCCCTCTGTGCAAACATAAAAGCTGTGTCAAAACTGAAGTAATTAAGAAGGCAATTAGATCTATGCATATCAAAGGAAGTCAAGAATATGAGGAAAAGAGAAAGATAGACAATGCTGATGTTGCTAGAAATTCCTTATAATTCATCTTATAGTATGATTCCTCAAAAGAGAACAGCACATTATTTGTTTATGCTTATTTCAAACAAGTAATACATTTATTTTCACTTTCTTGTCTTGGATAAGGTTTTTTGTTTGTTGGTTTGTTGTTGTTTTTGTTTCTTTTAACCGACAAATATATTTTAATGTATATATATGTATATACATATTACTGTGCGGGAGTCATATACATACGTATAGTTCAGGCTGTCATATGTAAACAAAGTCAAATTACAGACGTCTTCAAAATTTATTGCTGAATTTCTGCCATCAATTTATTTTATATCTTCATTATCTGTAACCTAAGCTTTTGGTATCTGACTAAGAATGTTCATTTAATGCATGTAAATGGGAATGCTATATGCTTTGTAATGAGGACTCAGAAAAAGGTGGGAGCATTACAGCACTTGTTTATATGTCTCTGAAGAACTGACTCCAGAGGAAAACGATCTGGGGAATAGGCACTGATGCGTCTTGTACTTTCAATACTGGAAGTCAGGGAGTTTGAATTTTAATCATGTTGTTTTCCTCAAGAAAAAAAACAAAACAAAACAAAACAACAAAAAAAGACCTCATGTTTTCATGCATTGGTGTCATGACAGTCTCTTTTTCTTTTTCTTTTTTTTTTTAAGATGAAGTAGAGGATAAACGAAACCTAGTGTAATTAAATTTTTTAGACGCTGGCATTGTTTTAGTCTGTGAATTCTATGATTAAAGACACCAGACCACTCTAAACCTGTTTGCATAACGCTTTGCCAAATATCTCTACTCATGCAAAGCTTCATCTAAGTGCAATTGCATTTTCCTTGCGTTCTTCTCAAAGAGTTTTGCAAAATTTGGCCTATTAGGTAGCTTTTATTTTTATTTAAAGAAGGTCACTTACGGTTAGAAGACTAACCAAAAGAAATCCGGGGCATATTCTGAGAGAGAATGCACTGCATTTAAGGAGCAGCCTGCATGCTAGCGTCATCCTTGCTTTTTTAAAATGCTTTGAGTTGTTTTTTGTTGTATATATTTCCTTAGAGAACAAAGATTTGCAGCCCTCATTAATGTAATTTGCAAGAGTAAATGACAAGCATCCTAAAGGATCTGCAGCTGATCCAGTCAGCAACATGCAGATAATTCAGATTGGACCAACCTGGTCTTGTCAATTCAAGCAAAACAAAATCAATCACTGAAGAGAAGGAGTGAAAACTCTTTTACTGAAAAAAAAGAGCGTTTCCTGCTAAGGGAGTGGGACTGAGATGTCTGTGCTCCTGTTCTTTGTACTGCAGAGAAGGTACCGCAGTAACTGATTTCTTGTAGTGTTGAAAACCGGCTGATGTTCTCTTAGAAATCCCCTTCTTGTGTTCTGTGCTATCTTGAGAAGTGGCATGATGGCAGAGCTTGAGAATAGCTTTCTCAGAAAACATCCAAGTCAGAAAATTGCTGTTTGCCAGAAAATCATATTTCCATCTTGCAGCCACTAATAATAACCTACAAAAGTATCCACTCCGTTTTCACTCTCTTGTGCTGCTTGCTGCTGCCACTTAAATTGTACCTAACAGTACAACTGGTATTTTCCCTTCAGCTGAGACACAGCTATGCATGTCAGGCACATGTGCCCTGACAGAGGGAGAGAAAGCAGCTCCAACAGCCTGAGTAGACCTTATGTATTGTCCGGTCTCTGGATTTTCCCCCATATATTTCTTATATGGCTGTATATGCATTACCTAAACACACAATTCCAAGACTTGAGTTGAGCCAGGGGGTTGACAGAAAGTTGATTCTGCTACCCAGCGTATTGAGTTTGAGCTGTGCACTCAGAACATTGCCTGATTGTGAACAGCTTTCTTTGGAATGGCTGAGACTATGCAAAGCTTGTGTCCAGTGAGAGCTAGGAGTGAAAGCTGTCCTTTCAGTGAAAAGATGGAGAATTAGCTTTAAACTTGCTGCCTCATTAGTTGGTGGTTCTAACATGCAATTACAGAACCATAGAACAGTTTGGGTTGAAAGAGACCTTAAATACTGTAGGCAAAGTGTCCTCTCACTAGATCAGGTTACCCGAAGCCCCACCCAAGCTTGCCTTGAACCCTGTGGGACATCCACAACTTTTCTGAGCAGTGTGTTCAACATCTGACTACCTTTAGAGTCAAAGATTTCTTCCTAATTTGTACTCTAAAGCTACTTTTTTTTTTTTTTTTTTAACTGTTATCCCTTATCCTCTTGACATCTGATATGTGACAATGTACCTAGTGCCATGAACTAGTGAGAGACATGTGAGCCTGTTTATGAATAGCTCACTGGCAAGAAGCTGGGTTTTGCTTTATTAGCCTTGTGTTCATGCTTGTCTGGAGTGATATACAATTAGGTGTTTTCAGCTGAGAAGTTTTAAGCTTTTTTAGTAACCAAACCTAATTTGTTTTGGCTATAAGCAGTAGTCACATCGTGCAGTCAGTGGACAGAAGTTATGCACTATAATTTACACCTTGGGTCACAAAGACTGAAAAAGCAAATTCCTAATATCATGTTTACATCCTAGAATAGCAAGGAGAAATAGAAAAGACTACAAGATGTTCATGAACAGATGCCTGGCTCCTTTTGCAGCTGGCTCATTCGAATGCTGTATAACCAAACTCCTTACAGGTGGATGGTGAGGAGCCTATCATTTTAATTAGTGCTTATTTAGATCTGTCTACCCAAGGATCTCTAGGAGCTTGACCATGGGCCAGAAACCGGTCTAATGTTTTAAGCTGTTATGGCACTTCTAAGATGCTTGTCTTGCTAGTGACTAATTTATGAATCATTCTCTCCCCATTAGTCATAGTATTGCAAGTTTCCACAGCGTTAAGCTGCAAATAAGAAAAGGAAGAACTAAGGCAGAGAAAATATTAGGGAGGAAAACTAAAATGGGAAAGATTTATTAAGGTACAATATGGGTTGACGGGAAAATTAAACAGACCAACTGGACTTCTTTATAGTAGAACATTCAGCAAGGTTAACTGCAAAGAACTGCTGCGGTTCCATGGACACACTGAGTATTTCTAAATTAATCCTAAATATTCTTGGGGAGGGGGGAGGGGGGGGGAGGGAAGATATAAAAAGAAGAAAAAAAACCACATTTATTACCATGAACACTTCAGTGGTGAATCTTCACTCAGTGTAGCATGGATCAAGCAGCAAACCCTCTTTGAATAGCCCTAGCTGTGTGCTGTGGGCTAGGAGGAGAGGGTGATCCTTTTCATTTGGTTACATTGGTGATGCTCTTATCAAAATGTTTTGGAGAACTTAAAAAAGTCTCGTAGGAAGAGAAACCTTGCAGCTAACCAAGGTACTTTGTGTAAGCACAAGAAATTCATCAAAGAGTCTGGGTCAGAAACAATTACACAATTAATTTGTGTCCATCCACATGCATGCTAATAATACCCATAATGACAAGTTCTTTCAATGAGAAGCTTCAGATACAGAGAATCTTGTGATCTCAAGCAGCCATTTGTAGCTCTATAGATACTTCTTCCCCTGAAATGACAGTAAAGACTATGTGGGTGGCTTAAATTCAATTTAGATTTTAATGTCTTACGAATCCAGAACCTCACTGTCACAGCTTCTCTGGAGCAGAGTTTGTAGTATCTGAGAGACAGATCTTCACTTTTCCATTGTCTAAGTGATGGCACGCATGAAAATTTGGATCTGTTTTTGTCTGAAAAACTTACTGCCACCTTTCCTTTCCTTTTCTTTTTTTTTTCCTTTTTTTTTTTTGTTTGTTTTTTTGTTTTTTTGGAAAAAGAAACCAGAAGGTTTGGTTCGACACTGTTGGTTTTGAGCACACAGCAGGACAAACTGGAAGCATTTTGGATGAAAGATTTTTTTTAATATATTTTTTTAATTGTATGGATAGAAGTGCCAACAGCTCCTCAAATGAATAGCAACCAGCACTGAACCACAGAAAATTCAGGCTGTTCAGGTCAGATAAGCATCCAAAAATTAGTCTGCTTAATCAAAACTTGTCCAAACCTCTTTGGTCTGGAAATAAGGCTGGAAATGTTATATGATCAGACTTTCTTATGAGTTTTCCAGTGCTCATTTCCTTCTGCCAGCTCAGAGATATCATGAGAACAACTTCTTTTAGGATGATGTGTCTGCAATCAGGCTTCTGCTCTTGGCTGAAAAAAATAAATACAGTTAACCAAGCCTGTTTTGAGCTTGTGCAGGGAATCGATTTGATGCATAGTATTTCCTTAATAATTACAAATGAACGATAAACCATATACTTTTATGCAATGAAACACGCATAGTATTAATTTCTTAGCAATATTTGAAAGCCACTTCCTTTCCTTTTGTGGTACAAAATCCAGTCGATTCATTTTAAAATCTGATTTGAACCAGAACTGAATTCACTTAAAACTGAACTGCACATTCAGCCTATCATTGGAAAAACTGCTAATGCAAAATAATTGTTTCTACTTTACCCTTTCATTGTCTTTTATCATATAATCATAGTTAAATCTGTATCTGGAAAATGTACTGAAAAAAGTATTTCCTTAATAAAATATGTTAAACATCATACAGGAGCTAAGTCTTCAAGATGTCACAAAACCTGTCAGAATAAGAGCAATAAAAAGAAACAAAGATGAGAATGCTTTGTTACTGGTTTGAAAGGGGTAGCACCACAGGTCTTGATGTCAGTGAAGGTGGTGACTGTTTTGTCTGTTTAGGGTTAAGATGAAGAACTAGGATTTAAAATTTATAGACTCTACTCCTGAAACAACTTTTTATTGGAATCAAGCATTTCAAATGGCAGGAACTTAATGGATAAACTGTGAAGTGAGCTGGGTCAGATATACGTGCAGGTGGCTATAAAAACTTGCATGTTTGCTAGCTGTTCCATGCTGGCCAAAGGTACTTGCATGGGCCCTTCACCCCAGGACGTTTGGTATCATCTGCAATTCAAGTGTTGTTTCTTCTACTGACTGAAAATTAAGGAAATCACAAATCACATAGGGAAAAATAATTATATAAATGTATGAAAATGTAGCTTCAAAAATAGAAAACTGGCCATTACTGGACTGACTTCTAGCAGAGTTAGTGCTACATCAGAGTATAGTATTTTTCTTTTAGTGTCTAATAACTCTTCTGCGCAGAGACCGAAGAGTGGGGTGTTGGAAAGCGACTTTGCCCTTTACCCATCAGTAGCCTTTCCCATACAGACTTGCATGCCTTGTTTTGTTTGGCTTTCTAGGTTAATGTAAAGGGCTTCCACACATAGTTTGTGTAATGCTTTCAGTCAAAAAGAGTTTTCCAGAAGTGCCTAAGGACTGATTTTCCAAAAGTTGTGAGATGAGTTAGGTGCCATTTGCAGGGTAAACTATAGCATAAAAATAGTTTAAATTAATACTCATGTTAAATTCATTGAAAATTGAAAATAAGCTCCTAAGTAATTTTTGTCTTTTAGAGAATTTTAGCTGTCCTTTTCTTCATGAGTATTTAATTTCATTTGTTCAACTCAAGTCTCCATTTTCTTACTTACTTCATTTCAATCCACTGTATTCCTAGGAGAGCACACCAGTTTTATTTGTATTTAGCATAGGTCTCACTAGCTGTTCCATGTTGCCCATAGCTTTCAGTAAAAGTAAAACATTAAGCATATATTACAGATTACTTTTTTTTTCTTGTTGCCACTGTTGTGAATAGTATCCAATAGACAAATGTTCTGGTATTTGTCAGAAAAGGGATTCAACTTTTTTTTTTTTTTTCTTCAACTGTTTTCTAGTGGAATTACCAACAGAAGTAACCACAATGTCAGAGGTTAGAGAAACAACTCTGTTAAATATGATAAAAAATCAGAAGAGAGTGAGACATTGTGAAATGTAGTTGTTTCACCAACTTCTCTCTCATCATGTAATTTTCTTCTGGTTCTCTCATATTCTGGTTTTTGGGTTTTGTGTGAGGTGCTGCTCGTAGTATTCTGAGCTGCCTTTGCCTTTAAAGTAGAATATCATCCTGAAAAAGACCAAAGATCATTAAAAGCTCTAACAATCCCACGTAGTCTAAATGATCAGGATGTCATATTTAATAGAGCAAGAAGTTTCTCTGACTAGTCATTTGGTGAATTTGGAATAAAATCACTGAGTTTGTGCTAATGGAATGTGAAACCATGTCTGCCTTCTTCACCTCATCTCCATTATTCTTGAATGGGTGCCATACACATAGATAGGAGAGAGGGTAAAAATTTCCTGCTCTGCTTTCTGCTTTCTCTGAAAACAGAACTATTAGACTAGTTATATAATAAACATTATCTTTTTTGTTGTTGTTGGATTTTTTTTGTTTTTGTTTTTGTTATGCTCACCTTTTTATTCTAGACAACTTAAATCTTTGGTAGTAATGAAAGGAAGATTTTTCAGTCACAACAGTTATGGATGTAGGCTTGTTTTTGAGACTCCTCAAAAAAAAAAAAAATAAAGGGGGAGATTCCTGTACCTTTAGCAGGTATGAGGCTGAGGCAGCATCGTGATATTGCATCAGGTGCTGGTAAGACTGATAATTTAGGCTTGAAAGTGTGAGTAAATTAGTCTAAGGACCTCTCTAAATCCAGGAGGAGCAAAGTAATCCAAGTAGAGTGAAGAGATTGTTTTAAGGTGTGTTGACTCCAATGAACCCTGCATATAGAGATGCTCTCCACAGCCTTCCCTGACCAATGTCTGACTGGAACTCTGACAAGCCACCCCTGTCAGTATGAATTTTCAATGTCTACTTTTGAATCTGCTCTTACATTCCTTCTATACAATGCTGCTATATATAACAACTCATTTTAACAGTTTTCCCCAAAATAATCACTCTTAACAAGGATTTACATAAGGTCTTCCTACAGCTTATTTAAATGCCTATGGAAATGTTAAAAACACTGGGAAAACATCAAATATTTTTCTGAAAAGAAAAGAACTTGTGTGCGTGCTTGAAAGTGATATCAGACAGTAATAGTAATTTCAAGCACACTTTCCCCTTCTGGGAAAGTACATCAAAGAGAGAGGGTACCATTCTCTTTTGTCATTTCCTTCAATAACAAAGGAAGGGCTGACCTTAGATATTTTGATGATGTTAGACAAAACTAAAAAAATACATTAATCAGATCTGAATTTTGATGGAGCCCTTTTTTGCCATGCAATTGTTCTCTAAATAAACTTTGAATAAGGAAAAAAAAAGGTCAGAAGTTCAAATACAGAATGTGATCAGGTTAAAATGCAACTGATTATACTAAAAATAATTTGTAAGCACAGAAGTTTATACCTGAGCATAGAGATAAAATGTAAATAGTCTGCCAGTAAGAACCTCTTCTGAAAGATGAGAAGAGCGGAAGAAGAGGCAGGCACCTGAAGTTCATCGTTGTCCCTCCCAGTTGTGATGACTGCAAGTTTAATGTCAGCAGTGTAATTCTTGTTCTTAGTTCATATTATTAGCATCATCTTTGTTTGCATATGCTTTTCCCAACCCTAAAAAAACCACAAAAATCCAGTAATCTTTTGTACTGCTTTCTGCAGGAGAAAGGCAAATAGAAGTAGAGACAGCTCCACCAAACTTGGAGATATCCAGAAATGGATAAGAACCAGCATGACATAACACAATCCATCATATTGAAATATTGTATTTTGGCTGTTAAATAGAGGTAAAATTAAAATGATAAATTTCCTTTTATAAACATGCTGTGTCCAGGTTGGTCTTGTGTATGCACATGAGTAATTTTAATGGACTTAGTTGGGCCATTAGTGTGCATATGGTGATGTGACAATAATGGTTGCAAAACTGGATACATTAAGCGTAAGTAAATCTTACCTTTACACAAAGAAATGCCAGTTCAGCTGTACACAATTCTCCATCTACAAATCAGACTTCTTTCCCCTCTCTGTAATACCTTGCCTCCGTAAAGGAAAATCTGCTTGGCTTGTCATGTCTGCTACTCCCTGCGTATATGACAGCTGTGTAGTGGATAATTTCATGAAGGTCCTCTGGGTACTGCTTTCGTACTAAAGCTCCTTCCACTTCAGCATGTTTACCATAAGATCAAAACTTTTTTCATTATGCTACTGAAACAGCAGGAAAGTAAACAGATGATGTGTATAGTTGCTAGTAGTATAAGCATGTTGGATTCTAACACCCAGGAAACCTTTCCAAGCCCCAAACCCCATTTTTTATCACAGTGAAGAGCAGTTATTATTTCACTCCGGAAAGTTCCAGGCGGAATCCCTTGCTGCATTCTGAGTCAGCAGAACTACCTACATCCATGTGAGAGACAGGGAAGAATGTTGCCTCTATGAGTGAATGATGATTCAGGTAAAAGCACCTATTTTTGCAAACTTCTTCCCCTCACTCAAGTAGAAAGTAAGAATACTGGAATTAGAAGAGAATAGGCTAAATTGTATTCCTTTCTGGGAACGCCAGTTTTCTAATTGTTCTATAGCTTGCAAGAAAGGACAGAAAACTTTGAAATGAAAAACACCGAACAAGCATTGAAGAAAAAAAAAATCTTCTTTGCCTCAAAATACTCTTTTGTTTAATTTCTTTCTGTTAAGAATTTACAATGTAACATTTTTAGCTTTCATGACAGATTTGGTGATGTGGGAAAACAGTGCAAGTTAGAAGCTACTCTGCAGTATTCAGAAATAATGAAGCTGTGTAGCAGGATGTTTGAGACAGGTATGTGACCAAACCTGGCATTCTTGAATGCGCCTCCAATATTATGAGTTGTGTGTTATTAATAAAATCTCTGACACTTTTCAGAGAGAAGCAATTCTGAGGGTAAAATCTTAACTATGACAGTGCAGTCATTCAGTAGTTCCTGAAGGATGCTTTATGGTTAGAAATCACTGAAGTGCAAGTGAAGCTGGATAAATTTTTGTAGGACAAGGCAGGATATGTGCAGGATGAAAGATCTGGTATTTGATTGAGGACTTTCAGAAGGAGTCCATAGGGGAGGCATACAGAGAGCAGATGATTAACTCATTTCACTTGCATGAAATCTGCTACAGTATACATCTAAACCATTTGGACCAATATCATCTGAAGAGACCTGGAATCTCTACCTTGGATCTACACTGAATCCAGGTCATGGTTAAAATGGCATTCCAGGATCATGTTTGAGGAATTGATTGAGGTCTTGTATGAAATAAGGCTAGTCAGTATCTAGTGTAGCATTGCAATTGTGTGAGCATTGGAGAAGACTGCCCAGGTCTGAAGAGGTGAAGGGAAACTCCAAATGCTGTCCTCGAAACTCAGCTGACTGAAGCTGACATTTACTTATTGAGACCTCAGTACTGAGATGGATTCTTGATATTTACAGTGCTTTCCCAGTGGCTGCTAGTATCTGGACAAGATCCAGACCTGCAAATGTCACCCTCTGTAATTAAAATTGTTTTACTTGTTAAAAAAAACAGTTCAAATGAAATTCATTAATGTTGATAGCTGGAACTGAAAATGAGGGTGCACTTCCAACACCCGCCCTCTTTCCTGGCTGGGAATCATTTTTATTCTCACTGGGAAGAATTTCAATGGAGAAAAGAGTTGACAGGACTAAATACAGAAATCGAATGCATATCATGGGTCCTGTTCCACTGAATGTGTTTGATGGGCAGATGATGGCAGTGAATCAGGTTTCTTGGCTTCCTTATTTCTTATATGAAGAACTACACTAACAACTCGGTGACACACAGTTTTACAGGTATGGAAAGTATACAGAGGGTATAAAATGCTAGATCAGTCTCCTCTTCATTCTTAAACACTCAGTCATTGCTGAGTGGCACACAGGATTTAAAAGAACTCGCCAAGGCTGTCTGCACAGGTACACATTCTCCCCTGTCCTTTAGCTTTCCAAGATGTCAAAAAATGGAGAAGCTCAGTACAAATAAAAATACAGGAAAAAAATCTGTCTCTGGAGTGTTCAACAAGAGTTATAAACAGAAAAGGAACTTTTAAAATATGCATAAACCCAAATTGAAATCTGGGCAGCAATTCACTCTAGCATTTAAATCACCTCAGCCGCCTTACAGCTCTTTTTCCATTCTTTGTTTCCATCTCATCCAAATTAGTGTTCTATAGAAAATTATAAAGGCATAGTGGAACGAGGTCATCATCTCAGTGTGCTGTTGTGAGTACTGCAAGAATGTTAGTGGTAATTAATAAGACATCTTGTTTTTAGCTTTAAAGTCCACACACCATGAAGGAAGGTATAGCAGTGATTCCCTTTTAAAAAAAAATATATAAATATATATATTTTTTATTTTTTATTTTTACAGTGTATTAGAAATAAACCAGGGTGTAGCAATGATGTTTCTTTTTTTTTTTCTGCAGTATACCATTACTGATTACATTCCACTGTTTGACCTAGGAATCAATATCCTATAGTAATGTAAATGTGTGATGTAAGAATACACCAGTAAAAAGTATTCCCACATTTTCTGGTTTATGTTTATTAATGACAGTAAATCCCATACAGAATAGTTCTCACCAAGTGACATTTTAATTTTTGAGTTGTATTCCTTGATACTAGAATCAGAGATAAAAATAGTATTTTTGCTCAGAGATTTTTGTTGATTTGGCATTTGTTTTTGTTCCAATTGAAGAAAGAGAGAGAGAACTTTTGGAATACTCTATTAATGGAAGCAGAGCTCTTGCACTGTTGTGGGGAAGAACAGCTGGTGATCCACAGACACTAAAATCCAGGTTCCCAGCATCCTGCTGTGTGAGCTGCCAACAAGCTGGATGAGGTAGCCAGCAAGAACCCAAGTTTTAAAACCTGCCTGGCAGCAAAGCTCATATTGGAGCCTGCCTAGTGTCTGTCCGAATGTCTTTGAAATTAAACCATGTCTGTGAAAAGTTCTGCATTTGCCAAATCATCAAATTCCAATAAAATACTGTTTGGGAACAACTCTTCCAATCTGCTGCAATTAAAAAGGAAACTGAATTGCCACAGCCACTGTTGTGACTGTTCAATTCTCAGCTGTAGCTATTGCCAGTGTTCCAGGCTGAAATGTTATATAGATACGTATGTAGGTCCTCAACATACTTCTCAGTCCAGGAAGTCACTTTTTCCAGCAAGAAAGAAAAAAAAAAAAAAGCAAAAAAAAAAAAAGCAGTGTCCATGTCCAGACTGTTTATAGTCCTATCACCTCATGATTTTTCTTTGAGGAAAGTTCTTTAGCAGAAGAAATATTTCCCTCTACACAGTTTATTTCTAAGAGATATTATGTCCCGATGAAAAGTTTCAAAAAGGTCAGGCAAAATGTACTGTTCAGGTTGTCTGAAGAAGATTGCTATTAAATATTCCATAAACTTGATATTCCCTAGAAAATTAACTGCCTTTCAAATGACATTTTGACAGATTATTTTAGCTATGAGGGGTTATGTATATGCCCTGAATTTGAAAGTTTGCCTGTTAACTCTCAAAGTGAATTGAAATAAGTAATTTATTTTGCTCGTATTTGTTATGTTATTTCTGAAATATAGAGATCTTCATCAGGGGGATATAAAAGATACTGTGGAACCAGCAGTACTTAGAACTCCACATACAGCTGTTCCCTTTTGACTAGGATGTCAATGGAAACTCTCAAAATACAAACATGGATTTTAAAAAGAAGTGCAGCACATTGACACGAGTTCTTTAGAAAATCTGCTTGTATGTTTCAAAAGGCTGGTGGATTCCAGAAATTTTGTAAATCACCGTCATTGGATACCTAATTGTAAATGGAGTTTTTTCTGAGGAGCTTTTTCACCTAACACTGACACTATGATGACAAAATCCCAAACAGAAACATCGTCTAGATTAACTGACTGCATTTCTTAGACAGGAACTGATTTATTTCTTTACATATTTTCTTCCAAGCTTTGAAGATGAAGGGTGTCTAGTATTAAAGCTCTGGTCAGGTGAAGGATCCTCCTCTAAAGGATAGTCTGTTTTCAGTGTGTCTTTCTGCTCTGAGAGCAGGAATAATGTTAATGCCTATGGCTTCAGCTATCCCACATCTGTTTATACTGTATTTTTGCTTGTGTAGAGTCTTGCAAAGGTGTCTTGTGTGAATGTCTGATCTTTGCAGATACAACAACAACAATCCTGGTATAAACTGCTCTTGCTATATAGCTAGAATAAATAAATTGGAAGAAGATGCTTAGCAAGAGCAGCGTGGTCATTGAAACGACATTTGTTTGCACAAGTTGTGACTTGCCATTTTTCAGGCTACAGGAATAGTGGCCTCAGTGACACTGTTTTCTGTTAGGATGAACAAGAGCTCAAATGCAGTGGTGTAGGGCGATGTATGGGTTTTACAATCTTCAGTTATGCATACTTCAGTGGCATGGCTTTTAGCGGAAAACTCCACTTGTTCTTTTTTTTTGTTTGTTTGTTTACTTGATAAATTTTGGCTTCTCTTTGCTTCACTACTGAACATGTGGCACAGTCAATAAGTGTTCTGAGAGCCCCTTGCCTTACAAAATGTCCTGGAGATTATCCTTTGCCTGATGTAATAAGATCCAGCTGACTGACAGAAACTACTAGTTCCAGATTATGAATCGATCTGCTTAGCAATGGCTGAGGAGCCACACAGCTGTTGTGCATGGGAAGGATTGGCCCATATCCTAATTATTCAGGCAGAGAAAGAACCAGCCATTGGGATTCACCCAAGCCTCACTTTATCCTTGATGAGCTGTAATACTAGCCTTTTTTTGAGTGAGTCACTACCAAAACCAGCTGGGAAACAGCCATTTCAGAGGTGAAGCTGGACTCTCTGAGTAGTATGTGGTATTCTGGGGAGTAATTTGTAAATGTTGCTATATGGAACTACATGGATATCTTTTGCCAGTATTGGTGGCCATTGTGAGCTGGACTGTTTCTTGTCGATTCTTGAACATGAGGAGCGGTCTGTTCAGTGTACATCTGAACAAAAGCAGTAGAGAGTGGGTATCATGTCTCTGTGTAGTTTCAGCGCATTTTTCTGATTGTGTTAAATTATTGGTCTAGTATTTACGGCTAACCTCACAGCTTTGGAAACATCTGACAGCTGTCTGATGGCCAAAGTACTTACAATGGGAAAGCTCAGTTTGCTCACTCAGCCAAGAACAATAATGCAGATAGATGAGACTTCTAACACCCACCTGACTCTTCGCTAACAGACCCTTTGAGACCCACAATATTTCATGTCAAGATTAGGTCATGATAACAATCTGAGTGAAGTAAGAAACTTCTGAAAAATCTCATAGGGCTGGTTATTTTGTACTAGCTGTACAAGCTAAAGGTTGAAAACAATGGATTGCTGGCCAGTGGGATACAAATATTCACTGGACAAATGTGATTGTTTAACATTCTGGTTTTGTTGGTAAGTAGTATTTTTGAAGACTCAGAAGATAAGTAACCAAATAAAAAGAAGCTGTAGCACTGTGGAAGGTCTGATGACTTATCTCCAACACAATCTGCTTTTGTGCAAAACCCAGATCCATAGGACCTCATCTGGATTTTGTTCATACAAAGAAACAGTCACTGAGTGAGATGATTTTATGTCATGCAGTACTTGGTATTACCAAAATAATTCTTTGCCATTTGATATTATACTGAGAGCACTGAGATGCTGCCTGCCACGTACAACTACATTTGGTTAGGATTATAATGATCTGCAATGGCATAATTCAGTCAGCGTCAGATCTGCATGCCTTTACTAACATTCGATACTCAGATTTGCCAGGGTCTAAGAATGTACTCCTGGAAAAGAACACAGGTTTCATTTCTTTAAGCAGTGATACATGACAGTGTTCAGAAAACAAGCCAGTGAGCCAACATGAAAAGGAGGTATGTTCCTGTTAAAAGCTAGCCCTTAGCTTGTGTCATGTTGCTAGAAACCCCTGCCTCAACCTGATGATAAACTGTTCAGGTTAAGAAAAATGAGCAATCATCCAAGATGCAGTGGTTGTGTCTCTCTTGTACTTCAGAGGATTAGTTTAGCTAGGCTCAGAGACCGTTTTGGGCAGGTGTTTTTGTTGTTTTTTGTTTCTTTTTTTTTTTTTTTCTGAGAAAAAAATTAGGGGCTCTTAGTAAGAATTCTGAGGTAAGTGCTGTCTGATGTTTTTTTAAACCCACTGCTTCAGTGAGACATTAGAGGGAAAGTATTTTGTTTTGAAGGTTTATTTTGGCTTTTCCTTGCTTGGATCCTTTACAGGACTCTAAAGAGGAGTTTGTAGGATGGGCAGTGCACCAAGTTTGCAGCCTGTACCCTCTTTCTGTCCAGGAGAGTTCATTTAGAAATGTTATTAATGTATTCTCTTCTGGATGCCTGGTGAATTATGAGGGAGAGAGAGGATGAGAGATGAGACTTCTGTGTAAGCAGAAAATCTGTTGACAGTTGGACTCTGACATGAAGTTTTTTAGGACAAAATAGGAGCTGTGGTGCCTCTGATGATGTGAGCCTGTAGTGGGGCAGGGACATGGGCACCATGCAGCATTTTCTTCCCCTGGAAAAGGATTGTAGGTCCATGATACTTTATAAAGTGATAAACTTTCCTCTTTTATTGACACTCCTCTAGAAGAGGCTTTCAATTTCCATACTTGGCCTTATACATTTTAAAAAGGGGTTGCTTCTGTTTATGATGTGATTAAAATATCTGCTGCATACCAGAATGGAATCAAGGGAGCCTCTTTAATGCAGTAGTTAGTTCTACTTTTGATAAGGGGTAAAAACTGGCTTGGACTCATTCTTGGACATGACCTATTACTTCTTGTTCAAATACATGTAAAAAGTAGCAGAATCACTGAAAGAGATTCTCATCTTCTCTTGAATGGTCCACATTATGTAAATGTCTATAAGCAGCTTTATTTTGTTTATTTTGTGGATTAAACCTCAGTCTTAATCTGGCATCCCCTTTGGCTTTGAGGAGGTATCTGTAACAGTCTACTGAAGGCATAACAAGCAATGAAAAGGCAGTTTCTGTAATCATTCCAATATAACAGGAAGAGAACACTTAAAATTGGCCACATGGTACTTGTGCACAGAAACTGAGACTTTGTGTACTTGGCAGTCTAGAAATGAGTAGAAGGAGAAATGGAGCTGAAAAGATGACAACTAAGACCATAATTATGAATCATAAGCTCTATGGGCAAACTTTTGCTAGAAAAGCTGCAATACATAGGTCGCGCTGAAAGTAAAACTTCCAATTTATTTCCATAGGACCTACAACAGATAAAAAGCACAATAACACTATTTGATAGAGCAAATTGTCAGCTACAAAACACTATTTTTAACGTAGTCACCACCATCAGCTGTACATTTTTCCAGCTATGAACAAGAACCTGCATACTGCACTCATAAAAGTCTGCACCGGTAGAGGTGATCACTGTTTCACCGCTGCTATGATGGCGTCACTGTTAGGAAAATGTTGCCCACACAGTCTGTCTTTCATCGGTCCAAACAGATGGAAGTCAGAAGTCACAAAATCTAGAATATACAGTGGGTGTGGCAGGACAGTCCTGCTAACACTGGCAATGTTCTTCACAGTCTTCAAACTGGTATGGAACCTGGATTTATTGTGTTGCAAGAGAGAGGTTGCCATCTTCTCTGGCCTGACTCTGGAAATCTGATCCTTCAGTTAAGTCAGCATTGCAGTGTGGTGGTCAGAGTTGCTGGTTTGTCTGTGTTCAAGGAAATCCAGAAAAATCTCCTTTTTCCTATCCCAAGGACAGTGCATACCACTTTACCTGCTGAGGGCTGCATCCTGAACCTTTTTTTCGATGGGGAATTCACAGGTCACTGCTCCATGGACTGCTGTTTTGACTCCAGCTCATTCTAGTGACACCACATCTCATCACCAGTAATGATATAGTCCAGGAAACCATCACCTTCAGCCTCAAATTGGTTCAACAGGTCCTGACAAAGTTGCATACAGTGTTCTTTCTTTTCCTGTGTGAGCATTCATAGAACCTGCCTGGCACCAACTTTGCAATTTCCAACACTGCCATCATCATTTCCAGTACACTGAAGCCAATATTCAACTCCATTCACAGTTCTCTGTTGGTAATCCACTGATTTACATGGATGAGCTGATTGAGACACTCTTCATTTTGTGGTGTGACAGTTGTGTGTAGTCATCCAAAATGTGGATGTCTTTCAGTTCGCAGTTGCTGCAACTAAAACACATAACCCACAGCCTTGCTGTGCTCACATCCACTGTTTGGTCTCCATAAACATTCAGCAAGAGTCAATGAATGTCAATGGATTCCATTTTTTTCTTCATGGAGGAATTCAGTTCTACACCTATGCTTCATATGTACTTCCACATCAGACGCTGTTTTGTCAGAGTGCCCCTCTGCTGCCATCTGTCACATGGCAACAAAATGTAACAGAATATTGGCAGGAAGGTTCAACCTCTACTGCTATGCCACCGACATCTGTCTCTCTCATTGTAGGCTGATATAATAAAATAGGAGGCATTACTTTCAGAGCAGTCCTAGTATTATGTCAGTCATATTATGAGACAATATAAAAAAACATCTTTTTATTGTCCATCTGTCACATATAAAGTTGAAGAATAATGAATTTGAACAACTCTCTGCTAATCACACCAAGGTAATTTGAGTGTTTACATGTTTTTTATCAAAGCCAATCTAGGGCTGTAGGCACAGGACCTCTCTGACAGAGTTTAATAGAAATATTGTAACAGTTAATTCTTACAAAACTTCCAAGTATACTATTATTTCAAATTTTAATAGCACTCTACTGATTGTTAAACTTTGCAGCTAGTCTGCCAAAACTCCCCATGCACAACAACAGCTCTCTTCACAGTAATGTCAGTGTGTCATTCCAAAGTCCCAGACTCAGCCTGAATTTGTTGGGAACTTTAGATAAGTGCTTCATCTTTCAGTCTTTATACTGCTCCTGAGCAGGGGCACTAACAGGGACTGTTAGTTTGTACTGCTTAACAAAGTGCAGTCATTTCTTCGCTATTGTCTATACAAAATGAGCTGAACAAAATGAACTTCAACAAAATGAAAAATCTTTATTTCCCATTCTCTCACAACCTCATGCAAAAACATAACTGTAATCCATAACTGAAAATGTTCTTGGATGTACAGTTCAAGAATCTTTTTTTTTTTTTTTTTTTTTTTCATAGGCATTGAAATCCCAGTGCAGCACAGTGGTGTCTTCTGTATGGCCAAGTTCAAAGTCATCATTGCTCTAGAATCACTGCTGACAGGCAGAATAAAGAATTTCAGTCAGCCTCAAAATTATATATTGCCGGTTCTCGTTCCTGTTTTTATTTCTTTATTTCAATCCAATTCTGAATTGTAGTTTTATCTTTCATTTCTCCTCAAGTTCAAACTGTACTAAAGCTGTAGCTTCTTGCTTGCCTGCAGTGAAGTACCATGGCCCACAGAAAAAAAAATAAAAAAAATCATTTTTAGATTCAGAGATGAAACAATGGATTCTTACCTGACTGCTGCTCCTTATGAGAGAGACCTTGGTACTGTGATAGTCTCCAAAGACATCTTAGTGCTTAGCAACAGTTAATTAAGCAGAGAAAATGTTAGACTTTTTTAGGAATGGAAAAGAGAACAAAACAGGAAATACTTTTATGTATGGTTCATTCACAACCTGAATGATGTGTGCAATTTTAAACTCCCTATCTAAAAAAACCAACCCAATATATTAGAACTGGTGAAGGCATAAAGAAAAGGAAATTATCAGAGCTATGAAGTGGCTTGCATAGGAAGAGTGATTGTGAAGTTTAGGGTAACTGCAGCCTCAGGAAGGATGTAGAAGAGGTCTATGAAATCATAAAAGGCAAGACAAGATTTGGTAGTGGTTAAGAGCTCAAGAAGTTCACCATTTTCTCCGTTGCAAGAACGGAGGTTGAACAAACAAAATGAGCAAGAGTCTAGTGTAACACTGAAATAGTTAATTCACATGAGAGAAAGTGAATGGTTATCCAATGGATTGTGTTGCTGAAGGACTCTGCAGATATAATGTACATGACTTCAAGGGAAACTGGAGAAGTATTTGAAACAGAGGCCCTCCAGAATAGATTAAATCATAACAAGCTCAGAAAATGTGCTGAGTGGAAAGTACCTACAGAGATGAAGAGTATGAGGAGAGGAAATAACATCTACACTTACTCTATTATGCTTTCTTACATGCCCGGTTATGACCACATCATATTTGATTTGCTAGACACTTAGTCTTGAACTAGTATAGCCACCTGTATATTTATATTCTATCAAGGTCCTAACTGTTAATATGGCTCAGAAACAAATACTGAACCTCTAACTTCTGCATTTTTTTACTGGAAAAAAAATTATCTGGATAAGTGCTTTATTTCTTGGGCTGTGGAGTGATAGGATCTGCAGTGTGAGTGAGGTGATCATAGCTATTGATACCTCTCATTACAAGCTTCCCTTCTAAAGTTTGAAGATTCGGTAGTTTCATGTCTTACCTCTTTGCAAGTGTGCAGTAAAATATCAAACTAAGCTGGTGCTTTAAAATAAGGACCTGTGAGGATGAGTGAACTCTGCAATGCATTTAATTGTCGCAGAATTTTAAACTATATGTGAAGCCCTGATATTTTCATTTTACTTGCTTCACTTGCATTCTGGAAGGCCCTATAAATGTTTGTAGCATACTTTTGTGTATGAAAAGTGAAGTATTATTAGAAAATCTATTTTCATCTAGTTGTGAACTGAATATTCTTCCTGGCAATGAAATTAACATCTAAAATTATAATTTGGACAGAGGGAGAAGTGGATAGCATATGGGTATAATTATGTGATCTTCTCTAGAATACTGAAATCACTACCCTGTTGAAAAAGTCAAGAATAACTTGTTTGTATAGCATTTATTTGTACATTTATTTGGGCATCACAACACGAAAACAGGTCAGAAGAAATCTAATGCAAATACTTTCTGTCTTGATTATTAGTTGTGAATATGAGAAATAACTTTCAGTTAAGACAAGCTTTCCATAAATCCTACTTACCTGTTCTTTGAGGCATCACCTCTTATGGTAAAAGGATTGTTCTGTCTCTGTGCCCAGCTTAGTTCTTGGTTTCTTTAGTGAAATATCCAGTAAAGGTGCCAATTGTGGTGGAGGTTTTAGTGGTGTGGATTCCTATCCATGAGATCACCAGCTCACTGACCAACCATGACTTGGTAATGACCAGTTGGTAAGTGACCTACACCGGGTTTGAACTGGTGACCTTAATGTGGAAGACTCTGTATGCCACTAGAATCTCTGGAGGACTTAATTTCTGGTTGTTTTTAATTCTAAAATAAACTCTGTTCAACCTCAAACTTATTTCTCAAGTGGTGTTAACAACAATAATCTTTTCTCTTTTACCTTGAATTCCTCTGTGTCTTTCACCCTGCTAAATTGATCATCTACACCATTCAATTCAGAAACAATTTCAATATAATTTATTTCACATAGTATTAGAAAACTTTATTTTTCAGCTAGTGTGGGAACAAAGAGAAAGAATTTTAATAGCTATATTCAGAACACTTGAGAAAACACCATGCACTGTAACATGGGAACTGTCCTAAGTTCTTTATTCCAGCAAAAGCCTAAATCAACAAGGCTTATGCCTGAGGATGTACCACAGGGCTGGCCCAAATATTTTGATGTTTCTGGTTACAGAAGTACACACAAAAAAGAGGAAAAGTAAAAAAAAAAAACCAACCAAACAAACAAAAAAAAACCCCACACCAAAAAAACAAACAAAAAAACCAACTCATTCCAAATTTCAGGAAGCTTATGTATTTTTTTTTTTCTTAATAACTATTATGGAAGATTAAACTGTATAACCCCTATTGAGCCCAACTCTGGATCAGGTATATTGATTAAAAGCCAGCAATATTTCAGTTATTTGGAAAAACATTTTGAAAAATGCTGTTGAATTGGGGTAGATTTTTTGAGTTGCATTTACATATTTATGTATTTACTGCAAATATCAGCTTTACACTAAAATCTTCTGATTTCATCATTGTGGCCAAAAATGAAGGTGAAAACTAATATGTATCCAGTACTCATTTACATTTCTAAATTGACATTAAGGATTATGTTACATTCTAAACTGACATTAGAACTGAAATACAGAGCTCGATCAGACCAAATACAATAAATCAGAGCTTCTTCCTCAAGTAACAATACAGAAAAAAACAATATAAAATATTGCATGAAATAATACAGAACAAACAATCATTTGAGCTCCTTTATTCTGAAATGTCAGCTATTTTATTAAATATATGTGGGAACTAGACATACAACCTTTCTCCTGTAAAAATTATAACTTGGATACTGTGACTTACCAAAGATTCCAGTATTACTGAATTTTGTTACTGAAATTTCTCCAGCTCTTTGATCAAAATGGCCAGTCTTCAGCATCTGGTCAAATACTTAAAGTATCTTGTATACCCATACCATAGCCAGGAAAATATATATTTAATTAGAGATCCATGAAGCCCTTGTGGTTAAGAAGGAAAAAGAATAAAAAAAGTAAAAGAATCATCTGAAGTCAAGCTGGCTGGCTGATGAAGTGAAGTCAGATAGGAAATGAACAAATACATATATTAGGTTGCATATTTGCTGTACAAAACTGAGAGCAGTTTTGGAAGACTGTTGCTCTAGACTTGCAAGATTAGTAATTCTGGCAATAGTATGGACATACACTGGGTTTAGTTTTCCAATGTAAAGTCTAGGCATTTTCTCTACAAATGAAAGTGTCTAGCTTATTAGGTATATGTTATGCTTTCAAAAACATTTTTGCATCATGTATTTTCTATATAACCTTAATCCAAGTCTGCTGTACTTCCTGCAGGAATACAGAGTGAAATTATTATTTCAGGATATTTTCAATTAAAATGAACCATCCCTTTTTACCACAATGATTTGTTTTGTTGTTTTTTTTTCCCAGTAAAAAGTTGAATTCTTAAGGGAAAATTTACCTTTTGCTAATGAAATGACCTGAACAGAAAATAATCCTTCTTTCCAGAAACAGCCTGTGCTTTTCTCTTGAATTTCCTTGGAAGTTTTATGATAAATCCCAAGAATTTTTTTTTCTTTTTTTTTTTTCTTTTTTTTTTTTTTTTCTTCTAAGTCTCTCATGAAAATGCTCACTGTTTTTTGGTCTGCTTCAGTATGGTAATTTCTCTTTAATTTAGCTTCTGGACAATTACTTTCTGAACCCACAGAGGAACTCTGTGTGTAGAATCACTGGATGTGAGAAACATCAATCTCATTCATGAGACTGTAGGGTTTGCTTCTGGCATCCGAACATTTTGAGAGAACACTTTATTTTTGCTTACAGTATTTCCTTCCCATTTTTTTTTCATTATAAAATACAAGTTTTGATAACTGAAATGCAGGAGAGAAGCTTGAAATACCATCTTCTGAGGAATGAAGTTACTATAGTCTTATTTCTGTAAGTGAGTATGATTCATTCTGTGCTTGAGTTTCTCATTTTTATTTTAGCCTTATGACAACCCGATAACATGACAATGGTTAAAGGGACTCACTAAGTAGCAAAGTCTCTTTCCAGTTGATAGCTCAGCTGAATCACAGAAATTAGCTGTAACAGCAGCAACAGCTGCCAGATGGCAGCAGCATAGCAGAGCAGATACTGAGGACTGCTCTATCTTGTCACTCACAGAAATGACAGTGTAGCCACACATGGGTAACACAAGCCAGAGTATCTTTCCTGTAAATCAAGAGGAATAAAACTGCAGAAAAGATGTGGGTCAAATGCTTATGCAGGGCTGCAAGCACCTTGTGCCACTTTGTGCAGCACAAAGATGCCTGCCAGAGCATTCTACTATTAGGGGAGGATTCCCATTACAGGCACGCCCAAAGCATCTTCTCCACGAATGCTGGACCAGGCTAAGCCTAGCCTGAAGGCTTAGCCACAAGTGGATCTTGTTTTTCAAGATCATCTTTTCCTTTCCCATCGGGCTGAGTGAGCTGCTGGCCTGCTTGGTGACCTTGGGAAGCTTTTTTCTTTCTCTGCTTCTGTTTTCTGTGGGGAAGTTGTGAAAATATTTGGGATACTCTTTAAAATATGTATGTATAAAATAGATGCTGTGCTGCTCTAAGCAGCACTCTGGTGTTTCCACGTCCTTTGAAGTTGTCAGAGGAGACAACACTTCTGCTGTGAGATAAAAACATACACACAGCTTAGATACTTTTAATGTCAGATCTGTAGAGACAGAAGTTCATGGGATGATCCCATGTTTAGAATTTCTCCAAGAGTAGCTCTGTCTTTGTAAAGTGCTTTTGGATTCTTCTGAACGAAAAGCGTTACAATCTCTAAATGCAAAATACTGATGTGTAGGTTTTTATATGTAGTGATATGCCGTAGAGATTTCACTTGAAAGCAACTTGTACAGCAGAGGGCTGGACGTGGAAAACCTTCTGCCCTAGATTTTACTAATTTCCAGCTTTTTCCAGACCTCAGCCTTCCTTTTGGTGCAGTATGTGGGCAGATCTGTTGGTCTTTGATCCAAAGTTCTTAATAGCTGAGGAAAACATTTCTGCTGACTTGAGTGAGGCTGGATGGGATGTGTGTGGCTGTGTTTAAGATGGCAGTGTAGCTAATATACAAACAGTGAGATTTTCTCAATTGAAAATCTACCTAAAATATCGCAATTAAAAAATTGATTGTACTGGTGCTTGTGTATTCTTCATATAATACACACATAAATGTTTGCATTATAATGTCCTTAGTTGCATTTAGAGTTGAGCAAATAAAAAAGAAATTATCCATTAACGTTTTAAAGAGAAATACTCAACTAATTCATCATGCTCCACAAAAGACTGGTGGATAATATTGAAAAACATTCACGGAGTTATTTCTTATATTTTATAAGAAAAATGTTATGATGAAAACAGTTGCCATCTTACCATTTGTGCTATTAAACACTTAAAACCTAATTTCCTTTTAATGACTGCTACATTCGTTTCTCTGAACTGAAAAATAGATACAGATAAAACCCCATTTCTCTAAAGGTAGAGGAAAAATCAGAGTTTAGATTTCATTTGCATTGCAAGTTTCTGATTAGGTCAGAAAACAGACTATGTACTGGGTCACTCTAAGTGGAATCTAGTCTTCTTAAAATGCTGTACGCATTGTGGGAATTATACTGTAAAACCTGAACAACTTGTATTCTATTGTTGAAAATATTTATAAAGTAGTGGTATTGTAATGGGGCTGTTCTTTGTACAGGCTGTGTAGTTCTGTCTGTTGCAGTGCCCTGCTTTGTTCTGTGGTTTCGATGTGTTCTCACTTCTTTTTACATAGTGATGTGAATGACTCTTTTGCAGGCATTAGTATGGACTTTGCCATGACTTCGACATTAGGTTCAGGTTCTCTAATGCACTGTTGCTTCTGGACATGAGAAGCAAGGGGAAGGGGGCCCCTTCTTTTTTATTCAGTTGGAAAGAGTAAGAAATTTTCCAGAGGCCTCTTTACAAACCCAAACAAACAATGATAGAAATTCCCCTTATTACTTGATCTCTGTAAATAGTGGCATAACTTTGATGACTAGAACGCTAAACAAAATGTCTGTTTAATGGCTTTTCTCCTATGGCCTGATGACTTTTTTCCATTATGTTCAAGCTATTGTGGTAATTAGTATCTGCTTACAATTACGGACAACGTAATTTTATATAACGCTGTTCTAAACAGACTATTTCTTTCACAGAGTGTAAAACATTAATCATACAAATTTGCTGTATGTCACTTAACTTCCAGGTTACATCTGTTTATACACATACGTCTGTTTTGTTATAGAGTTTTATATAAAAGCCTTTAATGTGCACTCAAACTTTTAGAATATCTTATTACATTCTATAAAGAAAAGGGGAAGAAGGGGACTTATTGCAAAGAAAATATTTGAATTTGTGAAGGCTTTTCTTTCAGGCCCTAGTGGCCTCCAAGTGTTTTTGGCAAGACATTCATTCTCTTTTAAGGTCCAGTGCTAATGCACAAAAGCTCAGCTCAGGCAAGTAACTTCTCCTCTTGCGGTGGTGTATTGTATCAATTTGCAGTATTAATGATGCAGGGAACCCACAGACTATGGACTGCTGGGAAATACAGATGCCTAAGTTAAACTTTTCATATTTGATTTTCCCTGATAAACCTGTAGTACAGGAGAGCCAACTTTGAACTAACTTTATTTTCACTAATTGGAGTTGTGTTTTTTGTTTTGTTTCATTGTTTTTTCTTTAATTGAAATAAAGACTGCAAAATTATTAATTTTGTGAAGAACTAAACTAAAGAAAACATAAAGCTGTAGAGAACCGTAAGCTTTTCTTGGGATTTCTTAGCCTTGACCAATCTTAATCATGCTTGAGGCAAAGGTATAGCATCAAGCAGAGGGACGCATCCTTTGAAAGGCTCCACAGTTGAAAATCTGATGCTTCCTGCAGGGAGTTTGCTCATCTCCCTGGCCGCCCACCTGTTTCCCTCTTCTACTCATACAAGGAGTCATTACCACATCCAACAACGTTTGGTTTAGTGGTCAGGTAGTGTTGGCATGCAGTTTTAGGCAGGGCTTCAATGAGCAAGGGAACATACTGTCCGATTTTTGCCATGCTCCCATTTATGTTATCAAAGGCGGCTCAATCCAAGTTAGGACTTGGGTTAGGTTGCGAGGTCACATCCACCAGACCTGTTTTCCTCCAGGTATTAACTGGAGAGAAAAGAGCTGGAATTGGTTCTTGCATAGTCAGTCACTGGAAAACTTGTTAGAGAAAGCAACAACTTTGGCTCCTGTGTAATGACTTGCAGGACAAGACTCCATTGAAGCCCATAGGAAGATGGCATAACTTAGAGCAACCCTATTATTGTTGCAAGCTGTGTCCATGGCTGACATCCAAGCTGAGATGAGTCAGCATAAGTAGATGAAAGCAACCAGCATTGTTTCCTCTGTGCCTCTTGCACTAATGAACCTTAATATTATTTCTCACCTTTGATTTGAGAACACAGTAACAATTTGGACTTTTTAGCTCTGGCATATTTTTTAGTATACTGTCCCCAGGCCGATTCAAATTTAGCATTGCAAAAAAGATTGTTCTCAACAGCACTTTTATGCCGTTGATTTGAAATACTTTGAAAACCATTAGATTGTTCCAGGCTCACCGGGACATTTCCATAAAAATAAGCTGTATGCCAAAGAATCTGAGATTCATATATTACAGGATATGGTCTCCTCACACCCTCCGCCTACTCATTTGGAAGTGTCTCATGGTTTTCCTGCATCATTTGACACATCTGTAGTCATTTAATTGTTCTAGCCTTTCAGACTGTATTGTGAAACAATTGCTTACAGGACTCATTAAAAGAAAATATAACAAAAAATTCCCATGCGTTGTACCTCCTCCACAGTAAAATAAACCTTGGAAACTTGTAGGGTATCCAAAACTTAAAAAAAAAATAAAAAATCACACAACAAAACAGTACATTTCGACCTATGTTAGAGTAGGCAGACAGTATGTAGCGTAAATACTTGGACAGTAATTCCATATGTCAAACAAATCATGAGAGGAATGAGTGTATGTTATATATTGCATGGGATATTTTGATTGTTATTTGTTTATTCCGCTTTTGGCTCTGACTCAGAAAGGTACTTAACCACTTTTTTCTTTGTGTCAGCCCTCAACTGCAAAAGCCTTTACTTAAGGCCTGTTGAAATGAGTGGAAACTAAACATAAACTCACAGGAAAGCATTAGTGTGAGACTTTTTGCTGACTGGGAATTCTCTTATTCTCGTAGTCTTTGGAAGTTCACCTGGCAGTAGAAGTTACGAGAGTGCATTTGTTTATCTTGATTAGTAATGTGTCTTACAGAACCACGCACATTGCCAAATGCTTGAAATTCCACCTTTCCCAATTTCACTCCTTCGCATTGGAGAGGACTCCCTGCATCTCCGGCTGAGATACCAAACATCTGGAAAATCTCTGAATTCCCAACTGACTCAAGGTCATAGAACAAGACACTTGATATTGACGTAGAACTAGGTTTTTGAAATGTAATAGATGTCTCTAGTTGCAAATTTTTAGAGTTGATTGCAAAAAAGACATTAAACAATTGAGTTTGGAATATGCATCTTTGCATATACAAATGTGATTCATAAGTGATGGGAGCCTATCTATCTGGAGGGAATGTATAAGAACATATAACAATACTTATAAGGTTTTGAGGGAAAAGACACATCAGAATTAAGCTATCCACTCACAAATCTTGATCATGAGAATCTTTTGGATGGAGTTTGGTAGTAAGAATGAAGGTGACAGTCAAATCCCGTAGTACAAAAAGAGTTTAGCAACAGAAAAAAACAGAAATTAAACATACTTTTTTTTCCTACCTTATATTTTAGTGAGCTTGTTTAACACACTTATTTTTTCTCAGATAAAATGTTTTATTTCTTTGAGGTAATGTTTTGGAAATATTAAAGGTTTGAGAAGACCAGAAAAGTCTTACCACATCCATAAACATATTTACACTGACTTTATGACAGGATACATAACAGTAGAATTTATCATATGGGACTTGAAGCAATACTGAATGTATGGTTTTCTTAGCTTAATAAATAGGCCCCAAGTGATAAACAAGCTTCTACAACAAAGGACTTTGTGGAATTTGAAACAGACCCAAAATGTATTGTTCTCCTTCTCAGAGTATCAGATGAGTTCCTCTTTATTCCAGTCTGTCCATACTTTTGTCACACTCATCACTGCATTTGACTGCCTGCAGACTCAACTCTTCTCCAGTCCGCTTTCCAGGCACACACACATATAGTAGAGATAAGGAGAGATAAGTTTTAGTTAAGTTCAAGTTCTCAGGCTTTGAAAATTTGCAGAGATCTATGGAACTCTGCCTTGAGAGCCAGGGATCTCAAATGGTGGCCCTGAAACAGCCTGATCGGGTCTGACAGGAGGAATCACAGCCTTTCCTCCAGAGCAGGAAGGTTGGTGGAATATGTCCTCTGTCAGAAACTATAGAATCCCCTGAGAGCTGAGAGTTGTCTCTTCTTTCCACCCCTAATCACTGTCTCCTCATTTCTACAGATTCTTCTACCTCTCAGCCCAGAACCACATGTCGGATTTGGCAAACACCTCAGCAGTTCTAAGTGAAACACAGCAGGTTCCTCAAGTAATCATTTCCAAGATTGCTTCATTCCATCAGAAAATCACTGGCTCTCTGGTTCTATGTAATACTTGCCCTAGTGAGTGGGAAACACAATAATCACAAATTTTATTGGGACTCCTCCACTGCTAAAGATATTTAGTGAGTCTGCATTATGTGAGGACAAACAAGAAAAATTATAATGTAATAACTATGGAAATAAGATTTAAGATGAATACAAACAGTTGTTACAAGTAAGCAAAAACAAAACAGTGGCTTTGCAGATCCCTCCCCAAAGCTTAGTAGTGTTTAATAGCACAGGTGCTTTTCTGTGCACCTACTATTACACTGTATGCCATAGAAACCATGCCTCAGTATCTCACTGTTTTCATTACACAGCCTAATTTGGAGTGTAGACTCCACTAGGGAAATGGTTTAGGCAGCACAGACTTTATTGTACTTCCTGGCTTTCCAGGAGTAATGTGATGTAAGCACTCTGAGGAACAGTTTGGTTATGTTCAGAAAACAGATTTTTCTGTGGATTTGTTCTCAAATCACCGTGCTTTTGTGAAGCTTCAAGTTGGTCATGAATGTTTGACATTCATAATAGAATTAAGAATATGCATGTGTGTACTGGCATAAGTATATATACACCAACATATAGCCTGCATAGAAGTGTGTGTGTGTACTGCAGTGCAAAGGTTTGGACAACTGTAAAAGCTAGTGGAGGGTTGCATGTGTGTTCATTATTAATATTTTTTTAGATTAAGCAAGAATTTCCTGCTTTCTTGTAGCATTGGTAACAGAGAATTAAATCAGATATTTTGAAAAAATAATCCATTATTAAAATGAAGTGGACCAGACTGACATTTTTGCAAAGAGAATCCCAGATGTAACTGTGCTACATTAAGTCATTTTCCTTGGGCCTGACACATGATGTGTTTCTATGCAGCAAATGCAGCTTGTATCATCTCTTCTCTCCCCTAAGCCAGCTTTTCCAGCAAATGGAAAAAAAATGTCATTGGCTTCATCTCTATTCCACCCTCATTCCTTCAAGCCCAAACTCTGAGTTGGATAACTCCCAGTAGGATCAAGACACATATGGTCAAAGCATATCGCTTAAGTAATGCTTCTGAATCAGCACATGGGTTTATAAAATAGTTTTACTCTTCCCTGAATTTCTTTCTGAGATCAATTCAATGCTCAGCTTACATTTCTTTATGAAGAAAAAATATATGTTTATGTATACATACACAAATATGTCCAAATATGTATAAATAAACCCATTTTTTTTCCATAATACTAGAACTTCAGATTTTAGTGCTTCCAGATCTTTGCATGTGAACTGCAAAGAAATGTTTAATTTTGTATACACAGTGACAGGAAGTGGGATGTCCCAGCTCACATCTGTTAGCCATTAAATATTAAAATAATAACAATAATAATAGCAAAATATTATTTTAGCCAGGCTGACAAGAACAGACATCAGTCATAGAAAGCTGAAGGTGAGTCAAAAGAGGGCCCTCATCCAGCTGATTTCTTCAAAGGCAAAATACTATGTACTCTTTCCTGGTTTTCAGTTCTACAAATACCACCTTCTTGGATCATCATAACATGCCATCAGAATGAGTGGGTTTGAGGATTTCCTGTAGAAAACTATAGAAGCATTCATTCTGGCAGCAGTACTCTGAAATGAACAAGCACGGCCCTCAGAGATTTTTGGATTCAGAAAAGGAACACTTTTCTTACTCCTCTTCCCTCTTCCCTTCTACCCTTCATTCTGCTGATTAATGATTGTAATACGTACTACCTAGAAATGTGTGATATTTTGTAACAATTATCTGAGTGATTACCAAAGCTTTTTAATGTTTTTTTTTGTTTGTTTGTTAATAGCTCTTGCATGATGTATTCAGTCACTAGAGTGAACAAGAAGGCTGCCTTTCACTAAAATCTGATCAAGTCAATAAGAGTAAAAGAGATTTCAGAAGATCATGCTTCAAGACAGTACCTTAAGTGATAAAATCATTATTATTATTAAAATCATTATTAAATGTAAAGAAAGAGGTTGCTTTTTTGCTGATATGCTATTACCAGAATGCAGCTGTCATTGCTGAAAACCTTGGCAAGCTGTGGGAACATCATGATTAATTGGAGGACTGGTATTCAGTGAAAATGGCTAGCTGCCAATGGACTGTAAAAGTAAATAGCATCAATTAAGTCAGCATAGCTAATTTTGTCCTGAGCTAGTAATTACACCCTATGTACAATGACCTTTTTATTAAAATAATAGAATGCTGTAGAAAGTACAACTGTTGAGTACTATTCAAGCTACTACTTGATGATTTAATAGATTAAAAGATGTGCACTGATTTTTACCCACTTTGGCAGATAGCTTGAGTTCTCTTTGCTTTGGTTCTGCTTGATTTCTCTGTTTTTCCTGGGTCTGTTTCATCAATCTATTTGCATGTAAATAAAAAGGTGGAGTATTTTATAAACATCAAAGTGTAAATATTTGGTACAAGTTCGGATCTTAGTTTTAGGCTGCTTGTTTGTTTTGTTTTCCAAAGTCACAGTGTGTTTCTCAAGTTCGAAGTGGAGGATCATGTGGTCATGTGTTGTTGGTCATCCCTCACTGAAAGGACAACACTAAACTTGCCCTCTCTTAATCGCTGTGTTTAGTGGGACAGGACAAAAGGTGCCCAGGACAAACTGTTCTGAGCTTTGATGACCTGTTGGTGGAAGCAGGCTAGCAGGAAACCCTTTATAAACCTTTGCTATTTTGGTAGGTATCACAGGGCTCAGTGAGTCAAAGGCCTCTTACAGTGGATTGTATTCAATTCCATTTGGCAAGGAATTGTACAGGAAATGCATATATGTAGCCTTAACTGCTGAGCTCAAAATATAGTGTGGTGTTGGCTGTTCTCCGGAGGATAACAAAATGACCCCAATGACAATAGCACTGGTTCTCCAGGTGAAAAGGGAGTGGTCTCTGTGTGTTTACATAGTGTGATTAGGTCGTAACTGTGCAGACGTACATTCAGTATTTTAACTGTCTCATGCAGAAAGTCAACAAATTATCTGAATCCTGGGCAGACTTCAAAAGTTCAGAGGTTTGGTTCAGAAAAAGCAGCAGTCACTGATCCAAAGTTTATAAAAGCTCTCCAGATTTTGTGAGACTGTGAAACTGGGCTGGAGCAGCATTTTTCCTGTAGCTTTCAGCACTTCTGTTTCCCATCCTAGCTGGACAGTGGAACTGAAAAAACACTTCTTCAGAAATTCCAAGAGCTTAAGAACATTTGGTCCCAGTCTGATTCTAAAAATGAGTAAAGACCTGGGAGGCTGCCTGGTGGGGTCATATCTCACCTACCTAGTCTGTCCCATTTTGTCTGTAACTCTCTTCAGATTGAGTTGTAGTTTCATAGCTGAAATCCAGCATGACACTGAGCATGTACCCCAGCACATCTGCTTGTCTTCTTTTCCCAGCTGCTTGGATGTTCCTAATATGAGAGCTCTTGATTCAGAAGCAGATCCTGTTTACTCTTTGATTGCCAGCACTGTATTCTAGTAGAAAAAGAGCCCAATGGTTTGACAACTGCAATATTACAATATCAGTGGGAGTCTTAAATTTCAGAATAGTAGAAAACATGATCCAAATGCCTTGGTGTTTCAGATAGGAAAATGCTATTTATAATATCACATGACCAAGTCATGTGAAGAAAATAAATTTCAGTTCCTGTTATTAACTCTTTCATAAATTAACCTGCACAGACCAGCTGGTCCTTCTTTTTCTTCCTGCCTAGAAAATGCCATTGGTTCCTGTGTTTTTTTTTTCCTCAGAAGATATTTACAGAAGTTGCTAAACCACTGCAACATGTTGGTCAGTCACCAGAATGCTTTTTGCATGCCATTAACCGTCACTATAGGAGCAACAGCCTATAGCAAAAGACAGCAAAAGACAATTTGTCAGGTTTGAAAATTACATTTATGTTTTATCAGGCTAAATGAATATACAAAGAAGGAACTCATCCTTACCTAAATTTAAGGCTTTTATTTTTTTTTTTTGGTGAATCAGGGAAAATAGACCTTTTTTTTTTTTTTTTTGTGAAATCTTGGGTGGTGAGGATTAGTTTAGTCTTAGTTTCTGTGTCCAATGAAAGAGAACTAACTAAGATCCTCATAAGAAATTTCAGATACGCAGAAGCAGACAAGCTTTTGCAAAGACACCTTAAATCACAGATTCCCATTCTGCTCTTCAGACTTAAAAACAATTGAATTGCAGACATTTTTGCATTAAGAGGAGAAAGAATTGTTAAGCCAGTTACAAAGACAAGAGGAATGTTAACATTCAGTTCTGGACTTGGAATTGGATATTAAGCAGTTCAGGAGATTCTGGATCTAAGACTCTGGTATGAGCTCATGCCTGTTACTATGTACAGTAATAAACTTTCTACAGCTACGTTCATGCCTTCACTGAAAAGCAGGCACTACGCAAGGCTTCATGAATACTCCTGCAGGTACAGGCTGCAGCCATGTGTAGCCTCTGATTCCTCCAGGGGCACCATATCGTACATTCCATATGAAGAAGCTCTGAGAAACATTTATTCTTACTAAGGCAGAAATTTCCTGTAATTTCCTGAAAGATTGAATGCAGCCTTAATATTAAAGTTGATCTCCCATGTACCTTAGAAACATCACTTGCAAAATTATCAGCAACTTTGAACTACTTACTACCTTTCTTTTCATCCCAGGAAGAATTTCCTAAGTAGCTCTTTGCTGTATTAGGAGTCCAAGATATTCAGGTTTATACCACTGTAATAATACTGCTATAGATTTTACCAGAAACTTCCTTCATCTGTCTTTCATTAACTATGGTAGTACCCTACAATAAATCAAATCATAATTCATTTTGTGTAGTACTTAGAACTCTTTACCTTGAAAAGTATGTAAGAACACAGTGTTCACTTAATAAAGGTACATTTCCGACACTAAGTCAGGATAGGCAATGAACTCTGAATAGCAATTGCTGCTTAGTCATGTAAAAAAAAGCCATCATTCAGTTAGCAGAGATGATATATTTTTTGAAGTGACTGCATTTTGCATTGTTTTAAATATGACATTTTAAGCTTTATTTTCTATCAACAGAGAAAACTCATGAATAGTAGGGATGATAATATAAGAAATGTAAAATGTGACCTCCTCTTCACAATGTATTTTTACTAATTAAATGTTATTTGAATTCTAAAAGTAGAAAACATGGTCATTAATATTGTGTTTGGACTCATATAAGAGGTGGCCTCTTTTACAGATTAATTTGATCCTTTATGAATATAAGTTTTTCTCTTTCATGGAGTCATGGAATCATAGAATTGCTCAGGTTGGAAAAGACCTTAAAGGTCATCAAGTCCACAACCTAACCGTACTACCCTAACTCTAACAACCCTCCGCTAAATCACTTTTCTTCCTTCACTTTTTTCAGTCTTCTGATATGTTTGGCTAAAACGTTTGTTTAATAGTGAGGCTGAGAGATTCAGCAAGACTTCCCGCTACAAATACAATGCACATGTACTACATGGCCAGTCTGCATTAAAAGAACATTATTCAGGTTTCTGAGGCAAGCAATTAAAACTATGGAAGTGAAGTTTAAGACTGCATGTACAATTTCAGTTCAATTCATGCATTTGCATTATAATCATGCAGTTTGTTTTTAACCGCAAGTCTCCTGCGTTATTCAGCATAGAAGATACATCTTCTCTTAGGATGCACCAGAGTTGTGAAGTCAGGAAGGCCAGTGCCTTTTGGATGTGGATTCAGAATTTATAGGGCAGCATCAATTGAGGAAGAGAAAGAATAGTCTCTACCCACCTCTCTCAGGGATTGCCTGTGAAATGGCTCTAAGTATGTTGCTAAAACCATCCTTTTCAAGTGCCATTGAGAATTTGGTATTCCCGTTTTCTGGATCCCATTCTTAGAGGTGTAGTGGAGAGCAGCAGGACCTGCACTTTGGGCATATAATCATTAAGTCCTGGGCATCACAACTGAAAAAACTGAAATTGCTACCATTATTTCAGCTGCAAAGTGAAAACTAAACTGAGTAGATAATACTTATGAAACACTCACATACTAGTGTATTTAATATGACAGAAAAAGTCCTGAGGAATTTAATGAAGCTGTCTTGAGAAAAGCTTTGATTAGAGTAAAGCAAGTAAAGGCTGTGATCACACACTGAAGAATAAGTCAAAATAACCAATAAAACATTGTTTTTTTGTGGGTTGTTTTTTTTTTTTTTTGTGAGCACTTTTTATTCTATTCACAGAATGAGAGAGGGACCCACAACCAACAGAAAAACAAAACAAAACAAAACAAAACAAAACAAAAATGCCCACCCCAAAATAACCCAAATGTATAATCATTGTATTATGTATTCACAGGGGGACTAGAGTAAGGTCAAGGATATTGTCAGTTCTGACTTTCTGAGTGTTTTACTTGGCAACTTTAAGACTTTTTATGTGTCACATATGTACTGGGAGAAAAGTGCTATAAATTTGTGGTCAGGTTTATTTTTAGGTTGTGTTTTTTTTTTTTTTTTTTAATTATTATTCTTAAGTCTCAATGTCATGAAATAACTCAGCACAGACCAGTTTCACCTAAGCTTTAAAAAGTACTGTATTTTAGATGTGGTTTTGTACTTGTTGAAGAATGTAAATTTGACAGAAGAACATCAGTTCTCTTCAAGGAAAGGTTGATGCTAGCAGCTTTCAGAAATAACCATTTCCTCTCATCAGAAGCTGAGTAAATATGAGCTACATTTGGAAATACTGCTGACCTTCTCCTGTGAAGATACAAGCACTGTTTCTTTAACTTTTAAGACAATATTGGGCAGTCAGTCAGAAGGCAATGGGGAAAGGGAGGGATAGAAGCAAAAACTCCTCCTAGTGAAGAGGAGGGTGAGAAACAGACTGCCTTTTAGGAAGTGCTGTTTTCCTCATACAATTAATGTTTCTTCCTCCAGGTTGAAAGATAATGTTTCCTTCTTGATTCTTTACTATTGTCATAGGCTATTGCCAAGGGAGCAAGAGCAAGGAAATAAAGAAGAAAAAAAAAAAAAAAGAAAGAAAGCTGAGAGCCCTGGCCATGGGAAGGGGATAAGTACTTTAACAGATCTTGCAGCAGAAACCCACAAGTGACCTACATGCGGATTGCCCTGGAACAGGCAGGCGTAGCTAAAGACACAAACAGTATCCTGCAGGGCCTCCAGCCAGAGCTCAGGCCCACTCAGAAAGAATTCTTCCAATTGTCACTCAGTTATCCAAATTACCTGCTTTTGCTCATAAACTGGCACTGTCTTCTACATGATCTTACCCTGAGTTGCGAAGTAAGAGGGTCTCTACAGATGTTTAAAAAGGGGAATATTGTTACAAAAATATTTAGACTCCCCTCAAAATCAAGAGGATGGTAGGGGCTCTGGGGTTTTGTTGTTACCTTGCATTTTTTTCTCCTCAGGAAGTTGCTTTTGCGCACGAAACTTGTAGGATCAGGCTGTTAGCACAGATCTACTTGTAACCCCACAGCCTACTGCGTAGCCATTCATTCTTTCTGTGAGAAGCAGTGATAGCAAGTAGGTATGTTGGCACAGTTTTATCTGACCAAAGTGAGGTGTAGTGCTGCTTCAGGTATGCCACGCACTAGCTGAGTGTGGGATTCCCCAGCTTTCCCAATGGAACGCCAAGCTCTCAAAACTGTCAGCTTTGTTTACTTCAGGCCAGCGCACTGGAGGTACTGAGGTCTGGGAAGAACAGAAGGAGGGTGAGAGAGACTGGAGTGCCACCTTCCTTATTTTCTGATGGGTGTGCGATGAACTTTGTTGATTTTCTGTGGCTTTCTCTGATCATTTTTCTTTTTCGTGTGTTCAACCTCCTAATTTAGTTCAGGAATGAAGAAAAACATCTAGAGCGTCTTCCACCACTTTAAGGGAAATGTTAACAGGAATATAACAGAAAAATGAAGAGATGTATTTCTCTGTCCTTCTCCCAGTGGTTGTATCTCTGGCTGTGTAGTGTTGTGCAACACTACATATTACAGTGTTTTATTGGAAGTAATTGACTGATACTGCCACACGTTGTTTTTTACAAACTTTTTTCTAGCATGAAAAAGACTGTTTCAGATGGAATAAATGCTCCTTTGTTGTCAATTTAAGATGATAACCATTTATTTTAGGAGAGCTGCCAAAAAAAAAAAAAAAAAAAGGAATATTTATTTTATTCACTCTCTTCTAAATAAAGGAAAAGGATTAGCAGATTCTATGTTGGTGTCTTTGTTGAAATCACTGACTAAGGGAGCTTCCTAAAGGTTGCTTGACAATCATCTCTGCTCAACTGTTCTAAGTAATAAGGTATCTAAACTTACTGCTGCTGAATTCTTCTCTACCAGAAGATGGAACTAGGAGAATAAAACCTGCTCCTGGTCTGCATAGACTAAATCCAGTAAGTAACTATTTCATAGATCATGGATGCTAATAACTACATGAAAAGTCCAAATATCATACAAAACCCAATTTTAGTTGATAAAGTTGACAACAGACTGATCATAGTGATAAGAAGGAGGTAGATATTTCACAGTCTTTTACTAATTTGTTCTGGCCTCACCACACTGACAACGCTTAGACCTTGTTTCTGTGTAGCCATTTCTATTAGATACTCCCTCTGTTCATCGGCTCAGTTTCCTTGCTCTGTCTGCTTTGGGCACGAGGTTCATTTTTGGTGGTTGCATAAGCTGATGAAGCATATAACCCTGGATCAACAGAGTTTTTCAGATTTGTCTCTCAATATTGCTTGTTTTTCTTGCCTAGGAAAGTCTGAGGTAAATATTACATGTACTAGTAGTGAAATACATTACAGATTGCCCCTTCAACAGCTCTCACAGTGTATTTTATTATATAAAAAATAAGTAGATTGGGCAAACAACAAAAATGCTTACAAGTGCATGAGTTTACAAACTAGCTGAAAAGCTTTGATTCATATGTCCTCTAGTTACACCAAGCACCAAAAGATAATATCACAGCACAGTGTGATGGAAAACACTGAAAGTAACTCATTTGTTTTTTACTATTTTGTTTAAGTTTATGGATACACATATGCCACTCTGCATGCTTATGGAATTGCCTAAATAGAGTTTTGGCTGGGTAGGTTTCTCTTTTTTTTGAGCCACAAATTATAATGTTTATCATGCTGATGAAGCAATGGTTGGGGGACAAATATGAAATTAAAAATAGACTTGGATTTCCCAATCATCTGGAGCGTTGGCTTGCAAGCCCATGCAGCAATGTTGATTTGTGGGTAGTTAATTTTCTTGGCCATTGTTTTTCCACTGTGTGATGCTGTGAGGTTATTTCTAGGCAAAATGAAATATACAGTTATACATAGTAAGAGAATTGTATAGTAGAAAATGTTCTTGGCACACACACTACTACTCTGAGTACATAAAGTGCACTTGAATGGACTAGCTGTTTTTTGTTTGTTTTTCCATTGGCAAGCCAAGAAATAAAGCACAATCCATTTTGAACTTAATTTTCCTTATTTTTTTTTTAAAAATTATGATACAAAATCTTATTTTCCTTTGGACCCAGTTCCAAGAATCTGGACCAAAAGCTTACTTAAGTGATATTTCCATCACTTTACAGATGTTACTTATTCACTTTTCAACCAAGTTAAAAAGCCTTAAAAGATCCAGATATTTGAGAAAACAAGCAAACAAAAAAGATTTCCTTACATCAGTGTTGAGTTCAGGTTTTGATCCTGATGTAAATATAGAAGTGAAATTCACCAAAGGACAGAGGCCAGCAGAAGGCCATGCACAAACACTGTTTTGCAGTGTTGGCGTGGGCAGATCTACATACCTCCTCCATCACTTCAGTTTTGCATTACCTGGAGTGCAGACAGTATGTGGTTAGACAGAGCAGAGAGTTTAAGCTGGGGTTGGACTTGGATTGTACGTGGTGTCTGAGGACTGGATTCAAGGCTAATTGAAAGAGAAAGAACCTTTTCCTTTTATTTCATTGGCCTTTGGACCAGCTCCAGATTATCTGGACCTAACTCCTTTGCTCAGTGGAGACGGACACTGTGGGTGCTGTTCCAGTGTATGAACTAGAGCTGCTTATTCAGAAGAGCTACAATTTACTGCCAGGTTGTTTTTCTTCAAGGCATCTATTTGTGTTGCATGCAGAAGAAACAGATTATTTTAACTTTTAGAAGATGAAACTAATTTCTTGCACAGCAAGTTAAAGAATTAAAGCATTTGTGTTTCAACAAAGCATAACTTGCAAGGCTTATTAAGCATTGACTAGCTAAAGAGAAGTCGTGGCAGAGCTTTCTACAGTATGAGATCATTTCTCATCATTCTAGGAATATATTCTCTTGTTATTCAGGCAGGTCTGTCTTGAAATGGAAATGCTGGAAGAAGAATACAAGCAGGATTTAGTCTGTAACTTCCAGGTACAAAAAAGTCACTTCTCGGAAGAGGTAGCTAATAATTTCCTTTATGAAATAGGAATTAATAGCTAAAGAATTTGAGTGCAATGAGCAATTTGCACATTTAACAGCATGTATTTTCCTCACCTCTTATCCTTCCTTACACACATAACAGAGCAGACACCCTTTTTTACCTCAGAATTTTACATTTATTCTCTGTCTAGTTGATTTTCAAATATATATAAATATGTAACTGTCTTCCTCCTTCCATTATGCACAAAGTATCTTCACGCAGATGGGGATAGAGGTATACAGGGGTCGGAAATCTCTGCCTTTTGGATTCATAACCTAGACCAGAAAAAAGTTTGTGAGTTGCAGAAAACAAATTGGTTTTGCTCTTGTGACACAACAGTTGAAGATTTCTGCCAATCTCTGCTCAGGATGTCAGAGACGGGACTTAGACTGGTAGAAAAGGAGATTAAAAGAAAAGAACCAAAATGAACACAAGTCAGATATCCAGAGTAGATACCTAAGTCACCGATCACATGTATTCTTTGTAGAAAACAAGATGTGGAAAATCATCAATTTTCTAACCACCCTCTGCTTGTGATTTTGTAATTACAGGGTTCTTTTCCTCCTCCCCCTAGTCCCCAGCAGTGTTTCAAAATTAGCTGTAATTTTCATGATTCTGTTATTAAAGCATGAAATGCATAAGGTTTGGCAGGTAGCAGCAATGAACCCTGGAATTAAGCATTTTATACTGAAATGTCTGTATTATCCCAGATAAATGTGCCTGTATTTTTGTTGGAAGTGTTCAAGAGAGCTAAACAGGCTGGGAAAATCTGAGCTCTACTGAAACTAAGTAGGTGAGGGGAAAGGAAAGCAGTTATTTGACCCGAATGGTGGTTGGGGAATGGGGAGAGCAATAAGGGGAAAACTGAGCAAGACACTTGAGAGATGCTGTAATAAAGCTGGAGTATCAGGTTAATATCAGAGGGTTAAGGGACATAAGTGCTCGCTCTATCTGTTTCTCCTTACACTCTCCATTCCTTACTTTTTTTGCTGTGTTTTCTTTCATTCATATTTTCTGGACATACTTCATGCTTCTTTTTCCCTTTTTTCATTTTCTCACAAGCCATTTCACACATCACAGTATATATTCTACTTCTAAACATCTTAGAACAGCTTTTGATACCAGATGAAATGTAGCTACTATTCTATATGTTATACCAGAGGACTTTGTCCTGTTCTGAAGGCTGCAACTACTTGGACAAGTACTTGTGTTAAACTTTCGGTGTCCACTTATGGATGTCCCACATGGAGTCCTGAAGTGTTTAGTGCCAGACAAGACTATAAATAAGGGTTTTGTGAATATGGGTGCAACGCTGAATGGCTGCTGATGTGAATGCTTCCAGCAGACCTCCTTCTGGAAACCCCTTTGGGCCAGGCATTGAGTTGGTGGTTCTGTCTCTATTGTGGTATTCTGACTGAGAACAATTGTGTGAGATAATGTTGTATGCAAGCTACGCAAAAGCTTGTATTTGTGTTTGCCTCGAGCATTTTTCCTAGTCTTTTTCTATTTTAAACTTGCACTCCTCTTACTGAGAAGTTCATCTTCAGTGCTCAGACATCTCTGATTGAAGAGGACTCTCCTTCATCCACACTTTGTTCTTTACCTGATATCTCTTTCTTTTATTCTTCTTCCTTCTTCAGCAGGTAAGCTAAAGAAAAAAGAACCTGTCCTCTGTACAGTGCTTCTGCTCATGGGGAGTTTTTCCTATCCATTTTCTTTCCCATTCTCATCTGGCTTTATTCTCCTTTTCTTGCTTTGAAGTACTATTCTATCCAGTGCATCAAATTTACTTTTCACTTTCCATTTTTTCAACATCATCAGCTGACATCAATCAGTGGGTCTGTGTTCTTTGCTGGTGTACCTCACTTTGCAGGATACAAAGCAGGGTCCCTTTCTCTGTTACATAACCAAAAAGGCTATGTTCTTTGCTGATCCAGGCAGCCTGGTTACACAGAAGCTACAACAGCAAACATTCCACATGTTACTTACAAATAACCCAACAAAACTGGTGAGGGTGTGGAGGGTTGTTAAAATTAGTATCTTAGGAGCATAAATGGATTCCAGTTGCAGAAACACCAGAATGAGTGATCAATTGGAGGAGGGTTACAAGAATAGCCTATGTTGATAGCAGCTGGATTAGCAGGTCATCAGGATCCTCACACACATCTGTGTGCAGCTTTTCAAGTCACCCAGATTGGGAGACAGAGTAGAGTGAGTAAATCCTGATGGCTCAGAGATGGAAGAGGGTGGAGAGATTAATCACTGCCATTTCCTGAAGGGCTGCAAAAAGGCACATCCAAAACCAGCACGTGAAAAAAAAGGCAAGAAGACATGAGGAGCTGATAGTTGACAAGTCCTCTGTATCACTACAAAAAAGCATGGACAGGGCATCTGGATAGGAGCATCTGGGTACCCACATGCAGGGCGGGTATCCTTCTGGTGCACCAAGCCTTAAGCACTTCTGTGTGTGGGAACTGTGAGAGACACTCTGCCAGTCTCCACATCATGAGCCTGGAGACTGAATACCTTATTGATCAAGATGCCTGCTTCACCTTTTGTGATGAAACTGCTGCATAACTTCTAGCCTTGCTAGCCAGGGTTCTGGTGTTACCCCTGCTTCACTGCTTTGCTGGCAGAAGCAGGAAGATACTCTTTTTTTTTTTTGAGTAAGTACTGGTGACTCCAGCTAGGGGACACTGACAGTTTTACTAAATAACACAGCAGGAAGAAGAGAAAAGCATGCCTCCCTCATTGGCAGGTATGCCCTTAATGCTGTAACATTCAGTATGTGGCACAAATTGGACCTCATTCAGCAGGCCAGGCTTCCTTAGATCAGTTGATTTGCAAGGCTTTACTTGTTGGCCTGAAGGCTTAGCAAATTATTTCATAAAGTCTTATGGCAAAATTGAAAATGGTGGAAATCCTGACTGCAGTGTTCTACATTATCTGAGGTAAGAGCTGTGTAGCCTCTGCTTTTTTAGCATCAGACTTCAGGTAAGTTATTAGCTGGGTTTGTTTGGTTGTTTGTTTCTAGCTGGACAAACATTTGATGATGTCTGAGTAGTTCAGAAGCAGAAAAGCATTCAAAAATCCTCCTGTGAGGATCTGAAATAAAAGATTTGGGCGTCCATGGATTCTGTTGGATATCAAGTTTGACTCTTTTATAAAGGAGAGGTAGGCTACAGAAAGATAGATGGGTGCTTCCCCTCCCATCATCATATTGAACGAGGAACCCTGTAGTAGCAGCACATCAGCTTGAAGCCAGCTGATAAGAACCACGGAGCTCTTCCATTTTAATTCAAGGCTATGGAAACCTTATTTATTTCAGCTCTGAAACCCCAGACTGGAGCCCTGTTATAAGGACAGGTGCTCTGACACTGGAAGACAGACAATTAAGCATGAGTTCCAGTTCCCAAGTTCAGTATTAGCTTAGCAGTAGATGGCATTTTGTGTTCAAGGCCAGTGCAATCCTAAATTGCAATTTTTTCTTCACAAACATGTAATTGGCATTTCACAAATCTATTAGCTTACACAAAAGGGATCTCTTACAAAACATCTGTTAAAAATTAGCTCACTTTCATGGTTCCTTTAGAGGTTAGTTAAATTTAAGTCCCCTTAAGAGACATTAAAGTGAGACACTAGCACCGTGACATGTCTAAGGCCACTTAATTATTGGAACAGAATAATTAGTAAGAATAGGAAATGAGATGGTCTGGCTGTCTTATGTATTCATCTCAGGCTTCTTTCATTTCCACTGTCTCACAGTCAATTGTATGTGAGCTCAAACCTGCAAACACTTTTACCCAATTAGCAGCCTCTAAGTCAATGGTCTCATTCAGCTGTTTCAATTAACATTGGCTTTTACCAGGTCCCTTTGCCATTTGGATTCAATAGAATATTTATGTTAAGTGAGAACTGGTGAGGGAATAGTAGGACTCTTGTGGGCTGATATTCCATTTTATGCCTTTATAATGGAATTTCTTTAACATTTGCTTCTCAGAAGGATTCTCTCACTTCTTTTTTTTTATTTTTTTTTAATATATTTTTTTTTATTTTTTTCAGCTGCGATTCTCAGTTAATAATTCTGTTTCTTTTAAAGTTAATGCCAAATCAGTGATCTTTTATAGAGTGTTTTCTTTGTGAATGGGGAGCTAGTAAATCAGCATGGTAATTTCTGTTGTCGCCCCTCTGTATAATTTTGCTTTTGTCAGATGATTATCTGTTACGTACACAACAGTATAGTTTCTTATTTGTCATTCATCTTTCTCAGTTTTAAGATATTTGTTGCATTCCTGTCTCAAGGCTCTTTGCTTACTGACATCTGACTGCAGCAAGCTTACAGTTATTATTTATAAACCTAAAAGATATAATATTGCAAAAGGGGAAGGACACTTTAAATATAACTGTACATGAAGTATGGTTACTGAGTCATTGTTTCGGTTTTATACAGTACATATTTCTGGCTAGTGTAAAATGCACTAAGAACCAAATCTAAAAACCATATGCACCTCCTGTTTCTGTCTGAGATATTATTTATGTTTCTGGCTTTGTACCCTGAGCTAAATACAGAATGTGTAAAGACTGTTAATTAACCCTTTGAGACATGAGTTTCCCATCAATGTGTGGAACAGGAACATGTTTTTAATTAGGTAGTAAAACTCTCAGGATTTATACTCGCTCAAGATTTGCTCCATAATGAAACCAAAGGGAGTGCATGTTAAATGAATTAAGGGGGTCAGGGAGGGAGGTAACTCTGTGTTTAAATAAAGCTAAATTTGTATCATGCTCCCACTAAAGCCAGGAAACTCCTAGCCAGTGGTCCATTATTAATCCAAGATAATTAAAATGAACAGTTGTATATACAGTTTTTCTCGCTGGAAGAGGTGGTATCTTGGTCTTTACTTTTCTTTAACATTTTTGATAAGGTGTAAGATATTAATGCCCTTTGGAATTCACCAGAATGCCCAGTATTCTCCCAGTGCAGCAGACAATCAATTGAAGAACGAGCTCTGTTTGAAGCTGAGCTTGGCCCAAATTCAGTGAAAGGCTCGAGGGCTTGTCTAACGTAAAGGAAGTAAATAGTCCTGTTGAAACCAATGGAATTAGTTGCATACCGAATGTTAGCCACACACTTACATATATTAGTGAATTGTGGCCCAAAGAAACGGTTGCTGTTTAAAGGTATAATGAAATGTTGGTCTTGAGATGTGCCATAGCCCCAGAACAACAAAATACTTCAATGGGAATATAATCTTACCTGTAGCGTTATTTCAATCCTTGGTTAAAATTTATAGAGAGATTTTAATATTGATATATGCAATAAAACATGCTATAAATAAGCTTACCAAAGCACAGAGCTTGTGTTCTTATTCTGCTGTATTTGCCACTCAGTCATTTCAATTTTAAATCAGAAATTCCAGGAATGCGTAATTCAAGCAAAGGTCTTAAGGGTCTGGAAAATATCATGTTTTAAATAAAAGCTTGTTCAAGTTACCTACACACAAGGGAGGGAAAACAGTTCAAACTGGGAAGCCTATTTGTTTTTCTTTGTGTATATTTAACTTAAACGTAATATATTTCTCTCTCACTTTTTTTTTTAAGGGATTTTTATGAAACCCTTCACGGTCCTATATCGTATTTTTGAGTGCCATGTTTCAATTTAAGTGAATTTTTATGGACAAGTGATAAAACACTAAAAATAGTTCAAACTAAATGACTCCAGAGCAGCTGAAAGATCTTCAGCTGTGTAACTGTCAGTCCAGTGTAGCTCCATGGTCTTTCTCTTTGAAACGGTGCCATTTTCATTCTTCCTAGATAAAATTTCCTTCCCCACTCCCTATGTCCTTTGTAATGATCCTGGTCAAAAGCAAGTCTTGATCCTTATATGGCTTGTTAGGAGAGAGCAGAGTCATGCTTAGAGAAGGTTTGCAGATCAAAAGCCTGTAAAAGTTAAAAGAATAAAAGCTGAAATTCAATGAATCAGCTTAACCATTATCTTTTTCCCAGTGCAGCTATTTGCAGCTATGCTAACTGGATATGAATAACAGAATCACAGAATCATAGGGGTTGGAAGGGACCTCTGGAGATCATCTAGGCCAACTACAACTCTACCCCCTGACCTGGAAGTCTGGGATGGAGGGCAGAATAAACACTCTGAGATTCAGACAGAGACAGTTAGAGATCTGCTACTCCGCCTGGACCATCACAAGTCCATGGGGCTGGATGGGATCCACCCAAGGGTGCTGAGAGCTGGTGGAGGTGATTGCTGAGCTGCTTTCCACCATCTATCAGAGAAGCAGAATCCACCTCTCTGGGCAGCCTGTTCCAGTGCTCCATCACCTTGAAAGTAAAGATGATTTTCCTTGTCACAGAATCACAGAATTGTATGGGCTGGAAGGGACCTCCAGAGATCCTCGAGTCCAGCCCCCCTGCAAAGCAGGCCCTCTAGAGCAGGCTGCACTCGTCTTCTCATGGAACTTCTTGTGTTCCAGTTTGTGCCTTTTGCCCCTTGTTGTGCTGCTGGGCATGGTTGTTCACATTCTTATTTTTTATTCAACCTTGTATTTCATCCAAGAATAGATGTAAATGAGTCCTTAGGTTGAAAAGCTATGGATAGGCAGGTTCATAGAGTAGATGGGAGATATCTTTGGAGGATTATCAGTTCATGAGGTTTAATCTGTAGTTTCAAATACAATTTAAATCACTGTGAACTAGAACAGCTTTCAGAAGTAGCACCCTGTACCCTGCCGCTAAGCTGTCCAAATAGCTATGCCAATGTGGGGCTGTGGAGGTAGGGACAAGAACAAACCGTGGCCACCTTTGTCAACCAGATTGCTGTCAGAAACTAACTGTAGGTGAGACACCAGCTTTTGAAGATAAAACTGCTGTAGTATTGGTTGACCACAGAAGTGAAACATGAATTAAAATCTTAAAACGCAAACAGATTGCCATTTGGATTATCTGCAAGAAGCACGTCTTTTATGCTTTCATGTTCAAAAATACTATTATTTATACTTTTGTATTAAATAAGATTACTAGCTAGCAAACTGGGTAGCTTGCTAGCTAGCAGATCAGTTGCATGGCTCTGTACTTGTGTACTTGTACTTTAGCACAAGAATACGCTTGTGTTAAACATCAAGACTTTAATAGATGTGATCCTTTATGAGGAACATCTGACTTTTAATAGCACAATAATTTAAAATTTGAAATATCTTGAGCCTTCTACCCCTCCATTATCTTTTACTTTGCATAGTCATTTAGACTTGCTTAAAGTGAGTCTAAAGTGGGTGAAAAATGCTTGCTCATCAGCTCATACTGTTGTACACACTTACACTTGGTAGAGAGAAAGCATGTAGGATAACTAGGACTTAAAAGGATGGTTAAGTGTTGGAGCAGTTGCTGGCAGATGCAGTGAAATATTCCATCATTGTAGGCTGTGTAATTAAAACTTTGTGGGTACTTATTGTTCTTAATCTGACTCTGCTTTGAATGCAGGCCTGAAGCAGGCAAGCAGAAGTATGTGCCAGACCCCAACAGGTTGAAAATGCGCTGACATTTCTGTGCTGTGATATGTAGCTGGTATATCTTGGTGCCGCTGTCATATATGAGATCAAGGATTAAGTGAAGAGAGCATAGAGACTTATATGTAATTCTAAAGGTGGATTGTTTCATGCATGTGAGTGGCTGTGAAAATTAATTCTGTGAAAATCCCCTCCCTACCTGTCACTTTCATTGCTTGCCAGGACTGTATTCTTCTACAGAAGAAATCTTCCAGCTTTGAGAATTCTTAGTCATAAACCATGCTTCTATGATTTGTGTATGTTTGTGTGCGAAGGGTATATAATTATACAAATTTTCATTAACTTGGTGAAAGGAGAGATTACTTGTACCTGATCTGTTTGAAAATATTTGTTGTGCAGAAAATGAAGAAGAAATGTGGCTTTTTCTTGTAGCAACTGAATTGATATCCTGTTTGAGTTTCCAAAGAAAAGGAGTTACTATAACAATGTCAGATAACACGTCATTCACTACTGTTTTCATGTGTTTTCTCTCTCAGTCTGTACAGCAACAGAATAATAGCTTGGAATAGGACACTTGTCATGTGAAATTGGAATTCCTGTGCACTGCTCCTACTGCTCCTTGATATGTGGAAATGTCTAAGAACTAAGTGTGGGCTACGCTTCCTATAGATATAGAAGATAAACCACATGCTATGTAGAGCTTGTGCATGCAGTGGTGCATGGAAAGGCTAAGTCTACACCAGGAAACTCAAGTGGCCCTGCTTATAGCCTTGAGCACTTTTCTGTAGGTGCCCCGTATTGTTTTAGTTGCTGCTGTGTTTCCTGGCATGGTTTGACCTGTGCCAACTGGCAGTCTCCTAGGAAGTCCTTGGGCAAGCTCCAAGGAATAGCATAGGCCAAGGGCAACACCCAGCAGGCAGTGAGACAGGCAGACACGTGTAGGGTAGGACGATGGTTCAGCTGTATGGAACATGGAACTGTACTTGCTGCTTGCCTGTGGGCCTTTGCTGCGCATGAAATGAAGTAGAATAACTTTAGACAAAACACTTTGGACCTTGCTCTGTAAAATCACTTTACACTCGTAAACTATTCAGTATGAGCTAAATTTTCCTCTGAGTTGTCCTCATCTCCTTTGAGAGGCCAGTGCTGTGCTACAGATGTCTGCCAGCGTGGCTGCATCGCTCTGCATACAAATAGGTGTGATTCCTGATCAGCAATATAATCCCATCAGAGCTATCTAGTAGAGACACTGTTGTACTGTCAAACTATTTTTTAACATTATAGTTTGTTTAGTTTGTTCAAAACAATGAATGGCTTTATAAACTCTAATGTTCCAGGTTCCTGTACGAACAGAGTGCTGCAGCTCAGGATGCAGCCTTGGGCAGATTATGATCTAGAGATTTAAATGATACAAGGCACTTTGCAAGTGAGCTCTGTTATCCCACTATCCAACCCCTGGCAGATTCTACAAACAAACATTCATTACCCCTGCAAGCTCTCTGTGTAGCTTTTTGCATGCTTATTTCTCCTATGCAAGCAGGAGCGTGTTGTGTATTGACTCAGTTGCTGGAGAGAAACTGTTTGAACTTTCTTCCAATCCAAATGTGAAAACACAACTAACTGAAAACTCACTTCTTAGTCTAAAGAAAAAGAAACGGTTGTGCTTCCCCATTCCTTTTCAACAGCATGCAAAAAGATCTGTGTGGGAGAGGAACCATAAAGGTTCCCATTTAAAAGTTAATAGGAATTGCTTTTGTTGGTGGCTGGTACTCCACTGAAAACTGACAGAGCAGATTTATTTTTGCACTCTGTGGATCAAATTCAGCTCTGGGATAAGGAGACTGCAATTCCACTAAAGATTATAAAAATGGTGCCCATTTGTATTTTTACTCTAGCCATAAGGAGAGAAATACTTGTGTTGTCCATGCCTTAGTACACAGGCAGGGATATGAAAGTCAGTGTCTCCTTTAAGATGAGCCAAGAAAGCATGCTTATTTGCCAAAGGCCATAAGAAATCCCCCTTGTTACTTATGGCACAGGACATATGAGGAAGTCTGTTACCAACTAGGCCATCTGATTCTGTGCTTGCACTACTGTGCAAGCCACTAGCCTGTTGATGTTGGCTTACAGAAGTGGGTGCTTGAAGTAGGTGTGAATGCTGAAAATCTGGTGAAGTTGCTGAGATAATGCCTAAGCAACAGAAACATCAAACCCCTTGTGATTTGATGATGAAGTATATCAAAGATGTGTTGTCTATGTATACATGAAGAGGTGCTAGCCAATAGTCCTGGCTTATCTATCTTTTTCTATTCTTTATGCCTCAGAAACCCTGATTAATCTATTGTTGTCTCACAACTGATTTTTTTTTTCTCCCAGATAAATGTCTGAAACTTTAAGGAAATTTTTCATCCTCACACAAACTGCTTAGCTGTATTATGCTTTACAGTAAAAGTATTGTATTTGTAATTCATCAGCATTCAAGAGTATGTTAAATAAACTGGTTCTCGGAGAAGAGATGTTTCTGTCTGTCAGCCCTGAGCTGAAGCAGGACTAAAAGTGCTCCACTGTGAGTTAGCACATGCCCTGTTTCAAGCAGCAGCTTTGTAATGAAAAAAAAAACCACCTATTTCTTAGCTCCCAAGCTGTGTTGGGTAATGCCTTCTGTTCTCTAACCCCTACAGCAAGAGGCTCAGAGAAGTAACACCAAGGTAGACTTTCACAATGGGAAGGTTGTCCCATACTGGGAAAATCTTCTGCTGCCTCTTTATACAGTTTCTTTAGACACTGCAATGCATTTAGATCTATCTGTTGAAACTGCAAGGCAGTGACAATTGCAGCAGGGTTAAGAGGTTAACAGGCTTTGCTTTTTTTTTTTTTTTTTTTTTTTTAATACACTGAGTCTAAGGATCTATGGTCAGGAGTCTTCAGGGAGCAATCCTGATGATCAGTGTCTTCACTTCTACCTCTGGTTGGCCAGATCCATTCATAAATAGTCTTTTGTTGGAAGGAAGGTAAGATGGAAGTAATATACAGAGTAGGATCAAGTATACATAGTTTGGAAGGTCAAGGCTGGTCATCAGATTGTGACAACACCTGAGATTTAAGCCAGCCATTTTTCTGCTGGTGTATAGTAGCAAAAAGAAAGACTAGCATAGCTGCAAGTTCTCATCCTAGGACTATTTGGTAGGAGAAGGGGAAAACATGTTTTTGTAAGCAGCCTATTCTGAAACAAGCAGTAAGAGTGCCCATTATGTCAGCTATACATCTCATATTTCTTACTTCCCAGATTTGGAGTATTTGGATCTAATGTTTTGGTCTTGCTCAACTTCTGCTTTTAGCATTTTGGATTTGTGAAAGAATGGCAGAGACTGACAGTTCAGTGAGCAGTCTGGCTGGACTGCTGGGGTATGGGTGACAGAACAAATAACAAAATCAAATTTTAAATCATATAACTCACACTCCTAAACACATTCTGTACATCTACAGTGTTATAAAATAGAATAAATGTGAACAGTGTGCTTCATGAGTCTATGAAAGTAAACAGAACCTAGAGACATCTCGAAAGGCATGTACATATGAAAATGCAGATGAACTTGGACCTTACTCTATCCACTCTTCTATCACCTTGCTTTTCTTTGACATGAGCCAAAAATAACATAACATTTTCCATGAGTCTGAAAGCAGAAATTTTTGCTGGAATTATGATTCATTTATAGCCATAGTTAGATGGCAGGAAAGGCTGTCTGTGAGCCACATGCTAACTGAATTGGCTTTCTATACATACATATGTTCAGACATTCCCTATATAATGCTGCATTTGTAAATGTGTGCAGGGAGTGTGTGCACACAGATACACCTATAATAACTGATGTAATACTTGCTTTGGCAAGACAGGGTAAGAAGACCTTATCCTTCTGACAGTCAGGATAATGGATATTCTACATCTACTTTTTATCCAAGTTTCTGTTCATTTGATGAGTAGACCTAGTGCAATTTATCCAATATATAAAAGCACAAATAGCAAAACTTGGATAAACTTACTGAATGGATCCTTCATTCCTTTTGCTTCACTTTCAGTTAGTGGCCTTGATTTGAGACTTAATGGGAACCCTGCACGCAAGATCCTAAGAGAGAGATGTGCAGCAAGACTGTTGCTTATAGCAGTGCTTGTATCAAGCCAATGAACACAGATTTTTAGGTTAGAGTAAGACATAAATAATGGCATGAAACTTTATTTTCATATTCCCCAAACCAAGATTCCCAGCTGTGTGCTGTTTGCGCAGGCCTACTAAAAATGACCACGGGATAAAGATGCATGCTTTTTGCTTGGGTTAAAAGACCAGTCATTATGCACATTTTATTCATAGGTAAAAAGTGACTGAGATGTGTGTAAGGCTTAAGAGAAGGGAAAATAGCTTGAAGACTGGAGACTGGGTAGAAGTCACTTTCTGAGCTTCAGCTTTCATATCTGGGTTGTGTTTCCCATTATATCCTGTCTGTAGTTGAATCATAAGTAGTGGGCAATGGAAATCCTAATTGCAAGATTGTAGAGGCCACTGGAGGTGAAATCTAGTATGGAGCCAGCCCGTGGTGACGAACAGAGAGACGTCCAATTGAAAGTTTTCCAGGAATCTTTGTGGTATCTCATCCTGGCATAAATTTGTGTTCAACTCATCCCAAATAAATTGTTTCTTCTTGACAGCTCAAATGCTTTGTCTTGTATTCATCTAAAATGGCATATATATAATTTTTTCCCCAGTGGACAGTCAAAAATGTCATACTTTGTGTAATTGATAAGGATTTAAATGGAAAATTGCTTCTCAGTTAATATCGCTTTTCACGTGTTCTACATAGTTCTTTCTTCATGGAATGTTTAAAGCACTGAATATTGCTGTAGCTTATGGAAGGGATGTGTAAATAATACAAAGAACTTGCTGACAGAGGTTACAGAGGATTTTTTTTTTTAATTGATCATACCCATTTACTCTTGTACAGGTTCTCTGCTGTCCTGCTTATATCATGTTAACTGCTTGGCTGTAGTTTCATTACATGATAGACATGCTAATGAAGGCACAAAGACTGATATTTATGCTTACAAGGATTTTTTTTTTCTTTTGATCTTTGTCATGCATTTTCTCAATATTGAGCACTTACTGATAGAAATACTCAGGAGATTTAGTGAGGTTGCTCATGTAACAACCATGAAGACAAGACCAAAAATAAAGCTTTTAGAGCTATGCTTTCTTGTTCTTTTCTTGTTAACTGAAATCTGAATGCAAATCCTGAATGGGGATGCTTTCCTGTGCTGCAAAAGAGTAAAGTTGACTCCTTGAGCCAAGGCACACTTTATTTTTTAATGGCTTACGTTGATTAAACCTTTTCTTTTTCTGTTTTTAGAGAGGTTACAAAATGGCACATTCGTGTATGTATACATATATGTACTTATCTATTTTTTGCAATTTTAACTTTATTTTTTGAGACCACCTCTGGCATTAAATCTCTGCTTTTAAAAATTTCAATTGTTGTGGCTTGGCAAACCTCAAGCAGGTCTATTTGGACAGAAATTTTTTCAACAAGGAAATGAGCTGAACTAAAATGAATATAAATAAATTTGTATACAAAAATAGGGCTATTGTTGCTCTGTGTCTGGACAGTACTCTCATTTGGCCACTTAATCTCTCTGGCCTGTTTTCAGTGTCTCACACATGGAATGAAAAAGACCTAGAGCCCTGCTTCCCAGGGTAGTACTCCAACCTCGAGTTATTCCTTTACACATGTCTTGGGGAACCAGCTTTCATGTAGAAGGACAACCTCTGCTTGACTGTTTGAAAAGCAAATCAGAGGATTTTGTGGATAGATGTCCCAGACTGCTGATCTCATATAGGGAAAGGTACCTTGCTTCAGCAGGGGGCAAAGGGCTCGTGTCCTAGCGAGGATAATGTCTGGGGCAATGCCTCACTGTCAGTGTTTTCTTTAGGGTGGTTTCAAGTAGCTGCATGTTGAACACTCTTATGTCAGTTGTGCCTCCTGGTTCAAAGGCTGCTTTAGCATCTATGTTGAGGCTTATAACTCCCATTAACTGTATAGAAATCTAAGACACCTACAGCCTCTAGATGCTGCAGGGAAGTAGGCGATATGCCATTTTATTTTAATTGGATCTGCCTTTAAATGACTCTGGAATGTGTGCCCAACTGATTTGTGATCAACTTTTCCAAGAAAATCCCAGCCATGAGGAAACATTTTCAGGGTCAGTCTCATAATTTAACAGAATATATTTAAACTGAAACAGTTCTGACCAAGTGTCTTCAATTTTCTGTCTTGACAAGATTTTCTTGTGAAATCTTCTCTGATGGAGTATGAGGATCTCTTTGCAAATGTGACCTGCTGTAACCAGTGACATTTTCATAGAGAAGAGAAAGAAGAAAGATCCGTCCTTTTAAAACATACCTGTCATGTTGGTAACATGTGAATCAAGAGGCTGATGGTACTTCCCTAGCCTTCAAAACAAGGCTGTCTGGGTTGTTTCTTTTACTGCCCATGGCTGTGGTTCAATTTCTGTATAAGCCAATGGGTGTTCTGGCTGTTTGCTCCAAGAGCTGCTTGGACTGCACCCAAAGTAAACAAGAGCAGCCATGGGGAAATGCTACAGAGAGTGAAATTTCTTTCTCATTAAAAAAAAAAATAAAAAAAATCAGGCAGCTTCTTGTGGGTGCTAGTGAGAATGCCTCACAGAAGTAGAGCATAAATGTTTAACAATGTTTTCATGCCTGCAGCTTATCTGAAGAATATTACTCTTCCTAGGTTTTCAAACTGAAGCTCATTGAGCTGAGCTGAGTGTAAGCAGCTTGTGCACAGCCTTTCTGTCCCTCTGCTGAGACACTGTTTGAGTGTGAGCTGCAAGCACTGGTGTGGCAGGACAGTGCTGTGCTGCCTCCCAGACTGCATGCTTCCTCCTCTCCCAGGCCTGGAAGCACGTCACCTCATCGCTGCTTCCTCCCTTGTGCGTGCCCAGGGAGATGATGGGGGCTCCAGCCCTGCCTCTTGAACTGGTGCTAGTGCTTCTGTGGCATCAGTGTGTGCTCACAAGTAGAAAAGCCCCTGGGTTTCTCTGGTGTGCTCTGTGTGGGGGCCTGCACTCCCCACATTCAGGTTCACACCATGGGGTACTCGTCTGGCTTATAAGGGAAAGTGACCTCCTGATCCCAGCCATGCCAAAAAAACAAATGGGAATGGGCCCTGAGGCAGTCCCTCTGTGGGCGTTAGGCAAAGCACCTCTCCCTCCTTTTTGCGGTTTATTTATAGATAGCCTTATTTGTTTGTATTGTCAAGAAGTAATAATTCCTAGATTGTTTCTTAAGTGTCTTGAGAATAAAGTTCAGATGCTGCCAAGTATACACGTGACAGATAAATGAGAGTATAATGCCAGAGTCCTCCTTTGTCATGGAAATTGTGTTGGTTTCCTGTTAAGAAAATGAGAAGCAGATGTTAAAAAACACAGCCAGTGGTGTGCATGCTCATGCTGCACAGGGACAGCCTGGGCTATAAAATGGTGACTGCTAGGGGGAAGAAGGGCGGGTTTTAATTGTACTTTATTTCACTTTTATGTTTCTTTTACTTTCTTTATTTTTAAGAGCTGTCATTCAGATGTCCCTGGTAAACTATGATCTGTTACCTTCAGCTGGTTTGTGTGATTGGAAATACTAATGAGGATGCTTCCTTAGATGAGCGCATTCACTGATATTGCAAATGCTAGGCTTTTCTGTCTTTGCCAGCTACATTTATCATGAACAGAACTTGGGTTGGGCAGAGCTATTTCTTCCTATTCTTTTTTTTTTTTTTTTTCCCTTGGATTACCTCTAGCTGGCAGCCTACACCTGCAATCCTGCATCAGCTTCTTGAGAAATGAATCAGTCCTGACTCTCCTTAGAATGTTGTTTCAATGTGCAAGGCAGGGAGGGAGAAGGAATTAAAACCTTCAAGGAGACAGAAGCAGCCAGATGATTTCAGGGTGCTTCTGCAATGGAAAGACTCCCAACAAATAGGAGAATGTGTGAGATTCAGTCAGAAAGTAGCTTCTTCAGACCCCAGCCTCTCCCCACCCTCTATAGGAGAGCTGAGTGTATTGAGCAGACAGCAAAATATCAGAGGCAATTAAGTGCTAGGGAGGGTGCCATAGGAAAATACACAGTGAATATATGTTATTATTTATAAAGCTGCTTGCTCAAGTAGTTTCATGAAACACACCTCTCTTCTGCGAGAGTATGAAACTATGTGAGATCTAGGATATGCCAACCATAGTGAAAAAGACCTGTGTTTTTTTTTTCACCCTCATTTTTCAGATGACTGTCCTGATTCTCAGTTGCTCTGCGGACTTCTTAATGACCTGTTGCTGTGGTGCCACTTCCTGTTTGTACAATATGTTGACATATTTGAAAGCTTGTTCTGTCTTCCCTGTAATTGATATTAAATATATACACATATTATACATGTGTGTACGTATAAACGCTCCCAACAGGAAATGGACAGGGTTGTGGCAGGCTTCAGCTTGAGGCACTGGAGCCATCCACCAGGGAGCCTCTCCGCAGATGGAGAGAGCCCAAAGTAAGGGTAAGCGTGCACACCCTTCAGAGCTTAAACTGATGTTTCCCCATAAGCAGCTAAGTGCATTTGGAGTGAATTTGGATTTGGATTTGGAGTGAGACCAAGGCAGGCAGCATGAAGTAGACATATTTGCAACTTGCCTGTCAATATCTGAAATTTTCAAAAGTTCTTGAAAAGTGGAAGTACTCTTTTTCTATTTGACAAGTTCTCATGCTGTTGTATTTGTCGTATTTTTTTGTCTCTATCCAAAGGTCTTTTATCTTGAATTTCTTGTTTTTCCATCTGGATTTTCTCCCCTTTATTTAACAACTAGGTACAGGTGTGCGTGTATATACATTTATTTTGGAAATGTACAAATCTAACACTGGTGATCTGGCTGTAATTTCAGTGGGTTGTGAGAGCAGAAGGTAGACAACTCACTCTTTATATCTCGAGTAATGAAATCACTTAAATTCATTGGAAGTCTGTACGTCTGGATAAATAGGTGAGAGAGATTTTAACACTGCATGCAGTTTGCTCAGCTATAAAGTACAATCCAAGCTTCTTTATTTACCGTAGGAAATCTGTATGTTTTTGTGTGCTTCCACGAGGATGGCTAACTTAAGCATGCATTACCTTTCAATTCTGCTTTGTCTCTTCCTTGTTTGTCACGTCTTTAATCCATGCAGTGAGGACAGGCAAGTGCTGGATTCCTGGATGTGATTAAAAGGTCACATCCTCTCACAGTGGTTGCTATTCCACTTCTAACCTCAGGATTGCAGGGGAGAGCAAGTCTTGAAATGCTCAAGCACTTTTTTTTTTTAAAAGTAACCACCAATACTTATCTCAACCATCTAATGCTCTGTTATCTACAAAACTGTATTGGAAAGAATCATCCCTGTGGAATATGTTTTCTTGTTAAAGTTATATTTGGAACAGCAATAGATCGCGTTTTGCTGCAGGACTTTGTTTCCACATCCAATCCAGGTTGAAATTGGAAAAAAAAGGTATATGAAAATGTGTAGGCTGTTTCTTACGCTATCTGGTGACTGGAATGAAATTGCATTGATGACATGGTATAAGTGATTCAGGCACTTAAAGGGTTCAGGGGATTAGATTTTCTTTTTTTCTATGGAAGATGGCATCAAACAAATGCCTCAGTGGCAGTTGCTTCAGAAGGGTAAGGTGGAGGCTCAGAATTTTCCTGCCCCGAAAGTGTGTGTCTTTTCATGTCATATTTAATGTAATTTGGGACAGTAAAACAGAAAGTGTTCCCCTGCTGATGCCAGTGTTGTACTCTGTAACTAAGCAGTGCATCATATATCTAAGCACATCCAGTTTTAATAACTCCAGAATTTTTCAAGATGCAATTTCTGCGTTTCTGGTTCATTTCATGCAGACAATATTGCCAGTCACAGCCATGAGCTTTCAACACAGGAAGAAGAGATGGGTTTCCCATTGGGCTCTTGTCAGTGGAACTCTGTAGCACTTTGAAGGGTTCATTAGTCAGGAGCTTAGCCTCTCTTCCAGGGAGTTGATGCTGTTTTAGTCTTGCTGACTAAACAGTGTGTTGAGTTCCTGGTTCTGATTGGGGATGATTATAAATCTTTAAGTCCCACAAATATGACACTTTTCCAGACCTACATATTATTCAAATCTTTTTAAGATCCACTTTTCCCCCCTGAAGTTACTAAGATAATTCATTTATTTACAAACAAACAAACCAAAAACAAAACAAAAAAACCCACCACAAGTAAACTCCCTCGATGTAGGTGTCCCTGTTCAGTGCAGGGGAGTTGGACCAGATGACTTCTAAGTGTCCCTTTCAACTCAAACAATTCTATGATTGTTGTTATTATTTGTGGTAGAAGAGCTCTCTTAAAACACTAAGAAAAACTACACAGTTTTGAGAAGGAGGCCAGGTTAAGTGTGTTTGTTGTTGTTGTTTTTTGTTTGTTTGTTTGTTTTAAAGTAGATTCCCGTGAGTTGCAAACTCCTCTTTTGTAAGAACACTTCTTGCTGGCTGGGGGGAGCACAGATGAGAAGGGCTGAGCAGCTCCTTCCCTGCAGGAGGCACGCGGAGGTCTGGTGGCTGCCAGCCAGTGGGACCCCCTGCATCAGCTGCTGGTACAAACTGGGTGTTTTCTGCGGCGCTAGCCGGAAAGCCTTGCAGGTTTAGACATGAGCAAACGCCAGCAGTTGTTGGTGCATGTCTCGGTTTTCAGAGCCTGCGACTGAACACCTTGGCAAGAAGATGGCGCTGGCACTCTGAGATTGGGATTTCCTGCAGCTGGTGACTTCGGATCCACGGGGATGCCTTTTCCACTTGATGCAGCCTGTAGAGTTTGTTTAAAAACAACTTCCCTGCAGCTGTTTTATGTTGTGATTTTGTTGTTGTTGTTCTGATTTCTTTTTTAAACGCTTTGGCACTTATAAACTCCTGTTCACTAGCAAATAGGGTCCCCTCTTCCCTTGTGAAATAAATGCTGCCTCAACTAGCTCATGTCTTACACAACCTTCATTGTACCCCAGCACCAACCAGCTCTGGGAAGCTTTCTGTTACAATGAGCTGCTTTGTGAAGAGCTTGTGGTGGTGACCTCTTGGAGCAGGGGTTGGTTTTGGTATGGTGGAGGGCATGGAGGGCCCCTGTGCGGGTGTCAGCATGGGGCTCTGTACTTTTGCTGACTTAAGAACTCAGGATGTAACTCCAAACATCATTGTGTTCCCAAACTCACCTCCCAGTGCCTGCCTCTTGTGTGTTTATATCAAATTCCATGTGTCAGGCACGACTTGATCAAGATCAAGTATTCCCTCTTTCCTAGGCTATGAAGTTTTAGCATCTCATTGAATCGAGTTCACTTTACTCTTGAACTTTATTGTCTACTTTTCCCCACTTTGTTGTATAACCAACCGTTTTGGTGAATGCTGGCCATCCATGTTACTGGGCAGTTGTTTTAGTTTGCTCTGGGTGTGTACACACAGAGCATTTCAAGTAAATAAAATGTGCTCCCGCTTCCATGGAGTTTGTATTAATATTTCTCCTAAGACTATTGCTTGTATACCCTGCTACATATACTAAGTAGAATTTTTGTGTGCCATTACTGTAGTACAGGATATGAAAGGGTTAAAGTCTGTATTGTCACAGACTACCTAGATGACCTATCTGTACATACCTCTATTTTTCTAGACAATTTTTTTTTTTAATAATACAAAAAAAGCTCTTAAACCTTTTATTTTGTGAAAGCATTAATTTAATAATTGTAAATACTCTCCTGCTAACAAATTTGCTCATGCTGCATAATCTATACTAATTTCTCTTTTAAGTCACTGGGAGGAGGTAGGAGTGCCAGGGAGAAGGCAGCATTTATGAACTCAGTGCTGGGTTGAGTGATTCAGCCAAGCATTTCCTGCTGGTACAGTGGTTACCCCAGTATGCAATTTGTGCAAAACGGGTAGATGATTTTCTTCGTGAGTGTTAAGTACAAAGGCTACTCCATCTAATTGCATAATCCCCTAGGAGTTCTCTGGGCATTTATTTAACACTAATTGCATGTGTAAATGTTCTTAATTTACAGCGTGTGAAAGTTGCAATGAATGCACACAACAGAGGATGTCAAAGTGACATTTCATGGAAAGATGTAGTTAAAGCAGTGTTAAGTTACTTCTAAATAAGATTAATCATTTATTGAAGTTCAAAGCTCATCAGAGCACAGGGACAAGTATACGATGACTTATTCTTGTTTGAAAGTAACTTGTGGAGGGAAGTTGCTCTAAATTTTCTAATATAACCTAGTGCATTGCAGTAAATGATGAACTTAAGGTCTTAAAAAGTTAAGCAGGGCAAGCAATTCAGTGCAAGGCAAAGAACTTGGCTTGGCAACCATTGCACAAAGCTTGCTTGGGCTGTTAATTAGAGCTTGCATTGTAATAGATCTGTGCAGTCCCAGGCACTGCATAGAGCTGTACTCAGGGGGCCCTAGAGCTCCAAATGGAGCCTCGGAGAGTGCAGGAGTTTCATAAAGGTCTCAGGACAGGTGAATAGAATTATTTGGAAAGGAACTTGCAGCCCCAGTGCTCTGTCAGCTGTTTTCCACTGGTGGAGACAAAGCTGTAATCCTCTCTGTAATCAAATAACAGCTGGCACTCAAACTCTTAGAAAAACTTTCAAGTACCAGGTTCTCTCTGTTTGTGCTGGATTTTACAGGCCAAAGTAACTCAGGAAATCATACAATGAAGAAAATTATGCTTTCTGTAACAGGATTATACACTCTAGAAACACCTTTGCCTGCAAGCCCTACTTTGTGGTGCATGCTGCTCAAGCATACAGAAGTAGATTTGAAGAGGAAAAGGCATATGTTTTATGGTATCTGTTAACAGGAGCAGAGTTCAAGCAGCCCATGTTCAGTCAGTTTGCCAGCCTAGCTTTTGTGGATGTGGACTTCTACCTCAGTCTCAGTGCTTTCAGACAAGAAATGATTCCCGCAGGAACTGGAGTGTGATAATTCATATAGAAAGGCAATCCAGCAGGATTTGACAGAATGAGTGGAAAAGATGAAGGCTGATACACATATGTCCTTGTCTGTCTGTGAGGTGTCTTGAGTTCTTATTAGCTACAAGAGCAATGCTGATTGAATGCTGGGGACTCTCTATTCTGAAAATTAGATAGGTGTATTCATGCAATTAGTCATATTTTGTGAGAATTTCAGACTTGCTAATCTTCAGAGGAGTATGGTGTAGTGTATGATCATATCTTCTCCATCTGTGCAGAGTGGTGAACATTTTACTTCCAGACACGGTGGAAAGAATTTGTTTTACCACAGATTTCCACGGTGAGGAGTAAATCTGCAAAAGAAGCAAAGCACCCTGTCACCTTGGGCCTAGGTGTCTCCTACGTAATAGAATCCACAACAAAAAAATCTGGTGTCTGTAGTGTAGAGGTGGAATTACATGTGTCAGAATAGAGTCTGACAGTACCAAGGTACAGGGGAAAGAGTCATTTATGCTTTCCGGTGGGCATGCTGAAGAGAAGCATGTGTTTTAAATTTTGTCCAACTTGGAGCTGAGCATTACAGTGTTTTTTTTTCAGCCATTCTCAAAGGAGGAACATGTCAGGAATGAACAGAAGAAGAGTTGATCATATCTGAATGCCAGAAACATAAATTAATGTGCATGTGAATCTTGGTCCAGGATTCAAGCCAGTTCTTTTGCTAGACTAAATGGCCTCATCATCCACATGTGAAACTGCTGAGGAGAGCTGGAGGAAGTTCATGCATGATGAGGAAAACCGAACATCTCTTGCAACTGGGCCCTTCATGATTAATGGAAAGAGTCCAGTAATTCAAACATATGCTTTTGGTCTCGAGGGAAAAAGTGGTTGTGATTAAAAATCACCTTCTCTTCATTAGTTTCCTCTGTTTTCCCAAGATGGAGCAAAAACCTGAAAGAAGTATGAGTGGACTGAGCAGTTTAGTTTAAAACAAAACAGGATGGCCACAAACCTGCGCATTCCCTGTATGCTGCACTGTGCCGGGAGGCTTTGGCGTTCTGTGAAGGGCTGGTTTGTCTCCTCACTTGCTGCTTGCTCTTTGGCAGGAGCTGTGTGTACTAAGCTCAGTCTTACCCGCAGCTTCCGGAGCAATGAGACCACAGAGGGAGAAGCCTGTATGACACACAAGGAACTGTGAAGTCTGTGCTGAGGAAGCCTTTCAGGTGTGATATTCCAGATAAGGACACTTGCCAGAACCTCCTACAAGGCTGGTCCTGAAAGTGGAAGGACAACCTTCTGGCCCCTCTAACAAGCTATGATGGAGGTGGTCTCTGCAGGTGAAATCTGCTGTTGTGGGAGAAAACCAAATAACTGGTAACCTTGGAGGCCTTCAAGCCAGGTCAGCTAAGGAGGAACAGCTTTATTGTAACAAGTGGATACAAGAGCACTGGGGTGCATTTGTTGCAGGGTTTAGCTAATGTGCTGTGTTTAAACAGCTTAAGTTGTACCAAAACTCTAAAAGAGACCAAGTTCTCTCCTGTGTTTCAAAAGTTCAGTCACTTGAGCTGGTGGATCTAGTGCTGGATTGTTCATCTCTTTGTACAGCACAGGTGTATGGAAAGCAGCATTTATTCCAGCCCAGGGTTTTCTAGGCTTGTGAACTATCAGTAAGAAGTGGTGATGTACCATGGCCCTGGAGGGAGGGGAGCTAGGGGAGAAGGTGCTGAGAATATTGTAAAGGATGAGGACCAGGAACCACAGTGCTCATGAGTCATAGTGCAGACTTGGACATCATTGAGGAATATGAAGAAGACAGGGCTCAGAGCAGGTGGGAAGACCCCAGCCAGGAACCAACAGGAACTGAGTGCAGCTGCTGCTCACAGAGTAACTGGTTGATGCCCAACCAAGTGTTTGTGTTCTGAGGCCCCACCTGTATGGACCCAGCTGTTGAAAGAAAAGCAAATTGTTAAATCTTTCTTGTCCTGTCTTCTCTAATTATTTGAAGGGGGTGGTTCTTAAAGAGTTAACTGCCTAGATTTCATCATAATGAAATCTGGACTTACTTTCTGAGTTCAGAAGTTTTTCATTCTCTTTTGGTGAGCCCGTATAGATTAAAGCACAATTCTGGCTGGCCCCCTGTCTCACCTAAAAGCTCTGTAAGAATGAATTTGCTGTGCCTCTTTGTACCCCAAGTGTGTGCTTGTGCAAAAGCAAGTGTTAATACCGGAGGCTTATAAAAATGAATCCTGCAATTAAAATAAATATCAATGAATAAATTGTCATTAGTAAGGACAAGTTCATACTTTGTCTGAAATGTTTTTAACTCAAGTGTCATGGAAAATTTAAAAGAAATCTGCCATTAGTAGTACAGGAGAACTGCCTGTCATGTCATTTGAATACCTTATTAAGGACTATTCTTACTGAATGGATTAAGTTATGCCTGAGGTGAAATATTGTCCAAGATAGAGAGCATCCAAACTCATGTAATTAAGAGTTTCTAAAATTTCACCATAACATTCTGTGCATGCTTATAATTACCCCATTGACACCCTTTAAAAGTCCCAGTAAAAAGTGATATAAGCTTTTAAGGTTCCCCAAATGAACATCTAAGTGGATGTGTAATAGAGAACTTTTAGAATAGAGGTTTTAACAGAAGCTTTTGTTTAGCATTGATTTTTCCGTTGGTGGACCAGATTCTGAAGTAGACCTTTTTTTCTTTTTTTTTTTTTTCCTGAGGCAACCGCTGTTCATTTCCATGGAGCAATACTTAACTAACATTTAAGTAACTGGCTTATTTAAAATACCTTGGTGGGGTACAGGTGTGTACATTTAACCCAGAGGGAAAACTGACCAGGAAAAGAACAATTACAGGATCTCTCTTCTCCCCCTCCCTTGCCACTCCTGCTTGCCCAAGAGGAAAAAGAATCGTATTTCAGATCCGAGGAAGTCACACTTGCCCTGTTTGTTCTCTGATACAGGCCTGTAAACAGAGACATTCAGTCTGTAAACAAGTCAACCTTACAAAGTGACTGAAAGATAACAGTCCTCCATCTAACAGTGGGAGAGGAAGGTGGGAGCAGGGGGAGGAATGATAGAGAGGCTGCAATAAAAACAGGAAGGTCTCTGTTGGTCCTCTTGAAGTTAGCGGTTAAAAACATCAAAGTGTGGCGTGTGTTTTTTTCAACCAGACTGCTGTGTCACTTTATAATTCTACATATAGCAACTGTCCAGCAGCTAACATACTGCAACTGTTAGTGTGAGCTGTGCTTTGATTTAGAGGAACTGTATCCAGCTTCGGGCATGTTAAGCTAAAGAATCTCTTGTAGATTTACTTAACATGCTGTGTGCCATTGAAGAAATTTTAACTTTTCAGAGCTGTTAATTACAAGCTGGCCAGGATTTTTTTCTTCACATTAAAAAAAAATAAAATAAAAAATACTAACAACAACAACAAACCCTCACCAATTGCACTCCTCTCTTCAAAATCCAAATAATTTTCCCATACTCTGAAGTCTTCTCAGAATTTCCTACCTTGAAATTTTAAGTGAAAACCAAGATGGCATTGGAAAGGAAGGAAAAACATCTATTCTGTATATATCAAAGCAAAAATGTCCATACGCTCAGCACAGTTCTAGGAAATATAAATTATTCAACAGCTGCTTCAGCAAAGAAATTCTTAGAGTTTGAAGCCAGCAGAGTGCATCAGTTCTCTTAGCTGGGGGAAGGTATTTTGTTTTCTGAAAATAAAATACTCAGAGAACTGTTTGGCATTCTTGTCTGCCCTTGGAGAAGCAGCCAAATAAAGATAGGTGGGATAGGCAGAGAAGGGCGGGAGCCTTTAAAGTGGGAAGAGGAACAGCATTGTTCTAAGAGGGGAATAGCAAACTGTCATGTGCATAGTGTTAGATGGCGTTTCTCCAGTGTTTTGTACAGGCAGACCAGTCTGATTTATTATTATTCAAAAAACTGACTTGCACTGAACAATGTTTGTTTGTAGGTTTAGCATAAGAAGAAAAGATTTTCACTTTGCAAACTGACACCAGTAACAACTCTGTCCATGGAGAGAGCAGTTGGAATTGCAGGGTTAGATGGTTGGTTCTGATGTGTGCCATCACCAGATACGATAGGTAAAATGTCGGGACCACATGATGACTTAAATTTCCTCCAGCTGTGATTCAAGATTTTAACCTCCATTCTTAGCTACTGATCAAAGGTAATGAGCGCTCTCAGCAGTGGTGAAGCTGCAGTGTAGATTTTTAAATGGAGGTCAGCAGTGCAGAGCTCATTCAGGGGACGGATTTGCCTGGGGTTCCATTCACAGGAAGGAATTGAACAGGCCACTGGTTGCATCCACTAGGTGAAGCAGACCTGCACTCTTCTTTCTTCTGGTGTATCTTAATGATCTACACAGTCAAGTACTCTAGATAGATGGCTAGTGTGATATCTGTAAGCTATTTCTAAAGGATCTCTTTTCTACTGCGAACGTATCTTTTCATATACTTCCACTAAAGGGAAATTCTTTTACTTCTTGTAGCTTAATAATGAAGAAAATAAGTAGAAGGCAATTTAAGCTTACAAATCACTTCAGGCGAACCTGTATTTAAATGGAGTGTTGATACTGACTTCTAATAATGTTTACTTTATATATTATCAGCCATTCTAAAAATGTCTGGTCTGTGTAATATCCCTAATAGTGAGCAGCTATAACAATGTGAATGCATGCTCTGTCTGTAGAACAGATTAAATCAAAAGACCTGCAGCATTATTAGGTAGAATCACTTATGGGTGATAATGTACTAAAAGAAAGATCTGCAGTTGTTATTTATCCAAAGTTCCATTCATATCAGCTTAAACTGAGACTTTGCTTTTAACTGATGGGTTATGTGCCTAAAATATTACACGGGCACTTGAAAGTGTTCATGCAAACACCCAGTTGAATGCTTTTTAAAAATCTTTTTAAAGTGTAAGGTGAAAAGTATGTCCCTGAGGAACTTCAAAAGTCTTAAATATTGTTTCTTCAAATAAGTATGTGTAACCTTCTGCTGCGGAACACAGGTTGGGAACAGGTACCCTTGCATTTCCTTTGTGTCCCTCGAAATTCCTTTAGACACACAGGTAAATACACACAGATTTCCCAGTGTTTCCTTGGAACAACTGGTTAAACTGGACTGGTCCAAGCAGTGTGTAATACTGGTACATCAAAGATATTTTAGTGCTTTTTGAAGCTTGTAATTGTCACAGAAAAGTATCATAGAATCATAGAATCAGAGAATCACAAGATTGGAAAGAACCTTCAAGATCATTTAGTCCAACCGTCAAGGTTGGACTAAAAAACCTATGCAAACCGTATTGGTTTGTCTCTTCTGTCTGCATTTCTCTATCATCTTCTCAATATTAATAATTTCTCAATCTTTATGTTACTTCTTCCAAACCTGTTTTGTGTTTCTTTCAAAAGATCATAATCCCAGTATCACAACCCCAACCAACCATTGGTTAAATCCCAGTCAATTTTAAAATTTCACCGATATAACAAAGAGGTGAGTTGTTATTGCTGTCTAGTCTCATAACTGGGGTTCATCTTGAGAAACTGTGGGAATTTCATGAGTATGAGCTTAAATTTTGAACACATACATGCAGTATGTGTCTTTCAGAAACTTCTTCAATCCGCACTGTTGCCCACAGAGGCTAGTGGAAAATGAGAATTGAGATTGCCTGGCAGCTTAGAGGCTTTTTCCCTTGTGGAAATTAGCTGGCAGTGTGCAAAATTTGAGTGAATAATGAAACAAAGCGTTTACAAGCACCCATCAGATAAAAGCCACAAAGTTACTTCAAAGGTATTAATGCATCTTTTTATTTGCTTTTTGTGCACATTCATATGCATAACGTTGTGTTTGGAAGACTGTCCATGATAGAGAAATTCCAGTGTACAAGCATGAATAAATATGAGCAAATGTTCATCAGATGTTCATACCACAAGTGGCTTGCTCAGTTCTTTTTCCTGTTTTTCAGCGCTTGCCATCCATTTGGAGCAGATAAAATATAACATGAATTAGAGCATTTGGTGTGGTTTGTTTGTTTGTTTTTAAGTAAGTGTCCAAGTAGCGGTTACAAAGATTCTTATGTGAGCAGCCACATTCTAAAATGTATTTCTGGAATATGATTACAGCAATATGGGTAACAAATAAGTTAATTTTTAAGTTGCTTCATGGATAGAAAAGCCTGCTTTCTACTTGTAGTTCACACCTCTGTTGGATTACAAGTAGTTATGAATATTTAAAGTTAACTTGAGTGTATTGTATGCCTCAGAAACCTGCCATCTTTCAGGTAGCCAGGATCCAAAAATCAATTTTTTCTACTCGGTGATTCATTTATTTATTTTTTTAACCTTTTGAGATGTATTAACAGCTATGAAAGTTACCTTTAGCAAGAATTACTAAAAGTTAAATTCATATGTTGCTTATCATATAGGTATTATGTGAACTTTATTGATGAGTTTCTCTAGGAGCCTGGATGTCATCAAAACCATTAAAATCAATGAGAGCCCTTCTAGTGTCTCATCTGCTTTAGCTGAGGCTGTACAAACTTTACTGGCATAACGGCTCACTTTATATATAACTCTAACTCTGTGTTAGATATTCAGTTCCTTGTGTCCCCTCCCATTTTAAGGGACACTTTTCAGTGCAGCTGACAAAACCACAGTGCTGTCAATAAAGGCATATTTAATGCTGGGCTAGCAGAAAAATCCACCGACTTAGCTAAGGTAAGATTTGTCAGCGCAAATATGCATGTATTGATATAGTTCACAAAGTGTTTGAAAGAGTGGTGGCCCATAATTTGTCGAATAAAATGAAGATCCTGCGTGTGACTATTCAGTAAAAACGTGGTGGGAAAACAAAAGTTTTTGGTACTCCAGTAAAGCATTTCTTCTTCAGAGACTTATATTACCGAGCACCTTTTTCCTCTTCCTCACTGTTCTCATATACTGAGAAAAAATACGATTCTTTTCTTCTTGTCACTATTTTCAATCTAAATAATTAACATACAGTGAATTAAAAAATAGTAATAAATTGGCTGTTTAGTATCTGCTATTCTTGCTTGTGAACCTGAAGTTTTCATGATGGCATCATGCATATGAGGGAGCCAAATAACAACAGTATCACTGCAGAAAGGTGTGCTGATCTCCAGGTGGGCACAGAGGATAACAGAGAGTTCCTTATAGTTTGATTTCAGCTCGCCAAAAGCCTGGGGAATTGTGGATTTTATATGTCCGGAGCTAAGCAGCACAGAGTTTGTCTGGTTAACTCAAAATGACTAGATCATGCCTGGTAGCTGGTCCTGGAAACCTGACCCTTGTCACAGGCTGACTACATCAATTTGCAGTAGATTGATGATGTATAGACTTGGGATGCCCCAGGGGAGGCCTAAGAAACATTGTATTGTTAATCCATACCCCCCATTAGCTTCTTCTGTGCTGGGTTTAAACTAACTGCCAGGGCTTGATGTTATTGTTGATTGCCTTTTGAATGAAAGGATGTATGGGAGAAAGAAGGTATTCTAAAGTTTAAAACCTAATGGCAAAATTCTTAGTTTTCCTCTATATCCCTGTTGTCAAATGCCAGGAATTTGTACATTTTATTAATTGACTGATTTGGCATTCTCTTTGACAGCCTGAGCCTTCTCTCCATAACACTCTCTATCCTTTTCCAAGTTGTGGCAGGCATATTATATAACCTATAATCAATTTGCATTTCACTACCATTCGTCAGCTCTTGCTCTGCCTATGAACACCATTAGTCCTGCATTCGTTGTTTCTTTCTGTACTTTGAGATGTGTTGCTTAACCATTTCTTCAGAGCAGTGTGTGGTTTTGAATGGAGGGAGGCTGTAGTTTTAAACGTGGTTTCCATCAAACAGTAACATCTTTGTCAAACTTCAACAGAATTAACCTTAACTGCCAAGGAAGTTTTGACTGCCATCATAAAAATGTTTGATTAGTGTTAATAATTTATTAAATTGGTTTGTCCTGACACTGCCAACATGCTGGAAATCTCTCAACCATTAAAACATTAACAGAGACTGTAATACAATGCTCCTTCTGTTCCATGTTTTATTTCAAGACCACATTCTTATGAGCCTTGTTCTGTGGTGTTCCAATATGCTCTCATTAGGACTGCACTAAAAGATGAAATATGAAAAATATTAAAAAGCGTGGGAATGCAGAATAGAGCATGCTGGATATAGTTTTGTGGGTAACACTGCTGTGATTAAATTTTGCAAAGCAAACCTGTTGTTGCAATATGGGAAAATAAATTTACTAGGAAAGTATTTCAGTGAAGGAGGCCCAATGTATTGGATAACTTATGTATTTCAGGAGGCTGGGAAAAGTGTAGTTCAGAATTTCTACTAAGATCTGAAAGCTGATATCAGACCTGCATATGTTGAAGCATGCTGGTCAATTATGTAAGAAACAAGATCCTCTTTAAAACAAGCATTGATGCCTTGAGAATTGATTGATCACGTTTTTATTTGATAGTTGATATCTGCACTTGAATTACCAATGGTTGGAGCTGTCCTATATTCTGCCAGAAACACCTGCTTTGGCTCATGCAGACTCCATAAATGCATGTGATGTATTCTGTATATGGCCATTTAAATAATAAGAGTTTGGTTTACTTTCTGACTAGGTGGAAGACTGGAACAGAGGCTCAATTTATCCTTTGTGGTTTGCTGCTAATCTTGGTGAAATTCCATGAGCAATTTATTTTTATTATTTATTGAGGAATTAAGATTTTTTCCCTACTTAATACACACTTGGGAGCTCCAAATCTATCTTAGATTTGTTGACTGAGGTTGCAGGTTATTTGAGGAAGCACAGAGACGTTGTCAGGTGAAAATAAAATCTTAATTTTTGCATCCCAGTCATGAACACATATTAAGAACAGTTTCTGTACTTATTTTGAAGCTTAATCGAAGACTGTTGAGATTTGGGAACAAAGTACTCCAAAATTATTCATAACAGGTGGATTGATCCTCTCTCGGTTCATCTCTCCTTAGTACCTGAAAAACTATGATTGGCACGTTAGTGAAAAGTATTTTTTATTCTGTGAGAGGAGATAAGCATACATATATTTCCAAAACTGTATGCATTTTCTAGGTGAGAAGAGCAAATCCTTTAAGCAAGATTTGCTTTGTTTCTGTATCTTATCATCCCCAGGTACTAAGCTGCAAGGAGTTCCAGTCTGAAATGGTTGACTGTAAGTCAGAAGACTGATTTACAGTGAGGCCAACAATAAAAGAACTTGGCTTGTCTTCCATTCAGTCTCCCCTGATTTCTCTTTTCTGTTATGGGAACAATTTTCTGGAAATTATCGCATAGATCAATCTTTCTGCAGAAAGTCATTTTTAATGAACTAACAGCACTGTGAATGCTAATTTGTTTGAGTAAGTACTATGCCTTATAAGATGTTGGCAAGAACTGTGTAGCAACAGTACATGAATATGTAGAAAACAATCAATTGTATCAACATCAGAAAGTAATATTTCATCAACTTGATAAAATCCCAATAGATCTGTCAAATATGTGTGTTCTGGGAATGGACTGAGTGTAAACATTAAAATTGTGGCTGTGGAACTGACAGGAATAGAGTTACTCTTGCTCTTTTATGTTGTTTCCTTTTGTAATTGTTTCTTAATTACTTGCTGTGCTAATAATGAAAATTGCTGAACAGTCTGAAACCTCAAACCAGTTCTACATTTATTAATTGGAAAAGGAAGATAAGCAGAGCACTTGACTGTGCTATGTGTTATGTGAGATATTTTGAGACTTCAGACATGGGGATTTTTTGGTATATGTTTGATTTTTCTTAGCAAAGTCACCAGCAATCAAACAATTTCCTCATGATTGTTATTAGGAACATTAGCCTTTGTATATCAAGGTGTTTGTTTACCTCTGTTCTTCACTTCAGTAAGATAAAGGAAAGAAAGCACACTTACCAAGGGCTAAGATGTTTCCATCTAAAGCCATTCTCTGCTTCTCCTGATGGTTAGCTATGCTTAAATGATCAATGAGTCTTTTCAAATTGTAAACCAAACATTGTGTATTACCTGTGTAGAAAAGGAAAGGTGAAGAATATGGTGTTCATGGCTACTGCATTCCCATGCAATTTTATTTCACAAGTAAAGAAAGTTGGAAATTTTTGAATTAAGTCCATAAACTAATTATTTTCAGTTCAAATGTTGTTTCTTCTGTAACAAAATGCCTGACTCAGTGATTTGTAAATGCCCCGCAGTTACATGCCCCTGAGTGTGATCTAATGAGGATTGCGGGGTGCCTCTTAGATCACGTTGGGAAATTAAAGGAACATTCTTTTCTTCTGGGTTTTCAGACTAATTATTCTCTTCTTTTATGTGAGAACAATTCCTATATATGTTTAAATTGTTTTCAATGGCACCATTTTCCTGTCCACAGCTTTGATGTACTGCGCACACATACAAGAAGGCTATGTTTTGATCGCCGTGGTCAATAGATCCTGTCACGGCCCTAACTGCTTAATGATGAATTCATATATGGTTGTATGAATGAACTGAAATTCAACAGAGGAAGAAAAGCTCTGCTCTGTTCAAAACAAGACCATGTTTCCTGCTTTTCATCTCTAGTTATTTGCACCCATCTTTTTACCCATATTTCGGTCTTTTAGGAACAGTGCAGTTAATGAGTAAATGGACTGCAAATATCTCTGACCCCGTTCTCTGCTCATGTACTGTGACTTGAAGCTTGAATTGATAGTGCCTATTACTTGTATCTCTGCTTTTAATTTCAGCGTATTTGGTGACTTTGTTTATCCTTCTGCTACAGCAGTTAATTCCAGCAAATCTCTGTAAAATAATGTGCAAGGAAGACTGCACAGTTTTCACTGACTTTCACTCATAGCTACAAACTCGTCTTCTTTATCGTTTCTAGTCACCCATAGTAATAACAACAGTACCCAAAATACTGGTTAGTTCAGAATTGTGCATTAAAAATATTGCTTTCTAATGCTTAGCTTTCCCCAGCATTAACCAGGGAAAATTATAGAGGCTAGCACTCCTGTTCTTTGACTATTGCATAATCTGTAAATTTGTGTAACAGAACAAAATCTTGATGTAATTCTGTAACTCTGACTGAGTTTTCTCTAGAGGAGGGCTTCTTCAGTTAATAGATTGTTTGTCTGTAGTTGTTTCAATGATTTGTGTGATACTGAAATCCAGGAGTACACTGAAAGAAAACAAAAACCAAACTGGATGAAATTTGATTGACAGTCAGTTAGTTATAAGCTAGTATGCCTCATCATGAAAATTGAACAATGCAAGGCAGAAGGATCCAACATGGAAACTGTGATCCTGCACAATGCAAAACAAGAAGACAGAAAGGGTTCGATAATGCTAGAATGATCCTGGAGTGATAACTGACAGTTTAGGAGGGAAAAAAAACAACAGCAGAAATAGCCTATATTTAAATAATGAATGAGTAATGAGCATCAGTCTTGCAGAAGCACTAATTTCAAACACAGTTTTGAATCAGAACAGCAAACAAGAAAGACTTTGACATTTGAAAATGAGAAAACCAGGATGGCAAATCGAGATACAAGAATGAAAGAATGTCAAATATGGATCTTCTTGTTTGTGGCTAGGAACTGAAACAGCCATGCTTTGTGTGCCACGCTTGTTTTGTTTCCTAGAGCAATAAGGTTATGGATTTCAACCTGTTACAACTTCTTGTCTCTCTAGATCTGTGTCTCTTTAGTCATGAATTTAACTGCATGAGCAGTATAGTCAGCAAACAGGGTGATACAAATTAATACTAACACCTGCTTAAATTACAGTCTCCAAGCCACTCAGGAGCATAACATTTCTAAAAGCAAATATTACGTATTTTGTTACTCACTGAGCCTTTGAATTGTTTGGATCAGTCTTTCACATTTCTGAATTGTCTTTTTGTTCTACTTACCCTAAATCAGTAGTTAAAAACTTATGTCCAGAGCTAGGTGGAAAAAGCAGAGATATAGCTGCTATTTTCTCATCATATATCCAAGCGAATAGTCATCATAGTAATGCCTTCACTTGAAACTGTAAATCAAATTGTTCTTGTAAACAGAGGTGGAAAAAGCAAAGACAGGCACTCATAATTTTATCCTGTTTCTGCATAGTGACTGAAGTTTGACAGTTGTTGCGGCAGACTTTTGTTGTGAGAGTACATCATGTGCAGGGCTCAAGAATTAAAGCTGTTCCACAGATAGTCAATATTTAGCTACGTCTGTTTAAATTGCACCAGTGTTGCATGGGCATCTTTAACAGGAAGTAAGGAACTTTGTTCCTTACAGTATAGATGTTATCTTTTTTAAAAGAGCATTCAGAGCTGTAACACACCTGTCCTTTTATATGCAGTTGAATTTGACCTGTTAGAAATCTTCGTGGCATCAGCAAATAATTAATGTTGTTGCCTGATTTGAAAAAAAAACAAAACAAAACAGAACCCTGTGCTTTACCGCCTTTCCTTCCTCCCCTTTACTCCAGCTCACAAACTGAAAATGATTTCCTGCTGCCCCAGTAGAGGAAATTTCTTCAAAGATATAACATCAGGTGATTTATGAATTTCTTTCTGGTATAATAAAGATAGGGGACCTTTCAGCATAATTACTTAACTAGTCAAATATTTACTTCAAAGATATTGTAGTTTGTATTGCTCTACAGCACATTAGACAAAGTGTATATTGTGTGAGTGGGTGGGACCTGGCAGCTACCTTCGTTCGTCCTGACCCCAGCCGTGCTTTTATCAATAACTGCTCCAGAGAGACGAGACTTATCACTCCCATGGGAAACTGCAGAAAACTTATTGTTCTCGCGGGAGTGAAATACGAGTAGGTTTTCACTGGGACACGCGTCGACATTACCACATCCTGCACTCTTTCTGGAGCAGTTGATTGCACTAGAGAGCACTTCTAATGGGATTAGGTCTGTTACAAGCACTGGAGAGTTTGACTTGCCTCATGTTTGTATGACAGCATTGTGTTATTTAAAAGAAAATTGTGCTTAGTAACAGCGAAAATGTAGTCATGTCTTCTCTTGGTGGGGAGGGAGCCCAAGGGGTATGAGCAGGCCCACGGAGGAGTGTTTCCATAGCTCTCTCTGGTACTTCTGTCTGCGGAGCTCTTGTGGGAGCCACTAAGTTGTGAAAAGACTCTCCTATTATGGAAACCTGAAAGCAGTGCTGTTCTCCACTTGAGAGACTGTGACCTTCAAGTAGAAGGGCCAGCACACTGAAAATTTTTCTTTGTCCTAGATGCAATTAATCTACATTGATAATGTGTTTGTACTGATCCATCCTTGGGCTTTAGAACACCTTGAAAAAAATACCACACAGAATGTTCTGTCTCAGGTTGGAAAGCACGAAATAGGAAAAGATATTTGCTGCAGAGTTATAGGCCAAGTGGGAGAAACAGGGATGAAAGCTAGGTCTCTTTATTTTCATGGCACTTTCAGTAGCATCCCAGCCCAACAGAATATGCAACTATTTAAGTTGGCCTCAGTGGAAATACCCACTTGCTTAAATTTAAGTATAACATGGTTTTGTGTTCAGATGTTGTCACCGCAGACATGCCATTATAACCTGACTTAATACCAAAACAAAAACCCATGAGAGTCATACGTACATACTTTATGTATGTAGAAGAGAATTTTCCCTCTCTGGCTATGTGCTCTGTAAAGAACTGAGTGGAAGGGTGGAAGAAGGATTAACAGGGTAAGGGTGGAAACTGTACTTTAACAGAAGAAGGAGCATGCATAGTTATGGTCTCACAGCAAGAAATAAACATTGTAATCGTAAACAAATGTAACCTTCAATACAGAAGACAGTGATTTTATTGTATTGACGTATGGCACATGGGCAACAATGGAGGATTTGTTCTTTTACATTAGTCAGGACACATTGGCAGGCAAGTCCTTTCTGTGGCCACTGCTTCCAGATAGCGTGTCATAGTTGGATTATAAAATGTCTAGGAATGTGTAGACAAAGGCGAGGAGAAAGCTTGCTCTAAGAGGGGCTGGGAAATCTCTTCACCTTAAGGTCTGCAGATGAACATTCTAAAAACAAATGCTTGAAAACAAAACTGTGATGAAGAAACCACCTATCTTCCATAACATACCTGCTCTATCTTTCACCTTTATTTAAATTACTTAGATTTATTAGAGTATTTGCATGTGATATCTTAAGGCATATTATCTTAAGCTCTGCAAACCTATACAAACTGTGAAGAGAAAAATGTTTCTTCAGAAGGATGACGTGGCTGTCCCAGCATGTGAGATTTCTGCTGTCAGTACACTAGTACAGATTCCATCACATTCCTAACAAAGATCGTATGGGATCATATTTCTAAATCTGAATCTGCATGACAAATAGGAATTGTTTCTTGTAACTAAGGTTACCTCATATTCGTTGGAGGAAGGAGATCCTTATTGTCTGCTCATGGACACAATCTGCACAGCACCAGCAATTGTGTCCTGTGTGCTGTGTGCTGTGAAAGGATGTCAGAAAAGTCTTGGCCATGCCAAAATCCATCATTTTTCAATTAAGCAAAATCAAGAGTATATTTGCAAGGGAATACTTGCTCTTCATCTTTATTTCTGTTCATTACATTTGCAGAATATTCAAGTTTTCAGTAACTTGACTGCTCTGGGGCACATGCTGTAATAGGACAGAGCTCCTTTCCTGTTGAATTTTTAAACCATCAGAGTGGCAAAAAGGTGATGCAAATTTCCTTTTGTAGGGGAAGACTAAGGCAAAAAAACCCAAAGTATCTAGACTGACTTCCTTTTAGGATATCTGTGCAAGATCTCCAAATTCAGTTCAGTGCGTATTCAATGTGGTATTTGTATTTGCTTTAAGAGCATCTTCCAACTCTTCACTTGTTTGTTTGGAATCCAAGCTAATTCTAAGCAAAACTCGTGGGGTTTTTTTTTGAGATCAGATTACGGATCCTTGATGAAATTGAAGCTCAGATCCTGTCTGGGTTTTTCCTTTGTTTGTTTTTAGTTCTAACACTAGGAAGCCTTTTAGGAATATTTTAAAAAGAAATCAGAAATTAAAACAAGAAACCAACACACACAACTATCCTGTGCAGTGAAAGCATGAAGAGGGAGGATGAGTACAAGGAAAAAAAAAAACCCAAAGTGTACATCTTCCTTTGTCTGTAAAGTGATTTTTCAGTGGAAGTATCATCCTTTAATGGATAAGCTGTCAATGGAGACAGTAAAACTAATGATTTTTTTGTGCATTGACAGCATACGCAACAACTTATGAAGCAGATCTTCAAACCAGTAATACTTCTTAATGCCCCACTAGTGTATGAGACCTACATACAAAAGCTGATCCTTTATTGCTGTTCATAAGTTCCGTTCCTGTTTCTTGTTAGACACTTTTCTAAGGGAGCAGCATTGCAGCAGCACTCTTTGAGAGAATCAGGATAATTCAGCCTGGAAGGGGACTCTGGTGGCTGCTTGGCCCAACAGCCATGCGTAGAGCAGACCAACTTGGAAGATAGATCCAGTTTTAAAGATAACTTGGGCTGCTCAGAGCTGCTCAGGTTTTGAACTTCTCCAATGAGGGGGACTCTTCTGTCACCCTTGGCTCCTTTTTCAGTCCGTGACCACCCTCATAGTGGGGAAAAAAAATATCCAAATAATGAATTGGAATTTCTTTGGCTACGTCTTGTCTGTTGCCTCTTTGCTTTCACTATGCATCTCCAGAAGTTTGCTTGTTTCTTTAAAAGCACCCTGGATGGATGAAAAAAACCATATGATCTCCATTCAGCTTCTCTTCTTAAAAGTGAACAAACCAAGTTCTCTTAGCCTGTTTTCTTATGTTATGTGCTTCAGATCCCATCAAGTTAGCAGACTGGTCCCTTCATCCAAAGCAAAAACTCAAATTAATTTGCAACAGATATGTCTCAGCTTTCAAGACATGAGTGAAGGCCAGACACGTGGGGCAAGTTATTTCCATGTTTGAAGGGAAACTTGTTGGCACATACACAAGATACCTTATTGCTAATGTAATTTTTGGCAGGTATGTTCACTCAGACAAGTTTGTTAGATGCCAAAAGTAAAGCATAGTGTAACTTGCATGTCTCACATGTGGCCTCACAAGCAGCTCTGTGTTCAAACCTCCAGTCAGCCTGCATGGCTTTGGCTCCTCTCCTGGCACATGGCGGTGCATATCCAAAAAGAAAATACAGTAAATTATTCAGTAAATAACAAGAGAACTAATTTTTGTGTATTCCTGTAACTTCTGACTAGAATTTCAGATGTACAAATGCCCAATTTTATTCACTTCACACATGGTTTGAATTATTTTGTAGAGTGATTCTTCACTGATTTCCTAGATAAAATATATTTCAGTTTATAAAATTCCTTTCTGGACCTTGTCTGTCACCAGCTTTTATCACATGTGCTCCATTGTAACCTGTCTTCATCATAAACAAGGGTTCAAAGATTTGAGGACAGATGGAATGTCCAAACAGCAAAAACAAAGCCTAATTGTGCAGCCTTTTTTTTTTTTTTTCTTTTTTTTTTTACCCTCTCTTACTTTCAAAGTCAAATAGATCCTTACTTAAATGAATTGTTTTGAAAAAAGTTTTCTTTCTTCATGTTCTACTGGATACTGTAATCTGTATTTGTCCATGCACTCCTGACAGGTGGGGATGGGATTGGAACTAGGGAAGTGCCCTCTTAGGCAATATGCCTACATTAAACCTTGATGGCTAAGGAGAGCTGGAGGTATTTTTCATTCCATGTATACAACTGTGAACCTATGGGAGTTCAGCACACTGTCAGTAATAAGCATACAATTTTCCACCTATTTGTAATTACCATTAAAACAGTTGCTTACATAGGGAAACAGATGCTTTCGTGTCTCTTACTGGTAATCTTGCAGTTAAAATTCTACTTGCTTACAGAGTCTATGGAATAACATAAGAGCAGTCTCTGAAGAGTAGAGTCTTTCTCAGAAAGAGTGATGAGGCACTGGAACAGGCTGCCGGGGAGGTAGTGGAGTCACCATCCCTGGTGTTCATGTACTGTGTAGGTATGGCACTGAGGGACATGGTTTAGTGGTCATGGTGGTGATGGGCTGACAACTAGATCCGATGATCTTAGAGTTTTTTTCCAACCTTAATGATTCTATGAAATAAGAGTTAATGCGAGGAAGGAAGCATGCAATACTTTCTGTACTGTCAAATCTCATAGTTGCTGCCTTCATAATGAGAAGTAGTTGCATGTAGGTTGTTACTGCCAGCTTAGCAAAGGTAGAAGGAGCTGTGTTTGGCACAACACATACTAATTTTGTCGTGATGTTACTGATTGAACTTGTTTTGGAGTCTTCTGAGCCCTACTTTCTTCCTTCTGTGATCCCAAACATAGAGAAATAGCATACTGCAGCTTTGTGAAAATCTGAGTATAAATAATGGCTGTGAATGTTGATCACATATTGATATTGTGAATATTGAACACATATTGATTTAGCCCTGCAGAGAAGGACCTGGGAGTCCTGATGGATGAAAAACTGAACATGAGCCAGCAGTGTGGTCTTGCAGCTTTGAAAGCAAATGGTATCCTGGGCTCCATCAGAAGAGGGGTGGTCAGCAGGTACAGGGAGGTGATTGTCCCTCTCCACTCTGCCATTGTGAGGCCCCATCTGGAGTGCTGTGTTGTGCTGTGTCCAGGTCTGGAGCCCCCAGCACAAAAAAAACAGAAAGCTGTTGGAGAGGGTCCAGAGGAGAGCCACAAAGATGATCAGGGGGCTGGAGCACCCCTCCTATGAAGACAGGCTGAGGGAGCTGGGCTTGTTCAGCCTGGAGAAAAGGTTGCGGGGTGACCTAATTGCAGCCTTTCAGTACATAAAGTGAGCCTAAGAACAGGAAGGGAGTCAGTTCTTTGAAAGGGTAGATAATGGCAGGCCAAGGGGAAATGGTTTTAAGTTGGTTTTAAGTTTTAAGATTTGGGTTGGATGTCAGAGGGAAGTTCTTTACTATGGGAGTGGTAAGGTGCTGGAACAGGCTGCCCGGAGAGGTTGTGGATGTCCCGTCCCTGGAGGTGTTCGAGGCCAGGTTGGATGAGGCGCTGGGCAGCCTAGTCTAGTATTAAATGTGGAGGTTGGTGGCCCTGCCTGTGGCAGGGGGGCTGGAAATTTGTGATCCTTGACGTCCGTTCTGACCCAGGCCATTCTGCGATTCTGTGATCATGTAGTTGTGTGTCAAGCACTTCAGTAGACAATACTGATTTAGAGTCATCTGTCTTTTCAGAATAATAACTTTTTTCTCTGTCATAGTCAGCAGTTAGTGTCTTTTGTATCCAAAGAGGACAAAAAGCCTTCCTAAGAATTGACCCATCCAGCTACTTCACAGGTTTAAAATGATGAGTATGACACAAGTAATTGCCATTGCTCTAAAGATGGTGGTATTTACCTGAAGTGATTTTCAGTGATTTACCAAATAGATTTGCTCAATATTCCACAGCGTGCCAATGGTGGGGGAACGGCATATGAACAGTTTTTGCTCTTGTCTATGATATTTCTCAATTCAGCCTTCATCCTGATGAGGATTCTTGTGCTAAGCTCTCTGCAAACAAGATCTAGAAGAATGTCAGATTCTGTATAGCACATTGCATTGTTTTGTGGACTTCCAGACATCTGGAAAATCTGGAAGGGAGCTCACAGAGTAGTTAAGTATATATCTGACTACATGCTATTTGGTTTCCAACGTTAAGTCTCAGATTACATGCTCAAAAAAAAAAAGTTTATAATTTAAAGTCTCAAAGACCTGAATATGTAAAAAGAGGAGGAGAAAAAAACAAACCAGCAAACAAAAGAAGAGTTACTACACCAGTAGCTAGACACTTTGCAGTATGTGTTTTAGTGGATGTTGTGATGCTCTAGGTGCTATATATGTATGTGGTGTGAGTATATCTTACAGTTATATGAAACTTTTACATTAACTGTGATTGAACTGTATTTTGAATTTGACTGTAAATTTTTTACTCCTTGAAAGTAAAAGGAGTGAAAGATTTGATGACATAGTCTACTGTAGGTCATACATCTATCTCCTTTCAGATAGCAACTGAACTGATTTGTGGAATCATTTTTTTTTCCAGTTTGGAAGCCTGCAGATAAAAACTGAATATTCAGCTCGAAGCTTTTTTTATCCGTCATACAAAATAGAAGCAAAACCTAGCAAATGTATTTAACGTTGTGTAGCATATCCATCGTGTTCATCAGTACATATTCAGTAACATTGTATCTGTGCCTGCCTGACAGATCATCTGACTTGTAGAAATTCCCAGCCTGGGAGTTCCTCTGTTAAGCAAAAATTGTAGGTTTAGGCTTCAGTCCTAATGTTCCCTGCTGTGTTTATGAAGACTTTGGCCATCACATGTGCACATGACTAACCTAACCTCACTCATGTGAGCCATCCTATTTAAACATGTGCAAAAAAGGATGTAATGCCATACCCTAAATGATCAAAGAAGTAATCCAAATCCCAAATTCTTACTTTCTTTCAAGTAAACATATAATCCTTAACACCCTAAGTAGTGTTTTAATTAGCCATTGAAAGCAGTAAGTGTTAGACTCTGAAACTGATTATGTATCTAAAAATCACTTGGGCTAATTAATTTGGTTTCCATTTGCATTCTGTTGGCTCCTGCCCTCTTTTCATTAATCTTAACCCACAAAAAAAAAAACACTAAAATCACCCCCAGTATAAGTTCGAGCTCTCAGACTTTGCTCTAATCCCCACAGAGTTCCCCCCCCTAATTTCAACTCCAACTTAATTAGCATTGTATGTTCTTTATTGAAATCAGAGTATTTCTATATATTACATGTCAGAACAGATACTTGCTATGTGCTGTTGTTTTCAGAATATTATGTCCATGTTTGGTACAGTCCTTCATTTAAGGAGGCTTTGCTGTGTTTCCTCTGCCATCACAGAGCACAAACCTTAATTTTCTCCTGTTTTCTCCACAGTTTATTTGTACTGTTTTTAAAACTGTGCATGATTTGAAACTGCTTCGGTTTCTTAAAGGGAGAAAAGTCCTTTTCAAAACTACTGGTGTCTCCCTTACCAGAGAACATTGACTTGATTGTTGTTACATGGTTGGTCATGGTTATCCAGCAGTATTTAGAAGGTGACTGCTACCAATAGCTCAACTTCTGTAACTAGCACAAGGTTTTCAGGTCAGCACAAGGCATAGGTTCATGCTGAAATCTTCTTTGTCCTTCAGGTGGAAAAGGACTGTGCTTTGCAGCAGCGCTGTTTTATAGAAGATGGCTTGGATACTTACATGATGAAAATTGAACATCTGATGAAGTGTTTCACTAGAGAAATGCCCAAAACTACCATGAACAAGTCAAATAAAAACATCCACGCAGAAGCAGCTAGGTGTGTATGCCTAAAAATTTTGAATAGCTGTAATGTCGCATCACATTTATAGTCAAGATGCTGGCTGGATATCAAGGTTTGATTAATACCTTACTCAGAAAGGCGGGTCACCTTTTTCATGGGGATTCGAAGAAACAATACTAATTTTAGCATTTCTATACCAGGATTGCTGAGCACAGGAAAATTAGGATTTTGGTATCACCAGAATGAAATATCTGAATCTAGATTTAAAGCCCAAGTTCCACTTAGTATTCTTTTCAATGACTGTATCATACCATTTTAAGACCCTTCAAATCTGCATTACTGAAGACATCAGAAGGACCACTTGTGGTAGTGAGGGAGGCTGTCGGTTAATTTAATTGTAAAAGCAGTTGTGTGGTAAAACATATTAGAGAGATCAGTGGGATTCAGTGCTTTTAGCACCTCATTTATTTAGCTTTTGGGACAGAATTGCAGTTGGAAGTCTTATTTCAAATGAATCATTGTTTGTTGCTAATATTTAGCAGAGGGAACACAGTTTAGTAGTTTTACTCATGGTTGTTTACGCTGAATGGATTTGTCTGGAATAATAAAAATGTTTCTAGTAAAAGGACCGTGGATCCCACATGAAATCTGATTTTAAGTATGAGAATCTTTTAGGTTGGTTTTAGACACTCCTTGGAAATAGGCATTGATTATGGAACAGGTTTCTTGAGTATAGCTGAATGCAATATTTTAGGCTACATAATCTCCTTCAGTGTACATACTGAGATTCTGAACTCACCATGGTTACATGATTGAGTGAGCACTAATGGAACTTCTCTGCACAATTATTGTAAACTTACCCTGAAATGCAGCAACAGTTTCTGCCTTCAAACTACACAAGAACTGCCGTGGCTGGAGATGATTCTTGAAATCTCTTTGTTAACTCCAAGACGTAGAGAACTGAGCTTTCAAAAGCAACTACTGGGTATAGGAATTACCTCAACATTTGCACGCTCATCTGAATGTACCTTTTAAAATCTGTGAAGGTTTTATTTTCTGCTAAAGAGGAGAAAAGGAAAAAAAAAAAAAAAAAAGCACAAAACAGCAGATCGTTTTCTGCTCGTTCATATCTGCTGTGTAAAAGTAGCTTAGACCACCACACCAAGTGAGTGTCAAGCCTGTAGGGAGAAAACCAGGATAGTAGAATAAGTTATCTGATTCTGTTTCAGGTATGCCTGAAACAGCATGGACAACTGCTTGAGCTACTCAAGGGACACCTGGATTTGTCACTGATCTGTTGACCTCAGGCAAGGTGCTTCCCCTCTCTGTTCTTCAATTCATAAAACAGAGATAACACTCAAGGCCTTCTTTGTCACATGCTTTCAGATCTTCTGATGAAAGGAGCCTCACAGAAATGAATAATAACTCTATTCACTGAGAATTTTATATCATGGCAAACATATTTTCCAGGGTAATGTAAATGGATCCAGGAGTTCGGGACAAACTTACAAACCCAATACATACTTTAGTCTGGTTCAGCTCTTATTCAGTCAAAATTTGTCCTGTAGAACAGACATTTTGTAAAGTCTCATTCAGAAAAGTATTCTGAATGTCTGATGTGTTGTCCGCTTATTCTGATTCAGAAGGAGTCACTGTTCTTTGTTGGCTGCCTTCTTTCCACAAATCTTTCAGAAACTGTGTCTTTGAACTCTTAATTCCTGTCAAATCAGGCTGAAAGTGACCTACAGGATCAGAAGTTGCTATTGGGAGTGGGATGAGTGAATAGACAGCCTCGTGTCGCATGATTGTTTAGGACTGCTTAAGGGAAAAACAGGGCAAAAGTCATGCTTTCCTTTATTCCATTTGCTTTGAAAACCAGAAAACAGATTTACCAAAACAGTATTTCCAAATTCCAAGCTATCCATGTCCTTAGCAAATAGCAAGGGATACTAACCAAAAAGTGAAGGAATACCATTTTCTACATGTATGGAACTTCTCTATGTGTGAACATGGCAGGCAGGATATCTGTTAAAATCTTCACCACTTTTTATCAGACATTTTGTGGAGGAGAGGGAAGGTTTTTATTGCAAAGGTCAAATGGATTGTACAGGGAACAGGAGGAACCTCTGTCATTACATGTTTTTGAGAATCGGATGACACAAATCTCTTTCAGGAATGGCACAAGAAAACCTGGTGACCTCCAGAACTGTATTCGAAGCATGTTTTCTGTCATTCTTCCCAAAAGCTCAGATTGCCTTGAGAAACACAGATATGTTATGATGTAAATAAGATCTTTATGCAATAAGCTGTTGCAGTTAAAATTTGTCTAACCAGACACCAACTGAGCTGAAAGTTTGGCTTGTGTAAATCAAACATGGTCACAGAAATAAACAGTCTCAAACAAGTCGTTCACTCCTCAGAGGAGGAGGAATAGTAGCCTTTGAAAACAGCCATGATTTGCCAATAGCAGGACTCAGAAACACTTTCAGAAGCAGTGTCAGTACCACTCATAAATGCTGGCACAGTAAACACCACATAACACCATGGACTTGCTAAGGCTGCTGAGACTTTTACCTCACCTGGACATATCCCAAGCAGAAAAAAATTTCTTGTATCCTGGATGCTGGTGCCATGTGAAATGACGAAGTGTTGTCTACATCCTCTACACAGTTAGAGAAAGATAAGGTATTCCTCATTAAGGAGGTGAGGTATTACTTGTTATGAACTTGGATAATAGAACGTGGCATGTGCTGTTGCACCTAGGATCCCAGAGCCTTATTCATGTGTCCTGGGCTTGTTTAATGTGTCCTGGAATCAAGTGCTGGTTCAGCCACATAATAAATTTCCATGATACTGACAGAAAACTCAGAAGCTGCTTGTATTATTGTATTTTGCTCAGCAGTACTGAATCTAGCAGCAAAATCTGAGCACTGAGAGCTGACCTTAGTTTGTATTGCATTTCACTGCTGCTGTTTCTTTGCCTCCCTGTCGGTGTTACTATGTGTTTTTCCACTGATTTCAATGGACAGTTATGGATAAAGTGTCTTATCTGAAAATTCTACACACATATTTTGCTTGAAAAGGAAGCGTTTCAGTAATGTTGTGCTTTCCAAAACAAATAAAACCTTTGACAGATACTTTCTATTACAAAACTGAAAATCCAAAACTGCCTAATGATGTTTTATTACATTATTCTGTTTTTCTTGTTAGTTAAACAAAATTTACTGAGAAAAGCCTCTAATTTTCTAGTCAGCACAAGCACCAGGCTTACAAAAGCATTTTTACTTGGCAGAAAAAGTGTTAAGAATTGTTTACGGTAAAATAATAACTTGTCACATTAAAGTTACTGAACCTGGGAGGTAAAAGAAACCCCAACAAATCCACAAATGTCAATGCTTGCAGTCTGCCTGGAACTCACCAAGTATGACGAACAGTGACACTGCTGTCTTAATATATTGCTGACAGAACTGCTGTACTCATTAACCTTTGATGAAACACGATGTCACTTTGTTCACATCAAATGCCCCTTGATGCCAGTGCTCAGAGACTGTTTTTGTTGCTGATGCAGACATCAGCTATTGTTGAAAACATTCTCTTCCCGTTTCAGTGTTGTACCATCCATGAGGATTTGTAGGTGCTGATTGCTATCAATCTGCAAATGGACTCTGAAGCTGGTTGTGTGTTTAATTCCTAAAGCTTTTAATTGTTTAATTTTTAAAATACTTATTTTAAAATGTAATTTAGGTGTATCTGAGCACCCAAATCTGTTAAATTCTTGACATGCTACAGCATTGTACTCTGCATTTGAATTATCTCATCTTTTTTTTTAGGCTACTTGGAACTATTAAGGAAATATAAGTGTAATAATTTTATTTACTACATATTTGAAATTTGGGGGAAGGGGGGGGATGGGGGAGAAAGTATTAAGTAGCAAGGTATCTTGGACAACTTCCTAACTAAGTAGTGATGTAGCCTGGGTTAGAACTGAGGTCTCCTTATTCCCAGTGTGCTCTCCAGTCATCTCCAGTCTGTTCACTGCCTCCTATTATCAACATCAGGAACAGATCTTGCTCCTACTGCACTAAACATCATGTCTCTCAGAAAGGATATCCTGACTGACCATCTCTTATCTTGGAATAATTTATGCCAAGGAGTTTTCTGTTTGTTTGGTCTTTACTTTGCATGATAAGTTCATTCATTCTCATATGAGATAAATCAAGTGGAAGCAGAGAAGGAAGAATTTTAGTTTCCTAGCAGAGTATATAAATTTTCAGTACTGGAGTAACGGATCAGAGAGCATATTTTCATGTTCTTACAGTTACTTCTGTTTGTTATTTAGCATATAGAATTAAATTTGCTGTTGACCTATGATTGACATTCTCTGCACTTCACAGTCCTCAGTATTCTTTGCCTTTGCATTAGGGGATTTTGCAGTTTTTTGCTTTTGGTTTGTTTGAGCTGCATATATATATTTTGCACAGTTACGATTGCAGTCATTACGGCATGTCATGCAGTAGTAACATCTTGGGAAGTGGTTGAAAATAAGAGCAGAGTTTCTTCTAACTTTCAGTTGTGAATATGAGGAGTATTTGTTGAGAATCTGTCGCTGGAACTCCAGCTAATGGCCATACCATGCTTCAAGTAGCACTTTATGCACTAGTGTAGCATAAGTGTAGAAGAGGTGATCTTTAAAAAAAGATTTGAAGGAAGGAAAATGAAATCGTTTTGACACAAAGTTGTTTAAGGCATATTTACAGTTTCAGACTCATGCAGTGAGAGTAGGAAGTTACAGAAGTAAATGATAAAGAAAGTGTAAGCAGATGAGATGCAGGCAGATGTATTTTCATGGGGATGTAGGAAATGCTATTAGTTTGCTTAACACTAAAGTGCATCTGTCCCTTATTGAGTGATGAAAGCCCAGGAGACTGACCATCTACACAAGTCCAGCTTTACAAGATGAGCATGTGAAATTCACAGAACAGCTAACTTACATGAAATATGACCACACCACTAAACAGCAACACAATGGAAAGTGCATCTGAGAACACTCATGGAATACGATCAAGCATAGCTGATACAGAGTCCTTGAAAGGTGGTAGTAAATACACTCATTTAAAGACTTTCACCTGTTGCTTTAAATCATTCATACCCCACAGCATGTCTGCCAGCACTATGACCCTTGGCACAGAGTGAGGAACATCAAAGAAAAAAGTGAGCAGATCAAGTCTCAGGTAGGCGTTGCACCCTTGTTGCAGATAAAAGAAATGTCAGTAAGTTATAAAACAGGCGGAATCAGGTCACTGTAACTCTGACATGAGTAACCCAACTCATATGACCCAAATATTAGTAGGTCGGTACTTTCAGTTCATACAGAAACATATAGATGGCATTTTGAAAAGACCACTTAGGATTTTTGTTCTGTTATCTCAAAGATGGGAAAACATAGTTTACCTGATGGTAGCTTACTCAGTCAAACCTTACGATTTTGCTTTTCAGATTTTTCAAGCCAAGAAGAATTTGCAATCTGACACTACCTGTAATCACAAATGAAAGTAATTAGGTTATTAGTTTTTATGAATCAGGGGTGTTTAGTTTTTTTCTCCTTTGAGATGGACCGCTGAGCCTCGTAACATCTCTGCTCTCTGCTGCCAAGCTGCTTACAGTTAAGTTTTTACTGTCAGGAACAGTTTCTGCTGAAATGGCTGCTTTTTTTTTTTCCCTCCTTTTCTGGAAATATACACATGCTGCTTCCCTTCTCTAAATGTTCGTCATTTGCTTTTAGGTACAACATGTACAGACTGATTTTTAAAGCAGTAGAAATTGCTCCCTGGAAATGAACTGTAGTTAAAATGGAAGACAAGCATAATAACAATCAGAGCCAACAAGTCTGCAAACAAATGGTTTGGGTATCTAATATCAGGCCAATTTCAGTGGTGTTCGTTTGACTGTACTGCATAATCCATCATTACTGAACCAGAAAAGGCTGTTTATCACTTCTAATCATTATCATCAAAATACTCTTTGAACAACAGTAAGAAGCACTTTTACAAACTCTCTTCGGAGGAAATGATAGGGTATTCTTCTGAACTAAGGGATATTTTAAGTGTTAAATAAATAGACTCTTTATAATGCTGGCAACAAGAATCTGATGCTGACCTCAGGCTCTTCAGCATGGTCTTAAATGTTACTGACTTCACAAAACATTCTGTCACCATCACACCTTGCCTAAAAAAAAAAATCTGTACTTTGACAATAGTAACTGTGATTGTAAAACCAAACCATAACTGGCTCCAACTGAAACACCTATATGCTTCTACATATTTATGTCTGGTCTACATCACTAATGCTACCAAAACCCCTGGTGCCATCATTTGAGCCCTTAATACATCAGTTTTCTCAGGGTTAAAATCCTGGTGAGCAGGGAGTTGAGTTTTGAAGCGGTGTTTGGTATTTCAGCTGTGATTTTCTTTTAAATTTGGGTTGTTTTTTTTTTTTTTTTTTTACGTTAACTTTGATTGGTTTATGTTGGCATTTTTGATGGTAAAGCATTTTACAAAAAAAATAAATAAATTTGCAGTTTCTCCCAAATGGCCAGAACTTGGCTCTGTCTAAAATTAATTGAAAAATGATTTTGGTGACTCAAATGCTTTCTCTAATGTTCCCATGTACTTTCATCTGGGCTTTGTGATCCTGTCTGTGTCACTGGAGTTCGGATTTCATAGTGCCCTCGAGCACAGTATGCCTCTGAGAAAAATAGCAGTCCAGTCTAGTAGTTGTATCAAAGTGATGAAGCTGAATAAATGCTAATGGCAAGTGAGCCTGGTGGAGACCTGGTGGTTTCTGCTAAGGAGCCAATGCAAAGGTGTTTTGTACTGAAACACACATCCTGCTCATATTCAGCTATGATTGGTTACCATAATTAACCCTCATTTGGATCACTGTGGCCAGATGCTCATCTTATAGGAAATGACAACGTTTTCTGCAAAGTGTAGAAACAAAACAAAACAAACAAAAAAAAACCTGAAGTCTTTCTGAATAACTACCACTACCCAACCATTCCAATTAAGGCTTTCTGTCACTCCTTTGGAAGATGTTGTTCAGTGACAGAAGTGATTATATCTTCCTTAACTCTTCAGAGCACTTACTGTTTTCTGTCAGAGTCATTTTGATTTTTCCTGGGCTAATGTGAATCCAGAGACCTTCCTTCCAGAATGATTTTCTGTTATCTGCCTTAATTATTCTAGCCTGACTGGTTGTAACAAAATCTTCACATTAAGTAATGGTGCAAAAGAGCGTTCAGTGGTCTTTCTGTCAGTGTATGCTGTGAGCACAGTTCCAATAGACCTCTGGCTTACGTGTATTAAGGTTGAAAGGTTGCTCTGCTATCCAAGAAAAGGGCAACATGATCTTGAAAGAAACACAATGTTTAATATGATAAAAGTTTGATTCACTATTTTTTTTCAGTCTGCTAACAATAAGGTGTAAGTTGTTGTTGGTCTGTTCTCCAGTTTCAGCCACCACTGCTATACCCACTGAAAAGGATGGGAGGAATAGAGTTATGCAAACACATATGTATAAGGGATATGGGAGAATTGTTGTGGCTAAAATTTGGTTTTAGAGGTTTCCCTGAAGTAAGCCCGGTGCAGACTTCTTCTCAAACTTAGAGTATATGGGTATAGGCAACAAGCATTTGAAATGGATCAGTTGTGACATTAGGCCACAAGATTCAAAGCCTTGATCTGAGGATGCTGAGTTAAGCCTATTTTTATGCTGTAGATAGAATTGTTATAAGGTCTGGAGGCTAGGATTTTGCCTACTGCCAAAACTATGTTTGAAATTCCATCTTGTAATTTTTCTTCATTCCTTTTCACATCACTGCTTGTTATTCTTGATACTGGCTTGGAAAAGGAGATACGTTCCTATGTAATCATGGACACACCAGTTTCCAAACATCACCAGGGCAACCTTTCTTGCTGCTATGCTCTGTGCAGTTTTGCAACTGTTACACTTGTAGCATAGGCAAGTTTAACGGCGGAGTGAATTAGTGCTTTCAGACTTGAACTTGTGACCCTAATAGTGAAGTTAATTCTACTTTCTACTAAGGTGCAATTCTGACTCACAGAGACTTTTTCTGGTGACTTCAACATGGCTTGGATTTCACCCTTCAACCACTGGTGACTTAATGGTGTCTGGCAGCAATCCTTAGACCTTACCCACCTCCTGGACTTGGCTTCATCTGTCCTATAACTAATAAGTAACACATTATTTTATTCACTGACTAGTTTAATCTCTAACTATGCTGCACAGTGTCACTGGACAATTTCATTTGTTGTAGGAACTTCATATTGTATTTTGGAAACCAGGCTTATGGCAAACTGACCACTAGGCTAGGAATAGCAAATAAATAGCACTGTAAAGAATGGTTTGACAAAGTTGCTACAAATCACACAAAATCTGTGTATTTAAGGTACACAAGGGGGGATTATTTTCTTAATGTGACGGTTGGTTTGTCCTGTGTATCTTGAACATATTTTCCCCCTTTGATGCATTATCAAAAGCTCTTGACCTTAAGGTTACAACTTTTTCATGGTTACAAAGGGAAGTTAAGACAATCCAAGTAAGCAGCCTCATTGATCTCATTGCTCACAGTGATCATGTGCTGTCTTCAGCACTAACTCCCAGCTAAACTTAAAATTCAACAAAAGTATCCGCTGAAGCCAACTAGAAAATTTTCCAGAGTAGGAAGTAAATATAAAACTGAGGAAAGTCTTGAGGAGCCCACATTAAATGGTTCTACTCCCTCGATACAAAAAGCTGAAAGTTTCTGGATCGGCAAAGACAAGCTCTTCAATTTTTTCTTTGCTAGCAAAATTTAGTTTTTATCGCTTCATGAGGTAAATAGTAGTAAGGAGGTGTGGAAACGAAGTGTATCTTAAAATGATGAGTTCTGACTATGGTACAACCTGATTCTCTTTGTAACATGTATTAATTTGTATCTATCTAATCCCATATGCTGCTCAGCTTGTTCCATTTTTTATTTTATTTGTAGTGTATAGGGACAGTCAAGGCACTATGTTCTTTCCATTAAGCTTTTCTTTTCATAGCACAAGACTGTAGTAGAACTAATATCAGAGGGAAAGTGTACTTCTCAAATGCCAAAAAGGAAAAGCGTAGAAGTTAAAGGTTTTAAGTTAAAAACACAAAGTTTGAAGTTCAAAATTCAAATAACTTTTTCTAATATTAAGTACCTGGCCAATTTTCAAAAACAGATTTTTCCATGTAAAAAAAACCCAACCAAATAAAAATAGAGGAAGCATAGTCTCCACAAATGTACTTTTAATGCACTTTTTTATTACCATGCTGTGATAGACATTGTCTTCTCTGGCCTTTTTGCTCCTACTGAGAAGTAAGCCTAACCTGTTAATCCTGACCCTTAAACTGCAACATTATAATTAACTTTCAGTGTCTCATGACTCTGATTTTTATGTATTAAATGCAAGCCTTGTTATCCACTCAATACAGCATAATACACTAGTTTGACAAAGAACAAAATCTGGTGGTTGGAAGGGAGCATTATTTGTTCATAGGACAAATAAACCTGATTTCCAGGTCTTAAATGACATTAACAGTATTGTTTATACTAAGAAATTTAAGCTGTTCAGATTCTTAAAAAAATACTTTCCAATTGAATTCAGACTTGCACTAAATCTCAACTGCTTTAGGTTGCAAGGATTTTTCTGTGGCTTACATGATTTAAAAAAAAAAAAAAACCAACGTATACCACTGTAATTTTTATCTCAGGATGTGAATCAGTCCTTTCATGAGCCATTCATAATGCAGCGATTTTCAACAGGAAAATGGTGGGCTGGTTTACCACACGGAAAAAAAATTGAAATTGATGAAGCTGCATCAAGAGAGAAGCAAATGACTCATGGAATAAAGTAGCTTTCACACAGAATTGAATTCTGCATATTTAGCACTGGAATTGTGTATGGATTCAAAATTAAGGCTTCTGACAAATTGAGCAGAGAAGGCACAATCTTACATATCTCAAGGCGTGCACTTCCAAACTGTTTTTTTCCAAATAAGTGAGCTTAATTTTGTTTCCCCAGGTTTTGATGACAACAAGGTTTGGATATTTAGTTTCTTGCTTCCATAGGAAATATTGTGTTATCTTTAGAACAACAGAAAGGTGCATTTTAATTCATTTTTGCTAACATACTTTATTGGCTTTATTGGCAGGTTGTTACGAAAATTAAGAGAAAATGACTGTATTGCCAAAGTGCAAAGACTTGGATTTAAAAACATCTCCACCAGAAATGTGCTTTAAACACAGTCTGGAAGTTTCTCTTTTCTCTTGGTTTTGATTAGGCCCTGTTCTTTCTTTCTTTATGTCGAAATTTAGAAGAACTCAGCTCATTCACTGCTAAATTGATGGCTGGACTAGATGATCTTATAGGTCTTTTCCAAATTTAATAATTCTGTGATTCTATGAAATCATTCAAAATGGTGACTTCATATGTTTATTGCAAAATCATGACCTGTCTTGTCACACATACCCATACTTATGGGATCAAAAGGAAGAGATGCCTCTTGAAAAACCTTGACTAGGAGTCTGCTGGGAAGAAAGGCCCATTAAAACACTTTATAATTTAGTTTTAAAGAGGTCCAAACATGGCCAGGAATGGTTGTGGAAGAGTTCTATGGGCCTGCAGAAGGGGAGTGAGCGGCTATCAGAAGACAGTGGAGCCTGTTGCTCCACACATGGGCTAAGCCTACCTCTCTTTGAAAGCAGAGTTGCTACTTCTTTGGTAAAAAGAAGAACTCTGGAAAAGCTGTAGGCACAAAGCAGGGTAAAGCAATAATATGAGAATTTCACAAGGTGGTGAAAAGCCACTTAGGTCAGAGAATGCAAAAGAGGAAAGCTGTACAAAAAAAGTGTTAAACAATGTGGGGTGCAGCTAGCAGCAGCCACCATGATGAGGAAGTCTGCATGTCTGTCAGCAGCATCATTAGCTTGTAGATCCACAGTCTGTTTGGATAAAGACAGGGCTTGAATTGGAGGGAAATTGCCTTGCTAAAGTATTTAAAAAAAAACTGATTGAATGTTGAAAAAACTGAAATTGCTTTTGCTGTCTCAGAGGTGGAAAAGTTCCCTGCCTCTTCTCATTCTTCTTCATCAGGGCACCTGCCCTTGCAGAAAGGGGTTCAGCACGAGTCAAAGAGCTGCTGGAGAGGAATGGTCTCCATGTAGTCATGGCTCCAGAGAGCACAGCTCTCCCTCTGCCAAGCCCCTCAATCTCACATCTTGTCTGACCTGGCCAGCATGTCTGACCTTCCCTGCATGACTGGCATGTCAGCATGGCATGTGAGAAGCAGAGCCCTCAGGAGCCTGGTGGCCTCACCACTCTGGCCCCAGGGCCAGGCCAAGCTCTCGGACCTTCCCAGGCCCCTGCTTCGGTTTCGTCTGCAGGCACAGGAATTTCAGCAGGAGCTTCTCTTTGAGAAGGCTGTAGAACAGGAGTCAACATTTTGGGATATTTACTGAGTTCGGCTATCTCAAGCCAGTAAATTCTCCTGAAAAAAGAACGATGTTCATCTCCTGATGGTCTGTATCTCTGTGACTGAGGTCTCATAAGCTAAATGCTTCAGGCAGTTGTTCATTTTCAAAAGGAAGGTGAACACCCATAAGCTAGCTTCTTTAATTTAGATTGATTTTGGTCTAAGGAACTGCGGTGTTTGTAAGCATGATTACCATTTAAGACTGCTGTCATTTAGCCAGCAAACAATGCACATAACGACCATTTCATTCTTGGCAAAAACAACATTCTGCTTTGGTTTGTTTGCTTTTTCCTCTTAAATGTAACCTTGTTTAAAATAAAAGCTGTGCATATGTTAGTGATATAAGTAATTCTTTTTGAAATTTTGAGAATAAATAGCAGTTCTGCTAAATTCTGTTTCAGGAGTGATGTGAGCAAAGGAGAATGTAGAAGAAAAGTTGTGTGTGCTATGAAGTCTGTATGTCTTATTTAAAAAAAAATAAAAATAAAAAGAGACAGTGACTGTGCTGTAGTGATAATTAACCTTTTTTTTTTTTTTCTGTTTGTATGAAATTACAAGAAGACTGGTATTACTTTTTATCTTCTGCCATTGCAAGCATTTGCCAAATTGCTGGAGATGTAATATAATCCCCGTAATTACATGTTTTGAAAAAGAGCATTCCTGGGCTGTTTATATGGATTAAAACTGACTTAAAAATGCTAGAAGGCATTCCAACTAAAATGGTAAACTAATTAGCAATTAATACTGTGCTGTGGTTTAAGAGTAATTTTTATGCCATTAAAATTCAAAAATTCAAGTAAGCTAAGAACAATTTCATACTTTTACCTTGTTTTGCGATAAATCCTTTGTTTCTTTATGATCAGTAGAAAAGTGTCCTGGAATAGCAATTAAAGAAAACAGAATAGAGTTGGGAGGAAAACTGTGTGTTAAGCACCACTATAAAAAATCTGTATGAATAAATCAACCAATAGTTTGTTTCATCTCGCTGTTAAGGTGTTGGAATCCTGGAATGGCTAGACAGAGCATAAAGCAATACTTCATAGATTTATCCGTATATAGATCTATTCTGGCACATTTTTTTCTTTTTTTCTTTTCTAATTATAGGTTAATATGTTTCGTTTACATCAGTGGCCAAGTACGAGTACTTCTCTGAACTGCATCCAAACTGCATAAGTTTAAACTAAGATATAAGACCTTTTTTTTTTTTTTTTCCATTTAGTTTAGTTGGGTTTGGACCCAGTCCCTTTTGGATCTTCAAAGTCAGATTGAAAATCTTGTGAAACTGTACCTTCTTATGCACCTTGAGCTGATTCCAGCCCTCGAGCTGGTTTATGTAGAGATTTCTGATAATGTTTAACACAGTGAGCCTGATGTGATTCTTTGAATTGTTAATGACTCCAAGTAAGTTGTTGATTTCTGAGAACCTACAGAATGAAATTTAATGCTGTGTTTTCATTGTTTTTTGTTTTCTTTTTAGGGTTTTATTCCTTTAGCTTAATGGAGTTATCATTCTTTGGTGTCATATGACAGAAGGAATCAGGTTTATGGGCATGTATGCTAACTGTCTGACTGGCTCTCAGCACTGACAATCATTGTGCATCCAGTCTGTTTTACTAGCAAAGGTTATCCAACAGGCAGAAGGAAGGCAAGAGCTTTGAAATAAAGCCTTTAGAAATATATTTTCCCTATGCTATGTTTGCAGACTTGATTTGGAAGACTGGCAGAAACAGATGGATGAGAAATTTCATTCCAAACCTTGGCTGTCAGCTTAAGTTACAACTGCTTGTCTGTAAAATATTGTTGGTTAAAGTGTTCAAGAGTTCAAACAGAAAACTTGCAGAGAAAGTATCTTTTACATAAGTGCTCTCCTGCTTAACAAAATGGGTTATTATCAGATAACAATTCTATCCTTGCAACATTGGCTGAATGTGTTTATTTCTTTCAAATGCTGTGGCTGGAGTGCCCATGCACTGGCCAACCTTCCACGGCTCCCAGAAGGGCTTTCACAGAAGAGAAGTCCCTCTTCAAGCAGGCACAAGAAACCCTGCTGTAGACATCTGACATGAGAAATTGGGGTCTGGAGACTTCAGGAGGAAGTCAAGGGGAAGGAGCAAGGTGGAAGAGCGCACAGGTGATGCCTTTAGTGGTTTGTACTAAATGACCTTTGGCCTTCCAAGAAAAACAGACAGACCTGAGTTATTTCCAACTACTGTCATGCAAAATATTCCTAGGGAAAAGCAAAACTGCTCTCAATTAAATCCTACCACATTTCGTTATGTTAGAAAATGGTCCAGATTTTATGAGGAAGGGGGAGAAAAACTGCTAACGTACATGATTCTTTTTCTGGCTGAAAGGGCCAGTTTGGCGGATGTCTCCTCATAAACATGAAAAATGCACCCCTCTGAAGATTTTCTTACCCCATCCCCACTTAGCTTAAGGGAAAACATGAAGAGCATGAAACCACATCACCAAACACTGGAGAATTAACTCATAAACGTGTAACTTTGACTGTGCAGCATTCAGCCCTGCAAATGATATTGCAAGCTGCATTTTTCAAGAGGGTTTTTTTGGAGTTTGCACAAATCCATGGTATCATGCTTCATTGTACCCCTTTGTCTGTTGTGGACTGTATGGGAACTGTTGAGTCACGGCCTGAACCACTGATTGATCACCTGAGGCAAGGACTAAGTCAGCCCTGGGAGCACAGGTGAAGGCAATTCCGCTGTGTGACCAGAATGGGTGGAGCCTAGCTGCACCTCTCCTAGACACCATTTAAGGGCTGACTGCCCTTAAGTAAAAGATATGGCTTGTTTCTTCTTCAGCCTCTTAGCTGATGTGTTCTTGAATGAGTTTTCATCTTTGAAGGCTCAGATCTTAGAGTTATTTTGGTATTGTTTGGCAATCTGAAGTGTTAAAGGGTGCTGGAGTTTTCTGAAGCAATGATTTTACTTGCATCGTACTGAATGCTATCTGCATGGTTCAGCGTAGAATTAAGTAGGTAAACTAACTTTGGATGCAGGCTAGAAGCTTCTTGTCTGTTACTGCATGAAGCTACTGCATACTATTTCAGAATGTACGTAGTTGGATCCCCAAATCACATCTATACTGTTCTGCTTGAGCATCTGTTGTAACACTGTGCTGAATCATGGAGGCCTTCAAGTAGATGTTATGAAGCAAGTCTCACATCTAGTTTGGGAATGGTTCTGTTTTACAGGTAACAAGAACCTCTCAGTGTGATTTGAGGCTTTGGGATGCTGGGAATTATATCGTGGGACCGTAAAGGGTGGTAGCATGTGTTTCATTTGAATTCTTAAACTTGATTAAGAACCACTAAAAATTAAATGGAATGAAGCAGACATTCACCCAGCTTGTCAGCCTGAGGTAGAGTAACGTGGCTTTGATTTCTAACCTGGATTTAAACTTTTGTCCTCAGTTAGGCTGCTTAATTTGCTTCATTTAAACACTATAGAAAAATGAAAAGCAGGTGTTTCCTTTATTGAGTCCCTATTGTTATACTTTTTTTTTTCTCTTTTGAGTTATGGTCATAGCATTTTAAATAACTAGGATCTCCTTTGTTTTCAACAAAGTCTAATCTATACTAGGGAACAGGAATGAAGTTGATTCTCCTAGCAGTTACTATCATAACAGATAAACCTCTTCCATAAACAGCGGAGGAGGAAAGGCAGATCCAAACCTTTATTTATCATTAACGTGTCTTGGTGGTACTTGTAATTTCCCTTGGCTACTGTGACTAATTAAAAAGTTCCTGGAATAAAGGAACAGAAGCATAGCTCAGGCACCAGAGCACTGCAGTAGTATCCCAGATAAATCTGAGCTCCTTTCACAACATTAAAGGGCTCTACCAGAAAACTACAGAGAACTGTGTGAAATGTAAGGAAAATTGTTGCATAACTTGGCTGAACTTGTTTCCCAGTTTCCTGGATTATACTTCTCTGCTTTGTTAGTCTTTTTTGAATCTTAGTGGTTGATTGTGGGCTGCAAATACAAGAGCTTTTAATGAATTTGAAACAGACAAATAAACAACCCATTTAAGTTGTTTCAAAAGCATTGAGAGTTTGAAATATGCTATCTTTGTATAATATAGTAGTCATAATCAAAACTGTAGGTATTTCATAAATAAAGAAAAATTGGGTTAGTTCTATGTATATGTTTCAAAAGTGAGAGTTTAAGGCCTGTCGTGGAGAGCCTTAGCAAAACTCTTAGCAGCACTGACTCCCAGCATTGGAGTCAGTACTCCACAGCACTTTCTGGAACAGCCTTTCTTTTGGTTATTCCAGAAAGAGAACAAATACACACTCTAGGAAGTTTTTTTTCTGAGAATTCTTGCTGAAGGGTTCGCAGTCATGCCAGACATTTAATTAACACTGACTTGGTTGCTTTTCCACTAGCAGTGGGTGAATTTAGAAGAGTTCATTGGTTTCATTCATTTTAGTAAAGTATTTTTATTACAGCCTTACCCAAAATTTTGTGAGATAAAAATCGTCTGTGATTAGATACTTGGAAAACTTTAGTTAAGTCTCAGTAAATTGGGTGTGATTACAAACCAGTTTGGTTATCTCAATGGTATTCGATCAAAAACCTGCCAGATTTATCAAATGGAGCACTAAATGCTGATCTTAGTTTCATGTTATAATTCACTCAATTCATTTCAACTGAAGCACAGAGAAACTGGGACCAGAACATGCTCCATGATGCTCAGCCTCACTTTGTGAGAAGACATTGAGTTATACAGCTAACACCATTGGTCATGTCTTTAGAGATGGGGGGTAGTACTTGGCAAGTGGAATTTCATCAGTTACATGCTAACATCACAGTTGCAATATTAAAATGGTGGTTTTCAGAGCTTGTTGTAGTTTGAAACACTAGCTTATGTTTCACAGCAGTTGACCTTGATCATACAACACAATGAGCAGTGGCACCATGGAAAAGTCCTGGAATACAACTCTTTTTAAAAGAAGCAAAACAAAACCTGATCCACTGGTAATCCTAGAAGGTATTTAATCTAGCAGGAGAGACGACAACTTCAATAGTAGTGTTTAAAAAACTTCTGTTGGTATGTCAGTCCTAATGATTTTGAAGTACAAATAAGATTTCAAAACATAAAATTTCCGAAGAACCTTTTTTCCTCTTCAAATGCCTTTTAAGGAATGAGCTTCATCTATAGGAAAATATTGAATATGGTTTTGCTGTAAGTCTTCCATTCTTCTAGACTAGATTCATATATGCACACATATTTAGCACAAAGCATGCATGAATAAGCACCAGGAAGGCTGCGTAAATGCCTCATTTCTATTCCACGTTGCTTTGAAGCACATTCCACACTGAAGAAAGGGGAAAGGAAGATAAGCCAGTTCTGTTGCCTCGTATTCTCCTTTATAATATCTGTTCAAGGATTTTTCCCTACCTTGTGTCACTAATATAGATGAATGAAAAGGAACTCTTCTACAACTGATTGTTTTGTTCTTCTGCCAGCATTAGCGCACAGTGCCAGCATCTGGTTAATAGTTAGGGGGAGATGAAATGGGCTTGCCTGCCCTCTCTGTACATGCACACTTATAACTGACAAGCCCATATACTGAGGCTCTTATTTAGCAAAATTTTGCAAGTGTTTGCTCCAGTTACCCATAGTAGTAAGGCTGTTAAAAACATGCTTAACTGTAATCAGATGTTGAAATTCAAAAGGATTTAAACATCTGCTTCTCATTAAGTGCATGCTTAAGAGCCTTGCTGAATCAGGGCCTTGGCCATTAGGAAATAAACAGAGACCACCAACTTATTTTACATACGCTCTTGAAGAGTGTTCGTATAGATAGTAATGACTTTCAGTCAGTACTGACCAAAGTTGGCTTTGAACTGCTGACCTAGAGGTGAAAGGCTTGTATCCCATTACCAATCCCTGGGGCAAACCAGTCTTACTTGTTTTCAAATATTAATGAATTAAGTCAAGTCAAAATGTAGCTCCATTGATTGCCTTTCCCCCGTATTTTTCCTGTGTCAGCATCAGTGACCGATGCTTCTGTGGAAAGTCTTAGGGAATCAGTGTTGTCCACGTCTCTGGTTTAAATCACTTGCATTGTAAGCAGAGTCTTAATAACTGAAAGCTTCTAGTTTCTAAAAATATTTAGAAATGGACCTTCCCACAAATGTTGATAGTAGCTGTTCATCAAGGCAAACATACTTTTATAAGGGTCTAATGAATTATTTAGGTATCTATTCTCCTTGTTATATGCAGACATAACTCTCAATGACACTAATAGCAGATTTCTTATGCATGCCAAGAGCAGGGAAAATCCTTGGAGAGTATTTAGACAATATTCCTTGAAGGACTGGAAGCTGAAGAGGAGGCCTGGAGGAAAATCACTGATGCAAACATGAATTTGTCATTTTTTTCACAGAAGATATATGTATTTTATTTTAAAAAGACAGTGGGGACCATTAACTACCAAATATTTAAAATTTCATTTGCATCTCTGTAAAGGCGTAGATTAGATGAAGGCCACCCACAGACCTTGAGTTGGAAGTGGAATTATGTTAATATGAAGAAAATAAAATGCTCCTGGCAAGTGCTTTTTTGAAAATTTTATTTTCAGTTTTGGATATTTAACTTTTAGGAACCATTATTTCCAATGGATGTAGATTTATTGAACCACAAGTCTGGAACTGCTTTTTTTTTTATCAGTGGATATGGGTTGCACGTTTGATTCAGTGATTCAGATGATGAGTGGCTTTGGTTAAATGTTGCAAAGGTATGTTTCCAGGAGGATTGCTCAGTTGCTGGGTGACTTATGCACAGTAATGTGCCATGCACATAGGTCCTAATGGAACATACAACAGGTCAGCAAACCAGGGACATTTGGAGTCTAAGCCATGACACAACTCTGCAAATGCAGATTTGCAAATACAGCAGATAGTCAGGTGCTACGGAAAGAAATGCTAAAAGTTCATTTTTCTTTCAGTCTCTTCAAGCCATCCTATCATCTCACCAAGGTACCCCTCTAAGTATGCTATCTTAGAGCAATTTCAATCTGCTTTGCTAGTAATGGCTGTGAAAGGTCATGATAGGATCAAAATGGCACAGTCCGTTTCCTACCTCTGCTGCCTGTACTCTCTGGAGCTATCCTCTGCTGTACAGCTCAGTTAGGAGGTCCTCCAGCTGTATCAGGTGTGAGCCTGAAAGCCCTCAACCTTAGCTTTACCACAGCGCTCTTAAAAGTGGTTATTTGGAAGCGGGGAAGAACAACTCTGTAAATAAAGCTTCTGTTTATTTGTTTTTACTTGTTTTTCCCCTGAGGATGTGATCTGCTACAGTCTGATCAGGAACTGAGAAGGGAATGATGCAAGGCACTGTTTCAGCTGAGGCTTTCTAGGTCCACACTTGTTGCATTTTATGTAACTTGGAATTTAAGTCCTTGGTTCCTCTGTATATTTGTGGTGTGTGGCATGTCTGAACCCTTCCTGTAAGCTGCTTTGCAGGAAGGTTAATTCACTTCACAGGAGGAAGTACTTCTGGTAAACAGCAATCGGAAAATAATTGTGACCTCCTCACTGCTGCATACCTGGCAGGAGGGCATCATGCTGGGAATCATCACCCTGGGCTTCTCCTGAGTTTCCTGAGGAGTGTGCCCCTCAGGACACACTCTAAGGGGTTGCAGTAACATGAGAAGGCACACAACTTCCAGACAGAAAAGCAACTTGAAGTGGGAAGTATTTCTTCCCTGTGAATACTCTCCTTCAGTTCTGGAAAACCACAGAATATCAATAAAGTAAAGTTACTGGAAAGCAAAACTGATTGGAAATTGTGTCCTGATAAAAAAAAAAAGAAAAAAGTCAAGTCACAGCAAAAGTGTGACACGTCTTAGGGAGAAGTGTTACATAAAGAGCAAGTCAAATTCCCAGACAAATATAGATTGAACGATTAAAACATTTTAATTAGCCAAAGATTGAATTAGTAATTGATGAAAGGGTATCTTGAAGCTTTATCTTGACAGCATGTCAGCTGCTGTGGGGAAAATTACCAGACCTAGCAAAGAGGCCTTGCCTGTAGGCATGCAAATATTTCTAGATATTCAGTCTTTCTACCCTGAAGAGTCTGCAGTTTTTTTTAGCTGAACCTGCTTTCTGGAAACATTTAAAAGACTGATAAATCCTGCTACCACCTATCTTATCATATTTGATATACTGCTGAAGATATTTACTGCTTTCTTGAATGTTGGGTATTTCAGTTTGATATATAGGAACATGAAAGAAATGTCATCACTTAAAAAATGGTCTCCTTAATAAAGACTGAAAAACCTTTTTATGAGATGTTGACCTGGTTGTGCTGGATCATTAGATTCAGTTCTGGGTTGTGACATGTTTACTTTAGCTGGCGTTTCTTTTCACTGTAGTTCACAGAAAAATGAACAGAGCTGATGTGAGGAAGAAAAATCACAAGTCAGTAATAAAACTGGTTGTGGATCTTTCTCTGGAAAGCAAATGTTTTATGATTAAGCTTATATATTTGTGGAAATGCTTTAAGTTTCAGTTACAAACATGTGTGTGTATATATATATACATATATATCAAGAAATTCTCTTTTCTTCTCCATTCTCCCAAGCCAATTTTTCATTTCTGGCGAATAGAGAAAACTTTTTTCCAGAGCTAAACAGAAGTATACATGGTCCTTAGTGTAAGCAGGTGTTTATCCATGTGCACTGTTTGCTGTCACTTTCAGTCCTTTCGGTACTTTTCACCACAAAAAGAAGCTTTGAAATGTTAGTGTAACTAAATTGGAGTTTCAAAACATTATAGTTCATGGTGCAGTTATGTCTTGCTTTTCCCTGGGACTTATGACTTCCAAACAGGAGTGACTACAGAATGGGAAAATACTGATATTTTTAAGTATCTGAGGGAGAATTTTGGCTGGGCTGGAATGGTTAGTGGCCTTAAACTCCTCCTTTGCGTGGAGGTACAGCAGTGCCAGGTAGTGCAGTTCATTAGCCCTTTGGTTTTCAGTTCATGAACAGCAGACATACATTGAGCTGTCAGTGAAAGTAATGGAGGTCATTTGTAACCCAAATGGGTTGTTTTCTCAGGGTTTAGGGTGGACATCAAGCTAGGTCAACTGGGGCAGCATCTACTTACATGCTTAAATATTGATGACCTTTAACAGAGTGAAAATAAAAAAGAAACAGATTGCAAAGAAATAGGGAAGAGGAACAGGGCTAATCATTTTCAGTCAATCCAAATCAGAGATGCATGTGTCTCCTTGCAAACCATCCTGCCAGGGAGCTGCCAGGTACTGCAGTGGCTGCTCTATTGCCAGGCCTACTGTGCCTCTCCAGATTTCATCCCCTCTTCTGCAAGACAGCATGCTTGGGGACTGCTGGAAGCCTGCAAAGCTTAGCAAACTAGTGAGGGCACGGCTGCCTTTTCTGCTATGCCAGGCAGGGACTGGGAGTGCATGGAACTCCAGGCCTTGCTGGCAGGGTGCAGCACCCACCCTAGGCCCCTTGGTCTGCCTTGAGGTTGGAGGGTCTGTGAGCCAGCTGCTGCCCTGGCCCTTTCTTCCTCCCATGGTGTGACCTGGCCAGGCTTGAGTCTGTCATCCAGCAGACAGAATCCAAATTCCCTCCTGATTCTGGAACCACAATCTATCCTTAAGTGCTGATGCTGATGAGAGCTCGTTGTGTTTGGTATTAACACAGCACCAGCCTTCCAAAGATCTGGGAGCTCAGCTGTGCAGTGCTGGGGTAAAACTTGGCTGTAACTCGATTTGCACCCCCCTGCCACTGCCTTATCTCACCAGCTTGACATTTGTCACTTTGCAGAAGGGAAGTGAATGTATGTCACTGAATTTGGGCTGAGGGAGCTTTTTCAGGGTGAGAGATTTACCGAAACCTGTTTTCTACTAAGGGTTTTCAATGTCTGTGTCTCCTTAACAAAGATATATGCTGGGATTAAAGGATCTTGAGTTAACCTCCCCAGCTTATTTAAAATGCGCTCTTTGTAAAATACACATAAAAAGTGTCATGAACTTTCTTTCACTCTGGGTGGCATGGGGAGGGGTGGAGAGATGTTTTAAACAAAGTAATACAGGGTGAATTGTAATCTAAGAGACAAACTTTTTCCTATACAAGGCAGCTGAACCAAAAATGCACTCCTAGCTGCAGAGCCATGCTAAGGAGAATGCCTTATTATGGCCATTACTGTATTGTTGCACTGCTTCAAATTGGTATTTTATACCCTTCTGGGAAAATATCTTGGACTTAAATATAGCTTATGTGCGGCTGAGGTTTGCTGAGCACTTTCGCAAGATGAAGTTGCAGGTGGCTTGCAGATTGGGATTTAACCATGCTCAGCTTCTGCAGTCTGGCCTTTTGAGGCTGGGGATTCACTAACATCTATTTATTTTATGGCAGTTCCCGAGACACTCCCTTAAATACCAGCCTCTAGTTGTGCTTTGCTACACTTGTCAACAGATTTGGAACAAATTGCATAAAATTACAAGTGGCACAAATGCAATGCGTAATTATCTACCTTGCTACCAGAAGACAATGATAATTATGTTTTCATTTTAAATCACACAGTGGAGATGACTGCATTTCTCATAGTTCTAGTGTTGTTATGACCATAATAGCACTTGAGGCTTCTAGGTCAGAAATGTGGTTTAATCTTTTTCTTTCCCCTCCCCCTGAGAAAATTACAGCTTGAGAAGCAGAAGGCAAGCAAATACCACACTTTACACATTAGTGTTTGTATTACAGCAGCAACAGCATTACAGAGCAACAATTTTGCACATACTGGAAAATATATTTGCATTTTTTAAAAAGCATGTAAGATGAGAGAGGTTTCAAACTAAGATGTGAGGAATTAGTCTCATAACAGTATCAGAATTTGTGTTTTTAAACATCCTATGTAGTCCATGTGCTCAGACTGCAGTGTTTGCATATCGAATACTCAGCAGTATTTTAGGGTAGGAATGAGTACAATATGGTAAGTGCAGCTGTGAGGGGGAAGGACAGGAGCTGTCAGTTGGCCCTTCTAGCCCTTATGGCAGAGATGTCAAACTGCACTGCCTCTCGCCCTTTACACATGTCACGCAATCTACTGTTGCTGTTTGTTTGTTGCAATTCTGGGCAGAGCTCTGGGACCCTCACCCCACCTGCTCCATTTCTTGGAGCATCAGATGTGCTGTTGCATCTGTGGCCGTGTAATTTGTTCCTGTCTGTTAGTGTCAGTCCCCAGTCACAGGCACAGTGTACCAGCCAAGAAGTCACCAATGACAGCAGCAGCCATATGGAATTGAACTTGAGTGTTATTCTACTTCCTGACAAGTGTCTAGCTGTGGCATGATGTTAACACTGCCCTTATGCTAGGATGAGTGATACAATGCTGCTAGGACACAATTGTCAGAATACAAACTATTTTTGTTCCCCCTGCCAAACGGCTGACAGAATATTTCCAGTCACTGAGGAAGAAATGATGAGGACTGGAAATGACCTCTTATCTGAGGGCCTGATGGGTAGGGGGAGACACAGCCTGAAGCATTGTGTCTGCCACACACATACAGGCACACACGCATACAGCAAGCTCAGAAGTTAAAATCAGTCAACGAAGGGTGTAAAATGCAGCCAATAATACTGTTTTGGAACATGTGCAGCAAACTTGCACATAGGATTATTAACACTCATGTGCTCCCACAAGGTCACCACTGAACTGATGTTTCAAGGCTGACGACTCCCTGCAGCTTCCTGGGTGACTGAGCTATGTAGCATTTTATAGTTTTTCCATCAATGTCACTTGTCAAAGGCCTTTCCTCCATGTTAGATATACATTTTCCATTTATAGCACCACCTTTGCAGGGACATTGCACCACCCCATGTAACATTTATGACTCTGTAAGGTCACGTTTTAATAAGTAAATACACTGATTTGCCCTCTGTACATCATGAACACCTGCATTAGGAAAGGACTGAACTCTTTCAAGATATTCCTGGATAGACCCTTGAATAGAAGTATCTCCTACATCTCAAGACATGAAATCGATAGTCCCACAGAGTCAAAGGCACTGTATTATGAAATTTAAATGTGTTTTGCTTACATGAGTCTTAGGAGAAATCCTTTTTTTCTTTCAGCTGTGAAATCCCTCTTTCAATCCTTCAAATAACCTGTCTGAAAGAAATCATTCCAGCAGGGCCATTACAATTAATTCTATTATGTAAACCTGTAGTTTCAGATTTTCATTAAACTGACAGATGATTCCTCAGAGCCATTTTCTAAATTACAAAATACATCTCTGCTGTTTTAAAAGACCTGTTATCACACACTATCCTGTAACATAGGACTAAATTAGTGCGGTGAAATTTAGTCCTAAGCCAGGATTTTTAAGGAGCTATGTTAGGTGCTGATGTCCATCTGTAGGCATGCAAACAGAAAGCCTAGTTTTAAATTACTTAGGATCCAAGGGAGTTGATTGGTACAAGATTCTTGGAAGAAACTTTGTCTTTATCTGAGTACTGTGAAAATAGTCCTGTTTAGGACAAAAAGAGTCACAGCAATTGCTAAATATCATTAGGAACATTAGAAACATTAGAAAAGAGGTTTCATGCCAGTCTTTTCTGGCAGAGCTATATACGTCTTCCCCTTCCAATGAAGCATCTTACCTGTCTATGCTGGTGCTAAAACAAATATAGTACTGCTGAGGATCTTAGTGGAAGGTCTAAGAAATGGCAGAAGTGCCATTATAAAGGCAGGCATGGGAATTTAGCTGAATGGTGGCCTAAAGAAACCAATAATCAGATCATTTCAAAAGAACTATTCAACAAAACCTTGGATAAAATGACAGATTACTTACAACATTGGTTTAAAGCATTTATGCTGATAATTAAGAATAACAGACAAAGAGTATTTAGTAAAGGAGAGCAAACATCTAGCCAGTCATTAAAAGAATGGAATTTTTCTAATCCTCTTACAAAGATGCTGTTTTGGGTCAAAGTCCCTTTCTGCGTAAAGCAGTCACACCACATTTTTTAAGTGAATGAGGAGCTGAAAGCCATAGCCCAGACCTTCAAAACTTCTTTAAATGGACAACTCCCACTGAGAGACAAGCATTTAAATAAACCTGGGGACTTGGGCCCATGAGGTGAATAAAGAGAGTTTAGTTCACACCATATTGCAGAGCAAATAAGCATGTAGCTAAATTAACTTGATATACCAGAAATTTACTAATGCTTTATTGTCTGGAAGTCTCCATACTCTGTAGCACACATGTTTTATCTCAGAGGTAAGAAATTCCGAGAAGTGCTTTTTATTAGCTTAAACTGACAGATTCTGTTTCATACAGAGCCACATTTATAGACAATGTCTGGTCTTTACATTTACTCCCTTTTTTGTTCATCAGTGATTGTTTGTTTGCCCCTGGGAAAGAGGGTCTGTGACTGTTTCTATCTGCTTCATAAGTAGCCATTTGCAAACTAAATTTAAATTTTTGTTTTTATTTCTTAGATACCTGTGAAACCCACTCAAGCCTTTTGTTCTACTTGTGCTGTTCTGACCATTGTTGAGTACTCCTAATTGCAGTTGTCCTTATTCAAGAAGACTTTTCTTTTGTCCTTTTGACCCCCTCGTTGGACCTATGAGGCAGAAAGGTCCAATGGAAGATCTTTCAATACTAATCTCAAATCTTATCCAATTAGGCACCCTTGTAAGACATTGCTTAATGAGTTGGAAGGACCCCAAATTCTACTTCTACCTTATCAATCCCAATAACAACTCCTTAAGCTGCATAATTAACCTTCCCCTTGGCAACTTTTTCCACACTTGCCTTCACACTGCCTTGTTGGAAGTCTTCTCTGAAATGTCTTTATCGCCCTTGTTACCCCTCAAGCTTAAAGTGAATTTTCTTGTCTCTAAACCTCACAGCACCAGCTGGTGTAGTAAAGTAGTTGAGTAGAAGGTACTGTATCTCTTGTTTTGGCATCTCCTGGTTTTGGTAGCAGAGAAGTAACATGTTCAAACAGTTACGTTCCAAGTAAGCCCAGTGGGTAAGCTGTCTCTAACACATGTGAGTAACTGTTGGTACATTCTACTGGTCTGAGAAATGTTCCGGGTAATGTTCACAAGCTGTTGGAGAGTATGCTGGCTAGTAGTGCTTTTCCTGCTTGTGTATAGAGAGCAGAGCAGATGGATTCTCATTTCAGAAAAGGAGTTGAGAAGTCTGACGACAAGCCTAATGTTTTTGAAACTGCTCTTTCACTGTATGAGGAGTTGGGTTCAGAAGTGATACAGATTGCTCAAAATTACTCACATGAAAACAATTCAACAGATATGCGGATGTATGCATAGGTATAAGAAAGTTCTGTTTTAGTAGTATGCGATTTTGGTCTTCAGTAAGTAACATGTAGAGTGTATGTATATGCAAACCAATGGCAGACAGCTGGATCCTTTTGGGAGAAATGGAATTGACCAATTTACCATATTTAATACAAGCATAATTTTCCCCCCATCCCTCATATTTCAGTCAACATTTCTGTGGTAAAATCTGATTGGTTGATTCCACCCCCCTCCCCCCCCCCCCCCCATAATTTTCTCATCTTTAAAATTAGTATTCTCTGTTGAACTGAGTAAATAAGAGACTAACCCCTTTAGTGTGCAGGGTAGGAGAGAAATGAGTGAGGTTTTTTTCTGATTTTTTGAACCGTGATTACTTAGGACTTTTCCACACCGAATTCTGTCCTGTAGCACATTGCAACTCCAGGAAAAAAAAAAAGGGGGAAAAAGCTTCTTGATCTGAACACAGGTATTTGTGCCACATGCAACACTGTATAGAGCTGTAGCTTTAAATGCTAAATTGCTTTGACAGATGGACTATATTATGCCCTATAGAAACTTAATTTTTCCTGTGTAGCTTGTTGGCTCTGAGTTCAGCACAATAATGTAGTAACAAGCCCTGCACCCTCAGCCTGTTTCCTGAATTAGCTTTTGTATTAAAATAGGGCCTATTCCCGGTTATTTCATTTTGACCTTTACCTCTCCTCTTCCTCCTTTCTTCCTCTCTTTTTCTCCCTTTTTTCTTTTCTTTTTCCATCTTTTGGTTTTTTGTGTTGTTTTGTTTTTGTTTTTGTTTTTTTTTTTTCCCAGACACTAGCAACACACAAAAATTAATCAGGTGATAATGTAGGGCTAGGTTAGTGATGCTCAGTTTCCCATTCCACTTCCATCTCTGGCCTCTTTAGACTAAGGTACAGTAGATCACCAATTACGCAATGTGGTACTATATGATGTTGTAGTTGTATGGCTCAAGTTCTTCTTGTGAACCTTGTAAGATTCTGCTAACAGCTTGTTTAATTAGCGAGTCTTTTGGAATTGGCATGTGCAGTAAGTTACGTTTCATATAAGATATTCTATTAACTTCCCTGAAAAGCTGTTTTTTTCTGAGAAACTTTTGAAAAAAATATCTGTGGGCCATATTTAATCATCTGTAGATTGGCAGTTAGCTTTGAGGAGCACAGAGATAATCATAGTTCATAAAGTGCCACAGCCTTTGAAAAACCAGAGTATGTTATCTGGAGAAGTTGTAACTTTGGTGTCATATTATGATCATCTACCTAGCAGAGGATGACAGGGAGAACCAGGTGCCAGCTATGCCTGTCAGCTGCTAATGATACCTAGATACCAGCTGCATGGGAGTGAAGTTTTACAAATGCTTTCCATAGCTGTTGCACAGACCTTGCCACAACAAACTTCAGGTTCCTTGGTAAGGTGGCTTCTACCACTTTTAAAAAGTAATGCAATTGTTAACAAATTGAATGACCAGACTAATTGCTCAAAGCCCTTAAAAATGTCACCCAATCCAGTGGAATTCAGCAAATGTTCTGTATCCTTAGGCATCTTCATTTTCTCATTTCATAAGCTGGGAGGTGGGGAGGTCAGTTTTAAATTTTTCTCCTTGGAGAGTTTAATGAATTCTAAAGCATACCATGAGAGCGATTTATCTTAAAAGATCTGTAATTCCACATTAAATTGTTCTATTCAGAATGGGAAAAAAAATTCTCTCTGAACTGCCTGCACTAAACCTATGGTACTTGGTGATACTCTGGTAATGCCGTTCTGTGAAAGCATCAGGAGTGTCAGGGGATTACTGGAATGGTTTGAGATGTATCAACAGTGTTCCTCAACTCAAGTGTAGTTTATTCTTCACCAGCCTTTAAACACGATGCTATCTAGTTACACATACCACTGGGTGTTCTGGCAGCTACAGAGCAGACCCACTCTTATCGCCTCATCTTGGCAGGCAGTGGGGAAAAATCTTCACTTTGGTAATTTGGACGTCTGAACTCAGCCAGCGATTAGAAATCTAAATTTTGCCAAATGGTGTAATTAAAATTACAAAATGGAAGAAGCCAAGTTTCACTAAAAGACCTGCCAGAAAGATATGACATAGGAAACTAGGTTGGAAGTACATGCTGTTCTTTGTTTTTGCTTCTTCGTTTTCTTTCTTTCTGTTTCCAGAGCAAACAATGCAGATTGTTTAGATCATGCATATATAATACATGCTAACTTTATAGTCTTGTATGTAAAAAGTTTGAGGTATTGTGGGAATACTCTTACACGATTTTGGTCATTACCAGTATACATCAAAAGATCCATTTTTTTTAGTTTTGAAGTAATAAGTCCAATGTGTATACAACAAACTGGTCCTCCATCTAAACTCAGCATGTGCATTTGGTTGCCATGTGTTAGAGATGCTGCTTTGTGACTACAGCCACATGTAGGGCAATATCTAAGCCTCTAAGACTACAAGGCACAGTTCAGCAAGTCGTCTTTACTTGTTTATTCAAATTCAACTCAGAATTGTAAAACAGTTTTGATTAGCTTCTAATGTTTTTTGGATGCTTTTGCATATCATTAGATGTGATGGAAGCTTAGAAAAGGCTCATGAAATCTTACTTTGTCATTTTCTGTGTTGTCTTGATTTGGTCCCTGATTTCAGACAGAAGTGTCTAGATCAGCATCCTGAATACTAATATTGTTCAAGTAGTTGAGGCTATGATTTTGAATTCTTGAAATAAATTCTGCCAAATTATCCTGAATAATAATTTAACCAGACCTGCTGTGATGCCAAGGCCACCAGACTGATTCCTGAATGTACAGCCACTTGGACCGTAGATGAGAAGAGGACAAGGAAATTGGTTTGGATTTGGAATATGTTGTATTCGCTCAGTTGCAAAACAGAATTGAATGTATATATATGTATGTACATGTCTGTAAGAACCTTTTTCCCCACAAAAAAATAATAAAAATTAAAAAAAATTCACACACACTTTTCTTAGGGAGTGCTGGGTAGACCCCTGCTCCAGCCTTGCTGCTTTGTTCACCTGCGGGTTTGTTTGTCACATTTTTTGGTTTGTTTCACTTTATTATGTTTCTTGCTGAGAGGCCATCATTACAAGCCTGACCTGAATACCGGAGTTATGAAGAAGAAAAAAATGTCACCTTGATGAAGAATAGATAATGACAAAGACTTTATTCTCCTGTCCAGACCATCAGCTGAGTCGGACCTGCTATCAGCAGTAACTGAGCCTTGAATCGCACGTTTTCAGTGCTGCAGGCAGGAGATGGTCTTGAGTTACAAAGCTAAGTCTCACATCAATTAAAGTCTGTGTGCACAGCAGCTGCATTCAGAAAGGTGGAGGAGATTTAATCTTCACCTTTCACCTTGGGTCAAAATACAAGGTTACCAAGAGAGACTGTTATTAAAATTGGATTGTTTCTGCCAACGTAATGTTAAAAGTTTGCAGTCATTACCAAAGCACTTTATTACGTGCTCCCTTTGTTAAGGAAAGCTGCAGTTAAATAGCAAGGAAGTAATAAAACAGTTGAAAGGAACAAATAAATATTTACGCCAGACTTCCAAAGTCTGTAGCAATTTTATTCTTTCTTCTTGATCAAAAATTAGAGTATTATTCTCTACTGCATCTTATTGGTGAGTAGGCGAATTATATTGTTTGGGTATATAGAAAGACTTCCAGGGCTGAATGATAAAGGTGAACTTAGCAAGAATGGATATATAGTGGGAGCCATTTTTTTTTTCTGTGAAAACATTCATGTAATAGTTAAATCCTACATGAAGCACCAGCTTCTCAGCTCCATTTCAGAAACCATATGTCCAAATTCAGCTTACTGGAGTCTCTGGACATCCTTTTGTTGTTTTTCAGAAGAAGCTGAATAAAACCCTAAGGGGAACATGTTGCTGATATGTGTTCCCATTATGCGCTAAAGATAAATAAGGTGTGATTGATCACATTGCTATCTCACTGCCTTTTAGATGTGGTCTGTGATTTGAATTTGAGGCCAAGAATCTTCCTAGTCAAATAAGCAAATTCCTATAGCATTTGTGTCTGTTTGCACTTTAAAGAAGAAATTGCCCCACAGAGAAAAAGATATTTTCTGTGCTTTTGTAAGGCATACTTTCTAATGTTTTGTGGAGAAATATTTAACAACAAGAATATATATGGATTTTAGAGATGGTGTCAAAACGTGTTCTTCATATGGGTGAAAGTCTGCCACTGCTAAAGTCAATGGGATCTTTGTCACAAACTTGGAAGTCTATGAATGAGCTGCCTGTGAACAAGGGGAACTCTCACTGTCATTAATTTACAGAAATTTTGTCATTCCAGTTTTACGTCATTAACTTCAGGTAGAGTAAAGCTGTCAGAACAGAACAGAAAAAGCAAGCTGTGCTCGTAGTGACTCTTTCTCTTTAAGGATAATGTTTGGAAAGACCACTCAGCCAAGAAAGTCAAATTTAGAGAAGGAATTTTCAACTGATGTGGGAGCTAAATGCACAGTTTGATGTTCCTGTGCTGGGCTCAATGGCACTCACACAGCAATGGTGCCACTTTGAAAAAGGGATTCAAACTATGTCTTAGTTCTCCATAACAATGAGTACATATTTCATGACATGCATTGTTTGAACTATAATTGAATTTGACTTTTTAATGTATTCCAGATATGTTAGACAACAACTGAAAAAGTATGTAGAGCATGTTCTAGTTTTTGCTCTAAAACACATGTATTTTATTAATGATGTGGAAACAGTACAGTCATCACAACAATTACATTCTGACACTTAACTTCCTTTTATTAAAAAACAATGCCTTTATTAAAATTGCAGCAGCATTTTTAAACAATTACCTTAGTCTAGGGTTTTAATGATACAGTGTGAAACTGACATGTGCATTAAAAACAGTTCTGTCCAGTAGTTGCAGGACTAGAATAAATCATAGACAGCTTAGATTCTCTGGTGTCATACAATGATTTTCATTTAAAAAGACAGAAATCTGTGTGCATATATGATGATTAAATAAAGGTTAAAAATATGAATGGAGCGTGGCTGCTAAAGTGTCTTTTTGAGTCTGCTCAAAGCCTAAAGTTGTAGCTCCAAGATATGTGAACTGTCTTCCATCCGATTCAAGTGTCAGAATTCTGCAAAAGAACTGTCTCCAAAAGGGCAATGTAGCCTTATATCTGAGGAGTCCAAGGGTAACTACTAGCAGCTGCATTGCTGTGCTTTTAGGAGGAAAGAGGCATAATAATCAGGGATGTAGTACTAACTGAGGGGCAAACATGACCTGTGACTTACTTCTTTCAAAAGCGGGAGGCCTCAGGGATTTCCAGTGCAGTGAGCCACAGCGATGCTGGGCCACAAGAGATTTGATTTTATCATGTCCAGGAGTCCACAGGAGCCTTCAGGTACTTCTGTTGGGCACTTCTGAATCAAATGTTCAGGTAAGGACCTCTGAGATGTAAAGAATCCTTCTAGCTTGCACTGTTGTCACATATTTTCTAACAGTAGCCGAAAGGTTCCTTAATTATTTTGTCATGGAGCAAGAGCGTATTTTCAAAGAATTTAAGAAGTGACAGGACAAGAACTTTAAATGTTGAATAACCAATGTTTTGAGTCAGAAATAATGTATGAAAATCTTAATGGTTTAATATATGTATTTCATTAATTAAAAGTAGTTCTTTTGGCTGATGTCAACTCTCAATTGATAGAACAAATTTTCCTGATCAGCTGTTGATACAGTGAGAGAGAAAATGTTTTTGCAGTTACTGTATAACAGTCTCTCTACAAGCCTGTGTAGAGGTTTGAAAATCTAGTGGAGAGAGATAAGGAAAAAAAAGAGAAAAAAAAAGAAAGATAAACGTGGGGAAAGAGAAATTTGCCCTGCAGATTTGAAGCAAAATAAAAAAGCAGTCACGTTTTTTTTCCTAAAAGCCCGCTTTCTGCCTATTCAGCACTGTTACACTCAACTTGCAAAGCAGACTTGAAGACACAGAAGTCTTGATTTTGCAGTGACCTCCACTCAGGAATCCCTCCTGACCTCAGGGCTTTGGCACAGCTCTGCATTGCACCTCTCCATATGCTTCCTCTTTGCTTCACACAGGTACCAGCATTGCTTGCATGCAGCCTTGTACAGGGCTGTTTCCTCAGTCACCTGAAATAATATTGGCAGTGCAGAGTATAAATGCGTCACTGTGTGCCACCTTATTAAACACAGATGTGGCTCTTAGCAGGGCCTTGTTATCTATAGGTGCCTTACCTTCATTTGCTTGGGTACCAGTATCCTACAAAGAGATCTCTGTTGTACTGCATTAATGCAGTAGGGGCAAAACAGCTGCAGCTTCAGTTGGAGGCTGCACAGATACAGAGCAGAGGTGTTCCTCCAGATCTGACCTCCTCAGGAGTCAGGTCAGAAGGCTTGATTTTTTTGTATGGGTATGAATTATGTTAAGCAGGAGACTTTGTAAGCCCATAGCTAAACTGGTAATGCTTTGAAAATTCACCAGCAAAATCTTTAAGGCTTTTATAATTAACATTTGAAAATATCATCATTTCTTCCTATTAATTCATTGAAGTAGGAAGCCAAGGGTATTACATTTGGGAATGTCAGAACAAGTACCAGAAATGTAAGAAGGTGACACCTTTCTGGGCCTGGGAGGGATTTCTCCAGTGTTTGGTTTTAAATGTCTTACCAACTGTGGTTAGTGTAATTTGCTTCTGGTGAGAGTCTTAATAAAAATGGAACTAGTGTAAATGATGTTATTCTTCATTGCAATTTTAATACAAATTTTTCAATTTTAATTAAACTTCTACTAAGACTTTTCTGCTCTAGAGCAGAATTAATGCAAAAAATATATAGGCTGATATAGAGATTTTGGTAGCCCTGTATTCAGAGATGTTTCTTGGTCCAAGGGAAATGGAGTTACAGGCTTTTTTTATTCTAAATCAGACAAATGAGAGCTCTGACCACCAGGCATTTAGCTGGGACGGCTTGGGTCTCTCCCAAGTTTTTGTTTTTAACATAAAACTTCAAAAGGCCTTGTTTTTCATCCCAACAGGGAACAGGAAAAGATTTTGCTTGAAAGCTGAAACAGTTTAATGGTACAGAAACACCATTTCATATCCATATGTAATCCAGAATTGAGTTTGTCAGTGTAGTCTGAATTTTGTCTTTGATCTCTAAAAGGGAAAGGCAGCCCATGAAAATACTGCTGAACTAAAAGACTGTAAACAGGCTTAAAATACCACATTCTGATAAAAACTATATTTTGATGTTGCGTATCTGACCAAATCCAGGGCCTGGTGAATTTAACCAGAACACTATCAGTGCAAAAAAAAGACCAAGTTTTGAAATTTGACTTCATTTTTCTCTAGCCCTTATCTGAATTTTTTTGCTGAATTTTAGTCCCATTGTCTGATCCTTGGTATTTTGCTTTCCTAGAAGCATGGCAGGGCAAATCACTTCTTGTTAGTCTCTAGAATGATGCATGGATTTGTCTGAAGAGATCTTTGAAGAGATAATTTGATGCTGATGGCCTAGCTGATTCTTATTTAATGATAGAATGGAGAGAGACAAATAATGCCCTGCCTCTGCCCATGTCCTGGAGATGGACAAGCCAACCACATTCCTTGCAGCACCTGTGAGGTAGCTTTGAGGACTTTTATAAAATCAGCAGGAGCTCTGTGGACTGGAAGAGCTGAGCATGCAGGGTTCTGGACCAGGGGAATGTTATGCCACTACAAAAGCTGTTACTGTTGAGGCATTCTCAGCACGTGTTAAAAAACTTCTGGTGCACTCAAATGCCTCTCTCTGCAGATCCTTACTGAATCCTGTAGGAAGAGATGTACCAGTAGGGAAAAGCTCATGTATCTAGCATAGATCTCTTGCCAGTGGAATGTAAGGAAAGTATATCACAGTTATCAAAAGAGCTGTAAAAACAATCACTGAACTTTCTACCGAGCCAGCAAGGAGAGATGGGGCTCTGAGTGACCTGAGATGGCTTAGCCATTTTCTGACTTTTACTCTGATTTTATTCATGGAAAACTTGTTTTCCTCTCTATGAGCTACAAATAATGAGTCACCTAAAACATTAAGTAATGAAATTCAAACGTACTGAGTTAGTCACTGGAAAAGTGCTTCATCTGAAAACTCCATGGGGGATCATGTTTCAGAACACAAGTGTCCTTGTACAGTATGCATTTCCTCTTTGGTTCACAGGTTTGCTCATGCAGTGATTTTGAGTAATATTAAATTACTGCCTGAAGCCATGCCTGACTATCTTTTTCATTAATTACCTTCCATGACTTTGGGACAGATTAACTGATAAATATATGGATCCCTGGTGTACTAGCCTTTACCGTGTACTCAGAATAAATGATAGGCATGTAATCTCAGAATCTGTGAATTTTTTTTTTCTTTCTTCTCATAGACTACTACTATGTTCTTGCTATATGAGTAGCCTGTCCACACTGCCATATTGTGTTTGCTGTAAGGTGCTGCAAGCCCAGTAGCTGCAACACACTACACCAGTCCAAAAGGGAGATAGGTATGACTTTGCAGACAATGGATTTGTTTCTTCTTCTTCTTCTTCTTTTTTTTTTTTTTAGTGTGTTATTAAAGATGGGAGAAATTCTGTAATCTGTTCTGGGCAATGGATACTTCAGAGTTGATAAAAGAGTGCATATCAAACAACCATTTTTCTGTGTTGCTTCTCATTAGGTGTCTCAGAAGCTGGTCAGTCTGGAAAGGTGCTCACTTGTACGCACTTCCCATGTCAGACACCATTTTTGTCAGACTGCCTCTCTGCTGCCATCAGAGGAAATATTTAACAAGATATTGATGGGAAGTTCAGCCTCTACTGCCATACTACCAACATTCACCTCTGGTATAGTGGGCCAAAATAATAAAATTATTTTTGGACGCAGTGCTTTCAGAGCAGCCCTCATAATTTGTTATAATTAATATGAGATAAAACTGTCTTTTTACCAAGAAAGGATCTCAGGTGAACAAAACTTTTCGCTGATGCCATTTAATGGATTTGATCTCAATTGGTTATCCCTTTATCTGTTTCCCGATAATCTCAATGTCCTTATCGTTTCCAGCATCTTTGCCATTAGAGCTGTTCTCACTCAAGTAGTACCTTTTATCAATTTTTTTTTTTTTTTTTTTTTTGGCCTTTGTAATTGTAAGGATGGTTTGGAACAACAAGAGAGAGCAGTTCAGGTGATGCTAATGAAGGAAGAGGGAATTGATTAATATTTAATTCCTCTGGTAAAGCAGTGCTTGAACAAGTTACAGTTACAGGTTACAAGAATTGAATCCAAAAAAGTAATTATGCAAATATAAACATGGAGCAGTAATTTATAGGACAAGATTCATGGATGAGTCTAAAAGAAGTTGAATTTCAAGGATGAAATTTTGAATGCATTTGGTAATCAATTAAAAATTGTTTTTGAGCTCTCAGCCATAACAGATTAGATCTAGACCTAAGTTTTTTTCTTGGTATTTTTCCTATTTTCCCACATAAGCAAATAACCTTTTTCTGACACTCTGATATAGTTTAATCTGTTTCTATAAGGTTGACTGGAAAAGAGGGGCACTACACGTCAAAAAACACTGAAGATACATTCTTAACAAATGTGTGGATACAAACCTGTATTAGAATAATAGGGAAAGCCGGTCAAACTGTCAAAGCTGTAAATATGAAAGAGAACCATGGGGAGAGTAGAGCAATCAGAGTCTTTTTGATTTGTTAATAGGCTTTGACAGTGATACAGAATTTCCTTCAGTAGAAGGTATTTAGAAAAATGCCTACTGACTATGTGTGTCCAAAATCTATAAGAATAACGTTGCTAGTCTACAGTTGCTTAGGATGCAGAGAGCTTTTATTTGCATGGCCAAACAAGCAAGTCAGTTTTATAGCAACCCCATATCCTCTTGAGCCTGAACACTCCTATTGCTAAGCATCCATATAATTTATGCCTATAGAACTACAATTCCTCAGAGTAATTTTTCTTCCATCTGTTCAGCTTGAATGGAGAACATTTGTTAAACAGTTTTTGGAGAGATGTTGGCAGTAAAATACCCTGATGTAAAATACCCACTCTGATGTTAGGCTAGTTAACTGGTCGTTCTAGGCACAACGCTGACATTGTTAGGTTGCAGGGAGGTAGAAGTACAAATGTAAATGAAAACATTTTCTTCTTTTCTTATAAACTTGAATATTATTTGCCATTGTTCTTCTAAAAAGATTAAGATAAATATAACCAAATACCCACTTAGCATAACTGAAAATAATTGTGGTCCACCTGTCTATTTTATAAAGTTAGACTAAGCCCAGTCCTGGCAGTCTAGTACTTTTTCAATTCAAGAAGCCAGAGCCATGTAAATATTGAGAATAATTACATCTCCTCATCTTCTTCTTCCATTTCTTTACTTTCTAATGTTAACTGTTACAAAAAAAAAGAGTCAACTTGAGTTTCAGAATGTCTGACAAAAAGCTTTTGGGATTCCCTTGGGGACTGAATTTCACATTCTTCAGCAAGCAGTGTCTGTCTCCAGAAATGCTATAGAAAAACTGTATTTTTCTTTTTCATCTAGTATCAATGTCCAAGCTGAGCAGAACTCTGATATTTTTATTTTATTTTCAAGCCTGAGGAGTGTCTTGTGTTGATGTTAGTATGTGCCTTTTTTAAAGCTTCATTTGTTATTATTAAGCAGCTGCTAACATGTACACAAGTTCTTTTTCTGTTCTGGGTTTAAAAAATGGCTTTTAACTTGTCCAAAAAGCTTCACTGCTATTGTGCTTGTTGGGCTATGCTAACAACAGTGAAAGAACATTACTGAATACAGCAAATGTTTGGTTTATTTATAAGCCTTTCTAAACCGTAAATCGTCTGCATTTCTTTCCAGCCTTCTCTTTTTCCTTATTAGTAAAAAATTAAATGATTACCCAGGAGACTGTGATAACTGAACCCTGTTCTTTCCAAGGTAGGTGAAGCTGAAATCTAATTTTGGATTATTTGTATACAGCAAATATACACATTTCCCTTTCTCTCTATCATCCCAGTTCTGTATTTCAAAGACCACAAAGACTTTGCTAAGATTAAAAAATACAAAAACTTTTAAAAGTAAAGGAAAAAAATTAATTTTAAGCATCGTGCATACAAAGTTTGAAGAGCAGTGAAGTGTGCATACAGAGAAAGAGTGCAAAAAGTGACTTTAAGAGCTGAAACTATTTGCTATGTCTGTTATTGTACAGCTCGTGTTTTGAAAAATCACTGCCAACTATGCTTAAATTGCTGAGACCACTCCTTTAACTTTACAGGGTATATAAGTCTTGTGATCCCCTTCAGACTCTCATAGGAAAACTTCAAATCTAAGAAACCAGTTATATTTATAAATTATATTTCAAGATTTTTTTTTTAACCTTCTTTCCTTTTTTAACTTGAATTCAGGTTCATATGCAATTGACAAATAGTGATGATAGTTGCTTAATAACCCATAGCACACACCTAAGAAAATACCCCAAATTATGTTTTAGGTCTGAACTACACCTTATGCATCTCCTTTACCTAGCACCACTTATAGGGTAGATCAGGAGACTTCTGGCAACCTGAAGCCAAGAAGTGGCTTGTCCTGTCTGGCATTATTTGGAATCACTGTAGGATCATACAAAGCTATGTGCAAACAATTTGTTCTCCAGCTAGTAGACAAAGTTTTTTGAAACAGAGAGCAATTCTCAATGTTTCCTCTCTTCCCTGTGATCTGTTCAGAAAATTATTCTCTATAGATTTTTGTTTCATACACTTTCATGTACTTTTCTGTCCTGCCTTGTTATCTTCTGTAGCACGGTGAAGCATTACTGTTGTCTGTTGTCCACTGTAGCTTTTTTTTTTTCCCTTTTTTTTTTTGCATTTAAGTATCTGCTCTGGAATGAATGTGTGTTCCTATGCCTGCTTTATATTTATGTTGGAGAATAGAAGGGTGGAAGAAACATGCCTTATGCTGGAGCTAAAGTTGATTTGTTTATGAAACAAAGTTTATTAAGCAAACTCTCTGAAGAAGCTTTGTTTCCTGCAGGTTGAAGAAGGCGGTAGGGAAAAACATTACACCAGCTGCAAATCTCTTAGGGATGCCTGGCTCTTGAGGGTGTGTGCGTGTGTGTATGTGTTTCAGGGACAGAGGTGAAAAGACTGACAGAGTATGCTGCAGGAGGAGGGGGAAAAGGAACCTCCTGCATAGAGGTGTTATTGGTCAAAGGATCTCCACATTGCTACTGAACCAACTTTCTTTTGGTCACCTAAGGAATTTTCCTGTATTTAAAACTTCTGGGGTCCTTTCACGTTCCCTGCTGGAATCCTGCACTTTGTTTTTTCTCTGTAGAACATTTTAGTAAGCATTAAGAGAGCAATATAACATGTCTTAGAACTGTCCTCAGTTTGAAAACCATTCTAAATGTCAGAAACATAAGTAGACTTATATAATTTTAGGTTTGATATGTTGCAGCATCAAGAACACATTAGGTAATTAATTTTTTTTTTAATTATTCCTAAAGTGATGCTTTTTTGTGGTGGTTTTTTTCTTTTTCTTTTTCTTTTTTTTTTTAAATGATTATTATTATTTTGACATAGCAAGTTCCAGCCAATTTTGGGATGGTTTGTCATTGAAAGGTGTAAAAGGTAACACAGTTCTGTAGCATTGCCTGTGTTGCAAACTGTTACTGAGGTGGGATAAAATATGGAGATAAACTCAATATCAAAACTACTAAAACTGCACATGTATAAAATGCACTTAGGCATACTAAATCTCATTCTACTCATCCTGTTTGCCATTTTGGAAATCATTTTGAGAAGTTGGCTTAGCAAATGCCAACTACTGTGAACACAGATGAGGACACCAGCTTGGTCCTGTGTGCTCAGGCTGAAGCTGTACCACTTGTGTTTGATCCTTCCCAGATTTTATAACCACAGGACAGTACTGCAGCGAATGAGCTGGCTGGGTGGTTTAATACACAATTTTCTCCCCTCCGAGCCTCTACAGATTTCATTTCACAGTAGAGGGCACTGTGCAGTTGGAGTTCATCCTCTTGAGAAGTGCTGCGTTAACTCTTGATTTCTTATAGGCAGAGGATTCCAGGGCGCACTTCAAACTTACAATTTTAGCTCCACTCTATGCTTATGCCTAATTAAGGTAGTTCTATTTTACTTCAGCTCTTGCTTTAGTTTGTAATGGATATTTTTTTTTCCCTTTGTCTGCTCTGCTGCCATGCATTTTTAAATAGCGGCAGTATTCCATCCCAGATATGGCTATATTTTAGTGGTCAGTAAGTACATCATTGCTATACTGAGTATTTAGTTAAATGTCTTGTGGATCTTTCTGTCTAAAAAGAGCTCCATTGAGACTAAGAGGATATTATTATTCATAATGTGGTGACTAGTTTCACACATGGCTGAAGCAAAATAAATCATCACTGTTTTTAACAAAACAGTGAGTAGACCTCTTGTTGACCACAGCATATTTGTGGTCAGCAAAGAAAGAGTCTTTTATAGCTATTAATATGCTGCCAAGGTGCTTTAGTTGTGCTTTTTGCCTTAAGGGAGGTGGGCTTCCACCACCACATATTCATGCTTCTCTGCTAAGCCTGTTTCTAGAGCCCTACCCTTACAGAGGGATTTGATACAAAATCTGGTCCTGAAAAGAGAAAGTGGTCGTTGAAATAATTGATACAGTTAAATACTGCCCAAATGCTGAATCTGATAAGAAAATGAACAATGCTCTTGAGTGTTTAGGCAGTAATTTTTACTTTTGAGTGGTCCTAAACAAAACAATGGACATATCAGCACTTCTGTGATGCACACCAGCGTAAAGCTCATTTACCTTGAAGGTTTTAAACAGGACTGAAGGATACGAAAGCATCACACTGATCCTCTAGTTGTTTGTTCTTCTGGTTCTTTGCAGTTGTTAAACTGAATTTCAAACATTAATTATAATTGATCTGTTTATTACTCAGACAAGGGAACGAAGTTGTTTGGGAATGCTGTCATCTTCTGATTAAGCACCCATACAATGCTATATGACTTCTGTGAACTGGCTTGGGGCAAAACAGTGCAATTTCCTACATGGAAAGTCCTGCTGAACAGACACTGACGGCAGCCAGCACTGGTTCGTAAATGCTCCCTCTCATCACTTTTCAGAAATTAATGCTAACCTTTCGGCTTATATAAAGACATCTACATGACTGAAAGCCCCACCAGAAATTCTTAATTTCTTCTTCCAAAAAGCAGGAAGTTGGATCACATCAATATGCTACTTAAATAATGCAAAAGAAATGCAGTTTGTGATGGGAATGATGAGAGGAAAAGATCTGAAGTAGTATAAAAAGAGTCATGGGTGGTGTGAGAAGGGAGGGAGTATAAAATAGGAAAGCCCTTCTACATGGCATATCATTATGTAAACTGAAAGCAGAACTCCTACTTTAAAGGCTTACATTTGACTTGTTTCTTGACATAACATTTACAAAAGGCCCTATTCTGATCTCAACCAACTGTAAAAAGAGCCAGTTCCACTGGACTTGGTGAAAGCTCTGTGAACTTCAAGGGGGGAAGACTTGTGTGCAATAAGAAGCAGGGTCATCTTTGTGAATTTATCTAAACCTTGTTGTAGCTCTCCAGATGAACTTTGAGTGTTGCATATTTGCAAACATGGAAAATGCTGATAGTTTACTGAAGACATTTCTCAGCCTCTGGTGCATTAATAAACTTGGATTGCATTTGTGTGACATACAGAGTGCACTCCCAGTATTTACATCACTCCATAGAGTGAAATAAGTGATCTCTGCCATCTCTAAGCCACACTAAAAATATCCATTGTCTAATTCTAAAAAATACATTAAAATATTCATGTCTGACTAAAGGTTTTCTTCAACCTGCTGTAGGCTGAAGGTGGGGTAACTGTACACACACAGAGAGACTGTGTAACGGGAAAATGAGATTTGTCAAGATTTGGAATCTGTATGTATGAATTGCAATCAAGTTGACTACTTTATTTACAAGGGTTAATTGCTCTAAAAATTATCTTGAGGGGGAAAAAAAGAACAGCCAACAAACCAACCAACCAACCAACCAAACAAACAAAAAAAAACCCACCAAAAACCGTGTATCTACATAAGCAGATGAAGGTAAACTTGAGTCTACACTCTGTTCTGCCTGTACTGTAGACTGGCCACATATGAGCCAGCTCATAAATGACATAACTGAATCACCATTGCTATGAATTGGTATCTGGAAAGTGTGCACTATCTCCATTTAGGATGTTTGTAGCTTGCAGAAAGGTTTTGAATAGGAAGTGGTTACTTTCTGGATAAATGCGTGTGCAGAAATACGCTAGGTGCTTTAAAAAACTTTATGTAGCAACTGTGTTCTTAGCCAACAAATATGTCCCTGGTGCCCAGCTGTTACACATGAGGGCTGCTGGCAATTCTCTGGAGAAATATGAACACTAATTATTGGTCTCAAAAAATGAAATTCAACTGAAGAGATTAGATCTTAACTAACGTGATTTTCTGTCATCTGTGGTAAACAGCCACGGTCCACAAACTGAGCTTCTTTTAAGGCACTTGGCAAACTGTTTTTCTAAGTAGAGCCTAGAAAATGTTTTCCCAAAGTTTCCTGGAATTCTGTCTGTGCCTGTAGCTACTGTAATACCCACCATCTTATTCATCAACTTGGGGCTTTTTCTTTTCCACACTGGTGCTAAATATGGACTGTTAAAGAGGTCTTGATTGGTAATGGTTTATTGCACAGTTCCTGCTGAAGCAATTCTGTTGGTTGCTGTGGATCAGAAATTTTGAACGGCAGGAACAGGAGAGCAGGTGACATTCTATAATGCTTTCCTGTGGGGAAAATTTTCTCTCTTTTGCTGTTTCAATGCCAACTTTGTGCAAATGTAATTAGTTCTGTGGTATAAAAATGAGAAATTTTTATAAGTTTCCATGCAATCAGACACAAACATCAGCTTATGACTTTGTCTATCATTCTGCCTTCTTCTCTATTAAAGCTGGATGTTTCTGTGCTTTTGTAGAAGCTGCTGCACATTTTCCCTGGACAAAAAAATGATGGTTTGTCAAAGAGAGTCCAGAAGACAACTTTGGATGCTGTCTCTGCTTCACAGCCTCTCTGCCATAGAATGAGCATCCACACAGCCCCCTTCCTTTGCTGCTGCCTGTGAGATGAAGGTATTGCTTTTCAGTTTTACACGCGTTCTCTGGATGAAAGACATTTTAGATGTCTAAATGTAAAAATTTGTAATGGCCCAGAAAATATTCAGCAGGATTTCATTTCTTGTGCCTACTTCCAAGTGTTAAAGTCTTAAAAATATACATTAATACTTTCAGAGGAAAAATAGTACTGATAGTCTCTGAGTTATGAGCAGAAACTCGTTTAACTGGAAGTACCTTAGGAGGGTCATTTAGCTGAGCTGGGAAACTTCAGAAGTCTGCCAAACTTGTTCCCATGTGTGACAGTTCTCTTCTTCCTCAGACAGCAGAGCTCTCTAGTAATGGCACCAAACATCACTTTCCTCCTCTTCCTCTGCAGAGCAGAGCATACCACACTGTCAGTGCCTGCAGCTTTATAACGTGAAAAGCAAAACTGGCCACTGAGGCAATTGCATTTTATCAATAAAAGCAGGGTGAGAAGCCATGCTAGGATATAACAAACCTGACCTTTCTGTTCATAGGTACCAGGCTGCTCAAGCTAGCCACAGATATTTTAGTCAGTATTTTGTCTAGGCCAAGCTGTTCTTGAGAAGTAAAGCTTGTTTATAAAACCTCCACTAAAAGCAGGTGTTGCAGACATCCCATTAGTAACCTTTGACTTACCTTCCCCTTTGAAACTTTTCATCCCAAAAGACTGAAGTTTCAAAGCCTTTATTCTTTTCCTTTTTTTTTTTTTTGTTCCTCCAAGTTTGCATATTGTAAACATTTTTCTTCTCTGCTCTGATGGAACAGAGCCAAAAATCTGCACAATGGGGGAACTAGATGTTAATGAGCAGAGATTGTGGGAAAATGTGTATGGGGCTGCCCTGCCTGACCTGCATGATAATGCTACATTTAGCACATTCTTTTCCATTGGGGTAGCAGGCCTTGAAATGGTAGCAAACAACACATATTGTGAAGGTTTCTTTTAAAGAAAACTGCTTTCTTCAGAGAGTGGAAATAACAAATTATTTATTGTATACAGTTGGCAGACTGACAGCTGGCCCAGGAAATATTTATGCACAAACAGAAGTGTGAAAATATATATTCTTCATGTTTTCAGTAAAATCACTTTACATGAAAGTTTAAATGTTGTAGAACACTGGTATTGCATACAGACCCATGCTGAATTGAGAAAGTTTACAATGACTATGGTATTTAGGAACTGATGAATTAAAAATGGCTATTGGGTCTGTTAGGACAAAGCATATTCAAGCACTTTGGCATTTTCTAAATAGTTTTTTGCTCTAGCTGTGCTCATAGACCCTTTTTAATGTGTTTATGTCAGTGGAGTTTTGTTTGTACAAAACGCTCCTGAAAAATTAATTTTGGCTCCTCTGAGTCAAGTTTCATTTAATCATAAAACAAAATTTATGTCTTGACCATATGAAAATCGTTAGGGGCAAAAGGACTCTAAGAACATAAACACCACCATGTGACTTAGACACCCAATTGCACAGCTTGAATCTATCAAGTGGTAAACGTATTAAAATACTAAAGAGAACACTAACAGTCAGCATTTGGTGTGCAGTGAGTAGGGAGAAATTTGTTTGCTCAAAACTTCTGACTAACAAAGAGAAGTACTGAAGGGCTTCATAACAAAAGACTGACTAGATAATTTCTGAGCAGAGAAAGGGATTAAATCCATTGAGCAAGCTATTCCTTGTAAACTTTAACTTTTTAATTATACTTTTATATGTCTAACTCCACTTTTCCAGCCAGGGAAATAGTAATTCATGTAGAAAAAATTGCATATAAATGTGAACTGTTTACAAATGACATTCCAAATCCTCATCAGGAAATGCTTATTACTTCATAATCAAAGATTCCTCAAGAGCTTTTCCTCAGGGAAAGAGACTTCCTCTCATTACCTTAAAAACAGCACCCTTATGGAGTGGATGTGGGCTCAGAGCCATGTTTTGCAAAGGACAAAGCAAACTTAGTGGAACATCTGCTAGATAAGGGAAACATATCTTAGAATAGGCTTACTGATGAATTCAACCTTGATTCCAAAACTACTTATATCCTAAAACTGCTGTCTGTGTTAGTTCTGCTACATGTCTTCAGGAACAACTTCAAATTCCAGCTAACACCAGAAGTTCAAAGATAGATAGTTAACAATATGCTTTGAGGCTACTCAAATCTACTTACTTACATTTTTCATAGTAAAAGAATGCAAAAACATCAGTTCCTTTTTCAGGGATCTTTAAAATGGTATGAGACACATATGTGACCAGCTGATTCCCTGCCAATTATTGGATGGATTTATTTTCTCCACAAATGATGTCTTCGTGCCATGAGCAGCTAGTGACTTCAGCCAATGTACCCTCAGAGCTGCTCAGAGCAGCTAAAAGGGTGATAGCTGTTCTGCATGTTCTCAAGGCTATGAAATAGTTGGATATCCATGTGGGTATACCCATACTGTCATACCATGAGGACATACTCTTGGATTTCAGGAGATTACTTGGGTGGGATGATCTCGCTGTTTGTTCTGGAGAAATCTTTATGATCTACATGGATATCTGTTACCAAGCTGGGTACATTTAGTTCCTGCTTTTCACCCTCCTTCCTCATCTAACACTTCAGTTCTAGGTTTCCGATGTCCCCTACTATTTGGTACAGCAACTACACAGCATGTCTGCATTGTCAGATATTTCTGGATGATGCTTTAAACCAAACCTTGAGATAATTTCAAGACAAGTGCCAACTCGGTGACTGTGTCTATCCTTTCTCGGTTAAACTTTGGCTTGTCTGCCATTCTCACGGAGCTTTCATTTTTATCATGTGCCTTCTGTTTATTTGTCTTCCTCTTCATTACACTCAAGGGATGTTGTGGTCTATGCTTTGGGAACTGCCCCAAGTGAAAAAGTCAGGGAGTTGCAGTGTGGCTGGAAACAAGAAAGCAGAAACAGAGTGTCTGTAATGCAAGAAGGAAGAGGGCCCAGGGAAGTTACTTGTTCTGTTCATTCTTCAGTACTTGTTGGGTTCTAACTACCATGTGACTTTGATTTTAATTTATTAGCTGAAATTCTGCAACACAAAGACGATCACATCACTGCTTGTAAATGGTGATTATGCCCCTGCTATTGATGAGAGCTCCCAGCTCACCTCACTTTGAATACTGGACTTACATTCTTGACGTTTTCTCCAGCTTTGCTTTCAAAGCCCTGCAGAAAAAAAGGAATATGTATATATATATATATATACAAATATAGTTCTATGTTTGTAGGTTAGTTCTTTTAGCTTCACTGTTTGAAAATCCCATATACTGTATGTAAATGCTGTAAGAGATTGCATCAAAGTCAGATAATGCACATTGGCCTTGGCTTCTTCTAGTTAACATTAACTTCCGTTTGAGCAATTACCATCAGTTGGACTAAGTGTTTCAGGAGAATAGGATCAGATCTTAGTCTTTCCTGCACTGACTATTTTGAAAAATAGAAAGTATTCATCTTACCTTAATTTCCCACAAGCCTTTGAGTACTAAGAGCACTCAAAGCTGGAAGAGTGACAGTTTTCAACAACAGCTGTCTGCCTGCATCCATGCTCCTCTGAAGAGATTAAATGGACAGTTATGTTAAGTTAGATGTATTTCGGGCTGTTCCTTCTAAGCTCTTTAAATTAAATGTGAGGCTTATTCAGAAAAACATCACTGCTAAGAAAAGCATTTGAGCACAAGATAAAAAAATGATTCTGGATAGGAATCAACAAGCCTTTGATTAGATGTTTCTTAAATTAGGTCCTTACAGAGTTGACCTCACAGCATCTTTTTCTTTCTTTGTTTGCTGCAAAAAGATGTTATCTTTGTGACATCTGCTATAAATCCTTCTCCAATACTTGTGTAATCCATTACCAATATCTTGCCGCCCCTACATTTTTAATACAATCCCACAAAATTCTCATTAAAAGTGGTACCAATGTTGCTATTTTACAAATGTCCTGAATTCCAGAGAGAATAATTAAATAATTTTCCCACTCTCACAAAAGAAAATAGAACTTACGGAGTCCAGTCATCTTTGCGTTCCTCACTGCATTCTCCTTCCTGAACTTGGAGAAAAAGATTTATTTTGAGATATAGTAATGTTTCCCGGAGGGACTGCAGCTCAACTCAAGAGATTTGAGCTTTTGCAACCTCAGTTGCTGCCAAAAAACTCTTCTCTTTCATGACTTTAGCTATGGATGACCTTCTATTAAAAGTCTTGTCCTGCTGTGATTTATAAAGATATCTTAACTGATAAATGAATTATTTCCTTCTCTTAGGCTATTGTTATGTAGTTAAGATACATTGCTAAGCAGTGTTAGTAAATGCACAGCTCTACTAGTTTGCCAAATCAGTTGTCTTGTGTTTTCATTTCTTGTAGCTATGCCCTGTATATTTTTACCTTTCTGGCATGACTTTGACTCAGTTTGATAAGTGTTGTCAATCATTCTTGCATGATATAGGAAACAATACTAGAAAACAAGGTCTTGCCATTTTCAATCTAACAAAACAGCTCTGTTGCTGATATTGATATTGTCTGGCTGCCTAACAGATGGTCTAGTGTCCCATGAGAAGAGCCACTTCCTCGCATAATAAACAAAGAAGGAGAAGTTGTCTGCAAACCATTAACATATTGTAAAGTTAGATGCAATGTCTTGATATTGTCAGAATGGGTTCCTCAAGCACATTTCTTTGATATTCTGTCATAAGTTTGATACAAGACAGCATTAAATCAAAATCAAAACTTTAAAAGGCTGCCAACTGTTTAACTGTTCCCAACAAAAGAACGCCAGTAAAAATATCCTCAATTTTCTAAATATTGACAACTGACTAACTGATAATAAAGGTCTGAGTACGGGTACCTTTTATTAGAGGGAGACAAGATTATTCAGCCCATGTGTCACATTCCAAACAATGTGGGGGAGATTCCCTTCTCCTTTTTCCTTTCTACGAATAAATACATTAGTTCTAGTGCTGTTCTTGCTTGAAGTGCAGATTTGGTATTGCATAGTGAAAGCTTATGAAATTCTTGGCTGTTTTAAGAGTATTTTCCCTTAAAAAAAAAAGACAACAGGTTATGTATATATACATATATATACATACTTTTATATATGTATAGTAAAAGTATGTAAAAAGTATGTAAAAGTATGAATATACTTTTATAAATGTATATATACATATATAAAAGTATGAATGTATATATGTATGTATATATATATATAAAATGTATGTTGTATTTAACAGTATATGTATAGTGTAATTATATAGAGAGGGCTACTCTGAAACTAATGCCTCCTATTTTATGATGTTGGCCCACACTGTAAGAAGCAAATGGTGGTGTTATGGCAGTAGAGACTGAACCTTCCCCCCAGTATCCGTTTACACATTGTTGCCATATGACGGCAGCAGAGTGGCTGTCTGACAAAATGGCGTCTGACGTGGAAGTGTGTATGAAGTAAAGAAGTAGAACTGAATTCCTCCATGCAGAACAAAATGGCACCCACTGACATTCATCGAGCCTTGCTGAACATTTCTGGAGACCAAACAGTGGATGTGAGCACAATGAGATGTTGAATGGTGCATTTCAGCGGTGCTGACAGCAGATCACCTCTGCTGATGCAGATTCTTAAGAGCATGTCATACAGTCTCTTGTTCATTGCTGGTGAAAATGCATAGCAAATGGTGGTGACTGTGTTGAAAAATAGTATTTTGTAGCTGACAATTTGCTCCATCAATTAGTGCTAATGTGCTCTTTGTATGTTGTAGTTTCTTTGGAAATATATAGGATGCATTACTTTCAGAGCAACCTACTTATATATGTATGTCTATGGCTGATTGTTTTTTACAAGAATTAGAAGTAGAAATAAGTGACTTGTGTTGCTATTTGCAGAGGAATGAAGCTTTTTTTTGTGGGGAAGCAGGTTTTTCACCTTTTAAAAAGTGTACTAAATATGGTGTTCCAAAATTAAGCTACAAATTATTCTTTATGATTCTGCCAGGAAAACAAAACAAAGCAAACCATTTTTGGACGTCTTAAACTTTTTCTAACCAATGACTTATGGCACTGTTGGCACAGCATCTTAAAAAAAAAAAAAATAGAAGGGGGAAAAAATGGAAAAATAAAAAAAAATCACCCAAATTCCAGATGTGTAATACTATTAAGTTTGGAGATCATGGTGCTGCTGACCAATATGCTATTTACTTATTTGTCCTGATAGGTTTTAAGTCCTTCACAGTAAGAGTTCAAAACAGAAATAACTTCAGTGATTTGTGGAAAAAAAAAAAAATCCAACCTGGATAGATTTAGTTGAAGATCTCCTTTTTGTCTGTCTTGAAGCTAGGAAAGTTTTAAAGCTAGGACTAAAGTCTTTCATGGGCATTGCTAAAGACATTAAAGGAAGTATTGTAAGCTGAAGCACTGCCAAAATGCAAAGAGGAACTCTGCAGACTGTTTCTGTTTGACTCTTATCAGTTTTATTGCTCATATTTCTGTTTCTAGAACATAGTATCAGCAGAGAAAAGTTCGGAAGAAAATATACTGAAATTAATGTAAGCCCCACTTAACAGTTTCATGTATTCTGTGCTTTACACTGACAGAAATGGCTCTAATTTGGTAAAAATGAGTAGAACTAGGAGAGGGATTTTTTTCAGAAAGATTAGTCATTTGAGTTTTTACATTCACAATATGTGAATGAATATGCAGCATAACACATATCTCCTAAGCTATTCTGAGTTCTTAGATTGGTGGTTATGCGTGAGTGGTACTTTTTCCTTTTGACCTCTTTGAAAACATACAGAATTTTCTCCATAGTCTACAAGGTAGGAAATTCTACACATTTTCTGGAAGCACAGATCCTGAAAATGCAACTTCACTTTTCACTGCTTGTAACCAAACTTGCACTTTGTGTTCCTATTTCATTTGAAGATGCAAACTGCTTATTACTACAGCACATAAGCCATGTACATTGCTTATGAGGTTTGTTAATTAGTGAATTCAGATCATCCAGATATACTGTAGGAAACTTGAGTTTAACCTGGGGTTGTGTGATAATTATCAGGTTATTTAAAAATATCTGCTAATAATCTTCCATTTCTATTGATTGTTCTATCTTTACTTGTCTTCTTATGAATAGAAATGAAACCCACTTCTCCATAAAGGCTATGCACATAGTAAAAGTAACAATGCCACACTTACAGCAAACACTATAATATGGTATAAGATGATACTTGTTTCATAGCTCATTCATCATACAGAATCTATGTATGTACAAAGGACCTCGGGGCAGTTAGTGGAGTACAAAATGGGGCAGGGAGCTTTGATGCTTTGAAGCAGCTTTCCAATGTATTTGAAACAGTACAAAGAATAGTAATTTTTCCTTAATCCTCTCTCTGAATAAAACAATGATTATTCAAAGGCTGCAACAGTTTTGAATATATAATTAAGCTAAGCCCCTTTAACTTCGCACCATACTGATTCTATGGGATCATATGTAACCAATGGTCAAAGCGAATAACTGGAATGAGATCTGTGTCTTGAGTTTAGCAGGACCCCTGAGTCATACTTTGAACCAAACCAAACCCTGAGCATTCTTTGCTCTCATTCATTCCTGCTAGGCCCTTTTCTGAAAAGCACAGGCGACACAGTGCAACAACTCTTTTGAGCAGGGCTTTTTGGATCCTGGAAAAAGTATAAGAGAATATAAATATTTGGGCTGCACTGTTTGTAATGACAGTCATTGCACTGCCTTTTGTGCCCGTTATCATCGTCAGTAAGTTTGTAAGCCTGCTAGATTAGACTGCAGTTAGAATTCATGCACTTCTTCCAGTGAGGCCATGAAACAACAGTTTAGTAAGATTAGTGCTTCTACAATAATATAATTGCAACATATTTTTATCATATTTGTGCAAATAATTATTCTTAGTATCAGAAAGTCTTATAATGCCTCCCTCACAATCATCAGTGGTGGAGTCTGAGTCAGCCTTTTGGATTACAAAATTACACTGCTTGAGTGTTTGTTCTGTACATTGATTTCAATGCTAAACTTTCTCCCTTTGCACTTTATGATCTCTGATCTTATATTTCAGAAGAAAATGATGACATCCAACATGAAATCAAAAGCACTAATGCTACTGATAGTGTGCTTCAAATGAGAAATTAAGAGATCTGGTTAAAATGATGGAGGAGAAAGGCAAGGAAGGGAAATAAATCAAAATCAGTGAAGGAAAGTTTTTGCGCTGATCTTAACAGCACAGCCAAAGTCCGTGAGAGCTATTGTTTTCAATTTATATCAGCAGATATAGCTGGGGGTTCTTGCATCAGATACTGTGATATGATATATATTACGAGTTTCTTCAGAGATCTGGTCCATCTCTTGGCTTCTGCTGCTTCTGTTCTGGCACACTGGGTAGCAAGTGACACTTGGTGCTGGAACTGCAGATCTCAGACCACAGCCCTGGCTGTGGTTTGACAGTGTGGTTATCAGAAATCTCTAACAAAAGTGAGAGCTATGGCTCACCAACCCGATTCCCTCACTGTAGCAGACAAGAACATTTCTGCAATCCTGTTTATAAATGTAATGCCCTTCATGGCAAACCAGGCAGCTTCTTGCTTGCACAGCCCTAGCAAGCTGAGCAAGAAGCACACTGCCACAGCAGTTGGGGATTTTCCCCTAGTTTCCAGTCACACTGAGAGATGTGCCAAGATCTTTGCTCTCTGTGCTGCCCAGAGCAGATGAAATAATTGAGTAGATTTAAGTCATTCTTGGCCTACAATTTGCTGAGCTAATAAGCCAAGTTCCCTTACTTGTCTCTTGTTAGACAGGCTATCCATTGCTCTTATCATTGGAATAGTCCTTTGTACATTTTCCAGTCTGAGTTTACCTTTCTTAAATGTCAGGGATGAGAATTTATATGCACAGCCTCAGGTGAATTAGTACCAGGGCATGGTGCAGGAGTTTTAATAATTCCCTTTTGTACCTTGCCTGAAGCCTCCTGAGATTGCGTTTGCCTCTGTAAGTGCTGACTGTGATCAAATAAAATACCATGCTCACTTTCCTCCTTTGTTGTGTAACTCATGGTCTCGGCTTGTAAAAGAAACCCTGTTTTCCTCTTGTTGATATAACACTGCAGTCTATGCAGCTGAACTCTCTTAAGATCATTCCTGTGCAACGCTCCTACATGGACAAAGCTCCCTGGCTCTATGTTGTCATTAGCCTTCATTAGAGAGTATGCTTATGTTGCTTGTTACCAAACTCATTAATGAAAGTATTAAATACGCTCTGTTCCAGCCTGATAGCCTTTTAGGTGCACAGCTAATAACCTTCCAGTTCTTCAATTGACTTTTCTGATATAATCAATTGTCCTTGAGTTTTTTTATACATAATAAAATGCTGGTACTTAAACTCACCGTTTCCATAATAAACTAATTTCTTCCTTTGAAAATGTTCCTAATGGTTCCATGAAAGTCAGCTAATTTCCTTCTTCGTGTAGACAGAGGTACTTCGTCAGAGTGCTGCAAGAGTAGTGTGTCACATCTACCTTTGGCACGCCTCAGGTGTATTTTATTCTGTTTTCTTTTTGAATTCAGTTATCCTTATTTTAACCTAAATTCTTTTTCCTAAGCTCTTGTACGGTTCTGAATAACAGCCCAGGATGAGTTCTATGGTTGCTCATATTACTCTTTTCCCTTTCTGAAGAGGGGGAACTAGGTTTTTTATTCTCCAGTCATGTAGTATGAGGCAGTCAGCACTTTCCTATGGAGACTACTTAGTATTTTTGACTTGAGTGCATTTCACTCTGAGAATTTCCTTCTTTCCTGTACAACTTTTACATTAATTACCTTTTTTCTGTGCTATTGTTCAATTTCATTAGAAAATGAGTTTCTCTCAACAGCAATAACAAGATCTTTGTGAGTAATTTCCCAAATATCATAATTAAAATCTTTGTTTTATCGTGTTCTCAAGTGCTTTGTTAACCCCAGACAAAGAGGGGATTTTCATTGTCGCAAGCAGAATTCAGATATCAAATCTCTCTCTTTCCTCCGCCTTTCACCTTTAGAAAATCTTCTCATGAAAGTGTATGTGATTTCTGAGGTGGGGGAGTAATGTAAGGGGCCAATACCTGACTTTTTCACTTTTTCAATACCTGCCAGCTCTGTAGCACCTCCAGCCTTTTTCTTCAGGGCTTCAGTAATTAGATCTGTGTGAAGTTTCACACATAAAATGGAACTGGATCATTCCGGTGTCTAATCAGGTCAAAAGCTAAATTCCCCTGGTGTGCAACTTGTTGCTCTTGGCTGAATTGCAGCCCTCTAAACTGGAATTCTTAGATCCTTAACTTTAAAATATTAACTTGGTTTTTTTGTTTGTTTGTTTTTTTAATTTTTTTTATTTTTTGGCAATAGATAGAGAATCACCACATCACACAGCTGGCAGTTCGGTATCACTGCTGACATCTTTTCTCCACACCTTGAAACCTAAATTGCAGGATGTATTTTTGTGCTCTGTTGCAACGTCTCTTTGCTGTTCTAATTGCAGAACATGTGGATGACACAAAGCATCCAAAAGCCTTGACTCAACAGGCTGATCCACTGCTAACATAGAGCAGTGTAGCTGCATATTTGTGTGCTCTGAGGAGTTGGCCCCAAAGGTGACAAACTCACTCAGGAATTAGTTGTGTGTTCTGTGACTGATAATACCAGTTTAAACAGGAATGTGTAGTCTGGCATGGCTGTTTAAAGTTGTATAAACTGACTGTGACATTGGTGCCTCTCCCATGAGAATTACAAGCTCTGATCATGCAAATTACGGTTCTTAGAAGAATAAGGTGAGGAAGCTGAGTGGATAAGTAGGCACATGACTACAGGTTTTAAACAATGTCTATTGTAAAATTTCACATCATGCCGAGTGCCTAAAGAGCTAGAAGCTTGTTTGCTGCATGCTCTCTAAAGAAGTCAGACTGCCAGTGCTATTTTGTTTTTGATGCACATAAAGTACTGAAACCTTTCCTTAAGTTTCCTGTGTCCTTCTGAAGGGCACACAGTGGATAGGCTAAGCTTGGCACGCTTTCATCCTGACTGCACAGTCTGGCAAAGACTATAGATAATTGAGAGCGCAGTTGGAAAATGCAGCTCTCCCCCTTTTCCCAGATGAGAATCTTAATAGCAGTCTTTACTTTGGCAGTCGATCACTTCTATCAAGATAGAGTTGCCTTTGGCCAAGCCTCTGGGATCTCTACTAATCTTTTCTAAGTCACAAATCATTTCTTCATTCAGCATGTCATTTGACATCTTCAGTGTTATAAATTAGTTCAAGAGGGTGGACACCCAATTCACCTCCCCACCAAGGGCTCAGTTTTCATGTTTTCTGAAGTTATTTATCTTTGCTTTAGGGGACAATGCAGTTTTACTCGCTTACTTACTGCACTATCAAGAGAACAAGTCCCTTTGAGCCAAACACCTGCTTTCCTTTTGAAAGAATGATGGGGAAATGCCTTTTAAAAAAGTCTCTATTTATCTACCTTCTTAATTTACCAAAAGTTCCTGATTACTCTAATCCCCAGAGATTTGGTAAAATGTCATAGCAGACCAAAGTCAAAAAGAAAAGGAAAATTAATGTACTGTCTTTCTTTTGCCACAACAGAGACAAAACCATGGCAATGTGCCCTCAAGGCTTCCAGACCGTCATTGTGTGTCCTGGACTCAAAATCCACCTGTGAATGGTCTCTAACAATAGATCACTTAGGGCCTGTAAGATACAGCCCTGGGAGTCTCTGATGCCAATACAGTTTGGAAGCCAGCTGAGACACACCAAATGTTCCTTCACCTTCCAGGCTCCTTACACAGAAACTTCCCCTTAGATTGGAAATCGAGATGGCCACGTTTGTTAGGAACTGCTTAGGATATTCATGGAGACTTTGATCTGTCATAATTTCACTCTTTTTCATCAATTTCTCTTCTCTGACAGATTTAGAGAAAGATCATAGAATCATAGAATCAGAGAAAGAAGTCACAAAACTTCATTCTTCTTTACTCCAGTTTTGACAAGTGTTTAGGAGAGTTCGGCATCTAAATCTAATTATTACATTCCTAATTCTCTCAGTATATTTGAAAGTCACATTTGCAGTTCTTTTTTCTATAGGTGCTAAGGTGATGACCTTCAGACATAATCTGACTGTGCTGTGCAGTATTGCCATGGCCTCTACGTACACCAGATCCCCATCCTTGCAGTGTACTGTAGTGCCACAGGAAGAGCTGTTACTGTGGCACATCTGAGCCCTTACAGCACCAGGAAATCTTAAGTGTTCTGCCAGCTAGCAGATAAGGAATACAGATATTCCAAGCACATGTTACAGATTTGACTCCAATTAAATTTGTTGTGACTCCTGGTAACTCTTTTATTGTATCGCTGCTTGTGAGCTCAATCACTGACTAAAGCTGTATTGTGCTGTAAAAGCACACAGGAAGAAGCAAGTTCTTCAGCAGTGTGCCCAGGTGGCCAAGAAGGCCAAGGACATCCTGGCTTGCATCAGAAACAGTGTTGCCAGCAGGAACAGGGAGGTAATTGTCCCCCTGTACTCAGCACTGGTGAGGCCGCACCTCGAGTACTGTGTCCAGTTTTGGGCCCCTCACTGCAAGAAAGACATTGAGGCCCTGCAGTGTGTTCAAAGAAGGGCTACGAAGCTGGTGAGGGGTCTGGAGCACAGGCCTTATGAGGAGCGGTTGAGGCAGCTGGAATTGTTCAGTCTGGAGAAGACGAGGCTCAGGGGAGACCTTATAGCTCTCTATAACTACCTGAAGGGAGATTGTAGTGAGCTGGGGTTCTGCCTCTTCTCTCATGTAACTGGTGATAGGACGAGAGGGAATGGCTTCAAGCTGCGTCAGGGGAGGTTCAGGCCGGACGTTAGGAAATACTATTTCTCTGAAAGAGTGGTCAGGCAGTGGAATGGGCTGCCCAGGGAGGTGGTGGAGTCACAGTGCCTGGAGGTGTTCAAAGAATGTTTGGATGTTGTGTTGGGGGACATGGTTTAGTGAGAACCATTGGTGATCAATGGATGGTTGGACTGGATGATCTTGTAGGTCTTTTCCAACCTTGGTGATTCTGTGATTCTGTGATTCTTTCTACCAAATGCCTTAGTGTTTGGTGATGATGCTTATGGCCTGTAATTTTGATTTAAAATGTGCAGAACAATATAGTCTAACTTGTTTCTAGTCTGACTGTCTAAGGCCAGCATAGAACAGTGTCATGACTATATAAGTGACTACTACGCCCACAGACAGGGGACCTGGGAGCTGTGGCGCACTTCTCCACTGCTGCCTTCACGCTGCTTCCAGAATCTTCCTTAATCAAGTCCTGTCTGGGCTTCAGCATGTCCATCTGTAGACTGCAATAAAGAAGACAGCACCACCTTTGGAATGGATTGTATTCCTTCTTAGTCTATGTTTTGGAAAATATTTACAAGTTATAGAAATAAGAACAACTATTAAAAAATTACTTTAACTAAAGGGTTTTGGTTAGATTTTCCCCAGGGTAATGTGCAAATTTTGACAGGGTATTATTAGTACCAGAATATGGAAGATTTAGATGCAAATCTAAAGTCCACAGTGATTTAGAACAAGGACTTGGCTCTTCCCCTTCTTGGGTAAATACTCTAAACTGGAGTACTGATGATTTTGTGGGGGAAATTTTCATATTATTAGCAGTAGAAGGTGCTGTACTTTCTAAAAGAATATAGGATGAGCAGAAGAGACAGATCAAGTCTATAGAACTTTTGTGTAGCTTAGTAATGGGAATAGAACTGGTTTGGTTTGTTGGTTGTTTTTTGTTTGTTTGTTTTTTTGTAGGTTTAGATCATTGCCTTTCAAGGAGAGGCAGAGATCCCTCTCTTTCAATGCTCTATGTATGTGCTAACCTTTCTCACTTTCAGCAGTGGGGAAGGGTCAGAGACTGGTAACGATTTCAGACCACAATTTTTTTTTATGTCTGATGCAGTGAAGAGTCAGAAATTACATTGCAAATAAGAATGTATTGGCATTGGGATAGTAAAAATGTCTAAATATTCAGGATATGCTCATTGTGTATTTTGGCACAGCAGAATTCTGTTTTCAACTCTCAAATATCACACTTCTTTGGTGCAGAGCATGCAAACAGTAAATTTCATGTATATAGTGTATCTTTTAACTATGTACTTAGATATTGCTCCATGAGCAGTTGAGCGTATATATAGATTTACAAATATTTTCCGTATTAGCAACTTTGACATCTTATGCAACTTAAAATGTTAAGCAGTTCAATATATAATTGTGCATCTAAATGCAAAAAATACTACATAAACAAAATACTGAGAAAGATTTTATTAAGAAATGTATGTAATTGTACAGGCACAGCAACTTTATGAGCACATTGTCTCTATCTGGTAACCAAATATATTTTTGCTCATTTGCATTCCCACTGTTGTACTGAAATAGTGTCTTGAAGTTACCATAGCCCTTTCATGTGAACAAACTAGACTCTTTTAGGAACTTCAAAATCAGTTGTATGTGGTGAAACTGGTTTAGCTATAAAAATATAATATATAAAGGAACAAGAGCCTGGCACCTTTTATTTTGAAGAAAAACTTCCACAACAGTAATCCCATGAACTCTGGAATGATTGGGAATAGTAAAAAATAAGAAAATCTGATAAATTTGAAGTGTATATAGATATAAACATTATTTTCATTTTTTTTAATCTCCTTGAAAAATTTAATTGGATTTTGACTAAAGATTAGAGTGACTAGGTACAGAGGCTTGATCTCAGAAATAGTAGTGAAATCATTTGTCTGTGAATCTGTTGGAGAGAAGCCTGTGCCCTGGGAGAGCCCTTGAGTTTTAAATCTATTTTCATTCAGGTAACATTTTACTTTGCTATCTTTCTACTGAATTTGGTAAGGACTTGACTCAGAATGGCTCAGTACAAATTAATTTTCAAAAATTACTACATTTAGAAAAATGGTAATTCTCAAGACCAAACACATAATCTCATACATGAAACACACCTTGGGTTTTATTCATTTCTCACTGACACAAGGTGTAATTTAGTTGTCTAAAATGGAGTCATTCATGATTTACATCAAGAACATGCCAACAAAGGCTATTTTTTAACATGCAACCAAACGACATTTAGTTTTTTCTCATTCACCCTACAATGTTGTTGTATGCATCCTCGGTGGCATTATTAACTGGAGCTTTTCAAACAGATGAAGTATGTTACTTACTGTGGCTAAATTGTAATGAAAGAAGAGATGGCTGTTTGCCAATAAATGGTGTGTAGCTTGTAGAAGCATGTAATTACATAAATCACAAACATATGCAGAAGATGTTTTCTCTTTACATTTAACTGGTGTTGCCTGGAGCTATAGCTGCTTGCAACTCTATTTAATTACCATAATTATTTTAAATGTGTATATCTGGGCAATCTTTGAGCTTTATGAGAATGTTATTCATACCTTATCAGTAAAAATCTAAAGGGTCTCATTCTTTCCCCAGAGGGGCGGCAGTAACCAGGTTTCTCCAGATTTCAGGCATAGAGTGATTGCAACGTTTATAACTTTATTTTGAATTACAGGTTTTTTAAAAACACAAGGCTCTGAAACTAATCATGTTTTGAAATCTCAGTAGATGCTATAATTTCCTGGTAGGAAATTAAGCATTGTACATTGTGGAAAGAAAGTACCCGGAGATATCCCCATTTGCCTCTTTTACATCTTAATTTGCTGACTGGGTAAATGTTGTTTGGCCAAACAGATTGACAAGTGTCTATGAAAGGTATTGACTGTAAAAATAAGCACTTCCTATGGGAAATGTCAAAAGAATCTGTCAGACTAGCTGGGATTTTTCAGTTACTTATATCAAGCAGTCACATAAGTTAGAGTGAGACACTTTTAAAATTCCTCTGTGCTAGAATAAACCCAATTAAGACAACTGATGTTAATGGAGCTGCCCCAGAGTTACCACAGAATAACACGTGCTTTTAGTTTTTTTTTTCTCATTTATGTAAGTTTTCTCATTTATGTCAGTTTTATATTAACTTCATGCCATTGCTGCTGGTCAAACTACATATGGTTGAGACCGATGCATTAGTTCTCATATATAGATGATTAGCCAAAGTATACGTGCCTCAGTTTCCCTAACTAATGTAAACTAGTGGGTGTAGAGTTCCTCAGTGAATACAGTGGAAATGGTAAAACCCTTGGGAATAAGAAGTTTGATAGCTAAATAATCAAAAGACCAAACAGTAGGAACCATAAGGAACTGTCATGCATAACTGGTGGAGAATGCTTATGAATACACGGAATCATTATGCACTGAAAGAACAAGAAAAGTAAGTTTTGTGATGGGAGATATTATAATTTATTAGTTCAACTCTACAGTTTTTAAAAGAAACAACATCCATTACATCAACAAACAAACACACACACAAAAACAAATGCCAGTGATGACTTTGACTACACAAACATAGCACTTACTTCTAAATCAGTGTCAGGGAAATAGGATGATGGTTTGCATCTTGTCTTTTTCATCAACTGTTATAGTTAGCATTGCAAGTGATGTCTCTTTAAACAGCTTTTGTAAATCATGAGGTCATTTTTGTTTAATTGTAATGTGACTTGCCAGCTGTAGATCATATGTGCAGTTTTGTGATATGGCTTAGTCTTTTCTTCCACCACCCAAGAGAAAGCATACACAAAGCATTTTTTTTCGGAGATTAGTTACTACATTTTCTCCTGAAAAAAAAAAAAAAAAAAAAAAAAGGCAAGCCTATGGAATGCCAGTGAACAATGCACTTTCCACATCATAGGGTGGTTTGTTTAATAACCACAAATTATTTCAGGTAATTTGGCACCAGTTTAATTGCACCCACAAGGATATCCTCAACAACAACAAAAAGGTAAAAAAGAACCACCCCTACTATCAACGCCATCAGGATGAGCTAAAGACAAAATTTCCATTCATTAAATTATGATTAGCTTTGCTACTACCTTGTCTATCAAATACTCATACCATGCTGCAGACACACCACAGGGAAATATTTACATGAAGTTATGACAAGGAAGCTGATGGAAAGTGATACTTTTCTCATGTCTTAAAAAGACAATAAAATCTCTCAGATGAAGGTACAAAGTACAACAGTCAGTAAAAATGCAGGTTATGAACAGCTGAAGTTAAAATCCAGCCAAGGCTTTGTCAGTCAATATATTTTATTACAACGAAGAATGCAAGGATAAACACAGTATTTCCTAACTTTGAGGAGCAATTAATATGGACTTGTAGTTTGACTTCTGCTCTTTATCATTTCACTTATTTCCAAATCGTGGTGTGCTTGAAAGACTCTGATGGTGACATTAACCTGCAATCTCTGTAGTATCGGCAGCTTATAGTGGGTGATATATGCCCTGTCAGTAGGTTACAAAGCTCTTTGATGAATAGCAGAAGAATGTGGGAATAGGAAATCCCCCTAGTTTTGCCTTCGGGAAGAATATATCTTGGTAATTTTAAACCAAACACTGAGGTTTGGAACATTCGTTTTAGTAGCTGATATTGCAGAACTGATGTGAAGTTCCATTCCATTCAAATGTTTCGGGTTCTTTCTAGCAGCATGAAGAAACTTCCATCCAGCCTCTCTGAAGTACATTTTCTGAGGCTTACCAAAGGTAGTGTCATACAAAGAACAGAGCTATTTATGAAACAACAGTAATAACAAGCCATCACGTTTCTCCTCATGAAAGCCAAGCTCATTACGGCTTTTTTTTTCACAGTTAATTTTCCCTATTTCGTGTATCAGATAGGATCCAACAGACTAAATTTTGATTTATTTGAGAAATCTGACTGAATATAAGAAAAAAAAAAAAAAAAAACAAGCAAATTGATTTAACATAGTTTTTCCTTAAAATGTGGACAAAATTCTGTTTATACCTGATCTAGTATCCCTCAAAATAAAATAAAAATATGTATCCCAAGTCAAAAAGAGACCATGGCCTGAGTAGCAGTTTCACTGTTACCAGACTACTGTCCATGTCTCCAGCTTTGTTTCAAATGACTGTGATTTGGCTCTGATTGTTACATGCTCCAAAGAGTCTACCTCAATATGTATTTACTTTACCTGTGAGTGTGCTGTAAGCAATCTGATCTTATTTTGTTGAAATCCTGCTCTTTATCATGGTATCTTTTCAGTCAGGTTTATTAGTGATTAGTTACATAAATACTTCTACATTTAAACTGAAAAACAGATCTCTAAGTGATAAGAATTTTACACAATGGACTGCTTTGGAATAGTTTTAGCCTGAATTTCTATTGCATTTCAGTGGATTGCTTTGTATTATGACTGAAACTGTTGCATCATTGGTGGGAGTAAGGGAGGAGAAAAAATAGGCTCTACATGTTGATTATAATTTGGTGACATCTGTGAGATAAACACTACTGCATGAAGATGTTTTATTTGACTTTGAAGTCTATGAGATTGCTGTAAAGTTTGCAAAACATCTAGCCATATGTTAAGAATACATGGTAAATTCCTCATCTTAAAATTATACAATGAAAGACTGTAGTTCCTGAGACTTGAAGGGGCTGGATATGGTTACAAATTAAACTGTAATGTAATATGGGCTCTTCCAGTCAAGTTTTCCAGTGAAAGTTGAGGTTGGCTAACTAGTTCTTTCCTGTGCACTGCCCTATGGATCCGATCCTTCGGGGCACCTTGGCAAGACATTAGCAGATATTTTAAACCTCTAATTAATGCCAAGTATTTCACTTCACTTTTATTTTTAAAACATGAAAAAAAAACACTAAGCCAAAGAAAAAACAAATATTTTCCATTTGCCATTCATTACAGATGTCAGACAGCCATAAATATAGAAATGGTCAGCTGCAGGTGCAGCCCAGTTCTGCTGTGTAATGCACACCCTGTTCCTATAACACTACTAAAAATGGTCTGGCTGGCTAATAAATAGCACTAACATTACATAGTAAAAAGTGAAAATTAATGTGAATGCTGCTGGTGAGCTTGTTATATTAACAAGCCAACCGTGTAGTATCAGCAGGTATAATGACAGACAACATAAACTTTTAAGAGCTTCTGCAAAAACTTTCATTCCTTTCAGTGTTGGGAATTAAAATTCAGTAGTGTCATATAACTTTATTTACCTGTATTTAGGAGGAAAAACATGCAGGAATTTTTAAATTAAACCCACTGTCTCCTTCTAAAAAAAACTCTTTGGGCTTAACCTTGCATATATTACTGTTATCTTACATAATCTGCTGGTAAAGCCCTGTTACCTCCATCAAAGATTCTGCCCCTTGAGTGATAGCCTTTGATAGCTAACTGATAGAGAACTGATAACCCCTTACTGATAATAAAACCTTTCCCACACCCAGAGCAAGAAGAGAGTGCAATCTAAAATGGCAGTGAATAGAAGAAGATGGTAAACAAACAAAAGGCTAATTGATTTCTTCTCCCTAGACACAGAGCTGTCTGACCAACAGTCCATCTGGCCCCATATCCTTTTGCTGATGTTGCATGGTACTTCACCAGAGAATATACTCTATGTTCCTTCCCGAGCTTCCTTCCAGAACCTGTCAGCAATTGAGAAAGTTTCTGAAATAGACTCATCTTGACCAGTATATTTAATAACTTTAAACAGATCTATCAACTCCATATTGTCTAATCCTTCTTAGAATCCACTTTGATCTCTGCATCATCCAGTGTCAGTAAGTACCTCAAATTAAGTGTGTCACAGGCTTTGCAGGGTGGTTCTTAGGACCACCGCATTTAAAGTTGTACATAAGTACTAAAATTACTTGTTTGTTGTGGGGAGGTGGAAAATAAGGAGGGAATTCATATTATTACATATTTTCATACTACTGTTAAATTCTTGTCTCAGTCAAGTTAACATCAAAACTAGGACTTTGGTAGGAGATGAATCAATCCTGAAGTTATTTCATTATTGCTCGCACCTGTGACCAACCATAATTTCTCTAAGAGTGAATACATTGAAAAATTTCTTGTCTCCAGGTGGATCCTCTCTGTGACTTTGAGCCACCTTGACTTGGTTGGGAGTACTGCTGCCCAAGGCCAATTGTAAGTGTGAGGCCAAAAGACGTGGACACCAGTCAGGAGCAGGGATCCAGAAGGTTGGTCTGTATTCTTTACCCACTGCCATGCATGCATTTGCATGAAGTTTGGTTCTCATGGGCTTTAAAGAAACAGAGAGAGGGAGGGAGAAGCCCTTTTCATGCCAAACAGGCAGCAGCACAGCACCCACTAAGGAAGGAAACATAATGTAGAGCAGGATTTGCTGTCTGTGGGTTTAACAGCTGTTTTGGGAAATGGCTGTGATTTTACAAGCCAGCTCTACTACACCAGACAAAACTGCCCTTGGTGGTCTCTGCTTTGTGTGGCATTTTACAGCTATTGAATTTCCTTGGTTACTTTTAGCATGCTATGCCAGTGAAACTCAGATGAGATGCTGCAAGGCAGTATAGGGTGCACCATCTTTGGCAGTATTCAAGGCCAGACTGGATTACGATTTGGTTAATCTGATCTAGTGGGAGGTGTTCCTGTTCACAGGAAGAGAGTTAAAGGTGGATAGTCTGTAAGGACCCTTTTAGGTCCCTGTTCTATGATTCTGTAGGTATCAAGCTGGGAAGAAAGGACGAGGTGATAAGACACTGTAGGATACCTGTTACCAAAAGGAGACAACCACAGAAGTGTCCAATAGGGGTAAGATCCTGTAGGAACTGAAGATTCTTGCATTGTCTTCTCTTCTACCTGAGATGAACTGAAAACAGGTGGCTAATCACTTTGCAGTATTAATGCTATCCTAGGTAAAAATATTTGACCTCTACCTACCTTTGCTCAAAATACAAATATTTGTGAAATGTGATTAAAGGAGCTGAATGACAAAGAGCCAAAATGGCTTCTTATTGCTAAAGAGGGAGAAAGAAAGCATATCAAGGATGTATTAGCATTTCTACACCTGCTCTTACATTCTGGAGTTTGTAGCAGCCATAAAAACAGTTTATTGTTGTACTTAGGGAGGAATAGCTGTAAATATAGCTGAGTTTCATAATTTCTCCGAAGTATACGTAAGAATTATCACTGTTCTAAACAATCTTTCACTTCAGATAAGTGTATTCCACAAATGTTGTTTCCAATTTCAGTCTTCAGTTGTAACTGAAATGGTAGAAAACATCCCCAAGAAAGCACTAGTGTTGTATCTCTGTAAATTATAAGGTGTTTTTAGGATCCTGCTTAGGGTCCTGTTTGGGATCCTGCTGACTGACTCAAAAACAAAAGATGGCAAGAGACACAGAAGAACAGTTTTTAATTTTGACAAGGTAACTTCTGCAAAGATAACCTAGTATTTTTCATCTCTATGTTCTTCATCTTTCCATTAAGTTTTGTCTGGCTTTTTTTTTTTTTTTTTTTTTTTTTTTTTCCCCCAGAAACAGAACAGGACTTTGAACTAGTCTGCCTCAAAGAAAAAAGAGAATACATTGAGAGTGAAATACTATTTTCTAAAACGCATCAGTGGAAGAAGAAAGTGAAAAGTGGAAAGTGGGGAAGAGATGGGGCTTTTTAAAAAGTCAGCAAAAAAAACAAGACAAAAAGGAATGAGAGAAAGGAAAAATTAAAGAGGAGAGTATAGTCAAAGATATAGTAGTCAGGTAAAAAGATGTAGAGATAAAAAGGAGACTATTATGGAGGTAAAAAAGGTAGTAGCAAAGAGGAAAAGATGGAAAAATAATTGTGGGCAGAAGTGGAAGAGAAAATAAAATAATTAAAAAGCAAAAATAGGAGATGGAAAGATAGAAAGTAATGTAAAGACAGGAAACAGGAAAATGTAGGAAAGAAAGAAGAGGCACTGTTATTTAATTAACATATGTTGTTACCTTATTTTGGAGGTAAGTAAGCACGGGGCAGTCATGCCAGTTACAGCTACAGGATTGGAAAATAAAGGCAAAGTCATACTTTCCTCTGATTCATAACATTCTTCTAGGCTTTTTAGCCTTTTCTTCTATAAGAGATGAACATACTGAGGACTAAGGGGAAACATTTAAAACACCAAATGTGTTTCTGAAAGTGAAATGGAGGTATTAGAGTCAATCCCTACTGAGAAAGCCCACATCAACCACAGCAGGCACAGTGTGTGTACTGACATCTCCAAATCATTCTGTGCTTCTGAACTCCTTATCCAGCACTTGTAGAGTCTACCCTTGTTATGGTATATCTTTAGTTATTTGTTACGTCTGTTATGGTATATGTTTTACAGAATAGATGGCCAGATGGCGTGGTCAGGTGTTATGCTGCTTTGTATGGCTGCAGAAGGTTATAAGCAATCCTAATACTTGACACTTTGTGGGGAATCTCATCTCTGCGGTGATGCCAGGGGTGAATCTAAGCCAGACAATGGTCTACCGGATGCAGGCAATCCACAACAAAATAGTCTCTTTTCATTGTTAAGCCTGAGTTTTTCATGGAGGAGATCTAGTTTTGCCATCACTGCTTCACATTTTTTTTTGTAAGCAGTTTTAATGAGTACCATTTTAAAACAGGAATTGAAAGCTTTTCAGTGAATGTGAGTGGGTAAGCAATGTTTTCTGTTGAAATGAGTTATGATTTGTCTCTTGACTTGGAGTGATGAGGAAAGGTGGTGGGTCTGTCACTCATGTTTTTCACTGGTGCAGACGGGGCAGACAGCCTTCCACTGTGCCATAGGGTCACTCATGCAGCCAAAGGTCGGGCGAAGCCATGGACCTCTTTTGCATTAGTTATCATTGACTTGCAAGTGGCAATGGCAAGAAGTTTTTATAGGTCTAAATTAAAAGATCCATTGAGTTAGAAAGCATTTACCAATTCTGTCCTTTTTCTCCTCAAAGAGGGCTTATTAGACTTGAGTTCATGGTTGCAGTTCCAGGCACTGGCAGTCAGTGGAAGCATCAACACCAGAACCACAAAACTGAGCCTTATATGGGTGGATGAAGTCTCCTGATCTGCAGAGGGGAAATCCATAGGAGACGAAAACCTTTTCTTCTTTGGGCCAAGAGGAAGTCTCCATCCACAGCATTTGGAATATTTCTAGTGTGTGACCCAAGCATAATAAAGGTGTGAAAGCTAAAAATGGGAAACACCTACCACAGCTCCAACAGCCAAAACAAACAGAAAAGAACTCAGGAGTTATGGCTTTCAATAGCTTGTTCCTTAGACCTTTTCATATTTCGCTGGCATCCTCACAGACACTGGCCCACGTATATAGCAAATCCCAAAACGATCTTAAAACTAACCCAGAAAAGAAAAACAAAAGCCTTATGGATCAGAGGCAGCTCCTGGCCCTAAATTCTGTCCTACATTAAAGTGCTTTTCTTTTTCGGTGATTTTTTTCTGTTTGTTTTATTTGAGAGTGGGATTTGGGTTTTGTTTCATACTTTCCTATTCTTTTGCACATTACCAAACAAAAAGTCAGATCATTGGTTTTGTTTTATTCTGTAGTCCACTGAGAGAAGCTATAAAAATTAGATTAAATTTTTTGTTTCTTGCTTTAATGCTAAAAGCGAAAACAACTGAAGAATTAATGTCGGCAATGATCTGATTTTTCCAGCAGCAGATTTTCCTCTGGTCTTCAGATGGAAAGTCATTATTCACTTTGGTATTAGCCACTACCTTATTTATTTCTTTTCTATGGCAGTTAGTATTGAATCAAACTTTGTTTCTAACGCTTGTGGGAGGAGAGGTGGTTTTAGTATTGACTGTAATTATGTATTTTGCCTCAAGCCACTGACAACAAACATGTGTTTGCTCAAGGGTCACCAGAAAAGTGGTTGAGAGAACCTAAAGATTTAAATTGGAATTTTATTTGCATTCATGTTTGAGATCTCAGATGCTTGTCTTACCAGAACAAGCCTTAAAATATTGAACTGAAAATCTTGAGGGAAAAAACTTTCTTGTGACATTTGCAAGAAGTTTTGGTCAGGACAGGAATTCCGGGGAGGTGGAGTTCCTCTTATAATTTTAGCACTCCTATTTTAAATCTTGGGATTACTAGCAAAGGAGACAACTTGAACCTTTTGGTTTTTAATTCAAAGTGGTGCAAATTAAGTAATTGGGCCTTGTATTCACTGTAGCAGGAAGCGCTTCAGAAGTCTAGTGTTGATCTCAGCCAGCTAACTTGTGTGACAGCTACAAATTTGTGTTTCTAGGATTCTATCTCAAGTAAATACTTGTTAAGCTTATGCATTTTTTGTAGTGATGTTAGAGTCAAAATAACTACTTTGCTTTTGCCATATGTATCTTGGAGCTGCATTTTTCTGTGAACTCTGTGGAATTTTGTTACCACATTAAATGCCCAGCTTTCAGTAAATCCATACCTGAAGGGAAAGAAAATTAATCCTTAATTTTGTGTTTGAAAGTGTATGTGCTTTTCATGGATTTTTGACAACTGGATTCTAGATTTAAAAAGGCATTGTGATAACCTGAACCACACTGTGGCTAGAACAAACCTCAAAGAACTTGTTCCTAGAGGCAGTGCTCTTTCAAGTGACATCACTGAGAGTTATAGCTACTGTAGGTATTTATGAGGTACAAAATGATAAAGTAAATAGGTATAAAATGTGATTTTAACAGCATAAGGATCACCAGACTGGTTTACATTCTCGCCCTCCAAACATATATTTGCTTAAGTAGTTTTGTTTTCTTTCCATTTTTTTTTTCTTTTTTTCCTTTTCTCTCTTTTATTTTTCTCCATGAAACTGCCCTGAAGAAACACAGAAGCAGAGTTTGCCAACTATAACATAAAACCTGTACAAGTTTGGATGTATGTATTTACTATGAATTGAACTTGCAGACCTTAACTGCTACTATGTATTTAGCCTGTTTACTTACCAAAGTATTTGGAGGAATATCTGTGCGTTTTCCATGTTGCTTTCAGTGTGCTGCTTTGCTTGCTGGTGATTTATTAATGATGCTCATGATTTATTACTATCATTTTATTAGATTATTTGCAAATCAGTGACAAAGCACTGTGTGGACCACGCCTTGTTAGTCATAAAAGCATTCAAGAAGCCATGAAAATCAGTTAAGCTTAAACCTATTGAACGAAAGAGCATAGTGCTGTCTATTGATCAGTAGCCTTTAGGTATGTAATGAATAGTAGTACTTTGGACACTGTCAGATAGTGTTTTCCTTTGGATCTGATAAATTGCACTCTTTTATATTAGTGGTTTGAGATTTGACATAGAACACTCTTGTGTTGGTATTTCTTTCACCTCTAGTGCTGCGGTGAACTTACATGACCAAGACAGATAAATACAGTTAGAAAACCTGGTATTTTCTTTTCCAGTACTGTTTTAGACACTGAGTTAACACCGATCTGACTTTTAGATATGGTGGAAAACTGAGATACTGCAAATAGTTTGCAGAATACTTTTACAGGTAGTATGCCAAGTGTGTATGTGTGTGTGTTACACATGCAGTCTTTCTCTCTCGTGTGTGACTTCTTTACTGGAAGGGTTGTTAAGCACCGGAATAGGCTCCCCAGGGAGGTGGTTGAGTCACCATCCCTGGATGTGTTTAGAAACCATTTGGATGTGGTGCTCAGGGACATGATTTAGTGGAGGGCTGTTAGGGCAGTATGGTTAGGTCTTGGTTGGACTCAATGATCTTTAAGGTCTTTTCCAACCTGAGTGATTCTATGATTCTATAACAGTGATAGCAGCTTGTGTGTCAGTAGTGCCCCAATATGTCAAGTACATTAAATGTTCTCTTAAATTCAAGCTTAAGATGTTTTGGAAGCACTTGCAGTTAGAGGCAAAATCCAGTGACACATCTAACACTGAGAGCAAGAATGAGAGTTTGATGCAGTGTTTTGTGCCTCTTGAATGTGCAAGTCTTCTGTCTCCTTAAAACTGCAACACTGTTCTGAAGGCTGAGACCTGAACTTAAAAATGCCAGAGTAAGCGGACATCTTTCTCAGTCTGGAAAGGCTGGGGGACAAGGGAAATGAAGTATTTATGAGCCTTTATTTGAACCTACTATTTTTTCAGGCTCTCTGGAACATGTTTTGAGGCTGGCTCTGGAGACCCTCGTTGTATCAGCTCTTTTCTTCCAGCACAAATTTCTCAGTAGGTCAAGCAGTAGTGGCAATTTCAGCTCACAAATAAAAAAAATGTTTGCTGAGGTAGATGAACTGTGACTTATCTGTTGGTTTAACTTCCAATTTCAGGACAGAGGGCCTGCAATTAATATTCTGACCCTTTCACTCTTTTCAGTTACTTCTGTAAGAGTTGATACAATTAATTCCCTTCTTAAACTGTTAGCAGATTCAAAGGCTTTCTTGGCAACACTGTAACATAGTGACCACCTAAATAGTAAATGAAAACATGGCTAAAAAAAAAAACAAAACAAAAATGTCAAAGCTTAACAACATCTGCAGTATATTAAGAAGGGTTTTGGAGCTCTAACATATGACCTAAGTGCCCAGCATCCTTGCAGAATGGCTTTTACTGCAGCCTGGCTTTGCTATGCTCTTTCTCAGAATTGGCTTAAAGGGCAAGTAGCGTCCAATGACCACATTAATTGACCCAATGGAAAGGATGTAAGATGCATAGGTGTTTACCATCTCAAATCACTATTCTGTATGTACGTTTTAAATAAAAAAAAAGTCTAGACCAATGTCTAGCTTGCTTAATAAATGTTTCTTATGTCACAAAATATTTTGTGGTTAAAGTAAACAATTTTTGATGACTGTGTAGCAAGCAATTGTGATAAAAGTTTTCTCTGCTTGATGTCACTATCAAATGCCAAGGCAAATCAGAGTCCCAGCACTTTGAATTTAATTCCATGATTTGGACTGTTTCCCATAGGCAATACTGAAATATTGTCAACACCCAGATGAGTCAAATAATGAAAAAAAAGCTCCTCTAAATGATGTTTGGATTCCTGTTATAACTTGCTGTAGAAACCAGATAAACTCAACTAAAATTTTAGTCAGAAAAGTCTTTCAGTAATGTGCTTCCAGTCATCTAGATCCTGCCCAATTTTCTGTCTGTACTCATAAATCCTTAGCTACCCAGAAGAATCTCATCTCAGTCACAGTTTCAAAGAAAATTATGTGTATGCAGTCTCTATTATATATGTCCTATTGTTCTGTCTATTCACTTCCCATTTAAAGACTTGGTTCATCTGTGCTGCCCACAGGCAGTGAGGGACGGGTGTTATTCTGTCCCTTTTGAGAAAAATCCTACTTTATGTTATTTCCTACTCAGGAAATAATAACAAAACAAAACAAAAACATAAAAAACCAAACTTATGTCAGGCAAGAATAATATTTTTTATTAATGTACTAAATTATAGAGGCTGAAAACAAGAGTGTTTAGTGTGTACTGCATGACTATTATTAAAGAAAAATACAATTAAAATGTAGGTAGTCTTTCTTGAGAACCAATAAGATGCACTATGTATTCTGTGGTATGTATCTTTACTTACCTCCTGGTATGGGGTCTGGTTTAGATAGAATATGACCGAGCTGACTGCTTACTGACTGCTCAGTATAGCCTGAAAGAGATTAGCATTCACCTAGATTGCAACGTCTGCTGTAGTTAGCCAGTTCCTTAGCACCACAAATCCTTCCCTGGGGCTAGCCTAAGCAAAACTTTCCTAAGCTGCTTAGTCTTGCAGTCCATGTTACTCCATGTGCCTCACGTATACTAGTTTTTATTCAGGTGTCTAAGGGGTTTTTCTGGGAAACCAGTGATGGGGAAGTAGTGAATATGAATTCTCAGAAGGACTTTGGCAGACTGCCAGTGCTTTAACTTTTTTTTTTTTTTTTAATAATAGAAATAAATAAATAATAACGGCTTTGTTGCTATTGTTTGATTGCAATAGTATTGCAAAGTGAAAGTATAATCTGGATTCTAACCTCTATCTCTCCAGGACTAGGACTAGACTAAAGGGAATACTTTCACCATCGACACAGTGAAAATCTCTCAGCACCAACTTAATTTGGTTAAGAAAAGAGGATAAAAACATGAATAGGGTTGATTTCCTTAAGCAGTTTAACACACTGCTGATCACAGAAGTTTTAGGGAAAGAAGAAAAAGCCAACCAATATTCAAGTAGGCTGCAAACCCGCTTTTGTGAAATGAGATTTTCTTTGTATAGCACCGAGGAATAATTCCATCCATAAAACATCTACAAGAGACATGAGACTACAAGGGACCTCCTGAATCTTTGAATCCAAACATTGCTATTGTATGACTACATTAGCAAAAACGATGTTAATAATGTAATTTGTGTATGTTCTGCGTGAATCAATGAAATTTTCATCTTAAGATTGTCTTTGCCCTAGTTGTGCTCTGTTCCAGGATCCAGCCTTACTGAAAGTTAGCTGCAGTTATGTAATTACAGGTACTTACACAGTTTGTCACACTGAGCAGTTTTAATGTATATGTTTTTCAGCAGAGATTAAAAAACAAACAACAGCAGTGACTTATGACGCAAAGTAACTATTATGTCCTTTAGGAAGGAAGTTTACATTAGAGAAGGCAGTACAATCTTCAGACATCCCTGCCGGTATTTTGAGTAAAAATATTTCTGTTGGAAAATAAAACTGAAAAATAAAATTAGGATTGGGATTTGTTTACTTTTGGTTTGTTTGTTTGTTTGGGTTTTGTTTTGTTTTGTTTCCTCGTAAGTTCCAAAGAGGAATCCAAGTCAGCACTATAAATTGTTTTATAAGAAAACTGTAGGTTATACATTACAAAACAACTAAGTAAAGCTAACCAGAAAGGCCTGGGATTAAGCAAATGAAAAGTCCATTCCAGATGGAAAAGAGCTCAAGAGTCATTGCTTCCCTGAGTCCAGAATTTTCTGTGAAAATTAGGTTATATTAGTGTAGTCTTGAAAAGGAGGTGAGGCAGAGTTAAGACAGCGGTTTAACTGTGTTTGACAGGCTAAATGGAATACATTTCCTAGCTCCAAATCACTGTGCAGTGCTCTTGTAATGGGTGTTTTGCTCCAAGCATAATGAGAAGAGGGAAAATTATTTCATTTGTCCAGACTATAATCAATCACTTCCAGGAAAGTAAGTCTTTCATGATTTTCCAGTAGCCATAGGAGTTGTTAAACATATTAGTTGTAGAAACTACGTTGTGAAAGAAGAAAAAGCCATGAGAAATGAGTAAGATGCACAAAATTACCCTGTAATTGTATGACCATTCTTAGTCTTTCTTGTGTTTGTGCCCAGATGCATGCTTTTTTCCTTTACTGTCTCTGAACTGCCAGTAAGTATAAATTCATGCAAGCTATAGAAAGGATGGAGAAGTCTCAAAAGAAAAGGGATTTTTTCATCTGGCAGCATGTTCACCCCAAAAGTCGTAAAAGCCTTTCCTGAAACTTTAGGATTGCAAAAGCTTACTGAGTCTTGCCAGATTTCTTGCTTCTGATGGAAATTCCCTAACGATTCATGTGGTTTCTGGATAACAATATAAACAAAAGGTTATGGTAATCAAATGTTTAAAAAGATGATAAAAAAAAAAAAAATACTCTGCGCAGCTATAATATCCAAGAACTTGAATGTCTAAATGTGTGTTGTCTCATCTAGTAATGAGAATATTATCGCTCACAAATTTATAGAGCAGGAAAGCTGAATCACAGGAGGGCCAGTCTTCTCCCATTCAAGTTTATGTTAAAATGCCTGGAGAGTCTCCCTGGTGTACAGGATGCAAGACTGAACCAGGGATAATTAGGATTTCATTGTGCTTGCCTTTGTGTGCTTAAAGTGTGAAGAAATTATCCTTTGTTTTTTTTATATGCCTGCTGTACACTCTGACAAGCTTTTTACTTAGGGAGTTCAAGAACAGATTCAGTTCTGCTTCCTTTCGTGGACTCTCTGGAGGCTTGGACAGAGGGGAGGAAAGGAAGGAGCCCCAAATAATCTTCTAGATTCGAAAGAAATGGTCCATGAAGCTGGCAGAGAGGAAGTTAGAGAGTACACTAATTATTAGCTTCCAGCAGTCATTTGGCATGTAGGAATCTCCTACAGGCAGTGTTGCGTCCAAATGCAAAACTCTGACATTTTGCAAAGATTCCCTGGAAGGTCTACCTGCCCAGTAACAAAATAATATCAGGTAAACATTTATTGAAGCAGCCATGGATAGAGTCTCAGCTGAGGACATGCCTATAGGTTGCTCTCCTGCCTTGCAGGAATTTTTCTGTTTTTTATCATTCTCCTTTCAATGCTACCTGAATCAGTCTGCTAACTTGGAAAAGATTGGGTTCGTTTAAATAATAAGCTAGTCCAGAAGGAGATAACAGTAACGTATAGGTTTAGATATTGTGATTGGGCTAGATGATCTTAGTGGTCTTTCCGGTCTTAACAATTGTATGATTCTATAGCTACATGTCAACTTTATGGACATAATTCTTCAGTTTTAATTGGGCATTTTAATTTCACCTAAAAAAAAATAAGCCAACCAAATTCTTTCAATCCCATTTAATTCCCATCCCTGTGTGCAGCTTCACTTTATGTTCCTTGTAACAAAAAGGCTTTTAACGTTGATAAATGGCCGCAAAGATTTTGCTTTTACTTTGTTGCTTTTCTGTTTATTTAACCAAGAGCAGTTCTTTTAGTCCTGACCTCAGTCTTGTCAAAAAAGACTGTGTTTGTCAAACTGCTCATGCTCCCATTAACTCCTAGCTTTTTCAATTGTCACATTTGATGAATGGCTCAAATACTGCTAGCATCATTAAAAGCAGGGACACTGAGTCCAAATACACACCATAAATAGGAAAATTTCAAGCAAAGAAAACCTTTTATTGCATAAAGGAAATTGCAAGTGATTTAAAAGTAATCTCTTTTAATGCTATCTTTCATATGTGCAGGAGACAAGAAGAAAACCCTCAGGTTTTATGTTTGGTATTATCTCTTTATAGCTAGAGAACACTGGTAGCTTTATAACCATATTTATACAGGGGTGTCTGGGACTGTGTGTAGGAATGGTCCTGCTTAGTGTGACTAAAAGTGACAGAGCCATCCCCACAGTGCTTTGTCATTCCATAGGGTCTGTATCTTCCCAGTGCAGAGCGTGAAGTCTTGCAGCACGGCGCTTACATGCCGTTTCTCCTTCCAGACTGACAGAGGCTCCAGGGTGTGCGGTGCTGCGTGCTCTGGCTCAGCCCCAGCAGTGCCCTTAGCTCTGCCCACGTGAGTAGGAACCACCGCTGAGCTTCCCTTAATGACCTGCTGGTAACAGCGGTGCAAGCTCAGGCTTGCCAGAATTTGGCAGAGCGTAGTTCTCTAGTTACGCTCAAGCTAACATTTCAGTTTATATTGTCTGGTGCCCTTGTCTGCCCTTTGTCGTACTTACAGCGCAGGCTATCAAGAGACAGAGTTCAGGATTAGCGCTGGAAAGTTGGGTAATGGCTTCAGCAGAAAGAAGAAATGTTGTTGTTGGGGTGTTGTTTGGATGCTGTTAAAGTCTAGCTAAAGGCCAAGGAACTTGTGGTGATTTTTCCATTCCTGAGCCGGATAAATATATTCAGATCAACATCTATGCAGATAGAATTAAATATACATTTTATAAATCTTTAAAATGATACACTTCTAGACTGGTGACATTTGTATAATACTCAGGCTGTAGTCAGAGTTACTGTTATTTTTTTAATTGTTACTACTTATGATTTTGTTTAAAAAAGCGTTGCTCCAAACTGCAATATAACTATAGGTGCATAGAGATAAAGCTTGATTCTAATATTGCTGAGTGCTGCTCATGTGGAATTTTCATCATGATATAAATAAATACACTGCTACAGTGTATTTTTCCTGGACAGTGATAGAAGCCATTAAAGTGAGGACAGCAAGCAAATCATTAAAGCAATTCTGAAATGGCATCAGAAGTAGGTCATCAACGTTTTTACTTTCCTGAGCTACTGTAGATCACAGAGCTCTTTTTTCCTCTGCAGAAGATAAGAGGGACTTATTGATCTCAGTGTTTTACAAAATGCAGAGAAAGCAAAGAAACTCCTGGTTGTATCAGAAATTTTAGCATTACCAACTTTTTGCATTCAGTGAATGTAACTCTCTGCTTGGTTGACTGAGTGCAAGCAGTGGCAGAAATTGTCTCTCTGCTATTGTTTGTAACTCAAACTTTTGTCAGAAGGACCATGCAGGACATCAGACACCGAGCTTGAGGCATCATTACCTTGTTATTGATTTGCTGCATAGCCCAACCATAAGTTTAAAGCTAAAGTGAGAAGGATTAGTAGTTCATGGATTCATTTCAGTTTGTTTTCCCTTTCTCGGATGTCATATGCAACAAAGTGCAGAGGTGGACTGTAGACTTCCAGCAAGTTACCACTGCCAAGGAGGGTGCAAAGACAGACAGCTTGCTCCTGGGTGTGTAAGTGGTTCTCTTTGTCTGGCTCTTGGTGGACTTGATTGCTAAGGTTTGTATGTATTTAGATTGCAGTGACCTGGTCATAAACTATGGAAACTTACTTAATGTTTTTCACCCAGATAAACTATGAAAATATATTACTTTATTTCATCAGTAATGTTTGTTTCTGCCCTTAGGCGCCCCAAGTAACTAATGTTTGTCACCTAGGCCCCTACATATATGTTTGGCATACTAAGTATATAAATATATATATATTTAATTGATAGAGTTCATCACATTTTTCACAGAGAGAAATGAGCATAGTACTTTTGTTAGAACAAATGCTTTTTTTCAGCCTTGACTGTATTCTTGTTTCTGTCTGTGCCATGATTAAATGTGAATCAAAACAAAGTAGGTACACTGCAGTCATTCCCTGCTGAGACTTCCTGAATTTTTAATCATTATTTGTTGATGTTACTGTATTTCTGTAACTATTAGGAGAAGCCTACAGAGTATGAATTAATTTGATTAACTACATTCAAACTGGATCTATAGGAACTGGCTCTGTGCTCAGTACTGATTTCTGTGGGACAGGATTGGATTATAACTGTCAGGGTAGCTGCACCTCTGAATTAAGCAGGTGTACAAAGCATAGGTCAGTACTGAGCCTCCAACCCATTCATGCTCTCCCACTGAGATCAGTGAGACAAGTGGTTAGGAGAAGATAGATAGATGTGGAGGTCTGTAGGCTCAGTTAGTCTCTAATGAAATGTATCTGAACCTGGAAAAGTGGGATTGAAGATGTCAGTATCTACTCACTTGTAAGATCAGTGAAATAGAGAATTTGGCTCATAGTTCACTGAAAAGGCATCAGTAAGGTTAAAGCAAAACATAAGAAAAATCTTGTTTGCTCTGCCCCCTCATTCAATACATTAACAATACTGTCAGAAGTTTTGAAGGGAGCCCTGCAGACTTTTCCTGGAAAGCATCGTTGGCAGAAAAAGAATTTTCAGCAGAACTCAGCAAAGGAGGAAAAAAAAAAACCCAACGGTATAAATCAGCTAGCAAGTTGACCCATGGGCAGCCAAACCAAAGCAGCTTCATTTCCTATGGATTTCTGTCTCCTCAGCCTTGTCATCTGCTTCCCAGACCTCCACAACCACCAGCCCTGCCGGTCTTTCAGGACCTGGCAGGGAGGGCCACCTGCATGTCCAGGCCAGCACTGCAGGCCCTGTCATGGGCCAGAGAGAGCTGCCAGCATGTCTTGGCCATGGCTGCAGGGCCAGCCTGCTTTCCTCTCCCCGGAGCATGATATTTGGCTCTTTTGATGTTCCCAGTTTGCACAGGGTTTATAAGGGTCTGCAGGTCATGGAGACATCTCTGTCTTCTGTGAGATTTAGTTAAAACTGAGGGGAAAGAGCAAGCAAATGATAGACAAACATTTGCAGAACACAGTGCTGTTGTAACCTCATTTCCCTGGGGAACTATATACTTCTGTGAGCAGTTGGTATTTTTAGAGATTAGATATTTCAGTTATTTTTAAAAACAAACAAAAAGATGCTTAGAACAAATGCCAGAGAGATGGCACCATGAGTTCTCTGGGGAAATAGCCATAGAGCCATTCCAGATGGCCATATCCCACAAAATATACATCCCAACCCTACTGGCTATACCCCATGAGTTAGGTAGGCTACATACAAGATGCTGAGGCCCGAAAGCTCAGGATCCCTGCAGCAAGCAAGCCTGCCTGCCATGTGCGGCCATCCCCAGGACTGCCACCTCTATGCCACCGAGGCTGATGTGTTTGAAAGAGAATTTGAAACAGAACAGGTGAGTCCAAAATAAAAGAAGTCAGCAGCTTATCCCTGGGAATGGCGCTGCTGGTGTCAGTGCACGCCACTAGGTCACTCCAGCATTCCTGAGCTGGGGATTTCTGTTTTATAATATATGGCAGATTACTTCTATAATGACCTATTACAGTGCTAAGATTAACTCAATTGCCGCTATGATATCTTCAGTGTCCTGCAGCATACTTGGCAGAGCAAGCACATTCTTTTTGTTTTCTTTACTCTGGTTTGCTTGCTTGCTTGTCACTTTGGTTTTCCCAACAGTGTTTGCCTTGTGCTGGCACCACCCAGAAAGAAATCTTGGGCTGGAAAGTAAATGAGGCACAAAGATAGTGTCAACATAGATAACAATAAGAGGGTTTTATGTCTGTGGTTTGTAAGAAAAAAATTAAGAAATTTTGTGTCCTTTGAAAATTTCAAGCTTTCATTAAACAAAATACAAATGAAATGTTTGTATTTCTGTTCCAATCCAATAAGCTAGGAGTAGCTTGTTTTGCTCAGTTCTGAAATTCATAAAGGTATAACTGAAAAGACTGATTTTTGCTAACATTAAAATGTTAAATCAGCATCAGAACTTCCATTTGGGCTCATAAGCAATAATGCGCATGTTTCTCGTTCTCTGTTTTACTTTTGCCTCACATGCATCACGAGAAAGTCTTGCTTTTCAAAGAATGAATCTTTAGTACTGTGTAGTTTGGACAAATTTAACCAACGAATTGCAATGTGAGTAGTCCTTGCTGGTTAGACAGTTCTTGGTGTTTCTCTTTTAATTTTTCCCTCTTCAACGTACATATTTCTCAAAGCTTAAAAACTTTAGAAAGGACTAAAAGTAACCTAATAACTTTTTAGTATTTTAGAAATGCTAACTTGGACCAAAATGTTGTTCTTCACTTTCTTTTGTCATTTCTGGACTGAGTAATATTTCTAGCAGTGGTTAAGATATTTCAACTGTCAAACAGTGTCCAGAATCCATAGCAATGAGTAGCCTGTGCAAATGATAAATAAAATTTTTAGCCAAGCTGTGTGATCCACTGCTCTCAATAGTCAGCAAAGGTGGAGTTCCCTCATGTTGTATCTCAGAGCTGTAAAACATGGTCTCGTCTGACTGCTGCGCCAATTCTGATATATACATATATATTCTGTATAGATATATATATTTATCTAGCACTACTTTCTTCTTGTCTTCTTCATCGTTGTCCCTTGGACTATGTGAATTTTCAGCCCACACATCTTGATTGAGCTGCCTGGAAGCTTCTTTGGATTGAGTTTCTTCTAAGATACCTTCAACTTGCTCCTTTTGCTTGAGCATCCTAAAAATGTTGGAAACTTCCCGACTTTAGGAGATACAAAATCTGCTGCATTCTGGTAAGCTGTACTTTTAAAGGTGAACAATCAACTGCTTGTGGGAATGCTTCGATTGACTTAGCTGTGATTCCTTGTTGCTGTTGTTTTGTTTCACTATTTCCAAATGCCTTATTATGGATCAGCTCCTACAAACTATTTAGAGGCATACTCTGAACTAGAGCTTTGTTCAGACCTAAGCATAGTTCTCATGGGTTTCACTGATCATCAAATCATTGCTTATTGTGAGTCTAAGTCACTGAGACATCAGGTGATACAGAGAACCTAGCTAACCCACAAAAGTCAAGGGTGTCCAATTGTTGTAGTCTGCCCCATAACTTCCTAAGAAGTTTAATATAACAGAGTTGGGAATCACCGTGTCTGAGTTCCACTCCAAAGACATTGGATTCTGAACCATCAGAGATATTTGTTTTTCCCCAAACACAAGCACCCTTCTGACCTCGCTAATTTTCTGATAGAAACTAAAAATCTTTTTGTTATAATCAGAGTCAAGTATCAGTTCCAGAAAGCCATTACTATGCATTATAGGCACTTAGGCACATTAGAAAACAAAACAAAACAAGCAATCTACCACTTTCCAGGATTAATGCTATGAAACATTTTATGGGTGGTCCTTAAGAGGACAGAATGCTGCACTAATGTGTGACTGCATGGCAATTAAGCTTAATTAGGGAAGGTTTTGAAAAAGACAGATGAAAGTAAATTATGGGAATGAAAGCAACTGTGCTTTTGGGGACCACGCTCTGTTACATTAGTTCAGTGAAGCATTGCTAATATTGTCACCTGTCTATCACGCTTTGACACGCATCCAGAAGTTTGTCAAATCAAGCATTTTTCTCTAGAAGCAGGAATCACTTAGGAGCACATTCTTCACTTGATCTCTGCTGAACCCGCGGGTTTCTTCAGGAGACAGCAGCGCTTCCATAGTAAGAGGAATAGCTGACCCTTAATGTGACCATCCAGTTAAGTTTAGCCTCGTTTCGACATGGAGTAACAGAAATAATGATGTATGTGGATTTTGATTTTCTTATATGTGCTGGAAGAAATTTTTCATAATTTCCTGTTTTTAATGCTTCCTTAGATTTACAACTGAGCAGTCAGAGCAGCTGATTCTGATTTTCCCCAGTGACAAGACCCCAGTAAGCAGGCTTGGAGCAGCTCTCAAGCTGTATTCTGCACGGTTTGAGAATGTATCCTCAAACAGGCTCTTTCAGAGCAGAGGATTTCTGTGCTTGGAAACAGGCTGTTCTAAAACTAGGTGTCTGTTCCCTCTCCTGCAGAATTTTAAGAGAAACAAAGTTTAGCATCATCCTCGATGAAACCAAATTGTTTTTCTCTGCCTGGGACTAATTGGTTGTTACTACGGACACTAATATAGTTTGTAGTGTTACACTGGATTTTATTAAATTATGGAAAATAATTAAGTAGAAAAGCAGGAAACAAAGGCTATGCAGTCTTTTTTAGCTCAAATAGTGTCTGGCATTGCTTTCCACCAGGACAGTGGGATGCTTTTTTCCCTAATGAACTTTTCATGTCCAAGATGAAATGCAGATTCTGTGGACGATTTATTAAGAAAAGCACCAGTTTCATGTGAGCAGTTTTCAGACCAACAGGGAATTTATATATGGAAATCATATATGAGTATAGGGAAACACCTCATAAAAAGAATGACTATGTGGTCAGCAGCTGTAATTTATGTGCATTCTTTTTTAATAAAAAAATATGTGTTCAGACCAATCTTTTTCATTTTTATAGCAGCTCAACACGATAGCTTCAACTGCAGTTGTTTAACCTTCTGACTTTCTTTGTTTTGCTTTTGGAAAAAAAAAAAAAAAAAAGGAAAACTAAAACCAGCACTTTTTTTTTCAGATACTGAGCTTATTCTTGTCTGAAAGGTGCAGTTAGGACACCTTTCTTCGCTGAAGGAAGCTGAAGTGAGTGTTGATGGAAATACTGCTGATAAAAGTGTGTATTAAAAATGAAAATAGACAAGAGGATGTTAAGTACAAAAAAAGAAGATGCTTGGATTTGATGGCTGAGCATGAATGGCTACATACAGGTAATTGAGATGCACCTCCATTTGCCTCATTTGCCTTTATTCTGTGTGTTAGATATGTGTTTACCTGCATGAACACAGATACAAAATTTGCAAATGATGTTTGTCCGTGAATGACCATTCCCTACAGGTCAAGTTTTGTGGAAAGTACAATTAAAAAAATCCATTTCTTGCAGGGATGCTGCAGGCAGACGTCTGCATGGGATCTCTTAGTTAGCACAAAGTTCTATTTATAGAACCACAGAATCCCTTTCTGGAGACAGATCCTCTTAGCAGGGGAATGTTCCTCAAATCCCATGTTTTCCTCCACATCTGCAACTGGGAAGTGAAGGATCAGCCTAAGAGTTTCTGGTATGTGAGGTAATACAGAATACTTGCAGGGCAGCTGGCACAGTCTCCTTGGTAGGGTTGTTACAAGCTCTCCATAGATTCATTCTTTCATAGAGATGATGAGATATTGGGAAAACCTGGTGTAGTTAGGCAGTAGTAGGTGAACAAGCCATTTCCCTCCTAAAAGCCTAAAACCAGTGTTTATTACTTCCTGCTGGATCACAGAAACTTCACTCATCTGTCATTTTGACGATAGTCACTGTCTTTTTTATCTTCTTCGTATTCATGAACTGCTCTGCCCTATACCTCTTTTACACATCCTATAAATGCTCCATTCCAAAAGGATTCCCAAGGTCTGCAGTGTTGCTGCAGGCATCTTCTACAGCAACTCAGCTTCCACAAGTCCCTGGAACAGGCTCAGGAGGGAATTCTCTGAGATGAATGAATAAGGCTGGGCAAAGACTGGCATTCAGCTTTTGCTCAGTTACTGTCATGGAAGAATCACATGGATTGGTTCTGGTTACTTTACAGGAACTTACAGAACATAGGGATTTGGCCTTCTGTGATTTGAATGATTTCTAAATTTTGCTTTATGCCAGAATGCTGCAATGTTATTTGTTGGAAGAGCCAGGAAAAAACAGTTTCTTTGCTGCTCACAGAGACCTGAAGTAGTTGCAGCAACTCTCTCTACTTCCCCCTAGCACCAGAGAAATTGAGGCTTGCATAGTGAGCTGCTGAGAAAATGCACATGTGGAGCAAACAAGCCCATTATTCCCAGATTTCTAGGCATTTTTCAGACTGTATGTACCACATTTCTGCAAGGGATATTTAATATGTACAGGTGAAGAAACTCAGGCCTGCTGGTTTCCTTGGATTCCTTTCTAACCTGCTCTCATTTCTCTTTTTCCCACCTCCTCCCCTCTTTTGCGGTTTCCTGGTGTAAGTGCCCACAGCAAACCACTGTTCAGGATCCAGGAGCTGTACTCCACTGCAGGCCTAGTGCTAACCTCAGTGACAGCTGCCCAAATGCCATGATCACACATTCCCAGCACCCTGCCCTGCCAGCAGTGGTAGGAAACTCCAGTTTATGTTAATAAGGTGTGGAGGGTAGCCAAAATATTTTCTGAGTTTTCCGGCTTGAAAGGGTAATGAAGATACCTCTGTCTCAGTAAGCTGGCATGGGTGCAAGCTAAACAACTGGAAAACGTGTTTTCAATGAAAAATACAGTGCACAAACTCCGCAGGTTTAGAACTTTCACTGTAGGTTGAGGTTTTTCATCTTTCCACTTTTTTTCCAGCCCAGCTACTCTCCTTCACACAGCAAGAGCAGCGTAGGGGGAGCAGACTGTTTCTGTAGATTAGTTTCATCCAGTTACTGCCAGTCTGAGAGTTGGACTCAGAAACATTTCTTATTTTATAGCAAAGTAATGAATTGCTTAATATGAAAGGTAAACCCAAAAACTTATTTCCATAAATTTTGTCCAAAAATCTACGTATTTATTAGAAAAAGAAACCTCCACGCTACTGTAAGCATGGTCAAATTCTTTAGGCTTGATTCAAAAAGCTTGCTCTTTTTGTCATTCCTCTCTGACCTCCTCTCTGTTAGCCCTGGGATGAAAAGCAAGCCAAAGATCTGCTGAGAAATGGGCCAAGCCACTGCTGACCTTTGCAAATCCAATGCCTTCAAAGCAAGAGCTAATCGACGTGTTCCCACGCTGTGTGTTGCTGAAACATACGATGCAATTCAAGGAATGAATTCACCATGGTGCAATCTCATTTTGAATCCAGTTTTCTTGCTATGTGTCAGAGGGTGAAGGAGGCAGAGTGTGGTACAGATTATAAACAGCAATCACACATGATAAGTTTCACAAACCTTGTCTAAGTCTGTCTTTGAAATATTTCCAACTTTGGAGGGGTTCTTTACCTTAAAATTTAAAATGCATCAGCCCCTCCTTTTGTTCTTCTCCCCCTCAAAAACAGAGAGCCATTTTGTTGTGATTTAAAAGAAAGATAAGCCAGTGGCTAGTGAGGCTGAGAGTTTGTGCTGAATAATCTCCAGCTGGGAATAAGTAGATCTCGGGTTTATGAGCTGACAAGTAACAAAAGTCTGGGAGATGTTTGTGCACCAACAAGTGCTATAGGTGAATAGCACAGTGGTGCAGGAAGAGCTTTGAAATTTGTATTTTAAATTCATCTCCTCTCTCCTACTCTGCATGTGAAAAATTGATCTGAGTGCTTTTACTGTTCCACAGCAGTGTGACCAGGTCCCCCTATGGAAAATGTTTTACCAGTTCCACCAGGTACCTCAGGTGTATGTGCAGTATCTGTACAGGAACAGCATATTGGCACTCCTCACCTAAATCTTACAGTCTTTTTTTCTACAGGTGTATGCAGAGCTGCACAGTCTCTCTGTGTCACGGGAGGAGCAGTTGTTTATGTCCCTTGCAATCCCCATGACTTGAAGGGCTGGGTAACGTGGTGCACCCACCCTGGGTATGGCACTGCACTGCAGCCTGTTTATGTGCCACAAGTGGTGCCTGTTTGCATAAAGTCGCTTTTTGTCTGGGGCAAAAGTGAGAGGACTCATTTGTCATTTAGCCACTGTAGGGCATATGTCATAAGTAGTACATCTCAAGCCATTTTGTCAGTGCCCAAGGGAAGGAGTTCTGTAATTCCCAGTGCATGGTTCAGTGTCCCTCTCCTGGAAGAAAGCCACCTCTCAGGCTGGGAAGCCATGGCAAGGCATGGCAGCCAGAAGCCAAGCTGCTCCACATTTGACACCTTACCACAGATCTCCTGGTGTATGGTGTATCCAGCAGTTTTGGTCATACAGTGGCACCCGGAGATATTATGACCAATTTATTTCATTATCGTCTTTATTGCACAAATGCAATTCCATTAGAGCTGATGTAATGGAGAATCAGGCCCTCAGGCTAATGGTCTAAACTGTACCCTGGCTTTGTAAGCTGAACTTTCAAATGAAGCTTCAATGCTCTCATTTTCAAGTTGTCCTTAGCAAGGCAAATGAAAATATATCATTGTTCTCAAGACTGCTGAATGAAGCAAGTCCTTCTTTTTTTTTTTTTTTATTTCCATAACCATGAATAGTAATTTCATCTATTCATGACTAGCTTATAAAAGAGTTTGCTAACTAGCCAGATTTGGAGAACTTTCTCATCAAGTGTTGCAATAAGATAATTGTTTGCATTTTTATTAATCTCTCAATATTTTTGTTATTTTCTGTCTCACAATTAGATTTTCCAGTCTTCTGGACATCGAAGATTTTGGAAAAGAGATTATATAGACTGGATAGGTAACAGCTGTTACCAAATGAATTTAATGGTGGGAAGAAGGGAGAGCTAATTTATGTGCTTTCTGCCACCACTGGCACCTTTCGCTGTGGCACTCTGTTCTAGTCCTGTGGCGGAGATCTTTGCACAGAGGGAGCCTTTATCAACATGATTACATCTACCTTTACGTTTTGCTGCTGTTTTATAAGTCAGTAACAAATGCCTTCATGGTAGCTCTTGGTCCTGGCCTCCCAGTAATTTTTTAAAAAGAAAAGAATGGGAGAGCAGCTCTAACTTTGTTAGTTAAAAGCATTGATAGATTTTAATTTCTGACCTTTTAAAGTCACACCAACATCAAGCTTCATCTTACTATACATTCAAAATACAAAGCGTAACTGTCTGTAACAGGTGCCTTGTACTGTGAATTCCACAGAAAGAGATGAATAGGACTGAAGCAGAGTTTCAGCTTAAATAAATTGCATTTCCTCTGCCACCCCCTCCCATTTACCTTCGTACTAAACATTTGTGTGAATCTTCTTTTGTTCCTCAGCTGGAGTAAAATTCCATGTGCTCTTCTTCAGATTACCCACTATTTAGGGAAGATCTTGGAGAGGAATGATGATTTATGGTATTGCAAAGTACTAGATGGTACAAACAGGCTGTGTGTCTAATAATGTTATTCTTGCAAACCACTGTGCCAAGAAAAGAAAAAACTGATCCCGTTTAGATATAAGTAAAAAGCTTTAGAAATTTGACCTGATTCAAAAAATTTGCACTACATCTTATTCTTTTCTTCCTTCTTCCTCTTATTATTTTACATGTGTTTTTGTTTTCATATTTGCATGTAGTGGTTTTAAATACCTATCTTCACATTCTTAAAACTTCTAGAAAAAAACAGCGCTTGCAGTATGTATATTGCCTATGAAAGGTTCCCTGTAAACTATGAATGTTGTAAGATACTCAGTTTGATTAACGATTGAACAGCTTATTATGAATACAGTCCCTAAGCAAGTGAAAGAAAGAAAGGTTATCAATCAAGAGGAGTCGTGTATTCACCAGAGGGAAATCACTCTTGACCAACCTGGTAGCCTTCTATAATCTCATGATTGACTGGGTAGACAGGGGGAGAGCAGTGGATGTTGTGTACCTCAACTTCAGCAAGGCTTTTGACACTGTCTCCCACCACATCCATGTAGGTAAGCTCAGGAAGTGTGAGACAGACAAGTGAATGGTGAGGTTGATTGAGAACTTGCTGACTGGCAGAGCTCGGAGAGTTATGATCAGTGACACGAAGTCTAGCTGGAGGCATGTGACTAGCAGTGTTCCCCAGGGTTAGATACTGGATGAATGGATAGAATGCATCCTCAGCAAGTTTACTGATGATACAAAGCTGGGATGAGTGACTGACATACCAGAAGGCTGTGCTGCCATTCAGTGAGACCTGGACAGGCTGAAGAGTTGGGCAGAGAGGAACATTATGAGGTTCATCGAGGGCAAGTGTAGAGTCCTACACCTGGGGAGGAATAACCGCACTGATCAGTACAGGTTAGGGGATGACCTGCTGGAGTGGAGCTCTGCAGTGAAGAACCTGGTGTTATGGTGGACAACTTGAGATACGTTCTAAAGAGCGTGGCCAGCAGGTCAAGGGAGGTGATTCTCCCCCTCTACTTTGCCCTGGTGAGGCCACATCTGGAGTACTGTGTCCAGTTCGGAGCACCTGAGTTAAAGAAAGACAGGGAACTTCTAGGAAAAGTCCAGTGGAAGGCCACAAAGGTAATTAGGGGCCTGGAGCATCTCCGTTCTGTTCAGGCTGTTCAGTCTGGAGAAGACTAAAGGAAGATCTTGTCAATGCTTATAAATATCTGAAGGGCAGGAGTCCAGTGAATTGGGCCAGGCTCTTTTCAGTGCTGCTGAGCAACAGAACAAAGGACAATGGGTGCAATCTGGAGTACAGCAAGTTTCATACAAACATGAGAAAAAAATACAGTGAGGGCTACAGAGCACTGGAACAAGCTGCCCAAAGACGCCCAAATATCTCCCTTCTCTGGAGATATTCAAAACTTTCCTGTGTAACCTACTGTAGGGAACCTGCTTTAGCAGGGGATTGAACAAGGTGATCTCCAGAGGTCCCTTCCAACCTCTATGATTTTGTGATTCTGTGAGTTCAAAATGGACAGACATCTCAAGCTGGCCTACTTCTTCCTGACGTAGCCCAGACTAATACTTTTATTCCTTTCCTGCTCTCAGGAATATCAGAATCCATTACAGTTGCAGGAGAGGAGATCCTGGCTTCACGAAGTGTATGTAGATCCTCAAATCATTGCAGAAATTGCTTTGATTCTTTGAGAGTTTGAGATTTTTCTGAAAGCTGGCCCAGAGGCACTGAGCATCTCATTTGGGAGGATATCATGGAGCATTATACTGCATAAATGGTAGCTGGACTGCTGTTGGACAGTGAGCCCTCAGAGAAGGGCAGAACAGAAGCTGTATCCAGAAGCACATCCCTACTGTGGTTTTGTTTGATTTTCATTATGCTCCAGGCCTTAATTAATTTAAAATGTTTTTTTCTTTTGTCTTCTCTCACTCACAGACTGCTGCTTAATATATTTAAAGCAAATGTCTCCAGAAGAGAGTAGGTCTTTTTAAAAGTGCTACTGAGCTTTTGTGCAAAGCTCCGATATTTTTTTTCTGTGTGGCCTGTGGAGAAATAAGAACAGCTCTGTCCATTTTGAGGTGAAATTCTCCAACTTTAGTAAAGATTTAGACTGCAACAAAGATCAAATTACAAAGGCAAACGCGAAATCATAAAGGGAGTTCATGAGCTAGGTGGACAGTTTGCAACAGGAGTAGGAGAGTAAGCCCCATTCATCCTCCGGTAATGGCAATTTGCCACTCAGCTGGTACTGTAAACATAACAAAGAGTTTTTGTCAGAAAGAAGAAGTCTGAAAAGGTGTCAGTCTGCAAAACTGAAGGAGCTGGCAGGATTTTTGATGCAGAAACAAAACCTGCTATGGTAATTGTTTTCCCTTTTTGTTCATTTTCTCTCACTACAGTCCAGAGCCAAAATCATTTCAGTAGCTTTCAAAGCTGGAAGCTAACCAGGTTCTCAAAATGGGCTCCAGTTCACTCAGGGATGGCAAGACATATACTTTTCTTCTTTATGATGTTGTTAAAAGCTATGTGTTACTTTCCAGCTTATTAAAAGTTTTATTTGAGAGAAGTTAGCTAATTGAGGAAGATCCTTACTTTCTATTTGAAGAGAATAAGTTTGCTGTGTGCAAATAAAAATAAGGAGAAAAATAGAGGTGTGACTAAAAATGAAAAGGATGGTAAAATCTAAATTATAGTCAACATGCCATGCACAGCCCTTTCACTGAGGACACAGACCATTGAATGTCTCCTTTGCAGCCTACATAGTCTGAAAAATTACTCATGCTAGTAGGGATCTTGGGGAACCGGAGATAACTACCAGAGAATTAGACACACTGAGCACGTGCACCTTGACAGAGATTGGTGTAAGTCACAGGTCTCTGGTGGTATGTTGTGCATGTTGTTTTCTTGCATCCAGAAGAGGAAGTCTTGATATTCCTACAAAACAGCAGGGGCAAATGATTTCCAAGGTACAAAACTGATAATTCAGGTGCAGTATCACACAGACTGCTGTAATAATTTAGGGTGAGCTGTGTGAGTTTGGGCTCAGACTCACACAGGTTGCATATGCCAAGTTAAATGTTGAATTTAAAGTATCATATAATCAACAATCATCTGAAGCAGTTCAGGAACTGTGAAGTTTAGTTTCTACAGCCACCAAGGGATTAAAGCTCTATGGCTCTGCAAGTCCACTATGAACACATACATAATAACATTTTTCTTCTAACAATTACATCTGCATAAAATATATCAGACTGTGGTTTGCTGATTAAAGTACGGACAAAGTAAAGTACAGTAACTTTGAAAGTATGAATTGATCTAAACAGGGCCGTATTATTTACAGGAAAATGAACTGAGATTACTGATGGCTCACTGCACAGGAACAGCATTTGCTGTGATAGAAAAGTGTATACCATGGATTAACTCAGTCGTTTTTGTAGTGGCCTGTTTCTCATTTTACATGCCCGGCACTTTGATCCATACTATAATGTAGGTACATACAATCCTGGGAAATTTGCTGCCCCAAACTAAAGATTAAATAATTTAATCAGAGGTACTTTCACAGGGATTTTTCAAACTATTTTAATTATGCTTCATTGTGTATGGCCTGTGTCTTTCTGTGAGTATTATATCTAGAGGCAATTTAGGAATACAACCTGCTTGTAAGCTCAGGTGTTTGAAAAGTTTGAAAGCAAACAAGAAATTGGTTACTTGTTATAATTTATAGTGCCAGAATAATTAATCTTTGAATGTATTTTTCTTCTGTTAAACATATTACTCTTTTTATGAGTTTCTGCCTTTATTTTTGCCCTTCCTCTGCTATTAAATATATTTTCAAGTACTTCAAGAATAAATGATAGCATTATGGTGTTTTTGGACAGATTTTGAGCTCTGGTATGTTTCTGTGAGTTCACAGAACATTCAAGGGCCTGAGAGGTGTTATTCCAGATTTATGGTTGTATAATTCAGACTCAGTTTTATCCATTTACATATGTGTTCAGAGATGATGCTGTAGTCATCCAGATCCCTAAAGTGGTAATCCAGTCCAGTTCTTCAGTACTGTTTTAACTGTTGTACTCACAACTTTTATGAATTTCATATAGCTTAGATTGTGGGAAATAGGTATAAAGATAAAATGAGCTCTTAGAGATGAAAACCACTGATATTTTTTTACTAATTTCAAGATCTCTTATGTCATTAATGCTCTTTGGGAAAGTTCTGATTTACAAAATATGATCTCATAATGTGTTTTATCTTATTGGCTTTTTGCCATGTTGCCAGAATGTAGTGTATTCATACAGAGGCATCCAAAATGCATGCTTCAGCAGTGTGTGCATGCAGAGAAAGAGTACAAAGCTGTTTTTCGTTTCTAGAAACAGATTCTAGTTATACCTCCAACTGAATTTTTTATTGTTGGTTTTGTGGATCTTGTTTTGATTGAGTTTGTTTGTTTGTTTGTTTGTTTCATTGGATGGTTCATTGATTTTTTTTAGTTGTTTATTGTATGCTCGCAGGAAAAGTCCAGGTTTCAAAAGTTTCACAGATTAAATGCTTCTGAAAGGTTTACTGGAAGCCATGATTGTCTGCTCACAAATGTAGTGCCTACAACACCTTCAGAACTATTCGGGAATAATCCCTTACAACGTACTGCAAATTTTTCCACCCTTCCTTAGAAAGTGCTACTCTAGAAAAGAAAAGGTGGCCTGTTTGCTCCTATGATGATTTTCTAAAATCACCTTTCTATTTAAGAAAGGTTAACTTAAGAAATAGTATCTTCAAGTACAAGTTATCACTAGCCTCTATAAAGAGATTTTTGATTTTCAAATATTCATGTAGTTCATCTGAACTGTCAATTCCCCCAACTCTAGTAATTTGAAACCCATATTTTCCATAGAACTATTCAGTCGCATACAAAATATTATTAGCAGAAGGGGAAAAAAAAAAAAGAAAAATATGATCCTGATCAGAAATTAAAACTATATCAGTAAAAGGCAGGATCAAATATGAGCTGAACAGGGATTAAGTTGCCAGTTTTATTCAGTTGAGATCACTTTGAAGGATCTGGCTCTTCAGGAAAAGCTGTGAAGATCAGCCATTCGACAGTTTCTGTTCTCTAACAATATCTTATCTTAAGAACAAATACATTTTTCTCCTTGTCATCTTTTCACCTTTTTTTTCATCTAGCTGTATCTTTACAATTATAGGTTAGTTATAGATGGATAGAGATAAAATCTTTTATTTTTTTTTATATTTTTTTTGGCAGACCTTTACATCTTGGCTCTTTTTCCCTCCCTTGGCTTGTTTGTTTCGTTTCATTTTTTTTTATCTCTGTTGAGGGAATGCAAATACCACTATACTCACTTCTAAGATGTTTTTTTCAAACCAATGATATTTGAATGGCTAGAAATGAGAAAGTTGTTTTTTGCTAATCCTCTACTGCTATGCACACCCGCTTATTTGCATTTCGATATGAGAAGTTATGAAACAAGATCTTAATTACCAAAAACCAGACTAATCTCTAAAACTGAAGCTGGAATATTCAGTATAGCTTCTTAGTAAGAAAAGACAGTGCTCAAGGAAACAGCTTCGTACAAAGTGTTATTTTTCAGAGAGCATTCAACCCAGTTAGAACTGGGAAATTTAGAAACTGTATAGAAAGTCATGCCCTCCATAGATCAAATCTCTGTCTAGGTCAAGAGTGGGTTTAGATAAAGTTCACATCCAGATGCTTTGCCATCCATTGGTGAAGATGCTGATGCTAATTTGAACATCTGATATGCAGCTGATACACAGTTCACATGTTTCCAACCTTGTTAAGCACTGCCTTTTTAAAAATCTTTTTTTAGCCTGGATTTTACTCTTCTGGCAACAGCTTTTATAGGACTAGTTTTGTTCTTGTTTTTGTAGCATTTTTCACAGTTTCCACCATAATACTTACACACTTGTAGAACTCTAGAGTTATTTCAGTTTTGTAGGCTTTAGTTAATAATCATCAATGACCTAGCCAAAGCATGAGAAGTGATACTCATTGGCAAAAGCACAGTATTTTACAAGTGCAAAGATGGTATACAGAAATATTAAACTGTTGGGAAGTTTAGTAACATGCATTTGGCATTTTTTTTCACATGCTTGAATAGGAAATGGATTACTGCATGAAATAGGTTAAATAAAATAATAATAATAAATAGGTTAAATTCTCCATTCTGCTCAGATAAATCCAGTGCGATTCTCCTTAGTAGAGTCAACTCGACGGTCTGCCTCTCTGTTTATTTGACTACGACAGTGAGGTTGTTAGGTATATCAGACTGTGTCTTTTTGTTGTAATCAGACCACATCAGCAAAGTATTATCTGGACCTATACAAAGCATAGCTGATAGAGACTCAATTTGACAACTTGTGTTTTGTCAGTTTCTCTCACTTTTGTTTAGAAAACCATTGGGGGGGGGGGAAAAAACACAATAAAATAAGAATAAATAATAATGACAGTTCCTCTCAGTTTTGATAGTGATGGTCAACCTCGTGATCTCTCAAAATATAATACATGCTTAGTACTTAGGAAGTATGAATGTCATGGACTATTTTGCTGACTGAGGAAACTTCAGTAATTTTTTCAGTCAGAATAGATACACAACCTTACCTCCTTAACTAGACAAAATGGATGATAAATAATCACTTTTATCACCTTTCTGAAATAATTAACTTGTCTCCTCTCATGGCAGAGAATACCAAACCATCCAACTAGAAAGCTGGCTTTGTGAATAGCCTTGCTGAATTCCTAGTTGTTTGCTCTGGCAGTTTCCAATGAAGCAGCTGGTTGTCTTTGGAAAGCTATGCCTGTTGTTTTGAGTTTGAACATCATGTGTCTTTAATTTTCAGCACTAGCCAGAGGGATAAGTATCACAAATATCTGCTTGAAGGCCTCTTGCCCTTGGGAACCAAATATATACTTGGCAGCCTCTCTGACTGTGGGACTGAAGAGAGAATCAAAGTTGACTCATTGCTTTATATCCTCTGAGGAAGAAGAAAGAATAAAAAGGGCAATTGCTGCTTCCTTCAGTTGCCTGAAGCAAGTCTTTCCTAGTTTGCAAAAAATAAACTAATGCCATTTTCTAAAATGATCTGCCCTCTATCTGAACAGAATATTCCATCCAGTCTTACACAGCTAATTCTGGGACTGTACTCTCCCTAGACTTCTGTGTTCCCTAGTGCAGTCATGAATAGGGTTCAGACCCTACTTGAGTTACCCCAAGTTAATTGTAATCAGAAATGAATATTTACATCTTTCACTCAACGTTCGTCTCCAATGGAATCTTGTTCTTCAACTCAACAAAAACAAACTCTAACTGAAATCACAGAATTATAGGGGCTGGAGGGGAGCTCTAGAGATCATCGAGTCCAGCCCCCCTGCAAAGCAGGTCCCCTACAGCTGGCAAATTGGTTCATAGAATGCTGTGTGCCCTGCTGGGGGCACATCTGTGGAGTGAGCCTTATTTGTTCTTCCTAAGCCGTTAACATGTTTTGATCTTCTACTGCATGATTAAGGCCAAAATAAATGAAGGTCAACCTATGACTTTCAGTGAAGAGATGTTGATTATCATGCCAGTGGGTATGCCTCCCAAATATTCCCAACTTTAGATGTGATGCTGAAGTGAAACAAAGATGTTAGTAACATCTTAATACATAGGGGAAGCCTGAACCCCAATGTATGCATTAGGTAAAGATCAAGCATGATGCCAGATGATCTTTGATTCATTTCAGAAATGTTGCTCGGCAGAGCTCCAAGCTCGCACCAAGTGATGCCAAGATATGTGCTCATGCCTCCATCATCCCTTATCTAAAGTGGTGTAACTGCCAGAAATAATTTGAAAAACTTCACACATTTTGCACGCTGCTCTTTTCTACATAAATATTGTTACTTTGTAATTTTCACTTAAAAATAGAATTCAGGTCTTGCATTTGAGATCTGTCTGAGGATCTGTCTTTAAGACAACACATTTTTTCTAGGAAAGCTATTCTTATTATTTTATAATCAGCTTAACTTGGCATAAAGTTCTTATTTAAGAAGTAGGCAATTATCAACTGAGAAAGTCCAGCATTTTTTTCTTTCTTAGAATTCAGATTTGCTGTTAGTCCCTAAGTTCAGTGCTTTGCTAGGGAGTATACTTTTGAATTGTTAAGAGACTTGTTATACTACACAAATACAAAAAGACTTTTAGCTGAGGAATAAGCTCTAAAAGATGAATGAATATATTAGCTTAGCATGATCTTACCTTGTCTTACAAAAAAGTGATACAGAACCCACTGGAATTTGTTGTTGTCTCAAAGCTGAAGAAGACAGGGCTCAAAATGATTCTAGTTGTTCCTGGTTTGAAAGGTAAATTGCTATGACTTTTTCGATGTTTTCTTTTAAATATGCATATATATTATTGGATTATATTTTAATTTATTTATTTATTCACTCTGTCTAGCACCCAGAATATGGTATTGATTTGTAAGGAATCCATACAACTTCAGGAGTATATTCTGGCATCTAACTGTGCAATTAGTACTGTAGGCCCATGATTTTTTGCTTTTTGACAAGTTAGATTATAAGTGCTTGAGATTTAATTATTGTATGATTCCATTAGTGTCTTTTATGTCTTCTGTGTGTAATTTATGTCTTGGAATGACAGAGGCTCTTAAAGCAATGTAACTTACTTTGTAAAGAAGAGCCAGAGAAAGGTGTGTTGCAATGCAAAGTCAATTTGTTTCTTCTTCCTTACTCCTTCTTTCAGCCCTTATTTACACACTCAAGGTCAGGCTGGATCAGGCTTTGAGCAACCTGATGTAGCTGTAGGTATCCCTGTTCATTGCAGGGGAGTTAGACTAACTGGCCTTTAGGGGTTGCTTCCAACTCAAATGATTCTATGATTCGGTAGGAGCAATCCTGTATGGTTTTTCATAGACATGGAAGGCACTCTGTACTTGAGCAAAGGCTGAAACAAGAAAAGCAAAGAATGATGCTAAGAGAAAAGAAGAGAAGAATTCAGGAGGATCTATAAAAAGTTTAAATTGGTAAAACATGTATGTGGGTGGGTACAAAAGGGAATAAAGCATAATTAAGCCATAGAAGCCTCAGCAGGACTCCGAACATTGTTCTGAACATTGTTCAGAATGCATTGCAGTTTGTTTTAAAGAAACATCAAGAATACCCACATCCTTAGAAAGGGGACTTTTTTGTAGTTTAGCATTTATATTAACAAATGCATGAAGACAGCCCTTTTCCAGACCTTGTGTCATTCTGCTGTGGTGTAGGGAGTTTGTTGTAGGAATTTATGAAGGCAAACAACCTCTTCTGCTGAAGAGTTGGACTGTGCATCTTAGGCAGAGCTGAAAGCCAGGGGGTGTTTTTCTACCCTTCACTGGAAAGGGCACTGGCGTCCTTTTCCAGCCAGGGCAGGCAGCCAGATCTATGCCTCTCCGCCATGGTGGGCACAGCCGTCTGAGATGCTTGGGGTGTTCCTTGTGTGCACACTGATACCCAGAAGAGCATGAATGGGTGAGAGGGGGTAGCTTTGCTCCTTCTCCTTTGAAGTAGGGAAGGGAGCAGAAGGCAGAGTGCCAGTCACAGAAATGTATCTTCTCAGCTACTGGAGCAGCATTTCTAATTGCCATATAATGTGGACAGCTTAGGTTTGATGTCCCCATGCCATAAGTGACTCAGACACTGCTCTTTTCTTCCCTTTCCTGCCCCTGCTTCCCCTCCTATGTCCCTGCTGCTTCCTGCAGGTGAGCCTGAGTCACCACTGCTGAAAGCCACCTAGGCTGCTCCTTTAGAAAACCCTGAGGCTGACAATAAAAAACACAAATGTGAGCATCATGCAGTTCTATAAATGTGTCATGTTTTGTTGATTGAATTCTTTTTCTGCAGTCACCTCTGCAGATCCCATCTCCTGAGAGCACACAGTGAAACTCAAGGGGCAAACCTGAGGCCGGATGGGGCTTTTGGTCCCCACTGAGACAGACAGACTTCTGGTAAACTCTCCTCATGGTCCCAAGAACTCAGGGCTGTTAGGTCCCAGTCTTGTCAGGGCAGATTTCTTCCCCAAAATGTCCTTAATATATTCTGAATGTTCAGCTGACGCTGTTGGAACTAGAGACTTCTTCTCTGGCATATTAGTGTAATGTTGTGACTGGGAAAGAAATGAATAGCAGTGACAATGGTAAAATTATGAAGACTAATGAGGAATTGAGCTGTTATCTATATCATAAATGCATATTCTAACATACAGAAAAACCACAGTGTTGACTGGAAATACTGCAATCCTCAGGGAAAGAAAAGAAAAAGAAATTAGCCAGAAGTGTTGCATTTTTACATCTGGTTCACCTAAAAAAAAATCCGACCATTTTTAAAATGGCTGCCAGCCAGTATTTCAGTAATATTTGCATTGGGTTTCTGCTCACACAAAGTGATTTATGTCCAAGTACTCTCTGGTTCTCACATTACAAAAATGATATTGTTTGTTTACTATTTTATTGGGACATTTCTGCCTGCTACATAATATATCCTGAACCAGTATAGTGTCATTTATAGGCGCATGCTGTGTTTGTGTGTGCATTGTATGTAAGTTTTTAAAGGTGAAAAGAGAAGTAGGATTGTATCCTCACCTTGTTGATCAAGAAAATAACAGTTTTCAGTGAAATTATTCTGATGTGTGAGAAGGGAAGTCAGAATTAGGTCAGTATGCACAGACCCAATGGCATCTTTTCCCGTAGGGAGAGTTAATATAGTTTCCCAGGAAATAGATGAGCCCAGATCTGCATGTTCCCTAGAAGGTGTGAGGCAATCAGTCTGCAAAGGAAGCACAGTTGGGCCCAGCTGTGGTGAAAGAGGTCATCTGCATGGGACAGTGCATAAGCACATGCTCCAAGAGATCAGACTTTGCTTCATGATGTTGTGGGGGAGGTTCAGTTCATATACTTGAGCTGAAAAGTCTATCTGCACAACAGGCAGCTTGCTTTGCACATTTAAGACCCACATGCATGCTAATTGATTGTACTCCCTTTGGGTGATTTGGCATAGAGTACAGAGGAAGGGGAAAACATTCAAAAGGCTAATGGTGGAAAAGAGAGTAGATAGTAAAAAACCAACCAAACAAAAAACCAACCTGTAGGTTTACCCTGCAATCAAAATTCAAGAATATGCAGTTTATATCAATATCAATATGACAAGCTGTCTTTTTCAGTGAAGTAACATTGTGGGTTTTTTGTATAAATAGTAAACTCCAACAGATATTTCAATGTTTTTCCCACATGAGAAGCTGAAAATGTCCATCATCATCATGATAGAACAAAGTAATAATATATGTAGATTGTCTGTTGCTTTACTTTCCTCCTTGTAGGTACAAAAGACAAGACAGATAAGAGAAAACAAGAAAAATCACTGTGAAAAAAAACAACAACTTACAGTACTCAAAGGTTTGTGTTTTTGTTGTTAGTTTTTGTGCTTGTTTTTTGTTTTCCAGAAAGTACCTTTGCTTTAAGTGTAGATATTATCCTTTTCAAAATATATCAGATAAATCAGAACTAAAAAATAATATTTTCTTATTTAGCTGGAACTTACAGATTCATAGATATTGAGGCCAACAGTGTGTTACAATCACTATCTCAAGTGACTCATAAAACAGTCACCTCACCTGGAGCTTGGCTGGTAGGAGCCAGGAGCACCACCAGCCATAAGCTCTGACCCACTCCTGCTCTGCAGAAGGTGAAAGTGTGTGGAGTCAGCCCTTCAGGCTGCCTCTAGACAACACTGTGGGCATTGGTGCTGGCTATTCCACAGTATGGTATGTAGCAGGGCACATAGCTTGGCCACAGCTGCCAATTCAGTGGTGATACTTGATCACTTGGAGTTACATGGGGAAACCTTCATGGTGTAACTGCAGCATCTGTCACAAGAGCACATACTTTGAGACAGGGAATCTGAGTCTTTGATTTGCAAGAACCCACTGTCAGGCAATTCTTTGTGTTGTAGTTCTTTGTAGAAGAGATTCTTTTCATGCTATGCTGTGCCTCACACTACATTTCATGTTGCATGGTTGCAAAAATTTGCCTCCAGTAGCTACAATTACACAAACATGCAACAAAAAGTATTAAGGACGCTCCAGAAAGACTGTGAAAATAATGACAGGAGTTTGTGATAGCTACTTAATTCTCTGAATGATGGTACTTTGGTGAAACTTCATTTGGCACTCCCAACATTTCAACAGGAAAAATAAGTGGTTCCCAAAGGATCCCTCAGGAGCCAGCTTATTTGTTTGAGGGCTGTTGACTGAGCTCTTGTACTGTTGAGTCTGATGAAGTTTGTCTTTTGTTCTCTTCAATTTAGCATCCTCTGCTTTCTGAAGACAATGTGCCATATCATGGTGGGAAAAGAAGAAAAAAAGAAAAAGAAAAAAAAAGTGGATATCTCTGGTCAGCACTCATCCTTCAGGAATTACTTCTGTAAGTATTTTCTCTTTTGCAAAATTCCTACATACTTGGAAAAAAACAGTATGCTACTGCAGGCAGATATTCTCACTGATGAAGTAAGGCCCCTTGGAGAAACAGGGATCTAGTCCAGTTTGTGACATAGGTTAGAGCTAAGGAGCTAGTATCATCAAGGAGTAAACCAGCTAGCAGCAGTCAAACACTGTAGCCTGTGTACCAGCATTAATTTTAATGACACAGCCTACGAACATTTTGAAAGCACAGAGAATATTAGAAGTAGAAAGCACAGAAACTTTAGATAGAGGGAAATAGCTTTCACATTTTGATAAGCAACAAAAAAAGCCTGTTCCAAGCAGAGGTGTTTTACACTACTCCATTCCTGTTGGCTGTTCGGAGGGTTTCATTAGATGTAGGAACTTCTTGCCATAGTAATATAGGTCAGGCGCTATTGTGGCTCTTTATGATACTGACTAGCACAAGTCGTGTATACAAACCTAGGAAGTATTTATTTATGTGGAATACCTACTTAAGTGGGCTACAAATCATTTAAAGATGCCTATGATATGAATCATACCACGATTTCACGGATAAGTGGAAACATTATGCAACTTATTGAGTTTTTAAAACACTAACGAATGTGAACTACACAGCAGACTTGAGCTGGACCTTTTCACCCCTCCTAATATATGCCGTGGCTATTTAATATTCCTCACTAGGGAGTAATGCTGGCATACAAGTCAGCAATATATTAGGCTCTGGAGCCATGAACCTAGTGAGAACACAAACTAAACTGATTTTCAATTTTGGTACATTACAAAAAGGGCTATTATTGTGGGGTTAGAGATGTCAAAGTTGGTGACCTGGTATAATGAAGTATTCCCTGCTACATAGTCAAGCATGAAAAGTAATTGGAGGCGGTGTAAACTTTTAGAAGCTTAGGGTCTTCTCCCCCTACCCCTAATTAAATATTCTTTTGCAAACACTTTTTTACATTTAAGTAACTATTTTTATGAAGCATTATAAAAGCAGAAGTGATGCTCCTGTAAAACTTGCAGTTGATGAAGAAACGTGTTTTTTAAAAGGAGGTCACATCTTAACGCTTGGGTTACTTACATAATGCACTGATGAAAAGCAAGTTGCTACCTGCCAGCTAGGAATGACATTAAAATATTATGGCAGCATGTGACCAGCTTTAGAGCTTAAAATCTTGAAAGGACACAGACAATGTCCCCTTTGAAGAAAATTCCTGAAGATCACTTTACAATTTTTGCTAAGCTTTGAAACACAGACTAAAATGCCCCATGTCCAAGCAGCAAAGATGAAAGTTGTTATTTCTCAGCTGCAACTTTACATCTAAGACACAACCTCTTAAGTGTGCACAGGTCTTTCAACTTGTCTGTAAGAGAAAAGAGGTTTGCATTTATCCTATGGAATTGTGTACAAATACTGTAAATCCCCTACTACAGGTTTTCGAAAGGTCTCCACATCCTGACTTACTGCACTGGCTTTGACCATGTTACTCCTGATTTCCCCTGGTACAACACAGTGCGAGCTGGCACAACATCTCTCCTGATTGACTAGACTGCAGAGGGCACTCCTATATAAGAAGGAATTGCAGCCTCTAGGCTCATTTACTTTTAGTCCCAATCATTCATTGTTATTTTTTCTTCCGTAATAATTAATGACATTATTGTTACACTAAAAGGAAAATCTCATTATTCTTGACAGTTGGCTTTGTTGTGATTATTTAATTTTTCCCCACAAGTTTATACAATTACAATGTCTGTCAATGCTCTTATCAGAATTCAGGTCAGTAGCCTCAGAAATTAAACATTTACAGAAGGACTACCTCTAATATAGCATCCCTACGCATAACTTGAGCAAGGAGTGGAAGGAGGCATCCCTTGTCACATGCCTGGAAAGTTGGGGAAGTTCTCTCTGAGGCAGGTCATCCATGTAGCAGTATGGATACCACTTTCCTCTTTCTCTTGTTGCATCTTCAGAATATATTTGTTGGAAGCCTTACCTTAGTGTGGATTTTAGCTGGGATAGATCACTGGAAGAAACAAAGTAGCCTCTCAAGCAATAGATCCTGAGTTTTGGGTGAATCTTCGAACCTTGCCCTGTTCCTCAGGAACTTGATGAATGGGATGTGGCCAGAGAGCTGCATTTTGCCCAACATAGCAAAAGCATAGGGTGCAGACCATGTGCCAAAAGCAGTGCTATGGAATGGGGACTTTCTGAATAGCAGGCAGATGTGATATGGCTTCCATATGGCTCCACCTCTAGAGCTGTTCCATTAGGCCATAAAAACCTTGAGATGCCTTAAGATTAGCAGGAAGCAAGTGTAGTTTATGGTGACTGTGGTCCCACTTCACCTTTCTACTTCATGAGTGAGAGTTAAAGCCTGTAAGTGGCACCATCCAGAATCTCAGCCATGTGGCTGAATGGCTTGAAACCAACAGAATTAATTCTGGAAGCTCGGCTGATGGATGTACAGGTCCTGCACTGCACTTTAAATATTTTCTTCCAATATCTACCTTTTTTCACTGAGAACAAGTCCATGCTAGCTTTGCTTTCTACATGGGATACAGCTCGTGTATCAACAACAGACAGCAAATGGGTCATTCTTTTTTCCGTGGGCAATGGAAAGTGATCTGCCTTTTCACACTTACTTCTGGAAGCTTTTCACAAGGAAAGTGTAAGATCAAGCTATTGCTGTGCCAAAGCAGAAGGACAAAGGGGCCTGGCTGCTGGAGTAACAAACATATTTCCACAGCTCAGCCCTGACTCATGCTTATTTTCAAATGGAGGACCTCACATTTCAAGTAAGATATTTGCTTAGTAAAATATGTGCATTTCATATTTCATTACCACATGCTATATATCTCATACAGTGGTTAAGGAAGTTAAGGTTAAGGAATGAAGGAGTGTGGAAAAGGTTGTAATTTGGGGGAGCTATAACCATTAAGATTCTATTGAATGGGATTTTCCCTTGTTCTGTACTGTTATCTCACTAGATAAAAACATTGTGCTTTATGATTAAGCTAATTGTGCTGAACAAACCGGTCTGCAGTCCTAGAATCCTGGATTTTCAAATGCGCTGAGCACAGGCAGCTGCAACTAAAGACAGTAGGGGAAATTAAAGTGCAATTAAATGTGAAGTTCTCTAAAAATTCAGGCGGGAGGCTGGCTGTAAGGTTGGAGCAGAGATGCTTCCTTGCCTTATGGGTACTGTGAATATTGTGGCAGACTGAGAAGTTACACTGAAAAGACTATATAAAGATGAAGTCTTTCTTCAAAGTGGGGTTTGAATATTAAAAAAAAAAAAAAAAAAAAAAAAAAAAGAATGCCTTGAACCAAGGAGAAGAATAAAAAGAAAACAAGAAGGTATAGCTTGCCTATTTGTGAACTGAATGGATGTAGCATCTTGTTCCTCCTCACTCCTCCCCCGCAATATATGTACTTAATACGTATACCACATGGTCAGAATTAGTGTTGTGCAAGCATATCTAATTCTAGCATTCCCCAACTCTTATTTTTGGTATATGTAATGTGCATAAAGAATGTGTATTTGAGTAAGAAATCTTTATAGAATCATTGAATAATTCAGTCTGGAAGAAATATTGGTAGGTCGTATAGTCAAGCCTCTGCTCAGAGCAGGGTCAATGCTAGAGTCAGCACAAGTTTTTCAGGGCTTTGTCCAGTTGGGCCTTGGTAATCAAGGTAACATTCACGATGCCTTGAGGCAATTGGTTCCATTGTTTACCTATGGGAAAATTTGGCACTTGAAGGCAGATATCTTTGTATATGGGTATTTAGCTAAGCTTGTACTGAGGATGTATCTAAATGTTGTTAAAATATAGGGTTGGGAAAACAGAAGGAGAAAAGCTGGTTTTAGTCCTAGTATACGTATGCTACAAATAAATTTGTGTTCTAAAATGTCAGTATGACAAACCTGGGTTTCTGAAACTTAAAGATTACTGCAACTTATATATTTCATATGCTTTGTCTTGTCATATCAGTCATATTTTGGAATTTGATTGCACTGTTTAAGTCTGGTAAAATTAAGCCCTTATACTGTAAGTATAAGACAGTCTTGAATGTGTAGAACTTAGAAACTGCAATCATCAATTTTCTGAATGCCTAAAGCAGAAAAACACTACCCAAGTATCTTGGTTTGAATCTGTCTGCTAAGTTTCCCAAATCACACAAGGTTTTAATTAACAGCTGGAGAAAACTATCAGCATCAAATGAACCTTGGAACAATTGTCTTAATAATGGATGAGAACACTGAATATTTAAATAATCTTGACTTTAGCAATGTTTTCAGCGCTGTCTTCTATAACCTACTCATAGACAGACTGATAAAGTACAGGCTAGATAATGGACAGTGGTGGGTGGACTCAAAACTGGCTGAATTGCTTGACTAAAGGAATTGGGTCCAGTGGCACAATTCCTGGTTAGAGGCCAGTCACTAGTGGTATACCCAAGGGGTCAGTACTAGGGATACTTTATTAATTACCTGGATGATAGAACAGTATGCACCCACGACAAGTTCTCTGAGAGGAGTGGTTGATAGACCACGTGGCTGTGATGCCACTCGGAGGAACCTCAAGTGGCTGGAGAAATGGGTTAATAAGAACTTTATGAAGTTCAACAAAGAAAAGTGCCAAATCTTGTATCCTGGGAGGAATAATGGCTGGTACTGCTACATGCTGGAGTGTAGGTGGCTGGAAAGCAGCATGGCAAAAAAAGGCTTTGGGGGTTCTGATGAGCACCAGCTTGACCAGAAGCCACCAATGCACCTGTTCAACAAAAGGCCAACAGCATCCTGGGCTGCATTAAGAAGAGCATTGCCAGAAGGTTGATGGAGGGGATCCTTCCTGCCTACTTAACACAGATGGGACACACCTGGAGTGCTGGATTTAGTTCTGGTTTTGCCAGGACAGCAAAGACACAGACATACTGCGGCATACCAAGGTCTATGAAGATGATTAAGGGACTGGAGCATCTGGCATGTGAAGAGAGGCTGAGATCTGGGACTGTTGAGTCTGAAGAAGAGGAAACTCAGGAGGGATCTCATTAATGTGTAGAAGTACTGTAAGGAAGGGCGTAAAGAGAACAGAGCCAGGCTCCTCTCAGTGGTATCCAGTGAAAGACAAGAGGCAATGGGCAGAAACACAGAAAGTTCAATTAAAAAAAAAAAAAAAAAAAAAAAAAGTGTATTTTTGCTATGAGGGTGGTCAAACTCTTGAACAAGTTGTGGAGTCTCTATCCCTGGAAATACTCAAAACTTGACACAGTCCTGAGCAACAAGCTCTTGTTGACTGCTTTTGTCAAGAAGTTGGATTAGATGATTTTCAGAAGGGTATTCCAACCTCAACCATTCTATGTTGAGCTAGGCAGTATTTTTTCCAGTTTCTCTTTTGTTCACTTCCACTGCAGTGTTGGCAGAATAGATCCATTTCCATCCAGTTCTGGTTTGGGTTTTCTGCTTTTTTTTTCTCCTTTATAAGCTCCATCTTTTCCTTTTATGGATGCTGCTTTCTGATTTTATAAGTTATTACAGGGTTCTGCTAAATCTCCTGAAGTCAAGACCTGCTTCTTCATCTGGGAGTAAAGCTTCAGAGCAGCATTATTTAGTGACCCTCTGTGAAAAAATAAAATAAAATTAAACAAAATATAATGTGGGATGTAGCAGGAATGGATATCGAAGCATTCTTCCTTATCTCCCTACAGTAGAAACCAAATTTATTTCATTGTACTGTTCAAACTGAATAGGCTGAAGCCTTATAAAGGGTAAGAACTAATTTTCTCATAATTACATATAAACCGAAGAAGTGACCATGAATGAGAAGTGACATCCTAATAATAGTGGTAAAGTGTAGTTATTTTATGAGAACAGAAATTTGTAATTCAAATAATCTAAAGGAGAGGAGCTAAGGAAATAAAAATACAAAAGTTGAGTTGAATACCTATAATAAAGATAATTAGAATTAGCAGTAAATATTGCCCTGAAGCATGCTGTTACAGCTGAGACCATTTTGTAATGTCTAAGATGCTATGACATAGTGATTTATACGCTTCTCAACCTAAACGTTAGAAGAAAACCATATTCTATTGCCTTAATGCATTTCCTGCCTTTCAGCGGATGGCTGTGACTGGCCTACTCAATTTCAGTCAGTTTTGAGTAGGTTTTTCAAAGAAGTATTTAACCACATAATGACTGACATGACATGAACTCAGCAGCGTGCCTTGCTGGGGCAATAGGAGCATTTTTAAATACCGATGCATAAAGCATGGAACTGTAGCCATTTAAATGATCAACACTTAGATTCTTAGTAGGCTAGAAGAGAATTGTGGGATAATTGAAAATGTTTTGTTTTTGTAATAGCTACTCTTACTAGGATTGTAGTAACATTCAAATTTGTTCAGTGCAACCGCAGAAGACCTCTCAAACTCTGTAATATTTCACGGGGAAGTAGACTCCACACTGTGTCAAACTGAACGTGCTAATTACGGGAGGTCCCCAAATCAAATGTATTTTTTTTTTGTTTCGCCCTTTCTTCTTTTTTTTCTCTAACAATCATTTTTAACTGGTTGTTTCAATTGGCCCTTATTTCAGCCTCCTCTATAGCGTAACAGCAGGGGGCAGGGAGGAGCCAGGACAGGTGGCCTGAATTAGGCCAGGGGTTTTTCCATACCATGTAACAAGTGGAAGGTCATAAATCTGTGGGTAGTTGGCTATGGGCTGCCTGCCACTTGGGGGTTGCTGGGTGTCAGTCAGATGGGGTGAGGCCTTGTGGTGCTGCTGGTGGGCTGCTGTATTGTTGCAGTGCCTTAGGTGGTAAGTAATTGCATTGTGGCTCTCTATATTGCCATCGCTGCTGTTTTGTTTCCATTTTCCTCTTCTGTCTTAGTAAATAGTTTTTGTCTCAACTCACAAGTTGTATTTTGTTTTGAATTCTCTCCGTCGTCACGCTTGGTAGGGAGGAGTGAGCGAATGGCAGTGTGGTGTGGAGCTGCTGCCTTCAATGACGAGTTTTGATTCTGTATACTATTGTATAAAGTAAGATTCAGAGGTATATTTGCATAATGAGTACATTAATTAGTGCTATTAGATTATATTTTCAAAAGTCTAAGTAGAACGGATCTTCTAAACTTTATCTGCCCTGTTTCAGTAAGGCCACAAGCTCTTATTTTTTAGCATGATGTTCAGGGTTTTTTAGTCTCACGTTCTTGAATGTTTTGTTTTACTCCTAAAGATACTAATTGGGGGAAAACATCACTTAATTTCTGCTAAGATCTAGGCTTAATGTTTGCACTTGGCTTTTCTCTACCTCTGTTTTTTTTATGTTTTCTGTTCAGGTGGAAGGATTATTTTCCCCCTTCAAACAAATCAATTAATAGTTCTTTAAGATCTTTTTCTAATATATCTAGAACTGTTGATTTGGGTTAAAGACTATGTCACCAAGGGTCATTTGTAGGAATAGCAGAAAGTTTGCTCCACCTCTGTTCTGTGCCATGCACAACAACTGAAAACAAGACCAAAGACCAATTTAGAAACAGCAGTTAAAAGATCCAAACATAAGAAAATTTTGTTCTCTGTTGGGAGTGTTTGAACTATTTATGAAATGCAGATAGAGAAATTAACATTTCTAAATAATCCTAGAACAGGTGATGGTGAGAGAGATCATACTGGATTGTGTAACATTCTCTTCCATAAAAGTATTTTCCATTATATTATGTGGAACATTTATAACCCGAAGGATTCATGCAGAAAACCAAAGTATTATTGTGTCAATATAGAGGGAAATAACACAGCAGAACGAAAATTGCTTACCATGAAGTACAGATTAAAGTGTGGTCAAACAACCAATCAGCTTTGGACTGGAGGTATGGTTATGCCATAGAGTCAATACAGTGAAGGCAAAATTGCATGCAACATTTCTCTCTCATCTCCTAGCACTTTCCAAATTGAAATAATTTATACTTGGGATGTTAAACCAAATAGAAAGTACATGAAGAATGTATGTCTACCAGCAAGATCCATCAAGGTGATGCTGGGGGACTTGAAGAGGAAATTATCTTCATCAGTATTGTTAGCACTGCAAACACACTGGACGCAGCAGCTGAAAACAAAACCTCAAGCACTGTGTAACCACGTAATAAAACATAGTTCTTGATCTCAATTTTGTGTTTGAAGTATATACATCAGACAGAAATGAGAGGGAAGGGGAACACCAGGATGGGACTGGAAAGTCTGGCAGGAGGGGCTAGGCTCCTGACCCGGTATGGCTGAGGAGGCTGTACCAATGGCGGGAACTACTGGCCCCAGAATCTCAGCTAGCACTTACATAGCATTCTCTTCAGTGAAAGTGAACTGGAAGATAAATAAAATGGTTAATGGGTTTATCTTGCTTCAATAAAGCATTTAACTTGGTATCAGTTTGAAGTTTGTGTCTTGTCTTATTCTATCTACATGAGTTCGTCTGTCTCGTATCATGGTTTTATTTTGTTATGCATTTTAGCCTTCTGGTCTGTTTCATGCTAGGTAGTAAATACTGTCTTTTTTTAACAGTTGAAATGTCAGGATATGATTGTTTTGAGTGTGCAAGATGAAATCTGTGAAATGCTGCATTTCTTTTTCAGTGAGCTCTGAAAAGGAGTTTTTCTTGTTTATAGAGCAAAGAACTAGAATTGACCTTTGGGGTCATAGAGTCCAGTGCAGTGAGTTCAGGCCGGTGCACAGGCACTACATCTTATAATCTCTTTCACATGCTCACAGACTTGTTTTGTGGCGGGGTTGTTGGGTTTATTTTTGGGGGGCTTTTTTTTTGGCTGAGTATGAACACTTTACTGCAAGCAGACATTAGATTAGGAAACTAGATTTTGTTCTTTGGTGGAGGCTGAATCCTGAAAGCCCTCTAGCAGAAAGGAGCTTACGGGATCAGTCATATTTCAGGGTGGTGATGTTCTGTGGGGGTGGTGTTGTTTCTGGGTTATGCCTGGCACCTTGGGAGATGCAATGTTGTTCCATGGCCATTGCATTGACCTGTCCCAGTGATGTTGCCTACCTTAACTTTCTGCATCCCAGTTTCCCTGTCAGTAGTTAAAGGACAGCAACTGCAAAGTGCATAAATCTGCTGATGAATAGCTTTATATGTGAGTTGCACTCTGTATGGGGCAGACCAGAGCAGCTCTGTTATTGGTGATTATTTTACCTAAATAATCTTGATCCTTTCTTACTTTTTTATGATCATCAAATTAAGTTGAAAAGGTCACTCCTTTCCCTAATAGTTTAAGTTCTGTTTTTTTGTTATTGTTTTTTTTTCGTAGCTTTTAAGGATCTATCATTTCATAGATGCCAGATACAGATTCCTTCACACCGTTTAAATCATTCTCTTTCTATAAGAAAGCAATTTTTTTTTTTTTTTTAGAAATCCATTCAGTTTGTTTTACATTGGAAAAAAAAAAAAATGGGGCCTTTATTTTACAAAATATTTCCTCATCCTGAGCTTATTGACGCCTACCAGATCAAGTTTTAGACAGGGGTTTTTTAATGTGGGTTTGTCAGTCATTAATTTTGATGTAAGATTTTCTCTCTTTTTTTTTTTTTTTTTTTTAGTTCAGAACAATTTTTAAATGTCAGGCTTTTTTTTTTTTTTTTTAATGGTGGCAGGGGTAACACAATCAGGCTTTTTTGAACATAATGGAATAATGACATAACCTTCAGTATAACATCTCAAATGCAACAATATAATACATTTACTTAAGTCTGAGAGAAGGAAACCGGACCAATTTATTATAGCCTGTTGATTCACACTCACATGCTGTGCAGTTCGTGTGAAGGCCCCATTTACTTTTTCACATGAACTGCCACAGCATGGTTTAAATAGAGATTTCTCTAGCAGTAGTGTTAAGGCTCCTTATTAACATCATTTCTGGAGTCACTGGGCCAAGTATATCCCTAGTGCAATTCCACTGATCTCAGTGGGGTTATCCTTGAGATATATTTGGTCCATTGTTTCTGCAGAATCTCTTTGTTCTTTTTTGATCTCTTTAAGGATTTTGTTACTTTGAAAATTTCTTGCATAGCAAGTTATAACGTTAAAAAGTTCACGGCACTTGTAAGTAACTTCTCAGGTAGTTTATGCACATTTCTACACAGAGATCAGAGATTATATCCAATAACGTGTTGCTTGTTTCTCTTTTATTTTTCTTTTAAATTCCAAAACTTGACGTGGCTACCAAAAATAGTCTAAGACAGACTGCATGTGCATTTGGCGTGATCTTCTGCCCAGCTCTCTCTCTTGGTGAAACAAATATTTATTGAGCAATGAAACTCCCGAGTCTAACCTGAAAAATTGAGATTTAATGATGTTGTGTGTCAGTAATGAATGTTTATCTTCATGGTGTTGTTGGTTTTGGTTTGATTTTTGTTTTTACTTCTATTAAGCATTGTGCATGATTTAAAATAAATAAATAAATAAGTAGTCAACTGGCCACTGAAGTTTTGCTCGGGTTAGATGTGTAGCTAATGACCATTTTGTACATTACACATATACAATACATATATATAATATTTAATTTTTTTTTTTAAGAGAAAGAACAGTCTGACTAGACAAGAGGACAAAGAAAAGTGGTCCCTTGGATAAGTGGTGAGTAAATGGAAAATACATCTTGTTCTCAAAGTGCTTGTATCTCATATCCCTTTCTATATATTACTGAAGGTTTGCACAGGCATTTGGTGGCCTCATTAATTTACATTAATTTTTCCAGGAAATTATTAACTCAGCACATGCATCTCTTTACTTGACTTTGCATTGAAAGAGTCTGGCTCTGTCAGAATTTTTAATTCACAAAAATTAAATTTGATTTTCACCGAATCCATAATCAGCAGAGGAAAATGACTTGGAACAGGACCTCTGATTCCCTGAGCTCATGCTTATCTTCTAGTCAAGATCTTTTTATTCCCCAAAAAAATAATTAAGTCCTAACATGAGATTGCGTTTTGCAAGGAACAGCCTATGGGGCTCTAGGGTAATTAAGTACTGCTTGAATAAATAACATTTGATTCTGTTGATAACCAATGAGGACATGCTAGTGTGGAAAGTTCTAGTGCCAAAATGACTTTTGCTCTATAGATATGTGTTCAGGAAAGTGCTGCAGGAGAGGTATACCTGTGAGTTGTGTTACCTATTGAGATACAGCTGTAATTTTTGCAGATTTTCTGGTCTCTTCCAGTATGTTCTTCATGTTGAGGGGAGAAATGATACTGCCTCTAAGTAAGGATGTGGAAAACCCTCTAAAAGTACTCAGTAGCAAAGCTTATTTTCAAACTGCACACGCAGAATTGTTTTATATTTATAGAGGTTTATATGTGAGACAGAATGGAAAAATGTAATCTAGTTTTATTTAACATCTCTCTCAGAATCCTAAAAACTACTTTCAGATGAATTAGGTGCTTGTAAATATAGTGGCTATGCAGGAAAACATTAACAGCCAAGCTTCAGACAGCAACAACCCTGCATATTATATTATGTGTTAAGAAAGCGAATGCTAGTTACAAACCTGGGGTTGTCTCTGTGCACTTTTCAAAACTGCAATGTGATCATTTATCTACAAAACATTAGAGCTCAGATAAAGAGCTGAAGGCCTCATCTGTGAGCTGGCATTCTCAGGCATCACCAGGTACATCAATGAAATGTTTCCATTATACTTGTCCAATCGCACCTTATTATTCATGTCTTTCTGATCTGCAGATCACTGAGACCAAACAGTAACCTGTTGAGACACATTTTAATTTTGATCTTTGCACAAAGAGTGATCCATGAACAAAATGAAGTACAAAAATGAGGCAATAAGCAGTGGTATCTGTTTCCTCATTAGCTCCTTGAATTTTCTTTATATAATTTTCTTTTTATAATTTTCTTTATATCAGCATCACAGATTTCATGGAGAGTACGTGAAGTCATGATTTTGCATCACATAACATCTGGTCTTGTGCAACACAGCTGAGCCTCCTGAAGAAGGAACACAAGAGATGGGACGTACAGCTTGTGCTTTGTGGTTAGAAACATTCTGCAGAACTTCCCATCTTCGGGATACACATCTTGCAAAATGCAGCACAGATGCAGAGTCAGGGTGCCATTTTGACATGGTCGTAGGGCTCTTGGGGCTAATGGCATCTCTTCTCCAGCCCCCAAACCTTGGGGCAAACAGGTCATCAATGAAAAGTAAGAGCACCTGGAACTTTTCACAAATAAAACCGTTCATGCATGTCCTGGAGGAACATTTCCTCCTGGCAGATATTTCTGGAAGATTTTGACTGGGTCTACCTTGTGTTCCTTAAGGGCCCTCCTCCAGAGGCTGGTGCAGATGGAGTCTCTTCACCAGGCCCTCAGAGAGCTTCAGAGGGCAGTTGCATTCTCACCATCCTTCTGTGCAGGTGAGGAAGGGTACCCTGCACAGCTCTTGACCATTTGGGAGTACTGATTTTCACTGCAAAGGCAAAAACCAGATTTTAGCTCCAGGGTGATGCAATGGGAGAGCTTTCATACTGGGAGTATAAGAGAACTTTGCATTATTTTTTCCTACCAACAGGGCTCTCCTCAGAGTGTAAAGCCTCAGTTGTATCTGATTTACAAAGAGAGGAAAAAACAAGGACTTTGGGTCTTAAACTGCGTAGTGCAATTTTGGACTGTGTTGTAACAATCCTTTTCAAGGCACTACTTTAACGTTCTCTCCAGCTAAACAAAATGAAATGGAAGATACCTCATCAACTTCTGTCTTTAATTTCATTTGTAGAAACTATATGTGTAGAACCATGCGTAGCCGTTTTTATAGTGTTGGATCCACTGTCAGCTGAAAGATACTTGGATGAAGTACTGGAAATTATTTTAGTATTTTCAGCAAGAATCACTAACAGTGATGAGTAACTTCCTGGCTATTAAGTGCATCAGGCAATGCACATTGTTCCTCAACCTGATAAACTCTTAGCTGGGAACTTCCCTTCCCTGTGGTTGTTGATCTGCCCTGGGTTTCTGCCTGCCTCTTCAGACCAGGCTGCTCTGTGAGATCTAGTCAAATGTTGAGCAATCAGTACCACCAGGGCTGTGTTTTTAATGAGAAAAGCAGTTAAGTAAATGGAATGTCATTAAGACATACGACTGTTTTGGAGATGATGCCAGCAGTATAACAGAAAGTTACTTTAAAATATTACTTGCTGTACATTTATTTTTAATGCATACGAAACTGTAGAAACAAACCACTTTAACTAGCTGAAGAAATTGAGACTCTTTGCATGTTCTGTTTCAAATCCCAGTAGTATTTCAGCCTCTTGGAGTTGTCTCTTGAACTGTCAAAGAGGGATCTGGACAGTTTCTCAGTGTCTCTGACTATTAAATCCTTAAGTGATGTGTCTATATGCTTAAGGAATGGGTCAGCTTGCAGACAGAAATGTACCAATGTTTAAAAAAAGGAACAGATTGGTTACTAGCATATTGCCATGAAAACCTTTGCCCTCAGCTGACTGGGTTTGTTCCAAGATTCAGTGTTCACTTTAACGTTATATGAGACAAAGTGATATGGCCAAATATGAATATCATGTGCTTCAGCAGTTTTTTCTTTTGTGTGTGTGTGTATGTGTGATGCCTTGCTTTGAAACTGTTTAGCTCAATGCATTCAAAGTTCTTTGCTGTACTATTTCAGTCAGGATCTAAACACGCTTGAGCGTAACAAGAGGCAAGGAGGAATTGTTACAGCCTTGCTAACAAAGGCAGTACTTCTTTTGGTATGTTTTTCTTGTTTTGAATCTGTATCGACATTTTCCTATTTAGAAAGAACAAATGTCCTTTTGTTGTGAATCCTGCACAGCATTTGTGGTTCATATCAGTCGCACTGTTAATAAATCAGACAAGGTTTTGAAATGCTAGCAGTTATTCCAGCAAAGAGTTGTTGCCTGCTTGCCTAGGTAAAATGAAGATCATCCCCCTTCTCTGGCAATCAGACTTTAGCTGCTGGCAATTCACAGGACCTCATTTCTGTAAAGCACTGACTGCCTACTATTAGACAGTAGGAGCTCGGAGAATCACTGAAGTCATGAAGAAGAAAATGAAGGATTTGTCTATGAATAGAGGCCCCAGACCTGCTTTTTTGGAACTTTGTTTCTCTGTTTTGAAGATACATTAAAAAGTAATTGGACTTCTTGGTTTTCACAGTAGGAGCACCAATTAAAGATTATTTATTTTGCTTTCTTAGCAAATTTAAATGTGTTTGTTTTTGTTTTTTAAACAGAGAAACATAGACAACAAGGTGGAATCTGTTGTGAGTCATCACTTTCTTTCTCAGTCAAAGTTCTCTATTTCTCAGCTTTATGGCATCACAGATGCAATTCAATCACATATCCTCTCTGTTTTTCCAGGAAGTTCAAAACAGCACTGCAAGGATGTTTTAGGATCGGGTGGGCAAAACTTTTAACAGTTTGCAAACACATAGGTCCCTTTGTTTTATCCAGAATCACAATTTGTAAAGGAAGAGAGCTGTTTACATTTCTTGAAGCCAACGTGTCTTTTGGAATATAGTTAGGAAATGTAACATTGGATGATTTTATGTGTTATAACATCTACCACTAAAAAAAAAAGAGTGTTAATAGCAGTGGTAGCCACTGCAACATAACAACATAAAAAGAGTGAGAATGAAGGGTGGATCCACCATCTCAAAACCTGCAGACCTGTAGGAATAGAGAAGTCTGAAAACAATCTTTAGTTGCTTTTTCCTTTTCTCTCAATTTATTCCCTGACTTTGTGGGGAAAAAAATAAAATAAAATAATAATAATAAAAAAAGAAAGGGAGAAGGCTATTTGTAGTATTGCTAGAAAAAAAATCCATCAGAATTCTTTTCCTTTGGAAAAAATCTTCCAGAAGGTGGTAGCTTTGACACTTCTTCAGTAATTGGGAAACTTCAGGAAAGAATGTACAAAGAATGTTAATGAATTTTCTACATACTGAGTTTGAATAGTTTGAATTGCTTCAGACAATGTGATTGACATGCCTTGAAAGGAGGGAAAGCTGAACTTCAACTTTCGTGCTTTGGATAAGATGAGGTCCTGCACAAACTATCTCACAGCCTCCAACCCATATACATATATTGCTAGCAGCAAAATGCTTGCCATAGTTTGTTGAAATTGGCAGAGAGTTTTCTCATTTTTACCTGAATAGAAATTTGGTAAATCATAAGAAAATTAGTCAGTTAGAGGTGATATCTGCAGAAGAAACTTATTTATAGATACTATGATTCATTAGACTTGTTACGTTGGGCACATTAGAATCCCCTTTGCAAAGGCCGTCAGTGCCTGGAGAGCCACCAAAGCCAGGCAACAGGAAACGTTGACCATGAAATCCCAGCTTTCTTTAGAACCATCTTCATAACTCTCAACTATCTAGGAGTGGCATGTAAAGGAGGAAGACCGAGCAAAGCATTGTGTGAATGAGTAAAGTAATCTTTACTTGAAAGGAGAATGCTAGGGATTTATTCCCTACTTGGCTTAGCTTAAAATAGTGAACTGTTAATCAGAACAGTCTGAAATATTCATCTGTCCCCTTCCAGGCAAGTTCCCTAACCTGAACACCAATGGCTTAACAAGTATTTAATTAATGAAACAGTTTCCAGAGAAGTATTTGGAGGCTCCTATCCCAAGATTTCCCAAGATACCCTCCAGAAATTTTTTGGAGAGAGATTTCTAAGCCAGAATTCTGTTAGACGGAAAAAAAAAAACCAACAGGTTTTCCAAGTCCTAAGGGAATGATCATACTGCGAGGTGTTGGGTAAAGCATGAAAGCAAGAACAAAAGCCAGTGTGCAAAGAACAATCAAGAACTCCATGAGTCTTCAGATCTAAATTTTTCATGGAACACATGGCGGACTGAAATATGGGGACAACAGTCCCAAAGGCTCCTTTGAGACTTGTTATGGAATAAAATTTTGAATAGAGATTGTTTTAGCTCTACTTCTTTTTTTTTTTTTTTTTTTCCCCTTCTTTTCCTTTTTTTTTTTTTTTCCCCTTCTTTTCCTTTTTTTTTTTTTTTTTCCCTTCTTCTCGGTTTTTACTGTTTTCAAACTAATTAGTTTATTCTCTTTGTTGTTAAACATTCAGCCAACACTTGGTTTTCTTCTCAAAACTTTGTGTGTTATTGCAGATGATTGGTATCAGATTTGTGAATAGGGTCATTTCCAGAATTGCTTTTCATCTCTTGTGATTTTGTAGCCTACTTTTTTACTTGTTCTCCTCAGGACTCACCTGTTTTGCAGAGATTCTGGAGTATTTGGAAAAAAAAAATTACTAAAGAAATTGAGGATGAGATTTCTGAGGGAGTTCTCACAGTGATCTTACAGAAGAAGGCAGAGGGCTTGCTTTGGAAACTGCTATTATATCCAGGACAATCCTGGAAGTTATTTGTGTTAATTGCATTTTAAAAATTTCTCCACGACTTACCCAGGATCTTGCCAGAGTGACAGAGAGTCTGGAAAAGAGTCTGATTTCCAGAAGAGATAGGCCCAGGCCTCCATAAAAGATTAAAGACTTCTTTATGGGTACCTCTCAGCTGGGCAGTGTCTTTGCAGAATCACACAAAAATCACATCTGTACATGAGACCCCCAACCAAATAGCTTGACTTAGGTTGCATGTGCTACAGGTGAAAAAAAAAATACCCAAGCAACAAGGTGCAACTCGAGCAGGTGCACTGAGGGTTTGGAGTTAATCTGTTCATTCATCACCCTGGTTTCTCTGAATTTTGTTGGGGCTTGATTGCAGAGGTGGGGAAAGTTCTTTCTCTGTGGCCCTTCTTGACTACTTTCTGTGGTTTGAAGGGAGTGTTACGAAAGTGTATTTTGAGGAAGAGGCCGAAGAATATATCACAGAAAAATGAGAATGGATTAAAATATTGAGGCCCGAGTAGAAGGATGCAGAGCACTTTTTTCACTGGATGCTAAAGAAACATGATGAAAACAATGGATCAGTAATTTTAATATGGCCTCTAACGTCATAGTAATTGTGTCACCATTGCTAACCATTGTTCAGTCTTACCACCAGCTATTCTCTAACACACCAGGGCAAGGGAGGATTGGAAGGAGATGTACGTAGAGTTCTTTCCAGTATAGTTGAGGCCTGTCCTGGCTGCAGAGAGTAGGGATCACAGTAAGAATTGGTGCCCTGCTGTTAGTTGGTGAAAAGAATTTCTGAGATTGAGATGCCCTCCTGGAAGTGGAAAGTAGCAGCAGCCCCAAGACTATACAAAATAGAGAGAAAGGGCTGAGATCTGGCTGCTTTGCAAATGGAAAGAACATAAAATCAGTAACTTACTTATACAGAGTAAGTAACTTGGCACAAAGGAAGCCTGTGACAAAACTGGAAAGTGACCAAGACATGTCACAAATCATAGGACAGGGGAAAGAGAATAAGCAGTACTGCAGGCTACAGTGAGTTGTATCAAAGGTTACATCAAATAAAAGATTTGCATCTAGTGCCAAAGATGAAAATATGTTTGCAAAGGGGTTTCTAAAGAGGCTAGACAGTGTTTGAATAATTAATATAGTGAAGATTGCTGGGTATCAGTTTAGGGTGCCAGGTTGTACCTCTGCTGTGAGTGATCAGCAAACACACTGACTGCTGTGTGAGAAGGCAAGGGTGTAATACCTTTGTGTTAGCCGTTTCCATCCTGGGTAGTTTCTTACTCAGAGCTCAGAAATATCAGGCAAGTTACCTTGTGTGTTCTTGTTCTTCTACAGTGTTATGTCAAATGAAGCAAGTTACTGTATACTGTGGGTACTGAGCCAAAGTTTCAGTAGCTGCTGGGTCTTCTTTTAACATTGTTATGTAGCATATTCCTGTAAATGTTAAGTGCTACAGACTGTTGTCCAGCTGGAAAGTCACTCTTCTCAGCCAAAATACAACATTCAAGTTACTCAGTGGTAGCAGGAATGAGTGTCTGTGAATTTCATGGCCTGGTGAGTGGGGCATCTTGCCAGGCGCAAACAGCTTGTGAAATAAGAACATTATCTGTAGGAAGTATAATGTAAATTCTTTACTGTTGCTTATGGCCTTAGTTTTCAAAAGGAAAAAGTTGTTAACACTGAACTTGGTTGTTCTTCTGCCGTTTATAGCTGTACCTATTGCTGCTTTCATGGTATTAGAAGATAGGGTAAATAAAATGTAATGTTTCTGTGTAATGTTTGTTTCAGTGCAGATTCTAAAGTTGGAGGAGGTGAGTCAACTGGAGTTTATTTCTAATAGTGTGAAAGTTTTCCCAAAATCTGGAGTAGCTGAAAGAGATCCAGAAAGTTTAAATTATTAACACTACTAAATATCATCAAGACAAAGACAGACTTTCCAGATAAAAAGGAATGCTGGAAAAGGGAGAACAAATTTGTTGACTACTTTATAAAAAGTTGAAGCAGAAAAGCTATTTTGGGTTGCCCTAACAATTGTGGGAACCAAATAGTCTGGAAAATTTCGTTTCATGTCTAACAAAGTTAGATAAAAAGTTCCGGTAATTCAAAAGGGTTGAATCTCCAAATACTGCTTTTTTAACTGACAGAATTAGAAATGAAGAGATTTTCAAATGAAAATTTGTTTCCAAAAAAGACCCCAAAAATGTAAGAGAGAGAGAGAGAAGAACAAAAAAGAAAAGAAAAAGGACATAACAATAATGCTATTTGATAGAGCAAATTCTCAGCTACAAAATACTATTCTTTAGCACACCATTAGCTGTGCATTGTTGCCAGCAATGAACAAGAGCCTGTATGCCATGTTCATAAATATCTGCACAAGTGGTGTTTTCATTAGGATTTGCAATTGATTATCAGGAATAATTCTTAAAGCTAGCAGTTCTTAAAGCTATGTCTATGTGAAAAATAAATGATCTTGTTTACTGAACATGCGTCTTAAACTCATTCATTCCATTTTCCTACATAAAATAATTTCTTAGCTTCACTTGTAAGAAATTCTTTTATTTAGAAAATAAATCTGTAATTTAATTGAAACATTGTACCCTCCCCAACCCCCCCGCCCCCCACAAAAAAAAAGAAGAAGGAAAAGAAAAGCAGAGGAAGAGGATGAAGAGAGTTTTTGCTAAAGAGGTATCTCTAACTTTCAATCCAAGAATTTGACATTTCAAATAACTTGAAAGTAATTTTTCTTGGGTGAGCTCAAAGAAACAATTCCCAGTGTCACCTCTGAGGATGAATTGTTTTGTTTGAAGCCTTATTTAATTTGCTTTTTTTTTTTTTTTTTTCCCCCTTAGTAAACTGTGTGAATGACTCCTTGTTGAAATGTGTTTTTCAAAACAGTATGGTTAAATTGGTTAAATACAGACCAGTGAGTTCCCTTCTCAGAGCTTCACATCTTTTCCTGCTAATAACAAGCGATACTTCCTTGGGTGTACAAAATAGAAATAAGTCTGTTGCAATCCTTCTTCAGGAACAGAAGCCAAACTTAAAAAGGCCCTGAGTATACTGACAGCACTAAAACTAATAATAATAGTAGAAAGAAACCAATCATGCAATAGAACCCTAATCCTTCATCCATCTGCCCAGAGACTGGAAAAATAATTACTTTTGCAGTAAAATTAGTAACTTCAGATCTTTGATAGCTAAAACGGAATAAGAGAAAATGTATGTATAAAGTCACTCTCGTTTATCATTATTTATCTTCATTTGCTTTTAACCCCTGTAGCATAAAAATTTATTCCAAGAAATCCACTGTTTTCACTCTTTCCACTTGCTCCACTGTTCCCATACTTCTGATATTTTATTTCCACTGATGCAAGAAATACAGAAAAGAAAGCAGGAAAAAAAAACGATTACTCATATCATCTAAAATTACACAACCAAGAAGCTAACAGTTAAACAAGAAATGCACATCCTGTATTGTCCAGCATCAGACTGTTACCTTCAGACTGTAGGGCTTATAAGAAGGAAAAGCAAAGCTTCTTGTGCTCCTTTTGAAATACTTAGAGGAAAACAGTTGATGTAACACATGCACTGCAAATTCCTCAAATCCACCATACGCTGCTCACACTGTCAGGCAGGCTGTGCCTCCTCTGAGGGTCTCACCCCAGCCTTTCCCTTAGCACTGTCCGGAGTGCGATGAGAAAGAAGTCACTTTCCCATTGTCTTGGGTTCAGATATATCATGGCATGCTGACCTGACTTTCTTCTGGGAGGGATTTGGTAGCTGATGCCATTTTGAGACTAGTTGTTATTTATTTCATTTCTAATGAAATTGCATAACCCTGATTTTAGTTATAGTCAAAGGGCTGGCAAATGCCCATTGTCAGCCTCAAAGAGGAAAAAATAAGTAAAAAGTGCGAGTTAATTCCCTTACGTTCATTTTCTCTTGGGGGAAAAAAAAAAAAAAAAAAAGAAAAGAAAAAAACACAGAAAATGATACTAAACAAGGAGGACTTTAAAAATAACATGGTGGAAAGTATTTTATGACTCCTGGATTCTGCAGTTTGGAGGGGCTCTACTTTTTCGATTTTTTCCTGCAAACAAAGAAGATGATAGAATTTTTTTTTAGTATCTTAAGTAAAATTGAGGTCTTGACCATTAAAAACACTGTCACAAGACTCAGGTGAGGTAGAACCAGTCACATTCATAACAAGGAACTCTTTTTCAGACCAATGGAAACTCCCAAGAGCCCCGTTAGAGGAGAGGAGTGGAGTCTGCATGAGCTGTGGTCTGGATGGGGAACTGGGACACAACTGCTGTGATCTATACTTAGTGGTTAGTTAGAACCCTGCTTGGGAAGCTAGCTTAAAGAACTGCTTAACATAACATGCAACCTAACAAAGAGGGAATTAATTTATGGGAGAGCGATTGGAAGAGAGTTATACATCTGTTTTCAGGAAACATCCACTTCCCAGACAGATTACTAAAACTTTCTAAATGGGGATGTAGTTCACCTTAGTGGTGGAGTTGAGGGGCAGAATGATCTCAAAGTAGTCTCTCTGAAGATCTTTGGTCTTCTACAACCACTGCTGACATGTGGCACACTTGTTGATACTCAAGTAGTCTTCTTGGATGGAGATGTATTTCAGTACAGGAGTTTTCCTATGTGGATAAAGGTGTATGTTCTTGTGTATCCACAAGTTGAAGGCAAACATACATCCCAAGCAGGATTGGGTGTTCTGAAATAATACAGCATCACAATGTGAGTGGAATTATTTCAGTTGAAAAAGAAACTTAAATCAATCCCCTAAGTTAAAGCTACACAGACAAAGCCATTTTTAGTAGAGCAACCTTATTCGAAGGAAGCAGGGCTGACAACATCTTACAAACCAGAAATCTTTTATTTGGAATTTTTTCTTGGATTGATTTTTGTTTTGGAACTTCTCTAAACACTATTTAACTTCAAAAATATTCTGACCAAGCTGTACCATATGACATGCTATAAACACAGACTCTACAAGAGCTGCTTTCATTCTTTTCTACAAGTCAGGCACTTTTATTTAACAGGGCAGGCTTACAGATGTTTCGGTGGATCTAATGCTAGGAAGGAAAGAATCTGATAATGTGAGCCATGGTAAGTTCTCAATAGGCTTTCTGTAGGCACATTAGTACATAAAGCCCTGTTTTGTCACATGGCATTGAGGCATTACTGTGCTAACAGAAAGTAAACTGGAGTATAAACTGCACAAAACAGATAAATCAGTGGGTGTAATAAATTAATAAATAAGTAAAAAACAGTAACTAATCACAGAGCAGAATTAAAACAGAGATCTATTTTCCATAAAGCCCCCAAGGAATTTTTACAGTCTCTTCAGTATGTGTGGTGTCAAACAGGGCAGCTCTGTTGTGGTTAGCAAACATTAGCGTGTCCTCATCATAATCCCATCCGTGCCTGAAGTAAAAGGGGCCCCATGCCAAAAATCTTCCATATAAGGCCACTGTCGACCCTGCAGATGTGGGTTTCTTCCCTTGTGAGCTGCTCACACCATCTTAACTTGTTCATCATGCAGCAGGAACAGAAATCCATCTGTCTTTACTGTCCCAAGGTGCAATCTCACCTCCAGAAGCTGAAGAGTAAATGGGAAAGCTCAATGAGCCCCCTTTTCCCTTGGAAGGCATTTCTCACATGAAGACTCCTGCTGGCTGCCTGGTCTCTTTTTTCCTATGTGGCATGCATGGAGTGCTATCATTCCTCCAACAACGAAGCAGGGATAAATAGCTACAGAGCATCCTCTGCCTTTGCTTGAACCAGAGCTTTTTACAGAAGCAAGTTTCTGAAAATGATAGGCCCCATGGAAAACCTTACATTTCCTCTCCCTGTAAAATACTTTCACAGTGAATGCCTATCAATACATTTGCTCCATCCATAGGCTAAAGGTAGGTGGTCTTATATTGTTTGGTTTTGTGGTATTACAAAGTATTCGTCATGAATCCACTGTGACTACACTCATATTTTTAGTGAGGTGTAAAAACTGTGACTGAGTACAGTTTTCTGCAGTCTTTATTCCCATCACCTAGGAAGCTTCTAAGCTAGAGCTATTTTGATCCTCATCCTTCTCTCAAACCATTTGGGCTACCTTCATCATACCTCTTTCCACACCACTCCCTTTTTTGGGGGAATACATGGTAATCACACAAACATGTTCCAGTGGCCAGTTTCTCACTGTAGCAGAAATGCTAAGTCACGGCCTGAAGCAGTCACTGAGCACCTGGTGGGAAGACAGGGCCAACCCAGGGGAGCTCAGATGCATGCAGTGCACCTGAGTGGCTGGAAGGGGTGGAGCCAGGATCCACCCCTTCCCAGATCTCATTTAAGGGTTGGTAGTGGAGGTAAGGGTGTCTTACTGAAGGTATTTGCATACCTGAGGCCTTCTGAAGGTAAGTAAGCTTGGTTTTATTTGTTTTGTTGTTGTGTTGTTTTTTTTTTTGTGGCTGCTGCATTTGGGCTTGTTCTCATTTGCTGCAGTCAAAGGCTTTGCTACCCTGCTATTATTGCTGTACTTTCCATCTTTCCATCACATTATAGCATTACACTCAGGATCCCCTGTAGTCGCAGGTCTGTGATTAGAAGTAGGATTACTTCTTAGGTCTATTTCCTAGTGCTGCTGAATTCTGAAAAAGCTGGTCATGCATCAGGATGCTGTTGAATGTGAAACTCCTTCAAAATTCTGAACAACCAGCTCTGCTCTGAAAGAAAAAACTCCTGCCAACTTTTCTACACCATATGAATAATAATATTAGTTTTTGTATTTTCTGTTTGCTGCTGTGAAAATGAAGTTCCGGGATACTTTGACAAGCAGTAATTGGGCTTTAATTTCTACTGCAGCTAATACAGCACCAAATTTAACACTGAAAGGTGTTGGGTTTATTTTAAGGAGTTATTTGTCATAGCAGTGACAAATTTTTACCTGCTCTGGTTCCATTCTTCCTTGTGAATTAACGAACTTCCCAGTCTTTGACAATGTCTATGCAGTCACCAAAGCTGTAAGCATAAACCAAAGCTTTCTGATGCTGGCACATCTCAAGACTGAAACCATTTCACTTAAGAGTTCATTATCTGTTGATTCTTTTTAATATCATGAAGTGGGATTTGTTACAGGAAAGCCACCTTTTGCTAGTGCTCACGTGTTTAAAAAAACGTTTTTTTTTTTTTAATCCACAGCTGGTTAGATAAACACAACAAAAGATAAACTGCATAATTTCACAACATCCAAAGTTTGTGTAGCGTGTTCTCTAAACAGACCTGTTAAAAAAAAATAGAAGTGAAAAAAGGACTTGGTCTGGAATAACTGATATCACTGAATCCTCTTTAACAGCAGTGATTGTTTCCAGGAAAGTTTTGAAGTTTTTTGTGTTTGCTTTAGTGGAAAGTTCATGAAGAAAAGAATCATCTTACTGAATAGTGCATCCCAGGGATGAAAGAGACTTGATAGAACATGAAATTAATTAAACTGTCATACTGCCACTTAATAAGGCCTCATACAAACTAATGTAAAACATTTGGTGACTTGAAATACCATATATGTTTTGTATAGTATTTTTTTAAAAAGTTCCTGCATCTTATGCAGTAACTGAAATCTTATCTATTAAATTCTGTAGAATGGTTCAAAAACCCAGGAAGAGTATTTTCTCAGAGGTTGGTTTATCTATCGTGTAAAATGTTACTGATTTTTGCAGTAAATGTCTGGTTCTATATGTTATTATTTCCTTCTTCCAAAGATTTTTTTTTTTTTTTTTAAAGGCTACGGATTTAGGCCCATTTTAGATGGCCTCATCAGTATTCAGCACTTTCAACTCCATCTGAATTAAAGGAGAACTAGGTCAAACTGGCTCTAACAACAGCTCCACATGCCATTTGATGCACAGAAGCAAAATCCACAATTTAAATATATTTGATATGATAAAGTTCATGGTTTTGGTATGGAATAGCTGCATTTATTTTTATGCCTTTGTTTCTGGTGCTATATGTAAAGGCTGCTGGCGTTTATTGGAATCGATCATATTGCTTGTGACCCAGGTAACAGAAAAATCAATACAAATTAAACTATACTTCCAACCACCACTTAGCTTCTGTTGCAGTGTTTCTGAGGAGTACAGGGGAAATGATTTAAAATGTTTCTAGCATATTTTAAACAGGTTTATTGGTATTGCTGTTTTGCCTTTCTGCAACTGGAAAATCAGTTTACCTCAAGTTGAAAATGTCAGCCAACTGGAAGAAAATAGATCTCTGCTTACTGAAAAATCTTAAAATTTTGCTGCTGAGCCCCTGCACAAGTTTAACCTCTTCTTCTAAATGTAGATACATTTATCCTCTGTAACTGCGTACTATGGGCAGATTTAAAAGCACAGGGCAGATGCTGTTGTGGACATTGTCTTAATGGGGCATCTTTGTGGTGTACCATAGACATATTGATTCAGGAATATTATAAATTGCTAGTTCTACACCTAGAAATGGTTTGAAAGCATCAGAAGGGAGCTATACTTAAGCCAATTGGTATTGTTGAGAGCTGCTGATGTGGCCATAGGCCTTCAGGGCTTTCAGCTTAGTGCTGGCCTTCACAATCTGGCTGAGGCAATAGGAGTAGTGAAAGGAAGAATCCCTGAAAAGGTGTTTTCATCATAAAATTTTCTTTTCAAAGCTTAGGGAGACGGAATGGTCAAACACTGTGAACTAACAGGGTGTACTGAGGAAGGATTTTGTCCCTTTTTAAAAGCTGTAACAGCTTTCCCCCAGCTCAGGAGATGGGTGCTGGAGGCACTCACATTGAGGGAAGAGGCCTTCACAAAGAGAAAATTCTTCTGTGCTTTGTGGGAGGTGCATGGTCACACAACTACCCTTTAGCCCATACCTCTGGATGCTCTTGCTTTTAACTCAGGTATATAGTTCTGGCTCTGTTAAAAATGAAAATTTTGTGAATGGAAACTTGAAGTAGATGGGACCAATGGAGTTTCTTTTTCTCACTCGAACAGACTCCTTTCATCACTTCCTCTCGCGTATAAATATTAATTCCAGTGACTGCAGTATTACAGTGAAAATGGAACATAGGAGTTTTGCATGTAAGCAAAAATATCTTAAAATCTCTGAAAAATGTCAAAAGTAGGATTTAGGTACCCTTTTTGCAGTTTTGAGTATAATGTTTCACTGCTTATTTTGGGCAGAAATTATTCCCATATTTCCTTAGAATCGGGAGTCCCAGATCATGAGTGTGAGTCTTTTATCTCAGTTTAAAATGGTTTATCAGCTACTGGATCTGCCACTTCTTCAGTCACCTTGTCAAGGACCAGTTACTGATCCCACATCACAACAGTGAAATTTATGAGAGGAGGAGCAAAGAAAGTAACAATCCCACATCTTGAGGGAAAGAAGACATTTGTCTGAAAGTCTGGCTTTATTTTGGAGATGGCAGCTGCTTGGAACTGTTGACAGATTGAGAGTGTTGGAAATTGTCCTGGGCCAGATGGATTAGTGATCGAGGTTCAGGTGAAGTGGTCAAAGGTGCTTTATAAATGCCGTTTCCAACATAGCTATCACCACTACACTGTGGAATAGGTAACAGATTTATTTTAGAACATGTAACTGAGTTACTTTAGGTAAGTCTCACATAGTTCAGTTCTATTATCTTTCTCCCCTTCTGCTGAAGCAATCGCAGTAATCTGAAACATTCCAACTGCTACTCCTAATCAAATTAGGATAGACTGAAGGCAAGATATCTGGGCAAGGGTAGTAAAAATACCTTTTAGTCAAGCCACCAATTTCAGGTTTTTTTCTTTGTGTTATTTCCTGTTACTCAAATACGTTGATCAGATTCATGGCCATGTTATAAGGAATTTTCCAAGGAACGAAAATGAATTGACCAAGCAAGAACTGGAAAGGGGAGAAATTAGAGGGTTCCATCTATTCATGAGAATTAGATGGATTCCTTTTCTTGCACTGTTACATTTAATTTGTTATTGTGCATGCTTCCACGGAGTAAGTAAATTTTTATTTAATTTTAAATGGAAATAATGGAAAATGGAAAAAATCTTTCTTCGTGCATGCATAACATTAGTCAATTGAATATAACATAAAAAAGTATTTGCACATACTTTTCTCAGTATGAGGCATCTCTACTGTCTTTTGTGATAACTGCCGAGGCCTGTTCTTCCCTGCAGTTGCCTGCTGTTCCTCAGACCATCAGAAAACATCTCAGAAGTACAGGTTAGAGATTCATCTGTCTGAGTTGCTTCCGTTTGTGCCAAAATCCTGCAAAATGCTTGGCGGAGGTCTGTGTCAAGCATTGCTCTACCCAACACGGATAGTAGAGTTTCTATTGTGAATAATTACATGTGTACAAGTGACAAAACAGAGAACAAATCAGTAGGCCATTATAAGCTTTATTTCCTTCAGACTGCTCCAGAGTATGCAGCAGTGTTCTGGTAAGAGCTCATGCATGATCTGAGAACTCTATTTTCACACAGTTGAAATGAGCAACTTAGAAAACTTTAATTATATGTCTTAAATGCATTTGGTTCTTTTTTTTTGTATCTTTTTTTTTCCTTCAGCTCAGTTGGAAAGTAGCCTGGAAGATCTTCTGTCTGCTGATCCTGAACTCAATGTCAAACCATGTGTCAGCAGGAAGGCAGTGGTTTTCAGGTTTTCTTAAGCATGTTCTCCCTGCTTTTGCTGTACGGGTGGCAAAATAGTTAACACATCAGCCGTCATTATTCTGAACTGTTATGATGTAATATGCTATGTTAAACATGCTATGATGTAACAATTGCTATAGCAACTATTCACTTTTTGTTCAAAAATTGAATTAAATGGTTGACATCATATTTCATAAATGAGATAGGGCATAATACAGTAATAATAATATATTTTGTGGGATCTGAGCAATATTTAAACTGGTATGTAAAACTTACAGACTATTTTGGGCTAAGCATCATTTTGAGATCAAGACGTTTAAAGTATATTAGTTAGCCTCTGTTAAATTGTTATTAAATACAATATGTAATTAAGCTGAAATAATCTAATTAGGCATCCAACTGACAAGAGTTTCCAGTTGACTGAGGTTTTGCAGTGCCCATTTTGTACATGCCAGTAAACGTTAACCTTCCTTGTGAGCAGCTGACCCTTAAAAAGATGTCCTACTAAGAGATCATATCATATACAGTATGGTCTAAACATAATCCTGACCACAGAAAGGTCAAGATTTTCCACTATCTTTCATGTAATACCTTAGGGAGATTTTTTTATTTTTTTTTCCTGTTTCTCAAGCAAAATACTGTTTGGTGAGCTTCCTCTTCTCTGTTTCTGTTTTCTGAATCTCAAATTAGTAATTGCATATGCAGCAAAGCTGAAGGAGATCCAAGAAGATATTCTGTACTTCAGGCAGGATTAAATTTCTCCCATATAGAACAATATTCTCAAAGAGTCGAATTCTTTACTATTAAGTGGGAATGTTGTTCAGTTATGAATAGAAGAATTTCCCACGTATATTTGTGTGTATATGTATGTATATATATATATGTACATTTAAAAACTACTTAGATGTGGTGCTCAGGGACATGATTTAGTAGTGGGTTGTTAGAGTTAGGGTAGTATGGTTAGGTTGAGGTTGGACTTGATGACCTTAAAGAACTTTTCTGACCTGAGCAATTCTATGATTCTATGTATATGTACATAAACATTTAGAATATAAACTATGTAAACGTCCATTCTTGTAGATCAAATAAGGCTTATGCTTCTCTTTGGAAGGCAAGTCAGTGAGGCCTGCAGCACTATAAAGTGCTGTTCTTAAGGTACAATATTAATAGCTTGACTAATTGCATGAAAGGGAGCACTTTATATAAACAGTGATTTTGTGGAATTTATGTATGTCAAGAGGCAAAAGATATCCAGATATGGAACTACATATAGCATATTAAGCACTAAGTGGGGTGCTGTAAACATAAGGTGTCTTACTGGTTCAGTCCCTGCTGTTTTTTGGTGGTTTTTTTTTTTGGGGGGGGGAGGTATATGTCACCTTGCTCCTTTTTTCTTTGATTACCTATTCAATTTTTAATCTTCCTTGTTAACTTAGCATGTGTCTTTGAGAGTAGAAGTTATGTTATTTGTTTGAACTGTATGTATCAGATACAAATTGGCATGTAGCGCTATGTGTAAATCTGTGAGTACTCTGATAACTATACTCTAAAAGTTTTACACAAAATGTTTCCTCTACTTCTCAATTTAACCTTCGGTGTTGCATCGTATTCAGTGTTGGCAGATGATTAAAATGAGTGCACTTGTATTTCCTTAATAAATAGCTCAAGTAAACTGTCTTCCAAATGTGCAATAGCTAGAAGGTGATGATTTGGTTGGCGACCAAGCACTTGGTAACATGTTCAAAAGCTCTTAACAGGAATCAAGTGTTAATTAAAAGAAAAAAGAAAAAACAAACACTACAACAATATTACCTATGGACATGAGAAAGGCCTTACTTAAGCTTTATTGAAACTGTATTTCACAGAGCTATTACAAGCAGAAAAAGACAGTACATATTTAGTTATCTTTTCACGTGAGTCCTTAATAATAAAGGACTTTATGGCCCTTAGCCTGCTCTTAGGACTGTTTTAATAGTTATATAATCTGCACACGTATTAGGGAAGAGTGCTGGCATCTTTTTTTTTTTTTTTTTTTTTTTTCCCCCTAATGAAATGCCTGAACCTTAAGCTGGAGTCGGGTTTCTTCTTGGCTGTACTCCTCCTGGCCCACGATGCAGCGTTTCTGGCTGTACTTCAAGAGAAAGGGTGGAGAACAAGTTAGCCAGAATACCTCATGGCCTAAGCACTTCCATAACATATGAAAGATATGGGTTCAAGCATTCTCAGCTTGAAGAAAGCACAGAACTCCTAATTCCTTGACAAATTAGTGGAATATTATACAAAAGGGTGGTTACTGAAGCATCCAAGCACTTGTTTGTTATCACATCAAACTTCTGAGGAGATTAATATGGAATTTATATGGCTCTCTGCCTAAACCTGGACTACAGAGTGCTATTAAGGGTATAATACCGTATTTGCCTCTCCAGAACGGGCTCTTTCAATCAAGTTGCTTCCAGGCTTAGTGCAGAGATGGTATCTATATCAGACTATTAATTTTGTCCTTGTGTATGAAAACCAAGGTATGAAAACAACGTTCAGTGATTGATTATTGTCATTTCAGGTGTTACAATAGTCTGGGGAATTTTGTTGTTATTGTTTTAAGGTTTTCTAAGTAATACAGTAATGCTTCAGAAAAAAATACTTCTGGAAGGCTTGAGATTTGGAAAAATTACATGTGGAAAAGATACAATTTTCTGATAATTGATTGTCTTTATGGCGCACATTCTTTCAGGCATATTTTTCCTCTGTAGAATCTACTGTGTAGCATGATTGTTTTACTTCTACACCTTGAAAATAATCCACATGCTGCATTTGTATAAATGCATTCAGTATAATTTTCAAGCTAGTCATGATCAATATAGGGTTATCCTTGTTTAATCCTCAGATCAATTAAAACAAAGGACCTGATTCTGCTACCTTTACATAGAAAAACAGTTTAGTCAGAGGGCAGCATGCCAGACTGCTGCTATCCCTACTTTTAAATAAAGCACATGTTCAACTGAATTGAGGCCCTCAGACGTGAAAGCAAGAGGTGCCACAAATACTTCTGCATTTGTGACATCTAATTTAGTTGTGTTTCCGTGGTCTTAATGTCCTGAAGCCATAACAGAAATAAAAGACTGCTGGCAGACTCCATTTGAAATATTAGAACAGTGTCCAAAGGCTTACTGTTTGTTTACACACCTAAACATAAATAAACACCACTTTTACCCAGAGGCTAAAGCACATAGTTTTACAGTAAGGTCATACTTGTCCTCATGTTTTGGAAATATAATCTCTCTTTTAAGGTTCACAATTAATTTTGTTCCAGCTCTGGATTGATAAATCCATCCACCTTAAAAGAATTCAAAAGCTTCTTGAAACTGAATATTGCTTTAATTCAGATGTAGCATTTAGCCTGATCTGGAAAAGAAAAAAAGGCCTTTTAAGCCACATGTACATGCATACATTTCGTATGAATATGTCATGGAATCACAGAATTGTTTGAGTTGGAAGAGACCCTTAAAGATAATTCAGTCTAACTACAGCTTGATCATATTTCTTAGAGCCCCACACAGCCTGAGCAGCTTGTATGTAATGATAGCTTCATTCTACTTGTGGAAACCATCCCACCAGGTTTCAGTGACAGCAGCTACGTCATAGTTTTCTAGTAGCAGAAAGTGTAATTTGAGAGGGCGTTACTTGTTATTACAGACGCCAAAGTAATAGAAGAACCGGCAAACAAAAACATCTTTTTCTGAATGCAGATGAGAGGTGTAACACCCTTGCACACACTGCTGGGAAGATTAATATTAATATTTAAAACCAATATTGGATCTCACTCATTTGAAAATGATTAGAATATTTCAACTTCTTTCCTCTCCATATTTGTCTTCCAGTCCAACACCAGATTGCAGGAGGAATCATAAGTTTGCTTAAGTTATTTCTAGAGCCAGGAATCTGAAGTGCTGTGGACAAGGTCTCAATAAATATTCAAACTAAAGGATGTTTAATATATGTAAGAATCAGATGCCTAAAATATATGCCTCTTGCCTTTCTTCAGGCTGCAAGAGATATAAAGCTGATTTAAAGAGAGAATTTTGGAGCTTTTCTTTGCATCAAGATTACCCAAACATTGTGAGGTTGGCTCAGTGCAGTGCCCTTCTGTAGTGGTGGTGCTCTTGTTCAGACGAGTGAATGTTGTTGGGATGGCATCTCCTCCATTAATTTCTGGCCAAGCTAAAAACCTACATGGAACATGTAACTGAGACATCTGACCAGTTTAATTCTACTGCCATGTCACTCAGAGGTAAGAAATCTCTGTTTAATTTAAACATCTATTCACACAAAATATACTGTATTTACTAAGTAAACTTCAGTCTGAAAGGGAACTAATCTCTAAAGGAAAAGGCCATAAAACATGAATGCCTTTTTTTTTTCCCCAGTTGGAAGTCACATAGTAAACTAGCTTTAGGTTCAAAGACACTATTTAAAAATGAAATCAGCATGTTATTTCTCTTATTGTAATAAATTATTGTTTATTAGTGGAGTTTAGCAATAGTGTTTCTCTCTGAGGAAATAGCTGTAAATACCCAGGTGACTTACCAGCTACGTTGTTCTTAGCATTACATGGCTGATGAGGTGGAAAAAGGTGAAGCCTATCTTATGCCATTGAGACTGGGCTGTAGAAAATATTTTTTCAAACAGGATACAGAATGTCTTCTGATACATCACTGAGGTGACAGCAGATCTGCTAATAATAGGGAACATTTTCCTCTGAGATTCTACCTATTCATTCCTCCCCTCATTTATTTTAAATGGCTAAATTAACATGAAACTATGTATCCAGAAAATCTGATACAGTAATACTCTACATCTATCCCTCCCAGGCACAATGATATGCTGTATTTGGTAGAATTACATCTCCTGATTCATGATGGGCTTCCTACAAATCTGAGAGAGGGAGAAATTAAGAGAAAACTGGAACAGTTTAGTTCTGGGAAGATTCTAAGATCAAGATAAAGCAGTATTTTATAAATAAATTACATTTTGAAACCTTTACAATTTCTTTTATGGGACAGACAGATTTGACATCTTCAAAGTACTGATGTATAAATTTATGATGAAGAAATACTTTCCTAATGATTATTTGCACCTTCCAGGAGTGCAAAGCCATAGATGGATTTTACTTCTACCCATTTCCTCTTTTCCAGTGTGGGGATTGTTGCTGGATTTTCCCGTGCTTCGGGGACTTCCTCAGTACTGAAGTGTTTGGGGTTGTTACTTATTTTGCAAGGAATCTGTCCTGTGTGCTTACCTACCACTTCTGCACTTTTTCTTTTAGAGTGCAGAGATTATAAGGCAGCACCATGAAATGAGGACACACTTCTTCTAGGTCTAAATGGATCTTATCCTTTCCTTTGCATGCCTTGCCTTTCTCTTCCTCCTGATCATAGGACTAGAGGATAAATCTGGTTGGAAGGGACCTCAGGAGGTTTCTAGTCTAATGTACTGCTCATAATAGGTTCAGTTCCGTGGTCTGGCCAAATTCCCGTCTGTCTAGCACGCATCACCCTGATTTGAGCAAACTCATCAGTAAAACTAAAGTAAGGTTGCTAAAGGAATGTCAAGATGGATAAATGACATTGAGGATATAGATGCAGATATATAGAGATATAGGTATGGATAGATATGGTACATACAGACTTGACTTAAGATAGATATGTGCATAATGCAAATGAACACCTGAAGGCCAGTTCATCTGCACGTCAAAGGCTAACTCACTTGGGTCCCCTCTGAAGGGGCAGGTACTGTGGAACGCACTGCAGACAGAAAAGGGAAAACTGCACAGTAAAACATGAAGTGAAACTAATATCATGGAATCACCGAGGTTGGAAAACTAACCTCCAAGATTATCTAGTCCAACTGTCAACTGCTATCAATGTTGCCCACTAAATCATGTCCCTTAGTACCACATCTAGAATCATAGAATCACAAGGTTGGAAAGGACCTACAGGATCATCTAGTATAACTGTCCTTCTATCATCATAACTACCCACTAAGCCACTAAACCATATCTTATAGCACCTCATCCAGACGCCTCCTGAACACTGCCAGGGATGGCGACTCCACTACCACCCCGGGCAGGCCATTCCAGTCCCTGACCACTCTCTGAAAGAGTAAGTTTTTCTTTATATCTAATCGAAATCTCCTCTGATGCAACTTCTGGCCATTTCCTAGGATCCTGTTTGTTGCCTGGGAGAAGAGGCCAAACCCTTCCTCATCACAACCTCCCTTCAGGAAGTTGTAGAGTGCAATGAGGTCTCCCCAGCTCCTTTAGCCACTCCTCATAAGGCCTGTGCTCCAAACCCCTCACCAGTTTTGTTGCTCTTCTCTGGACACATTCCAGGGCCTCCATGTCTTTCTTGTAGTGAGAATCCTGAAACTGAACACAGTACTCAAGCTGCAGCCTCACCAGAGCTGAGTACAGGGAGGTGATTACCTCTCTGCTCCTGCTGGCCACACTATTTCTAATGCAGGCCAGGATGCCGTTGGCCCTCTTGACCACCTGAGCACACTGTTGGCTCATGTTCAGCCGAGCATCAATCAACACCCCCAGGTCTCTTTCCTCTTCACAGCCATCTAGTCAGTCTGCCCCAAGCCTGTAGTGTTGCACAGGGTTATTGTGGCCAAAGTGCAGGACCTGACACTTGGCCTTGTTGAACTTCATCCCATTCACCTCAGCCCAGCTGAGTGTTATACCACTAATTTGATTGTCATTCTCCAGTTCCTATACATCTTTGATACTATGCTGTTATTTGTGAGACCTTTGCTTTAGGGACCATCCTGGGGGTATTTCCATGTGGCAGTAGCAAAGCATACCCTGTCTTTGAAGGCTGAAGGCTTAAAAGTCAGGAAACGGTGTATTATTATTTGTCTACTAGCAACTGTTTTTCCTTAAAACATTTTAGTTTTCATGAACTTTAAAACTGAATTCTTTGCCAGACATTTGAAGACACCACCAAAAAATGGTGCAAAAGGCCCGATTCTTCTGTGAAATACTGGGAAAAAAAAACCATGGAAATATAGAAAATATTAGGAGAGATAAAATAGTCTCCTTCTCCAGTTACTGTCTGCATTTCCAATTAGAGTGCTTCATCCTGTTCTAAAGCTTTTTGTGACACAAAATTAAACACTTTTCAGACAGCCTCCACCTGACTCTGAGACAGATGCTTTTTAGTTTTGATGCGGTGCTTTTTAAAAAAAAAAAACAAAAACCAAACAAACAAAAAAACGAACGTTGTAAATAAAAAGCTACATAAATGTGAGAAGGGATAGCTAGTAATAATATAGTAAGGTCTTAATTTGTCTTTTTTATAGTCTTTTCAGAGAAAAAGGAACTCAATAGGCAGTTTTATACAAAGGGGAACCAACAAAGATTGACTGCTGTTCCTTATCTGAAGATTGACTTTCAAGCACAACATAGATTGAAGCTTAAAAGAAAGGTTTAAGAATAAAACAATTAAATTTGTCCTTCTTCTATCTATCTTCCAATTTGATCCCAAATTTCTGTTCTTTTAGAGAATTTGAAATAAGAAAGTCAAGAAGTCTAATGCCGTGGTAGTTGCTTGCATAACAAAATAATGCAAGCATAATAAAGAAAAGCAAGGCGTCCAGGGAAATGCAGCCTAAATCTCAGCAAATTGTTTAGAAGTTGCTGTCTCCTACTGAGACTTCGTGGATAAAAAAGAAAAGCTTTGAGTGTGATTTTTTTTCCTTTAAAAAAGAAAACAACACTGGCATTGGTAAAGAAGTTTGTCTGGTCAGGGTTGAAAGATATACAAACTTTTATGTTGCGATTTTGTTATTTTATATTCTCATTAGTAGGAGGTAAAATATATTATAAGACCCTACAATAATGTAATTTTCCAGACTTTTTAATAAGCTTTCAGCTTCTTTTATACTGTCCTAGTGAAATAAATTAGTTCATTACTTCTGGCACTGAATGTGTCACACATTCTGCTTCTCAAGTATTATAAAATATGAGCTGAAAAGACGCCCGTAGTGTTGATAAGTTCATACCATTTTAGCAGAGGAAGATATATGTTCTTCAAACTACCCCATGTTGTATCTGTGCATGACCATGGAGATGTGAAGCCAGTAGCCAATCTCTGCAGAATATAGTATTACAGGGACGCCTAACTGATACATAGTGTTCCCAGCCCGTGTTGTGAACTTTGTGAAAAACAACCTGGAAAAAACTGCTTCTTCCATTTCTGTCTCCCGGGAAATTTGCCATTAGCAGCTTTCTGAAGCTTTGACAAGCAAAAGCTGGGCCCTCACTGATACTGTTTAAATGTCAAAAAAAAAAAAAGAGGAAAAAAAAAAAAGAAAAAAAAAAGAAAAAGAAAAAAAAAGAGAAAAAGAAAAAAAAAAGAAAAAGAAAAAAGAAAAAAAAAGACATTGAAAGTATATATGTTCCTCTTCCTATCTCCATAACATTAATCAAGACTATGTGTGGATGATGTGGAATTGCTGTAGGGAATGAGGCTTGAAACGGAAGTGCATGTCCAGTGCACGGAAAAAAAGAAGGCTTTTCACTGCTGCGTGTATGTAGAAATCAAATTGCCGTTAAGTACCTAGCCTGCAAAATCCATCCTCTAACAGAATGACTGTTTAAATGGAGCTTAGCATTATGAATAGTTCTCATTGCCCATTGGTGATTCAGCAAGACCTTTCCTACTATTAAAAATACACCCGTGATTTTAATGAGACTGAAAAGTTAGCTCTGTGAATTCCAGCTGTGTCTTTCCTTCGATCTGCAGAGCATTGCTGAATAGCAGAGAAAGCATAGTGTCTCTGCACTCTCTCTTTTTTTTAAGGAAGTGCTCCATCTCTCTTCCTTTCCCCTTCCTTATGACAGGAGGCAGCATGCCAAAGTAGCAGAGAAAATGTTGCTGGCAATGGGAGATGTAGAGGGAACCACAGTCTGCAGCGCTCCCAATGCACATGCCTAGTAGTGGTGTCAGTATCATGACTCCAATCAACTGTTCCTTCCTATCACAGCCCCCACCCCTTCCTTTTTTTTCCCCTCAGTGTTGTTCTCAGGCCAGCAGCTATGCGTAAACAGGATGTGGGAGCTGTACTGAAATGGATTCAAGTCCTGTACACCTCCGTCCTCACCTCTGGCTGCAGTGTGCATCCTGCCTGGAACATCTGCTTCAGATAAATATAGGGAGAGTTCAAGCTGTGCAGAGAGGGCACTGCCTGCAGTTCTTCAGCTGGTTTGCGCTTGTCTTCATTTTTTAACATTATGAAACACAGAAAACGTATTTTACTTCAAACTGCAGGGCAAGCTTCCTGAAAATCATCGCTGAATGATTTTATGTAACATATAGACACGTATTTACTAAATAAGTGGAAGATGATATTCTAAGCCCACTATGAGTAATAAAGTGCACTGTTTGTTTACTTACAAGTTCTAATGATGCCAGGCCAACTTGCACTTTCATATGCTGTGGATATCCTTGACGTAACTTGAGATGGATTAGCACATTTGGCAGCGCAGCTTTTAAAAAATTGCCTCTGGTAATCCAGCTAAAATAGATCATAGGGCTTTATAGCACATCCAAACAAAAAAGGATTTCATTACAACTTGAAAAACTGAAAGCCAGAATCATGGCCATGTGCGCTGCTTTCAGTAGACTCCACGAGGTGGTCTGGAGATGCACACCAGATGTCATGGGGCCAGCTCAGCCCTGGGCACTGCCTGCCCCAGCTGCTCTGTTCCTGCAGACAGGCAGCCCCCATAGGTTGGCAAGGGGTGGTTGTGTGACAGCCAGCTCAGAGCGGGACATTGCTGGCCGTGAGAGCCAGCCTGTATTTAGACATCCTGACCTCTAACCCTTCTTGTTGCGCCATCCATGTACAAAAAATCAGTTCTGTCCACAGTCCTGAGGAGGCACTGATCTGGTACTGCCTGTACACAGATGATGTACAAACACTGACAAATCTCCATTTCCAATTTGACTTGAGAATAAGCATTTTCAGAGACAGTAAAGGATGACTTTTGAATGTAACAGACTTTTCAGTTAAGCCCCCACTTAATTTGCCACACATTTCTTGGGTGTTTATTGTCTGGAGCTCCTGTACATGCAGTTTGGTCAGCTCATATGATCAAACACCACCATCTGCGATGTCACCACTTACATCTAGATTAACTGTCTGTCATGCCTTTGCAGTGACGTGGAAAGAAACAGCACTTGAGGCACATTTTTCACCTCCTGTTAAAGAAGGTCTCTAATAAGGCCAATGAACATCCAGTTAAATAAGTATATCCTCACATTGCCTATTCTCTTCAGAGGCAAAAGCTAGACCTAGAAAGCTACACGAGAAATACTTTAAAAGACATGAGAAAATTCTCACACTGTGTGGCATATCCATTTACTGAAATTTTGGGTAAAAGAAGGATTCTAATATAAATGAAGTAAACTTGAAATGAAAACTGGCTCACAAGCTATCTTACAGGTGTGTTTTGTGAATTTTTTGTAGTTGTTGTTGTCATTATGCAAGTTTTTGTTTTGTATTTAGTGTTCTCTTCTGGCAAGTTAAAACCATTGAGATAGATCCCACTGTTAGTTAGGGTTCAGAATGGCAAAAGTCCCTATTCATTCCAATATTTTTGTAATTAATATGTAGTAATTACAAAGATCTCATTTGTTTTCCACAGAGAAAGGCTAAACATCAAGGGAAGCAAGATATTTCAAATAATAATAATATCATTATAAGATGGGATGTGACTCAGGTAACCTTATTTACCTGAGAAGGTATGAATATAAGACTATGATACAAAGTATTATCTTCTTCAAAAACATGTGCCTCTATAGAACTGCTGACTCTATACATTACACCCATAATATGGGAATATTTCCTCCCTGCAGAGAAAGTAGGTATGGAAACTCAAAACAGTTTCCACTTTTGTTCATCTTTAATTGACTGTGTCTCCATTTCTTCCAACTCATCCCATTCCAACCCTCATTGTCTCCAAAGATGTAAATGCAGAATATCTGTGTAACATTAATTCTTGGCTATTCTGCCCATGTGCTCCTGCACAGAGTGCTCCCAGAGAGCAGGACTGGTGCTCAAAAGCCTCCACAGAACACCAAGGTCTGTTTAGCTTCAGCTAGGCTGATCACTATGCCCCACTTAGGTTACAAAAGTTACTGTGCTATTGGTAATATAGGAATGGACTTACTAATGCTAGATTTATGTTGGGAGATCATGTCCTGCTGCATTGCAATGGGTACTTATGTAAATATCTCCAGCAGTAATGCCAGCTTAAGAAATTGTTGATTCCTGCGTGCCAGCTACTTCTTTTTGCTGCTGCATTACTACTATCTTGGCTGTGCTGATGCAACTACCTCTACATTCAAGCTGTAAAATGTGCACAACTATGTGATAATTTTGTGATGGATGTGACTACCCTAAGGTTTTTCCTGTCAGCAGAAACCCAGAATGACTAATGTACAGACAGAATATTTCAGGAAAAATAACTGTGTTTCAGGAAGGCATGATGGTCTGTTAAAATAGGCAGGTCTGAGAAAGAGTTAAAAATCTGCTTTAAAGTATTTTTACTCTATTGAACGTCCCAGGGCCTAACAGCCAAAACGAGATCAGGACTCATTTTACAGAGCTCTATGCAGAAGCTTCCAGAATATTGCCAGGTACAAACAAACAAAAAATCAACAGAAAACAGAGCCGCAGCAATGTGAAATGAGCTGCTCAAGGTCATTCAGAGGGATAGCAGCAGGACTCTAAACTGAGCACTTGGGGCCCACCAAGCATGTTTTATCTGCAAACAATCTTTGAGACATACTATCACATAAGTCTTTCAAATCAGGGCTTCATGCTTGTAATCCCCAAGGTGATAAAGTGATAAGTCTTCTTTTAAAAATATGAAGTACTTGATCCTTGCATGGGGAACATCCAGGCTCTGGGACGTGTGATAGTCAATGCAAATATAGTCTGTAGTTATGAGGATGTGAAAGGCAGACTCGCAGTAAGCAGCAACAGGTCAGCACACTGTGCAATGGGAGTTGGGGTTATCATTTCCTGTATACACACATATGAACTAACACAGGTTCTTTTAAACATGATGTAGGATATAGCAGATGATGTTTGTCAGGTCTTACTTAGGTTCAGTACAAGAAGGTACTTTTTTTACCGGGTGCGGAATGCTCTAGAGTCTCTTAATCTTCAGTTTTTTTAAGGGTAATTTCAGCCTTCTTTGGTCACTCCCTTTTGGTAGATGCATATTTAAAATGAATTGAAATTCAGGAGGCCAAAAAAGAAAATCAGCAGAAACTACAAAGCAACATATTTTCCCTCAACACTTTTCATTCTCAAGTAGCAGCAACTGTAAATGCTATTGCTTTTCTTGCCAGCTTCTCTGCAACCTCAGACGCACTGACTCAGAGCCCATTCTTTGTCGTGCAGCTCTCCAGAAAGCATGAACAGCTTCGTAACTGTGTTTTCTCCTATGTCCAGTACAGAATCCTCATTAGTCTCATAAATTCTTTCAGGCAGAAGGTAGGGCAACCGACAGCAGTCACTGCTGCCCAAACAGGAAAAGGACAATGTTTGTTTTACATTTCTGATATGACACATCATGAAGAAATGTCAGATCTGGGTCAAGTTACACTACACTGCACTGTGCTTTTTGGTCTTGTGATGTGATGTAACCTCTTGCAAAGCAATGAAAGAATTGTAATGTAAAGAAAGGATTTTGAAAGATCGGCTAGAAGGAAATAATTGTTGAGAATGGGAAGAAACATAAGTGGCTAGTTACCCAAGCATTCAGTGATGGCTCCAAGCAGTGTTTTGAGGTTGGGCTGAAGACCAATTCACATCTGTCATGTCACCAGAGGCCACCCAATACCACTGCTTGAGGGCACCCTGTTTCCCAGCTGTGTGGGAGGACCTGCCAGTACAGAGCCCATGGAGCCCATACAATCCTCTGTTCCTCTGACATGCTCCTCTTTTGTGTGACTCAACACAACCATCTTCCATGGTTTTTGTTTGCCAACATATTACATCCAGTCACTCTGCTCAAGTCAGACACCCATTAGGCATACACAAATAGGTTAATGCCAATAAGACTGTGACAATAGTGGCAAAGCAAAAAAAAATAAGGAATGAAGTGGGGATCCTACAGGTGTTTCTTCCCCACTCAGCTTTTTGATCTTTGCCCTCAAAGCCAGATGCAACAGACCTTCTCTGTTACAAACACTGTTACAGATACACTGGCTAAAGAGGGTTATGAGAAGTGGAAATGTGTGAAGGAGTTAGTTAGAGAAAAGGCAGCTGAAAGCTAAGAGACACAACTAGGCGTGGAAAAAGAACTGAAAGGTAGAGTTAAGGGTAGGAGAAAGATTGCAGAAAAAGAAGGGACAGGACACACTACCTGTATTAAATGCATAAAAAGTTGTAGGAATTTTACACTAACTTCATGCAACCTAGGGGGACTAGGCAAGAAACAAACGTAAGTAGCACTGATAACTTGGAGCAAGCCTAACTGTTGTTGCGCAGTCCTGGGTTTATAAGGGTAACTTCTAAGCATCAAATCTTTCATCCTGTGCAACATGTAAGATATTTTTCTTTCTTTTTGAAAGCAGTCTATAAACTTCATAACTTAGGGGAGAAGCTTTTTAAATGGAGCAAAGGATTGTAGTCCATTCCCACAGAATTGAGTGTTAGGTCAAATAGGTAGAAGTAGCAACACAATACTCTGGGAATGGTTATGTCAATAGCAGCATTAGTAGGGCTTGAGGTTTGGAGTCAGAGCTTGTGAGAGAGAAGTGCTTGGGGTGAGATCAGACAGACAGCAAGAGGATGCAAAGAATATTTACAGGATCTCTCCAACTAGGTTTTTTAATACTGAGCTAGTCAAGAATAAGATTTAGGAAATTCACTTTTTGCGTTACTTAGTATGTACTGAATTACGCTTATTCCTCTGGGAGTTTAAGAAGGAAGCAACCCCAATACTCCCCATAAAGACTGGGACGGTGACAATGATTACAACTGGAAGAATACACAAAATGTTTTTTCTTTTCACCTGCTATAAATCTTACAGAGGCAAATCCATATTTGGAGCCACATTGGATAGGCTTGTTTTAGAGTCACTTCATCTTTTACAAACACTGTAGTCTTTCAGAGAAAAAAAAATACTGTAGTTCCTTCTTGTATTTTTAGATTTAGTTTGTTTTGCTCTTTGTATTTGAATACAGAAGTGTTTATTTGCAACTGAACATTCAAGAAGCCATTAGAATCATGTGATGCCATACTGCATGCAGCTCTACAGTACTACAGATTAACTAACAGTAAACACTTCTGTTTTCCAAGTAAAACTGCTGTTTTATAGATCCTTTATTTCCATTGAATTATGTCTTTCAAATTTGCTAATATGAAATGTTTCTTTGCCATCATATTCACATGTTCATATTGTTTCTTTTGAATAACTATAAAATCTCATTAAAGCTACTATAAAAATGAGAGTACGATTGAAATCTATCCAGCAAGAAGCCATGTGCTGTTGCACACAGTACTTTTACTGTTCAGGCTTCTTCCCCAATGAGTTAAGATGCCTGAGATATCCATCAAGCGACATTTTTTAAAGTTAGCTAACTATATTGGAATAAAGCTTTGCTGAGGGTTTTGCAATGTGATTCACAGTGTTTTGGGTGAATCATTAGGCACTAGGCACTAGAAAAATTGCTGTTTTTACAGTAGGGCTGCAGTCTGTTTCTCAGAACCGAATAATGACAATGGCACGTTATAACCTATGACAGTACATACTATTCCACTATGCTTGAGCAACAGCGTGCAAATCATAGGGCAAGTAAAGTATGATTTAGAAAGAGACCCTTGCCTCCTCTGAGCAGTACAGATTTTATTAAGAAGAGTTCTGATTTATCCATAAACCCAACTTTAATGTCTTTTATGGTCTTCTTTTTTTTTTTTTTTTTTTTTTTTTTTTTTTTTTTTTTTTTATGATTCATTTTACTGAGAGCACTAAGGGCTGCCAATTCCTGCTCCCCTTCATATGCCAGGCCATACCCCGTCCATAGCCAAGGGCAGGCATGATGGTCCACAGGTGCTTCCCAGCTGCTCTGTGCCATGCCCCTTCCCTGACATGCTCATCCATTTTGAGACATGCTCCCTTCCTGACATGCTCCCTTCCCTGACATGCTCAACCAGGGCTGGTTTTTCCAACTGCCCTGCTCCCTGCTTTCCGGGCAAAGAGCTACATTTCCCCAAGTCCAAGGGCCAGTGGCCTACCCATCATTTTGTCCCCATGTGCTTGGTCTGCTCAGGAGGAGAGGGGCAACATGCAGCACACCAGCACTCCAGCACACCCTACATCGGCCCAACAAAGCTGGTTCCTTCCCGCCCACACAGCCAGATCAAACAGCCGTCAGGAAACAATCTGGGAGCCATATTCCCACTTGGTACTGCCGCCGGGGCAGTGTAACAGGGCGGGGGGCAGTGCTGCTTCTAGCACATTCCAATTGACAACATCTGGGACAGCTCCGTTCCAAGCAGCTGCCTTTGCCACAGCCCCTGCTGCATTGCCTTTCTCTGTGGAAAACTTTGTTTTGGCTAGAGATAGGTTTGTTGAGCTTTCGTGTACTGAAGTCTCACACAGAGACTTTCCTTTTGCCCGTGGCATGCGACCCTGCCAACTTACAGGCTTGCATCCCCAATAAGAAAAACAACAAAGTTTAAAAACAACAACAACAAAAAAAGTAAAGATTAATTAACCTCAGGTCTGTTCTCAGCAAAGCAAAGCTGACATGGATAAATAATAAAAGTAGCTTCTCAATGGTCCTTGTGTCTGCCAGAGTCCCACTCTGTGATCTTTCAGTCAAAACTGTGACAAGAGGAGGGGGAGGAGAGGCTGCTGCGCTACTGTCCTTTTCTTCTGCGGGTGTTCCCAAGGCTGCTCAGCTCTGTCCTTCAAATCATCTCCACCAGTAAATCATTTAGCTCAACCTGTCACTCCCGGCCATTGTGAGGAGACAAAAGCTACCCATTTAACCCCAACCATGGCTGATTCGCGCTGCAGGGAAGGCAGGCTCACAAAAGAAGGCTCGCAGGGAAGGTGGCAGTTGGGTTGGGGTTCATGTAGTCTGGTGCTGGTTTTCCCTCTCGTTTTTTCTTTCTTTTTTTCTTTTCTTTTTTTTTTTTCTTTTCCTCCCCCTCTGTTATTTTAGATTAGCATCACCGCTCATACTGGGATTGTTTTTTGAAGACCACATGTTTGTCAACAGAGTTCGAGTAATTTGACCCCAGCTTGGCTTCAAAGGTTTGAAAGGGCAAGAAACATACGTAACCTATATCAGCATACATCTATTACTCCTTTCACCTGAACAGCTTTTTGGACCATTTTTGTTGTTTTGAAAGAAGTGGAAACAAAACATCCAATTAGTCACAGGGAAAACAGAGCAATTCCAGTCAACCTGTTGTTTGGGGATATCCGCACTGCAATTATCAAGTTCCTTTCACCTGAAGGATTGCTTTAACTCAACAGTTAGCTCTCTGCCACCTTGAACCCTAATCTCTGTCCAAAGTTCATATCTCAGATGGTCATCCCCTGCACTACAAGTTACTCTCTGAGCCAAGACCTCACTCTGCCCCAATACTTTAAAATTAAATGTTAACCCTTTACCATTGCAAACAACTGTTTAAGACTTCCCTTCTGTAACTGTCCTGGCTAAGGTTTAATATTCCTGTAACACTTCCCACCCCAAGCAGCCAAACCCATGAAAAACTGAGCAGGCCGTCAGAGAGCAGCAAATTCACGTGGTACCAACAGTAAAATGAAATGCATGCAGAAAGCAAACTATACTGCAGATAGATAGTTTCGTAATTTATTCTTTTACTCCATCAAATTCCAGAACATCCCCAGTGAGCACAGCACCTACCATGAAATAAACAGTAATTCTTACATAAAATACACCTTACATAAAATACGTTTTTTATTTCTATTAATGCTGTCATTAACCCAGAGGAGAATTCTTCAGAAATTACCCACCGACTGTTCTGCTGTGTTTTAAGAACTGGGCACTGAAGCTGACAGACTAACAAGCAGAAAATACACCACATCTGTGCTTCTCCAGGGATATTCCTCAATATTGTTATGCATGTGAGATCTAAGAAATGACTGCGTAGTGTACATTTTTGTAATCTTTTTTATGTGCCTTTTAACAACAAGCAGTTCAGGATGTGGTTATATCTTAGTGCGTTAGACATGTTTACTCTCCCTTTGGGCATTTAAAATGCCTTAAGTCCTCTTTTCATTATGAATTGTGTGTCAAAATGTAGGTTTGGATATCAAATTCTAGCTCTTGTAACCCTGTCATTAGGAAGAGTCTTTGTCTGCCTGGGTTGCTCTTTTGATTCCTTTGTTTTGCTTTTTTTGTGTTCCCCTGACAGGTCTATCCTACACCTTTCTATAGCTAGCAGAGTAAGGCAGAGTTGGGAAAACATGTTTTGCATTACTGAGGCTGCGGACTCACTGTAAGCTTTCTCACAGATTCATCTTCAATGAAAGGCAGAGGGGTGGGGGAGAAAACATGCTTTTCCCTGGGACTGCAGAGTATGTGAATTGCCTTCTCTTTCAACCTATGGGGCACCCTTCAGATTTCAGCACAAATGGAAGAAATATCTGATTTCCCATTCCATCTGGATTCAGTTTCTTTCTTCCTCTTTGTATAGTTTCTTAGAGACATTATGGAGCTCACTGGAGGGGCTGCTTACATATGACTATGGCTGCACTGGGCATAGTGCCAGAATTTCACTCCAGGAGGCTGCAACAGGAATCTTTAATTAACTTGAACCAAAACATTGAATGGCAAAGAACAAAAGAGTGGGGGTGGGGGAGGAGAGGAGGAAGGGAGGGAACAGAAAATAATGTTTCCCATACTAGAATCTCCATTTTTGGTCATGGAATGACAAGATCATAATGTCGTCCCTTATATGTATTTACCAGAGCAGAGGTAATAATTCTTAACTATTGTCCTAGTAAGTTTTGCCTTTCTGCTAATAAAAGTAATATCTCTGGTTGCTTCTTGTACGAATTAGTGATTAGTATTCTATCAAATCTTATATTAACTTATAGCTTGATGACATACAGCCTCTAGATTTTACATTATTCTAAATATGAGATGACTGACTGAATCTCCAGCATCTTGAATATTGCATAACTTCAATGCAATAATGTGAGTGTGCACAGGAGTTCCAGATGTTGAGCAAGATCCTACTCTGCTCAGCATAGTGCCAATATGGTACATCCTTGTCCTCAAAAGTTTACATTCTAGGCATAAGAAAGAATTAGATACAGACAACTTACTGATAACTACTTACTGAAACAGCATTATTCATCACTGTGAAATGTTTTCAAAACATAATGGGTAACATTTCACACTTACTTTGGGGAAGTATACAAAATGCAAAACAGTAGAGAAATACTTTTCTCTCCTAAGATCAAGGGAATGAGTGCAATGATTTCTTTGCTGTCCATTTCCTGGCTAAATATGCATGCAGAATAATTATTCTAAATGCAAAACTAATGGTGATTTCATGCATATTCATTCAAGGGACTTTGTGATCAAGGCTCTGGTAGTGTTCTAGTTAATGAGGCTCAGTTGCTCAAATATTTGTGAAAACAAGCATAGCAAGGATTTCTACATGCTCAACATGAATCTATTTACACATTGAAAGGAATATTCAAGTGTGAATTGGTTTGCTAGCTGGTGGTTTGGAGTTTATTAGGTTTGCATCTTACGGCTTAATGACTTCCTGAAAGAATTCATTGTATTCTTTGCCTGATATGAACCAACATATGATAACTGGGGACGAGCAGGAGATTCACTTAAAAAATCACAGTCCTGAGCCACACTGAGATACTAATGTAAACATACCCAAAGTTAAAGAATCACAGACTCGTAGGGGTTAGAAAGAACCCAGGGAGATCATCTAGGCCAACCCTAGAGCTAAAGCAGGTTCCCTGCAGTAGGTTACATAGGAAAGTGTCCAGTTTTGAATATCTCCAGAGAATGGGACACCACAGCCTCTCTGGGCAGCCTGTTCCATTGCTCTGTCAGCCTCACAGTAAAGTTTTTCCTCATGTTCATATGGAACTTCCTGTGTTCCATTTTGTACCCACTGCCCCTTGCCCGGTCATTGAGCACCACCAAAAAGAGCCTAGCCCTATCCACTTAACTCCCACCCTTTAAACATTTATAAGTATTGATAAGATCCTCTTTCAATCTTCTCCAGGTTGAACAGCCCGATGTCTCTCAGCCTGCCCTCAAAAGGGAGGTGTTCCAGGGCCCTCATCATCTTTGTGGCCCTCTACTGGACAATCTCTAGAAGATTCCTGTCAATCTTTGAACTGAGGAGCCCAAAACGAGACACAGTACTCCAGATGTGGCCACACCAGGGCAGAGTAAAGGGGAGGGATCATCTCTCTTCACATGGCCATGCTCTTTTGAATGCACTCCAGAATACCATTGGCCATCTTGGCCACAGGAGCACACTGCTAGCTCATGGACAACCTGAGGTCCACCAGGACCCCTAGGTTCTTCTCTGCAGGAGCCCAAAGGAACTTTTCATGCTCAGAAGCATATATACCTTTTACTGTTTCCTGTTAATTTGCTGGTTTATGCTGATATTTCACTTCTCTACAAAGCGATCATGTATTTGCTCAGAACCTGGCATACACAAGCTCCAAAGCCCACTTAAAATGGATAGGTTTCTAGAATTTAAGATCCCCAGTCTGAATTCATCATCTTCAGTAAGACCCTGCTCAGGTTTGCAGAGAGGAGGGGACCTGGGTAAAAGAAGCACTGAATATGCTTTGGACAGTTCACTGGCACTTTTTTTTTTTTTGCAGTTATCTCCATTGGAAGCCATTGTGAAAACAGATAGATAGAAGACTTGGAGAAATATATTTTATACATGCATACATTCTCAAATATAGAAAAAACTCTTCCATGAGTCTATTTGAATCATCTAACTAACTTACTTAAAAGGATTTATGTATGAGCTCTACAAGGAATACATAATAATGGTAACAAAATTACTATCTATCTAAAACACAATTTCTGCTTGGAGTTAGTCTAGTTGAACTGCGCAGTAACTCTATTTAAGTCGAAGGTTTAATAGCACGAGAAGAATTTTTTTTCCAAGATTGTTTTTTTTGTCTCACAGAGTACATTTGTACGTGTCTCTGAGTGCATGTGTGGGAAGGCAAATTTAGATTCATAGCTGACTAGATTCATAGAAACATAGATATCTGCTTTGTTATTGAAACACAGTAAGTAATTGAGCATAGTTATTGGATCCTGTGAAGAATGAATGTGATAAAATAGCTATTCCCCACCTCATCATTGATATACCAGCTCATTCTGGATTATGTATATAATAAGACTCTGTTTTAAACACATAAAGATGTTACAGATGTCTATACTGAAGTCAGCATTAGTTGTTTCTTGCCTTACGTTGGCAGATGCACTGATCATAGCAATATAAACCAATCTCTCACACAATGCATTCCAACTTAGAGGTTTCTCTATTCTGTCACTTGTTTTCCTCAAAAATATAAAACCAAGAAGATTGTTTCAAATTCAAACTGACAGCAGAATAAACCTTTTGAAATTGCTAAACCGCATTCATTCCTTGTATAATTAATTCTACTGAGGACAGTAGAGAGGGAACTGAGGGAAAGTTGATTCATGTTCCTTTCACGTGACAAATAACCTTCTTCTTTTGCCTGTGTCGAGCATTCATGTTTAGAATTGAATTACCAATGTGTAGATTCACAATCTTTCACTACAAAGGTGAATACAGGCTATCCTGTTCCATTCTCTTTGACACACACTTCCTGTTGGAATTTAGAAATTATCTTTTCTACTGAAAATGAGTGACAAATGGCTGTTAGAAAGTCTGAATGCATACATGCTCAATAAGGATACAGTTACCATCATTAGAAATGTACGTCATACAATTCCCCAAGCCAAAAGAGGTCATTACATGGGATTTTTTCAGAGTTTTCCCCCTAGCTGACTTATCCCAAACTCTGCAGACTTTCATGGGATCTGCTCACTAGCCTGCCAGTAGTGCTTTCCAGTTTGCTCCATGATAACAATTCCCACTAGTTTCTAAGCATTCCTAAATAAGGCCCAACGCTTCTCTGCATTAAGATTCTGCCTTACATCAGACTTCAGCAATTTTCACTTTAAAAAAATAAATAAATAAATGAGGAGGATATATGAGAATTCTCTTGGAGCAGAATTCAAATTAAATCTCCTTATTAATGATGTATGGATTTCTTTCATTGTTTAGGAGGTCTGTGAGCAGTTGAAAGAAACAAGAAGGCTTTTAGTAACGGGCACTAACAGCACCATTGTGTTTGCATGGAAGCTCTTGGCCATTCAGTGTCACAGGGTCAAAAACAATCCAAGCTCCCACACCAAAGCAGTCTGTAGAAGGCCACACAGACCTCACAACGCTGATTCTTTAGAGCTTGGGTGGGTTTCTGTGAGCGATATATTAAGTTCAACATTGGGAGGTACAGGGGAAATTAATTTTTATTGAAGTTCACACTCATTCAGATTTCCCAGGTGCATTTTTTATTTTTTATTTTTTCTGAGTTATGTAGGAAATATGATGGGAACAAGCTGAAGTGTGAATATGAAATGTTATGAGATGGTCTTCTTTTCTAATGCTTTTTCTTCTGGTCAGCTGTAATCTCTATCCGTCAAGCACTGAATTACATAGAAACATGGTTAGTTCTTACAAATAACAGCAACGGGAATCATAGATGTATACAAAGTGAGGGGAGGGAGCAGAGGAAACAGGATTAGGAAAGGCATTTATTTGACTTCATTAGCTTTATGAACCATTGCATTTAATTGCTAAGATGATATTCAAATCCAATTTTATCCGGTCCTCCTCTCCTTTTCCTAGCTTTTGCAACATGAGACCTAGATGTATGCCTGAAGTTGAAACTGCCGGTCAGCAGCCTTGTGTATTTCAGAGGAAGGTTGAGTGCGCATCTGTGGAATAATCAATAAACTCTGTACTTTGCTGCATGATATCAGTCATGGGTTACAGATGTATATTGATTACATATATACTACTCCATTACATACATGTATCTAAATGTTCTAAAAGCATGCAGCTGTTGTGCTGTTACAAAGCACAGACATTGTAGCATTTTGTTGCGGCACTGAAAATAATTTGATATCCTGAAAGTCCCAAACATTGCCAAAACACTGATACATTATCAATTCTTTTTTCTTTCTTTCCCCAAGGAAATATGCTATCCTACTCTCACTACTGTAAGGGAAACTTAATAGGATGGGAGAAATGAAAAGCTTTTCAGGCACACAATACACTTCAAAGTTCCCATTCAAAATGCATGTAGAACACAGTGCTTTTTCCCAGAAGTCTACCTTCTCATTCATGAGGAAGTTTTACTTCTCTCCTGGCTTCACAACTCTGGCAAGACTCACTTTTCAGCCTTTACTGTTACCCTTTTGTAACTTCTACCAACAAAGTTTGAGAGAGTATTTTTTCCTGAGGGTTCAGAGGTTTAAAGCAGGTTTGTTTCAGTCTCACATCAAACCCATTCAGGAGACATTCAGAAGCACAGGGAGCAAAGTCAGTAACTGAAGACTTTTCTTTTTGACTGATGTATTATAGTGAAAGAATGTTTACCTTATGTTTTGAGTAAAACTGATGTTAACCATAACAGATCTGTTCGTGTAGTGTGCAGTGATGTTCCTAGATTAGAAGCAAAATTTCTTTGTGAGGGGGCTAACAATACTGCAGGGGGCCATCTTGCTTCACTGAACTGGAACATCCAGTCTTTTAAGAGCACTCATACATTAGGTTGTAAGATTACTCTCACTATAGCAACCTTCTCCAATACAATCCTTTCTTTTTCTCTCTCTTTTTCCCCTTCTTTTAAAAGAAGTAGCTTTATAACTTATCTTTTGACTACCCATTATCTTCCCTGGCATCTTCTATCCTTTCTCTTCCCAACCTCCTCCTCCACTGTCCCAGACAGTTACCATTCAGTTTTACACAGTGTTCAAATTCTGCACTTCAGATTGTTCATTAAGGTTTTTTTTTGTTTGTTTTGTGTTTTTTTTTTTCATTTTGTTTTCTCCAGAACTGACCAAGAACAAGAAACTGGAGCTCTCCTACAGTATAAGTACAATCCTAAATCAGAAAATTCATGGCTTCTCTTGATCACTCAGATCCAATTCCTCTGAAAACTGGGTTTTATGTTTGTAACCCTCTTGTGTAGCAGTGGGACTGTTCTGAATGAAAAGTACATGCTCCATGAAATGTTTTCAGTCTCATATGCTTGGTGTAACTGCTGTGCTATTGAAGGTATATAGATATTGAAGAGCAAAATTAATCAGCTGATTTGTATCAGAGCTCATTACTTATGTCTCTCAGAGGAGTTGAAAATCTAAAAAAAATAAAATAATCAGAGAACAGCTCTCTCCCCAGCTAAGAATGCCTTTAACAGCAACCTGTCTGAAGTCTAGGAAGGAAAAAAAAAGCAGACCTTCAAAAAGTCTTTGAATGGTCTATGAAAACCATTTCTTTGTCTGGCAAGAGCCACAGGTATTCCTATAAGGCTCATGGATCCAGTATTTGTATCTGAATATGGCTGTCTGATGGGCCAGAAGCAGCACACAGCCTTGCATGAGGTTTTATTTGCCAATTGTTGGTGGCCATATCATAGGTGGAATGATGGATACCTGTCCTGAACACACCTACTCCTGAATATTGGTGAACGTTTGATCTGTAGTGATACTTCAAAGCCAAGAAACAAGACAGAACACAATTTATGTCTCTATTTCTATTTTTGACTCAGGCTCAGACACACACAAAAAAACCTCTAAACACAAACTTGTCGCAAAACTCATGAGATGTAGTATGAGAAAAACAAAACCCAAACAAAGGTGAGCTCCACTCTACCTACCACAAGACATCTTGAACAAATGAAGCTTTACATTTTCCCCAACCTTTAGGCAGCTAGCTGACAAATAAAATCCTGTTCAAGAAAGAATGTCAAAAGAACAGGCTAGACATATTGGGAGCAGAGTTTGTTTAAACTGACATATATGCTGCATGCCTAACCAAAGAACTGAAAGCAAAAATCTAGCCTATGAGACACACTTAAGAAGAGGGTTTCATTGTAGAAATGAAGAGCCATTATCTTAGTGATGAAGTCTACTTTTGTCCCTAGAGAAACAGAAAAACAAGTTAGCCAACTTCATATGGGTTTGGGTTGCCGACCCTTGATCGGGTGTTGACAGAAACTAGGAAAAGTAGGAGGAGGCGGCTTTCTTGGTTTTAATATTATGTTCTGCCAAGGCTATTTTGAAACTAAGTTGGAAATTTCCTTGCAACACCATATGCGATAACAAAAGTGACCTTATGGACAAACTATTTCACTCACTGCTACAGGAACACAAACTGCTGTTACTATAGCTCAGCACAAAACACAACAGAAAGATGACTGTATATCACAGTCTGATAAGCTGCATAAGGACATGAAAACTCAGGCAGTCATCCATCACCAGCATACAGTACTACTGGCATCGTGAATACAATTTCTAATGCTATTCCTTACTTTATGCTCCTTCAATTTTATGTGATCTTCCAGAAAAGTAAAAAAGCAACAGAATTGGCTCTTTTAGCAAGTATAATAGAGGCTAATGTGTGGGCAATGCTATTAACTAGAAAGCATTCAACAATATTTTTTAGGAAGTTATTCTATATATGCAAGGGGTATCTTCTTCGCTACAGCTTTACTGAGTGACCACTGCTTGTTTTCTCCAAGAACAGTATACAGTGTTTGTTGTCTGGGACAGCTGGATCAGTTTCCCTCAGCTAGCACAGTTCAGTCTGGCAGGACATACCACTCCATACCACTTTTCCTATCCATACTGTATCTGCATTAGTCCCTGATACAGGCTGCAGAGTTCAGATTATAGTAGAGTTGGCAATGGCGAATCCTTGTTGCTTCCGTGTGAAGGTTAGTTTGATGATCTCAAGCTATTCCCTAAAATAGCAGCTACACAGCACAGAATGTTAACTGGGCAGTTGAAGGGCAGAGTCTAAGATGTTTGTGACTGTACCGAATGATTTATCTATTACCCCTGCCTTCACAGTGGATGACAGACACTACAAGACATTGGAAAAGCAATATAAGAAAGTCTGTTGCTCTGCACCAGGGCCTGTTTGGTACTGGTTCTGTGTCTGAACAGAAGTACCAGTGTCAGTGTTACTTCCGGAGGGGAGGGAGTTAAAGCTCTAGTTAATAAAGGCCACTGATGTCAGATTCAGCTAACTTTGGTCAAGCAATAAACTTGGAAGTCTTTTCCCCCCAAGGGCTTACTTTTTTTGTCTCTAAAACAAAGGAAAGTGAAATGAAAACAAGAACTCCAGACTATATAGCAGAGCATTATGTGACTAAGCCAGCTGTTGCTCTGATACTGTTATTTCTGTAGTCCAGAAGTTCAGTTCTGGCATCATCTGACAGAGTGAACTGCGTAACTATGCCCGTAGAACTGTTATTTTTTATAACTTCTCAGGGCATTATACAGTAGTGCAATATCCTTTAGTCCTGTGGACCTACACACACATGATAGGGAGTGTGAGTTGCCTACAGTATAGATAGTGTTTGACAAAAACATTCACTATTTACTTACTTCTACTAGCAAAAAGGAATAATAGGAGTAGTTTGACTAATTCTATTGTTTTAATACTCATTCATTAGATGCTTAGTTACGTTGAACACTTCCAAAACTGCTGCAAATTATTTACCAAAGATTCCAGCTTCAACAGAGATGCCCTCCAGCTTTGTGAACTTACAGCTATTCATGCACCGAAGTTATAATGAAAGCCAGGCAAATATCTAACAGGGCTGGGTTGAGGTAGTGGTGGTGGGGAGGTTCATATTAAAATTCAATACTGTACCAAAGACGGTGATAGAGACTAAACAAGTGGAAAGCCTTCCCTCTCCTGTACTCATTTAGCAAGCACATGGAAATAATTGTTGGCCCAGATACACATATCCATAATTCCCATTGTGTTCCAAGAGCCAGCATACCAGCCCTGTGCACCCGTACTGAGCTCTCCAAGTATTGGAATGCAAATCTGCAAAACCAAGCATCAGGACCTGCATAGCCACTATTCTCACAATAAAGCTACATTATAAATCAGAACACAGCTCCATGAACCAGGTTATCTTCCATGGAGTCTACAGGAGCATGTCAGCATGGGATAGGCTTGTTTGAAGTGAAGCAGCTCTTCTGTATCTAAAACAATTTACTATTCGTGCTTGATCAAGCTTGATTTTTATACAGGAAGTTAAATTAAGGAGAAGATATGCTTGTCCAAACAAATGCAGGCAACTCAAAATATTAAAAAACATGTTGATATTGTGATGGAAATAGCTTTTTAGAAGTTCATAGATATTTCAAAGAAAATGCTCTGTTGATTTTAACTAACCAAAAGAGCGACTAAACCCAAGATGTTTCCTCTGCATCGTGGAACTGAAGAGTGATCAAAACTATGTGTGTCATGAAGACATGTCAAGTTGCCTCTCTCCCAGACTGCTTGATGTGACAAATACAAAGTAGATGACAGCCAAGGTATAGAGACGGTGACGGTTGGCTCCTGCCAGAAGCACATTGCCTAGTCCTGCTCTCCTACCATGCATGGATCACAGCAAACTGTAGCTCTACATCCTCACCTCATCCCCAGAGATGTTGCTTCCTCATCATGACCCCACATTAATTTCTCTGTCAGCAACGTGGACAGAGAGAAAGCCATAATGATGTCGTAAGAGAGAAGAGACGCACTTGGTTGAATCAAAGCATAAAACACCAGAGGTTTGAATTAACATCTTTTGTCCAGCGCAAGCAAGATAGATTATTTTATTCTTTAGACTCAAAACCAAACATTTAGCAGACTAAGGTTAAATTTTACTTTGAGGAATTGAAGATTACTGCTTGATACTGTTACATCCTCAGCACAAAAACACATTGCTGCAGACAATGCTTGCCTAACCCCATCAAGTGAAGAATGACAGTAAAGCTCAGTATTTTACAACTCAGACTTTCTTGAACTGGGACTCTGCTACACTGTAAAGACAGGTGACACCTGAGACAACACGAGAAATAATCAGTGGAAACAAAAGATTTGTATTCTGAACTAGATCCTTACATGCTTATTTTTAGAAGAAAGAAAAAAAAAGGAAGAAAAAAAGTGTACTTACCATGTATTTAGGTCTTCAGCTCTGTAGGTATTTTCCTGTTTTGGGATAAAGAAAGAAAAATCAACAAAATGGCTTTTCTAATTTTAACTAATTTTAACTAATTTTAACTAATTTTAACTAATGACTGAAGTTGTTGCTTAAGCTCCATAGACTCACATAGTGTACAGTTGAATAATGTTGGTGGAGGAATAAAAAAAGAAACATTTTTCACAGAATCAGAAAATTATTTCTAAATTAATAGGGAAATAATCAATTCAAAAACCAGAGTTGTACTTTCGCTGTCATTTTTCATATCATGCCCTTTCAGAAGATATATTCAAAACCGGAACAGATCAGTTAGCACCATATATATAGATACACACATATATCAGCAAATACAGAATCTTAAAATGATCACACTGAATTGGATATATGCAGGAATATAAAAATATAAGCATTGGATGCTCTTAGTCACAAAACAGCATAGGAGATTAATAATGTAAGCTTTTACCATTCTATCTGACAACAGGAGAAACAGATGTCACAGTGAACTCTTTTGGTAAACTTACAGTATTGAGCCTGTTTCCACTGACTAATGAGATGCAAAAACTTATGGTGAAAGCAAGGTGCTGTTGCTTGATTTCTCTCATATACTCTCTGCTGTGCTGTTACTGCTGTTGCCTCGCTATCTTGATCATAAACAGAGGTTGTTTATAACTTAAAGCTGGTAGCCACCATCAGTAATACAACTTTTTCTTTTTTTTCCACAGTGGACTTTAAGGGATTGCTTTGCCTCATCCTTCACAGCCCTCTCTGTGCACTTCAACAAGATCTTCAAAATAAGTCAGAACTAGGTTGGAATTATTTCAAGGTTTCCCTGTCAGAAGTGATTCCAGGAGTCCAAACTTTGAGCCCAAGCTTGTAGTCTTAGAAATGTATGATTACAAGCACTTGAGAGCATATAGACAAGATATTTGCTCAGAAACACTAAAACTCCAACCCGTTAATGCGTTGGTGTTCTTACAAATGATCTATTGTACTTCTTACTGTTTACCAACAGAGCACATTGAGCAAACCAGGTTGAAGACCGTGTGGAGACACAACATTGTTCAGCTTATGCTCCAGTATTTGTGGGAAAAGCTGAATGAAGAACTATCGGTTAAAGTCCTACTGATTATAATAGTTAGGTAATCTGCAATTAGGAAGGAGAAAGAAAAAAAAAAGGAATGAAGAGAAAAAACACAGTTCAGTTCTCAGTTTCTTCCTTATTTCCTTGATAAATGAGTCTGCAAGTCTAACTTCATACACCATCTATATAACAAAGGGAACATCAATCCTGGAGTAGCACTTTTGTCGTGGTGTTGCCCACTCTGTCTCTCCCGTGCTCAGGCAGCACAGTTAACCCACAGAAGATTCTGAAAATGACAATGCAATGGCCTAAATCTTCTCTGTCTCAGAGACAAACTCCACCTAAACACACTTACACTGTACTGGCAGCGACAATGTAGAACACATATGCTAAAGAGCACCAAGGCGTAAGGAACTGCTGCATTCCCTCCTCACCACAGCTTCCTTCCATCTTTTTAGAGTCAAAGGTGTGAATACCAACCTGTTATTTCAGCTGTATGTTTTTGTTAACTATATAGTTGCCTTCTACCACCAATTTCATTTGGAGATGATTGCCAAAATCTTGATGGTGACCACACTTGCAAGGTGTCACATCCTATAAAGGCTCAGTCTTGATGCCTGTGTACTCTACAAGCCATGCCCAATTCTGGATCTTTCCTTACTTTGCCAGCTAGCACAAACTTTCAAGGAGTAAACTGGGTTAAATGATGTAAAGAGCTATTAGTAAGTAGTTTCCTATCCCCAACCCCTGATCTGCAGAACAGCGATCACTGAATCACAGTGTGAATTAACTCTAATAAACAGGAGACAGAAGGAAAAAAAGAGAGAGAGAGGGAGAGACAGAAATAGAAGAACTTACTGGTTTCGGAAAGGTCATCTCTCAACAGCAGAGTACTGTCTCTGATGCGGGAAGAAATGTTTTTAGCAAGTTAAAATAATTATATTCTAGGTGAATATTAGGTATTCATTAGTGTCTTTCTGTTTAGCCTATCCTAACATTTATTCTTCAGTTATCCTTTTACCAAATTAAGAAAGAGAGAGATTAAGAAATAAAGAGAGATTTTCCCTTTAATTTGCTTTGCACTCTGATGGCTGCAGCAAGAAAAAACCTTTCTGGCTCTATTGAATGAATGGTCAAAGGTACCTCTGCGGTTCCTTCACAGGGTGAACTAATCTGTGACAACTGTAGCTAATCTGATAAGAAGGCCCGCATGTGTGCTAATGTGCTAATATGAGGGGATTCAGGGCAAGCAGCGGTAGTGAAAACCCACTGCTTCCTAAATGGACCCTCCTATGCAATAGCCTCGGCAACATATGCGCATTTTAACACCCGCTTAACACCGAAACAATGCTGTGGCCTTTGTTGTGTGACACAGAGGAGCGATTCCCATGGTGGGAATTTCTGCCTCACAGGCAACGTTCTTTCAGAGGTGATACAACAGGCTGGTGGCCTGGACCAGGATCTGGGTCAGCCTGGCTGCACGGTTACATCCACGTGCACGAAACGAGAGGCCTTTGCTTGCTCCATGGCTGAGAAAATGTGTGGGAGGGATGGCGAGAGAGAGGATGGAGGGGAGAATTGGTGTAATCATATTGGGCCAGGTCTCTAACCAGGAGAAAAAAAAAATAAATAAATAAAAATAAAAATCAACTTCTAGACTATGGTGCTTTATCTAAAAGAGCTTTAATCAGGTTGACACCAGTGTGTAATCTTGCACTATACTTTATATATTGTCCTTGGATTAAAATTGGTGTTCCACAGGAAAGATAAATCACATCTTGCTCCATTAGTTGTTATCCTGTACCTTCAGGAAAATTCTTCTGAGAGACAGGCAACTTATTTTTAGTATTGATCATACAGTAGGGAAGAAGACTTCATGGACATCGAATCTTCAGGAGACAGACTATCATGACACCTCCTGGGCCATCATTGATCAGGGTTGGGCTGCATCTTTTGGACGCGGATGTTCCCTGCAGAATGCTGTGGATCATGGTCAGTTCACCATGTTCCTTCATTTCCAGGTGTCCCACAGCCTACTGCTGCAAGGGGGCTGTAAAAGTGTGATCCTCTCAGTAGGAATTTTTAACATTAAATCTGTTAAAGAGTATTAATACATATCTGGAGACTGATACTACCTGAAAAAAAAAAAAAAAGAAGAAAAAAAAAGAAAAAAAGAGGAACGTTTACTAACCTACTCTTGTCGTGGGAAAACAAAACCTTAAAATGGTGTCTTTGTTCTCTTGGTTCCTATCAGTGCTTCTTCTGTATGTGAGCTTGACAAAAGTGTATGGACAGCAGGCACAAACTAAAATACAGAAGATTCCATATAAATATAAGGAAAAAAAAAACTTTTTTTCTAACCAAACACTGGCACAGGTTGCCCAGAGACATGGCAGCACCAACCCTTTGGAAAAGGTCAAAACTCAGCTGGTCGGCATCTTCAGCATTCCGCACTAGCTGACCCTGCCCTATCAGGTGAGTGGATGAGGAGATCTGCAGAAGGCTCTTCCAACCTCAGGCCTTCTCTTAACGTGGCACTCCAATAGCTCAGTAAATTCCCCACCCACAAGGTGGGGACTGGCAACACAATGATGATGGCAAAGGGAAAGCAATGCTAATATTAGCTCTTCTGCAGCATTTCAGTATGAAACAATATTTGTATCTTGCCATGAGAAAAAGAGGAAACTCAGTGAACACTAAACTCAGAAATATGGCGTGAGAAAAATGCCTATCCAGAGCACTTCAGATCCAGAGCCATTCAATACAAAACATGGAGCAGACTTAGCCAAGTATTCCCATAAGAGCATGACCCTGGTTTTACAGCTGCAGACTGATTTTCAGCCTTCTGTTTAAACATATTCCCACATTGGCCATAGAGCACTAGCAGCGATGACAAAAGTAATGGGATTCATCAAATACTGAGTAGCATCTTGAGCACCTATAAAACAATATTATTTGAGCTACTCAAGCCTTGTTTGCTTTTACCCAGTTCTCTGAAAGTCTTAGTGAGCAAGAACAACTTTTGTAAATGTTTCCAAATATATGAATGCATAAATCTTATTTATTCCTTTGCACTTTGTTGCATTCGGGGATACTATTTTATGTTTGAGTTCTGAATGCATAACAATTGACTCCTACTAAATGGTGACGACATTTCCTCTCAGAGGAAGTCCAGAGGGAAGGAAGGTCCCGCATAAACAAACTTCCACTCAGTACAATAGAGCAGCCCATAAATGTGAGCATTTTTTCAGGGTATGGGTGAGGCTGACACTCTCTTCCTGCTCATGCAGACCAGGGCTTATCACAGTCCTGTTTCCCTGTAATTTAAATGTTTGCATAGCTTCTAGTTCATTTGTATTTTTTCCCCACAAAGTGCAGATGTATCCCATTTTCCTGTTGCTGTGGAACATGGCGACAATTTCCAACCGTGTTGCATAAATGACCATCTGTGGTTTAAAAAAAAAAAAAAAAATGCTGATGCACAAGATTGTGGTGTGAGAATTTTAGCTAACTAGCAAAATTTATGCTATTAATACTTTTGACACTTCCTGACAATAAAGGAGAAATGTAGTCTTCCCTCCATTTCAACATACTGTGAATAAATGATGGCCACTATTGGTGTGTGCAGGATGAGACCTCCACAGAAAAATTGAATAAAACCAAGCTGCTTATGCCTAGTTTTCCTTAAGCTTTTCACAAGAGTAAATGCAGACTAAATTAACTAAATTATTTTACTGATCATGTGAGCATATAAATAAACAGGAATAGCAACACTTGATCGAAAGATTTTTAGCATCTTTGCATTTGCTGACTTTCAGAATCAGCAATACTGGATACACTGAAGTCCATTTCTCAGATCTCTGCAAACTGGCATGACCGTTGTTCTAGTAAACAGTGGCAGAAGTAAATTGCTGCTGCTAATGTGGGTGGAGATTAGAGGAACAGAAAATCTTCCAAAGTGACTTCCACAAACATTTAGTACTGCTCCAAGTACTAGAGGGGCACCAATGCTGTTTTTTGTCTGACCGCCCTGAGACTGATACTTGCTGTCTCATTGTACAATTAACAAATGTACAATAAGCAGAGGCCAGGCTCCATCCTTTCCAGTCACACAGGTGAATTGCCTTCACCTGTGCTCCCGTGGCTGACTCAGTGCTTGCCTCAGGTGATCAAACAGTGGTTCAGCCTGTGATTCAACAGTTCCCATACACTCATCCTATTCAAAATACTACTGTACCAATATTTCCTTTTCCCTACTTCTGATTTCTCATGCTGTAGTCACTTACTTATCTCTCTTTCCTTTTTCCAGGAGTCACCTTGTCCTGGCAGATAGTCCTGGGTACTTACTGGCTCCATATTTGTTTGTACTTCCTCTCATCCTCCTGATTTCTCTAAGTTCTCCCAGTTCATATCACTGCTGAAAACTTTTCAATAGATCTTTATGTGCTGTAGCTAAAAGGACTTGGAAGTTACATTTTGGATGAGAGCTTTCCTGTTCCAAAGCCCAAGAGCCACAGCAACATAAATGAAACCTTTCCACAATGCCTGATAAAGAGTAAAACAGTATGTGTTTTACAAGGTATTTTTGTTCCTTTTTTTTTAGCAAATATTGAATTATTGTGTTTGAAAAGTGCAGGCAGACATACATCATGTGAAATTTTATTCCAAATGGCTAAAGCTTATGAAGCCTATGCACCAGGATCAGATAGGTATGAGCAATCGTAATAATTTGGGCTAATAGGCACAAACAGTCATATATATATACACGGCTTCGCATACTCATGCCTGAAGCACACTCACAAAATATGTGTATTCATGCACCAACAAGTAATTGTATGTACAAAACAAAACTATGAATATTGCATGTATCTGCAAGCACTGTGACTTCAGCTTTCTCAAATGTGCATTTTGCACATGTACTTATCTTTCTGCTCTGACAAAATACTTTGAAAGTATATGTGCTCATTCAAAATGTAACTTTCAAGTCTTTTTAGCTGCAGCACATGAAGATCTATTGAAGTTTTCACCAGTGGTAGAAAATTACTCCCTTGTTTCTTTCTACAGATGATTCCTGTGAACTGGAGAATGTCATTTTGTTCATTCATAAACAAAAGCAATGGGCAGATGTGGAAATTAAAAACAGACTACAATAACAGCAAACTCTACAAGAAGGAGAGAAAGGTTTTTCTTCATCTGTGAGATTAAAATTTTATTTCATTTGAATTTCCTTCCCTTTTCTTTCCTATTTTTTCCTGTAGACAAGAAACTTTGCTTTTGTCATCCAAGGCAAAGAAATGTGAGTGAAAAGTAAATCACATGGACATACAGAAACCCAAGTATTATGTGTTCCTCAAAACTGTAAGCACATCCCTTTACCAAGTCAGGTCAGATTTCCTTCTAACTTTGCAGAAGTGAATACGCAAACTTCTCCAGTTTTCCCAGTAGCCACTGTGAACAATTTGACATAACCTTAAGACAACTCGTGAAATCAAAGCACCTACAAAACTTCTGCTTTGGGATTACTGGAAGAATTATTTTGAGTAAATTCAAACATCCTCGGTACACAGTTCTGGAAAAACAATGAATATAAATGTCACATTCAGCCATTCACTTTCAGTTCAGAGTAAGTGTTTTTCTGCCGAAGGACTATACATGCTATATAATCCTCAACTCCTTCAGGATTTTAATCCACCGTGAAGCATATGGTAAAAAGGTAAGTGTTCTGTAGAATCATTAACTTGCCTAAAGCAAAGTGGATGTTCTTTATTTCTTTCTTCAGAGACAAAGAGCATCTGAAAGCAGTTAACAGCTCAAACCTTATAGTTTGCTGAAGCAGCAAAAAATGAACCTGGAAATGTCCCTGCAGGGCTGGGTTTTATGTTAATTAGTCAATTCCCAGGGCAGTGCTTGTATTGACAAGACTATGTTATTGTTCTGCTTCCTCAGTTAGTACTAGGAATGTAAGAGCACAATGTATAAATACATTTATTTATCAGCACCAAAATCATTAGGGGATTGTGGTAAATCAAATCTACATTGGACAGAAAAATTGCAGAAAGCCCAATTCTGATCTCATCCCAGTGAGAGAAAATAATTGTCCTTTTCATGTAATTATAAAAAAGATTTCTTTCTTTTACTAAGAGCTTTAAGTCAAACTTTGCCTTGTAAAATGCCCATTCAGTGGCACTGATGAAGAATGGAGTTATATTTGTGGGCTCAACCAGCTCCTGGTGCTGAGAAAGGGGAAGCCAACAGAAGGCAGACCAGAAGAAAGGTAGCAAGGGATTTGTTTTCTTCTAAAGAAGCTGTGGAGCGGCTCAACCTGGAGGAACCAGCCCTGCTACTTGACCCCTCTCTCTGCAGCCGGGCTGTTGGGATGCAAGGCATGGTGGACTCAAGCTCTGGAGAAGCCAGTGCTTGGTATGGCACCAGCAACTTTTTGTTTCCTCACACAGACTGTGTGGCTGGCATCTGGCAACAGGGTAGCACTGGTGTGTATGGGATTTTACTGACCAAGAAGAGGCCATGCAGATCTCTCTACAAACCAGGACCTCAGTTCTGTCCATTGCCATATGTTTGGCCAAACCATTCACGACTATGATCGACTCACATGCTGAACAAGATTAGTAAAAAGAAGAGAGGGATGAGAAACTACATATGGTAACACTACTCTGGAGTAAACCCACTTCAAAACAGTAAAATGTCACTGAAAAAAAAAGCAATTTTTTATGCAAGACTCGACAGAGGCCTCTTGTCTACTAAACCTTTGAGCTGCTAACTTTTCCAAAACCATCCTCTGGCCCTAAGGATAACTGTGTCCAGTTCTGGGCTCCCCAATACAAAAAAGACAGGGATCTCTTGGAAAGAGTCCAGTGGAGGGCCACAAAGATGGGGAAGGGCCTGGAGCATCTCCCCTGTAAAGAAAGGCTAAGTGAACTGGGTCTGTTTAGCCTTGAGAAAAGAAGACTGAGAGGGGACCTGATCCAGGTCTATAAATCTAAGGTGTAGGGGACAAAGTGGTGAGGCCAGACTCTTTTCAGCAGTGTGTGGAGACAGGACAAGGGGAAACAGCCAGAAACTGGAGCATAGGAAGTTCCACACGAATGTGCGCAAGAACTTCTTTATGATGAGGATGACGGAGCACTGGAACAGGCTGCTGAGGGGGGTTGTGGAGTCTTCTTCTCTGGAGATATTCAAGACCCGCCTGGATGCCTACCTGTGTGACCTGGTGTAGGGAACCTGCTGTGGCAGGGAGGTTGGACTGGATGATCTCTGGAGGTCCCTTCCAACCCCTACAATTCTGTGATTCTGTGAAAATGGCGTAACAAGATTTGGGCCCACACTGCCAGCCCTCCCTTCTTTGCCCCTAAATAGAGTTACCACACCCATATCACCTCTTGAGAAGAACCTTAGGTCCACAGCAATCATCCAAATGGTATTTGGCCATCAGCTGCGAGAAGGTGATCAGTCCATGCTAAAACTGAGCCAAAAAAAACTCAAAGAAGGAAGTAGGCTGTGCTGGTGCTCAAACCTGTCCATTTGCCACGACAAACAGCACCTTTGGAAAAGGAAAAGGTGATATGTTTCAGCCCATCCCAAGCGTTATGTTCAGGGACTGTTCCAGAATGGTCCTGATTCAAAGTACATCAGAAGTGTTTGCAGTTTTCCCAGTGGTTTCAGTAGGTTTTGCGACCTAGTCTTCAACATTTGACAATAATCAGCATTTTCCCTAGAACATACCACTTAAATGCATAGAAATCTAAATAAAAAGTGTTCCCATAATTCTGAAATCTTCATCTGGATCTGTTTCTGATTTAAGAAGAAATTAGATTCATTTTGTTTTGCTCAAACGAGTACATACATCTCTGCTTTAAATAACAAGAAACACAGAGCAAGATTTTTGAGGTAATATTTACAGTGATGAGTTCCAAATTTTTTGGAGGGGAAGGCATGAAAGAATGGAGTGGGAGTTTTTTAAGCTAAAATCACAATTAATCCAGTTTAAATGTTAATTGCGCTGATTATTTTTCAGTCTGAAACTTTCCAATATATGTATTTTCAGCATGAGTGCAACATTTAAAAGTTTATTATAAAACTCTTTTATTTGGAACTTATTACACAGTACAAATCCCAACTATGTAGCCTGAGTTGTTAATATTTCTTTCTCTCGTGCTAAGCAAGGAAAGCCTACTTCCCAGAGAACTGTGACACACAATATTTCTGTAATCTTAATACAATTTTCTTCCAACCACCTTGTGTGTCCTCTTGCTTTTCTGGGACAAAGTTTTCAGAGGAACAAAACCCCCCAAAAAGTAATTAATCATCTGGTTCTGTTTAAACAAATAGCTTGATTCTGTGACCTTCAAACTTCCCTCCCCCTCAAAGAAAGCAATAAGAATGTAAAGCAGAGCGAGAGAGAGATTTGTAGAGGTATAGAGGCTCTGACTCCCGCTGACTGTTAAAACAATCTTATCCTCAACACTTCACAGAGTATAGGCAGTGCCATACAAAGCTGGGCCCTTTCTTTCAAGCTGCATGTTGATTGCCTCTTACTGATAGATGAAAATCCTTCATAATTTCATTTTGACTTTTTAAAATATAATTTGATTGAGCTTTCAAGGATAGTTTGAAATACGTGATAATCAGATTAAAATTTACAAATCAGTGTTCCCCAAACACTTCTTGAGAGTTGCACATCTTTATTCTGAAGCGAAATTCATTAACAATGTACTTTTACACAACTGATTTTCCCGTGGAAATGAACTGGTTATTTGCATACAAAACTCATCTGCTACACAAATTCTCCCTTCAACAAGTTGCTGAGTTACATCACCAATGTTCTAGCACAGCAGAGAGGCTAACATCGTGTTAGGTGTTACTGTACTGTATTCAAAAAGGACCCCAAAGCATAGCAACACAATGTGATTTACTCATAATGATGCCAATGATTCTTTCAGATGCATACTTTAGCACTGGTACCAGCAAAGTAAAGTTTTCAGCCCAGCTCCATGGAGGATTCAGGCAGCACCACAGCAGTTTACAACCTGTACCAACTATGGTTTCAGCATGGAAAACCTAAATACATTAAAATAATTTTTAGACTGGAAGACTAGCCTAAACATTTTAGACTGGGCTAATCTAGTCACCGTTCTCTCAGTAGGATTTGATCTATTGGTAGTGTGGTTTACTTACTCAGGGATCAAAAAGGAATTGAATGACAGGAACTAGAGTCAAACAGACTTCATGTGTCTCAAATTAGTCCTTTTAGTACAAGACCGTATTTTAAATCTCAACCTAGTGCAATGAACAAACTAATCTTCCAATGCAGTTCTATGTATCCTCTCAATATCTGTTCAATCTGCAGTAACAAGATTTAATAACTCACAAATAGTTATTGAGCAAAACAGTCCTATTAAATCCCATTACTAGTGTGTAACCTACTGTATTCTCACATGCACTTGGCCTTGAAGTGGGAGCTCTGTGCAGGGGAGACACAGGATGCATGACAGTAGGATGAGACCAACAGTTTTGTAATCACATATTGCGTAACACATTTCTTTTCCTCCTCTTCTTGTTTTCATTATATATCCTTTAGTGAATTCCTCCAGAGCTATATTACCCCTCTGGGAAAGCTTATAGAAAAAAATCTCATCTTGAAGTGTAGCATGCATCTTCCCTCCAGATGTTCCTATCTCCAGTCAATCTGTAGACTCTTCTTTGGCAGTGGTAGGCCTGTGCTTTCTCAGAAGTTGTTACATGCCTGAGTGTTGGTGGCTGCGTTATTGTTTATGTGATTAGTCACTCTTGGACTATTTTAAGGAGGTGATGTATCATTTTTGTAAATTTTAGATAAACTTCATTTATATTCTGATGATTGATGCTGACCAGTTATCCAGCTAATTGTACTTTCTTGTGCATTTCCTCCAGAATCTGAAGCTGAAGTGCATTCAGAATGAACAAAAGCTATTCTTGCTTGCTCGCTTCTTCTTCTTTTTTTTTTTTTTTTTTTCTTTTTTTTTTTTTTTTTTTTTTTTCTTTAAAGGAGGGGAGCTGTTGTAATAAAGCTAACAAAACTGTAGCTGAACTACAGCTTTATAATAAGGCTTGTGACAAGTTCTGGGATCTAAGCCAAAGTCAAACCAAATGTACAGTTTACGAGGGTGAAAGGTTTTACTGGCCAGTCTGGTTCTCTTCCAAAATGCCTTCGTTTCACATGTAAAGGCTAATGGAAACAAACAGTGGTAGTACCATTAACTTCTATTTTTGCTTCACCACCTCCATTTTGTGCAATAAGCCACAGAAATAAATTGCAAGAAAACTTGGGGAGGGGGGAAAATAAGCAGATGATAGAAGAATGAAATGAAACTGTGTTAGATCCCTTTCTCTGAATTCCACCTGACCCTTTGAGACTTCCCTAAAATTACTGGCAAAACTTATTATTTTGGGAGGAGAAAGGGAAGGTAAAGGGAGGAAAGAGGAGGGCTCAGGCCAACTCAAAAAGAACCGTAATTATAGAAAGCTTCTTTATGTTCCTCCCAAGCTTTGTTTTTCTTTGCAATGTTAAGCCAGCAAAGTGGGAAACACATTCATCCCCTTGTGCATACCTGATCATCATTTTGCAACAACCCCTAATTTCTCTTACTTGGTTCAATTTAAGTCAAAACTCCTTCTGAAGTCTGTGGGAGTTGTGCCTAAATAAGCCACAGCTCAAAGCAGGGGTGTCCCAGGGCCCCCTTGCTCACTGTGATATCATACACACAGCAAGCCTGTGAAAAAGCATGCTTGCACAATTCATCCTACGTCCTTCTTATTTCAGCTCCTATACATGTGTTTCCTCTGATTGCACCTTGTAATAAATCCAAGACTGATAGCTCCTCAAGGCAGTGCCTTTCCATTTACTATGTGTTTACGGTGTACTTCTGCCAAAAGCACATCCTTATGCCAGGGTTATATATCAGTGCCTAAATATGATATATTTTTATTTTTTAATTTCAGAGCTATATTAAGTAATTGTAAGTAATCACATGATAAGTGGCAATTAGACCTTTCCTATATTTAAACTGCCTGCACTCCCACCAACTTCCCTGTATGCAAAGCTGGTGCTAAGATTGCAACATGACTCCCTCCTCGGGCTGTACCAACACTGCTTTTTCCCTGAGAAGCAGTTAACACGGAGGACTATGCATTCTGTTCATTTTGAGGAACCATGTTTAAAGCATTTATAAGCATCAGATACAATGAGGTTAGCCAGATAGGGTGTTTCCATTTGTCCGTGATTGTAACTGTAGAATGTAGGAATTCTTATATTAGCATTTGCTTTTTTTTCACAAGTGAACTATTTAACTGAGCTCATCTATCTGGAGTCCTATATTTTCAGAAACCAGATATAAAAGATGTCAGCACACGTAGAATCCTGCTCTCTTATCTCTTGGTGTTGCTAAATGGAGTACGCATGTATGTATAGTGATACTCATTAGATACGCTGACAGTCGTACAGTCAGATGGGAGTTGCATTGCTTCATCCTCGTTCTATTTGTATTTCTTTCTCTCTGGAAGAAGTTAACAACACACCTTTTATCACCTGTTAAGAAGTATCTTCTCCTGATAAATGAGGTCTTACTGGTAACTGAGGGGAAGCTGACAAAATCATGCTCCAGAATATGTTTTTTTTTACAAAAAGGAATTCTAAATAAATAAATAAATAAAGCAGGGAGCTCTTCTTTACTGACATGCCCTCATCTTGCCTTCCTTACTGTTAAACTACCCAGAATGTGGCACTTTGTTTGCAGAATGGTTATGTCATCCTAAAAAAAACTGAATTAAATCACTCAGCAACCAACTGGAGCTATAAAAACACTGGTGGGATCTTCTTACTGAAGACACTTCACAACATGTCTCCAGGCCAGACATGCATTAAGGCATGACTGCACTCACTACCCCGATGTATATACTGATCTGAATCCTTGAGCAGTTGCATAATACACACACAATGTCTCACAAGTGACTCAGAACGTGTCCACACTGCAATCAGGGTGTGCAATTCATGAAGACATTTCTTCTGAGGTTTTAATAGTCCTACCCCAAATAGTTAGCAAGTATGGCTAGTCTGAAACTGCATGGTATCTCTTCCAGAAGAATTTGTGCATCTGACTTTTAGGACACTTGTGCCTGTAGCAGAGGCCTTTGCTTCTGCTGTAGCTGGACTTCTAGAATCTTTTAAATGTGACAACAAAGGAGAGAACAAGAGCAAGTGCAAATGAGAATCATGGGATCTTCTAAAATAAATGGTGCGTGACACATTTCTTTTTTTGTTGTTGATTCACAAGTTAGATTCTAATGAACAGTAACTATACAAATAGCATGTCAGTCTTTGTTGAAGGTGATAATTTCCGGTTTGACCCCACACAAACAGATTTCCATTAATTTAATATAGGTTCGATCTGTATACAATAGAGACTTTCTTATGATCGCTTTCCATATAGCTCACAGTCTGTATTACAAGTGAGATTCATTTCACAATGTCATCTGGTGCAATTACAATATTAAAAAAATGCTTGCAATCAGCAGCAGGCATGTCTTTGGGGACAGTCTTGTTTGCCACTCCACTAGAGTGGATTAACTCAAAAACAGTAAATGATTGAAGGCAGGATGAAAGCAGTGCTTGGGAAATAAAACCAAAAATTTGAAAACAGTATGGAAGACACAGCAGAAGCAAAATTTCATTCAGTGATTAATGATGAGAGTACAGCAGCAACCTGGAAAAGAATGTTGCAGTGAAACTTTATAGCTCAGCGTGAAAGTGAACAAGAGAAAGCATACACATTGCTGCGAAATTTCTTTCTTAATAAATGCAGTTTAACACTGCCACAGATGTAGCACTAAATTTTCTTGTCAACCCTCAATTAAACAGTGGCAAGACAACAAGAATTCAAGTTTATGGTGGTTTGTTTTGTTTTTTTCTTTGTTTAGTCATTGTTTCAAATTGGCCATGAAGCTGAGACAGATAGATTCAAAATTGGACAGGGCAAATGCATAAATCCAGCCTCTTGTTTACTTCTGATTTGCAGAAGGTGTAACTCAACACAACCATTCATGGCCAGCTTCCCTCAAAGGAAAACTCTACTGTACAGAGTGAGTCAGACACAAAATGGACAAAGTTAAGAACCACATATTTAGGGGCTATCAGTACTGAAATATTCAAGATTTTTTAAGGGCTCAAGAGCAGGCAAAATGAGAAACAGCCCTGCCTTCTAGCTCACAGCAGCACTGTGAGTTTCAGCAAAACATGCTCAAATCTTGGGATGAGCTTAAATGCTGCTACAGTTAAACTATGATACTGGAATTAGTTCAACAGACAGCAAGTCACAGAATCACAGAATCACCAAGGTTGGAAAAGACCTACAAGACCATCCAGTCCAACCATCCACCTATTACCAATAGCACTCCCTAAATCATATCCCTCAATGCAACATCCAAACGTTTCTTGAACACCTCCAGGGATGGTGACTCCACCACCTCCCTGGGCAGCCCATTCCACTGCCTGACCACTCTTTCAGAGAAACAGTATTATTTCCTAACATCCAGCCTGAACGCAGGCTGACGCAGTCTCCCCTGACGCAGCTTGAATCCATTCCCTCTAGTCCTATCATCACCAGTTACATGGGAGAAGAGGCCGACCCCCAGCTCACTACAACCTCCCTTCAGGTAGTTATAGAGAGCTATAAGGTCTCCCCTAAGCTTCCTCTTCTGCAGACTGAACAATCCCAGCTCCCTCAGCCGCTCCTCACAAGGCCTGTGCTCCAGACCCCTCACCAGCTTCGTAGCCCTTCTTTGAACACACTGCAGGGCCTCAATGTCTTTCTTGCAGTGAGGGGCCCAAAACTGGACACAGTACTTGAGGTGCGGCCTCACCAGTGCTGAGTACAGGGGGACAATTACCTCCCTGTTCCTGCTGGCAACACTGTTTCTGATGCAAGCCAGGATGCCCTTGGCCTTCTTGGCCATTTGGGCACACTGCTGGCTCATGTTCAGCCTAGCGTCAATCAATACCCCCAGGTCCATTTCCTCTACACGGTCTTCCAGCCACTCTGCCCCAAGCCTGTAGCGATGCCTGGGGCTGTTGTGGCCAAAGTGCAGGACCTGGCATTTGGTCTTGTTGAACCTCATCCCATTGGCTTCAGCCCAGCTCTCCATCCTGTCCAGATCCCTCTGTAGGGCCTTGCTACCCCCACGCAGATCGACACTTCCGGCCAACTTGGTGCCATCTGCAAACTTACTGAGGGTGCACTCAATGCCCTCATCCAGGTCGTCAATAAAGGTATTAAAGAGGACAGGCCCCAGCACCGACCCCTGGGGAACACCACTCCTGGCTGGTCACCAGTTGGATTTACCTCCATTTACCACCATTCTCTGGGTCCAATCTTCCAGCCAGTTCTTTACCCAGCCAAGAGTGTACCTATCCAAGCCACGGGATAGGAGCAAATACATTATGTTTGCTGTAACGGTGCTTTTGAACCACAGTATAGACTCCCTCCTTCATAACTGAAGAGTGGTCCAAGCTCCAAAACATAATGCTTACCCTAGCCAAAGGTTCTATAATTGTGAATATTCTTGTTACTGATATAGCAGCTCCAAGGGAGCACATTCCTCACACAGCTGGGAAGTCATGATCCCTCTGCTTACAGTCTCTTTGGAATTAATGAATCTTACGTATTTTTCTATTTAAAAATATATATATATATAGTTGTAAAAGAATAATGCACCTCTAACTCTTCTAGCTAGGAAAGTGACATATTTTTCAACTCTTACTCTGTGGAAATAATTCAGTAAGGCCACCCCACTCCTCAGGCAAGTGCCCAACCCGATTTCTGCCAAAAAAAAAAGATAGATGGGAACAGATTGCTGCACCACAGTTTAGGTGGTAAACTCCTGACTTTGTATAGATACATTTAGCAAAGTAGCAACTTTGGAGGAATAGCTGCCTTTTGGCATATTCTCTGGCTGACCTGTGATTCCCAAGAGCTCCTTTCTGAGTAAAGAAACTCTCTACCGAATAGTGCTCATAAGTGTTTAATTTTGGTGTGTAAATATGACCCTGTGAGCCAAATGCTTCAATTATTTAATGGATATGAACCCAACTGCACTTGCTTGTTTGCTCAGAAAGGATTTAATTTGCTTTAGTTAAAACGTGTCTCCATTAGATCTCCTGGGACTTGCCTATAGTTACTGAACTGGGCTTTCTATATAGGTGTCTCTCTCTATATTATTTGCTTATTATGAGGCATAATCATGTCTTTAAAAAAAAAAAAAAAACAGTTTGTGTTGCACTGAATAAATGATGCTATTGCAGCTTTTTTTTTTTTCCTTCTTAGATGCTGAGAATCCGTATCTCCACTCGCCTTCAGTGTGTGTAATAGAAAAGCAGACAACTGTTCCTCCCATTCTTCAGGACACGCAGACAATAGTAAAACTGAAATCTGAACCCCATAACAGGGTGTCAAAATATTAGTGTCCTGTTCATTCAGTCTTTTCTTGCCTTTTCCTCTTGGACAGCTCACCTCTTTCAGCCCACAGCAATACTTAAGCAACAGTGCTGAATTCAAAAAACTTTTGCTGTTTCCAAATAATGGTTGCCCTGGGAGTATGTAATGCCGATGGTACCCTGAGGGAGCAACAAAAGGCATTTGAGCAGTGAGGCATCCCACAGTCTTGACTCATCAAGGAACCTGGGTAGATATTAAAAATAGACTGATGCCAGAACCTTGTTCTGTGTGTTAAGAACAGGCTAAAGGTAAACCAAAAATGTTGAAGGGAGATAGGAAGTACTAAGGAATTAAGGAGACGAAACTAATATTTAATCTGAAGCATCCAGCTCAGTGAGTAAGGAAAGTTTTCTTTCAAGGTTTTGTTAAATGAAAAAAGCAAACAAGCAAACACCTGAGACAAAAGTTTTTTGGATGGTAAGAAACGGAAATCCTGTTAATTAATGTTCACATTTTTTCTTTTCTACCTCAAGGAGACACTCTGTCTCCTTGGAGCATCTGTCCAATTGGCTGGTTGTTTCAGCTCTGTGGATATTCTGCTGATAGCTATACTGTAGATTCCCATGCCAGATACTTGAGTTAATTAGCTTGTGGGCTGCTAGTGTCAGACTTGTTTAGTGCAGGAAAAAGAGCTGACAACAAATCATCACTGTGTGAGATCTTGATTATTGTTTAGATGCAAACAGCAACATGCTGGCACCGCCTTGCAAGTGTTTTCAATTATAGAAAGATGTTCTAATGCTAACACAATGATGCTGGCCTTTTTTTTTTTTTTTTTTTTTTTTGGAGAAACAAGCTGGATTGTTGACGGGCCCTAACCCTGCACAAGTGTTTTTTATGTGAATATCTTTTAGATAATCCTGTTTTCTCTGGGTTCACAGGTTCATGGGCCCAGATCCTCCGTTTTTAAGGTAGTCCCTGATAACCAGTTGCTAAAACACAGAGGGGCCACAAAGGATACTGGACGTGCTATACAGTCAGCCTGCGTTCACACAAACATTTACATGCATGCATCTAATTACTTAGAGAAATTAAAATGAACATAATTTGAACAAATACAAAATATTTACTGCTTTGTGTCCCTTCAATCTATTACCTCTTTCATGGTGTCCTGCTTTCTCCAAAACCGTTGGTGTTCTTTTGAGGAAAATGTATACTACTCACTGCAATTCACCCTCTTTTAGATCTGCCATCTACTCTTCACAGATGAGTACCATAGCAGAATATTTTTCACCACGAAGCAAGGTGTAGAAATGTTCAAAGTTTGCTAGGCACAGGATTGCTGTGACAGAACAAGAGGCAAAAATGTACAGTAGTTCATTCTTTGTAATGTTTAAATATGCATTATGGAAAGGCTTGGTACTGTTGGTAACAGTAAGATGTTTAGATTCTGTAGTGTTAAGATCAAGGAAAAACACACAAAATTACATACATTTGCTCTTCAGCTGGACATTCCCGTAGATGTTCTTTATTGTCTCTCTATGCGTTGCAGTATCCAGAACCAGACCTAGCCAAGTCCTGGTTTGAAAATAAAAGGGACAATTCTCACTTGAAATGTTTTGTAATTTTTTTATTTTTTTTTTTTTCCATTTTCATCAAGACATCCCGTCAACAATACTGTCTTCCACTTTTATTGCCTCGTATCATTTCATCATTTACCATAATAAACTATCCAAATTTACAGTGAAATGTAAGACAATCTCACTGACAGCAGTAAAACTGTGTGAAGAACAAGGTTCTCCCATGTATACTTTTCACCGGTATTTTGCAACTTCCATGGTTTAATCTGGAAAATAAACAGCCATGAAGCATAACCCAGAATCAGAAACCTAGCTGAGTCAGGATATAAAAAATCCACAACTCAGATCTCAGAGGATACTCCAATGACCTGTTTTGACCTCAGTTGCTTCTGAATCATCAAATCTCACTAGCTTGATAGATGTAGAATCAAGGTACAGATAAAGGATATTCTGTGTTTTGCGAAATTGCACAAGCATTAACAAGTTACTCTAGCTGTGTAATTAGCTACTTCATATGTAATTAGTATAATATGTAAATTGGAACTCTTGGAATTAATTATGCAACATGCATGCCTGAATTTATTCCATAGGTAGCAATTTGTGCATTGTGTTGTATTCCTTGAATTCATAAACAAGAGTTTGGGGGTGATAAAGCATAAGTATGTAAACAGATCAGAAAGAAGACATGGGATTGTTCTGCATATGTTTTCGGGGAAGTAAATAATGGCAGATGTTATGAAAAACAAAAATGCCATGCAAAATGAAATGCAACTGTCAATCTATTCCTACTAAAAACATAGAAAAGCTATAACCTAAGGGTAGTGGCCACAAAGATAATTCTCTCAGTGACTTGTTTGAAATAATCCTGATACTTGGAGTTTTGAAACTATGACATCCCAACTTTCTCTGTCAATTTTTAAGACTCAAACTTAACTCAAAATATAGGCCAAAATTGAATTCCTTCATCCTTAATGCTCACTTGAAAGATTAATAGTGTACTTTCAACATATACAGTCAGCTCAGGATTGGTGTATCTAGATTGCTAAATGGTACTATCGGATAAATGTCTTTCTTCAAAACACTGGAAAATCTGTGGAGAAAGCAAAAAGCTGGGGAATTCAGAGGGGTACAAGTTATTTGTTGCAATCATTCAATCTATCATTTTCATTAGATTACTGTGATGTAGCTAAGCAAAGGCAAGCAGGCAGCTAGAGAGGGAAAAGGGAGAATTTTTTTTTAAATACCAGTTTGTCAAACACACCTTCCATACATGGTATGATTTCTCCTACCAGATCATTGCTAGGATCACCCTGAAGTGTCTGAAATGACACTGATGGTTCCGGACTGGTTTCAAGGCCCAAATTGCAAAAATGGCTTCTGAGTTGACAGAGAGCAAAGAGATTCGAGATTTCCAAGTGATCCATTCAAGTCAGGACAGTGTCAGGTGCGACAGTGATTGAATTAAACCCAGTTATAGATAGCTGTGAAAATATTTGTTCATGACAGGACAAAACAAAGCTAAGAAGCATTTCATATTGAATGGTCAGAGACCAATGTCTGCTACTAGTTACAGAATACATGGCACTGTAAATCAGGACGATAATGCCTGTAAGACTGAAAATTTGTTTACATGAAAATTTTAAAATGCTGATAAATATAGTGATATAGAATGTAACCTCTGTCTAACTATTCTTTAAAGATACAAGTTTCTTCTACTAAAATAAGAACACAACACGATTCAACATCTACTTAAAAAGGCCATGAGACAGACATTCTTGTGTGCTATCACTGCAAAGCTATCAGCCAGAGAAACTGTGATTTAGCTAAGGAATTCCCTTTCATTAAACAAAGAGACTGACCAAATTACTGAAATTCACATAGTCAGACATGAGATTTGTTAATTTAGGACACGCACATCATGAACAGGATGCACTTTGCACATTATCAAAACATTATGTTTCTTCCAGGTGACGTCTCTAGCCTGGCTGCTTTCTTTTATGAATAGACTAGACAGGTATCAGTCTTCAAGCTCAGATGAAAGAGCAAATCATTTTATCAATTCAAGCTATAATGCTTCAGATTGTGTAGAAGTCCGGAGCCTCTTCTGAAAAAGATTTAAGTTCTTCTTTTTATACTTTCAAGAGGAAAGATAAATTAACAGGACAGTTATATATGAAATTACCCAGGAAGGCAATAGAGAATCATTTCTGTTGGAAATTTATTGATGAGGGCAGCATACCAGTATTCAGTCTGGATCTAAATCAATGTTAGCTCTTGATTTAGGCACTAAAGACAGTGTTTGGATACTGCTGGGGAGAGAGTGAGATTTAGTAGTCATAGTATTCACCATGAATCCTGCTCAAAACCAAGGTTTTTCACTGCTAAATCATATGGAAACATGCTCTGCTCTGAAGGGAGAATTTGGAAGCCAGTGACACCCTGCGATGCTTTTGAGGTGGAGTTTGTATGGTGAGAGAGAAACTTTTAAAGTCAGCTGGTACAGTCAGAAAAAAACACTCAGACCTGCAAATGCTTTTTCAGGATGTAGGGATTTCTAGCATTTTCTCACCTACATTAAAGAATTCATTCTTTTTCCTGTAGTAAGGGTGACATAAGGATCTGAGTCCAGAGAGAATTGTACAAATGCTGTAGATATCCTACTTTATTCCCTATCAGGTAAGTGTGCAGTGTGCGGATCAGTGCTTCCATAAATTACAGAATCTAGGGCCTGAGCAGCCAGCAAGTAAAGCAGTATCCTTTCAACCTTATGAACATGTTAACTTTATACTACCTAATATTGGGAGCCATAGACCCTTCACCAAGCAAGGAATTTCCTCACAGCCACCTAAGCTCACAACTCAGATAAACAATCATGTAGCTTGTTGATTAATTCATGCATGTAAACAAAGTATAATGCTGGTAAAATATGTATACAATTAAAGATAACTTCACACCCACGTGAGTGAAACTGTCCCTTCTCTCCTTGATTGCGGACAGAAGCTGCCCACATGCATTGGGGTCAGCAGACGGTGAGTGGTGGGGTTCCCATAAGGTAGAAGAGCATCAGATGAGCTCAGGAGGAATGAGAGCAAGCAACCACTGTGCCTCTCATTCCAGAACAGCCACCATGATCAGGTTTCTGTTCCTTCACAATCTAAATGGCAACAGCCACAATTGGAAACTCGTGAACTTTTCAATACGATCAAGTTATAGCAAGTCAGAGACCTTTATAAAAGGATTCTTTGAAAGATGTTATAAAGTCTGTGTAAGCAGAAATAAAGAATGTGATCTGTAACTTTTTCCTTAACCAAACATTCAGCAACCTATACTAGTAGTCATGAAATAACTAAATTATTTTCCTTGCCGGTCAAATGCTCCCAAGGACACAGCTTTAGGGGGAGTGGGAGGGGATAAAGTAATTTAAAAAATAATAATAATTTCTGTGATTCTTTACATTTCATTACTAATATTTAACTGTTGCTGTGCATGGCCTGTTTTTATGACTGGTGTCTGCAAAAGTTCACTGGGTTGTTTTTTTTACTGGCAAAGATATCAGCAGAAAGCAGAGTTTGGGGGATGGTGGAAAAGGGTACACGTGGCTTTCCAGAACCGAAGGTTTCATTTGCATGCACAAGCCTGCATGCCAGCACTGTGTGCACACACGTAAGCAGCAAGCAGCTAAGCAGCACAGCTTTTATTTCCAGGACTTGGTACTTACACGTCAATGTAAAATATTACCCTCCAAAAATAATTATTCTTGCAAACATGAATCTAACCAAAGTGTATCAGATAAATTATTCACTGTTTCATTATTCACTCAGCTCTACTTCTGTGGGTGCTCTCCCATCAGCATTTTGAAAGTCAGCCCAAATACTGGAGCCTGCCTATGAGTATAACGAGAGTTAATGATTCACAAAGCACAGTTCTGATTTTAGTAATAAGTGTTTTTAAAAATCGCTTTCTAGACTCACTCTGAAAGAGATTAGCATAAAATGTCCTTATCTAACAACCTAAGAAAGAATGGTTTGATATCAGCTTTGACAAGCTTTTTAAAATCAGTTTTACTGCTGTCCGCTGTTGAAGATAGCAAGACTGTACAACTGATACTATTTCTCCTCGCATCTATCAACATTTCAGACTTACCTCTTCATCCATAATGGATTTCTTTCATATAAATTTCTCAGAGTTTTCAGTCCAGAAGATGTTCAGCCACATATAATTGGACTGTATAATAATAGTTTGAAAACAATTCAGAGTAAAGATATTAAACCACTGACTTCTACTACCAGATGTCAGTAAGGGTCATACTCTGTTAAGGCACCTGCTGATGGTCTGAGTGAATTTAGCCACACATGGCATATACTACTGAAAGTACTATTATAGGTACTTTCAATGTGCCTGCAGACCAGTCAATTTTACATTCTGAATGGTGTACATCCGGCCTTTGGGCTGATCGGTTATTTGAAAGTACCACAAATAAAACCAGAAAAATCCCCCATTAAGGCAACAGGTTCTCAAGGATAGAACCACTAGAAACGTAAGAAAGGTTCACCCAGGGTTCCTTCTCAATTTTCAGAGCAAAAGAACACACTAGTAAAGTTGCCAAACCAAAACTGGCTGATGCATTTCTTCAGATGAATACCTCTTTATCCTTAGCCAGTTAGACCTTGTTGACCTAGGTCAGTTTAAACAGAAAAAAAAGCACAGATAGTATATGATTTAGCCTCTACAGCTATTCAGAATGAATCATAGATGTCAAATACTTCATTAAGAATCCCAAAGCTAGTATTAATCTCCAGGGCATGATATAGTTCATTCAGGCCACAGAAAGGAGAATGTGTTCTCTCTTCCTCGCTTCTAATCTATTTGATTCCCAAAATGCTCACTGGATAGCTTATAATAAATAGTACAAAAAGGCATTTATAATGAAAACATTTGATGAGAGGAAAGATGATGATATCTATATGCAACTTAAAGATCTTAGACATATACTGTTTCAAATAAGAGACCTGGATGGCAGTCAGAACTCTACTCATCCTTCTCAAGAATATTAAAATCCTACTTCTTCCTTGATAGCATCAATGATCAAAAGGCATAAACAATCAGGCTTTCTATGCTAATGACTGCACTGAAATATTTTCTTAAGTAGTTCAACCAATTAGAAGGAGCAGCAGCCATTAAGAGGAATCTTAATAATGGATTAGCTATACACAATCCTTTGAAAAAAAAAATAGTTTTTGATCCCATGTATCATTTTTCTTGAGATTTGAACCTTTTTTATTTAATTAAACTGTTCTCAGACTCTTAGAGCATGATGCTGCCAGCCTCTTGCTTTTATTTTTATTAGCTTGATTTGTGAATCTTTGAAAACTGATATATTTGTGATTCATGCATGACAGAGGAGATCTGAAAGCTTAAGTAATAGAGTTCTTATAGAAGAAAGACTAGTAAGGCTAAGGATTTCTAATTGTTATGAATGAGTAGGGACAGAGAGAAGCTCTTAAAATGAAGTCACATTTCTGTAATTGGATTTCATTAAGAAGTAGGGTGAGTGTTAAGATTTGACTTTTCAAAGTGGCACAAAAAAAATTGAAAAAAGAGTTACTGTGTTTTATTCAGATGGGTTTGAAGAAAAAGGGATTGCTTATGCTGTGGGAATATATTAACCACAACACATTTAGAAGAAAAAGCATTTCTAATTAATCATGTCCTCCAGTGATGATTAGATTAATACTTGTCAAAATTTGGTCAATATACATTATGCTAACATAAAGTCACACTCGACTGTGGACTCTGTTTAGGCCATATGTTGAGCAATCAGTGCTGCAGTGCAGGAGGATATGATGAGTAACTCCATGATCAATTCAGAATTAGTAGGAGCATCACATATTGTTAGTAGGAGCATCACATATTGTTACCAGGAGCATCACAATTGTTACCAAAAGCAATGCATACTGTTTAGAAGGTGTGTGCGATTCCCCTGTAGGCTGTTCTCACCCTAGAGTTAAGAAAAATAACCTCATTTCTTCTTTGTTCCTCATTTATGTAGCGTGATCTTTTTACAAAGGAAAAAGAAGAGAAGGGAAAGGAAGGGAAAAAGCAGAAATACACAACAGTGTTGGTCAGGAGCTTTGTTTGGAGGGCTTCCCAAGTTGTTTCTATTGAGTCCAAATCAATACGCCATCAGGATCTATCCTCATTCATAACATAACAGGTCGTTCTGCTTCCCAGGTGAACCTGTGGCCAACTTGTCTGAATGTCTCCTCTGCTTTGCTGCAAAGCCAGGCTCAGTCCATCAATACGCATCCCATCGAGGCCAGGTGGAACACGTTAGTCCATTCTAGTCTGGAAAACTACCAGTGAAGCCCTGCACAACAACTGCAGTAATAAACCCTGGTGACTGGTGAATCACAAATCTCCAACAGCAACACTGCTTTCCACAGGGAATTTAGTTCTTGCTCAGCCAGGCTGAAGGACACATTTTGAATGCTAAGTACTTGTGGGGCCACCCTGTGTTAGTTCCTACTAGTTTCAAACTTCTGGTGACCTTCGTACCAACCTGTAAAGCACACAGCTGAAACACAGTGCCCTGATAGCAAGCCTGCTCAAGCCCTGAGTAGTGAAGGGAATCATGGAACCATTCACTGTTTTGGCAGCTTTCTCTTTCCTTCAATCAAAAAAAAAAAAAAAAAAAAAAAAAGAGGTATTTTGAAGGTGAAACTTCTGGTGGTTATGTGCCAGTCTCACGTCCTTAAATAAACATGAGCATGCTACTCCTGCCTTAAAAGGGGTTTGTTTGTTTTTTAATCTCAGAACAGGAACGTTTAGGAAAATACAAAAGTTTTGCAGGTTGGAAAAGCATTTCCCACACAGCTCTAGTTTTAGTAATGGGAGGCCTCCAATGGTATTCAATATTTCAAGCAATTTTGGTTTCAATTAAATTAATAGAAGAGAAAATAAAAAAGAAAGGGCTCAGAGGGGGGTAAATTTTTCCTACCCTGAGGGAAAATTCAATTACTTAAATTGTTCTTTTGCAGAAGAATGAAACAATTGCAGCAGAAAGAACATTGGAAAATGTCATCTAATCTGCTTCTGAAATGCAGTTTATGCAATGAAGCACCATTTGTGTGGAGTCCACAAATTTACTCCAGTTTAGAGCACTAGCCAAACCCTGTTTCTCTAGTTCTGGTGTTATTTGAAAACTTTTTTAGTTTTGAGTGTGCCTATTGCCAAAGCAAATGAAGCATCTAGGCTCATTCCACAGAGGCAGCTGAGGCACATGGGTTTCCCTGGCATCTCAGCAGCATCTCAAAGATGCCTTGGAAGCCAATGACCAAGACATGCAGTTGTAAAATAAAGCTTTTAGGAATAAAGATGCTGAGAAAGCTACAAAACAGCTTTCCAAAAAGAATTACCTATGACTGTGCTCATACAGCCAGCTAGTGAGCAACAAAGTTAGGCTGCATTACCACTGGGTAATGAATGACTATTCTCTAAGACTTCTGTGCTATACCAATCTATGACATTAGTTGAGATCATTAGTCACAACTAAGCACACAGCCTAAATAAACACGATCCCTAACCTCATACAGACCCTGGCAGGGCTCACCTTGAGATTCCTTGGAGAGCTTTGCAAATGGCACCCACAGTCTTCTGGAAAGCATATGCACAACTAAAGTGTTTTCAGAGAGATGATTCACTTTCTCTCTGCATGCTTTTAGGAACAATCCCATTCATAGCTCGTAGGAAAGGTAAGTGCTTGGAATTCACATCCAGCAGCCAAGAGTTTTACTCCAGAACACATAAGAAAATACCGCTTCAAAAAGACAGTAAATGAAACCAAACCCAAGAAAATATATACATAGCCAACATTTTCCAGAATATACCACCTTCAGCTGGTTCTTAAGAATACGGTAAAATTGAGTTGTTGCAGGTACTGCGGTCTGGAAACGCCCACTATTACAGCTGATAAGATAAACTCAAAGAAAAAAATCTTGAAATGGCCTCAAAGAACCCTCTGAAAAAAAATTAGATCACTGTAAGCCTGCATATTTTGGAAAAGAGTCTGGTTTTCACTACAGCAACATCCATCTATCTCTTCCATTCTGTACGTGTGCAAACACATCGCATCGTTTGCTCTTTTCTTCCAGTGAGTCCAACGACTGACTACCACAGCTTCAAATTTCATTAATTTCACTGGGTTTTGTCCTCTCCTCTGAAGCAGCACGTTAGTGATGACAACTCAGTGCTACTAAATGAATCTCACATTTACACTGAGTGCCTGAGTACTTTTAGAATCTTGACTTTTTCCTACTTTTGTCATAAGCCTGCTTGGCAAAAGAATTAAAAAAAAAAAAAAAAAAAAGAAAAAGAAAAAAGCAGCTGGAAGGGGCACGTTCACTTTCAGAATTCATTGAGAGAGAGTGGAAAAGCAACTTTTTAACGTTGCTCAAGAAAATACTTTTCAGTCAAAACCCAGCAGCATATCTGCCCCTGCCTCCAGAGCTGAGGCTGCCCACGCTCAGGGGCGATTGGCAGCCAGTGCCGGGTTCCTTCACAGCACTGCTAATCTGCACTAATACTCCCCCATGCTTCATTTAATTTCACTCTCAGGGCTCTTTTTCAAATTCCTCCTCAAATCTTCAAGCAATGCCCTCATTGTTTAGGATTCCTTTACCCTGACAAGGCTGACCTCAGATATCCTCTCCTCTTTCCTGCTCTGTAACTCAGGCAGTCCACTTACTCATTCATATGGTAACCACACATAATGGCCTCCACATTAATTAAGTAATTTTGGTTCTTTAAGGTACTACAGAGGGGTTTTCAATCTTCCAGTGCCTTTCAGGCCAATTGAACTCTTTTTTTTGTTGTTGTTGAATAGGCCAGAGAGTACATGGAAGAAGAGCCAAAGAGAGCATGCTCTCTCGTTGGGCCATTTCTTTCATGCTGCTGCAGGACCCCCTCAACACAACATCAGCAAGTCTAATTTGCCCCAGCAGCGGATGGGAAACAGCCAAAAACCCTGCAGATTAATTTATGTAACATGTACACTTTAAAGCGAGTGAGAGCAAGAAGGAATGAGAGAGCATTTACAGAAGAAAAAAAAAAAACAACAAAAAAACAACCCCAAAACCATGCTGTTGCTGCAGGATGTAGAATGTAGAAGGACCCTCTTTTTTCAGCACTCTTGGGAGGTGAGTGGCCCTAGCACAGAGTCCTACCTTTGATTTATGCTTCTTTTCTTTTTTTTGATGCTTCAGAGTTATCTCACAATTCAGTCAAAATCGGAGGGAGAAAAAGAAAAATCATACAATGCACGATGTGTATTCGAGCAGCTGCTGGCATTTCGTGCGAAGACATTTTGGGATTACACAAACAAAACAGGCACAAAAAGGGTTTTTGTTGGTGGTGGTGGTGTGTTTTTTGAGGAGTCACACACAGATAGTACCAGAAAAGTAAAAAAAGTGGTAGAAACTTTGTGGTACACATAAGTTAGTGTTCCACAATCAATACTGAAATCAAAAGAAAATTGCAGATCAATACATGAAATGGATTTCTTCACACTGCAACTGTGGCAGCCATAGGGAAGCTCAAGTCCAAGCCACCGTCCCTGCTGACCCAGTAGACTCCAGTTGCTCCCTGATGGCCAGCTGAATCATCCAGCTATGATATTCTCTTGATAGGAGTCCTGCAATGACATATTGAAATCCAGGGGCTGCAATGCTTAGCTAGGTACTATTCAGTGTGACTTACTAGGGAACAACTGCATTTTTATGTACACTTTTTTTCTGTATGCAACTCAGCACACAAACTGAGAAACAGCATAACTGACAGCGGTTAGATGTCTTACTGGTATTCCCAGCAAGGCCAAAACCAGTCATCTCTGTGACAAATCTCTCTGGTTGGTGATACTGCAACACTCAGGATGCATCACGTGTGGTGCTACCACTGTGCAGTAACCATTCCACTGCTAAATAAAGCTGATTTAATTTTGTATGTTCTTAGAAACTCATATCCAGTCTGATCTACCCACCACATCTAAAAAACATTTGTTTACTCTTTATGCAGCCACGGCGCTTAGTTCTCAGATGACTGCCTCTAAAGTTCTGAGGAAGTTCAAATTAAGTTTCATAACAGAAACACAGCACTAGTGTAGACTTTCATCTGGTGAGAGCTAATTCAGCTCCAAAAGGTTTGTGCCTTACTTTTTATTCACACTGTTCCTAATCCTTGTCTTAATATTAATAAGACAGAAATAATAATATTCAAGGTCCAACCTGATGTCTAAACACTGATGTAATTTGACAGCAGAAATCTAACTGTAGAAACTTTCAAATAAACCAAACAGACAAAAAGTGCAAATCTAAAAAGAGGGTGAAGACATTTTGTGGAATTAGACCTTAAATCTTGGTTTCAGAAGAGACTAATACTTAAGAGCCTATGTCACAACTTTCAGCAAGATGTCAGGTACAGCTAATACAACATTTAATACTGATGCAGCTGGAATTGTACTCTTAGCAGTATCACCTATGTCAATCTAGAAAGGAAATAGCAATACAGAGAAGCAGCAACACAGTATGTCTTTATACTTATAAATGTAGTTGTGCTAGGACAATTTTCCAACAAAAACACATCCAGTAACCTAAATGGCTGTACTGATGCCAGATCTTCTATAGGAGACCAAAAGTTTCAGATGTCTTGGATGTCTGTAACACACCAGTTTCACTAGAATTTTGGCAGGTAATAACATTTCCAAGCCCATGTGTAAGCACCAGATCACATCTGAGAAAGCAAGATCTTAAGTTACCTTTGCAATGCAAAAATATTATTTTTAAAGCAGATGAAACGTATAAGAATTGGCAAGTTAAAAAAATAAGGCTGTCATCTTCAAAAGAAGAAAACTGAACAAAGCCATTCTGAAGATAAAATAACAAAAGTAGATAGAAATCTGAAATAATGCTGATTATGTTGGCAAGATTTCTTTTTATATAACCTACATTTATGGAAAATGGTAATGACAGGTATTAGCAATATGTAGAATGCTATCTGAGCGTTTGATCTGAGTCAATAGATATGCTGTTATCTCCATATATGTGAATAGATAAATTCAATAATTAATAGATTCTGAATTTCCTAATTTAGATCCCCCCCCGCTAGAAGCTTGGAAACTCCAAGTGACGGTAGAAGAATTCCTTACTTTATCTGACTTTCCCAAAGGAAAACTTCAGGTTAATTGATACAGTCTGTCACTTTTAGGGTAGTTCTGACTGCCCTGTCAGAAACACACTGGTGTGCCCATGCTGATAGATAACCACTCCAAGACTAATCTTCATGGCATCGAAGCCTTGATCATCTATCACAGGTTCAACAGTGCCCTCTGGCAATGTTGTATGTGGATTTTTCCTCTGGACATCCACAGCAGATTTGAGAACATGACATTAACATTTTCCTCCCCTTACCTAAGCCCATTTTCGCATCCAGACAAAATCTCTCCTATTGCTCACTTTATACTTGGGGAGGATCGTAAGCAAGCACCCCGGAGTATTTGGTGTTCCAGAACTGGCAGAATAACATAGGAACCAAAACTTGTATCAGCCATTGGTTCTGTGAGCCCTTCCTGATCTATGCCCCATCTAAGCATTTCTGGACTGTACTGAGCATACAATCGCAATAGTATTTTTTCATAGCAGAGACTAGGACTTCTATACAGTAAGAACACTGTACCCAAGGAAGATGATCAGAATGATGATTGCAGAAGATCTCAGTGTTACTCCTGCCATGAAGCCCTTCAGATCCAGTAAAATCTATACCTGTTGCTAGTGACTAGCCAACACAGAGACATCTGTGATTTCATGATGTAAAGATCTGAAGGACAGCTGAATCTCAGCTAATCATTAATGTAATTTCAATATCTGCATAACTTTATTTTTAATAGAGTAATAACAATGAAACAATTATGAGGTTTACAGATGGCTTCATATTTGGTATGCTCAAACAGCTATTTGTGTGCATTTCATCATTTTATTCTGCACACTTATTCATCCTTTGAATTAACAAAGTACTCAAACATTACTGCTGGCACACACTCTAACGTAGATTTCTGCCATGAATAAACACAAAGTGAGAACTAACAAATTGCCTACCAGCACGGTACCCTTGTTCTGCACTTTCCAGAACATCTGTAGAAGTCTGAAGGGCAGAAATCAGATCCCTGGAAAACAGTTTGCCACAGCTAATTCTTTATGAACAACAAAAAAAAGTCCTTTCACATGTTTAAGAAGGCTAGGAGATTGTTATCATTTCCTCTGCAAGTCACAAAGAGGTACTTTTAAGAGAATTCAGCTAGGGATTGTGCACTCTTAACTACTCTGAATAGTCAGGCCTTGGTTGTCTGGTTTAAATGATAATTAAAAACCTTAAAATACATCAGCAGGTTTTCCATTAACTCCCGATATTTCCCACTCTTTGTTTTTCATTTCAGATATGGTCTTCTGTTCACATTTATAGGCATCAGTAGGTATTTATTTTTATTTCAGATTCCCTGCATAAGATATTTTTAGGTTCTGAGCCACATTATGGCCTCAGCTGTGCTAATTTAAACCAAGGTACTCCATCTTCTTGAGTGAGCTCCCCTTAGCAAAGGTGTAAGCAAGACCTGGCTTTCATACCTGATCTGTGGTGCCCTGTAAACATCTCACACTGAGATCTCAAATAGAAATATTTGAGTGTTTGAAACACTGCTAAATATATATCTAAGTCCATTTCTGCTCAGGTTTTTACTGGAGTGCCATTTAAGAACTGTTTGGAGAGAGGAAAAAAAAAAGAGAAAGCTGGACAATTTGACCTAAGTTTCTAAATTTACCTTTTGACTGTACATTTTTCTTTAAATGTGCTGTGACTCAGACACGCATGCACTTGCCATCTGTGTACACAGTGGATAGCTACACACATTTCATGTGACCAGCCCTGTTTACTTTCTCTCTAAAACAGAAGAGGTCACTGTGTCTGAAACAAACCTGAACTTGAAGCCCCAGTAATAAGTAATGTGAATGCAAACAGACCAAGAGATCTCTCTCTGAAGTCAGCATGAAGCAGCTGATATTCCTCACTGCCCCCCTGCAAACAAGCTAAGTGGGAAGAGGAAAGCATTAATGCTCAGGAAGCCTGAATTGAGCCTGCAATCTGATAAACCCGAGGCTGCACAGAACTACCCTGCCTTTCCAGGTGACCCCACTTCTCCTTGGCACAATGTAGTGTTCTTAGTCCCCACTCTCAGAAAGGAGGGGAGAAGCTTTTATCTTCCCAGCTGTGTGAACAAACTCAGATTTACTTAGCAAGCTTCTGTGAGTCAAGCTAAATCAATGAAACATCAGCACTCAAACCTGATGCTTTATTTCCTTCAGTCTGAGGTACTGCTTGCTATGAATGTGATCTGGACCAGCACATGTGAGATTCTGAAGCAGAAAAGAAATGAAAACGGAATGTGATGGTACGTGAGATCAGCTCCATGCTGATGTGATAATACATTCAAAATTCTCATTTCTGTAGAAAGCTGACCACAGGCACTTCATCAATCAGTATTTCAATTTGTAATGTGTTCCGTATGGTTCTCTGTCATTACTTAATGGGGAACATCCCCTCTGAAAACATCTGACTCGGAGCTCTGCATCGAAAGAGCTGCTCATGTTTCAACCACGTTTCCCAGAAACTGAACACTCAGCAACATATTCATTTTAGTGACAGCCACTGCTAATGAGAAACAGCCATGCCTTCATCAAATCCTTTCCAACCCATAGAGTTTCATATTAAACAGGAAAGAAATTTCACTCATTTACACGATGACCAAATCGCTATAATCCCAGCTTCACCATCCTAAAGCTTATACTGCGTTGGTGTCTCTATGCATCCTTTCTTTACACTTTTTATTTCCCTCACCATTTTTCATCTCTCATTAGGCCAGTTGTTCTGACATGTGTTCTGCATATCAGGAACAGGAAGCTGGACAATGAGTCGCTGGGTTTATCAGAAGCTGAGAGCTAGTGGGGAGAAAAAAAAAATCAGTAAGTGCACCAGAAGTAAAAGGCTCACACAACAGCAATTGTGTTAGATCAGAAGGGCCTACAGAAAGCAATTAGAAAAGTTGAGTGCCTTTTATTGGAAAGCTAGATTATTTTCCTCTATTAGTCTCCTTTTTCAGGGGGTGATTGATCTCAAACCTGTTTTTGTTTTTTTCCTCCAGTGTTTTGTCATTGTTGTGCTTTGCTTCTAAATAAAAAGCAGCTATCCCAGACTGTAAGTTCCTAAGATATTAAACAAAAATTCAGCAGATCTATAACTCATACAAGTTGTGAAAAGTTGTGGGGTTTTTTTTTTCACAAAAATTTCAGTGTGCATGAGGGCAATCACTGTTGCAGAAGATGAGGTAGCAAAAAATGTACCTTCATTTGGAAAAGGTCTCTCTGCAGGTTATTCAGGGCATCCCTTTGAAATGGTTGTTAAAAACCCAATAATAAAACAGCTGGATGTTCAATATGTCACAGAGTTTAATCAGGAGGATTTCTGAAGGGGAAAAAAAAAAAAGTCTCACTAATCTATTAAGAATTATTTAAATCTGCCAACTACGTAGTGACAACAGATAATTTACCTCCATAATGAACCTGACAGAGGCAAAAGCAGGATAGCAGGCAGGGCAAAGCTGTGGTAAGAATGAGAGCAGCAGTTCTGCCAGCCCTAAAACCAGGTGGCTTGCTCCCTTGCACCCAGGGACATCAGAAGGATTTGTTCCAGGAGAAAATGATTGAAAATGGAAGGAAGGGTTTTCACAGTTACTCACATTTATGTTATGATATCGACCAAGGTAAAGTATATGGACTTTTGTTTTGGTAGGGTATTGTAATCAGCTGGCTAAATGCTATTAGGTCAAGGTCGGAGTTGAATTTTTGACTGGTATACCAAATTCAAAGCATGATTAATTAGCACTTTTCATTTCTAAAAACACAGGAACATATTATGTTTCTTCACACTAAGAAAGTTTACATTTTCCTCTTAGATTCATGGCTTCTAAGACTATGGTCCCTCCAGAAACTCAGCTTAGACTGAATTGCTCATACTTTTCATTTTCACCATGGAAACCAATTACAATGTGAGAGGAAAGAAATCCAAGTACAACACATGACAAAAAAAAAAAAAAAAAAGACCCCTAACTTGTTAACTTACTCACCAGGCTCAGATGGAAGAGACAGTAACTTCACTCATTGCAGTGGGAATTATTTAGGAGAAAAACCCTTAGAAAACACGTGGCATGGGAATCCAAACCTGAAAAAGTATCTCTAAAACAAGGATTGCAATATGTGAAATAGGAAGGCTTCAAGTGATTTGAAGTACAAGAAATAACTTAAAAGTTAATAATCCTCCTCCCTGAAGCAAAGCGACTGGGATAGGAGACGTGATAAAGACTAGGGTTAGAAATCAGAAGTTGCTTGAGCTAGAGAAAGGGACAAGCAGAACTAAAAGAGCGCTAGGGAGTGACAGGGCTGGATTCTCTACAGTAAAGTTATTTTAAATGGGCTGAAAGACAACTGAAAACAAACAAACCAACCCTAATTTATACTTTACAGGTGAGAGATATTACTATTATGTAAAATGAAAAACTATGAAGAGAGAGGAAAAAAAGACCAAGAAACAAGGTTATCTACCTCTCAGAAGCTTTTGTAAGTTTACATAAAGGACAGCTACTAAGATTCAAAACATGACATCACTTCACAGATGAAGAAAAATATCAAATGATAAGGAAAAATTGATGAAGATGTTTGTAGGTAGAATGATTTCTGGAAGCAGAGCAAAGGAAACAGTAACAAGAATGCTATCAAGGTGCATCCGCATTTATGGCAAGTAGAAGCTGAAGCCCATCACACAGCCTTGACCCAGGCAGCAGAAGCAAGCATCACCTACAGAAAAAAAGAGAGCAGACTGGGCACGCTTTAAGTTCTGGGCTAATCAGGTAACTTGCTCACCGGTGCAAATAATACAGTTGAAATTATGTTTTCTCCAAACAAGAAGCTGTTAGGAATCACAGCTGAAAATGACTTCTAGTGTATGCTTCACTGCACTGCTTATCACCCCAGTGACCTTTAAGTTGAATTCATTCAGAAAGTATGTGTTGTGTTAAATTCAGGCTTTTTTATTTCATCTTATCTTTTGGTAGCACAGAATGGCTTTTCCATGTGGGAAAGAGCTTTTAGTCTTTCTGCTTGCCTTATAACTTTGGGCTGTTTTGTTGGCTTTGGGTGGTCTTTTGGTGCCTTGTGAACACCCACCCACCAATGGGCCCACCATGGTCATAGGGTACCAACACAGGGAGGACCATGTGGACATCCCTGGCTCCTTCTGGATTTAAAACCATCCCAGGGAGAAATTTGAACCTTACTGACAGACCAAGGATGAATGAGAAAACAAAGCCTCTATAATGCCAAAAATAAGGAGCTACTCATTTTGCAGTTCTATGGCTTACACCTGCCAAGGGGAGCCGTGGTGGTGCTTGCACCAAAGTGTCTGCAGGGCAGCCAGCCCCAGCCTCCTGCTGCTACCACCCTCTTCCCATTGCTGATAACTAATGACCTAAAACTAATGACCGCTGTCACTGTATTCCCATTACTTATAACTACATGTTAGAGTTATTGTTGTTGTTATTAAGCTAGCAATAGGCTAAATCCCAATTTCCCAGCTCAGTTTTTATTCACACAGAATTATAATCAGCAGGCAAAACCTGGCTAAAGCGTTCGGTGCCACAATATAAGGACACAAAACTATTAGAGAACATCCAAAGAAGGGCTTTAAAGAGGGTGAAAGGTCTGGAGGGCAAGGTTTATGAGGAGTGGCTGAGATCCTTGGCTTTGCTCAGTGAAGAACAGAGGAGACTGAGTGGAGACCTCATGGCAGCTGTAGCTCCTCACAGGGAGAGAAGGGGCAGCGCTGAGCTCCGCTATCTGCTGACAGAGGCCTGAGGGAAAAGCATGGAGCTGCATCACGGGAGGGTCAGGTGAGGGTTAGAGAAAGGTTCTGCACCAGAGGGTGGTGGGCATGGCCTCAAGTTGCTGGAGTTCAAGGAGCATTTGGACAACACTCTAAGGCATAGCGTTTGAGCATTGGGTGGTCCTGTGTGGAGCCAGGGGCTGAACTCAGTGATCCTTGTGGGTCCCTTCCAACTCAGGATATTATATGAATCTATGTGATTTTTGTTCATATTTATCCTTCCAGAGCTACGTGGCTGCACCAAATCAAGGGTGACTCGTGTTTCCATTTGCAATTCAGCAGCTGCCTCCTACTGTCCCCCTGAATCAGCAGTTTGGATGAAGTGTTATTGCCATAGTCTACATCACTGCTAGAAAGAAAGAGCACAATTAATCAACCCTTCATTTCATAGCCTTATAAAACATTCTTGCACAAATAAGCCAGACAGCTTTTGTTTGGAAGGGATGCAATGAAATCCAAGAATTAGACTGTAAGAGGAATTTGCAGTGTCAAAAGAAAGTTAATCACAATCATTCTCTTCGCTTCTTCTGGCACAAATTTAAGAACTTGATTTGATATGAATTTAGTAAAGGAAAGAAGACTTGTTATGCTGAAGTGATCCTATTGCAGTCATAGCTGAACATTTAAAATAACTTTCATCTTTGACTTGTAAGCCTCTTGAGTTTGGAGCCCTATCATAAGCTAACATTTTAGGATGCAGCTTTGAGTTCACAAAGAGGTTTAGGGACTTAGTAAAGGAATCCTGATTTCCAACATATTAAATGCTCACTGTAGGGATCCGAGGCTTATATCCCATTATTAAGCCTGACCTTTAGCATGCCCTGATGTTCAGCACCCTTCACTGACTTTTGAGTCGGAATTTATGCCATGCTGCTTGTCATGTGTGACTAACATAGCAATGTGGTCGATTTTCACATCTTGTTATGTGCCCTCTGCATAAGAAGGGCTTTACAATAACTGTTATTAGTGATAAAAACAATAATCATCAGGCTAATTTATGTTATTAGTTATACAGAATTACAGGAAATTACTAAACAACACATCTGCCAATAAAAATTATGTGTTCCCCCAAAATACAAATTAATTTTAATACGTAAGGAAGATTGCTTAGTAACAGTAAAAAAAAAAAAAAAGGAGCCTCATTTATTATGATCTGCATACTTAAACACATTTCACAAATCTTATATTGCTTATATAATAAACTAATTTTATTTTTAAAAGTGACTTACCATTAGCAACCTTTTTACTGCATCAATACAGATGCCATTGAATATGTTCAATTATTTAATACATTTTTCAAATTAGTTAATATATGTCTCAACGGACACAAAGAAAGAAAATACAAAATTGGAAAAATGCAGATCAGTATTTTCTTGCCTACCACCGCTCTACTGATTAGAAGCTTATTCCAGAGAACGTACAGATTCCTGCACCGTATTTTCATGATATGTTAAATAAATGTTAAAGACCGGTGTTATATTAATATCTTAATAGTTTCTTATTCTGTTATCCTTCCATAGACACTAAATAAAGTGACATGTACAGGCCAATTTATTCATTTATACAGAGGTCAGTAGAAGATAACCAAATTATGGCAAAAAGCCCTGTTGTACTTGATGGGTGTACATATATATTTGTATATACACATATATACACACATTTTTATTTTTTTTTAACATATAGGCAGCTCAGTACTTCTGATGCCTTTTAATCATTCTATTCTATTTTTAAAATACTCAGGTATTTTAAAAAAAACAAGTGGTGTTATGTGCTTTAGTTAGATAGGTGTCAATTAATAAGCATTATTAGAATTCAAAACATAGCACTTTCATCTCTCTTGAATCGTTCCCCGAGTACAACCCTTGTTTGAATAATTCATTACAAGCAAATAAAGTAAGACCATAACTTATTTCCAGACATGTTGCATATTTGTTCAAGACTCTCACTGTTTCAAAACTGCTTTCCTTTAATATATATATATATTTAATTTTAAGTATACCACGTTGGCTTTGAGTCGGGAAGCTGACACAGAAATCACCCCTCTCTGCAGCAGCCTACGATGGTATTTGGCTATACACACAGCTGCTGGAGCAGCTCTTTGTGAGTGTTACCAGGGGATGCCCACAGAAAGCCTGTTTGTGCTTTATGGGAGGAGGGAGGGCTTCTCTACAGTCATTCAAATGCATTTTCTGCTAATGTTGTACAATCTCCTTCCAACTTTTGAATCTCCTGGCACATTTTTGTGCTCCCTGTTGACCTCATCTTCATATAAAACATGACTTGGAGAAAGAGAAAACAGGTGGAGGCTCAGTTTTAGTGTTTCCCATTCTGCCCGTACTCTTTCTTCCCACCCGGCTGCCCTCCTTCTCCCCCTTCCCTCCCCTACTTCAGTTACTCAACAAAAAGCAACAAGTGAAAAACTAACCAGGGAAATACCTCACGAAAAAAACATTCCATGGCACCCTCTCCCCAACACATACACACAAAAGCCAGCCTTAGTGATAACCACGGCTTAGTAATAACCACAGCCATCCAGCAAATCCTAAAAACCCGACGTAATGACCATAGAAAAGTGTGAAATGCTAAACCGTGTTATTCAGTTAGTTCTTGGCAAAACAGTTTTAAAATAAACAGGTTTGACATCTGATTACAAATACTTTATTTTTCCTTTTTTGTTGTTGTTGTGTTTCTTTTTTTTCCCTCTTTCTCCATTTTCATACTGAAAACGAATTATATTCAGAGCTCTCTGGTGCATAGATAAATGAGAGCAAGCATATTTTTAACTTGATTACACTCCGCAGTGATGTATAGAGGCACATAGCTACAGTAAGTGATTCCATGAGGAGAGAGGGGGAGGGAGGGGAAAGCCCTCCGCGGATATGATAAGAAAAGCTGGGATGAATTGTGGGCTCTGTTCTCTGTTATCCAAGGGTGGCTAGCTGCTGCTGCACTAAAGGCCTTTATTCCCTGCCTGTGGGAAAGTGGTGGGCGAAGGCTGTGTGTTCTCAGTTACACTGCACATGCAGATTTTAATTAGCTGGATTAAAAACAAGACCGTATCATGTCCTTTAGCAGTATTCTATCTAGAAACAAAAGATTTTCTTTCCTGGCTTCTGCAAGCAGCACAGTAGACCATTAATTAAAAAAAAAAAAAAGTCATGGCAGTTTAAGATGAAAGGTCACACATGATAGAAACTCTATGTGAGGGGGACATCGTGTTTATCTCTGTGATAAAGGAGCTCTGTCCAGGCAGGTCAGCACAACATGCCTCAGCAGTAGGAAAATATAAACATATGGGGTGGATAGATGGTGGAGTGGGGAGTTTGGCAAAGCAGGTTCAGTAATGGAAGGAGAGAGGGTAGGAAGGAAGAAAAAAAAGAAAAAAAAAAAAAGATTTCTTAGAGGGAGAATATAAACTGAAAGGATCCAGCTTTAAAATAGACAGTGAGGGTCAGAAAGAGCCTGAGATGGAGCCTGGGGTGATGGCTGCATAGCATTGCTCAGCGTCTGTGTGTTGTGAACAAGGGCCAGCCTGTGCTGGACCCTGTATAAGAGGCACCAGCCCCATCTGCACAGCCATAGGGTTCTGATAGGGCTTGGCAATACCTGCACTTGTGCCCACAGAGAGGGAGGGAGATCTCAGCCCTGAGTCTCTGCCTAATCCCTAATCACTCCCATGCTGGAAGGTGTCTGGGTTGAAATTCTTTTGTTGTTATTTGGGCCACTACAACTAATGCTGGTTTTGTTGTTTTAAAACGGAGGCCCAGACTCACCCCCCGTGAAGACCAAAGGAATCTGCACATACTTCCAAAGGAGTTAGCAGCTCTCTACTCCACAGCCTCTGAGACTTTACCCTGGAATGCACTGAGCGCTTTCTGCACCACCGATATCAATGTGAGGGAGATTCAAGTCTTCTTGGTTCCTCTCAAGATCATGCTGCATAAATAAACACATAATGGCCTTGCAAGCTGATGCAGTAGTCACTGTAGGTCTGAGCAGGGTCACTGCCATATGCAAGCAACCACAGGAGAGTGCTTCAGACTTGGGCGCAACAAAGCAGAAACAGGAAACCAAAGGAAGAAAATGTTCCTCTTCTACTTTGCTGAAGTTGAATTTCACTTCACAGAATCACTGAATCATTTGAGTTGGGAGGGATGCTTAAAAGTCATCTAGTCCAACTCCCCTCCACTGAACACCTACAGCTATATCAGGTTGCTCAGAGCCCTGTCCAGATTGGCCTTGAGTGTCTCCAGGGATGGGGCATCCACCACTTCTCTCGGCAACCTGTTATCAAAGTCCAGATCAGAAAAAAAAAAAAATATATATATATATATATATATATAAATTTATATGTAAATTAGTTTTATTCTTTCTCCATAACGTTTTCCTTAAATAGGATTCACACATGTACATGTTGAGCTTCATAGCCTCTTTTATGAGACTGATCCATGAATAGGTCAATTAAGAAACAAAGAGGCTTTTTAACCTAAAAGGAACATTGGGTGAAAGCCCACAATCAAGTTCTCATGGTTCTGCAAGGTGCTGCACATCAAATGACTGAATTAATTGACAACACTCATAGCCTGTAGAAAACCCAAGGCAAAAAAGCACGTTTGCTTAGATGTTGTTGAAATCAGTACTTGTCAGCTTCAGTAATTCAATCATCTGTTTGAGCCTCAAGAAAACTAAAGGCTAGTGCTAGAAACCAGAAACCTTCTGGATAAAACAATACTGTTTTTCATTTAGAGCAGAAATTTGGTATAGTGGTTACCTACCTCACAAACTGATAATACAGCGATTAAAACGTCTTCATTCTGCTGCTGCTGAGATCACTGGAAAAACATGGTTTAATTGAATACATGCAGGTCATTTCTGTAATACAGCATGGCTTAATGTAATCATTTTATACGATGAGTTTTTTAAATCAACTTGATCTCCACTACCATTTATCTTTAAAATAGAGAAAAAGATAATAACATGAATTACCTGATTCCTATTCATATTGCTGCAGGCAGAAGTATGGCATAGTAAAGGATAGTTTTACATGGGTTAATTGGGGTACCAGGTGCAGAGAGTTAGCTCTAGAAACAGAGCAGGAACTCCCCACATTAGCACAGCCATCCCTGTAGAATACTTCAGGCTTACACACACCCTCCCTCTGTGCTACACTGAATGTATCCTGACACGGGGGTGAATGCACTCATGTCCATTTCACAGAGTTTAAAACAAATTCCCTTCCTAGATTTGTGAAGAAAAAAAACCCACAGAAATAAAAGGGAGTTTTATGCTCCCGTCAGTTTAGTGTGCTTATGCACCTGGTGTGTTTGTGTCTCAACACCTTGTAGCTTTTAACTCTTTATCCAAATGAGGTGTGGAATCACAGATGACCTAAACTACCTTGCTCAAAGGCACTGGAGATTGTCTGCCAGGAAAGAGAGCTGAAGCTGGCTTTTCCAGAACCTCTGCCTGTTTCTTAACCCAGAGGATCACTCAAAATTAACAGCAAGTTTTGGTCAGGCAACAACCCAATTTCATTACTCTATGAGACTGAAAAAATGTTCATTTCACTATTATTTTGGTAATAGCCAGAATGAGGGGAAAAAAAAGAACATAAATATGAAGGAAGTGAACAAGCTAATAATTATACCTCTCAATATCTTCTGATCACTGAGGCCAATAAAGGTTTTCTGTTGACTTTTGCCATTGTGACTGAGGTTTCATTCTGACAGTAATAAACTTAACAGGACCACTGAGGCATATGGATGGTTTTGTGCCTACTACTAAATTGGGTCCTGGCATAATTTTAGTTCATTCTAGCTTGCATTCTTCCAGGCAATGTCAAAGCACAGTTTGGGTATTAGCCTGTATCAGGGGACCATCTCCAGTAAAGATTTTGGATATGGATACTGTGATTTGGAGAGTAGTAACAGCTGTGTTACTGCAAGCTCTTTCTTTCCTGTTGGTTTCCAGGAAAAAGCTCTAACAATTTTATTTCATAGTTTAGATGTAGTTGGTGTGTCCGTTTCTTTCCAGTATTACCAAAGCCAGCTATCAATTCTCAGTCCAAATATTGGCACCGTGACATGGCATTCAGCAGGGTGGCAGGACTAACATCATTTGACCACACAGTTCTCACAAATGCAAGACAGTTCATTACATTTTAAAGAAGAACACTGTTATTTGGGAAGGGGATTGAAGCAGAGCTATGATTAATAAACAAACCACGATGTAAAATGATACAAACAATTGAAGAATGAATAGTCCATTTTGTTTCAACTAATTAGGGGCTAGGTGCCCGTAACTATAAAGCTGTCTATGAAGTAAATAAATATATATCCGAGTAGTCTTTTTTCTAAATACAAACTGTGATGTTTAAATTAACAACATTAAAAACACAAATTTTTGCATATCATATTAAAAAATAGGTAGGTTCTGAATAGAAGAAAACAATCGTTTTAAACAAAGACCTTCTCATTTAAAGCAATAATGATCAACATGTGGCTTACATGTAGTATGTGGCAGCTGCAACAACATTCATATCTGTGTGCCTGTTCTCAGGCATAGCAAAAAAAAGTGTTGAAAACAGTAGCATTCCTCATGGATTTGCTCCAGATCCCACAGAAGTCAGGGAGAACCTACTCTCCATGCTTGCTTTCACATTTGGGCAGCATAGTAAATGTTGAACTAGCAGACCACAACTATGAGGCTCTCTTCCAGCAGCCAGGCACATAAGAAACATTTCGAAGTCAGCATTTTGGGGGGAAAAAGAAAGCAGTAGAGAGGTGGCACTGCAGCCACCTGGTTCCTTCAGCAAAGTCTGTCTTGCATTAACCCTGACATCTACAAAGGCCCTGAAGCCTCCAAGATGTATCAGATAAATAACCATAAATAACCAATAACTCCACCATAGTGGAGTTTTCTTTTGGCGGAGTTAAGTGGGGGAGTGTATGTTTTTGCTTACTGTTACCCTTAATGTAATGCCATAAACCACACTATCCCTACTGGAAATATTCTTAACACAATATCAAATTATCACAGTATGAACCTGAGTTTTGGATGAGCTGGCCTGCATGTTCTAGAAGGATAGCTGGGAACTGAGAACAGTGACATCTCCCAGGAAACAAATTACTCTTTTCACCTCTGTGCTGTACTTCTGATGCTTCTGTCCCACTTCAGCTCATGTTATGGTGAAAAGGCAGGAAGCAGGGTAGCTGATCTTTTCTCCAAAGAGCATCACCATTGTACTGGGTAAGAAGACAAAAGTACTGGCTCGCAAAGAAGATAAGGTCCTCCTACAGCAGCCCAGTGACAGACCAGATCCTAAGAATTGTGAAAGGTGAACTGTAGCAATTTGAAAGTTACATCAGAGGGACAAAAAAAGCACATGTGCACACAACACCAGTTTTTCCATATCTTCAATGCATATGGGCTGAAGTTCCTAAAGAGGGGCTCCAGGAGGTATGGTTGTGAAGTGGATTGCAAGTTACAGAATCACAGAATCACAGAATTATCAAGGCTGGAAAAGACCTAGAAGATCATCCAGTCCAACCATTACCAAGTCCATCCTGTTTGACGAGTTTAGCTTTCCTATAGAAAAAAAAATATTTTGTGTCAACATGAGTCAAGGTAAGAACATGGATCCTCATTCCTTAATGAGGTGTATTCACTCGACCATTTCCACCATCTGCTCTACACGTAGGAAGCCAGGGTGAGGTAGGAAGAGGCCTGCAATGGGACATCACATCAAACACTGTGACATGAAGAAATGGTCTGAAGAAATGGTAGTCTATTGTGTGCAAACTTAAAATCACACTTAAGAGAGGTTTACCTCCTGGTAAACTAATTTCTAAGCAGTTTCTTTAATAACTATCTGTTTTGTTGTTGGGTGTTTTTTCATTTGTTTAGTTTTTATATCTGACAGCATTTTAAGTTAAGAGTGTTCCATAAAAAAATACACACCAATATGAACCCTGGAGCCTCTAACCTTCACATTAAATTCAAACCCTTGATTTCAAGAGGACCTTGATACATAAGTCACTGAAAAAAAAAAAAAAAAAAAAAAAAATCCAAACCATACCATAACTGATACTAAATCATACAAATATCAAATGAGAGACGTAAATCTGAGACCTTTAGGGTCTCAGACCCGATAGTACTGTGGTATGCACAATGCAAACAAGATTTGCTCCCAAAGACCTGGCACCAGCATTACTATTGTATAACACAGCTTTAAACCTACTCTGAAGCAACGTTGTAAATCAGGACTCATTCCACCAAAGTCAATGGAGCTAAGTGACCGTAAAACTGGTATGAGAAAGAAATCAGGTTGTTAACCTCTAAGTAGAGCTTGCACTCCTCTCACAGCCTCTATTGGGTCAGGCTGTATTTTATTCATTCAGAGTGTGAAATGAGAGCCTCAAGCCAGGAAATGAGTATTTGATTGCAGTAAAGCTATGCTTGATATAACTTAATGATACTAAACTTTTAGCATAAACTTCTTGACCCATCTCCAACAACACTGCCTAAATTGGAGTGGAGGTGTCTGATTCTAACCTCAAACAGCAATTCACACCATTGTCTGCCTACGCAGTCTAATGATACAAGAACTGAAAAGCAACTACAGGCTTCCTTCTTTGACCTGGAAGTTCCCAAGACATTTCCCCAGAAACACTTAAGAATCCCCCAAGGAAACAAGAAAAATAACTCATCTATCAGATAGGGGTAGGAGATGATAGCTGTAGAATTCTGGTCCTTGCTCTCAGGAATAACCTGACCACTATAACTGAAAACAGGAAACTGGGGCCAAGAACTGGAACCTCAGAACATCTACTATACCATCCATGTTTTAAACATGGGCTTTAATTGGTGTTTTATTCTTCAGAAGATAATTGCTACTTGAATTCTGAGTGGGCTGAGGTGTTTAATATTCAGTGTTGGCTGACTGGAAGGGACTTATCCCTCAGGAGCACTCAGGCACCACCTTTGCACTGTAGGATTAAAACACATAGGTATGCAAAGTGCTATCTAAAGTGCTCCACAGAGGGCATAAAAATAGTCTGAATTCAGGTAAAGCAGCCCTACGTATCCATGGGTCAGAAGAATAACCGCTCTTTACAAGGGAACTTAAACTCATGTTAATGCTCAGTAGCAGACAGCAGACAGAACATACATCATCTCTGATCCCCTCACTCCCAAAAGGGCATAGCAGAAAGAAAGTTCCACAGGGGCTATCCGATGTGTAAAGAGGTCCTCTTCATGAAGAGTTTAGGTCATGGAGGATACTTCTTCAGTTTGGAAAAAGGAAGAGTGATGAGAATTTGGCATGAAATTATGACCAAAATAAAAGGAAACAATATTCTGGAAACTTTTATCACGTCTCATAAAAACGAGGAAGATATAGTAGGAAAACTGAAGCATGCCAGACCAGGGAGATTAGGATGTGATTTCCTTTCATACAGCTACACAGCATTACAAAGGTTACACTCTAAAAAATACAAAATACAATTAGGTAAGTTATTTTAAAAGACCTATAAATGGCTACTGAGCAGAGAGATAAGGAGTTCTTCCCTTTTTCTTTCTTTGCATGCATTCTGAAGGTCTGATCATTCACTCAACTCGGAAGAGTTCCTGTCTTTGATATCATTTCAATAATTTTGTAAATTATTATTAGAATAAATAATAAATTATAATTCATCACAATACAAGGTTATATAGAAAGACAGTAGATTTACATACTTATCCAGAGGAAAAGAATGTTAACTAGAGGTTATGAAACTGCTACATCCAGATCTGGATTTTAAGTTATTCACTGCTGAGAGGCATCTGGAACATATTTAATGATTAGTGTTATTAGCTTTATGTTATGTGATAATGTGGGATTGTGTGCAAAAGTCAGTCAGAACGCAGCTCCTGATTTCTGATTCCTGGCTACACTGTAATTTTAAGGCATTTATTCATACTGTTTGTTTTTGCCCCTGGTTTGGCTGGAAAAGTACAAAAGAGACATCTAAAATATTTTAAAAAGTCAAAGAAAATACATAGCTTATATGTATGTATTCGCCAAAGAGATGTATGAAAAAGCAAAGGTAATACCTACATTTTTGTAACTGCAGCCTATAAGCATCTGTCACTGCACAGAGGGGAGGAAGTTGCCAGAAAAAAAAAACCCTGGCCCAGGTTAAGTGAGTGTATTTCAAGGGTTTTGCTGAGCTTTCACCCTGGCTGCCAGGCCACCCTGGCACCAAGTGCTCTTTCCACAGTGTTTCAGTTTCTGTTTTCTCCAGGTGGTAAGGAGCTTTCTGTTTTATCAGGGGGGAAATCTGGGTTTGGCAGGCACAAAAAAAAAAGTGCTGTTCACTTTCTCTGGGAAATGTAAACAGCATCACACCCAGCCAGCAGCACCAGTTAGTGTAACAGCAGAGAAGGAGGCTGTTCATATCATTTCGCCTCTCTAGGGGCACATCCAGATGAAAGTAAAATAATTCGTTTGAAAAGGCTCATCCATTTCTCCTGCTGACATAAAGACCTTTGTTTTATTTCAAGGGCTTTTAAGATTTCTGCTTCCCATTTTTTTATTATTTAAAATTAAAAAAAAAAAAAAAAAGTAAAGAAAGAAAGAAGGAAGGAAAAAAAGAAAATAAAGAAAGAAAGAAAGAAAGAAAACATAAAAAAAAAAGATGCTGCAGTATAAAAAGCAGCAACCCTAAAAGCATTCAGAGAGAGTGCAGTAGTTTCAGCCTTCTGTTTGTGTGATTCCAATAGGTGTATTTAAATGTAAATGCTAGCCTTTCACCCCTGAGCCACCTATTCTTGCAGCCAGCAGAAAGAGAGCATTCATGGTATAATGTCTTTATGAGGACAGATCTTATACTTAATTTCTCATGTGAATCAAACTCTTTTATAACACATTTTTGCGAGATTAAAAGAACAATATTAGTCTAGTGGCTCAGCAGCCAGATCACTGCCCCGTCACATGGAACCTTGGGTTCAAAGGGATGGCAGGCTGCTTGGCTAGGAAGCAAGGGGCTGGAGCTGCTTGCTGGGCAGCTCGCTCTGCTGCTGCCACTGAAGCATTCAGCTCTGCACTGAGTGCTCCCTGGGGCAGCCAGGGCCACCCTCCCGCCAGCTCCTGCCTGGAAGCCTCGCAGAGAGCCATTGGGAAAAGGCCTGAAAGCCCAACTCTTCCAAAGCCATCTGTGCAAGCTTGTATTTGCACAGTGAAGAGGATACTCAGGAAGAAGGAAGATTCTTCAAACAGCTGTGTCCGCTGTCCTGAGGCCCTTTGCCCAGTTCCACCACAGCATGTGCAGGTGACCTGACCCATGCACATGGCATGCGGGTGGCAGCTGGGACCCACAGCAGAAGACAACATGGCTGTGGTTGGATCCAGCCCGGATCCTTCTGTGCCAGGGAAGATCCCCACTGAAGCACAGGGCAAAGCCCCAAGTGCTGAGTGTTAAGAGACTGATTTCTTTCGCACAGAAAAAGAGCCCATTCAATTTGGCTAGACAAACTGAAAATTAAATTAGTTAAGCATAGGCCAGGCCAATTGTTTTATCATACTTTTCCTCCTCTGAACCAAAATAAGGTTTGTTTTTTCTTTGGAATGACTTTTACTTTCTCTCCGTGCAAAGCGCTTCACCATCACACCACCTCAATGCAACACCACATGGTTTGTGGCATGGCCTCAGGAAGGCTGTAAGATGTCTGCATTGTACAATGCTGTAAACTTGGCTCTGCTGGGTACTAGAATTATCACTCATTTTGGGATGCTGCTCAGAGGGCACAGTGTTAGGGGTCTTTGTGCAGCGTGACATTTAAGTGCTTAACACTGTGATATTTTTCTCCTCAAAGATTTTAAGTCCAAGTCCAAGCCATGCTATTTTCCCCTTCCTCCAGCCATATGATGCCAGACAGAGATGCTTGTGTGTGCTGCATGTGTGAGCCGTGATGTCAGAGAACCCCACTTGTGCCCTTCCCTTCCACTTCCCTTTCCCCTGCTGCACAGCGTGTGTCTTGCTGTGGCACCAAGCACATGAAAACCAAGGGGAAATAGCCTATTATTTTAGGAGGTGCAAGACCAAGCACCTGGAACAGTGAAATTCTTGGAGAACACTTCTGTAAATGTTTTAAGCTGTAATATATTAAACAATTAAGAGGTGTTGGTATTTCTGTGCTCCAGGGCTTCTGAAAAGGGAAGTCCCCTTTAAAAGCACCAGAGTGGAATGTGTATGGTCATGCTCTTTAGAAGAAAAACTACCTCATTTTTTTCTCCCTTTCAGCAAAAAAGGAGTTTCAGCTGACTTGCTCTTTCAGCTGAGGAAATGAAGCCAGATTATTTCAATGCTGTTTTAAACAGTTAACTCTTTAAAAAGTCCAAAGAATAGAATCAGTTGTCTTGAAAGCTCTACTCACGTAATTTAGACAACAGTTTGGCTAATAACCTTAATATGCTGCTTGTATACCTGGGACTGTCAGCACTACAGGTTACTACAGGTTAATCAGAAAACTGCTGATAGCAGCTGCAACCGCCCCCTAAGAAATCCAGAATCTATTATGTTTTTGCCTCTGTTTTCCTGAATACAACAAATCAGTGTCTGTGCACCATCTAATCAGCCTAGAAAGATAAGAACTGGTGACTGACAATTCTTAGCTGAGAAAATATTCAAAATTTAGCATAGCTAATGGCAGCTTAGTTAATTCTTAGAAAGCTCTTATCCATGTGCTTAAAGTACATGAGTACAGAAAGTTCTCTTATGCAGGTAGGCAGGGAGGCCGTCACACACAGGACACATGTAGTATGTAATTACATCTGTATATACATCAATTCAGACTTGCTTTAGGAAACTTTAATAGAAACAATTAAACATTCATCTACTGGTCCCTATAACATCAACAAGTGCACAGAGACTATGGAAAAAAATTAGAATTGTCTGGTCGAGTTTTTGATAGAATACATTCACAATCATTTTCACCAAAATATTTTTCTGACAAGAAAAGTATTAACAGAACCTAAAAATGAACAGAGGAAAATGCCTATTTCAAGTTCCTTGTAAGAAAACAAATACAGGAATTGGCAAATTCTGTGAAGCTTTAGCTCTGAGGTAATTACGGCAGGCTTTTGCTTTAATCACTTATTTCGGGGAAGCCCATCAGATTAATGAGGGGAAAAAAAAATAGTATTAAAACTTAGTGAGTTACTGGAATTTTCTGGAACTAGAACTATACAGATGGTCTGCAACATATTTGTATAGGAGATGCCCGACTGTTGATGGGTTTCCAACTATTATAGTAGCATAGCGAGAAGGCAGATATTGGGCAGTGAGCACTGAGCAACTGTTGTCACCGAGCCTTCCCTTCTTGGCTGCTTCCCCACTCGCCCAACGAGCAGTTTTGGTCTCCCAGAGCAGAGACAAAGGTTGCTTTGGAGAAGCTGGGAAGCCTAAGAACACCATGTAGATTTAGGGCTGGATAGGAGGTATTGTCTGGAGGCCATGCCCATTACTCATCCGCTGGCAACGGGCTCTCTTCCTTTTGTCTGGAAAGACGGTAAACTTTCAATGCCATCTGAAAACAGAAGGCCTTTCACGAACTGCAAGAACTCTGCCATCTCAATCATGTGAAAATATTGTAAACACTTTCCCAGCCCCCATTCAGCTGTCCGAAAAGCAGAGCTAGAAAATACAAAACAAAACAGGAAGGAAAGAAAAGGGTGTGCGTTGCACACTTCGTTTCAATTTCTGTATTTATTCTTGGTAGGAATTTTACATGGAATATTCTTTTTTTTTCCGTTTAACATTAGTTAACAGGGTTCAGTATCTATGATGAGGAAAAGGCAGTTAAAAGCCTACTCTATGTTTTATTTAGAGGGAAAAAAAATCCATTACCCAACAGTTTCTCTCCAGCAGAGCTCTCATATTTCCTTACAGCCCCTGCAAAAGTAGATTTCAAACATTCTGTGGGACTTAAGTTTCTCTTTCAATGCTCAGGTTGACCCACCCCAGTGAACTTTTCCCAGGACGGTCTTCCCTCCAAACTTTAAAACAACAGCAGTGCTGTATTACTGGCATATCTTAATATATATAATTTCAGCTCCAGGATCAGAGTGGGAAGCGTTTCAGAAACAAGAATATATTCAAATAACACGTGTGTGTGTATGCATACGTGCTTACATGTCTATCAAACATAGAATGTATCAAATATACTTTTGCATAGTTTTCACAAATTTTTTAACTGCCTTCCTGATTGCACCTTCTAGGTAGGCTGTGCTGGTGCAATATCCCATACAGTGCGTGGTGTGATTATGTAAAAGTAACATATATCCTTGCTGAAAGAGATATGCTCAAGTTACTGAAACCAGTGACTACCTGAAGTTTCATCATAACTTTGAACCACAGTAATGCATTAGAGCCTGGCTTCTTCACTATTTCAGGTATAAGGCTTTGATTGCTGCTAATCAATTTAATACTGGAGAACAGCACAGAAAAATAACTAGGCAGATAGTAAATAGGAAATATGTTTTGTTTTCTTCTGCAGAAATCCCACTCCAGAACAAGATCTCTAGCCCAGGCTGGTCCATGACCCAATCCTCAAAACAGCAGAATCAGGTACTGCAGGTGAAACTGGATACATTTGTTGACTAGTTTTGCTACATAAACAAAACACAAATGTGACAATGCACACCAAGTGAAGCATAAACCTGCGTACATTCAAGAGCACTCGGTGCTCTGTTCTCCACCAGGTTCGACCCATTTAGCCCAGTCATGTCCAACCTGTTGTCCGTAGGCTGCATTAGGCCTTGGACAGCTAGTAATGTAGCCCCACAAGGTTGTAAACTTTTAACAAGATTATGTGATTTTTAGTGATATTTTTCAGGAGGCAGTTCTCTTCACCATTTCTGAGTACACCTATTGTGCATCAGAATGACCTATTTAAGATTTTTAGAGGTCCAGCATTTGAATTCCATACCCCTCAAAAAAGAATGTATATTAATATGCCTGTAAAGTCACTTAGACTTTCTATATGTACAGTGAGAATACACACTCATAGGTTAAAGAATGAGGAAGGGTATTTGCCAATAACTGAAGCAGGGGCTGATAAGCTGAAATATGCTTTAAATTCACAAATTCATTCCTTGAGGTTGCCTTGCACATGCTATCTCAATATTTCCCTCCTACCCCCTCCATTTTATAAAAAGAAGCTGTAATAAATTAGAATTTTATGAGTCTCCAAATAAAAACCTTCACTAAAATTGAAAACAAAACATGGACGTAGAAGCATATGGAAAGCTTATGAGAGGGGGCAATAAAAAACCTGTCCCACTCTTTCTTGTTTTTTTACAGACCAAAAATTACAAGAGACAGATGAAGAAGTTTGCTGTACAATACTGTACAGGCACATCTCCCAGAAATGAGATATTATAGTTTCCTTAATCATTCCTCTGATGCAAGTTAGCCTAAGAATAACTATTCTTAAGATCCATTTTCTGACTTTCTTCTTAAAATATTTCAAAGTTATATATGGAAATGAGATACCTTTCTGCTTTGATCCTTAGCTTAAGGGTAACCAAGCAGAAATGGCTTCCTGGCCTTTCATAGAGTTTTCTTTGGAATTGAACACTGGGCCCTCTGAATTTTGTTACTAGCTTTTTAAGAGTTTTATGGGATAAAGGCAGGGGTTTTATTTTACTCATTTAATTATTTATGTCACCTTTATTCCAAGCCTCAAATGATTAATTCTGGTCACTATATACACAGTTTTATTTCAATCATTTTTTTTCCATCATTTCTGCCATCATTACCATTCCTTTCTTCCAGGATAGTGTGGGTACGGGATTTTGTTCAGCTAAGTGATGGAGCGGCTATTAAGGATTCTTTTGCTTTGTTTTTAAATACAGTACTCCACATTCCAGACATTTCTACCAGACACAGTGGTTTGGAACTGAAGACCACTGCAAGCAATGAAGTTTGGGTCTATATCTAAATTATTGCAAAATACTTAGAGAGCTTTTCAGATCACCCATTTCTAAGTTGGCCCAAATTTGGGGGCTAAGCAAAGAGGATATTTGTGTAACATCTTAGATCAGTAGTGAGAATTCTGTTGTATATTTTGTTCTATGAGAATAATTAGATTCCATGTTCAGTGCCTAAGACCTATAAAATGCTAATTTCCATTTACAGAGGACAGAAGTGATAGCAGCCATATGCAGATATTACTCTACTGGCTTAAAAGTATATTGATCTGACATTTCTGGTAAACTGATCATTTGTGAAATGGTTAATGGAGGCAAATATTAAGTTACCCTTGTTTCTGATATCCAGTTAAACGTGTGTTCAAAATATGAGCAATAGATGGCAAGGGTTGCTCATCATGCCCTACCCCTCAGCTGTTAAAAGTAAATGAATTCTTAGGAAGTGATCAAATGAAGGTGAGAACATTCCATATCAGAGTGGGGGAAGTGTATTCACAGACTAGACATGCTTTTGGTCTGGGGAGGTAGCATTCGCACAGAGAAGTTGCTATAAAGACTTTGTACCCTACAAATTCACTCAGGCTTTGAATCAAGAACATCTATACATAGCACATGAAGAATATCTGAAGTGATCTGGGTTTTTTTTTATCTTTCTTTAGATATAATCTTGATGAAATTCAGGAGCTCTCCCCTAAGTGAGCTATGACTTAAACAAACATCATGGAAATGTCATCCTCTCTAACAAAACAAAACAAAACAAAATCAATATTGTGCCACACAATTCACTGAGACCTAAGTGGCACACTGCTTTGTGGTAGCTGAGAAGAACCAATACTCTCCTGTCTTCCGTCATTATAGAGAATAATAATAAAGAGGAAGAAAAGATGCTTTGACATTGAACGGGATCCTGTCTGAAGTCTATTTCATTAGAGTTTTGAATGTCCCTTGATTTTCTGCCTTTTCCTTTTTTGGCTCCAACCCATTTTTCCCGCTGTACAGTTACACTGAATTATTTCAAGAGATTCTCCTTGGATATCTACAGAAATGGGGCTACTTCACAGTTTTTATCTGTTTCCAGATATTGAACGTCCACACTGTATTCAAATAAATCAAAGATAGGCCATCTGAAAAACTCAGCTATTGAACAAACATGAACTCTTCACATCTCTCAAAAGCTATAAAAGATGAACTTCAGCAGTTTATCAGGTTAATATTATTTAAAAGTTAAATTTAATGTAAAGGATTTGAAAGTAATGAAAAAAGACACGTTTTCATTTCATTTTACAGCTCCTGCAGTCTATGTTCTGACTTTCTCAGTTCTGGAATCCATTAATAATGGATATTTTTTTCCACCATAATTATTTTGTCACACAACATACTCATACCTACGTACCGTCACAAAGAGGAATGCTACAAGGAAAATCAAACTGCTCTAAGGGTCTCTTAAGGTCTTCTGGATCACAATCCCAAACAAATATCCTTATGAAGAATGGCACCTAACCAGACTTCACACCTTTCTATGGTGTTTTCTATGGTGGTATTAACTGGCAACAAGTCCCCTTCTGAGACACAAGGCACTCCCAACTAGTGTGTGAGGGAGTAGCATCTAATACAGGTCTGAGAACTCCTCCCCAAAGGAGGCTGGCTAGAAGTGTAGCTTTGTGGACATATCCCACAATTCCCCATGGCAAATCCTGCCTTTTTATGCAGTTTATTTTGCTTGCTGCCCTGAACATCTATATTTCCCCCACTCCTCTGTATGGGAGATGTAAGACAAGTCTAAACACAGCTGTCAAGTTCTAAAATCAGCATCAAAGCTCAGTAAAAGCAAGAGAGAAAAACAATATGCTTTGTTAAACAATACTGCCTCAGATCTTAAAGGGTTATACAATGAAAGTAATACCCCCTTTGAGTTCTGTATATGGCACGCATTACCTAACATCCTTAGTCAGAACCCCACTGTTTATGAGGTGATGAGAAAAGAATACAGCTCCCTCTTGTCAGTAGGATATCTCTACTGCCCTGCAGGAAATTTCTTCCTTATATTTCAGATGTATTGAATCTTCTGGACTTTAGAAAAGCAAAACATGCACTGTGCCCTCTGGAGCCATCACCTTTCTTGGTCGGTTCATAGGTTCGCCAAGGTCACAGAGAACACTCTTTTACATCATAAGTCTTACCTTTAGGCTGTTTTACTCCTCCACAGGAATCTGAAGGGATTTAAACAGATTTATCAAAACAGAAATGGCAGTATTTATGTTTGGAAATATCGGTACTTCTAAACATTTCTTATTTCTTTCCTTCCCCATTAACATTGATTCCCAATTGCTGAGCCATGTGAAGTGGTTTAAAAGTTACTTCTCAAGAAAAAAAAGCTGCCTGCTAAGTCACTCCCCCTTCCTCTTGAACACTTCGCTGTTGGTATTAGTGCAGCCACTCTGTGTGTATGTAATATTAAATAAAGGTATGTTTATACATTCATGAGGTGTGTTTTTTTTTTTTTTAATGTAAATCTTTTATTTTATAGATATCAGTTTTTAAGGATAATATGAAACCTTGTGATGATCTAATCAGATTGTCTATATATTATAAGCCATAAAATACACCTTTTTGTTGGGATCTTGGTAGCAGATTGCATCTTTAAGCTGCAGTAAAGTTGCAGAGAGGAAAAACAAACAAAAACCTTTTGCTTGAAAAACGCGTGTTCTCTCAGTAGAGCAGTCAAGCAGAGTGAAGATGTCAGAGACCTCTCCTTACACATTGTGCAGGAGCCTTGGCCCTCTCCAGACCCTTCCCAAGGCTCTTCTAGGAAGGACCACTGTGGATTTAGTCTTCTAAGACTAAATGTTGGCACATTCTCTTGGCACAGAAAGAACAGGTTCAGAAATAAAAAGAAAGAAATGGTAAATGGTATAACACAATTTCTGTTTATTTTTAAATCTTAACAGCCAGGTGAGTTATTCCACTTTTGGCCCTAAAAAGTCTCTGAGTGGGGAAATCAACATCAAGCTTATCATTTACTGATGCACAGCAGGGCAAATAAAGCCAGAAATGCATTTGGTAATGATATTGTTGAGCTGGGTGAGAATCTACTCCTCTATCGCGGCCATGTATGAAACACTTTCAGCTGCCACTCCATTTCAGCTGACACTTTACTTTTTACTAGATAATAGGGTGTGTCGTACTCCATACTGCAAGTTTGAGCAAGGAATGGGAAATACTATAAACACTGAGCTAATGTTATGCTATATTCCAGAGAAAGGGGAATGGTTCTGCAAGGATCACAGCATGCAGCCTTCAGGTTATAAAAGAAAAACACCTTAAGAAAGGAACAGAGACAAACTTAAGACTAAATAACAATTTTTCTCCTGTAGGGAGGCTGCAGCTGAAGGACCATAAACTCTGGTCCTCCTGCTAAATTACTCACCAAGAAACAAAGCCACTAATCTAGCAGCCATAGACTGTCAGGTAGCAACAAAGAGATGGAGACCACCACCTGTCATTTTACCACAGCATAGCTCTTGCAGTTTTCCCTCAGACATACATAAAACCTTCTTCAAGGTGAGGAATCAGCTAAATCATCAGCTAGACATGGGGATAAGGAATGGAGACACACCTGAATTACTCAGCAAATAAAGGCAGCTTCATGGTCCTCCACTGTGAGGAGAACGGGAAGGAAGAAGGGCATTTTAGGCTTTAATCAGGAAGATCGGCATCTTAGCTGGTCTGCAGTAATTCAAGTCTGGACAAATAAAAGAAAATAAAATCACTTTTTAGCAAAAAGCAAAAAAAAAAAAAAAAACAAAAAAAAAAAACTACTATGTGACACCATTGTTTCATGTCTATGTTAGATGAGCACCCCAGGCCAACAGCCAAATAAACATGGGATACGAGCATTCCAGAAATATACACTCTTTCCTCAAAGTGATCCCTTCTTCTTCCCTTTTCACTGTGAAACTCATTCCCCTCACCAGAGAGGGGCTGTGTGACTACAAGCTCCCCGGGACGGTTTCTCCATTCATGTCACCATACCATGAGCAGCTTATCTTTGGAAAATGCCTGGAGGTCTGTGGAGGAAAAAAAAGAAAACACCCATTCTGCCCTTACCACCTCATGCTAGTGCTTGGCCAGGCTTGCAGTTCTCAGCCTAGCTTTTGCTGTCATACACTGTTCGAGCCCAAGCAAATTCCAATCCACTCCTTTTCCTGAGGCTCCCATTTATTTAAACAGGTGGGACCAGAACTACTGTGCTTCCTAAAGTGCTGCTGCAGCTGAACCAGCTTATAAAGTAATTCTCCTACAGGTATCAATTAAGAACAGGCAGAAGTGGTAAGGGCAGTGCAGCAGCAGCCATTTCTGGAGCTTTGTTGCTGGCAAAGTGAAAAGGAGTGCTTAGCTATTCTGTAAATTTCTTAGCTCAAAAGACCCTCCAGCCAAAAGACCATTAGCTGGAATTGTTGCATAAACTTAATAACAATCTTTTTTTCATTTAAGGCTGTCCCACCATTCTATTATCTGTCATTAATTTTCCATATGTTCCCCTCACCACTGCTCTTAGGCTGGGTTCAGTTTACAGAGTTGGATCAGATTTCTTTACAAGCCAGGACATTTGCTGGCTTGCTTACTAGCTTGAGGCCAGTTATGTTTGAATGAGGCCCAAGCAAAACAAGTGAGATTTGGTGACTTTCTAGAGAGTAGGCACCAAACTGACAAGATCTGAGGTTGTTGTTTTTTAAAAGTTGAAAATTTTTAAAGCAATAGCTTTTCCATTAATTCAGACAATCTGATCTTTTTTTTTTTTTTTAAGCTGCTAATACTTACTTAAATATTGCAGCATCCCCCTGCTTCCTATAAAAAGCACAGCTTCTGGTTCTGTTTTCTTTGCACTTAAAGTAAGGCAACAGTTTCTTCATTATCTATATTTTTAATCACAGATGGGAAAATGCACCAGTACCTTGGGAGAAAACAAATTGATAAGAACAAGATCAGCAAACCATTTTTCCCCACCATTTGTGCTAGATAACAAAGTCTAGTGTTTGTAGCTCTTTCTCTAATAAGCATTCAGAATTCATATAAAACCCTCCTCTAATTCAGTCCTCACTTCTAGAAACATTTCTTACACTGTCACACTGAATCAAGAAAAATAATTAAGCGTCCTTCCATCCAATCCTTTACACCTAATAGTCACTGGTTTTCTAGCTATATCCAGCTTTATTCCACTCCCTTGTTCTCTCTGTTTTTAGTTTTGTTATTCTACATCTGAATTATACTCTAAATGCTTTTGGATAAGGACTACTGGAAATTGCCAAGAATATCTATAGGCCTTATGGAAATGCTAAAGTGGAATTTCAAAAGCAATTTGAGACTGAAAGACCTCCAGACCTTTGACAGTCTCCCACTGCATACTCCCCACGGCATATTCACATAAACGAAGGTGGCAGAACCAGGGTACAGACCAAAGGTGGATATTGCATTTCAGACTGAGTCAAATACAGAGCAGCACACGAATATCCAGTAGTTTGAAAATATCTTGAATGAGAAGAGATTCTCACAAAACACTACATCCTATTAGGGACAGACGGCATATGTGGCAGGACAATACCCTGACATTTTGAAACTTGTAGGATTTTATTAGCATCAGTGTGATAACAGAACAGAATAGAATAGTTCAGTTGGAAGGAATCTTCAGAGATAATCTAGTTCAATGGCACTAGTGCGTGAATTTAGCTGTTCCAAAGGTATTCCTCTGGTTTTGCTCCACGCATTTAAGCACTGTGTTATAGATGTTGTAACATACAGCATGTAAAAAGCTATGCAAATGCTAAAAACAAATGTCATGTCATCTACATTAATATCAATAGTACTTATCAAGGCAAGAAATAAGAAGGCATGGTAGTGCTAATCATTTACTGACATACAGGTAAATATTCTGGTCTGGACACAAGCACAATTTTGGCCCCACAGTGCCAAAAAAATTGCTGCTCCTGACTCCTAGGTGTGTACCTGTGGTGCGATCCAGAGCTTGGGCACTGAAGAATGCAAACATCCCAAACAGCAGCTACCCAAATTAGCCATTAGGAAATGCTGAGGAAATTGGAATTATCTTAAGCCTCTATGGAATTTTGTTGCCTATCTCAAGTCAAGGATCTCCACCCTCCTCCAGAAAAACAAAGAAAGAAGGAGGTGCTGTTGCTGCTGGCAGCTTTGCGCAATAGGACTACAGCTGGGGTGCTCCCTCCCACTGCAGGATCTCTGGGCTTCATTCCCTCTAGGTATGAAGGAATCTATATTACCCTCATCTGTGCTAAGAACTGCCAGGCTATAGGTTATTCTGATCTGGGAAGTTCTCACTCTTTCCTTCCAAGGCTGTTTCTTTTGGCATATTTAGGAAATGAACCAAAGGAAATAAACCTAATCTAAAATGAACATCATAATGACTCCATTTTTTTTTTTTTTCCTTTCACATCTACCCTTTTTGAAAGGGGCAATTTATTGCCTATCATCTGAAGTTATTTACAAGGTAACAGAAACCACTTAAATACTGCACCATTGCCATGTCCCAAATTGCATATGCTTCCTTGCAAAACAAATTAGAGTTGGATAAAGAAAGGGTTAAACAAATAGTCGAAGACAGAATAATGATCACAGTCAATTCAGGGCCATGGAAGGTTTCTGCAGAACAGAGAAGTTTATACCACAAAACCATAGGGATGGTTTTTTTCTTATGTTTGTTTTAAAGCTTATGACATGGGTGAGAAGGGAAGGAGGCAGGGAGAGGGAGACAAATACAGAAGAACTCAGATTCAGTGACAAAAGGAAACAGATCAGGTAGGAAAAGGCAGATTTGCAAGTCATTGGCAAAAATGTAGTTTTTCTGTTATTATACTCTCAGTAGGCTGGGCAGAGAGCATAGAAGGGGAAGAGGGGAACCACACACAGAGCTCACCAAGAGCCCTGCAGAGATCAGAACTATGAGGGAACCACCAAGTATCCACCAACAGCCACTAAAAGCAGAGCTGAATGAGAAAACAGAAAATTAGAAGAGAAAGGTGGGAATGAACAGTCACAAAAGCAAAGAAAGGGTGAGATTTCAAGGAGTCAATGGGGTAAACAGCATTAAAAGCAACAGGTAAAGAAAGATGAGGTTGCAGAACAGACCTATGTCTGGATCAGGAAAATCCCAGTGGGAAGTTAACTGCACACTATGGGTTTCTGTGCTTAGACACAAAAAGCTTTACAAACCAGACTGTTGGCAAAACTTCATGAGTCCCACGCTGGAATAATTAAAATAAAAGCTGTTCACTGAAGTTATTTTTGGTGGGCATGTTTGGATCAGAGAGCAGAGTTGTTGAGCACAGTCTAATACATGCCAAAAGTCCTATTATGTGCCTGCCACTGCACCCTGCCATACTTGGAAATATGTTCAAAAACTGTGGTAGAGAATCTTTACTGGCTTCACAAATGAAGGACAAACTAGAGTTACGTTTTAGTTGGAGGCTGTAGTGTTCCTCATGAGCCATTTCTGCGGGAGGTGGGAGCCATCTTGCTTGGGCAAGGGAGATGTTTGCTCTCTGACAAACCTCAGAGTGGTCAGGAGGCTGGTCTAAATTCAGTATTCCTAAGGGAAATTCCATACTTGAGAAATATCAGGAACAACAGCTTCATTTCATATTTTCCAGAGGAACCAGGGTGTAGAAGTCAACAATAGGTTACTTCCTAACTGATGAAATGAAGTGCTCAAACCAAATATACTCTCGTGGCTGAAATGGGCTGGCAAACCAGATGATGAAGCACCAAGATCCATTAGAAAAATATCACCACTTTATAGTATATCATTTTTGTTTTCTTGTAGTGGAGTTCCTCAAAGGATCTTGCAGAGAATCATGATGATTTTCTGAATATCCCTTCACCACAGTTTTTTTCCCTGAAAAACACATAATAAAAGCTGCTGTAAATGTGAGACAAATTGGGAAAGAAAAAAAAAAGAAAGAAAAAAAAAGATCCAAAACAAGTGTGAACCTGAAATTTCAGAGGAGGATTATTGAGAAGGCATCTTTTGATCAAGGAGATATTGGGCCCAGTCCCTATCACTGCTTGTATGGAAAACTGGTTGATATTTAACTGGATTCAAACTTGAGGAAATCTAGACACTAGGCATATGTCTTGAAATGGCTGAAATAACCTTAAAGCATTGCAGCAGACAACTGTCCTTAACAATCTACCTAGGACCGGCTTCTTAGGAACAGAAAAATAGAGCACATACCCAATTCGTTGACAGTTCTCTTAGTACAACCATTCCCACACTATATGTTTCTTCTCCCCTGCAGTAAATATATGCCAGCAACCTTTTCCTCAAAAATGTCTTCTTCCTTCAGCACAGCAGAGCCTGATGACTCATAGCAGGGCAAATTGCCTTCCTTTTCTCCAAAGGTTATTTTTCCCTCAACCCTGGACAATGTAGGTTGACTCTATTTGCTGTTATGCAAATACAATCTCCAGACAATAACTTTCCAAATCAGGCTTCTACTGAGAAAGAAAAGAAAACAATCTGAAAAGGACTTTAAAAAAGAAAAAGCGTAGATACATATCTTTGGTCTTTTTCCTTTTTAGGGATTTGGGGAAGCTATAATTTGCCAAATACTTTTTATTTAAGCAGCTTAGATTTGCTTAGAAGGTAACTCAGCTATCAAAGCGTTAACTAGGATATGTGTGAGGGCTGAGACTGGGCTCTTGTGCACTGTTGTATTTCTGTCATCTGAAAGTTAAACATTGGGTTAGGAAAATCCAAATGGTGGCTTCATCATCAGAATGACAGCAGAAAGAAAAATATTTGCACTTTTTCCCCCTCTAAGTAGAGGGTTGGAAGGGAGCATTTCTCTCAAGACATTCCTTTATCCTTTTGACTGCAAGCACTGCATTGCTGAGACTGTCTCCAGTCACACGTTACTAATACCCCAGCTTCTCCTGTCTAGAGCCAATGCTGCAAATATTGTTTTTCCCAGCAATCACAGCGTTTGTTGGATTTATTTTGTGGACACCAGACTCCCTGTCCTCTATACCCTTGCAAAAATCCAGGCAACTTCTATTCAGTGGATCCCTAGAAGCTGAGCAGTGGAACTGCCAGAGCCAGGATTTGTACAGAACTTGCGGAGTCAAAGCCTTTTTCTAGCTGCACTGATGTACCTCTGTTACAGCCTCCACTGTCATGGGTATGGTTTTGTACATCAAAAAAAAGATCTTAATAAGCTTTTCTTATCCTTTTTATTCAACATCTGTATCTGGGAATTTTGGGGTGAAATTATGACTTCCTAAAACAATCTGGGTTCAGAAACACTCTTCTGACAGTGCTTCTCACTAATTTTTTTAATAAAGCTCAATAAAAACAACCACATTACTTCCTTTCAAATCCTACCTTGAAATGCTCCTTTCCTGCAATAACCATTTAAGACATTAATGGCAGCATGATTAGTGCTGAACTGAGGCTGTGTTGATGGATATCACTGCCATTTGTACTCCCTTCTTTCCTGTCTCCATCTTCTCACTCTTTATGTTTAGACTGTGAGCTCTTTACCTCAGAGATTGCTTCTGTGTTCTCATTTTGGACAGGAGTTAGCACCACAAGCTTCAGTGTTTCCCCAATATCAAGCATCAACAAGAAGACAGCTTTCCCTTGTTTATGAATGACTGCTCTCTTCGTGACGTTTTAGATTTTGTTACACTCAGATAGGAAGAATGTTGTCTGTACAAGAGAGATGAGACGACAGTCTGAATTTTAATCTACAGTGTTCAAAATTAAGAATGATTTTGAAAGCTTCAGCTTCTTAACTGAAATTTGGGATGTCTTTTTTAAGCTTCTTTAAATGCTTCTAATATAAAATATGACATGACATAAATACCATTTCCAAATAAATCTTCCCTATTTCTCTCTTCTCAGTTTCTCCTCCCTGAGAAGAGGTATTAATTATAAAATCTTCAGGGGCCCCGGATTATGTTCTCCTTGGCAGGTGTGCAAAACTACAGCAAGTCAAAGTGGAGCTCATGGGAGGAAAAACACTATTTAACACTTATTCATCCCATATTCTGTTATATTCTTGCCTCTCTGCACAAACCTTTTAAAACAACTTGCTCCAAAAACTTAGCAGTGTCTGTTACCCTATGCATCACTAGCAGCTGAAGGCCACGTCAGCTCAAGAAGAGCACGGAGCCATGAATGAACACACATGCTGCTCAGGTGCACCCTCTCACCACCAAGGGGCTGTCAGCAGAAATAATACAGCAGCTCAGATATTGGACTTGTCTTATATGATAAAGTTGCCAAAGACAGGCTGTCTGCTGCCCTACTTATTTTCACACTGCAAAAATACGAGTTACTCTGGTCAAAATTTCCATCAGAAGTGAGAGATTCCCAAACTGGGCTTTTGGAGGCTCTTGGTTCTCGCTAGCAGGGCCTGCTGCAGCTGACCTCAGTGCAGTGTGCACAGCTTGGCTGCTGGGCTCCCACACTGAAACCAGCCAGCCAGTTTGCACAAGTCTCCCATTCTAAAATATGTGTAATTTATTTGAGCTGATAGAGAGGATAAGAATCAACTGTCTGTTTCCCAGTTAATAAAAAACATACAATGAGGAGAGAGCTCTGCCAGCATATCTTGTTTACCCAAAAATGTTTGGCATTAAATGTGAAATCGGAAATGAACTCATTATCTGATTATTTTCATTTTGAAGAATTAACTGCTTTGGGGGAAAGGCTTGTCCTAAACAGTCCCCTTGTATGGATGACTAATTGCAAATACATATCTGAGAAGAATACAGCAAGCTCTTGTGACTGCCAGGGTAGGATAGAGCTCTATCAATTTGGACAAGAACACTGGGAGTATCTACCCATGTGATGTATTTCAAAACAGGAGGAAAAGTGTTCAAGCTAGCAGCATTATGTCCATGTAGATGAGAAGAGAGGAGTTTCAGGAAAGTCCACGTTCTGTCATTCTCATCCAGACAACATGGATAGGAATGCTTAAAAATTATTTGCAGTACATCTGCCTCTTCCTCTCCTGCAATATAACTATATAGCAGACTGGATATTTATTACTTTCTAGTTATAAAACTGTGTTGAAAACAGAATCCATCAGTGGTATAAATTGGAGTACTTCAGTGAAAATTAAGACAGTTACCATTGTAATCAGACACTCATTCAAGGCTAACTAAATTTTAGGAAAACTTCCCACTCCACTGTAGAACCAACCTCAGGCCACTCTGGATTAGGAGAGAACTGAGGTCAAGACAGCCCATGGGGCTGCATCTTTTTGCTTTGTCTTCTGCTGTTTCTTTGTTCTGCTCTCATATGCTTGAGCTCAGCTTTCAGTGTTTCTGGTTTTCCCTCACCATAGCTAACTCAACAGCTGTTGCTCCTTCTAGGCTTGCTGAGTGCCTCTTCTGTACTCAAATACTGCTTTCCTTTCATACTGGGAACTGAAGTGAGTTTTGAAAAGGGTACCATGGAGCCTTCCACTGTGTATCAGCACTGCACAACTTAAATGCATGTACTCCTGTCATGGTTTTGTAATTTTTGCTATTGGTATTCCACATCATAACGTCATGTGGAGCACAGAGAAGAAGAACTACACGTCCCAGAGGACCTCGCGGTCAAAGAGGAAAATACGTCATGGAAGCGACACTCGCTCTCTCTCTCACTGCCTGGCAGCAGGTGTGGGTGTGCTTCCAAGCCGCAGCGCCTTCAATTTCAAAGTAGGCTTCTTGGTCTTCGGAAACCTCTCTCTCTCTTATTTCACTTGATTTCTTAGCCTCAATTTCAATTAGATTGTATTATAGTGCTCCGAGATCATAGTTGTTAGTAAAATAAGTTTTACTCCTTAGATCGTTGCCACTGCTCTGTTTGTTTCCTTGAGCCCAGCTCCCATCTCCCTACCCCTTTCCTTTTTTCCCTTCCCATTTGTCAGGGGCCGGGGGCCCACAGGCCTACTGCTCCAGCCCCCCCCCGTCACAGACACAGATTGATCTAGATAACCCCGTGACAACTCCACTGAATATTTGTCTCTTCCTTTTCTTCTGTGACTGAAATATCCCCATCCTCATGGGCCCTGTGAACCTATCCACAATGTGCATGTCATGAACTTCCTCTTAGCTGCATCTGATTTATTTTTTTTCTGGCCAGCCCATCAATAGAGAGGCAAAAATACATTGGTGTTCAGGGAAGTCGCAGGCCAAACATCCCAGCACAACTCTGGTCTGTCCAACAAGCCAACATCATTTCATAGGCTTCCTCCAGCCCACTGACCATGCATAGCAGGTGCACTGACCTGCAAGGCAGGGGCAGCCCAGATGCCTTCTCTCCATCTCAACCAGTACAGAGAGCAGATATCCATTAGCCAGCTGAATCACTGTGCACTTGGTCCCTATTACTTAGCTCATATCTCTGTGTGCTATAGCATAGATGCTCCCAGAGCTGATCCACTTGGGAATGAGAAATCACCTTGCCTGGCTGAACACTGTTTAGGACTCCAGAATTTTGCAGCTGGTATTTGTGATTCTTCCTCAGTCTACATTCTCCGTTAGTTAGAGTACATAGGGTGAAACTAACTCCCCCAACTGCGCAAATATAGGCAGCCTTTTAGAACAAAAATGTATCATTGCAGATGTACCTCATAAAAGAAATATTATGAAAACAACCCTGAAAACATTACGTTCCCACCAACAAAGATACACATTCCCAGACTAATGCTGATGTGACAATTTCCATGTACTCTGGTTTCTTCCCTTTCACGTAGCAGTGCATACACCAGTGCTCGCCTTCTCTGCAACAGCTGGTCTAAGGCAGTGAAGGGTCACCAGTACTGTTCTGTTTCAGTTCCTGGAGGCTCCCTGCTCTGGCAAACTGCCACACTTCCTGAGCAAGTCTGTCTTGCCCCAGAAAGCGAAGAAATATTCCGTATTTGAACTGTTAAACTTTCATTTCCTCTCTGACATTGTCTCAGCATGAGTAGCATTTTTGAGTCTGTTTAGGTGTTTGCTCTTCTTTCTTCAAATCTCTGAAAGATCTTATTTGCACTGAAAGGGACAATTGAGCATGAACTTTGTGAGTTCTTTGGTATGGCAAATGTAAGCTTTTAAGACAAGGTATTTGAGGTTTTCTTTCCATTAAACTATAGAAAGCAATTAACCAGAAAGTGTAAACAGTTAGCAAATGTGAATGCAGTGGAATAGGCTGTTTGACTCTCTTTTCATTCCAAATGAAATGGAAAAGAGGGAGTAATAACATTCTCAAAGGAATTTGTCACATGTGTTGTTTGTGCATATCTTTCACATCTTGTTCTTTCACAGCCTGTTAGATCCTGGAGTTGAAGGCACATTCTTCAACTTCCTTCTGTAATCCAGACCAAACCACGGCACCCATAGCTGCATTTTTATCTCAGTGAATAGTAAGGGTTCCACTGCTTTATAATTATTATTGCTACTATGCCTAATATCTTTCCTAGGAAGTTGAAAGTTACATCTGCTCCCCACATTACTAAAATCATACAGTGGTGCCGGTTTCTATCACCCTTGATGTTGCTGTTACTGACACCTTTCACCACTTGCAATAGTGCTTTGAGTTTATCATTAAAGAAGAGAAGTCAAAAAAGTGACCATCACCTCTTCAACATCACCATCACTGATTAAAGAAAGGAGCTTATTGATCAGTGTTTAAGTGCATGGAAGAGCAAACTTATTCTTGTGAACACAACACTACCTGTAGTCTTTTTCTACTGTTTCTGCTTTTTAATTATCTTAAATTATTTTGCTTTAACCCGATTTGGGGCTGGGAAAGATACTTCTACTTCTTTTTGCAGGTGGAAAGATACTTCCACCTGCTCCCCTCACCTATGAAGAACATGAAGCCCAAGAACCAGCACAGCTTCTGACAGGGTCAACCAAAGATCCCTGTTAAACTTCAACCCAGCAAGCCAGTCCATTTATTTCTAACATACAGTACTGTGTCACATTGGTATACGCAGTGCAAAATGACTTCTTACCCTTGACTAGCCCTGTGCTCAGCTGCATGTTTGTCTGTCTGCAGGGACAAATGGAGAGGAAGGGTATCTATTGTCAGTCATCTCTGTTAAAGACTGATCTACTTGCGTACTGTTATTAGCTTTGCATTTTTGTGAGCTTTAGTCTTGAATACTGCATTTTGTTTTCCCGATAAAAATACTCTCAAGACTATTGTTCATTAGGACCTGGCATACCGAGTGATCAGATTCCAAATATGCTTGGGTATAGGAGATGCTTTCTTGTGTCTTTTGGGTAGGGAGAAGTGTATGAATCAACTTTTCCATCAGCCAGCTTTCCCACATCTTCTGGAACCACTCAGTAATATGGGTACATGGGTTGATTTCCACACTGCTGCTATTGTTGTTCAGGCTTTCTGTGATTCTGTACCTATAACTGAATGCTAAATGCCTAAAGAAGGCTGGGATGATATTGAACCAAAGACCAAGCATACACACTACCTCTCATAGTCTTCTTTTTTTTCTGCTAAAATACTAAAACTGAAGAAAAGTTTTGTTCCTCATCATGTTGCATACTGAAGTGTGTCTTTGACCTTTTTGCACGTAGAGTATTCTTTTGTCTGTGTTAATCAGCTTCTAAGGGAATCAGGTTTATTCAAAATATGAGGCAGAAACTTCTGTGAGAAACAAACACGTTGTGTCTCAGGGAAGTATCAAATAAACAATTCCCATTTGTCCTCAAGTTAATTTGGAAGATGAGGATATGTAGCAGAGAACATGTCAAATTCTACTGTAGGCCCTTGGGAAAGTTATGTTACATTAACCCAACTCCATCTGCAGTTGGGAACTTGAGAGCAGCAGCAGAAATGGTCACTAGCTTCCAGCTGAGTAAGCACACATTTAATACAGCAGCTTGTTTTAATAAAGCATTTTTCTATGTTATATTAAGGGTCCATGCACAGTAAGCAGCAAAAAAAAAAAAAAAAAAAAAAAAAGCCCTTGGAAAGATAAAGATTTACTGTCAGAACTGGAAATCTGTATGTCTTATGCTGAAGCATCACAAATAAAGCAAAATACCAAGAGAGACTAAGAGACTGAACATTCTACCTCTTAACCCACATCTGAGGATAGAACTAAAATAGTAAATTAATTGAATTTATACTGATGATGAGATGTGAGGTTAAGGGCATATGAAACAGATGAAATTATATGGGTATATTAAGATGAGTACTGTTATTTTACGACACTTCAGAGTGCCCTGTGCTTTTCAGGGCAGGTGAAGGGCATGTAGCTTCTTCTCAAAAGATGTTATAATCCATATTTGCAAGTGATTAAATAACTGTACGTGGAGATGAGGAAAAAAAATGTAGTGATAACAGGAATATGTCTAAACGTTAATTGAGAGAAATGCATGTACACAGAGTAAATGAATGACTTCTGTCTTCCATAAGAAATGTAAATGAAGGGTTAAAAAAAAAAAAAACATTTTAAAAGTCTTTTGGATATATCCATATGCAAGAAAGATTGCAACCATATGAGATGTGGCATTGCCATTAAGTCAAGGACACTTCTGAACATGCTCAATGGCTATTCTCATTAGCCTTGATGAGATGAAGTCTATCAGAAGTGTAACATGTTAGCAGTCCTGTCACAATGGCATGTATGTTGCATAGATGAGAGCAGTCATAAGATGAAATTCAATTTGGAGAAAGGCTTCTTAGTGTTAGACCAGACATTAGCAGGTTTCAGCCCCGTTAGGTGGCTGTGGTGGCCATGACAAATTAAAACACTGGCACAGTCTGTATGTCACACGTCCATTTTTACCCATTTGTGCCTCCAGGCATCCAACACTGACATCCTCTGCCCTTTCTGGTCTTCTGTACTGCCTGAATTTATAGCTGTGGTAGAGCAATCCACTTGATGTCTTGATCCTAAGACACATTGTCTCTGTCGATCTATACTGTCCGCCTGTGTTTAAACAACAAAAAGTCTTCCCCAGATTTTTGTACATAATTTCAGTTTTAAGCCTATCTGCATTTTTTTCCCCAAGTAAAATGTAGAAATGACAGTGTGACTCTTCTGGGGAGGAGCTCTACAGAACTGCATGATACAGCGATTATGAAAGGAGGTACTTGTACCAAAGCACAGCCTTTAACAAAGTGCCACCATCTGCACTGTGTTGCAATAAGTGTTCCTCTCATTGATGCCTCACTTGTGTTCAGATATGAAGATGAATAACCATTATTTATCCTGCAGTGTAGCTGCAACTCTAGAATTGCATAATTAGTATATTGTAGCCATCCTAGCAGAATATGGGGCCTTCTGTTTGATTTTATGAACTGAAGAGGGCTGGGTCTGGCTGATAATTTGGGAAAGGGATGACAGGGGAAACCCCCAACCCAGCAGGAACTGGTGTTTGTAAAACAATGGCTGGAACTCTGAATCACTGCTAAAGCAATATTGAAACACGAGTATCACAGGACATGCTGTACTGCAAAAAGAGCCAGCTCCTGGATAAGCTGCACACACAGAGACCTAAGAAGTGTTCAATTCCCAAAAAATTAAGAATCCTTCTATGCATATTTCATGAATGAGATCAATACCCCTGGGGTGGTTTTAAATTTGGTAATTACATTTTGTTAGACTCCAGCAATTTTAATTGGATTTTAGCCCATTCTTCAATTTTCTGTCTTCCACAGTGGAAGCAGTACTTCCATAGTACTGCACCTTAAGCACTATTAACTAAAAATTCCCTGTATTCACTTACAATATAGCAAATGAATGCTTTATTTCCTGACTTAAGCCTTATTCTCATGCAGAAAGTTTGAAAAGCCAGATAAATATGAAGAAATCAAGTCCAAGAGCTGTAGGATTTCTTGAAATTCCATTAAAGAAATGATCTGTTTGAGGGAGGCAGACAGTCTGATTACACATGTAGTATGATCACAAAGCCAGGAGGAAAAGAGAGAAGAAAATGAGCTCACCTGTCTGCCTAGGGCCAATCTTCCTGTTTTTCAATGCAGTTATTGGTCTTACTACCTGAATGAAGTCATACTTGGGGAGACCATGTCCTTCAGGTCAGAGCTGTAGTCATAAGACTGCCTCTTCTCTCTTGCCACCAAAGGTTTTGCATTTCAGGAGTTGCTAGAATAATCCCTGCAGAAGATAAACGAGACTCTGTTACGCTGAACATAATAGAATATAAGATTTTAAGGGGACACTGAGAACTGCAAATCATCTGAGGTGAAAAGCTCAGTTTCAGGGAAATATATTGTTTGTTACAGTGTTTAAAAAAAAAAACCACACAAACTGAGTCGAACTATTCCAAAGCCAGGATATTTTATGCACAGTCAGCTTAATAAATGGAAAAAATGTGTAAATCCTGTCCCTGTAGAGCATTATAAGAATGGTATTACATAGGAGATTGATTTCCAGAACTCCTAGGGGTATGCTCTCTTCTCTTGACGCACATCTCTAGGCACCAATAGCACTTGTTACCAAGGGGACAATAACATATATATGTTAGTATAAAGTACATGATCACAACCTTCTGAATTACAACCCCCTAATTAGCATCCTTGTGTCAATTATCCCATTCAGGATGTCAAAAATTTCACAGGGATTAAATTTCAAAATACTCAGAGTCTCTGATAAATAAAATCCCAAATGGTTGCTCAACGTATATTAATGTTATTGTATCACATATTACAGGTAAAAGATTAAAGTCTTTCACACACTTCTACAGTTGTAAAGGTATCACAGTTGCATGTGTATACTTCACTTGTGGGGATACCTACTGTGCAAAAATGGGAGAAATAAAGGTTTCATTCAAGCATTTTCCTTTCCAAGATAGTAACAATGTTGTAATTCAGTCCCCACACTGAACCTCTCTGACCCCCAAATCCAAAACTGCAGGGTAGGGGAGAGAAGGAGAGGAGAAAGAGTGGGCTCTGCCATGCCAACCTCATAGCAACCTTTGCTTCATGGCTTGTGCCTCACTGTCAGCAGGCAGAGAATGCACGTGTGCAGCCACAGCATAAACATATCCATTTGGAAGTGTTTGGACTTCCAGATTAAATCACGCTTCCTCTAAGAAATCTGGCTTTCTCAATACGTATTAATATTCCAGTTGTAAAACAAACTTGGCCTCAGTCTATTATAGAATGTAGATCTCCAGGTGAGCAAAATAACCTTGGGCTGATCCAACAGGGCAGAAACACACAACCAAATTAAAATCTCTGTGTAGTCCCCAGCCTGAATTGTTTTCAGGAGGCAGATGAATGAGTGAATCAAGATCTAAATTATTTTACATCTAAGACAGCTTTAATGCTTCACAAATTGAAATCTTTTAAAGTTAAGTGTCTGGTTTAACTTGTTAACCTTTCCTTTAGTTACCACTTTTTCACTGTCTCTTTTCCACAGATGTCTCAATCAAAAGGCACTTGCATAAAAATGCACTAATGAGCAAATTTACTGACTGAAACCAGAACAAAGAACCCTAATTGACTATTGAAGAAAATGCACAGAAAACAACTCTTTAAGTTCAGAATTGTAAATATTATGTCAGAAACAGAGCCTTCACACTAACACTTCTCTATTTTAGATAGAAGCAAGAACTAGCAAGCCTAATCGGCTCAAATTTTGTCAGTAGACCACACAATAGACTACTCTTGAGCAAGCAGCAAACCAAAAATTAGTCCCAGAAATGACTGAGGAAATAATTTCAAATATCAAAGGGAAGAGGACTGTGTTTGGCTGAAAAGAGGCAAAATGTAGCAAATAAATCATTTGTTTCAAAGAAATAACCAGAGTCTTAACCAAGGGATTGCTTCATGTGTGTTGCAATGGTACATGACGTGATCTGAAGGTAACAAATCAGAAATAAACACATTTTAATAAAATAAAAAGGTCTAAACTACAGTGGCACTTAAGATCTCAGGCCAGCCTTGAGGAAGAAAGGGGGAGGTGGGTGGGGAAGAAAAAAGAATGAAAAGAAAAAAAAACAGAAAATCTGAATGAAACCACAATGCATCAAGCAGCTTTACACATTCATAAACTACATTTTATCAAGCCATTTCAATGGCATTTTCAAAGTCTAGTAGTCAAGCTCCTGCTGTCAATTCTCTCTGTAAGTGGGAACTCTCTTTATCCCACTTCCGTGGAAGCTGTGATCCATTGAAGACAGAAATCTTTTATTAGACACACGCACAGTGAGAAGTGCAGAGGGACTCCACCCTGTCCTCTCACCTCAAATCAGACAAGTGAACACAGTACTAATACAAATAATAAGCAACCACTGGCAATAAAATATTTTCCCATTAAAAATGTATCAATTTTCCAGTTTTCTTCTTCTTATATTTGCTTTTTCACACCAACTCTAGCAACAAAAGCCATTTATATCACTTTCACCCTATCCTGTCCTTTTAATTTTTGCCTAAATTCATTGATTCATCGAAGTGTGATACTCTTTAATAAGCCAATCTAATTTCCACCTCCTAGAGCTCTCCCCCGCAATCCCATCTTCCACGTGTTTCAGCTTTACTTTGAAGTGACTTCCTTGCCTGGCATGCTAAAATCCAGGAACAAAGTGCCTATCATTATGACTGCAGTTCATGCCCTGACTAGCCACAGCAGCAGTAGAATTAGACTATAATCTTCTAAACAATGTGGAATCTGTAAATCAAAACCAACCAGCTCCATTTGGTGGGTAGATCACTGAACCTGTGGGACTATGAAAATCAAAATCACTTTTCTAAGGTGAAATAAACCTTAGCATATGGATTTGTTCAGCTTGGATTCTTTTTCACATCCCCAAAAGCTATTCCATCCTGAAAAACAGCAACTTTTTCTAAACCAGAGGGCAAAATAGGCACACGTGAACATAAGCATACAGGCAGTACAGAGATGAAAAACAACCTACCTTCAGTACTGCCCCGCCTTTCCTTCTTGATGGTAAGGATGTTTGCGTTTCTTTGCTCTGAATATAAAAACAAACAACAGTGGCTGCTCTAATCAAAGGAGTAATTACATGTTGCCCCAAAAATGTACACTGCATCAAGACACACAGAGCCTGGAGTTATTTCACTGATGAAACACCAACTACTACATAGCACATGCAGAAAACATTCAGAAGGAGTCAGAGAAATGGAGTTGTGCCTGATGGAGTAACATAAAATTTCTTGGCACAGAACAGTAATTTCCATAACACAGCACACAAGGGGTTTCTACTTGCAGAAATTAAGCCCCCGCATGCTGACTGATGTGTCATCATGCACAGAATTTAACTGGGATAGCCCAAGTCCCACGTATGTCACTGACCGCTTTATATTGTAAGTTACTTGAAACCTCACAGGTGTACAGAGCTCACTTCCAGCAACACAAATGGACCTAAATGTAATCCTCCAAAGAAGAGTGCGTAAGATCGATTTTTTCTTTATCTGTCCTAAAGAAAAACATCAAATAGAAGGCTTAAAGAAAATAATTATAAAGTGGAGTTTTTCTTCCTAGTCTTCTTCAGTTTCTCAGCTTTGATGTCTGTCAGGTTCATATTTTCCAGGGATTTTATTTCCTTTTTTTTCCTTGGGAGCACATGAAATTCTCCAGGAATGGGGGAAGGCGGCAGAGGCCGATCTGCTGACCACATACTCCCAATATGTGATTCCTAAGGCTTCCTTTTAGTGACATTTCCGAAGTGGAAAGTCAATAACTATCATAAACAAAAAAATCTGTAATCCTAACTCCTCCTTCCACTCAATTTTTCATGCCAGTGTGGACCAGTGTGGAAAGAAAGGGCCTCCAGAGTATCAGCTTCGGTAGACGAGGACATGCAGGATAGTGAGAAACAGTTGGAAGGCCAGATTTAAACATGTAACCTGAAACACTGGAAACCAGAACTCACAGTGGGGCTTAGCAACAAAATCAACAATATAGGCATGGCATGACATGTGATCACCAAAGCAGAAGCAAGGTTGCTTAAATATAGCCTCTGTAGGTATTAGAATATTTCTGAGAAGTACACATCAAGCACGAGACAGATGCTACTAATAAGTAGAGCTTTAGACATTTATTTTTGTATTTAAATATCCAGCTATATTTATCTGAAAGATTTAACCACACCAATTCTTGACCGAAAGTTATGCCAGTTACTTACTGCTGTCTAGACAAAAAGATTTAAACTGCAAAAGATAAAACCTTTACAAAAGAATATGGAAAAGTGCTTTAAGAGTCCATGAGAGGGGTAGAATCGCTATACTTTAGTCTTCAAAGCTTTGGCTTTAAGAGCTTTGTCTATTGAAGAACTCAAAATATTAATTGCTTTGTAAAGAGCTTCCTTACGTTTGTTCTTGAAACTAAATTGTTTGTGCTTGGGGGAGATGCCAGTAAGTTATAAAAATTCTAGAAAGCTGGAAAAGATCAAATCATCTTATAGGTATAAGTACTGTCTGATGATCACCTGGCACCTTTGGAGTTGTGATTGCGGTGTGGTGAACCACTTCAAACTAGGACATAAAGATATGAATCATCTACAGTGAGTAAGCTGTCCCACTTCCAAACTTCTTGAAAAAATATCCAGACTATCTGGACACTCACCTTAAGTGTTTGGACAGCTTCAAATGATCCTGTGATCTCAGTGAAGAAATTGTTCTTGAAATGAGTTACACATTTCACCTCTATTTTTAGCATAATCATAAACCAGACCTGCTAAACAGAGGTTTTCCAATCTCTGCTACAGTAATTTGGTACCATGTGGTACATAAAGCTGGAAGGAAGCAGCATACAAAAGACTTACCACAGACATTAAGGAGCAGAGAGGTCTGAAGCATTCTCCTAAATGCTACATATTCAGAAATACTTATATTTCCGTATAGGGCAAATATGTCTGTCCTACTGCTTCCTTGAAGTATTTCCTTTCTGGCCTAAACAGATGAGAAAATGAGAGCAGTTCACACTTAACACTTCAGAACATCAAGTCCCTACCAAAAGAGAGAGTTCTGGGTAGGCACAGGAATCAAATTTATACAATTTGCTCCTTGGCCACTTGGTCTCTCCATTTACATTGCACAAAAGATGTCCTGAAAGAATAATGTATGACATAGCCTTGATGGTAAAAAGCAAGTGCACAGCTTTGTGCAACTCTAATTTCTACCGTTCTGCTGGGAAGGACACTGATCCTCAGGTCATGGGCACAGTGCACAGTGCCAAAGCATGCAGTGCTCTGCAAGCATCTCTTATAGCCACCAGCTTCTGAGGCTGATCCAGCCAGACACAGCAGGAGTATGTATTAATGTGACAAGAGTCAGTCACCTATTTTTCCTCAAAATTTTCCATAGGCCACTGAGAAAGAATTGATTCTATTGAATATTCACATTCAACTCATTTCAGAAGTTGTAATTTCTTTTATTATACTTGTACTAACCTGAAATACTGGTGTTAAAATACTTCTAGGCACAAGTCAATTTAAGTTTAGCAAAAGAATTCACACAGCAAGAATCACACAACACCTTCCCCTAGCGCAGTCTTTATATGCAGGTTAGCATTGCTCTTGATGACTAAGAATTTTTCCTGTAACACACTAACTCTCCTCATGGAATTAGGCACAATTCAAGATAAGAAAAGGTTGGAAAACCTATTCCTGTCTTGATATAAAACTACGTAAAGTAGGGCTGCAAGAGACGTGAAAAGGTCACCTGGTTTGTCCTCAGGCAGAATCAATATTTGTATCCCTTGTGACAGATATACATTCTTAATGATAGTGACTTCACTGTGTCCCCAGGTTTCACTATGTTTACGTTTAGAAAGGTTTTCCTAATAGCTACTCTGACTCTATAGCAAAATTCAGCTTGTTGTTTCTTAACATGTCTGCCATGACCACAGAGGATATATTACTCCCTCTTTACAACACGGTGGGTTTTGTTTCTTACGTCTTAACTACTGCCCTGACCCTTCCATCTTTTTTTTTGAGAGCATAATAACTCAAATTTTGACATGTTCTCCTTACCAATTCCTCCAGCCAAAGAGCTTGACCACATGCTCCAAGCTGAGTCCTTACTCAGCAAAAGCACCAGAAGATTACTTCTGCAGGCTGCATTCTGGTTTTTGTGTTCATACTAGTTGGTCACTTAGCTTTTTAATAATTCATCAACTTGTGTTTAATTTGTTTCACTTTCATTTCTAGATCTTTTCCAAAGAGAACAGCCATCTACAGTGTTACCCCAGGCATGTCCAACCTGTATCCTGGCAGAGCCCGCATTGCAACTGCCCCCTACTCCACACTGTAAAGGGAGAGGCTCTTTCCCACCGAGCAGCCCAGCCTAGCCCTGGGCATAAACTCATCATTCAGTAATTCAGTGTGCTATTAACACTGTCTGGGCTGAAAAAAAAAGAACACAGGGAGGGCTCAGTGCAGTGCTAACTCAAGTTATGGCAAATGATTGTATGCATTGTATGCATTGACTAAACACAGTCCAGTGAATAGCAAAGAACATGCAGCCAGGATTTCCATTCTGATAAAGGAATTTGAGGTTAGGTTTCAAGATTGCTGGAAAAAGTAATTACTTTTTTTTTTTTTTTTTATATTTGTGGTTTTGTTTTCAGTTGACATAAATAACCTGCAGATTTTCAAAAGGAATGTATTATATTGCAATCATCAAGTCAAAGCAAATTTGATCGTGTCTCTTTACCAGACTTTCATCAGATCTCTCTTACCAGAGAAAAACATCCCTTGCTTCACAGTCATGCCTTATTCATGTCATTGCTTTCTCGCAGTGTGTACATTTGTGAAAAACTGTTTTGAAGGATGAAGCAAAGGAAGAGTAAAATTTCATCAAAAAATCTCTGATGAACTCCTTGAGAGCTCACTAAGAATTGCAGCCACTGCTACTGGACCTGACTGATGAACTCGTTTCACAAAAACAAGGTCTAATACCCCACTAGCTTTATGGTTTTTGTTGCTCACTTTTTGTTTAAATGTTTTTGTAAAATATTACCAGTTAAAATAAGTTTCATTACTTACATACATCAGCTATACTATATATTTTATGAGGACTGTTCCAAAAGTAATGTCTCCTATTTCATTATGTTGGCCCATGACATCAGATGTGGATGCTGGTCATACAGAAGTAGAGGCTGAACCTTCCTGACAATATTCCATAATGGAATTTTATTGCCATGTGACAAATGGCAGAGGGGCAGTCTGACAAAATGGCATCTGACAAGGAAGAATATATGAAGGTGTGACATTGAATTCTTTCACGCAGAAAAAAATTGTACCCACTGACATTCATTGACGCTTGGTGAACTTCTGTGGACACCAAACAGGGGATGTGAGCAGACTGAGGCCATGGGCGGCACGTTTCAGCAGTGATGAAAGTGTGGGTCACCTTCAGTGGTGCAGGTTGAGATGAGTATGGATAGCATGTGGGGTCTTGTTCATAATTGGAAAAAATGCATAGCTAATGGGGGTGACTATGCTGAAACGTGTTTTGTACCTGAGAATTTGTTTTGGTAAACAGAGATACTGTACTCACAGTATCTGTTGTAGCTTCCATGGAAATAATTAGGAGGCATTATTTTAGGAGTGCCTATATATAAGCAGCCCAAGACAAATCCTGTTCATGCAGTGGGGCCCAGGCAAGCCAAAAGCTTGGACATCCATGTGTTACCCTATCCTGTATTTGTGCAATCAATTATTTCTGCCTACCACTTTGCATTTGTCCCTGTTGGACTTAATCCTGTTTTTTTTCAAATGATCTCTCCAATTTGTCAAGACCATTTGGGATTCTAATTCTGCTTCCCACATGTTCAGAATCCCCCATCTCCTGTCATATGCAAATTTACTGCATATCATATTATTCTCTCATCCAGATAATTCATGAGAATATTTAAAAGTATTTAATCAAGATCAACTCACTGTAGAAAATTTGCAATACATTTCAATTGAACAATGATATTAGGCAAATATTCTCTGAGATTCACTTTTCATTCAGCTTTGCATTTCCTCTGAAGACTGAACAAGATTGTTTCTTCAGCTTTCCTATGAGAATATCATTCAAGAGAGTGCCAAGTCATAAGAAATATTGAAGCAGTGTGTCCCCTGTATTTGTGAACTTGTTACCATGTCATAGAAGGAAGTTAGTTCACTTTGTCATAATTTCCTCCTGTCAAATTATTTACTATTCCCTCTCTGTATGCTGTGTTCTAGCTGCCTATGAATATACAGGGTATTCATCTCACAGTTTTTCTGAGACATTTTGGTGATTTTATCATACAGTATGCAACTGAAAATCAGGACTCTCGAGGTACAATTTAATTGCATGCAAAAAAAAAAAAAAGTACTTTTGAATCCTTTTGCATCAAAACATATTCCCAAATATCACCATTAAAGAAGGCAGCATCTGTAACAAGTCTTGAGTGAGTACAGAGCTGCATATCTCATGCATAAGTGGTGTATCTCATTGATCAGCACTAGTAGAAACATCTCCCTGTGCTATTGATTTATGTCTCAATGTGTCATTCATTGAAATAAAGGCCCCCATAAAGTGTATGGATATCATGAGGTAGTGAATCAATTATGCTCATTCAGATCACACTCAAAGCACTTATGTCATATTGTTGACTCTTCAACCACCTGCTCTTGTCAAGGAGATCTGGCACACAGGCTTTGAAGCATTCTTGATTTGCTCCAGTCATGCCATGTTCTGGTTATAAAAAAAAAAAAAAAAAAAAAAATCTGTTGTCATCATTTTCATATAGATATCATTTGAATAGCCAACAGAATCTGAAGAAGTGCATAAATAGGATAGAAAGGGTGCAGCAGATACATGGTTTCTGCAGAGGAATATATGTTTTGTGCATCAGTCAGATGATATAGGCTATCTAAATATACATCTGTCAAATTAAAATCCAGTTAAAAGTGAAGTAGCACAACATCTCTGACCAGAATTTTTACTAAGATACGTGATCTATTTTTCATCTGAAGTTAGGTCATGTGGAAGACTAGGAGGCACTCAGATGTAAGAATCCAACAGAATTACCCTTGAAAATAAAGATGTTGAATTGTTAGACTATGCAAAATGAAAAACAAAGACACTTTAAACCAGAACAACTGATTCTAATTTCAACTCTCCAAAACCCCATTAATCCTAACAATCAATGGAGCAACTCTGTGCCCAGGTGTGGGCTTTCTCTGCTTTTGATAGGGGAAAAAAGAGAAAAAGTGAACTGTTTATAATAAGTCACATGAGAATAAAAATAAATTTGTAGATCACGTTTTCAATTAACAAGAATCAATAAAGAATAAGAATAACAAGAATTAATCAAGACATTCCTGTTCATGCAGTGGGACCCAAGCAAGCCAAAAGGTTTGACACCCATGATCAAGTTCCACTCCTTCCCTATGGGCAGGATTGCTACTCACCAGGTCAGGTTGCCAAGGGCCCCATCTAACCCAGCCATGAACACTTCCAGGGATGGGGAATCCACAGCTTCTCTGGGCAGCATGTTTTACTGGTTCACCACCCTCACACTGAAGAATTTTCTCCTCATATCTAATTTAAATCACCCCTCTTTTAGTTTAAAAATTTTCCCCCTTGCCCTTTAACTATCAGACCACATAATGTGTTGGTTTCCATCTTGTTCAAGAGCTGCATTTAGATACTGGAAGGTCACTGTAAGGTCTCCCTGGAGCTTTCTCTTCCCTAAGCTCAACAAGCCCAGCTCCCTCAGCCTCTTTTCTTAGGAGAGGTGATGACCATCCTTGGGCCTCCTCTGGTCCTACTCTAAAACAACTCCACTTCTGGTGCTACTTTATGCTCTCTCTGCAAGAAATTGTTCACCAGTGATGTTATCCTCTTCCAGATTTATCCAGAGCTTCAACTGCCAGATTTCTTTCCCCCAAGAGTCTCATTCATTCTGGATTAAAAGTACTTTATGTAAAAATATAACATTTTTCTTCCTGAATTCACAGAAGCAGAAAAAGGTGAAAAATACAGAGTAAGAGAAAATATACTGGAGGCTTAGATCAAACCTGTCTACTTGTGCTATTGTTTTACTAGACGTATATGAATTTCTAAATTCAATAAACGTGGAACAGAAGCAAGTAAAGCTCTCAAACCATGAATCAAAACTACTGATGCCTTTTAGGGATGTTCACAGTAGACATGGCCTTCAGGACTGTTAACTCTTCTATTCCAGAGCAGAAGGAGTTATCCAGTCAGGAAAAGAAATGGCACAAAATAAAAAAAATCTTAGTACAACTACTAGCCCTGAGGATAACTGGCAAATATCTTTCCACTTACCCATGATTAATTAATATGGCTAATATTCCAGCATCTGTCTAATAAAATTTAGCAAATAGCACCACTAGGAAGTTGTAACCAGGCAATTTATTGCCACCCCTTTCCTCTCTCTATTACCTCACTGCAGACTTCCTGTAAAATGATGAGATGCAGTGGCCTGCATGAACTTTCTGAAGATGCTATATCACTGAATGATAAAAGGAAAAGAATTGACAGATAAAGGAAAGACATACCTACTTCTTATTTAGTATCTGATACTGTCGAATCTGATCTGATAAGTCGAATAAGACAACAGCTTTCTTTCCTTCCCACATCAAAACATACACTTGCAGACAATTTCCCGCAATGGCACTTTTAGCTAATGGGAAGGTATATTATAGGACAGAGAGGAAAACTATAAATGGTAACAAGGTTTAAATTCCCTGGCTCAGGATGCCCCCTAAGCTGTTGTTAATCTAGTCACTCTGAGGAAATGGTGGCAAGACAATAATTACTACACTGTTCCTCCGAAGGAGGCACTATATGGTATACTCTAAATAGAAAGAAAAGAATACTATGTTTTAAGTGTTTTCATCATGCATTGTTATGCCACTGCATTCCTGTGCTCCATTCCACTGTGATGAAGTCCAAGGTAGTATCCAAGTGGGCAGCTCTTAACAGTGCACATGCTTAGAGGAACTTATCACAGCACAGATATCACTAGTTCCTGCTATATTCCAAATACAAATAACAAGAGAGAACACAGCGGTGAGAATAATATCAGAACTGCAAAGAAATTTCCACGAGATTGATGCATTGGTTTCCACTGATTTCAGCAGGCAGTAAGACAAGCTCCAGGCAACGTTATTAAACAGCAAAATTCCGTCATTATTGATGAACATTTCAACAGGTTCACCAACAGTAGAAAAGGAAGAGCCATGTAAAAGAAAACTACTAATCATTTCAGGTCTCAACACGTTCTGGACCCATGCTTCAACAAATGACATGGAAATACAGTGCTTATAACCTTCTTCCAGTGCTACTTAATGTCAAAGGAATGTCAACCAAATAACATTCATTTTAAGTGCAAATTTATTGAAGGCTTTTACTACATTGAAAACATTGTAAATACCTTTCTTTTTAAATGAAAGAAAATATTAAATAGGCAGATTATTAATATATGCCTGTATTTGGCAGAACGCAGATTCCAAATATAACGTAGAACTGCACGAAGTTCAAGTCTTGAACGTTTTTAATGATTTTTTTTTTTTTTTCCACTGTAGAAAGAGCAATGCAACCGGGTCATACCTGTTTTAAACAGCAAATCACAGTGCAGTGACAAAGGCTACTATACCTTCGGCTGTTAAAATTTGTCTAGAGTGAGAGCATGGCATGGTGTGTCAGAAAATGGGGAAAGTTCTACTTCACAGGCATCTACACAGTGGAAGATTTTATTGCCTTCAGTGAATACATGGATTGTTAGTACAAATCTCTTTGCCTGCTGTTCTGTGAAGGCACCTGCAAACAATGAGGTAAAAACAATACAAGGATCCTCAGGCTACCAGAACACAGAGATGCCTAAGCTTTGCCTGCTTTCCAGTGGAATGCCCCCAAGTCCTCTCCATAGTGAGTCCCTCAGTCACTTTTCATTCCTTCTGGATCACTGTACCTTACCCTTAGCCAAACTTCTTAAGTAACTTTAGCCCAGAACATGAATTGCCATTCTGGCAAAATCAAAATTATTCTCAATATTTCTGGTGCTTCTTATTTCTTTGTGTGAGTTAAAAAAAAAATAAAAATAAAAAAAAGTGGTTAATTACTCCTCTAACTCCTATAAATTTACTTCTTCCCATGGAGACAGATGAGGTGGTGGCAGATGGAATGAAAGTCAAATGTTTTTGAGGCTTGTGCAGCCAACTCCTCTCTCAGAAATCCAGAGCAGCTAATCTTGAAAGGAAAATGAACACGTTATTCAAATCCAAATACCTGGTGTCACATGTGCAGTTTAAGCTATCTGCCATCAGTTCCAGTCTCAGTAAACTAATCTAGAAAACAGATTTCTTTCACGTACTCATTTCTTCTCTTAGTTTTTTCAGTTGGGTAGCTGTAACAAGTAGTAGACACATACAGACACATTTCTGAGCTACAGTATGATCCAGTAGATTAATCGCAGATTTGGGATTTTAGTTACATGGTCAGTAACACCTACAGCATTTTCTGTAAAGCTCTTATGTCTTCTTTTTTTTAACAAACATCACATATCTTATTGAAAATAACAGAGAGCATCTGTGCATAAGAGATTGCTTGCAATTGAAGCAATTACTTTTTACACATCTACACCAGAACAACAACCACTAGAATAATTAGATTCTTTTGTTGGCCAAAGAACTCGGAGTTATCCATCTCTCCAGTTGCTGGCTCTTAGTGAAGATGAGTTGCTCTGTTTTAAAACTTTTATGGGCTACAAGCTGACTCTTAGGACAAATGGCTCCCTTCTCAGATCAGAATCGAAACCTGTTACATTAAATTATACTTGCTGTTGCCATGCCAACATCCTTTCTTTGCTCACACTTCGTTTTGCACTCTGAATGGCATGCCTAATAAAACAGCCAGGACTTTCCATTTTAGTCATCTCAAATGTACATCTGGACTCCATCCCAGATTCTAGGTTTCTTTAGGAAATATTCTAACTCTAGTTAAAAATACAGCTCTGGTATTTTCTGGTGGTTAGGCATCTCTCAGTAGGATGGAACTTGAACACAAAGTGCTTTGACAGAGAACGACTATTCTAGTCTTGTGATATTATGGAATTTGTTAGATCTGTAGCGCAGAACATGAAGTTGTTTTCCATCAGGAAAGGTACGATCAGAAAATTTAGAAGGGGGGAGAAAAAAAAAAAAAAAAAAGGAAGAAAGAAATGGAAACCTGCATCTAGCAAAGAATCTATAGACAAAGATGAGCCACAGAGAGAGCCTGATAATGTATGCCTTGTGGATACATTGCTTCCCTGCAAAATTATCTGAAGTGTGTCTTTTATGATGGTTTTAAAAGTTATCCAGCTAATCTTCATTGTGCTACAGAAATAACTTGTAGCGCTGCCTTACTGCAGACACAACTTTGAGTCTTCCACTCCCAGTCTTTGTTTGTGGCAGGGCTAAGCTGTAGGAACATTCTCCCTGCTGCCTGGGGCGATCCAGTAGGCAGGGGACAGACACATTTCACTTTGTGCCTTGCAAAGCCTTGCCCCAACCAAGGAAAACAAACAACAGGGTTTGAAGACACTGTAAACAACTTTGCCCTCACAGCTGGAGGCAGAGTGAAGAACTGGTAGCCAGCAATAAGGGATAGCTGAGAAGAAAACGAAGTGATGAAGGGAGACAGCCGCAGCACAAAGAGCTCATTCTGTGCCTATAGTAAGAAGTCCGAGGGTCACCTACCAGGGAAAAGAAACCAGTAAAGCATTCATTAAAATGAATATCACCTTGTGCAATTATTACTTATTGCAAGTCTTTAAAAACCATTACTCTTCAGATACATTCTAATAACTCCCCATGTACTTCCCACCCTTCTCCAGTATGCTAACAGACCAAACATCCAGCAGCAAGTGCCAGTGTCACCATGCTGCTCCATGGCAGCAGGCCATTTATTATACATGCATAGCTAGGATTGATTTACAGTTTGAACATCTGCAGTTGAGACCAGACTACTTAATTTTAGATTATCCAAAAGAAGAAAGTTACACAAATCAAAAGTAAAGCTGCATGTGCTCTACACACTGTCTATTCCACTGTGCCTGTGGTTTTAAGAAGGATGAAACAAAACTGGAAAGCACTGGTCATGAGCACACTAACCAGCCAAGCACTGTGGCTCTGCTTTTCAGCCCTGCCACACAAATTTCTCAGCTTGCTTTTTGTATATGGCTTGTTTGTTTTGATTTTATCTTCTCCAGAATTTACCTCTAACATTGCTCTTCTTTCACCAGTTGAAACAGAGAACAAATGGAGAGTCACAAGTTATAGATTAGGGTTATATATTTCTACACATACAACTAGAAATGCCAACACAGATGAATGGTAAAGGGAGTAGGAGACTTAGCATGTAGCTCCTTTTGCTTTCTTACTAAAAGAAGCTAACCAACTGATAGCATATAAAGTTGCCCTGCATTCACCTATCTGTTTTTTCAGTCTTCCGATCAAATGTTCCCCCTATATCCACCCAGATCCTGCTTTAGGGCACCTGGCCTGCTGCTACATAAGCTTCCCAAAGGTAACCTCATTTATCCATATCACACCCTCCTCCTGCTCAAGCTCACTTCACCAAGATGCCATAGGTCAATGGGTCGGTCCTCTGGGTGGCTTGGGTCCGTGGTCCATTAGCTACAGCATGTAGTCACAGGTCTGCCATACTGCTTCAGAGAATTCTGTTGTTAGCTGATGCAGACTCTCTTAGATAGCAAGTGCTGCCAGAACGCACCAGAAAAATGTGAAACTACAGGTCTATGAACCTGAATGCAAACAGCTGTAGAAATTTCTCAACCCTATTTATTATGTCACCCTACAATTACAACAGTATTCCTAGTAGTTATCATTTATTTGGATGAGGATTCAGAATCAACATCACTCAGAGAAGGTGAAAAATAACTATACTCTCTGAAGAAGAATTAAGGAACTTTTTAAAGACATTTAAATTGGCAATACTTTCACACTTGTCATAATAGCTTTATGAAAGTCAGGTTTAGCCTCTTACTAGACTCTACCAACCTGCTGGATGCCAGCAGACAATCTCAATTCTAAGGACATTTGAAGGGCAGTGAACAGATTACTGAAATTAAATCCACAGTAGGACTGAATCTAAAACCCTTGTCACAAAACTCCTATGCATTTGACGTCTATATCTTCCTAAATTAAAAGGATTGGAAACAAAATAAGAGAAACAATTGTCCACGTAAATCAATCTCTTTTACTGTTAGTGATTGCCACTTTCCCAAAATTACTCCTACAGTCAGGAATTCTTTTAGTTACAAGAACTAGGTGCCCTGAACATAGCTTTAATGCTGCACGATGAACAAGCATTCAACAAAATGTGTAACCACTCTCACTGCCGGTTGGTTCAACATCATCAAAGCTAGAAAGATTATTTTTCAAAGCTTTTCTTAGTTCCTTATTTTCTGATATGATTGCTTGGGATCATTAATTCTATTAATGATCTCAATTCAATGGAATTAATCAATTAATTAAAGGAAATATTCGTATGGTCAGATATATTTCTGTATGTTCAGTCACTTACAATATTAGTAGAGGGAATAAAAAAAAAGAAAGTTGTACCCAAACATGGAATGATGAAACTTGCTGAGTAAGAAGCTGGAATGCACCTTCTTTAGCAATATACTATGTGATAGCTTCTGAGGAATAATTTCTCTGGTGCTTGGGGCAACAGGCAGCTTTGAACTGTGCCATCTTACTCAATATGTCTTCTGCTTGGGCATACTTAATCGTAACTTTCAACTTGATAAAAGTTGTTATTTTCCTTGAAACAACAACTGCTTTCAACATTGCAAAATGAATTTTTACTGGATTTTCTTTCATTGCGTTGAATGTGAGCACGGTGGTCTAGATACATGCACAAAAGAGACTGCAACTACCTGGCAGTATGGCATCAGCTTGGAGGAGGGAATAAAGTTTATTTTCAATTCATTATAGAATTGCACCTGCTTTGTTGTTAGAGTTTGACTGGGGCCAGGGGAATGAGAAGAGTTTAGCTGCTTTTTTGTCACATTCTAACATAAGGAAATGCTCCAAAGACGTAAATCCGTGGTTTTCTAGTGGCCGTTCTAGTGAATGTACTTTATAAAAGAGAGAATGTCATGTGTTTTTTCAAGTTCGAAACATGTTAAGTTTTAGTCTGGGGTACAGCCTATAAAATTACCAAACTTAAGAGATTGGAAAGAGAGTACTTTTCATTATTTGATTAGCAACAGCAGATGGGACATTCTTCCTTTAAGAGACCTGAATTCTGGTGTTCCGTCTCCTCAATACGCAAAGGTGCTGTCTGTCAGCCAGGCACGGTTAGAATATAAGAATTACTCTTGACATATGTTAATTGATCTCTGTGTGCAAGAACTTAAGGATGTGTTAAGGATATGATGTACACTTCTGGTATATGGAAACCAGAGTCAATGTAACATAATACTGTAATGAATAAAATCAAGGAATTTCTATTTAGAGGGAGAGATACTGTAAGTTTCTATTTATAACTTGTTCAGTGGTTCAAACTGACTTTCCAGCCAATTTCTCATTTATTTATCACATAACAATCATCTTCTCACACCCTGGTAAGGAAAAGCAGCAAGAACAGAAGTCTTGCAAATGCCTACAGCCATGGTGACAAACTTATGGAAACTGTCCAGAAAAGGAAAAAAGCAAATTCTTTGGCAACTCTCATCATTGCAGTTTCAGTCTGCATTAAAAACAATGTATTTTTTGATACATGGAAGAGCGAAAGAAAAGTAGTAGCAGCTGAAATGGACAAAGCAGACCTCTGAGGAGATGATACTCATCACATGTCACTATGACCCATATCTTTGTCAACACTGGAGAAATGGGTTTACAATTTTGCTATGTGGAATGTACATTGAGATGAACAGATAAATGAGGATGAATTTATGACAGTTTCTAACCTTTCTACTTTTCCAGACACAGAAAAGCAATGTGAATGCACCATTTCAATAATCCCACAGTGTTCACAGATTCAATCATTTGTAAAGTATGAGTTGTGTAGCAGGCAACCACCAATCCAGCATGTCACATGGCTCGCTGGCTACAGACAGCTGCTTTCCCTGTGTGTTTTTAATAGATTTCCTCTACTACACCTCCTGAAGTTACTTGAAAGAATTTAATATTCTCACTTCCTCCTAGGTAAATCACTTCTGTGTTTTTCCTCCTGGAGTTTATTGTCTTTCTCTACATTGTGTTTAGATCAAGGTCAATGGTCCTGGGTTCTGTTTCCTCCCTAATGACCTCAGCCCCCCATCTCCTTTCCAGTCAGGAAAACCCATGTGATGCTCAGCAGCAATGTGAAGGGCAGAGATTTCCTCAGTGCCTTCCCGCAGAGCCTGAGTCAGCAGTGCTCCTCACAAGCCTCAGTGCCCCATCTCCCCAGCACCCTGGGGAATACAGCTTCGTGCCTGCTGTCTCCTTCCAGAGAAGTCCAGTAATTTCCAGTCCAATTCTTAACTGTAGCAGAATGCACTTCTTCACAGAGTGTTAAGCACTATTCTGGCAAATCTGCTTCACATCTTAACCTGAGTTTCTGTCAAACTATTGAAGTTACTATACATAAATGTTCATAAGCCTAACCTTAGTTGAATGTCAATCCAGACTGCAATCAAAATATAATTTTACATTCATTTAGTAAGTTTTTTGCTTTAATGTTTTTGCTTGATCATCTTTCTAAACTTTCTAGGTTTGGGTTGACCCACGTTTCAAAATAGTTCCTGTTATCAAAATACGTCATTCTTGTACAGTTTTAAATTAGCACTCCCTCCTTACCATGCTCATAAAATACTGCTCTAGAAGTGGGAAGATTTATTTTACAACTGTAAATCTAAGCTTTCAAGACTGAGCATGAATTCTGGTTTCTGATTATCCAATACGAGCCAGTTTGCAGCTTCCAAAAAGTGGGCATACAGCTCCCTGATATCCTATGGAGTTATTGCATCAATAGAATATGAGCTTTGATCAATAGAACCTTCTGAGTACAAAATCCACCCCGAAGCTGTTGCATGATGGACTTCATTCAGAAAATAATCTATTTCTGCAATTCCTGAAACTGTTTTTAAAAGATTTTTATTTGTTTATTGTGATTTCTTTTCCTTCCTCTCCTTTCCTCTCCTTTCCTCTCCTTTCCTCTCCTTTCCTCTCCTTTCCTCTCCTTTCCTCTCCTTTCCTCTCCTTTCCTCTCCTTTCCTCTCCTTTCCTCTCCTTTCCTCTCCTTTCCTCTCCTTTCCTCTCCTTTCCTTTCCTTTCCTTTCCTTTCCTTTCCTTTCCTTTCCTTTCCTTTCCTTTCCTTTCCTTTCCTTTCCTTTCCTTTCCTTTCCTTTCCTTTCCTTTCCTTTCCTTTCCTTTCCTTTTTTCCTATTTTAAAACTTATTCCACATCCCAGATTAGATTTGAAAAAATGCCCCTCAAGACAAAGTACACTCTCGTTATCAGGCAGGGAGATGTTAGTAGCTTCAGCTGTCCTCAGTAAAAATTAAAGAGGTAGTGGAGGAAGATAATTTTTAGTCATCCTGAAAGCTCTACCCAGGATACTCAGGTCACAGCAATCTCATGCCTCTTAGGATTCCTGAAGCTCAAGATGCTTAACTGTCCATTTGTGACAGAAAGGAAAGTCTGATATACAGCATATGTATGTCTGTACTACTGAGTACACAATTAAAGAACCTTCTGAGACCTCCCTGTGGAAAGCATGAGATGTGAATATTTCTAAACGTAAGAACAAGACTAGTTGACAAGACAAGTGAAATGCAGACAACTGCTGCAAGAGGTAGACAATTCTCATGCAGAGCTGATCAGTGGAGAATGTCTCTTTCCTTCTCCTCCTAGCACAATTTCTGCTGAGGCAGACAAGAACATCCTAGCTTCAAAGGTTCACTTCTATTTACAGCCATGTAATTTACTCTGGAGCAGACAACCAAATGGTAAACCATTACCTGAGGATACCTGCCTTCAATTTCCTCAGTTATACTTGCAGCTTCAGTGGAAACATCGTATGTGAACGCTATGCTACAGGGAACCTGCTCTAAGAGGAGGCCATACAGTCTCAGCCTAGGTAGCAACTCCTATGCCATATAGATGCAGCTACATCCCTAGCAATGGGATCTCCAGTAGCCAGAGGCCTCAGACAGTACACATCTGCTGAATAAAATGCCAAACAGAGAAACACACCTGGAATCCCTGCTTTCTTTAAAGTGCAGATATTAAACACAGCCAGTACTAATATTACCATTCACCTTATCTACAGCTCAGAATACAGAAGCCATCTGCAGGAAGCACGCAACCAGGCAACAACCAGCTTTGGTAGTTCTTATCTGAGGTGAAAGATGTGGCTTTGATCATTTGAGTAGGAGCTCCAACACAGCTAACGGTTTCACTATCATCACAACCCAGGATTCTGAAGACAAGTAGCTGTAGCTGCTGGCTTCTGTGCTCAACCCACTATTGCTCCCACAAACAGACCTACCAAACCCAGTCCTTCAGGAAACGTCAACCAAGAGAGCCATTTTGTGACTTGTAATGATGCGTTAGTGCCAGGACACTCTGTCTTGCCGAAACGGTATCACTTCCAAATAAATACAGTGCAATGTAAGGAACTTATTGACAAAACCGTATGCCTCTCTGGGCTTTCAGAAACCATCAAGGTTAAAGGTGGCCCTATGGGCTCCTAACCTAAACTGAAATGTCAGCATCTGAATCTCACTTCAGAAACTTGATCCCTTTGTTTTGACCAAGACAGACAAGTCTGACTGTAGCCAAGATCTGCACCTGTACGGGTAGATTAAACAACACCAAATGCCTTTCCCGTTCAAATGGCAGAACATCACTGACACAGTTATAGTATGTGCCAGCTAGCATTCAGGAGAGTGCTAGATTACAGCTAAAATTCCTTGCCACAGCTCAGGAGTTAGTATAGGCCAGAGACTGCTCCCAGAAGTCATGGATTTATCTGATTTAAGTGTAGGAGAGTTCAGCAGTGTGGGCACAGATGATTCCAGTTGCAAATACTTGCATAAAGCTTAATTCACTAACATGGCAGCAAGCTCTGGATACAGAAATTCTTTAATGCCTCAGCATATCATCTTCCACCATTCTTCAAGACAGCAAAGGAAAGGGGAGAAAAAAAGGCAATATTACACAAAGGAGGCTGTTTGTCCTACGTTGGGAACCTTCCATTCTTGGAGAAAAATACATAAATAAATTTGCTAATGACAAAACATACAATCTTCTTATGTTATAGAATTACACTTGTGAAATGGAAACACAGCCTCACAGCTAATAAATAGCCAGAGAGAGTGCTCACCAGGCTGATTATAAATACACATTCAGATAGCTCAGGGACTCTGAGGATTGAAGTCATGAGATACTCCACATGGCAACGTGGTTATTTAAATACATCCTCTTCCACTGGGAGTTCAGCCATTATTCAAAGAGAGGAAGCATATTCATTCCTGAGTGCTCCAGACATGGGACAGTTATGAAAAGCTTTCTGCACAAATGAAGCAAACGTGGCATCCCACAGGGAGACTGAACAGCTTCTGTCACAGTCTCAAAACCAACTGTACCTGAATGAATGGAGACTGGAAGGTAGCTGAGTTCACAGACTGTGGCATTTACTCGTTTGTCACTGTCTCTTGAGGGCTACTTCTGCAAGTTTAAAACTTTATAGAATTCCTATAGATACAGTTGATAGCATGAACACGATTAGATTAACATATAAACAGTTGAGCTTATTAATGCTATTAAAATGAACATTCAAGGAAACAGTAGCCATTTCTACAGCTGTTTTGGAAAGTTGCACTTTGGCAGAACATGCTGGATTGTCATTCTAAATGCCTGTGCTTCCCATGCTGGTTTCCTGAGGAAGGGTTTGTGAACTGACTTGTTTGTTTATTACATCTTTCTTTTATTTTTTATTTTTTAACCCCTCTTAACTGTAGCTATGGATTCCCCAGCCTTGTGAAAGCAGTCATTAGCCGCCTTGTTTGGCTAGGAGAAATATAAAGAAACTGGCACTTGTCCAAAGAGTTCCCGGAATTTTCTCCTAAATTTGTGTAAGAGCTTAATAAAATCAAATTTAATTTAATTTATGATTTGTTACTAGGCCATAGGTATTTGTTGTGGTTTTTTTTAACAGAAGGCAAAAGCAGTGAAACTGTGCTTATTGTTCCAAAGTACAATGGATGATCTGAATGGCAATTTATTATGTTGGCCGATGACATCAGAGGTGGATGTTGGTGGTATGGCAGTAGAGGCTGAACCTTCCCACCAATATTCTGTTATGCTTTGTCATTGTACAACAGATGGCAGCAGAGCGGCAGTCTGACAGAATGGTGTCTGACATGGAAATGCGGATGACACAAAGGTCTGTCACTGAACTCCTCCATGCAAAAAAAAAATGGTACCTATTGATATTCACTGACACTTGCTGAACGTTTATGGAGACCAAACAGTGGATGTGCACACAGTGAGGCGATGTGTGGTATGTTTCAGCAGTGGCGACAGCAATATGAAGGACAAACCATGTTCTGGATGGCCACACACAGCTGTCACACCAGGAAATGAAGAGCTTCTCAATCCGCTCACCTGCATAGATCAGTGCATTATGACCACGGAACTGTGTACGAAGCTAAACACTGGTATCAACGCATTGGAAATGATGGTGGAAACACTGAGATATCACAAAATTTGCATCAGGTAGGTTCTACGAAAGCTCACACAGGAACCGAAAGAACACTGTATGCAAGTTTGTCAGGACCTATTGAAGCAATATGAGGCTGAAGGCGACAGTTTCCTGCATCACATCATTACTGGCGACAAGATGCAGTGTCACCACTACGAGCCAGAGTCAAAACAGCCATCCGCAGGAAGTTTACATGCTGCCACTCCATCAAAGAAAAAAGTTCAAGTCACAGCCCCCAGCAGGTAAAGTGATGCACACTGTCTTATGGAATAGGAAAGGGATGATCCTACTGGATTTCCTGGAACCCAGACAAACCATCAACTTTGACCACCATACATTGTGACGCTGACTAACCAGAAGGCTTGAACTTCTGGAGTCAGACCAGAGAAGAAGACAACCTTTCTCTTTCAACACTGTAACATCAGGCCCCATGCCTGTTTGAAGACTGTGGAGCGCACTTTCAGTACTGGTTGGACCACCCTGACACATCTACCTTTTAGTCCAGATTTGGCACCTTCTGACTTCCATTTGTTTGAACCAATGAAAGATGGACTGCAGGGGAAACATTTTCATAGCAACAACACCATCATAGCAGCTGTGAAACATTGGGTCACCTCTGCTGTTACAGACTTTCACAAGCACAGCATGCACTTGCTAGTGGTGGTGACTATTTGCTCCATCAAATAGAGTTATTGTGCTCTTTGTAGCTGTTGTAGCTTCCAGAGAACTAAAAAGAAAGCATTACTTTCAGAGTGACCTAAGTAAATCAAACCCAGATGAGGTTCAGATGGGACTTGCTAAGGTGGATCATCTCTCCAACTGCAGTAAGACTCCAAGGAGCAAATCTTGTCTTCTAAGAAGAGAACTGGAGGAAAACAACATCAACTACATCTCATATACCCCAAGGCTATTTTTAGGGCAAGTTTAACAATGGACAATCATCTCAACACATATGACCTCCTGCCCCAAAAGGGGGGCACCTTCCCCCCCCCCCCCCGCTCCCCCGGAAAACAGAAAGCAACCTGTTCTTGTCTGTTTTTAAAACAAATGCTCATATACGAATGCCACTACCTTTTGAGAAAGACATACAGAACAAACACCTAATGGATTTTAGTCATGCTATTTAATGCACTGTTAGAAGAAGAACAGACGTTACAGCAAAAAGCTCATTATGAAGCCAATAGAGTATAAAACATAGTAAAGCACTACCTCTTCAGTAGACATTTTTTTGCACTTGGCACTGAACATGTGAAGCTTAACAAAATACTACCTTTCACAAAATAAAAGTCCTCTTTATAGAAATTATGTCTCTGACAACAGCATTCATCATTTTCTGAACCAAAGCCTGCAATTCTGTTATGATTTTCAGCCACATTCACCGCATTGACATCTGGTCGCCCATTGGTCACCCCTTCAGAGTGCTGCATGCAGCACAGCCATCTGAACACTATTGTTCTGATTACTGACTTATGATTATGGAGTTCTCCTGTGTTATTACATTTTTATGAGCAAGAGCAAGCCAAAGTGCTATTTATAGTTTCAGCTGGCTGGGAGGATTTAACCAATTTTGTCATTACTGACACTGCAGCCCTTCTTTTTGCTTTGGGATATCGCTAGCTATGAAAAAGTTGGGAAGAAGCTTTGTTTGTTAGAGAAGTAACTTCTGTTTGTTCACCTTCTCAAGAAGTCAGAATAAGCTGACATCAGTCCAGTACTGCTTGCTGTGGTATACTAGAATACTGCCTGATACTAGATTCAGTTTAAGATTCCATTCTTCAGTACAGATCAAGGTCTGGGCCTTGTACAACTCATGTACTACCTTGCTTGACAGCTTACCATGACCTAGCATGACAGCTGTGGTCATCAGTAATCACTGCCAAAAGGGAGGATCATAGGAGTGGGTGGAAAGGAAATCAGACATTCCTGGCAGCTTGCCCACAGCTCTGAAGCTTCCTTTCACCAAACATCAGACTGAAAACAGATCTCCGCTTGCTGAAGAGAGAAGTACGGTCTTCCACTTTTCAGTCACTTTTCCTCAGTGCAACATGCAAGTGTCTTCCTTTACCTGACAAGAAAAGGAGAAAAGGCAAAGGGAAAAACGTGTTCATCCAGCAGGGTGAGAGCAAGGGGGTAGAGAATGCTCTTGCTCTCTGGCTTGTTACTTTCATTTTTGTTAGCAAAAGTAGATTAGACAGGGAGTGATGGCCCTTGGAAAACAAAACAGAGAAGTGTTTACCATATAAACAGAGATATAAAGAGTCACATAACACAGAAATGTTTTAGCCTTTTTATTTATTTATTTTTAATGAGTATATTACACAGAAAATATATTACAGCAGACTTTAACATTAACTATTAAAGTTTCATAAATTCAGTGACTACCTACAACTCAATTCCTCTCAAGTGCTTGATTATCTCTACCTCTAAGGACAATTAACCATTTTTTTTTTTCCTCATAAATAAATCATGTTAACCCAACTAAGTTCTACAGTATTTAGTTCCATAAACTCTTCTCCGAGAAATACAAAACTGGTTCTTCCTGCTTGGCTAAATTGCATCTTTTCTAGGGCAGATGGAAGAGCAAGTAAAAAAGAGGAACAACTACCAACAGGGGTTATGAAATAATATGGTGTACAAACCCATTGATTTGAAAGCAAATAAATAAGATTTAGTGGCTAAGTCCACTGTGGTAGAACTCCAAAGTTCAAGAATTTCCCTGGTTTTTTGGCCTGCCTATAATTTCAAAAGAGTCTTGTGAAATCCTCCAGCTATTTGCTCCAGCTGAGTCTGCTTAATTAGAATTCCTAAGCACTTACACATATTTCCTTAACAGCTATTGATACAAATAGTCACTTCAGGAGACAACAGAATATATAACAAGGACTCTTTTTAAAAAAATCGTAGTTATTATAAAACTGAAAGACAAAAGCACTAGCAAGATCTCTCCAACAGATATTTGTCAAACCAGGCGCAATCAAGAACATCCCAAGGTTTCTGAGGTTATATTCTCAGGCAGTGTAAAACCCTTTCTCTAACCCCATCATCACTACTCTTTCAAGTGAATAAACATGCAAAGACATCTTAAGCACTGTGGCAGTGTTGACTTGGAGCATTGTTAATTTCTACCAAAAGGCTGTGGGAAGTATGGTAAAATGATAAAAGGTTTCACTTATTAATCTGTGATGAAAACCAGGCTTCTGATGATGGAGAAAATGGGGGACGGGTAAAGATAAGCTTGCCTGTTGAACGCTTGACTCGGATTTTATTTTATTTTTTTAAGCAAGCAGCTGAGAGCATTGCTTCTGGCTGTGTCTTTCTCTAGGTTGCAGGTTGCCAGTGTTCACAAAGCACAAGTTATGTAATGCTCTCCTATCAGGAGACTGAGTTTAAAAACATTTCATGAAGTCTCACGCTGTTCTTGCTGGAATAACTGTTTCTGATAATCTATATCACCCTGATTCCACTGCCTCGGCCCTCTCCAACAGCAGAACTTTGTGCTTTCCCCCAGACTTCTCTCCCCTCTCTCTCTACCCACAATGATCTCTGCTCATTTCTTAAGGACAGCATTCACTCTCCTAAACCCCTTCACTGCCTTTTGCCAGAGAAAAATAAGGGAGGACATGCAGCTTTTTCCTTCCCTGAATCTCCGAAACAGCCTGTTTTTCCTTGCTTATCATTAAAAAAAAAAAATTCTCATGTTTTTTGTGAGCAAAATAAATGCTAGATTTACAATTAAAAGTATAGTCATCATGTTGCCATTGTATTGGCAGAGTAGATTTTCTGACCAAATTTCAGAGCAAAGACTTTGACTTCACAGCAACCTGCCTTCCAGAAACATAGTTACCTCTGATGGAAACATCTGAGGTACTTTTCAGGAAAATTCTGCAACTTCTAAGAGAAATAATTACTGGATGACTTGTGGAGTACAGAATTTCGTTTGCAGTCACTCTGATATCATTAAAATCAATCAGGCACATTTGAGAGCATGTAATTATTTAAGGTATCTTAATTAGAGAACATAAAGTGGAAAACAGGTAGGACAGCTCTCTCTTTCAATGTGTATTCAATGCTTTTATGCCAGTACGTGAACACAAAAAAATATCACTCAACATATTTCAACACATAAATAACAGCAGTTTTCTTCCATGGTAAAATTTAAGTAGACAAAATTTAAAAAGTTCTAAATATCACATTGCACTATCACTCAGAATTAGTATAAACTAGATGTATTACTTTTTTTTCATCAAAATTCAGGTTTAAACTTCAACTACTATTAAGCTATACTTTCCTCTGTCTCCAGCGTAGTTGCGACTACAGTTAACAAGCAACTCATTCTTTAAAGAAGAGTGAAATGTGATTCATATCATTGTGCCTAAGCAAACATGAAACTTAGGCCAAAGTATCTTTGGGAGATCTGATCCATGACAACCAGTCAAAGGATTCCCATTTCTTTCAAAAGACTTCCATGCAGATATTTGGAGCAAGGATATCTGGGAAAGATGTGTTTAAAGTAATGATTTACAAGGTACTGGAAAAGAGTACTGATAGAAACCTTCAAAGCACAATTAGATAGATTTACAGATAAAATATCTGTATGTAAATCTCTGTGGATTTCATCACATATTTTGAAATAAAGGAGATGAAAGGGGAAGAATAGGAAAGTTACTTCTAAAACAACAGACAGTTTTGTTATTCTTTCACACAAGTGATTTTTAAAGAGCTTAATTGTTTTAAAATCATTTTTATTCAAGTATACTACCTTAAATTTCAGAGGTTTTATTTGTTCTTACTATTTAGTTTCCTTTCAAGTTAAAAGTGAGTCTTAGAAAGAAGTGTATGGAAAGTTGTCAGACATTGTTTATCCCAAATTCAGTCTTCAACTCTCATTAGACCTAGCTCACAAGAACTCTTGTTCCATTATCTTGTGTTCTGAAAAGCCTCAAGCCATACACATGGAGGAAAAGCACCTTCTACTTCAATGAAAGGAATACATAAAATTACTATTGAACATGGGAGGATAGACTTTAGTTAAGGTTCTTTTCACTTAACTTGAACAACTCCAAATGTGAGTTATTCTTGCAGTGAAACTAACTGATGAATGTATACCTGTCTGAAGCACTGAAAAATTGATTATCTTTCCAGTTAAAGTGAGAATCAGTGTCAGAACTCAAGTGCTCCAGGTTCAAGTCCCTAGCTACAAGAAATACCTTAGAAATGAAGAAAACCACAACAACCAAAAGTGCCCACAGTCACTCAGGTCTCAAATCATACAAGCAATTAAAAATTTCCAGTCCAATTTCTGTGAGTTAAGGGTGAAATCCAGACAACACTGCTTAAATGACCTAGGGACACGGCTAAACAAGATCCGCTTCAATTTCTGTAACTATGAAATAAGGCTAACCGTACTAATCTCTTTTTAAAATGCCTAGAATTTTTCAGATCAGAACAGTTACAAAGATGTACTGCTTCTGGATCTCTGCCTACAAAAATCAAACATAGTTCATAGATTTAAACATGGTTCATAAACTATGTCATCCCAATCTAGTGCTCCGAGAAAAATGAATAGAAAACACGGCAAGTGTCAGCTTGCTGCTCCATGCAAAAGCACTGTGAATGAAACAAGTAAAAGCAGCAGCTGGATAAGCAAAGAATAGGAATTCTGATTTGTGTGGCTTACAGTCAATGAACATCACAACATAAGCAAAATAAAATATTTATTGCTACAAGGGTTTGTGTAACTGGATTTCTTTTCTCCCTCCAGCATATTAGACTTCAAAATATTAATGAGCCATTTATGTTGCACATGCTTTGCTAAATAATGCCAATTGTGTATGATTCTATGCAAAAGAGCAATTTGCTGAAGATTTTGTTGGCTTTGCAAGACAGAAAAACATACAAACGGTGCTAATTCATGTACTGGAAAGCACAAGCATATTCTTCAAGTACTAAGTGCTAATTCTGGAATATATTTTGAACAAATTCTTGATTAACTGAAAGAATTCCAATACAATGTTAGCTAAGACTTAAAAACTTGCCCAGTTCCCTTGAATTATCCTGAATTTAAATAGGTACATAGTAACAGCCTAGTGATATTGACACTACTACCAAACACAAGTCACTTCATTGTCAAACTGGAGTGAGAAGAAAAAAATGAAATGCAGTCACAGAAAACAGAAATTAACAAACCTAGATGCTGACATGAGTAAGAAAGGTAGTTATGACTCTATAATCCAGTTTGGTCTGATGAAAGATGGACCACAGGGGCAACATTTTCCTAGCAATGATGCCATCATAGCAGCTGTGAAACAGTGGGTCATCCCTACTTGAGTAGATATTTACTAGCACAGCATGCAGACTCTTGTTTATTGAGGGCAAAACTCCATAGCTAATGGTGATGACCATGTTGAAAAAGAGTGTTTTGTAGCTGAGAATGTGATGTATCAAACGACATCATTGTGCTCTTAATAGCTATTGTGATTTTCATGGAAATAAATAGAAGGCACTACTTTCAGAGCAACCTAGCACACAAAAAATTTAAGAAACCTTCGTGTCTAGTGATAAGCACAATACTGAAAATAGCTTTTACTCAGAAGTTTGTTCCACCCAGTGTTTCAGCCACTAACATGTTAAGGTTGACTGCAAGAATTTTCATCGCAACAGAACATATACTAAGTCTCATTCCTGATAAAGTTTCAGTCCTACTTTCTGAAACAGAAGAATTTCACTATCATGTCTTCTTCTAAAGTGAAGCTTTTGCAAACAAAAGAGAAAGCAGCAATAGAGAATTATCACAAATTCTGTGACTCGGTTTATATTGCAAGTTAATCAGATTAATTTCATGTAGCTATTCAATAAATTATAATGTACTGTTGTATTTGCATGCATGTTAATTAGAGAAGTCTCCTTTTTCATTCAGTCCTTCTGCATTTCTCAGAAATTTGTGCCAAAACTAATTTCATTGGTGTCTATCAGTTCCCCCTCCCTCCCCCCCCCTTTGAATACTACTCCATTTAAGAGTGAAAGAAAGAACAGTGGAATCTAAATTTCTTTGAACGATATGGCTATCTTTGTAGGAAAGACTCACCTTATCTACCCATTTATTTACCCAAGTAAAAGTTGTTTAGCTCCCCTTCCCCCCAAACCTCATCAAGGACTTAACTGCACTATTCAAGAGGGAAAATTAGGGAGTATCAGAGAGCAATAGAGCAATCATCTCATCCCAAGTTTAGGTCTCTTATATAGCTCAGATGAATCACTCTGGACACAGGCTGTTTTCTATTAATGGTTTTAAAAAAGAAGTAAATGACTCATATGCATCTAAAGCCAAATTTAGACCATTAAGACACGGTGAAACGCATTTTACCTTTACTGACAGGCATTCACTTTGGATCAGGCTATCTTATACTACGCCATGGACTTTCCTAGGCCATGGTGAGAAAACCCACACTACGTCTCCACCCGTTAGTAAGAAACAACTTACTGATGCCAGTGCCTTCTATTAAGAATATTAAATATAACAGTCCCTATGGCATGGTGATTCATGAAATTATATTGTTTATAGCATCACAAACAAAGGAAAATATGTAGTTTCCAAAATAAACACTGAAGTAGAGCAATATTAGAGAAGTTTGTAAGATTCCAAGTAGTTAATAATAAACAGGATAAAACAGCATGTCCATATGTTGGCAGAACAACGCCTCATGAATCATGCACCTACTGTGAACAAATATTTGTTGGAGGGTTTTGTTGGGGTTTTTTGATGTGTCATACTCCATTCACAGGATGACATCTGAGAAGATGAGCAATGAAAGAATAAATGTTTTGGATTTTGGTAACAGCCATCTTTTAACCCTTTACTGGATCTGCTCCAAAACCATCCAGTAATAACCTTGCCTGGTTGCAGTCTCATCACAGAGCCAACCAAGAAGTAAGAGAATGAACTAATGAACTGTCAATTTAAAGTAATAATCTGGGCATTGAGACTCTTTTGTGGTTGGACATGATGATATTTAAGGTCTTTTCCATCCTGAGTGATTCTATGATTCTCAACAAGTGATGGAGTTCACAGCTAGCATCAACCTCACTAATTGTCTTTCCAAATAATCTAACGACTTTGTGATTGGTGACAGAGAGGTACAAACATTGTTAGATAAGAGACAACTATCTGATTTTTGGCCACAATCCATCCCATCCCTCCCCCATAGCATTTAAAGCATTTTAACTCTATAATGAGAACATGGGATCTCAAAACAGCTTGATAAAAATGAAACAGCTAGCTCAGACACTGGACAAACCAGATCTCCTAAGTTCTTTTTTTCCCCCCTCCATTCTATGCTTCTATTAGCAGAAAAATGCTACAGAAGACATTTAACTTCTTTTTCTTACTAAAAAGATGGTTTTATGCTATAGTGTATCTTATATTATTAAAACATTTTAAATACTTTAAATTGTTTTAAGTCATATATAATGTAAGGAACACAAATGTTATCACAACCTGCTCTGAAAAGGTTGGAAAATGCTGTAATTAAATCACCAGTAAGCAAAGGAATTTTTCTCATAACACCATATCTGAAGTAAAAACGGTGGTTATAACAATGTGAATAGTAAGAAGTAAAAGGCTACTGTAAACATGGTCTGAGGAGGCTGTTCACATTCAACACCAGGGAAAGATCTTTCTCCTGGGACTCCAGATGGCTATTCCTCACTGCATTTCCTGCCTGAACAAGAGTGATCAGTGCCTGTAAAGCCAGTTAACAGGTACAGTTTTGCAGGCAAAGGGAGAGGGCATCACAACTCACCACTAGAAAACAATTCCTACTTGAAATATACTATCCTAAAGATGGAGAAAGGAAATAGCTCCAATTACTAGGACTATCACAAATAGAGGGGAGAGGAACTTGAGTTAAGACAAGGAAGAGGTGACAAACTCCTTATTGGTGCAGTGGAATAGTGCCTTGTAGGAGAGGCCTGCACTGAAGCACCTACCCCTGGTGACCACATGACACAACTGGTACACTGAAAAGCAAGATCATGCTCATTCAAATCCAGCAGATTCAAATCAGAATCTCTTTCCCAGGCATTTCATCTAAACCTTTTCTGAAAGAATGGAGAGAAAGAGTCAAATAGTTCTTCCTAAATTATCTAGGAGAAGCGGAAACGCAGACTTTCCACAAATGCTACAGAACAAAGGAGGCACGGCCACTAGAAGACTACACAAGTGGTTGAATCCATCTGGAAGAAGGCATCCTCATGTATGCCCACAATCAGATGAAAAAAAACTCAAGGAAGAAAGAACAAAGGATACCTAGGAATGACTGCAGACAGCCAATTATGCAACAGCTTGCAACACAGCTGCAAAGATCAGTACAACTTCATGTTGCACGCACATATGCACCATGAGATAGCGAAGAATGGACATGTTAACAGTCCAATTTTATACAGTTCCCATATGATCCCTTATGGTATACTACAGCCATTTGAGCATCAGATTACTAGATCCATATGATGAGAACCAGGGAAGTTTCTGAGCTGGGTAATGCTTATTTAATTTTCTGTATAAACACATTTATAGAACATCCAAGAGCTCTCAGAAAAAGGACTGTAAACAGCAGCCTGATAGTATTTGCCATGTAAACATGGAGAATGGAAGCCAAATATAAATGTATGCACTGAAAAGTAATACACTCATTGAGAAAAAAGAAATTTTGAACAAAAAGAATTGGGTTGAAAAAATATGAAGGAATTGTCATTCTATGAAACTCCATTAGAAGAACAGAAGACCACAGAAATTTCATAGACCATTTCTGAAGTATAAATACAGGTTTCATGAGGTGAAATCTAAGGAAAGTAAGGGTATTCACAAACACAAAGAAGAGAGTCACAAGAAGCTTGTCTGTATTTTTCTGTTGTAGACTCCACTGAGGATCTGTTTGCCAGAAGAGTGTAGAAAAACCCGAACTCCAGACAGGATATGCAGGGCTAGCCAAAGGCACCCCACAACAAGATGTCATTAACCAAACATGCTGCAGTTTCTTCAGACAAATGAGGAACTTCCTAAATTTGAAGTTTAGTTTTCTTACTGTTTTAATTCCTTTCTTCTTTTCCCTCTGCATTTTGCAAGAATTACTCCCAAATCTCTTTCTTTCCCTGTCCTAGATGGATGCAGCCTTAAGAAGTGAAGTGACATAGGCATGTTAGAAGCAGCAGATAGAAATCAGTCTATTGAATATAGAATGAAGTCATTCAACACATCAGCTGACTAATTGTACCTGAAGAACCAACTTGTCCAGTGCAGTGATCTATGGGGTCTGTGATATAATTCAACTGTAGTCACAGCAAAATACAGCTTATTATCTACTTTGTCTTCAACAAGGCATGTTTGTGTAATGAGAAAGATGCATGTACCTCTAGCCCATCTACACAGCCGTACTCAACATTTACTGTTTCCCAACAGGCTTCTGTAATCTCTAATCACAGAGCAGAGAGAAAAGAATTTTTCCAAATGCTGTGTGGTTTGAGTTTCCCAAAATAGTTGACCTAGGAAAGAAAAGGGAAAGGAAAGGGAAAGGAAGGAAAGGGAAAGGAGAGGGAAAGGAAAGGGAAAGGAAGGAAAGGGAAAGGAGAGGGAAAGGAGAAGGAAAGGGAAAGGAAAGGGAAAGGAAGTAAAAAAAGCAACAAAACTTTCCCCTGCCTCCCCACTGCCTTCCGGCTGGCAAACATTAGGAAAGAGCTATGTTTGTTTTCACAGTAAATGGGAGGCTGGGGCAGCACAAGAGTGATCTCACAGTTTCCAGCTGTAGTATTTGATTTCTTTACAACTGCACATATGTAGGAACTCATCTAGCCCAGTAAGAGCAATATGCCTAAAAATCTCAGAGCTCAAAAAGGGTTGAAGCAGCAATAGCCTGGTTCTGTACAAGAAAGCAAGTATTCCAGCTATGAGACGAGGGTCACTTGGGCAAAAATTGTTGAACACAATGGCTGAGTCCCTACATCCACATCTTCAAAAGCATTATCTTTTCAAAAGCATTGAAGGTTTGAGATCTTATAGTGAAAGTTAAGCTTTTAAGTCGCCTGTTTTATAGAGCCAAAGAACACAATGTCAAGGTCCACTTAAAAAAATGTAAATATATGTATTTTATTACTACAGTATCTTGGATAGCTTTGCTTCCCCCATGCACACAACTCTCCAGCTGAGATTTAGAAAGAAGCACATGCTTCAGGAGCACTCTGACATGCTGTTTGACCCTCTCATCCTGGTGGCTGAGAGCCTGGCTGTTCTGGGGCCCTGAGAAGCTGGGTCCAAGCCTTCCAACTCACTGATGCAGACCTGGAAAACTCAAGAGCTCCCGTTTCCAGGCAAGACTCCTGTGTCTCAAACTATGGCAGCTCCCAGGCAGACTGGCTTGCTGTAAGCAGTATTGCAGACAATTGAAAGGGTTTCCTTAGAAAAAGGCAAATTTCCTTAGCAAGCCTTTTTTGCTTTTATTGGCAGATCAAAGCTGACACTTAGCAGTACACTATGTTTTCATCCTGTTCAGATTTCTAACAGAAGATGCTTTGTGGGGGAAGTCTCTGGATAGCTCTAGTTGTGTATTTTTACCTTAAAAACAGGGTTTTTTTTGTTTTATTTCAAGACTGGTAGCACAGAAATGATCAGTTGTGAGCAGTACTATAACTAGTGTGGTGAGTCCTACTCTTAGTCTGGAAGTTATTGGACAAACCTGAGTTTTGTTTGCGTTTCCTCGAGAAAGCCTGGACAGAATTGGTGTGTGGTCCAAAGCCTACCAGTGAGAAAGTTCACATGGCAGATACTAAGAGCTATACCACTGCTATGTGACCTGAGTATTTCCAGTCCTGGCATTAGCTTCCATTATTCACCATGCATTTCAAGTCAGTGGGAAGTGTTTCCACTCTGCTCTGGCACAGATACTTGCAAATGAAATGACGATTGAAGTACTCACATTTCTTTCAAATATCAGGAACCTTATTTCAATTTGAGTTTTGGAAAAGACTTGGGAAATCCTAATTACTCTAACTGGTTCATACTAGGACAAGCACAAAGAAAAACAAGGTTCTTCTCCTCTTGCTGCAAGAGAACAAAGCAGATCTAAAGCTGAAGAAAAAAGAAATGTAGGTTACATGGCAAATCTCCCTTGGATGTGCCTCAGCAAGAGGTGACATCGCACCACTTTATTGCTCCCCTTCAGCTAGACTCATTCTGAACCCCTAAGACGGAGGAACTCTGGATTAGGCCCACTGAAGATTAGCTCCTCCGTAACTACACACAAGTTGTCAACTGGGAACAGACACATTTGCTCCCATGCTCTGCCTGCTTCAGAGCAACCCCTAGGAGACTTGATGAAGGTGCCCATTCCTCCACTCCCTGCTGACAGCAACTGCTTCTTTGGCACATAACTCTTAGTGAATACTTTGCACCTCAAAAGGAGCAACATGGAGATGATCTAAGATGAACCTTGTGCCTTGGATGTCAACCAAGCGCATTATTACTTTCCACAGTTATTTCAGAGGCTGCTCATACCTGGCATGCCTCGGAGAGGGACAACTGTGGGACTTTTGCCCACAGAGCCATGGTATCAGCCCTATGCACATTAACCAAGTCATTCCAGTTGTGCTCAGGTTGCTAGGTTAACAACAAGGAACTTGCCATTTTTTCAAAGTATAACAGAAAGCTGGATAGATTGCAGCTAACAGAAAATATTCACGTTCATCACACACAACACTAAGCACTAACGGATGCCATGACAATACATTTGCTCTGTGGAAAATGCGTCTCCTGCATAATTTTCATATCAAATAATTTCTGTAATAATTTCCTATCTTGTGGGTTTTCAAGACTAATTCAGTAAACTCTTACTCAGTCTCACTGTGGAATTAGCCCCAAAACACTACTATCCTTCCAATATGTATTTGGTTACTTCTTTTTAGGTGCTTACAGCTTACAACTTTTAATTAAAATTCATTGAACTGCAGAGTTCAATATGCGAGAGTTATTTCACAGTGTTAGTCCATATATGGGATTTCAAGAGGGTGATAAAAAAGAAAAACAATCGGTTTATTTTGCTCACACTCCATCTACCCCAGTTTGGTGATATCTGAGACTGAGAAGAATTTCTAACATTAGAGGTTTCAGAGCTAACCTTTTCCTTATCCTTATCCCTCTTTTGGCCCCAGTTCTCTACCCAAAACACAATTCTCCTCCCTGACAGAAAGTGCCCTTATGAATACAAATGCCTGTGGGCAACTTTTTATTTGGCAGCTGTATAACATTATGGACTTATTATCCGTGAAAGAGTTCTACTTTCTTCAAGCTGGAATTAGAGTGCATTAGGAAACCAAGAAAAATGTTGTTATTGCACATCACACTGGGTCAGACAGCTTTAGAAAATCCCCAGAAGTAAAGGAGAAAACCATTCGCTTTTTTTCCAGTACCATCAGTATCATCTGACTGACTGCTAATTGTACTGCTGAGGTTTTAAAGACCTCTATTCAGGTGAGTGCTGGCCAAAAAAACCTGGTCTCATTCATCAAAGCACAAGTACTTTCAAGAGTAGCCTAGTAACACAGAAAAGACTTGAAAATCCTCATAGTCCAGCCACCTATGGAGCAATCATGTGAAAAAATGTCAAAGAATCACTTTTGTAAATGCTTAAGACAACTGCTACTGAATGGTAAATACAAAATACTGTTTAATTGCAATTTTCAAAAATTCTTCCTGCTTTCAGTCATTATATGTCTGTCCCTCTGATGGAAATGGGAATTCTTTCAGTTTTCAAGCCTGTGCTCTCCTTTCATTGCAATGAGGACCTAATTCAGAGCTTTAAACTGTGTTCTGCAATGCATAATTAATCTGGCTTCATAGAGACCTGGACAAAAGACCCCATTCAATCTTCAGCTCCTTCCCCCTGAGATATTGTTATTTCTAAAAACTCCTGCCAGCTGGGCTGGAGGGAAATCTCAGCACTGTGGGAGAATGAACAAACTACAGGCCTCTGAGGGATTTGAAGTAACTATCTGACTAAATTGGATTAGAAAGTAAGGAAGGGGAGGGGAAGGAAAGCTTATTCTGAAGTCTACAAAAGCTCATAAAAAAATCTTAGAAGATTTTCATATGCTGAAGGGGAGAGAAATATGCTAGTTTTTATAACAAAATGGAGAAAGAATTTGAAGGCATCAGCGAGCCAATACACTCGGGGATGTTTGAAGGGATTACTGCTGGTATTATTTCAGGAAAACTGTTGTGTCTGCCTTCAAGCTTTGAAACAGCATTTCTCAGCAAAATCTGGGCTGCCTGACAAACCAAAATATTTGTACTTTCCTTCCAGGTATTTGATACATGTCTCCTGTTTGAACGTATAATGGAGCCTAACCATAAGTTCCTTTAAATTTCCTCCTAAGCACGTTGCATTTTAAAAGCCTCTGCCCAGAAGGATTTCAAAGGGCTGTGGAAAAACAAATTCAGTCTTGTTATGAGAGCCAGCACCCTGCTTTCATCCCCAGCAAGATCATTCACAGAAGCGTGTTGGTGACACTTCCCAGATCACCTGGCCACCTCTCACACATTTCACAGTATTTTTAGCATGCATGTGCATACTCAGGAATACTGTCCCATTTACAAGCAGGCTTTTTGGAAAACAAGGTGGAAAAATCTCACTACCCTGTTGGGTAAAGGGGCAACTTGGTGAAAAGATGCTCTGGGTTCACTATCATCTCCTCCTACCCCACTGCTGTGGAATGGCTTCTCCGCAGGTTTCCCACCCCTATGGCCAGTCCCAGTCCTCGGCTCTGCCAATGCTGAAGCTGATAGAGATTATGCGGACTTAGCCCGGAACAGAACTTGGCTCCCTACCTTCAGAAATATTTTTAAAAGCCGGATTTTTAGCCACTCTAACACTTCCCATCTTTCCACAGGCAGTGCCAGGAAGCTCAGCTGCTCATGGGACACACTGTCTGTGTGAGGGACAAGTGTCAAAGGCAGAGAGTTAAAAGAACACACACAATACATGGTTTCTCTACTGTCAAAGGGAAAGAAAACATGCCCTACAAGTTAATTTCCTTAGGACCTCCATGCCGTTAGAGTAAAAAACAGGATACTTTTCAGAGCTCTGGCAGGCATTGAAGATATCAGCACGCAGGACGAAAAAATGTACCCTACTGAACTATACACCTGAGTATAATGGACCCAAAAATTGCATGCACTCAGAGCAAACATAATCAAAGATCCTTCTTATAATCATTCATGATCCCTTTGCCATTCCTAGATCAATTATCACAGAATAATTTCTTTGCACCAGGGAGGAAAGGCATGGAGGAGAGAGTGGAAAAATGGAAAAACAAGATTCAGCAAAATCTTTCAAATCAGTGGAGTTAGTTTTTTTTAAGGATATCACTTCATAAAGAAAACACTTGTGTGTCACTTAGCAACAGCAGCAACAACGAAAGTATTGGTAGCTCATATTCCAGACAAACCAAGAAATGTTTAAAACATTAACTTGTTATACAAAATCCACACAGACCATTTCAGTTAACGCTCTATGCCTCTAATTCCTGGGACTCAGGAAGAGCTAGCCAACATCACTGCATTTTCTTTCTCAACCAACATAAAGAGTGGGAGCCACTTGCGATAAGAGTTACACATAATCCAGTGTTGTCGGATGTTGTCAAATCCATGTTGAGGTATCATGTCAAAAATCCTTATTTATAACAGGAGTCTAACAAGTGTGAATAGCCCAGTGGTATTACTCAAAATGGATAACTAAAGGTTTCACATCCATGAAAGGGAAATGCTAGAGGAGGAAGAAAACCTGTGCCGTTATAAGCAGCTGAACATACATTGGGTAATGAATAATACAAGTAAAAATGCAGCCTAAACTGATGCTGACTTATCCCTACTAAAAGAAAATCCCTGCTGTCTCTCAGTGGCTCTTAAGTTGTAGTATAGCACCTTACTTCCTACTGATAACAGCATCTATGATCTTCCTATCAACAACACTGACATCCTCCCTATTTCATGGCTTCCTACCCCAAAATAACAATGGAGACTGCAAGGAACGAGGGTTAGAAGAATCAACCCAAGGCAGACCAAGTCACTTTTAAATTTCAGAGCACCAGGTTATACATCATATTGTTGTAACTGGAAGATTGCTCAGAGGACCTCCTGGCAGATGACACTTTCCCCACAGGCTGCTCAGGCGCTGAATCTCCCACCACCTAGGCCTTCCACAAACAGCATACAAACACCCTACTTATTCCTATCATGACAGTCTGCCCATGGTTGTTGGGGAGTCTCATCCTGCAGGAGACCTCATCCACCTACTCAGGTGGATCCAGAATATAAAAGACATGAGCAGAACCAGAGCATTCAAAACAACTGTGGAGGCAAAACACAGAATTGCTGCTTGGGGGAAGACAAAATAACTTACACTCCGTGCAGGGATCACGGGAGCCTGGCAGCAGTGCATGGAGGGTGATAAAGGAAGGAATGAGGGAGCTTGAGATGATTGCCAGTCAGGTTTCTGCAGGGGGGGTGAGGCCCACACCTGCTGCCAGGAAGCAAAAAGGTGGAAGAGTAGATTTGGAAAGGAAAGCACTTGTGTACTTCCCCATGTCTAACAACACTTCCAGTCCAGATCTGTCCACAGACAGGCACTCTCTTTATGACAGTCACGCTGGGACACCAACCACATAGAGGCCCAGCCTAACAGCAGAGACAGAAAAGCCGCCTTCTGCCATTCCCTGTCTTACTCTCTAGCCTCAGAATATGTCCTTAGTCCCAAGAATTAACTACTTTTTTTTCCATGTGAACTCCCAAAATACAAGCTCAGAGGCTTTCCTACATATAGAGCCAAGGGATTTTGGCCTGTTTTTTCAGCTTTGGCCAGAATGTCAGTGCTTGTAGTGCCTTCATTTAAATTGGTGGAAATATATAATTTAGCATTTGTTGATAAACTTTCTCTTTGATTGTTAAAATAGCTTAATGGTTCTCAAGCAGGTCCCAGGTCAGTTTACTAGCTTGTAGGCAAAGGAACATTAGGAACAAAGTGAAGTAAATTAAACAATTAGGAGTTAAATGAATACTCTCTCACCCTAAATGCTAATATGAAAACACACAGATGATAGGCATCCCAGAAGCCTTTCATTCACACATCTCCAAGAGTATTTCCCTCTTCGAGAAGAAAACCAAGGTGTGATGAAGAGACAGGACTGATCACACATTGGAGAGTTAATAAGGATAACCTGTGAGTTTTGGAGTTAGCTTTCACCTTCCATATGCCTTTGTGTAAGCTTGGGAGGTAGGCAGCCAGCCTGCAGCTCACCCTGTGGGCTGCCAGTCAACCCACCTCTCAACTGCTCCTAACCCGCTGCACTTACACACACAGAAACTGATATGCACGTACATACTCTACCCAACAGCTGGGGCAGACCAGCCCTAGAGTCATAAGAGCCATCTGACCTGTGCGAGTGACACACGCCAAGAGCTATATGCCGGGTAGCACCCAACCAGGCATGGTGGCCACCTCCCAACAGAGGTGGCTTCCCTGAGGGCTCCTGTCCAGCCTTGGCATTTTAAAATTTCATTCTACTTAAACTTAAGTTAGTTCCATTTTAACAATTCTTCTTCAGCTAAGCAATCAAGAATCCATATAAGTATTTTGAAAAGGGATTGCCTAAGTCTCAAAAGTCTTTAACAACTTCATTTGCTATGATACATTTCAGCTTTGGCTCCTCAAAACCCACAGCCCAACTGATTTCATACAAACTTCCTTTTTCTTCAAGTTTGTTTGCTCTGTGTTTTTAAAGTATACTCAAGAATAACTCTAAGATTACTTAGTTCCTTGTTTTTCCCATCTTCCTCAAAACCTTGGTTTCCAAATGACAGAAATCCCAGAATAAAAGCACAAGTGAAAAGAGCATGAGATCAAGAAAAATTGAGGGAAAAAAAAAAAAAAAAAACCATTACATTTTTCTGTCACATAATCTGACAATACCTTGCACGTGCATGTAAAGAATAATAATAGAAATCGGAGCATTGCATTACCAAAAGGAGGTAGTAGTCTCTTCAACTAATTTGAAACACACAGCTAAACAGCCAAAGGGATTTCTGCAGAGAGACTTGCACAACATGAAATGCAGAGGCACAAAAAGAGTCCTGAGCATACCACTCAGAGCCCCCAAGTCTGTCCTGGGGAGCACTCTACTGAGTGCACGCTCTTCATAACATCATTTGTTTTCAGCTGTCTCCATAAATTACGAATGTCATTGTCTCACCTATATCATCTGGTCCTAATCTCCCTGTTGAAATGCAATCCTTAAAAATTTTGAGTCTAGGAAATGAAGTTACTCAGTGTTTTCAAGAGTGTCTGAAATAGATATCAAAACACAAAAAATAATGCTTGATGGAATAGGAGGTTAGAAAAAAAAAAAAAAAGTACTAAAAAGTAGTATGAGGCCTCTCATTCAGTTATGTACAGTGAATTGTGCATAGAAAATAACTCAAGATATAAGTTGCCAACTTTAAAGTTCAAATGACAACACTCCTTTTAATCTTACTGAAATCTGCAACATACAGAGTCATGCATTTCCAATAAAAAGTAGAGGTCTGTAGGAAATAAAGCAAGGAAAAAGTGGCTTAAACATAAATTACTCAAATTTGGACGCAAAGACATCTTTACAAATTTGTCATTTTTGTATTTTTCCAGTGTTATAGTAATAGTAATTGGATCCAGAAGAAATGCTTCAGCTTGTCAGCTTTAATAAAGATGACACTGTGGAGACTCTCAAGAGAGCAGAGACCCAAGCACAGCATCAGACGCACCATGCTGAGGTCAGAAGGTTTACACTTGCTTGGCTCTAACAGCCCCAGCAGAGCAACACTGAGTAGCATTCTCTGCTTTGTGCCCACACTGTGGTGTCCCAAGCAACCCATGCCACACCAAAACTGAAGTAAAATAGCATTCCAAGTGCTGCTCCTTGAAAACTTGGTAGAAAGCATTTTAAATAAAAGAGCAGGGAGGGGAGATGGAATCCAATAATGAGATGATCTGATCAAACTTTAAACAAAACATTAACGTCATCCAAATTCTTTTTTATCCCAGGGCACATTCCTAAGGTTACGTAAAGATATTACACGTAACTACATTTCTGCATGGGTTATCTACAAATCGCAGCCCTGAAATGCAGGATAGACCTCTTCTGCTTCTGTTGTAAAAATACTCCGTGGTCTTGCCTAATAACAGTTGTGAAGAGCACAAAAATAGTCAGGGAAAAGAGCAGGGAGCAGGATGTACTGTCTCCTGGCGTGCAACTCAACACACGTTCCATTGCAGTGCAGCTCCAGTGCAAAGCGCAGTGATGGACAATGACACACACACATGCTCTCCCTCCCATCCAGGTGGTACTTTTATTTCCAGCCCTTCTTTCTCTGTATTGCAGGGAAATTTGACAGACCCACCTAGTATCACAGGGGATGCTTAGAAGCTTGCAGATTCTGGCCTGAATTTCATTTTCTCACAAAGTGCAAAGCAGTTTAAAACTTAGACCAAATTTTTTGTTGAGTAAGACTACACCTCACTGGAGAAGATATAGGACTGTGAGCACATAATGCAGCCAGACCTTAGTCCCTCCAATGCAATGCATCTGAGGCAGACCTGGCAACAAGCCCTCGCCCTTCTACAAAATGAGAGGAAGGAAGACTCCAGGGCATGGGTCTCTGGGCTCCCATCAGTGGACATATCTCTTGCCCTGCTATAATTGTAGTCTCAGCAATCAGTCCATTCAAAACCTTCTCAGTTAAGAAGACTTCATTGCACAGAATGCTCAACACATTCATGAAAGGAACCTGTGATTTAGTGGCTGCAGCTACAGATATCAACACGAGTGTCATAGAAGGAATCTCAAAGATCATCCAGTTTCAACCCCCCTGCCATGGGCAAGGATGCCAACTGCTAGATCAAGCACTAGATCAGGTTGCCCAGGGCCCCAGGAACAACATTGTAGAGGCCTCACTGAAGTAACTCAGACTGGAAAAGAAATGACTGACCACTAGTGGAAAGAAGGTGCCTGTGCTTTCTCTTCCCAAAACACAAAACCACCACCACCAACAACAAAAACCATCACCCTTCCCCTATCTGGCAATAAAAGGCTATTTTGGTCACAAAATCATAAAAATGAATGAGGCTTAAGAAAGCAAAGCTATCTGCAGGATATTTTGAGTGCCTTGCTAGATTTAATTCCCTTTTGAAACATCCTTAAAAATGTGATTTAGGAAATGGAGATTAGAGTGCAGTTGGCATAGGAAGAAACAAGAAAACAAAACAAAGTCTCCCACTCGCCCACTATTGAAACAGCTAATCTAAACCTGGTTTAAAAATAGAAATCATTTATAAGACAATGTGTGCTTTAATCAGCACACAAGAAACACACCAGTAATTAAGAGTTCAAAATAAAGGTTTAAACTCAAACATAGTTTTGCAACTGCAGTTATAGCCAGATTACAAAATTCCTTTCACACAATGCACACAGCATCCTTTGAGACTTAATGACATTCTGCAGCTGGGGTAGTATGAATCTGAGTTCTTTCTGTTCTGAGTTATTTACTTCTGCAAGAAAATTCCCCATGGCAACTGGCCAAAGGGGCTTGTCTCCTTAGTGTGTGAAATGTGAGCAGATACAAACTTGACACCATATTTCATCCCCTCGCCTTTCCTCATGTCTGCATTCCTAACTGTAAATTAAGGGGTGGCACTGACCACTCCGGGGTGGCAGGAAGCAGTTTATACAGAAAGATAGGAAGAGGTGGAGAAAAAAATACTGCAATACTTTGAGGCAGTTTTCTGAAACTAGAGTGAGATTCCTTTCAGCCCTAAACAAGACAAGCTGAAATTGTGCAACAGCTGATTCCCTTCTAAAATGCAATATTTATTCTTCTTATCTACTTTTCAGAGATGTAGTTATCATCTAAACAGAAACCAGTAGGAGTCTGCGAATATTTGGTAACACGTGCCCATACTTCCACCAGCACCCTTCTTGGTTGTGGTCCCTTTTCAAGAACACGGACATTTTTCTTCTGTATGGAGGGTCCACGGAAACAAAGTAACTCTTGGCACAGTCTGCCAAAGCTGATTACGAAAGCAGCAGTTTGGAGCACTGAGACTCAAATCGGACTTTAGAAAACAAGATGCACCTGGGAAATGATGTGCAACTCACAGAGACTCTAAATACACTCTGGCAAAACCAGAATTCCCCTAAGGACCTCAGTCAGCCAAGGGTGAAATAATGACCTTGGACATGTGCTTGCCCTTCTTGGAGCTAAAATAGATCAGCTAAAAAATATCACGATTGCGCTCTCGCTTCCTTTTGCATCCTAGTTTTCACTCCAGTTGCGTAGCTAAGTATAGCAGTGACACCAGTAAAACTTGTTAAAAAGACATCTAGTTAGCAAGGTATGTTTTCCTAGAGAGCCTAAAAGTCTCAGAATATTGCTCTTCACACTCTTGCCGTGTACCACAGTTAGGGGCTACATCTAACTATTTTGTATCCCACATGTAATCTAGAGAAGTTCAGGCTATAGGCTGCCCTAGAGAGAATCCAGCTACTCCTTTCAGCCCACAAGACAGAGAACCTTCCAATTCTATTTGTAGACAAAGTCTGCTGCACTACTTGAAAAAAAATGTAATGGGTGCAGCAACATTTTAATTAATTTCACTTGAGATGAGGATTACACTTTTAGCAACAGAACTTCAACAAAAACTCTTCAAGTCCAACCATGGTGTGACTGTTGTTGTTTTTTGTTTTGTTTTTATAAATGCTCAGTACCGTGCACTCCCCAAGGCCTGCAAGGAAACTAGACATGAGTGAAGAGGACTCTTCCTGTGAAGGGGACTCACAGCAGTACTTGCTGTGCTCACTCTCTGCTCCCCAGTTAAGCTGAGGTCTTGTTCAGGCTAGCTGTGGAGGGGAGGCATTCCAGGGCAGGGAAGCTGAGCTGGGTGAGTACAATGCACATGCACCAATCCCAACCTGCAAAACACTCCCCGGGGATCATTCTAGCCCAAGCAAGTGAGAACAGGTTAGTGTGTACTAAAATCACGCCAGAAAATCTATCAGTGCAGCCAGCTTAAGTAAAAATGTTTGCAAATCTTAGCGATTTTGTTCTTGTTAAGGTGAGTAGAAAGCAAGGCTGGAAGTTTTGAGCAGCAACCTAAGAAGCTCTTAGAAACAGAAGAGGTAACAGTATATTCTGAAGATTTTTCTCAGCCTGCTGCAGAGAAACACACACACACACACACACACACACACACACACACACAAAACAAACAAACGAAAAAACAAAAACCCCACACAAATGTGTGATTTTAAGCATTTTAAGAGGCTCAAACTGTAAATTCTTCTGTTACTGACAGCAAGTTACGGATAAGCCCTAATGTATCTTGGCGGGGTACTGCTGAAGTGACTGCTCACTAGTGACAAGAGTGACCTACCAGCTGATCAATGAAAGGAAGAGATGGGATACAAGTTTTTTTTCTTTCCTCACTGGGAAGCCAGGCAACAATGTAAAGGGCTGAGATCCTAGGAAGGGCATGAAAAATGCTGTTTGTGTACAGCATCTGTAGCACTACCTTGTTCAAAACAACAGTGTAGCATAAGTTGCTGCACACGCTTCTGTTGTTGCCAGCAGTGCATGAAAGGTTTGCCACAAGATGTCTTTATTCTGAGAAGGGAGAAAGTGACTGCTGCATTTTGTGTAGCCTGGTAAAAGGCTGAGCAGAAAGCTGACTATCCAGCATCTCCTCTTAGACCAACCCCAAGGAGAAAAGATAAGGGTACAGCAGTAAATGCTGGCTCTCCACTCATTGGCAGTAGCTGGACAGACTGAGTTGTCTATGCTCATCCTATTCCAGTTGCAATAGCACAATCTGAGAGGACTACATCCTCTAACCCAGCGCCAGTTACCCTTCAATGCTCTTCTGCTAAAGGTTACTGTCTCAGACCTGCTGGATGAGCTGCTTCAGTGGTCATCCCCATCCTGTTTCATACAAAAGCCTAGATAATTTAAGTAACTTAATTATTGGTCTCTGTCATTCCAGCTCATTTTGACTGAAATTGCTAATTGGGAATAGTTTCAAGAGAAGCACAACTGGCAGAACAGAGACGCGTGTAGCCTTCAGCAGGGGTTATTCATTGCAATTGGAGCAAAGCTTGTGCTGCTAAATCTCTTCACCCATTTCAGCTGCTGCCAGGAAAAAGCTCATGTCTCTTCAGTTACAAGGGCTATTTTAACAATCATCTAGCTGCACTCACTCCAGAACTGAGCATCAGCTGAAAGCCAGCGGAGCGCTATGTGGATGCTGTCAGCTCTGAAACATTTCCAGTCCAGACCCTCCTGCCTCCTTGCTGGGGTAGAGAGAGCGTGGTAGTTACTCTACCACTCCATACTGGGGGAGGCCTTAGCTGGCCAGCTAGGATGCAATTCTTCTCCTGTGCAATAGCAACAATGCCATAAGAGACTAAGAAGAATCTATATGGAGGCTGAGAGAGAACAGAGGCAGTACCTACACAGGGGCACCCCGTGTGTCAAGGTCTAAGTCATATCTCTTGAAGGAATGGCACAGTGGAACAGACCAGCAAAGAATAGGACTACAGGAATGCACGTGATCTCACACGCTGCAATAATAAAAGAACATTTTGAAAGGAAGAAACAAAGACCGAATTAGGGACAGATGAGTGGTTCATCAGTTCTAAAACAAGAGTTTGGCAATACTAAGTCAGCTGTTTCCTATCATTTCAAAATAGATGGGTTTAGTTTACTTTCCTCTTTAAAAAAAAAAAAAAAGAAAGAAAAGATAGAAAGAAAAAAAAAAAGAAAAAAAAAGAAAAAAAAAGAAAAAGAAAAAGAAAAAAAGTTCTTTCTCCTCCCCAAGTGTCATTAACCAAGTTCATGAAAGAGGTGAAAACAGTTAACAAAAGAAAAAAAAAACAGCTGTGGTTCAAAAGGCAGTTACTGTAGCAGAACATGATTTTGGCTTTCTATTGAAGAGACCTGATTTCACATAATTCCTAAGGTGATGTGAGTTGGTACTACTATGTTCACGTCAGAAGATCCACCTGAATTATCTGGTCCAACTGCTCTTAGACTCAAATTTTGTGCAGTGGAGCTCAACTCTGTAGTGCTGAGATGAACTGGATAAGCGCTTTTTCAGTACTGATCTTTTGAGAAAACTGTTCAGTAATCAGCTTTTTCAAAAAGAGATTTTCATGTTTTAAAGAGCTCAATTTTTTTTTTCTTTCAGTAATTCCAGCTCACATGCAACAACTGCGCACTCAGATTCCACCACTTTAGCATGAGTTGATGCCCATCTAAGCAAAACAGGATGCTGAAGTGTGAACAAGCCCTTTCTCATGCACTCCATACAAAGTGGCTGACAAGTCCACCAAAAGTGAAAGCTAAGAGTTCTTAGAGGAGTATTCACTTCTATTTATTAAACACTAGGAACACATCAAATAAAGACTGTCACCATCATCATAATTTATTTTTAAGTTATAAGAAAAAGAACAAACCTCATGTTTGCCATACTCTTTGCCAGTTACCCTGGCTCCTATGTAACACAAAGTGGAAACATTTTTATGTAATTTGTACTCTTGTTGATTATCAGTTGGCATTTATACCACTGAGATCCATGTTATCAACCACGGATGTGTCATGTTAGCAATCCATCTCAACTGAACAAGCAGACAAACCAGAACCAATTCTCTCATCTCAGCACCATCACACCAAAACCAAAAAGCTCTCAGATAAAAGAAACGTAGGGACACTCAGAAGGTGGCAACCAACTGCACTTTCCTAGATTGCCCTTGAGAACTGCAATGCATTCCTCCACTCCTGTCGTCTTTTGCTGGACATTTGTTAAACCAATCTAGCAACCTGCTACCCTGAGAATGACACCACAGTCAATAGTGAGATCTAAAGCAAAAGTAGGTTCCTGAGAAATCCCAAGAGCCAGAAGAAAGGTCTGCCTACAAAGTGAGAGCTTCCTTTACTATCCTACTTGTACTAATTTAAAACTACTCATCCATAGTAGGGCTTCAGAATATTTCAATTCCAGTTCCCACATGAGGCACAGGAGGGCCTATCAAAAGAATTTGAGTCAAAATACTAAGAGTTCCGGTATTTATTATTACACACTTGAACAGATACTCATGGCAAGGCTTATAGTGAGCATTACTTGTATCAGCTCACTGAGAAGACCACAACCTTACAAACTGAAATTTCTCCTCACACAGAATTGGGAAGGAAAGGAACATCTGCTGATGTTGAGCTGAGGAGAACTTTTTTTTTTTCCCCCCCAAAAAAGGAAGTCCCCCCATAGTAGTAACATTGTTGGATGTATTTACTACCAAGTATACCAAGGCACTTGTTTTTCCTTGTTAAGTTACTTGTATCTTTCATCTCTAGTGTGCTCGCAGTTGAGCACCGCTCCAGCTTTGAGACAGCCGGTTAAAAACACTGTCCCCTGCTCCAAAAAATAAATAAGTTCTCCTCTTTCAAAGCAATTATATGCTACAGCTATCCAGCACTTCATACCCAATGATCTCAAAGCTTTTCTGAAAACAAAATAGGCAAGTCTTTAGAAGAGATGATATCTCATTTTAGAGATGAGGAAATAAACTTTTTTTCAGAATTGGAAGGCTAGAATTAGGTTTCTAAACTTATGGTTTGCTTTTCTAGAGATAGAAAACTTTATTTATTTTCACAAATAGGTATTCAATGTGTATGAATTTCTGCACTTGATTTTTTTCATATATATTAAATTTAAGTTTGAAAATATTTATACTTGTATCTCTTTTAGCTACAAATTCTTTATTTAGCCATAAATCAAAATGTTTTTCCAAAGTATTTATTCATGGCTAGATACATACGCAGTGGTTTGCAAAGGTAAGATAGAAATCAGTTATTACTCCCATGTAAGTTTGGCTGGATACAGATTTTAGCACTATTTTGATGGAGATATTTGGATCTAGATTTAACCAATGCTCAGGGAGATCTGTTTACTTTTTTATTTAGTGAAGGCAAATGAGCAGGATGGGAAGAAAGTTAGCAGAAATACAATTTAAATCTCTTCCAAATCCACAGCATATCCTGAATCAGATTTTAGTCTGATCTAGTATCTACAGTAAACAGAACACACTAAAATTTCTTCATGTGATAAAGATCAGAAATCACTGTCTTCATAGGAGCAGTCATTGTCCCTTGGAAGATCACCAAGATGATCAAGAACTGCCAAGCTGGGACAAAAGCTCAGCCTTCCATCACGAACCTGCAATAACTCAACTCTGCACTTGCCATCTGAAATGACTCCATAGCTAGATGTTTCAATCCACTGCACTCCCGTGAGCACAAGGAAAAGTTTTCCTTTGTCTACCTGCACATTTAAATGCTGATCATAAACAAAATCAAGGTTTGTGCTAGTTTTCTGCTTTCTAATGGAAAGTTTCAATAATGTTCAATATTTATTAGTACAAGAGTATAGTAAAATGTAAGAAAACAACATCCTTTCAGAACAGGAAAAGCAAGATGTGTGGAAAATATAAACAACTTGATTTGGTAAGCATGCAAGGGATTGAGGCCTGTTTGTCACCAGATCTCCCCCAAACTTCCCCCTGGAGTGAAACTCAAGAAGCATGCATGGACGAAAGCATGTCAGGACTTGGTGGGGAAGCCAATACAAGAATAGCTGTGGTAGTAACAGTGTTCCACATTCATGGAGATCTTGGGTTACCAAGATAAATTCAGCTAGGAGACTCACCCCTGTGCATTCTTAACCCCTTCACTGCGGGGCAGTGGGAAAAGGCAATGCTAGGAAAACCTCAGGAAAGTCTATTTCTTCTGGCAGGCAGTGGCATACAGGCTACTGCTTAGATTATATCTTCTCAGAAACTTTAAAAGCTCAGTTTAAGAGTTAAGAGATATTACTGTGGTTGTAAAGTCTTTTGCCATTAAGCCACACTGATGTGAATACGACAACTGTTTTCCTTGCATATTCTGGCATAAGACCTGCTCTTCATAGCCTTTCCCAATGCAAAACTGAAATTGTTTTTTTAAAAAAGCAGCATTGCTATATTTCTTCCATGTTGTTTATGAAAGCTTTTCAGCTAATAAATGGCATCATTTGAGGTAATGGCTTTGTTTTCCAGTTCCCAAATTCTAGACTAGCTGCAGCGTTAACAGATAGGAAACTATGATTTTCTTGTCATCTTTCTGAATCATAACATTACAGAACTATTATCTCAAGGTTTCCAGTTTTCCACTAACTGGAACCTCTAATCTTCCCTTTCAACAATTCTGAGTGAGGAAAATTCATTCACAAGCACATCTCAACACATTCCTTATTTTAAAAAAGACATTAAGTTAGATCTTTTAATAAATGCCTGCATGCATTTAACTCCTCAAAGAACTTTCTTTTTGTAATTCTTGCACAAGAAGTGAAGTAGCATAACATCCTCAAAATGTCTCAGATTTTTCTCCTGAAATGATCAGCAAGAAGTAGAAATATTGCAATAAAGACTACTGACGTTGTCCCTGCTCATTGTAGGGGAGTTGGACTAGATGACCTTTAAAGGTCCCTTCCAACTCTGATTCTATGATTCTATGACATGATAGCTGAATTCAAACCCTATTAAAGGATCGACGTTCAGCTATGTTTCTATCAAAACCCCTTAGAGGCTTGCTCCCACATTCCTCTGCCAGAATTTTGTTTTGGGATCATCCTGTCAGCATCAATGTCTCATCTCTAACATGGGGATCTATAAATAGCTTGCTCCATGACTACAGAGCTATAGGGATAAAGCCATAAATTTTGGGCTGAGTGAGCAACACACATTAAGCAGGTAACATGTAAGTACTGAGACAGCAAGATTCACAGTGAGTATGGGGGTCTGTGGAGTACCCAGTAGAATACAGAACTGGGAGTCAGGTTCATGCTGGATAGCTTAAAAGAGTAGAGAGTATTGAAAAAATTCTTTTTGTCTGAACTTGTGACTTCTCAGCAAAAGGGTGGTTGTTGGTGCATTTCCCTCTTTCCAAGAAGTATTTGTAAGGCTGCAAAGAGAAAAGCTCCTTTAATAGGCAGAAAGGGGCATCATGTACATAAACTGGGAAGCCTGGTTCAAACCTAGCAGCAGCCCTCCCTCAGATCCAAGCACTCAGGTTGAATCCCTCTCTGAACTCTTCACCTCCTCTCCAGCACGCTTCCCCTCTAAATATAAACTGCACTGCTGACATGATTGCAGCTGGCATTAATCTTTTCAGATGTTTTCCATGTTGTCCTTGGTTCTGTTTACTATATTAAATCAGGGGAAAATCTTATTTAAGCAGCAAAGAATTATCAAAAATATACAGACATGAAAAGAAAAATACAGTTTGATAAAAAACACAGAAGCCAAATGGTGGGTGTAGGGAGTCAGGAAAAAAAAAAAAAAAAAAAAAAAGATTCATAGAAAGCAAATGATCTGATGAGCACGAGGCAAATTAAGCTACTAACGCTAATTTGCAACATTAAACATCTTGGATATGTTAGAACCTCTTTTATCTATGATTCTTTTTGGTGGAGCTGTACAAACTTCCAGTCAAATCTGTGTGCATGACTTTGTCACTGCATAAAAAATTGAAATTGCAAGTCTTTTTGAAAGCTCACAGTACATTGCAAAGCAAATATGAATAAATGCCGGAAAACATTATGTACCCTAACCAAGGAACATTTTCCACACACTTTTAGATCTCAAGCTTCTTTTTTAAAACACAAGTAAAGTGTTAGCAATAAAGGGACTCTTCTTTCCCTCTTCAGGGTAACAAGCACCACCATGGTATGCAGACAATCCAGCTTTGGTAGAGCAGTCATAGAAGCTTATGTGTCAATTCTAATTTTTCTATTCCAGTGACACTGGTGAAGGATCCAGTCTGAGCTCTGAAGGCAAGGTGTGAGGGCAGAGACTTTTCAGACACAAGAAAAGAAAACAAGTGGGGAGACGTGTTGAAAAACAAACATGCAGAAAAAATGCCAATATTAGCGGAACAGCAAACAGACAAATCAAAACTGTCAGGGCCCTGCTTTCCCAAATCTGCTAGCTGTTGCTAAGTACAGGCTTTGAAAAGGAAAACAAGCTTAGCTCTGTACTTGAAGGAAAGTTTAAAAAGAAATGTACTTGCAGTGATATCTATCTGCTGCATTCTGCACTACTTATGTCTGCATGGCCAAGCTGGAGGGCAGATGGATAAAAAAGCACAATTAGGGTCTCATAAAACAGCTACAGCCAAGTACATACATATTCTACATGTATTTCACCAGCATACTGTTGCCTTCTGTGTTGCTCTCCACAGCTACCAACAAACAATTATTTTCCACAAATGTTTTACAGAATTTTCTTACATCTCTCCTTTATCACTAAGTATAATAACATGATACTTATTTCATCTAAACACTTGAACTCACATACAGGACACTCATTTGCTGAACCAGTGTACAACAGAAAATGCTTGGACAGAAGCCAATACACAAAATCATGCATCTGTATCAAGATGTAACAGGCATAAAGGTATGCATTTGTATGCTTTTTGTATTTGCTGCATGCTCAAAAGTAACTTTAAACCTGTAGCTTTATCACTGAGATGTCTTCTGTTTCTCTTTCACCAGATGAACGTTCATCTGAAACGCTAACCATACTCACATGAGAGGTTCTGGACAAAGGTCATTTCACTGTGAACACAGGGAGAAAGAAGGATGAAGTAGCATAAGAACAGCTGTAGCATGTGTAGTGCACAATCACAGCTCTAGTGCTTTCAGATCGTGCATGTGTCAATGGAAAATCTGTGGCAGTAATGTATGTGCACACATTTGCCCACCATTAAACTAATACTGCCCAGCAGAGGCATCAAAGTTATACTAGAAAAACAAGAGTACTTAGTTTTTATGCATTGGAAAACACAAATAATATGCATGAATTTTAAAAGGACCGTCTCCTGTGAGCTCTGTTTTAGAATCATCCATGAAAAGACATTCATGATCACCAAGTCCAACCATCAAGTTGATCTACCAAGTCCCAACACTAAACCATGTTCTTTGGTGTCGCATCCACATGTCCCTTAAATACCACCCGGTGTGGAAACTTCACCACTTTTCTCAACAGCCCATTTGAATGCCTAACCACACTTTTCTTAACTTTTCCTAATATCCAATCTAAGCCTAATACGCTTCAGGACACAGATTCCCTTCAATAGTCTGAATCAAATATACACCCTCAATACAACTACGCTGGGCAATAAACTGTTGCTCAGCGATGCTGGAAAGAATTGGATATCCATTGCTATTTATGTACTAGGATGCAAATGGCCAGATTTGGAGAACCACAGCTCTGGTTTTCCTATGATATATCCTTAAGTAGAAAGGGACAAAATAATTCCAAGTCTAATTTTGTACAATGAACTCTCTTGCTAGGTAACTCATACTTCAACAGTGACAAGGTCCAGACAGAAATTTCCAGCCTCCCAGCATTTACATAGGGTTATCCCCTTGCTGCAGCAGAATCTGCAAAAGAAAACTGTCTGCACCTCACCCACATCATTGCAAATACCTGATTTTCAGAGCAAATGAACCACTGCCATAGAAATTTGGCTAAACAGATGAAATGACGAACATCACTAAGGGCACACAGTGCTTCTTCCAAGATTTACAGAAGGAGGAGGGCCTTTGACAGTGCATGGGGCAAGAACAACCATCAGCAATCTTCTGCAGCTTCAGGATTGCTGTAAAACTTTCTGTCCTGTTTTCTGTATAAAACTGTGTCATCTGGGGTTGCAGATTAGCACCAAGAAGAATTCCTGCTCTGCCTCTAATCACATAAAGGTAAAGACAGCTCAAGAAATCAAGATTAAAGACTAGACTCATGCTCTAGTTCGCTCCTTTTCTTTTCTTCTTCTTCTTCTTCTTTTTTTTTTTTTTTATTGTTGTTGTTGGGTTTTTTTGTTTGTTTGTTTTCTTGAGGGAGGGAAAACGAGGGCAAAGTTGTAAGATTTCCCACAGGCTGTTAATCTGCATAGACAATTACTTTTTCTTCACAGGCTAAGGAAGGAACTGAAATGGAGAGGAAAATAAAATCCCTATTAAAACCCCAGAAGTATGACCTGGACTCCTCCTTGCCTATTATGTATAATTACGGAATTTTAAATAGAACTCTTGATAAATATATCTGGTGAAAAAAAGGTTGATTAGCAGCAGCTCAGAACTGTCAGGGTTCCTGCACTGAGGGCAGATTTCCTTGGACTGAAAAACATAGCACTAAACACTGCAAATGTGCCAAAAGGGGGTGGGAGGGGTCTGTGTAATTGCAGTTCTTGCCAGTCAACAGAACTGCCATCCACCACTCCAGCCCAAATACGAAACCCAGCAGAAGGGCACTAAGCATTCACACATCAGTTGGCCTTCTGCTTCAAATGATACATGGCTGTAAACAGACAAATGAAAAAAGAAGTACATTTGTGTTTGCAGACAATGCCAAGAAGAAAAAGGAGACGTTTTCATGTGTCGGCTAAAGTCTCAGCATGCAAACCATCAGCCAAACTCAAATTTTCCAAATTAGTAAAAATGCCATGTAAAATTACAACAAGCACTATCTGATGGCTAGCAGAAACGTTAAACTGCATTTTAACAATGACTTTGCAATGGCATTAACATAGGAGACCTGAGAAAAATGAAAAACTAGATCATTCCAGAGGGTAGACAGGAAAATGCACAACTTTCTCGCATTGCCTACATGTTTGCAATGAAAACCACACCAAATTTGCCTGTGTTCAAGTTTCATTACAAATATGAAACTTAGCTCAAGGGAAAAATTGCTAATGTTTGCATAACTATTCAGTCAACTGGGGCCCAGCCTCAAGCAGAGCTCTGTGATCTAAAGAGCCATGAGAAATGTGTGCAGTTTCACATCAAAACCAGGTGAAGTGGGGAAAAATTTGGCAGTTTCATTTTGATTTGTGAAGATACTTTAATTGAAACTCTGGAGAGAAATATCATAAGAACAATACATGTTGCACAAAAAGAAGTGGACCCCAAGGACAATGTATTGTAAACATACATTTTTTTTTAAAGCTATTTAAATTAGTTCTGATAAGCTCTGTCAGAGAAAAACATGTGTTTTCATCCTCATAATACACTTGAAAAATGCGGGATCATCTTAGTTCAATGGAGGTGAAGAGAACAGGCACAATGTGGTTACTCACAAGCAACAAAGCTTGACTGCTGAGATGGGAAACTAAGCTCACATCTTTTCTCTCTCTCAGATTTGCTTCTGCATGCAAAGCCAGTCACACATATGGGCCTGCTCCAAGTAGTCCACACACTCCAAAGCCAACTTCAACAGTTCCAGTCTCATTTTGCACATATTTCAAGCACATCATTCAGGCAGTTTCCAACTGCAGTTATCCATTTGGTTTTCCTTACATCTTCTTATCAGTGCCTGATGCCCTCTGTTTTCATTCAGGTCTTTCAAAAGCAGTTTGCATCCATGTTCTGCTCATCTCCTGTCGAGTCATTTTAGGCTTTCACTTCGCCTCTGTTGCATTCAGCTTGCCAGGGATCCTTAGTGGTGGAAACACTAACACAGGCAGATTTGCTTAAGAAACAGTTTGGCAGTTCCACAGCTGCCCAAATCTTGTTTGTGGTGTGCTGAACCTATCCCTTTACATCGTGTCACTAATAGGGCTGTTGGAAAACAGCCTCCCACATTCTACACAACCAGAGGCTCTCCCTTAAGTGAAGAAAATAATAGTAAAATACATCTTCTTAATGTCAAAATAGGATTTTACTTTGAGATAAGTAACAGAGAAGTATGGCTTATTTTTATTACATTATGCATAATTGCAGTGAGACATTTAAACTGTCATCACTGCTGAGGAGGAGGAGGGGAAGAAGAGGAGGGGATTTTTTTTGGCAGAGGGACAGGAGTGATTTTCTGTTTTGCTCTGTTTTTACAGTAGGAGAGTTATCTTAATATCAGTATTCTGATGTGGAAAAAAAAAAAAATCCCCATTTTACAGTGAAAACATAGCTTCTACTCACCACCACGTGAAGATAATGGTGGAAACATTAACAGACACTATCCTTTGAGAGTAATTTATTCCTGGAACCCAATAGCCTCTGTCAGTGAGATTAAATTCAAAAGCGAATAACACTAGACAACGTCAGCAAGAAGGAGTATACAGCAAATTGTACAGCTAGGAAATTTTTCCTGACTCCATCTGGTCCCCAAGTTGAAAATATGTTGAGACTTGATGTCCCAAACAGGAGGATCACTTGGCCCAGGTTATAAAATACACACACATTGCTTCTGGCAATACTGCAAGGCCTGCATCACAAAGGAGTGGGGAACGCTATTTTTCAGAAATGCTTTTGAAAACAGAGTGATTGTTCCCTACAGCTCAAAAAATCTGAGGTACCGGCAGAGACTGGAACCTCCACACAGCTCAGCTCCATAGAGTTAAGCCCAAGCTGCCTTCTTCACCATGATCAACTGGGGCATCACACTGCTCCAGATGCACATTTTCCATTTCCAGCATCATCTCCACTAACTCAGGCATCTTTTTGGCATACTCCCTTGCTTGGTGTAGACATGCTTCGTTCTCAAAACTATAAATCAGTTCCAAAACCAGACAGATCCTGGAGTCACCTGGGCATTGCAACTACAACTGATGCCCACAAATTCCATTTAAATTGGGAGCCAGGGTCACCGCCTGTCTTGATCTGCTTCCCCATTGTATCTCTTCTGCAACAGCTGGTAGATGTGCTCATCCCTTGGCACCTAACAGATAACTTTCTCTCATTTCGCAGTGAATTGCTCTAACTGCTCCTCTTCTTTATTCTGTGCAGGATATCAGGCGAGTCTCAAATACTACTTTAATCGTCTGGGCCATTCTACAGTCTGCATCCCGGTTCTGAAATTATACCAAGCCTCGGGGTGTCCTACTGTAATCCAGTTTGGATCACATCCTGAATTAAAGGTACCTGATTTTGTCAATTGTGGTATCCAGTTAAGGGACATGGCCAGCAGCAACTGCTTTCCTTCAGTGTTTCCTTAAACTTCAACACTCTAGCTTTCTTTTCTTTTGCTACATTTATAGCATGCCAGAGAGACTATCAAAAATAAATGTCTTCTGTGAGATGATGGACATTTGACAATGAAACCTGAAGTTTCTCAAGACTGGTTCAAAAGCATACAGACTGCGTAGACTCTTTCAGGGTCAGAAGGCAGAGGAGAATGTAACATGTCCAAAGGTAGACAAAGCCATAGAGTGCATCCAAACCTGATCCCACCAGTGGAAGTGAGAAATGGCCAGTCTACTGGTAATCACTCAGTGACCAGCCATTTCAAAGTCTTTAGTAAAATCTTCTTAGGAGAGCCTGACCATCTTTCCTCATTTAAAACAAACAAACAAAGCCAACAGAGGATAATTAAATCACAAATGTTGTTGGCCAGCCATAATCACATATGCTTTATGTATACAAAAGATCATAGGAAACAATATACAGAGGGCCATTTTGTGTTATTGTAATTTCAACTGATAAACTCCAGAAATACAGGACTTATGATATGTCAAAAAAAAAAAAAAAAAAAAAGAGATGAAGAGGAAGGTTAGAATATGCACTTGGTGCAATCTTCATATCATGTGCTCTCACTCTTTTTGAGCGCTGCAGGCTGTTGGCCAAGATTTATACAACTCTTCTGGCAATGAACAGATAAGAAAGAATAACATTAAAATCCATCATCTTCTTTAAGGAATTCCTTCCAGGTACTTGGGAAACAGCTCTGAGTGGCCTGCCTGCCATGGCTAAGCCACTGAGCAGCTTTGGCCATTGTTTTTGTAACACAAAACATCTCAAATCAGCACCTCTTTTCCTCCATGTTGAAAAGGCATGTCCCTGACTTTGTCTCATAAAACATCCACCCTTCACGCTCTTACTTTTTCCTTGCCACAATACAAAGCAATTCTATTTTTAAAGCAGAGGAAAGTGTCAAGAGAGACTGTCAGGGGTGGCGTGCCACTGAGCTGACCTAAAATTATTCGTACACATTTAATAAAACAATTATCTTTAAGGCTCTTTGCTTTCTCAAAATAGGAGATCGTAGCCATTAAGAGATCGTTTATGAGAAAGCGCAATGAATAAAGTGAAAATTCAGTTATTGGTGAGAAAACAGACACGGGGTTTGTTGCTGCCAAAGGTGGGGGGGGTGGGGAGGGGGGAGGAATGCTGGGCTCAGAGTTGAGGGGCTTCTTTTTATTATTATTTATATGAGCTCTAAGTGAGAAATCACTGCTATTATTTTGAACAGCCTGTTGGCAACTTTTCAAAGCTGCTGGTAAATATTTCAAAACCGGATTGAATAAAGTAATGCAGATTTAAATTTAGCCTTTTGTTGTTTTGATCCTGCCAATCTTTTTTGTTCCAATTGTCTCTGCATGTAAGAGCACCATCATTCAGGTCTACATCTGTGGCCCTACTCATTTATCTTGCTTTGAAACAAAAATTCCATTTTTGGAGAATGGGCAACAAAACATTGCAGCACTGATCTTGTAAAGACACACAAGCAACTCCATTTAAATAAAAATTTTCAGTATTGCATTGATCACACCCATGAGTAAAATGCAGAGGGACAGACTGTGACTTCACATTCAAGAGGTGAATTGAAGGAAAAGTACAAGAAGGATCTTACCAAAGCAAGCCTTTCCCCATGGTATCCTGACAGCACAAGGGTCCATATTATAGAAAGTGTCATAAACTGTTCCAGTTGTAATCCCTTCTTGTCAAGATTCCCAGCAGAAAGCACAAGAACTGGGCTGAGCCTCTGGTATCCACAGAAGTCATTCAACCATCTGCCATTAAAGGAGTGCTGTACGCATCTGGGTGATACCCAGTTTACATAAACGATTTCCACACAAGCATCATTATAACGCTGTATCTGCTTTCCTAAGTACATACAATTCAGAAATATCTCACATAGTATTTTCACATGTATAATCTATAGGTAGCAATAAAGTGCTAAGTGCATTTCATAGAATCCAAATCACCTACGTTGGAAAAGACCTTCAGGATCATTAAGTTCAATCACAGATCTGGTCTACCAAGTCCCATCACTAAACCATGTCCCTTACGTGTCTTAAATATCTCTGGACACGAGGACTCTACCACTTCCCTCAGCAGCCCATTCCAGTGCTCGCTCTCCTCATGAATAAATCTTTCCTAACATCCAATCTAAACCTCCACTGGCAAAACTTGTAACAATTTCTTTCGTCTTATCACTTGTCACCTGAGAAAAGGGACTACACCCTCCTCTTTGCAGTCTTATTTTCAGGTAATTGTAGAAAGTAATGAAGTATGATCAGTTTTGGAACAGATTTCTGCAAGAGTGAAACGTTTCTCATATTTGCTATGAATGCAAAGAGGAAATTACTCCCTGAACTCCCTTTCTTTTGGTCTCTAATATCTATAGCTCTGCCCTTGCTATCCTCCACTCTCCTACTCCTAAGTTTCTACTGCATTCTAGGTGTAAAGATATTGACATAGAGGAAATCAGATTTGTATGAAATTTCTTCTAAAGATTTGAGATTCATAGAAAGTGCACAAGAGTTGTGTTATATTTTATCCTGCATAAGAGCAAATTCAGACCTTGTTTGACTGGAGGCTACATCCACAGCACATGGCAAACACCATCACTTCCAGCTGTAACCCCAAAAGTTGACAAATGCAGTAAATCCATACCTTAAATCAAAAGTAATTGTGGAGGAGGCAGAAATTTATCAAATGTCTTTGATTCTGTCATGTCAGCAACACATATGATGGCATGGCATAACTATTGCAACATGAAAAGTGGCCAAGCAACATCATTACAACACTTCACAATCTCACACGGAGTAGGAAAGGTAGGCTTTCCACTTCAACGGAACATCTGTGTAGTTTCTTAATCTTTAGTTTGGCTTTGGGCAACATTTGAAAAATGAAAGAATCGCAACTGGATGTCAAAACAGTGTATTCATCAATAAACAGCAATCCAGCAAATCTGACAGACCGGTCTGATAGATACAATAAAGTGAGAAATGAAATCTTCTTGCAAATTATTTGCAGAACTAGCTGTATGAAACTTGTTTCAATGGTGTCTGTATACATCTAGGTCCATGTGCATACATCATTATATACATATATATATATCTCAAGTCACTAATCTACATGTTTATCAACTTTATTCTTAGCCACAAGAATCAAGCAAATGGTGAGTCATTTTAGATAAACCACCAACAGTACAGAGAAAAGTAACTTAAGTTTATTTTAAGTGAAAATCTTGCTCAGAGTTTTCAATTATGTTTTTCCATATTTGGAGATAATTATTCCCAGCAAGAGAAGGATTTATTTTTTGCACTCCCTCTAATAAACAGAAAAGCTCAGATGACAGATTGCATTGAATTATCTTTAAGCATACCAATTTTTTTTTCCTTGCTCTGAACCTGCACCTTGAACTGTGCCTGAGAATCACTCCAACTTGCAGAACTCCAGGTATAACTCAGCACTGCTGTACTGACACTGTGCTGCCCTATGCTACAAGGAGAATGAACCAACTGCCCTGCATTTTACCACAAGCAAAATCCACTCACAACTGCTATCACTGAAACGTAAAAAACTGAGAAGCAACAGTTAAGCCCATCACCACACAGTCATAGGTGTTAGTGACCTATGCCTATTCTGAAAAGACTTTGAGGAATTTATGTTGGCCTATTTCTTCACTTCAGATACTGCCCCTGCCCTTCTGTTTCTCCTGTGGCAACTGTAATAGCTTTCCAACTACAAGTAGACAAACTGACAAGTACTGCACCAAAAATAGAGATGGATAAATCTGAGCACAGAAATAGTCCCACAGAGGTCAACAAAGCTGCCTGAATTCACCAAGTTTGGCATGAACAGTGCCTTAATATTCATCAGTTTTCTCAGCAACTAGAAGTCTCACAGGGTCCTAAAGGAAATGTTTCATTTCAGAATATATCCCTAATTCTTTCCTTTTGGAGGAGAGGAGAGAGGGTGGAACAGACAGTGGGAAGGGGGGCATAGAAGTAGAGGGGTTGCATGTATGTGATAAGATGCTTTTTGTTTTTATATTTTTGCATTTTAGGTGTTTTTTTTTTTTTTTTCCAAATAATTAGTAATTAGTCATGATTATTTGTATCTATAGACAAGCAAGTATAATAATAAAAGAATAATATAACCATATTTTATTCATATGGCTTTAGATACAAGTCCAGTTTCTTACTTCACCCAAAAACCACACACAGAACAAACAAGACTCATGAACTCTAATCTGCAGCTCAGTAACAGCTTTTCAAAACCACATTGTGCGTAAGCTATCTGCAGTAATGTCAGGTACAGCTTACAATCTGCTGATCTCCACTAAGATCTCAAGAGTGTTTTGCATCAAATATACCTGCCAAACAGTAAGGGTGCTTGAAAAACTTGCAAAATTCTTCACTCTTGTAATTCAATGCTAAACACACATATCAGTATACACAGATGTACATATATGCACTACTGCTCTGGTATCATTAGAAACATGTTTCCCATTTATTTCCCCGTTATCACAGTGGGTTACACATACTTGCAGTTTCTGTTGCGTCTACCAAAGTCTCAGAATGACATAGAGATCTCTAACGCAGAAAGCGTGTGCTGTGCATTTAAAATCTTGCTCAGCTGTATTTATTACTGCTGGATTCCACCCTCTTTTTGTGTTTCATTATGAAATACAAAGTGCCCATGTAGGTTTAATCATTCAGTCCATCAAATAAGCAAAATTAAGAAGAAGGCAATAAAGGTTGGTATTAAAAAATGGCAGTAGCATAAGAACCACAGGGAACTTCCCCTTGAATTTCAGGGCCTCTTGGCAATTGCATGAAGACTGAAGATGAGAATAAACTGGATCAAAAACCTTTGAAAAGTTGAGTTTTAAGCACTTACATGAGCTCAACAGCTATGACTAGAGCGATCTTCCACTCATTTCAAGAGTATCTATAAACCTGCATGATAAACCTGTACTACTATTTGAAGAGAGGTACCCGAGTTTCATTTACAGAGATTTTATCCATGTGCCTGAGAAGCAAAAATAAAATTTATTACATGATGAAGGCAACATGCAGAGAAAAAAGGGAAAAGGGGTGGAGAGACCCACAGATCTAGGATCAATGGAAAAAGCTGCTAGCTAAGGCCTCAGCAAGCATGATAGAGGTGGCCACATCCCATAGAATTCAGTCAGCAGCTCTCTAAAGACTACAGACCAGGGGCTATAGGAAGAAGTTTTTAATAATAAGTGTTGGGAGGCACTGGAATAGGTTGCCCAGAGACATGGTGGAAGCCCTGAACTTGGAGACACTCAAGGACAGGCTTAGCAGGCTCTGAGCAACCTGATCGAACTGTAGGTGACCCTGTTCATGGCAAAGGAGTTGGACTAGATGGCCTTTAAGGGTCTCTTCCAACTCAAATGATTCTATGAATCAACTGACAAATCAAATCTTCAGCCAATTACTTTGGTGGGAAAGAAAGTGCAATGTCAGTTCTTAACTATCTGCAAGGATTGTTTTTCCACACCATCACTGCAGACCACATGTTTCTGCTTTGTGCAAACTGAAAGACAGCATGAGGCTTCAGACTATGTTGAGTGCACAGCCTGTCTTGTGGCACCATCACATTTCCATGCAAAGACTTTTTCTAACCAATTTGAAATAGGTAGAATTAAACCAACTCCAAGTCAGCGGTCAGGAGACTATCTGAAGAGATGAGCAAAGCCACATCATGGTTTCCTGCAGCTGTCATTGCAAGAACACACTTGCCTCATAAAGTCAGCATGGTAATTGTCTTCTTCTTTTGAGGTCAAGTGATAGCAGCTCTCTCACATAACATTTTCAGACTCTCTCACCTGGCCTCTTTACAACATCAGCACTAGCAACTCCCTGGTAGCTCCTGTTCTGCACACTCTAAAAGATGTATTTGTTTGTTCATCTAAACTCATCGAACTAGCAAAATCTTGGCATTGCCTTGGAAAATGCCCCGATCATTAGGCAGTCACAGGATAAACGAGCATCGAGTTTGCATGAGATTGCTCGTAGTATGAAAAAGAATAAAATTTTCATTTCTAGTGTAAGGCAAAGGAAGCCAGTGACATACATCTTGCAAGCAAAGGATACATACTAAGCTACCCAGTATTCTCTCACTGTCCTGTATCATTTTGTCTTTCTTCTGGGCCCTCAGACATAAACAAGGAGAGAAAAGACACAGCACATCTGAAAAGAGTAAAATATCCTTCATTATTCCAATAAATTGGCAGATATTTGAAAAGGATCAAAACATGAGAATTTCAGTGTCTCTAAAGCAGTAAGTAAGAGTTCATAAAGGAGCAACTGTATTCTAGCAAACTGCCTCTCACAGCATGTACACATTCACCAGTTTTCAGTATCAACCTTTTCCTTCCAGCATTTGACCACCTAATGAGTTGGAATATGGGGGAGAAGTGAGCACACAGTTCAGTATGGCAAAAACATTTTTATCCTGAATGCGAAGCTTTATCCAAAATGGCGACAGAAATTTGTTGCAAGTGCTATAACCAGGCAACTTTATTTTGCATGGATGAAAAATGTGGAGAATATAGCACAACCTGGAGATATGGTTTGGTTTGTGTCAGATCCAGATTTTTAACTTGAAATCCATCTGAATGCATCATATAGAATTCTCCACGTTTTCCCATCTCTAAGTTATTCCCACCTTTATATATTCCATGCCTTTTTGTTTTAAGGCAGGAGCACTACATATACACCATATTCTCCCATGTCTAACCAAACTATTTTCCCTCTCCACACATCTTTTTTTCCAAACATAATACTTGCAAGGCTCATCATCTTCAACATCTCATACTTCAGGCTCAGTAATAAATACCACATGCCAGATTTCACCCCATTTTTATTCACATCAGCTCCAGGCCTAACACAGAGGTTAATCTAGATGGCTGCCAAAAATAAGTGCTGAGCAAGAATATAATGTATACAAAATGCAAGTAGAATTGTCAGATAATTCTTCACATTAAATCAGTCTGGCATAACTCAAGAATTTAAGTGTTTGTGAGAATTCTCAGTCTCACTATTTAACACTTAACTCTCAAAATTAAACAGGTTTGCAGTTGGCTTGACACATTGTTATCTTTATAAAGTAGTAACAGAAATGATAAAGTACACAAGTATTTAGGGGTATTTTTTTCAGTTTAACTCCTAACTCCTAGAGACATTTTCATAAGCAATTTCAGAAGTAAAAAACTCATTTTTGATCCTCTTGGTCTTGAAAGAAAACATTCTATTAACACTTTGTCTGTTTCTGTGTACGCAAAGTCACTGCTTTTATGATGTCAGTGGACACTGCTTCTGGACAGTGAATGAGCATACATAGGGAACATCAGTTGTAATGTGTAAATCCGTAGCTTACATCTTGGTCAAAATGCACATGAAGCAGTATTTTTCAGAAGTTCAGCTGTGCACTAACTTTGCAGCTCAAAGAATGTGGGCAAGTATTTACAGAACAATAAAAAAAATTGACCTGTAAAAGTCTTCAAAAGATCATCCAGGCTACCCACCACCCCAAGGCAAGAGGAACTCTACCTGTGCCTTTCCAGCCCAATATTTATCTAAACTATTAGGACTTCCATCACTGAAGGTCCTTTACAGCTTCTCCAAGCAATTTATACCAGCCATTTAGCATCATACTGTCTCTAGCAGTACAAAAACTGATCTGAGCTTTCCTTATCTTAGTTCATGTCCATTAATGTCCTGTCCTAACTGTCTGGGATATGGTTATCAAATTGATTCTTTCTTCTTCACAGCTGCTTGGTACATACTTGAAAACAATAATTCTTCTCTCATTCTATTCTTATGTTAGTTAAGAAAACCTAAACATTTCAGTCTTTCCATGCAAGCTTTTTGTTGGTGCTTTTTTGTTTGTTTTTTTTTCCCTCCATCCCCTTAAACCTCTGACTGTCCTAGTTTTTCTCCCTTGAACAGCTCTTCCTGCATCCAAAACTGGAACCTGGGAGGAATGGAAGACCAGAAAACTCATGTTATGCAGCTTGCAAAGCTCTGCCTTTTTACGCCGCTCTGTAGTTTCTGCTGTTTTTCCACCTTGGAATCCCATGACTCTGTTAGTTCCTGTTCAGCAGAGCCATGATGTGCCATGAGCTCTTCTCTGCTGAACAGCTATCTACATTATTCTCTGTTCTGCTTCTATATGGCTTCCTGCCCAATTCAGCCTGTCTTTACACTTATTCCTACTGAACTGCATCCCATTTCATCAAAGTATTTCTTTGATTAATCAGGATTACTTCAAACTTTACTCAGGGCTGCTCTCAGGGGGATGCCATTTCTAAAGTTCTCCTTTCAATCAGTTTGTCATTTTCTGGAATAATCCCATCTTTACTCTGTTTCCCTACCTTCCTTCTGAGGCAAGAGTGTAAACAAGAGTCATCATTCAATCAAATTCAATGTATAGAGTATCTTTAAATTATACAGTACCTTTAAACTGTATTTGGCCTTCCCTCCAGTAGCCACCACACAAGTAGAGACAAACATCTCTCAAATTGAACTTTTTACCAGAAGCAGTAAAAACTTGAGCTTGTGGTTACATCTTCAGCAACAGTACTGCACAAGTCATCTTAGGCCCTCTCTGCTCCAGGCTGCTTATTCACACCTTCATACTGCTTAGCACTAACTGAATGCATTGCACTTGTGTGTGGCAAACAGGATCTGAAAATCAAACCACTCAGACACTCCTGCAAGCACAGAGCAGAGGCATAAATTTTGGTTCCTGTTGCCTCAAAGTAATTCCTGAATTACACAAGTGTTTTAACATCAACCTGAAAGTCAAATCTAAACTTCTAAAATAAACTTTCTGGTGATTTAACTCAGTTACGATTTTCAAACAGAAATCGTGAGACGCTTAAGCTGTAGCCAGGCATTCATTTTGCTAAGAGCCAAGCAAGCTAAAAATGGAAGCATCTTTCATTGTTCATCATTATCCGCATGCTGCCAGTTACTGATCAAGAGATATATCAGCCTGAAGACTCACATGAGCACAGCTGCAAGAACAGCCTGCCAGTTTTTTGTCATGTGCCAGTAAAGAACTACAGACACTACAGTTCCCATCTGGTGGACCATGCTGAAGTATTAGGGATATTACTGTTTTCTCCTAATGCAGATAGATCCAGAAAAGGTCAACCTGCTTACGATTCTCATTTTTCAGGAATCTGGCCTCAAATCACGACAACATGTTCATATTTTTCTTCAATGTCAAAAGACAGTTTGAATCCAAAATTCACAAAGAGCAAACTTCTCTTTGCTAGGATAATGTATTTTGGATCCCTGCAAAGTGAGATCACTAAGTTTGCCACATATGCTTCAGAACATATCCACATATCTTATTAGTCATAGCATGGATTACCTGCACGTACAAAGGACCCAATCTAGAACGGCATCTTCACACATCCTTGACATAAGCACATTCCCTTTCAAACCACAGTACAACTCACACATGTGAATTTTAAGTCATTGACAGAAAGTGGATGATAGAACTTGTTCCTTGTTAATGTGGATGTCTCCCTGTCACTAGATGAAATAGTAGAACTTTGAAGTATGCTTGCTGCATTTAACAGCAGTGACTGAAACACTTATTTTCCTTCTGCTATTTTGGACATGACAGCAACTAATTTTTAAACAAGTTTCCATTCATAATTAAGCTTCCGACATGCAAGTTCGGTGTTCTCTATTTGATTATTTTAATGGTCCCTTGTATAAGCCAGTTAAGGCTATTATTTTTATTTCTGCGTGTGAAAAGGCAAAGACTCATGAAATAGCTTGCATTCCTAGAGTCTATTGCCTTTGGATAGGAGTGCTCTTGATCATAGACACTGGCAACAATAGACAGTACTGAAAAAACAGCGTGTACACATGCAGGGCAACAGACTGGATAGCCATCTTAGGACAAGAGAAGTACAGCTCACTATTATGGCCTGAGCAATAGTTGTCTGTGCCAGTTTAGATCTTCAGCAGAGGAATTTAAATGAATGTTGATAAGTGGCCAAATAAACTCTACCTTCAGTGATGAAACGAATTCTTATTATTATTGCCATTTCTGTCTATAATAAAGATGGAAGGTCTTTTAGTAACATACGGAAAATCATTATAGCCTTGGTTCAGAAGTAATTACCAGTGGGCAGTGTGCTGTCGAGTCCTTTCAGTTTGTTGTTTCATCACTTCACCCATGACCTGGAGGAATAATTTCTCCTTCCGCAACATAGTAGTGGTTTAATGTCCATGATCATTAATGTTTGGTACCTCTTACAATTACAGTTCTCAGCAAATCCAAAAGCCATAAAACATCTTAATGTCTTTAAAATTCTATGATGTCTATCATGGTTGTGTGGTACTAAATTCTCGCTTTATGTTAGGTTTGCTAAATGAAAGGATACAACATATTTGACTTTGAAAACAAATTTATCAGGATGGGAGATTCCATTTGACATGAAAAAAAGACAAATAGGAAAAATTATCCTGCACTGGCAGAGAATGACATGGACCATTCAATTAAAGAGAGTCTCGTGTACTAAATTCAACTTCAAACTTCCCAAAGGTAATCACACACATCCTAGATGAATTGGAGCCAGCTGCCAAGTTTATACCAATGAAATATAAAGTCAGGGAACATCTGAATCTGTGGGCTGAATTCAAAGCCATAATTAGAACAGTTAGGTCTTTAACACGGTCAGCTTTTTAAACTATACCAGCTTTTAGTTAGATGTAGAAGAAAATGAGCCTTAGACATGGCCATCACAAACTGTCCATCCCACTTCTTCCTGCATACTCCATTCCTCTCAGCTTTGAACTGGCTGGTCAATTTCAAGTTTAAAAGCTGGACAGAAATATCAAAGATCAAGTTGGGGGTATGAGATGGAGAAGGTGTCTAAGACTTCTTTATTTAGCACTCTGTACTTGAAAGGCAGAAACCTAAGCAGCAGGTCCATCTGACATCTGGGCAGTAAACACACATAGCTTTCTGAACTAGCATAGCACTGTAGTCTCTTGCTTGACTGAGATGTCTATAAGCACCCAAGGGAGAAGGGAAAAGAAAAGCTATTTTAAAGGTCACATATAAATAATGTACATTGGCTCTCCTAAACCTATTTCTCACAAAAACAACTTTGTTAGCAAGGTTATAATTTACAGCCATGATCAGAACCACCTTAAAATGTTACAGATTGAATGACTCTAAAACTTAACAATTCATAGCAACATTTAAAAAACAAACAAACAAAAAATCTCTACTTAAATCAAGACTGGAAGATTTTTGCCTTTATTGTTTTTTGAAAGACTTCCTCTAGTTCCAAGCAGAAATAATTCAAGGAAGTCTTACATAAGAAATCTGATTAGGCTATCCCAGCAGCCTTTTCTGTCTTCATAATTCATGTAACTGCTTCCAGACAGTAAAAAAAATCAAAATCAAGAGTCAATGGCATGTGACTCCATTTCTGGAGCATCTCCCCTATGAAGAAAGGCTAAGTGAACTGGGCCTGTTCAGCCTTGAGAAAAGAAGACTGAGAGGGGACCTGATCCAGGTCTATAAATATCTAAGGTGTGGGGGGCAAAGTGGCAAGGCTGGACTCTTTTCAGCAGTGTGTGGAGACAGGACAAGGGGAAACAGCCAGAAACTGGAGCATAGGAAGTTCTGCACGAATGTGCACAAGAACTTCTTTATGGTGGGGGTGACGGAGCACTGGAACAGGCTGCCCAGGGGGGTTGTGGAGTCTCCTTCTCTGGAGATATTCAAGACCCTCCTGGACGCCTACCTGTGCGACCTGCTGTAGGGAACCTGCTTTGGCAGGGGGGTTGGACTTGATCTCTGGAGGTCCCTTCCAACCCCTACGATTCTGTGATTCTGTGACATGGTGGACGTGTGCTAAGAGGATGGAATGTAGGCTTCCAACAGTTTGGAGATTATTACATTGCTTACTCTTACTTCAAACCAGACTAGCTACTCCATTATGCCAGCATATTTCCACATATGCTTATCCCTTCCACTGAATTTTACATTCACTTACAGTCTCTCTCTTATGCATCCATAGTCTCTCTCCTATGGATCCATAAAGATCGGTTTGCTAGTGTTCACATACCATTTGTTATTTCAAAGATAGAGTAAATACTTTCTTCCTATCTGCCCAGAATCAGTAGTTACAGATCTCTAGTTGTATTGAGAGGCTTAAGGGCAGAAACAGAGTGCATAAAGTCGTGACTCCTTCCTGATAATGATGCAGTGATTCAGTCTAATCACTCACTGTCATGTTACATGGAAGGAAAGACATTGCAAACAAGTACGGGTGTTACTAACGCAAGGAAAAACATGAGACAGGGAAAAACCTTGTCCTTAGTATACCTACTTAAGGAAAGAACAAAGGTGTTCTTAATACAGCAATGAAGATGCCACTAAAGCTAAAGGTGTAGACATTCTTCTTGACAGTAGTTTCCCATATCCTTAATATAGATGCAAAAGCAACCTCTTCTTTTTTTGTTTTTAATTTTTTACTTCAGAATTATTCCTTGCCCGGTAATACAACGTCTCCAGAACACAGAGAAGAAAAATAAAAAAGGCTAAAGTGCAAGATATTTTTAGCATTCCTAAAGAAGCTTCTTCCAAATGTCATTCATTACAATGGAGCTACATGAAATCATCTTTCTGGATGCTCACTCGAAAAATCTAGGACAAAGTGAACAGTTTCAGCTACAGCCCACCCCAGAGAAATGCAGCATTCTCTGCTCCAGCATAATGCATTCAATTCAAAATGGTTTGTTCCTCAGCCAAGGGACACAGCAACATAATTTACTATTTCCCTTTTGAATATCCAATACCGAATAAGTCTGATCTGTTGAGGAAGTGTTTTGAAAGTCTAGCCTGAGTGCATTTCATCTGTTTCCTGGAGCTTCCTTCCAAAGGTTCAGCAGCTAATTTTACACCATTTTCACCCTTGAAGTCTTTCAAAAAGATATAAGGGGAAGGGGGAATTAAATCATTTACAAAGTGTGGACAAAAAAGAGTTTAAAAATTGAATCAACAATTATATTCATTACCCCTTGTTGCAAAGCTCTCAAAAGAAAGATAAAATTGCTATGTCAAAAACATCATTGTAATCATTCTTCTCTTATGCTCATGTAAGATCTCATCTTAATCTCTCACAGCACTTTTTGTGTTTCAGACCAAATCTCCATTTATCAGTTTGCGTGAAGCTAACTGGATAGTATTGTGTAGCAATAGCATGATTCATCTTCTCCATGATCCTTTTTGCTTCACTCAAGGGATCAGTTTTACTACATGATATTTTACAGGCACTGATATACGGCAAATTTCTCACAAGCAACAGTAACATTAAGGTTGCTGTTGTCTGTGGTCTTATCTCTTCCCATCTGAAGACAACTCTGTACAAAAATTACAATAGGAATCATAGAATGGACAGGAAGGGACCTTTTAAGATTATCTAGTTCCAACCCCCCACTATAGGCAGGGACACCTCCCTCTAGACCAGGTTACTCAAAGCCCCATCCAGCCTGGTCTTGAATGCCTCTGGGGAAGGGGCACCCACAACCTCACTGGGCAACCTGTTCCAGTGTCTCACCACCCTCACAGTCAAGAATTCCTTCCTAATATCTAATCTAAATCTACCCTCTTCCAGTTTAAAGCCATTTCCCTTTCTCCTGATGCTACATGCCCTTAGAAAATTCCCTCCCCATCTTTCCTGTAGGCCCCCTTCAGGTACTGGAAGGTCTCTATAATGTCCCCCTAGAGCCTTCTCTTCTCCACGATGCAGAGCCCCAACTCTCTCAGCCTATCCCTTTAGGGTAGGTGCTCAAGTCCTCAGAAATACGCTTACATCAAATGAAGAAGCAAGGTTTTGTTTCTTCAGATACTGTACACGCAGCTGAATAACAGCTCAACCTATTCAATGCTCTTTACCATTAACACAGTACTTTTTGAGGGACAGACACCTGTGAGCACAGACATGTCCCTCCAGAATTATTGGCAGCAGTAACTGTAAGAATTGTAGGCAACATTGGGAAGGATCTGTCTCTGAGGCTTATCGCTCCCCTTTCCTCTTTGGAGCCCAGTGTGAGAGTTATTCACCCTGAAGACATGGGATTGTGCAAAGGGACAGAAAAGAGACAGAACAACTCACTTATCATTGCCCTCAGGATTATTCAGGTGTAGGATAATGTCAGCTCAGTGTCCACTGATGCTACTTTTGTTGTCCACAGCAGGGCTCTGATCCCCAGTGTTGTTTATAAAAGTAGGACATAAGTACATAAGTATATTCAGTACTTTTTAGGATCTGCATCTAGGCTTTTAGTCTGCTTGTAGTTTTCTGTACTGCAAATGTTTAGACTGTTTACAGAAGTGGACCAAATTTCAACACAATTTAGTGTACAGACCTAGGCAGGGATAACAGTGTAAAGAAGAAAAGATATCATGTGGGTAACAAAAACAGCTGTAATGAGGGCACATTAACAATGACAGGTCAAGTCTACTTCCTTTCCATTCAGTATGACTCAGCTACCCATATCTGATATTCACAGCAGAGAGGTCTCACGTTGCTAAAATCAAGAGAGGAAAAAAGAAAAAAAGCAAACAAAACTCTGAGTATAAATTCAGAGTCATACTAAAGATTTTGCCAGAAGTTTGCATTTCACTATTTTTCTCCTGTAAGGGGTAGGGGATGAGAAAATTATAGTACTTACTAGCATACATCTCTGGAAGAGGGTGCCATCTTTAATGAATACCATCAATCACCCTGAAGGGTGTATAAAATACTAATGTGGATCTTCTCATTTATTCATTCTGTCCATCTCTAACATTATCCTCCTTTTACTGCCATTTATCCTTTATGTTCTCTGCAATCTTCTATTTGTTCCTAACTTCTCTACTTTAGCTCTCTGTTCCTCCTTGATTTCTTTTACTTTTCACTTTTTAGCAGGATAAAGGAAATTGTCCCAGTTTTTCATTTCTTATGCACCCCTGTGTATTTGATGACCACTACAGGAACAAGGAAGCCTGAGCCCATATTGCCATATACCTACAAAAATCACCTGAATGTGCAGTAAAAGTCGCAGAACCAACTTCTGTCTTCACTCCAGCACCCTTTATAAATGTTATTTATTTATTTTTAACTATATGACTGCTTTAAATTGGCTTTGCTTATGGAATGCATGAAAGAGTACTGTGTGCTGCATTACATTTAGCACAGCATCATTATTTCATTATTTGTAATGAAACCTGGAATGCACATCCATGGGGGGAGAAAGAGAGCCCTTTTCAGCCAAGTTAGTAAATCCCTTTTGAAGCATTGCATAATCCATACTTCACATTCAGCTAGTTTAAACAGAGTTTCTGTCTGTCCACTCCAATCCTTTATGTGGTGATAAAGCTGACACTTTCTAACAGGACCCTATCTACACATACATCACTGCTTGAACAAAATATGCAGAAGTGGTAAAAGGACTTTCAGCCATCACCTTTTATTCTCAGTTAACCCAACATAGCTCCCAGTCAATGCTGTCAAAGTTTGTAAGCAAGGACAAGGCAAGGGTAAGATTTGGTAATGAGATGCTTATCATTCCATGTAAGGAAAAGGAAACACAACTTGGTCACAAGTGTTTTATCATCCTGCAATTGGATGAGAGATTTTGTGGGTTTGTTGTTGTTTACTTGTTTGTTTTCTAATAGTCACGAGGTTTTGCAGATTTCAAGAATACAGCATAGAAAACTTCTAATCCAATTGTGGTAGAGTTTTCTGGGTTGCCTGACTCAACAGTAAGTGAGCTCATTCTCAGTTCTGGGCTTAAAAATGAATCAGCATCTAGTGAAATTGAAATACCTCAATCAGGCCTCTGCAGAGTGCAGAAGAACATTCCCATAAATAAATAAGGAAAATAATTACAAGACAGATGCAATGCTTTTTGAAAGAAAGCCATAAGCATTAGCAATGTGAACCAGACAAAGTCACAGAGAGACTGCTCAGCCCAACCCCAATTATCCACTGACAATTGGCCCTGGATAATCTCACAGCAACAGTTCCCCTATCTTAGAATAAGCCCATTTAGATGGGAAACAGTGCATGTCATGTGCATGTTGAGGGAAGTTCACGCACCTGGTACCTCCAAGTAGACTGGAAATGTTCTGATGTTCCACCTCCAGGCATTTGCAAGAAGTACAAGACAAGCACTTCAAGGCCTGTCTGAGTCCCTTTGCATGTTGAGCTTTTGGCCATCATCTCCTACGCTCCCAGGGCCAAAGCATTCCAGTAATGGTATCTCCTGGACTTCATTTTTTGCAGATACAGTTTACATTTTTGTTGGATGCAGAACTATGCCAGTTGTACATTGAAATATCTGGAGTATCCTTCACAATTTGACAAAAGTTTTGTTTTAGGAAGAATCAGATACTCAAGTCATGACCCTGAACTGTCTTCTGTAACAATTCAGGACCAACCTGTTAAGAGAGCTAAGAATTATACTGCAGTTACTCTTTCTACTTTATTTTTAAAAGTCACAGAAAGTTTGCACATCGTTTTCCAAACTAACAACTTAAGAGTATGTTTTGCTGCTCCACATCCTTGAATTGTGTACATCAGAAATCAATCAAAAGAGGGAAGCTCAAAAAAAATGTAAAAAAAAAAAAAAAAAAAAGATTTAAGCTCCATCTCTCCTAGTGAAGCTACAGATTATGCTTGATTGTCATACAGTACTGTATAAGTTACTGTGGTAACTCGTGATGTGTAGATACACATGGATCAATCAGACATCAGAGCTACTGCAGATCCTGCTGAAATCCAGGGGTGTCTTCAGTTCTCTCAGATTTGTAAGAGTAAAAACATGCCTCTGGCCTTGCGAGTGCTGTATCTAACGCAGTTCATGGCCAAGCCCAGCATTCATTAAACAGGAAATTCCTAGAGGCCAAATCTCAAAGCTGTTATTCAACCCTATACTGTACCAAGAGTCTTTTTTATTCCAGCACAGTCCTATGAACCAAAACAAGAGTCTTCTCTCACGAAACCCAGAGTTCAGCTCAATGACCTAAGATTATTTTTCTTCCTTAAGCAAGGGTTGCTCCAGGATTTGACCCCCTATGATCAAGGCAAGGATGTTTAGTCATTTGAGACTAATGCTCAACAAGAACAAAAGTTAAACACAATCTTTGTCTTTCCCTATTTCACATAATGTCTCAGGCATACTGGTACAGCATAACTTCGAGTGCAAAGCAAAGAAGAGAACTACACTAGGAGAAAGCTCTCATGAGACACCACCTGGAGTACTGTGTCCAGTTCCTGGACTCCCAGTGTAAGAAGGAAATTAAGCTGTTGGAGCAGGTCCAGAGAAGGGCCATGAAGATTATCAAAGGGCTGAAGCACCTACCCTACAGGGATAGGCTGAAAGAGTTGGGGCTCTGCATCGTGGAGAAGAGAAGGCTCTAGGGGGACATTATAGAGACCTTCCAGTACCTGAAGGGGGCCTACAGGAAAGATGGGGAGGGAATTTTCTAAGGGCATGTAGCATCAGGAGAAAGGGAAATGGCTTTAAACTGGAAGAGGGTAGATTTAGATTAGATATTAGGAAGGAATTCTTGACTGTGAGGGTGGTGAGACACTGGAACAGGTTGCCCAGTGAGGTTGTGGGTGCCCCTTCCCCAGAGGCATTCAAGACCAGGCTGGATGGGGCTTTGAGTAACCTGGTCTAGAGGGAGGTGTCCCTGCCTATAGTGGGGGGTTAGCTCTAGATAATCTTAAAAGGTCCCTTCCTCTCCAAACCATTCTGTGACTCTATGATCGTATCTGGGGGGGAAGAAAAAAAGAAAAAAAGAAGAAAAAAAAAAAAAAAGAAAAAAAAAGATCTTTTAACCCAACTGTGCTGCATAACTGATCATCAGAGTTTAAACAACTCAAACACATTAACTAATGACTCTGGTGTTCACCATTGCTCATTTCACTGCGTTTCACACCTTCTCTGTTCTTTCTCTATATCAGTTATACAGCTTACTCACAAGGCTGGATGTTAGAAGAGTGAGAATAGTGATTTTCAAAACAAACTCATCTAGAGTTAGATGGAAGCTTTCAGGCAGATTCAAAGTCCACCATTTTGCAACAGATTTAATACTCCCAAGTGACTCATACTTCAAGCATCAATAGTAGCCCCTGAGATAGTACAGTAGGAAAAACATCACACTGATAGCAGAAGCAAATTCTTACTAGAGATGGCTTAACAATGGTTTAGTACTCAGAGCAAAAGCTTCACAGACTTCAGAAATACATGAGTCAATGTGAACTACTTCAAAATACACTCTTCTAAATCCATCAAAGAATCTCAAATCAATCTTGCAGATTCTTCACATCTCCAGAAATAAACACACTCATTAAGCTCACTTATTCACTATGTTTAGAAACAGTGACAGCACTATTTCTCATATAAGCGGTTACAAAGAAACTTCTAGAGACTAGAATTACAAAGCTAATCTCCATTCTGTTCTACACTTTACATCAGGCATATCCAAGGCATGGTCAACACACAAAGTTCCATACAAACATGAGGAAAAACCTCTTTACTGGGTGGGTGGCAGAGCACTGGAACAAGCTGTCCAGAGAGGCTCCACAGTCCCCTTTGCTGGAGATATTCAAAACCCACCTGGATGCTTTCTTGTGCAGCCTACTGTAGGGAACCTGCTTTAGCAGCAAGTTGGCCTAGATGATCTCCAGAGGTCCTTTCCAACCCCTATGATTCTATGATTCTGTCTACTGGACTTCCAATAGAAAAGTTTTCTTGTAGAAGAACAAAAGTTTTTAATAACACAAAAACATTAACCGTAGCTTTATGTTTTCACTCAGTTACTCCAAACTGTGCTATAATATCACCACTGCAGTGGAACTTGGTTTCCTTATCTATAAGACAATTTCAGGAAGATCTACTACCTTGTAGTTGGCGTTTTCATGAAATCTTAACAAATCATAATGCCATTTCTTCTGGGATTTTTTTGATTTTTTTTCCAGTTTTAACTATTGCTGGGTTTTTTCCTTCAAGAGTAGCATAATACTTTAATCACTATTTTACTTGTAACTCATGGGCTTTTCAGACCACATCAAGGGAGTGATCCTGGAGGCCTGAAGCAACATTGCCTGTCGTTGCCAGTGAAATCAGAATTGCCAGGGAAGTATTTTTCACATCATTTTTTCAGAATGAAAAAGAACTTGTCAGACTTCGTGGACTGCAGTATACATATGTTGTAGCAAAGTGTTTTATTAATTTTCAACATCAGATTAGATCAAATTTTTGTATTTGAATTATGGTTAGACACCTAATTCATCTCTGTTTGAATAGGAATAGTGTTCTACCTGCTCAAGGAATTAAGTCAGTGAGTCTGCATAGAAAATAAAAACTCCAGCAGACCCTGACAATCAATAGAGATCTGACCCAGAAACTGACAGCCTTAGACCCCCCAAACATGTCTGCAGGAAAACATGAACCAGACCCCTGAAAATGTAATGCCACTCAGAGAAAGAATGTAGCTAGCCTAAATCCCATCTTTTACTGTGGTTAGTCTCCTGTGCTTCGGAGATAGACCAGAGAGCCCCCAAAAAACACAAGTCATTATAACTTATCACAGGGAAGTTTTCCTTTTCATGACCCCATAGATGACAACTGAAATCCTCAAAGCATGGCATTATTAACCAACCAAACTTTTTTCCCCCTCTTTAATAAGCACCAGCAGGAGACATCTTTGCATCAGATGCAATAGGAAGCTGAGGTTCAAAGTCAGACCACTCAGGAACAGATGTTTCCTAGTGGAAAGCTATGCACAAGGACCGAGATTCACAAAAGGAGCCAAATGGCTGGTGGGCGCCCTTCCATGATAGTCTGTAACATTTAATCATCATTTGTAACGCTACAAACCCAGACACTTAATTGTACAAGGTTGAGTTAAAGCTGTCTTTGTTTTAAGATCCTTAAGTCTGAACTCCATCATTACAAAAGTACTTACAGAAGACTGAAGACTGTAATTTCTCAGGTGGAAAACACCTCACCACCACGTTCCAGTCTGATAAGTAATGGCAAGAAGTAACGACTACTTCTAAAAATGTTTCTTCAAGCGCAGCCTGCCCTTGAGCTGTAAACATACTTTAAATCACAGTGCAATGCTATCTGAACTGCTGTTCTGGTTTTGAGTTCCTCTGGGCAAAAAAAAAAGCAGTGTCATGATGATGAAATTTTTAATTAAGAGTTGTTCAGTAAATGACCTATTTTATAACAAGTTTATTTCTAGACTCACACATTCATTCCATATTTAAAAAGCAGATACAAGGTTCTGGAATAACACTTTGTAAGTAAAAGTTGAATCTCTACATGAAGTACAAAATTGAAATCAGTGTTGACCACTGATCTGAGATCAGTACTCAATAAAACAGCTGCAGACTGTGGTTATCATCATGTTCTCTAGAGTATTTCTGCAGATGCTTCATTGCATCAACCTGGAAAAACTGTTTGTTAATTGTACTTTCAATTGTAGAGAATGTTACGGAGACAAAGTCATTTCTTATCATAATTTTACAACAACAAAGCAGTTGAAAACCTGGCAGTTCATGCATGTCAAATATTAGTAATTACTTGGAGAAATCATAATAGCCAGGCATATAGATATTCAGCATTTTTAATGCCCTTTTTCACAATGTAATCTGTACAGCAGACACTTGAATCTGCCTGAAAGCTGACAGTGTCTCCAGCTCCATAACAGAGGGTAGGGAAAGCTTAGTTGCAACAGGCCACAGTGACTGCCTTGCACTCTAGTCCAGGCAGGGAAAAATAGAGAAGAAATTCAGTGACCCTCACCAAAGGGTCAGCACCTTGTTGCAGGGTGAAAATAACCTGGCAGCACCTCTGATTAAATGGGAACAGAAAACAGTCAGAAAGGTAGAGGGGAAAAGCAAGCAGTCCCACAGAGCACTGCTGCCATGCAACCCAAATATCTTTTTCTGGGTAGGTTAATACTGAGACTGCAAGCTCTATGTTAGCAACAGCAACAAGCTGTAACTTGTCCCCTCTGTCCCCCCTGTCCCCCTCACACAAGCAGAAACATTTTTGAAGGCTCTGTGCATTTGTTGATTTTGCGCAGGTGGGGAGACTACGGAAATTCCACCTGGATTCAGATGAAAGCCACTTCTTGAAGAAAACTGAAGCATTCTGATATTGTTGAAAGCCTCAGCAGTGCAGAAAGACCCTTTTCAAATAATGTGGCTGTTTGACTTCCAGATATTCAAATTAAAAGTCTTCCACCAATGAGTTCAGTGACAGTCAGATAGCCAAACCATCCACCATGGACAGACTTCTCGTCTTCACTTTCCCACCACCCTTCCTAGCCAGAATCTTCCCTCTCCCTCCCAGCAAAGCTGAAAAACAAAATTCTTATTACTCCTAGAAACAAGCAGATAGTCCAGATGTTCCTGTGTAATTGCCACCGGTCAGTGGTGCCACGTTGTGCAGTAGCCCATACAGTCATCCTGTCATAAATTATCAAAAACTCCTATACATTCAAGGGCAGAAGTAACTGTTTCCTCTCACCATGTAGACACACAACCCTCTTAGAAAGGGGAGACTGGATGCCTTATGCCCTTTTGCTATACAGAAGTTCAGAAATAAAAATGTATTTTACCAGGGGAGAAATAAATAACAGATTTCAAGCAAGAGGCTAAACTGAGTAAGTGTTCTAGAAAGATCTGGAAAAAAAAAAAAATCATAATCATAAATTATAGCCCAGTAATAAATAATAAAGACATTTCAAAGAACGGAGAGGAATAAGTTTTTTCCCCAGGCAAAAATAAAATGTTCAAGACTGAAAAAGGAAGAGTTCACTTGGAAGGGACCTTCAGGGATCATCTAGTCCAATTGCCTGATCTTCAGGTCTAAGCAAAAGTTAAAACATATTATTGTGGTCATCATCCAAACGCCTCCAAAACGCTAACAAGCTTGGGACATTTCTACATTTCTATAAAAATGACAAATTCAACAAAATTTCACTTCTTGAAGAAATACTTTAAATAAATAGTTTTTATTGTTAGCTCCAACAATTCATTACACAGTAACATCTAGAAGCTCTAGATTAAGACCTGTGAAGAATACTGTACAACAGCAACAACAAAGTCCTAAAGCTTAGATCTACAGTTGGTTCTAAAATTACACTCTGAAGCTTCCATCTGTTTCGCATGTTTTGTTTTTTAACCAGAAATCCTCCAATAACCTCATATCTCACAGTACATAACTATTTGACCACTCCAGGAAACAAGACATGAGTATCACCATTAACTTATTCTATTTTGCAATACAGTTTTTCTTACAAAAGTTTTCTTACCTGCTGTTTTGAAGGAAAAGCATTTCATATATGTTGGTAAGTCCAATTTTTTCCACTGTGTCAGAAATTCCCATGATTTATCAAAACAAGTTCAAAATAAATAGCTGCAAAACTGTCCATTAATAGACAGCTATTTTTTGTAAATAAATCTTCAAAAATGCCTGTTTTTTGGTTTTTGGTTTTTGTTTTTTTTTTTTCTTTAAAACTCAAGCAGCTCTTTTTGTAGACCCGGAAAGCAAAAAAAGTTTGATTTTTACATAGTATTTTATACATTTTTTCCAACCTATTTTAAACATATCCTGATGTTTTACATACATAAGAAAAAGTTCTAAGGAATAGCAGTCCCTCACGACTTGTGTGTCAAAACAGCCCATAGAGAACAAAATACATCAAATTCTGGATCTATTTTCTTACCTATGGTATCCATGTCTTAAAATAAATGATGTACAATAGAAGGAAACGTGCCTCTCTTCCATCATAGTCACGTCTGAGGTCCACATTCTCTCCACTGATTGACTTTTGCCAAACAAGCTGTCCCTGTGGCACACTCAGGAACATACTAAAATTGTGTTGTTTTGCTGCCATTATCTTTTTCTTCTAGACTTTTTTGGGGCAAGGAGCCTGAACACGCTAAACATTTTGGTGTTTCCAGCAATCAAACTACTCTGCCTTTCTGCTATACTTAGGCACAAATTGTCCTTCAACTCCTGCAGGGGTTGATCATCTTCAGGCTTGCATTCATTTGAGTATGAGTGGGGGTGCCCTGGTGGACCCATTCATACTGATACTATTGAAAACACTTGGACAGAAACCATCTCAGCCAACAGCTAGGGACCCTGCAGGACAAGGTAAAAACCAAGCACTGGTTACAAAAATTCTTACCTGAATAAAATAGTAGTTTCAGTTGGAAAGGACCTTAAAGATCACCTAGTTCCAAATTCCCTGCCATGGTGAGAGGGCGCCTTTAGCACCTGAACTAAACTGTTACTGGATTTGTTTCTCTCTTGGCTTTAGTTGTTTGTATGCCTTCTTAAAACCAAGGCACTCTTTGAACCATTCAACAGTGCTGCACCTACCAGCACTTCAGCATGGTGGATGTCAGCAGCACCATGCTCCTGGAGCATAGCCAGCCCCAGACAAAGCATCCAAAAAGCACTGTGACCGCCCTCCTCTTCAGCAGTTTTTCCATTTTAATACACTTTATGAGTGCCAGTAATAAAGCTAAGAGGTCACTACAGAAACAAAGAAGTCCACCATCATACTCAGACTCTTAAAGCAGATGTATCCAAGCCCTATGGCTTACATAGTTCTTCAGTCTTCCTCAAAATTAAGGAATAAGATCCATGGATTGTTAAATATTTTGCTTCTCTGATTATTAAAGCAGGAGGGCTATCCAAATTTTCAGCAGGCAGAGTGGTAGTCATTTTACTGTTGCCCTTCAATGTCCATGTCAGTTCAAAACCATCTTACTGGTTCCAGTGAAACTGTCCCCGTGCAAGACCTGGACTAGCAGCAAATCAGACTCTGGCATTTTGCTTTGGGGCATTCTAGATCTAAAAGTGAACTGCAAAGCTCAAATCTGAGAGTTTGGATCCACACCCATTTCATTTCTCTTTTGTTATTTTGTAAAGCTATAAAAGTGTGCTCTAATACACACCATAAGCAAACAAATTGCAAGCCAGACTAATTATATCACTCTTGCCCTTTGCTTAGAGCAGTTTTAACTCATCTCTAAATTCCAGTCATCTGTTTCTAATTCAAGTACATTTCAATTTCCTCAATGTGAGGAGCAGCAGCACTATTGCTCACTGGGGGCCCTTGTCAAGTGCAAATAAGAGTCAAGAAGAAACCCAGTACTCTGTGAAGCAAACTGTCCTGGCAGTCCCCAGCACAGGCATTCAGTCAGACCTCATGAAGTACAGGGCATGTAGCCCGTACTTGTGCTGCTGCTAATGAATGTGAAAATATCATCTGCTCCCTTCACGAAAAGATTACCCCCTAAAAAACATTTTAATAAATTGGGCAACCAGCTTTCCCCTCTGTTACCACTTGCTAATCAATACCTCACATCCACATCAGTTGTTGTCCTGCTTTGACACATCTTTTACAGTGGAAAATACTTTCACATACTGTCATTGGTGTTCTAAGGTCTATGCCTGGAACCTGTAGAGATGAACAACACACGAGCTTAAGGGATTGGAAGGAGAAAGGAGCACAGCTGTGTACCTATCAATCTGTACTACTTTATAGCTCACATTTTACAACAGTTTCCTTTGCTTCAGGATAATGGGATAAAACACAGCCACCACCAAAGAAGTTGTGCATTCATTTCCTCCTCAGTAGGGAAAAAAATAAAAATCTGCATTTCTGTTGCTTACACACTTGAAGAGCAGAATATTATTAGTATGTGACACTTAGAATAGGCCTTTCAATGTACTCCAAGAAGAATCAGTCCACAAAAATCATGAAGCAGGTGATGGAAAATTCATCTCCTACACTTATTCTGCAGGTTAAGTTGAGAAAAGACTGTCCAACATGTAAGCCTGGGACAGGCTTTCTTGTGTTAGGATATGTAGCTCCAAGAACAAAAACTACGATGTTCTCATGGCAGTGGGCAATTTCAGCAGTATGGATAGAAGGAAAACTACTAATCGATTCCAAAGAATATTCTTTTTAGCTACTAGAAGTTTCACTTAGATATAAAAATTTCCCCAATTGTGATATTTTAATACAAGGTCACTGGGGGAAGTTGTGGCTCATTTTACATTTAGTCTCAGAAGTCTGTTATTTGTTATTTTACTTTCAAGTGTAAATTAAGAGGAAATGATTTACTGCATCAAGACTTTCATGAATTGGGGTCCCCCTCGGATTTTTTTCATGATATTTCTTATTCAAGCACTTGGTAAGAATAGAAACAACATCTGGAAAAAAAAAAAAAAAAAAAAGGCAGCCCTTCTTTGCATGTTTGAAGATTTCTGTGATTTCCAAATATTCAGTGTGAAACTTTCAAAACTTTGTCAATTAAAATTTGAGATGTCTTAAAACAATTTGTTAAGATATTGCTGCAGAAAAACTGAGGCAAAGTGAGCTAAGTTCAGCACTCTCACTTATTAATATCATATGATCTAACCAGCCAATTTCTCAGTCAACCATTTAACAGCTAATTCTCAAGCATCATTCCTAAGCACATTTCTCACAAAGGTATTAAATCCCTAAAGGACCTATTCCCTTTTTTTTGTGAGTATTTGATTAGCATTAACTGCATGCTGCATACCTAGAAACAACTTCACACAAAATTGGAGCCATGTGCAAAACCTGCAGAGTCCAAAATGAAGAGAGACACTCACAGCTTCTATGAGTAGCAGATGTGAAGCCCTGAACTGTAAGACTTCCAGGCAGAGCACTAAAAGGGGTCTTAATTCACATTTGCTGGCAGATTTAGGTGTGTACCACAAAACACCTCCAACTGACTGCTCCCTCCCAACCACCTCCCACTACAACATCTCAGCTGACAGCAGGCACAGCTGAGTAGGATTCATACACACTTAAATCACCATTTACTTCTGGCACAGTAATATAAACAATTGGTGAATATACGGTTAGAGCTACTTATTAGACATTCTGCATGAAACCAGAACAACACACAGTTAACAACATTCAAGAAATCTCCCCATTTAGACAGAGTTTGGAAGGAGAGACAGCTTCACCCTGATTGCTGCCCAAGCTCCCATGTGAGAGCTCCACAGAACAAGGCACGTTTCTTCAAAAGGCTGAACAATGCTCAGGCACGTGGATTCATAAGAGTACAGGTAAGGTTGCCATCTAGTGACTCCTGCCATAGCAATATTGGCTAGATTTCGACTGGGCTTTATCAAGTATCCTTAACAACTGTATGGTTTTCTCCAATTTGGCAGACGGAGCGTGTGAATTTTGGGGTTGCAATCTTTTCCATATCATACCATATTACAGTAGAGAATCTATTTTTAAAAGAAGTCAAATCATGTTAGGGTCTCTTTTCTGCTAGCTTCTAGAACAGCAATTGCAACCATTCTTTAGCTTGCTTTTGATCAAAGCAAGGAACCATGAAAACCTACCGCTCAACAGATCTATTCTGCAAGTTCAATGATTTTCCTGGCACCAGGCTGTTACCTGGTTAGACTGTTACAAAACATTTTGTTAAATCCAGCTTGCAAGGTGTTAATGGATTGAAATACGTCCAGCAACGCTCTCGTAGTATGCATACAGAACAATCCTTGCAGCTTTGCTACATCTCCACCACATTAGCCAAGCCTTAAATTATAACACAAGTCATTTACCTCAGAATGACAAAAACCCCAACCTGCCAACTGACTTGTTACAAATACTGTAGGTCAAGACAGCACCTCTCCTAATGTAAATTTGTCAGAGCTGTGACCAAGTCTGAAGCATTTAGCACTTTTGTTTATACACCACAGAAGACAATTCCTTTCACTAGGGTGGTGTTTAGTGCTGAGGTCTCTGTAGAGGTGGTATGAGGGAATTACCTTGTGAAGACTTTTTGTTTGTTGTTTTTTTTTTTGTTGTTGTTTATTTTGTTTTGTTTTCCTGCTCTGTTTTTGTTCAGATTTTGGTGGGGTTTTGTGTTTTTGCTTTACACAAAGAACGTGGTAGCAATTTCCCTTCAATAGGCTGGAGGCTCTTGAGCAGAAAAGAAGAACATCAGGAAAGAATTTAGTAGGAAAGCATGATCAACACACGCTGGAATAGGTAGAGAGCTACAAATAGAAACATAAAGGCAAGCTCTAAAAGAGGTGGCTGGGTTTAGTTAAAAATAAGTGAAAGGAGAGCAGAAACAGACAAAAATCAAAGAAGCTTTAACAGTGGAAAAAAATAGCAAGACAGGGAAAGTACTCTAAGAGAAAGAATGTACAATTTTGGGCAGCAAGAGAAAAAGTGCAGCTCTGAGCACCTAGGAGACAAGCAAGGCAAGGATCCAAGAGCAAATAGCAGTTAAAATCAGTTAAGGATAGAGAAACACCTTTGACACTTATGGAATTTGTTAATGCCTCACCACAGGGAGCAAAATTAGAGGATTTGAACAATGCTGTTTCATTCTGCATCTCTTGCACTGACAGCCAACACTCTCAAGTCTGTTTCATGGGTTAGCCAATAGCATATACACTGCAGACAGCTTCTGTAAATACAATTTTAGCATAGAACAGTTTGGAAGGAGTCTCAGCGCATCGCTTTCATATCACTCTTGTACTTGAATTACTTCAGTAACGTCAACAGCACAACATGGAAAACTGAGAAACTCTAACAGTGCCCCCATTTCAGCCTGTCTAGTTATATAACTCAATGCCTTGGGAAATTGGTGTGGTCTTCTGCGTCCCCCAGCATTGACACTGGCCTCCAGCTCTCCATTAGCTTCCTTGTGCATTCCAAGATTTATTCTGTTATTCTCAATGAAGTTTGTTCCATGGTTTGGGATCATACCAGTGCACGCATTCATATGTGCACAAGCCTGGGAAGGTCAGAAGTCACAGATGTTTTGCTAAATACACAGAACTCATGACTTGCATGAGATCTGTGCCTTAATCATAATGCACAGGGAAGCATATACAGTTCTACATATGGAATGCATCACATTTAACTCACTTAAAACAGAATTCACATTTCTCATTTTTGCACAGCTCATCCCAGATATATTGTGGTTGCTATTGCAAAGTTAATATTTAGCTTTAAAAATAATAATAAAAAAACCTATTACTGCAGAGTACTGTTCCCCACAGATAAAGACTTGAAGGCATGACTGATGAAAAATGTAGGATTTCACAACAGAAAAGACTGAGCAATACAGAACACTCATGTAACACTTGTATCATGCATATAGGGGACATACCTAAATCTCATTTATGAGCTACCACCATAGTGATGTTTATACAGTGCAGAGGCAAACAATGAATTGCTACCTCAGAAGACTTACAGCTTAATTCTCCAACCTTATGTCAACTCAGCCATAGCAAGCAACAACGACATAGTCTGAGAGTAGAAATGGGCTCCTCTAAAGTAAAGACGAGTTTTAAAATGCACTGAACCCACCCTCAGGGACAGTGTTAGGAATGCCTTCTGAATGCTCTAATTCAGCCCTAAGGAGATTCATCCCCCTACCCTTCCAGTTACAGTTCGTGGAGCTCAGAGCTGTCACACCACAATTCATCTTTGAGATTCTCTTTACACAAAGAAAATGCTTACATATTACAGAATGCCACCTTTTGCAGTGTTTTGTAGAGAGGTAGCAGCACGAAAGGTCTTCCTGCCCTTGAGCAAAGTATTAGTCTTACAAGTAAGACAAAACTTCCTAAGCTGGAAATTAAGTTGCAGAACCAGAATTCAGAGTTTATTTCAACAACTAAGCCTTAAGCACTGGAAAAATACGACCAATGTTCCTTTCCATTGAACATGCCGAGTGTTATCAACACTAACAAACTGCAAGCCAGGCAGAGATGAAGAGGCAAAATCCTGGGGAAGAAGCACTGCTGTAGAAAAGTAAAGGAAGGAGAACATCAAGTTAAAGCAGTTCAAAGAGATTAGATCAAGATTCATTCAGACCCAGATAAAAACCTGCAGACTTCAACAGTATGCTGGCCCAGGTCAGTGCTTAAATAACATCCTTGGCCAGGCCACACAGGGTCTGGCAAGGTGACTGTCCTTACATGCACCAGTCCTGCTTGTCCTACCACTGAGGTGTGACTCAAACCACCTTTCCTGCCTCCCCCATCTACATACTACTACCTGACCAAGCAGATATGGGGATTAGCAAGTTGCAGCCATAATTTCTTCCTTCCACTGAGATATCACACATGCAGAGTGTCCAGGCACCTATCAGGCATAACGTAAGGCTGTGGACCTGATCTGCAGAAATATCACAGGAGAAAGGCAGAAGTACGCAGTTGGAGACTAACTTTCTCCATCCTAGCAAGTGACATGTTCAAGGTAACACGTAGCTCCTGCAGCATGTGAACTCTCACACTGCCAGGCCCAGAGCTATCTCTGTGCATTAAGCCTAACGGGACACATCCATGGTGGACTTGATCTGAGGACAGGGAAAGTGGATGCAGGGCCCAGGGCATCCTGAGGTAGGAGCACATGGAACACATGAGAGAAAGGGCGTCAGGGCAGGCACATGCACTGGAGAATGAGGGGGAAGAAAAGTACTTCAGACTCAGAGATGGCTACTGAGGAGCTGTCAGAAGCAGATGCTACGAGACTTTAATGATTACTTCTACCTGTCAGCTACGGAAAGCACATGGCTAATATTTCCTTTGCTGTGAAGGATAGAGGTGTTCAGCTGAATCTGCAAGAAATCAGGCTGCAAAATTTGTTCTGCAGATATAATTAGCTCAAGTGTATTTAAATTTCAGGCATATTGCAGAGAGATTTCTGCAGAAAGATCAGTGGGGAAACTTGAGAGCTTCCCTCCTGATCGTTAGGAGAATGTGAGGAGGTACTTGGCTTTCTAAGTGGCTCTAGCAGACATGCAAACTAGCAGAAACTCATCAGAATGACTAGGTAAGAAACTTCAGGTTTCAAATGTACTTCTTAAAGTTCATCAGGACAGAGAAACATGGAGGAGAATTTTATCGGGGGAAAAAAAACAAAGAAAAAAAAAGGTTCCAACACTTCAAGAAAATAGCTAGGCCTCCATTAGAAGAAATCCAAATTTTAAATGGACTTTTCACAAATGGCTTTTACAAATGCTAAAAACACTGCAACAAATTGAAGAAGAGAAAAAATATGCACTGAGTAAGAGGAAGTCTTTTTGCTTGTCAGATCTGAAACTCTGTAGTCTCAAAATACGTGAGCTGGGACATTAGAAACTGCACTACACGAACATGGGTTGGAGGGGGTGGGGAAAGTATAGAAATTCATGCCTAGGGGATGACTTTTGCAAGCCTTGCACTTCTGGATGTGAGCACAGAAGGAGGGATTTTATAAAAGCAAGAAAATCCAGCTTACCCCCTGCCACATACCCTCGTCTGTTCAATGACAGAGGAGGTCAGGAAATTCAGATGCATGTATGCCTCACTGAGTCCATACATACCAGGTCCATCACCATAACCAACACATTTTCTGTTTAAGCCCTTATTCCTCCCTTGCAGTTCCTGTAAGTTTCATAAGGCTGACTTGTACTTTTTTTCCTGAAGCTGGAGTGAGCCGTGCATGTTTTATACTCAATCCATCCATAAAGCAAACATGCCAAATACTAAGGCAGCTTGCTAAAACTCATTCAGGCAGGCCCTAATTAAAAAGAAAAGAGACCTCTGCAAACAGCGTGTCTCCAAGAGGTGAAAGGTCCCCGTGCTGCTCAGTGAGGAAACACTGTGGCCACCTTTAAACTTTAGAGTTTTATTAGTGCCTTTGTCAGCAGCATGTATCTGTGTGTGCTGCGTTTTAATCGAGGCCCTGAATTTGTCTGTGACAGACTCAAAACAGGAAATTAACACCCTGCGGTGTGGCGGCAAGGCCTCAGAGGAAGCAGCGGTGGGGTACACGAGGCCGAGGATGAACAAAGACCCATAAACATAACGTCACCCATAAAAGTCACACTTGAAGGCACAGGAAGGATACTAAACAACACTTGGCTGCATTACATTCTTGTAGTAAAAAAAAAAAAAAGAAAAGAAAAGAAAAAAAAAGAAAAAACGAAAAGTGCCTCAGGTTAGAGGCAAAGAGTTTACGAGGCAGTTATTTTTCTGGGTTTTTGCTTTTTTTTCTATTTTGAGCAGCAGAGTTCAAAGTTAGGCATAGGAAATACCCCACAAGCTCCCAAACATTAGGTTTCCACTTGACACGTGGCTCAAGGCTAAGACACTGCTTTTTATCTACCTCCCTGTTTATTTGGGCTCTTTCCTATTCAGAAGGGTTTCTACTTTTCTACAGACAGCTGGATGGATTTCTAATGTTACCATGGTATTGCTGACCTTTAACATGGGGCTGTTAACGTGACCTTTGCTTCTTTCCATTTCTACAAGGATGTTTCAGTGTAAACAGTTTGGAAGCCAAACAGCACCAGGAGATTCCTCCTCTCAGAGACGGGAATGCATGGGGAGAGTTGCAAGCTGAGAGCAGACAGCAAAAGAGAACAGAAGGCGGCTCTGGAACAGAGCACTTTTCTTCAGCTGAAAGATAGCTGGCAACTGAGTCTTTCAGCACCCTACCTGCTGTCTGCCCCACCTCCAAAGCAAGAGGTGCAGGAGGTTGTCACAAAGGCCCAAGGCAGGCTTTGCAGGGCAGAACATCTGATAGTTGTTTGGGTGGAGCAACAGAGCCTTCAGATGAAGAAATATGGGCAATATTGCCTAAGACTGCTATTGTAACTCCCAGGATTTTGAAAGTCTGAAGTGTTGTCACAAAAACAGGGAAGATGTTGATTTTTTAAGAAAGCCATACATTTTATAGGACACCAATTTAAACAATGCCAGACAAAATTTTCTTTTTTGGGGGGGGGGGGGGGGGGGGGGAGGGGAAAACCTCACTGTTGTAGCCTTTATCTAATGTATTATTTGCCTCAAGGAACTGTTAATACAGTTACATAAATTCTCATTCTATTAACCTAAATGAAAGGAACATCCAGTTTCATGGGACAATAGGAATTGCTGCTGTAAATTAAAACAGTGTGCAGGATATTGAAGTGAAGGGAACTTTAAAAGATTTCTATCAGGCTTCTCAGGCATGAAGTAGTATTTTGAGCACTGTAACAGTGGTTAGGAGCTTCAGGAAAAGGTGTACATTATTGGAAAGAAGTTTTGTTCACAGTGGGAGTTTCCTCTAATCCTCCACAGATTTTGAAATAATTTTTCAAGAGAGACACAATAATACCCTAAATTCCATTAAAATCCGATGGGATTTACGTGCCTAACATCCTAAGTCCTTCTGAAAATCTCAGCTTTTATGTTTGGCTTATTCTGTACAGAATGAGAGGCAGATATTTCTTGTATAACTCAAACAGTTCAGATTATATGCAAGTAATCCAAACCACCTGTGGAGTGCTGCAGTCAAAAATGTGTGGTTGTTCCCTCCTCACCACCTTCCTTTTTCAAAGTGGGGTTTTTAATGCATTTAGGCTTCAGACAGGCTACAAAAAGCACAACTCTCAGGTAAGCATCAGAGTGTTGATTTTTTTGTTCTGGAGGTTGGTCCTGACAGCTCCTTGGTGAGCAGCTGCAGCTGGGTTCTCCTGCAGGACAGCTATGCACAGCGAGCAGCAGCTGCAGAGTTTCTGTGCCTGGGGAATCCCCAGTGATGGAAATCAGTCAGCCTCAGTTCTTTGAACTACCAGAGCAGCAGAGGTGCTAGATCAGCCTTGGATATAGCTGCAGTATTGAGGTGGCCCAGAATTTCCACCCATCACTGTTACAAAATAAGCTATGGAATCCTGCATTCACTTTTTATGGGTTGCCTGGAAGTAACCTTTGAAGACAAAGCACAGCATGAAACTACTAATCCATATAAATATTTGAAAAGTGTACATTTACGTTTTTTGTTTTGTTTTTAAACAGAGGATTGAAACAGTAGGACGGACCCATGTGAAATGTCACCTGGTCTTTGGCAGCTCAAACATGTGGCTGTCTGTAAGTAAGGTCTGAGAGATGCTCTGCTCTAGCTGATACTGTTGCAAGGAGTTGGCAGAGGAAATCACCGAAGGAAATCTAAAAGTGTTCCACTACCAAACAGGAAGCAAAGCAGCACCAAAAAGCTGTGCTGTTCACTGGGGATCTGTTCAAACAAGATGGTGTTGAAGAGATTCAACCCAGGATAGGATGCTGCAAAGATGAGTTTAAAGACTTGTAATAGAATGAAATGGAGCCTAAAATTAGTACAGGGTGTTTTGCCTCTTTGCACTATATTCCTGTCCGATGTCGTGAGATCGTATCACTACTCGAGGCAAATGCTTTCTCACCCCTGTTGCTGTGAAAGGCTAACAGAAGTTGCCAAAACCTCTAGTGAGGCATATTAAATGAAAATCAATATAAACTTTTCTGCTGTCCTTCCTGTCACTGTACAGTATTTCACAGTGTTAGCATTTTAATTCAGTAGTTACATATCTAGCAAATAGGAAAGCTATGTCTGATGTCACAATAAACAGCTTTTAATGGGGTACATACAACATTAGCAATGTTTTGAATGGACAGCACGAGATGGGAGTTGGCTGCTATGGGTTTTAGGGGCTTAGGTAAAAATTAAATTTGGAATAGCCTCAGAAAGCTCACTTACCTCTCACAGTTGCAAGTAACAATCCAAATAAACTCCCACATAAACCCGCCCCCCCCCCCCCCCCCCCCACACACACACACACACAAGCTGAACAATAATCCTAGAGCAAAATCTAGTTTCAAAATTAAGCCACCTTAATTTTAATATTGTTCCTAAGCCCAGGGGAAAAAAATAAAAAAAAAAAAAAAATTTTTGGATAAACGCATTTGAAAAAACTGAAAAGAGCACAATTTTTGTTTCGAGAATATTCTGTGAAAGAGTTATTTTCAGCCAGCTGGTACTTGTTGACAAGCAGCACTTGGGCAGTCTCCTTATTCCTTAGGTAGGCACAGAGACCAGAGCATAGATATACCCACTCTCAACACACACAAAATTGCCACTGGCAAATGAAACTACCATTTCTTCGGTTTCTCAAGCACACAACACAAAACACTGTTCAGATAATTTGGAATTGCAGTAGGATCTGGTGACACTATCCAAACTGTGCTGCCAGTCACCTCTCATAAGGAGGCAAGACACAAGGAAACTAGATATAGCCCAAGGAGGCAAACACAGCTGGGATTAAGGGTGTAACATAACTGAACTGGACGGCATTTTTTGGCTCAGATTATTATTGCCAGCCCTAACAGACCTAGTGATCCTGCTCTTGATTTTTTCATGTTTTTGCAAGTTTACCCAACTTTTACTTTAGAGGTCAGACTGACACATAGCCTAGGAGATTAACTGCATAAATCTCAGGGCAACATTCCCTCTTCGGAGGAAAAGTGATGCTACACAAGGGGCAATCCATAGGCTTTTCACAAGCTCAGCTTTTTGCTCTTGCTGAGATATTTGGCAAAACTGAAAGGACATGAGAGAAAGGGGGAAAAAAAAATTAAAGAAATGGAGGTTAGATATGCATAAACAGAAACACTTCGCAATCCGTTTACAGCTTTTGATTAAATTCATTTTGCTCACCTTGGTACATCTTAATCTTGGAGACAAGGCCAACGCATAAAAGCCAGCTAAAAGACAAGAAAGGGATAAGAGTTACAGCTTTTCATTGAGTTCACAGTAGCAAAGCTGCAACTAGAATTCATGTTTCATCCTGGTCTTGCTCTGTCACAGGTAAGGTTTTAGGGACCTTCTTGGCCTTACTGCTATTAAAGCCCTTCCCGTCTACACGGGTGGTTGACTCTCCTGCATCTCAAACAAAAAAAAAAAAATCAGGATCACATCTGTTGAAAGCAGAGTGACATGTTGTAATAGGCTTTAGAAGAACTAAGGTTTTATGCTAGTTTTATCTCCTAATAAGCCATTTCACAAGAATGATCAACTGAAGTTTACTGCCAGAGGCTATTTTTCTAGTCTCACAGACAAAATTCAGTTGTGTTACCTAGAACAAATAGCTCATTTCTAGATTATATAGCTAGATAGAGTGGTACCTCAGTTCAACAGTTCATGAATTTAACTTATGTAATCATGCTTGTGCAGCATGAAGCTGCATAAGCTGTTTAAACAGACTTACTCCTAGATCCAGAGAAGACATTTGGGGAAGCATTGCTTCTGAATCGATTACATAACGCACTATAAACCTTTTTCTTAACTAGCATCTCTGCCAAATAGCACCTCGTTGCAGTTCTCCAACTTTACAATAAAAATATGAAGAACCTGTCTGGCCACTAACAGCATTCACATAAGGGGATTTTCAGTCTAGTTCTCTATAAGCATCCACTAAGAGGTTTAAACCACAAACTTTTACTGCAGTATAAAAAGGGACTATGCAGGACTTTCTAAAAACATTTGTGCAGAGGTATGAATAGCTGCCTTGGGGAAACTCCCCCATATTAATAGAAATAGCTGTTATTGCCCATGCTGCACAATGGCTCAGAGGGAATAATTACAAGTATTCTTGTAACTTATTCCACTTGAATGCAGTAGTCTTCAGAACAGCATCTTGGTAAGTGGGAGTCAGAAAGCAAGCTGATAAAAAAGACACATTATTTACCAGTATAAATGCTAGAAGCAAGTACCAGTAAAGGTAACGGACACATTTCTGGCCAAGAAGGCACAGGAGCTTGCTGCCCCTCCATTCTGCAAGATCAGATTGCCTTTTTCCCTTAGGATTTGTAACTGAACTAAGATAAACTCTCAGTTTCATGGACTGCAGACTAATTAGTAAAGTATCCATCCAGATCATAGGATATCTGTCAAACTGAAATCCAAGATAACAAGAAAATGTGGCTGTCGATGTAGACCTATGGATTCTGATTATAACACATGGCATTTCTAAACTGTGATCAATTACAGCAAAACTGCAACAGTAACATTGTACTCTCCAAACAGTTCAGCTATAGCATCTTCCCATCCTTTTATCCCAAAAGACTTCAGCTATAATGGCTTTTCTTGTCCTTTTAATTGGTCCTAAATAAGGGGAAGGGGTCATAAATGACTGACAGTCAATCCATTTTTATGGTCTGTCTCTGAAGAATCAATATCCACAGGTGTTAGAATGACAATTTAACAGTGATTACTGAGGAATATTTAAATCAGCTGCTCTTTATATTTAAAGTTACTGTTGTCAAGTTTTCTCCAGCATTTCCTGGAAACACATTTTTTACTTTCTAAAAACCCTGTGAAATTAACCAACGCTAAAGGAAGCAGCATGAAGAGGAAAACAAACCTGAAACAACAGATTATATATATTTTATTTATATCCAAGAGTGTCATTCACAATAAAACAATGCTGAACTCTGAGAGACCATGTGCCATTAAATCTCCTGACTGTAGAGCTCTACAGTTTTCTGTGGAAAAGCAATGACACTTCATTTGCTGTTTACTGATGCTGTCTGCTTGAATCTTGCGCAGCAGTGAAAAAACATTAGTGACCTTCCAGGAAGTCTTCATTTTCTTCATCCTGAAGTTGCCCAAAAGAGTAACTTTAAAAGTCACCGGGAGTTTGCTGGGTGCCAAATGTAAGGTCAAGAGGAGTCATGGATCAACATCTCATGAAATAAATAAATAAAGGAATTTGTATGACTAACAAGTTGAAGTTTCTCAATGCTAAACCAAAACAGGGGGAGGGGGAAGGAGAAAGCAAGGAAGAAGAAAACATTCAGACAACAGTCCAACTATTTCTAAGAATAGATGCAAAAATAAATTTGCTTAGTGAAGTTCAAATTTTATTGACCTTCTCTTTAAGCATCCCCAGAGTTCCTTGATTTAAGGCTAGGAAAGATAAATCCTATAAGAGAAACTGCATCAATGATTGGCCTTTGTGGTTCATAGGTATACACACCTAAATTTTGCCAGGCTAAGCATTTACAAATGAAAAGTGAAGTCTCTACTTCTACCTAGAAATATTTCAGAAGTTAATAATCCCTTGTCTCCCTTCATTTAGGAAACTTCCTTCTCTCATGATTTTGCATGAGAGAAGTTTTGCATATACCACTCAAAACAGGAAATTTTAACATACACCATACAACTCTTGCCACAGAAAATCTGAATTCATTCTAGCTTGAGAAGAAACAGATGAACAAAAGTTTATTATTATTTATTGATGTAATACTTCTTTTGGTTTCCCTTGGTTAGGAAGCTGAAAGCAGGGACCTTGCCTGCTCTTGGTAAACCGGTTAATTCCTGAAAGATTTAAATAATGCCTGAAGAATACTCCTTTGACGTTTAAAGAAGTTGGTTTTGAGGCAAGGACAAAGGGACACAACCAAAGAGCTAGGATTTTCTGTTCTGCAGAAAGGATGTTTTTCAGGTTTTAATGTAGCAGAAGATTCTACCAGTGAAGACAGGAGGGAACTGAGCACAACCTAAAGTCCAGCAGGGGGTAAAAGGAAAAAACATACAGGAGAGGAAAAGCGGACAAGAACATAAGAGGCTGAGGACTATAACTGATTCAATGGAAGGAACAAGCAGCACTAGATCTGGCTGGAAAACACTCAGTGAAAGGACACAACCCTACTATCTGAAGAAGAAATCCAAGAAAAAATCTGTGATCTTCTTGATTCTCACTGATGCTTGCTCTCAGATGAGTTGTACAAGGAGCCCAGCAGCCAGGTTAACCAACAGGTGGGTGACCATGGGCTGACACACAACATTAGGAGCAAGTTAAAAATAAACTAAAGAGAAATCTCATGTCTAAATGGTGCAAAAGAGATTGGATTCACTGAATTAAGTTTGGTCTCTAAAGCTTGAAATAAGTCTATGAATATACAAATTCCTCCTTGTTTCCATATCCATCATTACTGGTGAAACTGACTAGCATGGTCCAAATTTCAGTCTACCTTGTGCGCACAGCTGCAAGAGTAATACCAGTTAGTCCAAGGTAACTACAAAGTCCACTAGTAAGATATCCAAATTATCTTCATTAAAAGAATATTAACTATCAAAAAGACAGGAAGTTCAGGATAGTTTCTTCTATAGATCTCATCTGCAGATCAGTTCAAGATGGTACTCCCCTTTCAGTTCACACTAACACTCTGATGGTTTTACAGCAAACACTTGGGCTGACATTCTGCAAAAAATAAGAATTCTACCCAGAAAATCCTGCTGCAAGTCCAAAACATACAACTAAACTAAACATATTTTTCAGAAAGGCATTCAACATGGAAGTTAAGCCTTCAACCAATGACAAATCTCATGCATCATAAACTAAATTGTTTTTAGACCAAACTATATTTTCATTACAATTCGGCATTACACATTGTAGAATAAACTCACCCAGCTTCTGGATTTTCTTGCCAAAGTTCTCCAATGTTAATAATTGTATTGTATTGTATGTATCGAGCATTATTTTAAAATATATTTTCTATGAACAACAGCAAATAGCTCTACAGGAGCAGCTTTCATATGACCTAGTGCCCTTTTAGTGAGCATCACAGACTTGTTTCTACTTCTCTTTACTTGAAAAAAAAAAATGCACATTTCAGACAGTGATTTTTTTTCTAAATAGACTTTCTTCTTTGATTCCCTATCACTTAGATTTTGAGTTGGAGTGCTTGATAAAATTCTTAAGTTTTCATTTTACAGCACCAAAGCAGAATAGTAAACAGTTTAATATGCTGTAAATAATTGCTGGAACAAAAACAAAACAAAACAAAAAAAAAACCCAAAAAAACAAAAAAGGTATTCTTTTACTCAAAACTCCTACTTGAGGTCAGTCAATTTTCATCACCAAAGAACTCGAGGTTGGACCACAGTTTTAAAGGACGGGAACCTACCACATTTACAGAGTCGTTCAAGGAAAGAAGACTTTCTTCCCTGCTGATAGCTGAGTGGAGAAAACAGCCACATAGAGACATGTGCTAAGCAAAAGGAATGAAAACAAAGGTCTGTTTACACACTAAGCTCAATTCAGAACACAGTAGAAAAACAGGAAGGCACATTCTGAACCTGGTACCCATTTGGTTTCCGTATGCGGTTTTGTGCTTCTGATGTAATGGACTGATGTTAAAATGCAGCATGCTTACACCTTGCTATCCACAGCACATCACACTTGAAGAGCTAAGGACCACACTGTGAAGGCACAGAGAGCTTTTTTCACAGTCTCTGCCAAAACAAGTGATAGAGGTTACAACCACACCAGCTGGTGGCAAACATGTAATACGAACATTAGAACACAGCAGAAGCAGACAGCTGGTTCAGGCTCTGAATTCTTTTCCCCCCCAAAACCAGAGAACTGATGAGGAATGCTGGAGGTGACTGTTCCCTCCAGTTCATCCTATTAAATGATAGCGCTGAAAGTATGAGCAGCCTGCAGTACTATCCTGCATTTGTTGATCCATTTTTTCAGCAAGCAGCACACAAAAAGTCTCACCCTCTTCAGGATTTCTACAAGTAGGTGATAATTGCTCCAGAGCTTATCATTAAAGTAGGGACATAATTAAGACATATTCCATTAAGCAAAAACAATTTTTCCATCAGGTTCAATGGAAACATACTCAGGCCTATTATTAGATGTAAAGCAGACTGAAGATGACACCAGGGCATTAGTTCTCTTTTTTTACTTCCTGTTCCAATTTCTGTTCAACTGAGATTTTGAGACATCCTCACTTTGTCTAAAGGGAGGACAGATTGGAAATTTGCAGCTGTGTGCTTCAAGACTACAAAGCGGCTGTTAGCAAGCTAAGCTATTTTCCATCTAAAAATGCTTGACAACAGCAGGCTGTCATACTCAAAGATCTGCCAGGATGGGGACTCAATCCTTGTAAGACCCATCATTCTTTTATATACCATCTTGCGGTATTCCTATCTGGAAAAAGAATATTTGGCACATATATAAGTGAATACTGATAATCAGCACGTAGTAAAGAACCAGATTTTACAGCATAGTAATAAAATTCCTCAGCCGTACTGATACATTTCATTTTACACAACAAAGGGAAGAGTAGAAATTTCAATACAGCCAAAGACCTAACATTTAAAATTCAGAATTCAAAAGCTTTATCCAAAGACCGCTCTGCTTCTTGAAATCTTTGCAGTTAGTGCTTCAGACCAGCAATTTGAATAGAATTGGGCCTTTGCAATGTCATGAAGCTTCCTGTCAAAGCTTGAGGACTGCTTTTGTCAGATTAATCCCTGTGGAGTTCTCATCACCTCCACAACCAGACAAAATATAAAAGTGTTCTAATACACAAATAATCATGATGCAAGAGCACACACAAAAGCATACAGTCGAGGGAGTAAGGAAGTTTACAGAGCCAACATGTTTTTCCAGAGAGAAATAATAGCCAAATGGGAGACTGAGCAGCAGGGGATGAAACAGATTACACAGTTTGAAGAAAAACAGGTGGTAAAAGGAGATTCAGCCCCAATTATGTCTGGTTCTGAATAATATGGATGAAAATTCTAGACACAGCAGTACATTTTGTGCTTACAGTCAGGTATGCCAAAAGGACATTTGTTTGTCCACATGTTTGAAGCCAGACACTGTAATGAAAGATTGCTAAAGACCTTTTAACAATGCCTGAAACTTAAACTAGAACTTCTCCACATCTCCCCTTAAAACAGACAATCTGTAAATCTATGGAATGAAGATGTCTCAGCTTCATTTTCCTGCCCAAATTCATACATGAAGGCTAAACGTAGTTTGCTACTGCTCTAAACCAGCCAAAGGTCTCTTTGAAACAGTGTGGGTTAAAACCCACACTCATATTTATTCTATGACACAAGCTTCTATAGAAAAGCTTTTGCATCATCGCCTAAGCCTGACTGACACTTTTATTACCCAAATCACTAGGAAGATTTTCTTGTGTACTACTTCTGCTGGAGTTGGACTTTTGGGCAATGCACCAATTACTCATCAGGAAGTAAAAAAGGAGCACCATACATTATTTATGCACGTTAGCAGCCTTGTCACAAGTAAAAGCAGTGGTTTTATGGATATCAAGGGACCATAAACAACCACAAAAAATTCAACCATACCACGCAACCTAACATATGTAACCCCTACTTTAACCAGAGTTAGCAATAAAATGTTCTGTTCTGAAATGGTTGCCCTCAGTGTGAACATAATTCAAAGCACTGCAAGACAGATTGGTGCAACGTAGCACTTAGGAACCATACTGATTTGTATTACTTTAATCACTGTAGGTCAGAGCATTCTAACTGAAACAGCCCATAGTAGGAAAAGAAAAAGTATACTGAATTCAACATATCACTGTGCAGAGACATAACATGCCTGGAAGAATTGAGAGACAACCTTAGCAAGTCTCTTATGTTAGGCCAGTGCTTTGAAACCCCAACTTGTAGGGTTGGGGGAAAGGCTGGAGTTCAGCACTCATTGAAGAGTTCTGTACCCAGTATCTTGAGAAAGCATGTAAACTTATGCAGCTTTAGTCTCAATAAGCAACAGCTAGGGAAAATAAATCTCAAAGAACTATAGTGTAAATATCTGCTTTAAAAACATATCAGTTCTCAAAAAGATTATTACTATGAAGAAGTCATCATGTCATCTCAGCCTTGCAAAGTCCTGAAGAATGACAACTGCAACCATCCATCCCATAGCTTTCCTCACTTTGCCTTTCATCCTGCCAAGAAAGGCCATGAGTCTTTTCCCATCTGCATATCTTTCACAGCTCCATCTCCTTGCTGGGCCACCCGCAATCAATGTATTAAGCTTCAGCCAGTTCAGTCTCTCTTCACAAATAATCTTTCCATATTTCCTGTGAGTGAGAGAATATTAACAGAATACCCTTTAACACTCAAAGACCTTATTTTCCTTCCATCTACTTTATTCTTCCTTGCAATTTCCCTTTTTACTTCTTTCCTCTCAAATTCTCTGTTCTCCAGTTCTTCCCTGATGACACAAACAGGAAGGACATAATGGCTGGGCTCTTGGCCAACAAGGACAGACTGAGGAACCATGCCTTGCTCTGTGTACAGGTGAGGTGGCTTCAAGGAAGGCCAACCAACAGCTGTCCCCTGGTGCCTGTGGGGAAGTTACAGAGCAGCTGGAGAGAGGCCATGCACAATGGCATGCGTTAGGATGGCAAAAATAATGGGCATAAATTGAAACAAGAGAAGCTCAGGCTAGATACAAGAAGCAACCTCCCCCATGAGGGCAGTGAAGCAGGCTGCCCAAAGTATCTTTACAGTCTTCGTCCACACCAGTTTTGAATACCTGTCTGAATGAAGGTAAGCATGAATTCACAGCGATCCCTCTTCCCTCAAATCAAAGCATAATGACCTGTGAGTCACTACTGTCTGTAGGAACTGCTTTACCAAACAACAGTGCAGAAATGTCTAACCTCTCTAATCCTAGCCCTCAGCAGCAGCACATCATCAGTGGAAACAAGTCATTATCATTTATCAGGTAATAACATCAGCTATTGATGTGCCAGCATTCTTCCTTGTTTCAGGTTCCTGATAGCCACCCAAAAGCAAAGCTTTCTCCTGGAGATAGACTTCACAAGCCAACAACTCGTAACAAAGTCTTTTCAGCCTGCCAGAACCCTGACATCAGATTTAGGGCCACGTCCCTAAATCTTACACCGAACCAGGTGCCCATGGTGATCTAACATTCTTACAAAGACAGCCTGACCCTGGCAGCTGCGCAGGTGCAGTTATCAATCAAAGTTTTCAAACACAAGGACAGCCCAGTAATTTGCCCTGGACAGAACAAATACACTGGTGTTGGCTAGGTGGGTGCTAATTGCTTCACCCTGTAGCACCTAGTGCTGGCCAGAGCAGAGCTGGATCTGTCACAAGACTGAGAGGAGCAGATGCACAGAAATAGGTACTCAAATCCTGGTTGCTGAAGGACAAACACAGTGACACTGCACAGCTGGAAGAAGCTCTGAAGAAGGAAAGTAGATCAGGCACAAGTAGAATTTAAGTGGTGTGAGACGTCAACCATTACACATCTATCCTGATTTCTCTTTTAGAATAAGTAACTGGTTTCCTGAAATGCTGCTTCAGAATTTATAAACAAATGCTATAGTATTTTGTCTCTGCAGTTCAGGAAAAAAAAAAAATTAAATAAAAACCAAGGTCCGATAATTTTTTTTGACCTGTTTTAAGGAAGGTTTCCCTTGGCCTAAGCTGGCTCTGGAGGCTCCAAAGCTTATATTTAAAATAGGCAGCTAGGTAGAGCAAATAGGTCTGCTAAACATCTCATCTTTTTGTTAAAGCAATAAAGAAAAATCCAGGAGAAGTGACCTAGCACAAGATTTTTCTTGTATATGTGGGACGTTCCCTTAAGGAAACCAGGGTGTTTCCTGATCAGCATTTTAATGGAAAAACAACAGCAAGCTGACATGTTGTAAGAAATCAATATAGAAAGGAAATAAAGTTTATGCACATAAATTGCACAAGCCATAACCATAGGACTTTAGGTTTCATTAGTCCCAGCACTCATAGGAATACATACTTGAACATAATTCTACTCCATGAAACAAGTAGAGACTTGGTAGAGCACTAACACAAAAGCCAGAACACAGTATCCAAAGCATTTGCAGGCAGTAAAAACTTGTCCATATAACTAATCAGAACAAAGGATAAGAGGACTTTTAGTTCTCTGGTGGTTTTGGACACACATATTTTGCACTGGCAGAATGCTAAGACTGTAAACAAATTAAGAAGTCATTGAAAGGCCAGAGGACAAGCAGCATTTTTCATTTGCCCCACATTACAAAAAGGGACATTTCAAGAAAAAAACATTAAGTTTTGACAGAGAGGTAAGCAAACATTTTAAGAACAATTAACAGAATTGATACAGATCAGTCTTTTGATGTTGCCAGTTTTCTTTTTTTTTTAAACCAAAAAGTGGTCAAGGTTACTTTTTTTTTTTTTTTTTTTTTTTTGCTTTTTTGGGAAGGGAGGAGGGTTGAGGAGTAGAGGGAACATGTTAAAAATTGATCCATAATGCTGAAACACAAGCGTATTTGTGGGGCTGTTTTGTTTCTAATGTTTTCTGTTTTGCTTTAGTTTTCAGTGTCTATATATACAGATGCACGCATATAGGAATATGTGTATATATATATATACACACACACGCGCGCACATACTTGGACATGTGTTTGAAGGCATCAAAATCAGCTCTTACGGTATTATTTAAACACTTGTATGTTTTTTTTCCAGGCCAGTTTGAAGCATTCGCAAACAGCAAAATTACTCTCTCCCATTTTACTGATAAAATTTCACTTGCCCTAGATTTCCTAAGTGGATTTCCCAGATTTGCAGGCAGAAACTCTTATAGAGCCAGGAACAGGAGTTAACTCTGCTGGTTTCCTGCTCAGTAACTTAATGAAGAGGCCATCCTGTCTCTTTTGCACATGTACATTGTATAATTCCTTTGGGGATTAAGGGGAGAGGAGATGTGCGTGCACACAGACTCACATGCATCATAATGAGCTACTCCATGCAATAATGCAGAACGTTTCTCTATAGGAGCCCTGCCAAAAAAAAAGAAACAATTGGCAGAAGATGTACATTAACACATTCACCAAAATATTCACATCCATGTACTCCACGTCTCTCAAGAGTTCTCAGAGAGCTTCGCAGCCACTGGATTAAGAGATGGTATGAATAGCATCAAATCACAGTTTCTACAGAGCAAATCAATCTATCCAAAAATGCTCCTGTAATCTCTCACCCAACAGTCCACAGAATGGCCAAGTACTCTAAAATAGAAACCAATTCATAAACCAGAAAAGGACCTATGTAGTTGTCACAAAGGATTTATTGCAAATAGCTCACCTAGCTGTCATTGTAGCTAGACTTTACCAAGATGTCTTGGATAACCTGCTCAGAAAAAAATGTCTTTAAAACTTTACAGGTTAGGTCCTTAAAAATCAGGTAGGAACCTAGTCACCCAATGGAAATAATTAACCACACTGATACATGCTAAAGTCCTTAATAAACCTCCCTCTTTTTTGCCTATGGGCTGAACTGTAAGAGAAGGCAAATGAAACATCCTAAATCACATGGTTGCTCAAGAAATTTATAAATGTTAGCACTTTTTAATAAAGTGCTTTGAAAATGTATAGTACAGCTGCTATTCAAGTTCTAAGCATTCAGCAGGTCTAGGTTTGCTCAGAAATTCTTGAACTCTCAAGGAACCCGATCTGAGTTTTGACTGTAAGAAAACATGAAACCAGCTGAGATTTGCCTCATCTCAGTTTTCAATGAGTAGTTACTATAGAACCAAAATAAGTGCTATTAACGATACAGACAAAGCTTCCCTGGACAAACCAAGGGTGGTGAGGTACTGGCACAGGCTGCCCAGACAAGCTGTGGATGCCCCCATCCCTGGAGGCATTCAAGGCCAGGTGTGATGAGCTCCTGGGCAGCCTGATCTAGTAGGTGATAACCCAGCCCACAGCACAGAGGGTTGGAACTAAATGATTTTTGATGTCACTTCCAACCCAAGCAGTTCTGTGATACTATGATTCATTTTGGTCAGTTACAGAGCAGTCCAGCTAGCTTAAGTGCCTGCTGACTTAAGAGAATCTGCTACAGAAAGATGTTGTTACCCCAAGGTCCCTTATGACAGCTTTATCCATTGCCACATTCCCACTTGAAAGCCAGAAAATGTATACTCAGCAAGATGGAGGATATGCTTACAGAGAACTTGAGGCATGAAATAATAATATCAGTACCTCTATTAGTATCAGAGTGCATCAGGGTAACAGTGTGACATTGCATCACAAATTTCATCTGCATCTTTTTAAGACATTCCAGATAAAAAACCGTGACAAACTAGATAAGGAAAAAAAATCCCTCGCTTCTGCCATCAAACTATCTTTTCTCTTTAAGATCCTCAAAAAAAATAAAATAAAGAACATACCTCTACTGGAATTTAAAGTGGATTCACTTTTGGCTGTTTCTTCTGTGACTTTGAAGATGCTATTTTCATACACAGAGCTGGAAAGAAAAAAAAAGTCCTTTCAGAGACATGGCTCTGACACACTAGCTCCCCAGTGAAGAATAATGCCATATAAAGTTAAACCCAACCAAGCAAGCAGCTGATCTAGCAGCATAAGTCAGGAGTAACTATCCAGTAGAAATAGAATTACATAAGGTTTTGACTGATATACTACAGAATTATGTTCCTTTCTGTGTCTAGGAATAAGGTCACCATTTATAAGCTGTTATTTTTTTCTTTATTCACAGAAAGATCAACCACTCAGTACCAACCAGAAAACCTTTGTATTTCTCTTTGTTCCCTTTTTGTTTCAAAGGGGGGGAAAAAATAAAAAAAATAAAAAATCAAGGACAGAGAGCACGTTCCTTCTCAGTATCATCATGCACTTCACCAGAATACATTTTTATAAAATCCTTCAGAAAAAGCAAGGTTTGAGAACAGATCTGAGGTGCACAATGCATATAAGTGTACTGTAAACACTGTTCAGACAGTTTTGATGCTTCAAATATAGTTTCACCTGGAGGCATCTTAGATTAGTGCCAGCGTGATGGCAAAAAAGCCTACAGAAATATGTTTGTTATATACTTTGTTAGCTGAAATAGTGATAAAAATAATCAAGTTGCAATTAAGCTATAAGATCCTTTCACACCCGCACTTCATCTTTCTTCTATTAAGGACTTTCATCCCTGAGGAGTCTTGGAGAGCTTTCCAGAGCTCACAGAACTGAGTCAAGCTCTGGAGACCCAAAGCCAACAGCATATTCCAGTTGAGTCACTACTTAAGACTTTGTCACAGAGCCGAGTATGAACAACTGCATACCCACAGCATTACAGATGTGTTTCTGACTATCCTATTATATCCAGGATGCATGTTTTGTTATCCATTCCCCTCCACTCCAAATTAAATTGAGCTCTGTTTAGAAGAGACATTCAACTAAGTGCTTGCAGTATGTATGTAAACTGCAAAGCACAGAATGGAACCTTGTCTCCAAATCACATCCATCTTAGACCAACTCAGAGCACAAGCTAACATAAATTTCAGCAATGCTTATATGATATTAATAACTGTACATTTCTATCACAAAGCTACATCTCTACCTATACTCAATCTTGAGCAATACAGTTTAAAAAAAAAAAAATTCCAAATTTTTTTTAAAAAGCATTTTTCTTCAGAAATAGCAATCAATCAAATAGCAGAAATCTAGTCATTATCAAAAAACCATTCAAGGACACAAAGACATCAGTAAGGACCCCTTTTTTTTTTTTTTTTTAATATCTTTTTAAGTACTTTCATATCTCTCCTTGGCAGGTTAAGCTCAACAGGCCACAATAACATCCGCTATTCAATAGAAGGGCATACCAGAGACTCGCTAACCAAAAAAACTTTGAAATGCACTACGCTTTGAAGAAAGGTCAAGCACAAACACAAACCAGTATTTTCATTCCACATAACCAGTAATTTTGCTAGTATTTTTCTACCAATTTTAAACGTTCAAGAAATAATGCCAGGAAGGTACAATATTATAAACATTAATTAAGCATTATCAAATCACCATTTAAAAAAAAAACAGGACTTCATCCTAATAATTAATGAATCACAAAATACCTCTGACACCTCTTTTGAGTCTATCTACTAACACAGGGTAGCATTCCCCATACCATACCTCCTTGACTACACTCCCTACTAGGAGAATGCTAATTCCCACAAAGCCTCAACCCCACACCATGCTTTCAGTCATACACCATTTCTCTCTCCAGTGCTTCATTCCTACCCTCATTTTTGTGAAAAGTAGTTCTTTTTCTTCCTTTATAAGGTCAGGTCTTGTCACAAGTCTCCACACAATAGCACCTTCCTGAATACTTCACCCATGTAGTGATTCCTTCTCCTTATACGACCTTCCCCTGAGTGTTTTTATTCCCTACAGCTGTGCTCCTTCCTGCACCCCTATTGTGTGTTTTCTACCCTTTCTCTCCATGTGAGCGTTTTTCTTAACCCCTGGCCAATTAAGACTATTTGTACGCAGACTTTATAATTTTTCCTTACGATATTTATTTGATTGTGTGACTTACTTCTCTCATCCCTAACACCACAAGAGTCCCCAAAGACATTAGAAACTGCTGTTGAAAAAGTTAACAGGAATGGCCTGATTTGTACCTCTCCCCAAACAAGGTTGATGTAACGTGGCTGTTGCCATCTCCTACAAAACAGAGGGAAAACTCAGCTGCCTCTGAATCTCCTGAACTTTAGCAGGAAATATTAAGTATTGTTAATGAAAGCAAGCTGTGAAATGCTGCAGCTTAGCCATTACTTTGCAGCATATCAGCTATTCTTGAAACAATTTCAAAACTTCTGGAGGGGCAGACAGAGATAAAGGAAAATACCCTTTTGAACCAGGGCTTTTTGCCTTGAGTCATTCAAGAAAATTGAAGACTTAACTCAAGATTTAACCTTGAAGTTGTCCATTTCTCCACTCAATTAGTCACCTCTTTTAACAAAAGCATTATCCTCTGTTTAGAGTACCTACAACTAAGGAAAATCATATCTGTTGGTTGCTTCAAATCCTTTTTTTTCTGAGATGAGAAATGATTGGTTTGGGTCACTAATCCTGCAGCCTCTGAAAAACAGAGTTCTTGACTTTGAGCCCCTAATAACTGTACCAGCTGTAACTAAGATGATTCACAGATTTTTCCAACCATTAAGACAATTCAATCTCTTTGAGAAGCACAACACTGAAAGTCTTACGTGGTATTTCATGCAGCACAATGGGTCATAAACCACAGTGTAATTTTACCAGTTCTAAAACAAAAACTTATTAATGGAATAAAAATGATGGAAAAAAAATAAGGTTAAAGGCAGAAGCACGTGTAAAACTCTTAAAACAGGATTGCCCTTGACAATAGCTGAATTCCAGAACAGGGGTTCCTTAAAAAGTATTCTTAAAAATCATCTGACTGTGAGTTTTCATCTTTTCCTAACCTCAGATTGTAGCCTACAAGCAGTCATGCTGAGGAAAGATGAACAGTTTAGGTTTACGCACTCTCTGTAGCATACAATCTTGGTAGGGAGGCTGTGTTGCAGCAAGCAGGCTGCTCCATTATAGATCACAGACTGCTTCTCATCTATGCAAGTCCTGCCACGGGGAAAAAGTAGTCAAGAGAAAAAGAAAGAATGTAGAGCTTTCAGCAGAGGGAGGTATTGACACAGCATATAACTCCAGGGGAGGGGAGCAGGGACGGACTGTTTCAGTACTTGGCTACAGTTAGAAGCTGAATATTCCTCCTCCGGCAGCATTAAAAAATAAAAATAAATTAAAAAATGGAATAGCCTGCCCTCAAACAGCTTTGCTCATGTTGTTTTCTCATTTGCAGATGTTGAGTTGCTTTCTGCTCTCAGTGGAGAGAAAAAAAAAAAAGAAAAAAAAAGCACACAAACGAGAGAGTGGGGGAAGGAAAGGAAATAGAGACATAAATTTAATGAGAGAAGCCTTTGGTCACCAAAAATAGCCACAGCAGATAGTGTAACTAAAACCTGTGCCTACGCTGCCGGCGTAGCACAGAGGGCAAAGTTACATAATATTTTCCACATTTATTTCAAGCAGGGCAGCCTGCCAGCTTGATAGATTTCTAGAAAGGGTGGGAGAGAGAGAGTGGTTTGATTCACAGACTGTTGTATTTACAGCTCACCCCACAGCCACTGCCTTCCCTCTTTGGGCGTTTACCTTCACAGTTTGCAGACGGCAGTGTGAGCATAACCCTGATACAGAAAGTAAGTCACTGTTCAGACTGCCTAAAGCACTGCTGCTGCATAAGTTAGCTTCGCTTTTCTCGTTTTGCCAGGGCTAATATGCACTGATCTGCTGAAAGCGCTGCCATTATCAAAGTCCAGAAATTAGCAACAGAAAAGTGCTGAGACAAGACGATGTGGAATGAGGGGGCTCCATGTCCTGCCTCTTCCATGCTGTCAGCCTGATGAGCCAATCTTGGCAAGAGGAACAAAGGTGGTGCCTTCTAAAAGAAGAGGTTCCTGCAAAACTATTAACACAAAAGTTTCTCCATGATGTGTTCAGGCTAGAAGTTGGCATAAACCTCCAAAATGCATCTGGATTTTCTCAAAAGGCTGAGCTACACCAATCAGGTGCCTGGGTGAAACCAGCTACTACTTTTCCTGTGAGGAAAGGTATAATTATGTGAAAAACATTCGTCAAGGACAGTCAAACAAATGACCAAATGACATTCTGTGCTATGTGCGGCAGGACAATCCATGAAGTTAAGCATTGGCCTGCATATTTCCTGCATTTATTCTATATTTTCTTTACATGTGTCAGGACTTCCATTGGGATTTCCCAAATACCTCATTAAGATTTTACTGTTGCTGGCAAGCACTAACACCGCAGCTCCCCATCAAAGCTAGAAAGGAATAATGAATAAAAAAAAAATGACAAACAAAAACGTCTGTTTCCTATGTCCAACTTACATGAAGACAAAATGGGACTGAAAGAAAAATATAAAACTGATATCACTGTAGTAATATTAGTATGCTGTCCATAAAACAGACTACCAAAAAAAAAAAAAAAAAAAAAAAAAAAAGCAGAGAAGTTAAGACTCTTCCTCCCATTCCTATCTGCAATACATGCACGGCACCACACATGACTCTGTAGCCATGTTTGAATGGGAACACATGGAAAATGAGTATGGCCAATTCTCACAAAGCTGAACATAGCCAGACAGCATAAAAGCTGTTAATACATTCATGTACAATACTAGTGACAGAATCACTAAATCAAACTTCTCCTCTAAAGAAAGTTGTTCTGACCATGTTTTTAAACAAAGAAAACAAGAGGATGCCAGCTAAATGCCAACATGTCATAATTTTAACCTTCAGAGAAGAGATGTTCCCAAACCAGTGTAGAGATAAAACAAAAGCACAGTTCATGAAACAATGCAATGATGTCAAGAGAGGTGCAATATTTCCTCCCGCTAGTAACATTGTGTGATCTGAGAGTATTGCCTTTGACCCTAAAATCACCCTCCAAAGCAAATTCCTTCTTTCCTAAGTTGGTCTCACCAGTAGTTTACAACAGGAGCTTTACTTTTACATTACAGTGACCTCCACTGAAAATGTAGAACTGTCTAGTCCATCTTTAAGGAAGACTTTTGCTTCTCATGATCATGTGTAAAAAGAATCCCTCAGTTCTTTCTCTGTCACAGAGGTCATTTTCACATTTTTTCCAGTCTGAATTGGACAGTATGAACATTGACAAAATCTAAACATTTACCCAGAGAGAACTCAGTATCCTCTACTTTCCCCCTGAGAAAGTAACAAACTTTACTAAATGAAAGTAAATACTATTGAACTATTATTAAAACAATAATAATAAAATTGCCAGTTTTGAAAAAGGGTAACTTATTTGCAAGAAGATAAAACAGAATAAACTATCTCTAACACAATAAGCAATGAGATTATGTAGCATGATCCAACTGTAACTGTTTTTCCACAGTGTTACATTGCCAATGATTGAGTTTTCTGAATATTTAAAGACTGAAAAATGAAGAGTGGCAGAAGGGAAAATAGAAGGGGAGGCAGAATTTTGCTTAGGGGGGAAGAACACAAAATCAGAAAAAAATGGCAAAATGGAAAAAAAGGATGTTTGAGAAGAGCTGACTCAGACCCTGAAGAACAGAGAGTGACTAGGACAATAGATTGAGACACAAAGATGCTGGGTCAGTTCCAGGATCAGCCACAAACTCTGCAGCAAGTTGTATAATTTTTCTGGAGCCTTAACAAGATATTGGCAAATGGGGCCAAAATCTCCAGACTCTTAAAAAAAAAGGACGAGCTTTGACTGTGAGGCACAAGGTGTGCTGTGTACACCATGCTATTATGAACACCAGGCATGGAACCCACTTGGCTCCAAACACCTTGCCAAAAGACAACAAAAGACTCCTCCTGGATTCCAGCTGCCCCTCCAGAAGAACAAGGTTTTGTTCTGTATCCACCAGCTTCTCAGACATACTAAGGTATCTACCATCTACAGATTTCTTTTCTCCAATCACTTTTACTGATGTACACTAGGAATTAGGCGGTAATAAATTAAGAAACTTTTTTCCCTGAGTTATTTCCACTGAAAGAGTATTGTCCCACCAACTCTCTAATGTTTCATGAACAGAGCATTCTCTCTTCAGTTCTGGGTATTTCATTACTCACTTCTCCCACAGGCATTAGCTGTGAGAATCTGACAGATACAGCAATATCAGTTATTTACATTGGAGTAATGATTGAAACTCTTATGATGATGACTACAGTAAAACCATATTGCAAATGCACTAAATATTTTCTACTATCGTTTGGCTACAAATAGACATGAGTTTTAGTTTCTAGTTTTCAATGCTTTGTCTTCCACCCTGTTTCCATGAATTTGGAATCCACCAGTTGAAGAACATAGAAAACATGACTTTTCCAAAATCAAAGAAGGTACAAACTGAGAGGACACACAACACAGAAGCAAATTAATCCTGCAGCATTAATACCAAACTTGCAGAGTGAGCTTGTGGAAAACTGTGCCTTCCTGGTTTTAAATTCCTAAGCAATCTACCTCTGCACTGAGGGTTAAGGAGTAAGGTGAGGAGTTTGGTTCCTAGAGCAATGTAAAAGCTGGATGCTGCATGACAGTGATGCAAGTTGATCCTCTTCACAATTGATCATAATGTGCAATTACAGCAGTTCAGGACAAGGCAATGAACTGGCCTTTATGTGGTTTCACAGTATAACCAGATTAGCAGGAATTTCTTTCCACTACCCAGTGCCACCTACATATGGGCCCTGGGCCTTTTCTTCTGAGCATAAAGGAGCAGACCTTCTTCCAAAGGGCACGCAGGTACTGGCATATCTCACAAAGCAGGCTGGACCCCTTATGGAAAAGATACTCAGTATAAGCAGCTCATCAGCACACACAGCATTTCAAGGAAGAGAGATATAGCAACAAATCACAGCAACTCCATTCTGTCCTTAATATGTCATACACATGTGACTGTCAGCCTTATCCCGACTTAAAACCTTAGAGGTTTTCTTTAGTTAGAGTTCTCTGTACATAGAAGACTAACATGCCAGAAAAACACAGAGGAGTCTAAAACAACTGACAATGGCACAGAAGTTTGTGCAAGTTAAGACATAAAGCCCATTCCAGCTTTGCACCTTCCTGCTAAGTTTCACACTCCCTTCTCCTGGCACAAGCCTGAGGATTTCATACATTAGAAGTATATCAAATTGCTTTTTTATATATAATCAATTTTCATTTTCTCTTTGTGAGTCACAACATTCTATTTGGGGAAAGAACTTGAAATATATATATACTTTCCTTTTTTGTGCCAATTAAAAAATATTGTCTTTAATTACTTATAATTTGTTTGTACTGTGCAAACAAAGTGTAGATCCAAATTCTGCTGGTACATGATGATGTCCAAAAAAAGAAATTAAAAAAGAGGTTCTACCCAAAAGAAATTATATCAAATTATATCCTAATTATTCTAACACCTACATCTGAGGTATTTTGGGCACAAATACGATCTCCTTTGGAGTCCAAAACTGGGTGTTCTGCAGAAAGATGGTTAGATTCCTTACATATCACGGGCAAAATAATTCTTCCAGTGTGTCATGAGAGTTGCAGTTAGGTTTCCTCTCTCTGTTGTTCTGCCATACAGTTGAGATTTAAAGGTATGTACATTAACATAGAGTTAGGGAGTATAAATTAAGCACAGACATTAGATTCTCCTGTTGCTCACAGTTTGCAAAAGTATTCAGTAACAATGGGAGAAGAACTTTGTAACAAACATAACCTCTAAAATTGAAAGAAAAATGAAACCCACAATATCCACAGGATGTTATAGCCATCTAGATGAGAAATTCTTGAAGAAATGGGTCATACTTGCTGCAGCTTATAAGCACCTACGGCCCAGAGGAATGCAAACTCATAGAGATGAGGAGGTCTTCTGACTGCATGGTACATCAGCAGGCTTAGTGGATAGCAATGATCATATGACAATAACTAGTGCTAAAATAAATCTAAGTACAAATCCTAACCAGTTTCTTATATACATGGTTCTGCAAAATTGAGATACAACCACATAGGCCACATTTCTTCCTACTGATAGACTCCTTGGGAATATAAAACCACAAATGCATTTCTGAGAGGAAGAGGAAGAAAACCCAACCAGCCAAGAAAAGAGAGACAAGAATCGCTCATATTTATATTCAGCAAAGGCATGCAAAAGCCAGGTTGTGCTGGAGTAGGTAAGCAAAACAGTTTTGGTCTATTCCTTGTCTGCTTCTTGGGGACAGAAAATTCTCATTTACATTGCAGTTTTCTCCAGCTGAAATCCCTGAAGCACATCTGCTTGGACTCAGTGGCAGATGACTCCTTTCCAGACTGCCCAGTCCACAGAAAGCTGTCACCAAAGGCTCCCTTGGGGTTTCCAGGTACATGTGTAAAACAGGCTCTGTGCTTCCCATTGCCTTTGGGAACCCTGTGAGGTAAGCTGTGTACCCCAGCACCATGTACCCTGAGAACAAACTATAACATCACCCTTGTTAAAACAATTCAGTCCAGTTTCTCAAATACAGACAATGAACATAACAAAAACATTAGATATGGTCCCTTCATTTGCAGCAGTGAAGTCTCATTCCTAAACCAAAGCACATTCTGAGGATGACCCATACTCTTCAGAGTACATCTCGCTAAAGGCAGTAAAACGATGTGGATAGGTGCATCTCCTGCTTTCTCTTTTTCCACAAAGGGAACAGAAACATCAGTCCCTCTTGGCATTCCATGTAGCACAAGACATATTATTCATTGCCTGATCAAGGAAGAGGTGATTTTCTAAATTGAGCAGAGAAAAACATAGAGTGGCAAAGTATGGAAATGCCCATCTGTGGTAATTACCGCACAGGGCAGGGAGTGAAATTCAGCTGAGAGAACAACTCCTGAATGCAAACGAAAAAGACATATGCACATATTTGCTAGGGAAGAATCAATGCTGACACATCTGAGAACTATTTATGGTGCTGTGGATCATCCCTCTCAGGAACCAGTCCCTCCTCACTGAAGATATAGGCAAAAGCAAAGTACTTTTGGTTTGAATGCACCAAATTCAGCAATGAAGCAATGAGAGGCTTGCTGTGCAGCGTGCAGTAAGTGTGCCACTGAGAACAAGCCTCATGTGCTTCTGGAACATGCTGTGCTCTTTGGCCTCTCATCACCTGCTGCTATTGGCTGGCTCTAAGTATCAGATGGAAATATCACACCGCAGCTCACCAAAAACTGCATCCACTCTTTCACGGCAACAGACATTTATGGCTTACAGTTTGCATCATTTATGCCCCCCCTAACAAAAGCAGCCAGCAGACCTGCCTGCATATGCAAAGTAGTCAAACTGCCTTATCTAGAGATGCATGCTTTCTTGTGGCTTTTTTAGGACAACCTTTATTCTATCATCCTTTCAAAAAAGGTGCTTGATTTCACTGTCATAATAGCAGAGCTTCGTGAGACATTTTGTTCAAAAAATCCTGCTTTAAAAAAATCTTGTTTTTTTTAAACATCTTTAAGAATGCTTTGTCCCACTGGCAATAGTAGGACAGTGTTATCCTCAGTATAGCTGGTAGTTTAATGGGTTGAGATAATTTGAATACTTTGTTTTGCCATTATTTGCTAAAAGTACTGGAAAATTAAAAGAGAAATCTGTAATTACACTCCAGAGTCTAGACATCTTTAGGCCCTACTTTGCAGAGGTTCTTCTGCACATTTTCTGTTCTAGATTTTGCCTTTTTGCCCTCAATCATATTCCCAAGAGCCTTCCTCCATTTGAGAGAAGATGGAATACTTCTCTTCTGGGAGAAAACCCTACAAGCACAATACGTAAAGCTTTGTTTTATAGAAACAACACAAACTACGTAAGCTTTCCATAACTTGACAACTGGAACATGCACCCACTAGAGAGGAACCTGTTCTCCAGGTTCTGTATTGATGGGATTTATACTCAGCGTGACAGAGACCGGGACGCAGATCTTGCTTCTCCCTATTGTTACTACACAGTAATTAAGAGCAAGTTACCAGATAAAAGTGGCAGAGGCAACATGCAGAAGTCACTTCCAGAGACTGTTTCAAGGCCACTTTTACAAGGCATTCACTGGAAGGATGCTTCTGAGTATGGTCTGATACTGTCTACACACCAGATTTTCACAGTTGCATGGGAAACAACTACTACTGACAGCATACTTCTGAAGTTCTTGCCTTTACCATGAAATCTACTTAGACATAGACCTTTTGAAAATCCGCCTATAAAAATGAGAACAGAATCCTGAAAATGAACTCAAACCCCTTTTTTTACACACACTTGCCTGGCAGATGAGGAAGATATCTTTGATGAATTAGTTTATTCCCAATAGCTTGGGTAAATCATTCTGTTGCTAACAGCTCTTGCTCAGCATCATTCCACATACTTTGCACACATCAAGCAAATAAGGGTCATGCAGTGTTAGAAATATTTGAGTTCTAAATAAAAGAAAATCAAACCTGTAAAGAATCAATTATATACTCAACTACAATTTGTATTTTCAATGGAAAGCAGTAGATTTTAAAACCTTAAATATTCCTCTTTGTCACGGTTTTGTAATTTTTGCTATTGGTATTCCACATCATGACGTCATGTTGAGCACAGAGAAGAAGAACTACACGTCCCAGAGGACCTCACAGTCAAAGAGGAAAATACGCCACGGAAGCGACGCTTGTGTTCTCTCTCTCTCACTGCCTGGCAGTGGATGTGGGTGTGCTTCCAAGCCGTGCGCCTTCAGTTTCAAAGTAGGCTTCTTCGGAAACCTCTCTCTCTTTTATTTTACTTGATTTATTAGCCTCAATTTCAATTAGATTGTATTATAGTGTGTTATCTTGCATTCCAATACCATAGTTAGTAAAATAAGTTTTCCTCCTTAGATCGTTGCCGCTGCTCTGTTTCTTTCCTTGAGCCCAGCTCCCATCTCCCTACTCCTTTCCCTTTTCCCTTCCCATTTGTGGGGCCGGGGAGGTGGGGGGGAGAAGGGGCCACGGGCCTACTGCCCCCCTGTCATGGACATAGATTGATCTAGATAACTCCATGACATTCTTGTAACAACTTTCTATAAAGAACATTATTTTGATTTACTGAAATACTCTGTGTCATAGTTCCCATTAATAATTACTTCAGTCTGCCTTTTTACTGGCAAAATATGCAATCTTTCCTAATCCTTCAGATTTGTGAGATAACAGCCTTATTTCTACTAGTGGTCCGGATGTTCCTCCAGGCACTGGAATTCAATAAAGCAGACGGATTCAGAAAAGAACAGTTGCTGACCATGGCCATAGTGAGTTTGCAGTGTTAGAAAGAGCCCCAAGGTACATAGTTGTGAGCCAAGTGAAGGAGGGGCAGACAAAGGTGCAAAATATGTAATCATGTCCCTGGATGACAAAGGCGGGATTTACACAGTGGCCCCCAACCACTCTGGATATATGCCATTTGCAGCACTAGTGGGAGCTGAAGACAGCAAGCTTGCTGGCTTCTGGAGCACCAATGAGGCTTGTACGCGTTTTGCCTTGGAGCACCAGATTCTGGAAAGCTTCAAGTGACCATTTGCCACAGCACAGTTCAGCCCTTGTCCCATTGCTGTCCCACCTCTCTGCAGAGGGTTGTACGAGGCCCAAGATATGGCTCTGGCTCTACAGCAGTAAAGGGAAAGCCTTTCCCTGAGGTGACACATTCCCAGGCACTCAGAAAAGTCTTTTCTTGCCTCTCTTGTGGAAGAATGGAAAACCAAGCAGGTTCTCAGCACCTCTCTCTCCACACCCAGTGGCCTCACACTCTCATCAAATGCTTCTGCACTGTGTTTTGTCATCAGTTCATTCATAGTACAAACTGTAAATCTACAAGGACACCATGTCATAAAAGGTTGGTGCATAGGCCTTTCTTTTAGAAAGAAAACATATTTTGAAGATGGTTTGGCTGATAGAAGTTTGGCACTTCTAACTACAACACTAAGCAAACCACAGTTTGCTAAACCTACAGAGCAGGAGAGTGGCAGTCCTATGTAGGATGCTCTTAGCACCACGAATTTCCCTTCATACATAGGGAACAAAAACCAAACACTAATTAAGAAATCGTTTTACCCAAGATGTGTTCTTAAAAATAGTAGTCCAGAAGTGATCAGTAAGTTTGAGAGACGAGGCTGCAATCCACAGTAGGCAACACATTGCAGGACTTTCTAGCTAGCTTCTAGACTTCCTAAAAGCAAGCACTGTGTATCCAGAGGTGACATTCTTATTTCCCTACTAACGACTTCATGTAACCACTTTCTACAGTTCAGAGGTACAAAATTTGAAGAAAAAATACGGTATGGTGATCATTCAGGTTGAGGGAGGATATCCTGCCTCTCTGATCTGTGCAGGTGAGGCCTCACCTGGAGTACTGCATTCAGATGTAGAGTCCTCAGTACAGGAGAGACATGGACCAGTTGGAGCGTGATGAGAGAAGGGCCACAAGAATGATCCAAGGGATTGAACACCTTTCCTACCAGAACAGGCTGAAAGAACTGGGGCTGGTCATCCCAGAGAACAGATGGCTCTGGGGAGACCTGAGATCAGCCTTTTACTATCTGAAAGGGGAGCTGTAAGAGAGAAGTGGACAGACTTTCTAGTAGGGTCTGTTGCGACAGGACAAGAGGAAATGGTTTCAAACTAAAAGAAGAGAGATTTAGACTGGAGATAAGGAAGACGCTTTTTACAATCAAGCACCATAAGATGCTGCCCACGGAGGTGGCGGGAACCCTGTCCCTGGAGACACTTGAGGTTGGGCTGGACAAGGCTCTAAGCAACCTGATCTAACTGTAAGTGCTCCTGCTCATTGCAGGGGAGTTGTACCAGATGACCTTTAAAGTTTCCTTCCAAATCAACTGATTCTATTATACCATTTTACCTTCCTCCTTGTAAATCCCCTTTTTAATTACCCTTTGTGCTTTGAAACTGGACTTGCAGCATTCAGGAGCTCCAGACTGACCTCCAGGAAAGCTCTCTCCTACTCTGCACAAAGTGAACTTCCCTGTTTCTGAACAGTTAAACTGCAACCACCTTCCTCACCCAAGAATTAAAGTCTTCCAGACAGTGCGCTCTGACCACAGCAGAGAAGCTACAGATAGAAAGCAGACTTGCTGTGACTGTTTGCCACGGAACGGATAAGCTAAATCTTCTGTAGTGGGGCTGAAACACAAACTAACTTCTGGGGAATTTGCATTTCTTTCCCCTTCTCTCATGTTGCAAGCAAAAGTTGCCAAGTGCTCGGGATTTATATGCAAATAGCCCTGCTAGCTCTCTGGCTGCAGAGAAGCAGCAAGCCGCAGAACAGAACAGAGTGAGGGCCGCATAACTGGAGCTCATCGCCCTTTTATCCAACACAGATCAGGCATGCTGATGACTAGATACACATCAGACTTTCTAACTGTGGTTTATATAGCTGGTAAAAGTCGCTAAAACAAATTTCCTTCTCTTCTCTCAAATCAAGAACCCCTGACAAGAATCAATGCTAATCCTGGGCTGTGAGAGGGTTTTTATCCACTCTGCAGACAGTTTGCACTGCAGCCCCATGCTGTGCAAGCCTCAAAGGCCTCTTATGCAACGCACCTCTTTCACTGCACGAGTGTATTATGGTTAGGCTTGCAGTGCGCATTGAAAACCCCATTGGGCTGGGACCCACCAGAGATAATGAAGAAAAAAAAAAAATCCAAGACAGCTTTTCCTTAGAAAAAAAGGAAACTTTCTGCATGAGCAGACAGAAGATGGTGCGTTCCACATGTGTCCACACGTTTGTGACCGCAGTATGTTTCCTATGATAAGGAGACGCCAATCTACTCTTATTTATTTCCTATGGACCCAATAACTGCTAGAGCTTCTAATACACCTAACTCTTCCTCTTACCACAGTGCAAAATACAGCACGGAACTAGAATTAATAACATCCAAAGGGAGTTACAAAATTTGGAAAGGTTTCTCTCTGTAGGTATGTCCAAAAGCAACCATAAGAATGCATCACCCTCCAGAAGACAAAGTGTACATGAAAATACATTTAGTTACTTGGTTCTGGAACCATACTCCAACAGCATCACTCCCTTGTCTCAGTGGTCCAGAGGCAATCTTGCAGATAACATTCATTGCCTCAAAAAAGTTCCAGCATTTTTTTCCCCTCTATTTGTGCCCAGAGGTCACCATTGCTTGAAGCCCAGGAAAATAATAATAATAATAATAATCCTGCAGCAGCAAACCCCTTGGGACCATTGTTAGAGCCCGTGCAAAGGTAGGGACTGCACATTGCTATATTGGGAGCAGCTATATTCCGTTGTGCCAACAGCATAGACGGGGGGAGGGAACAGCGAGAGTCTCCAGAGCAGCTGAGTTTGGACATAGCAGTGAATGCAGAGCCTTCAGTGCTGACTCACTTTTTCCATTTTTAAAATAAAAACACTAGCAAAGATATTTTTAAGTGGTTACTATGCTTTTCTGCTGCAAGCAAAGCCTTCTCGTAAGTTTCAACTGTCCTCACTCCCTTCCTCATCTGTAACAAACTTTAGTAATCTCTCACATTAAATACTTCTAGCCAAAAGACCAAGATAATTTTAAATGGAGCAGTCTCTAGTCTATAACTTATTGGTTTCTAAGGGAAAACTATTGTCCAGAGAAAGTGTAGAAGCCTGAGAGCCAAGATCCCTTGACTCTATCTGTCATGTTTCTGCTGACATGTTGTATTATGGAAAAATGAAACAGAGTCCTGGTTGCGAAATTAGGGCCTGAGCTGTATGAGCAGATTCCTGTGCTCACTGAAGTAGACAGGAACTCAGAAGTTCAGCCACACGGATCAAGACTCTTCAAATGTAACCTCACCAGAGCAGGTACACCGATTTCTAGCACCAGCAAGAGCAACGCTTCCAAAAATCTTAAGTTAAATCTAATGTTAAATTCATTCCAGAACTTGAATTCATTAATGTTAAATCCATTAAATAGAATTTAAATTCATTTCCAAAACAAAACAAGAAAAATACTCCAGTGTTACCAGAAAGAAGGACAAGCACATGACAGGATACCAGCATCAGATCCGGGCTGGTGACTCATGGAGTACCTTCCAGTTAAACTGGACGGATTTCAACAGCTAGCAATAGTACTCATAAACTCATGTGTTAAGCCCTTGGGAACACAGCAAATCTGAAAATTAAGCAGCAATAAACCATATCTGTGATGTACAGTCTCAGACAAGGTATAGCCTAAAGCATACGAGAGAGGTTATGTGGCATCTTTTTGACCTTTGGAGCAAATAGTAAATTTCACATGCTCTGCTGCTTGCAAGTGCTGCCTAACCTAGAAGCTAAGGAAGGCTCTGATTTTTTGAAAGTGTTCAATACCCAAAACTTAAGGCCAGACACTTTGGGCTCCACTTTTTTAAAAAGGTACAGTGAAAGATTTTGAAAGGTTGTCACATAGCCTTGGATAAAAGTAGGAGCACAGTTCTTTTGAACTTGCCCCTAGTCACAGGCTTGTGGGCTCAAAAATAACATTTGCCCTTGAAAATAACTGCAAGTGCAAAGCAACTGTTTCAAAAAGAGGGGAAAAAAAAAAAAGTTCCTACTTAAAGCTCAGCTTAAAAAGTCCCCATGTGGAAATCCCCACAGTTTTAAGTTCTGTGATAGCAATTTTTTGGTAAATTCTCTTCCATGTACTTCTTAATTAGACAGTATCAAGAAGCCTCACAGATGGGAATAAATAATCCTCCTGTAGTCTTGAAATTACCAGAACTATCCAGCTGAATTTGAGAGCTCGCTCTTGCTCTCTGTCTTCCCTCCACTTTTGTGTTTGTCTTTGTATTCTTCTGCATCATATTTTTCTGCAATTTGAGAAATTCCCAGCTATTGTTTTAAAATAATATCCATTTCATGGAGGGGAAGTCTATTTTTCCTATTCCTCTCTTCCATCCCCCACCCTTCCAATTGTGCATTCCTCTGCACAAACAGATCCTGGAGTATGTTACAGGGCATTCTGTCTCTCTCTATTTCCCCCGCAGTTCCCACAAGAATATTGTATTCCTGTTTCCCATCCTGTCCCAGACTGTCTCTGTGGTTGCCATGTACTGTTTAACAGTTGCCACATTCCACCTAAAAAGTGGAAGAATTTCTCCAAACACTCAGCAAGTGATTTCAGTTTGCTCAGTACTTCCAGACCTCCCCTCACAAGTGACTGGTTTACAAATGTATTGGATGTAATTTTGTGGTCCCCAGAATGATTAAGGTGTAGCAATTGTATACTTTTTTAAGCTCACTCCTCAATTACGTGGTTAAAAGATCAAGTCCCCATAGGGCGTAATCTGGCAGAAACTCTGGCACAAATGTACAAATGAAAAGAAAAATCCAGATTTGAGATTAGTTTCCATCAGGAGAGAGGAGAAAGGGTCACACAAATTAAGAGAATGCGTAAACTCACACTAGCATACTCCTAAAATCTGATTTAACTCTGCCCCAGTAGCCTAGATTTCCATCCTTGAAGTGAATGCAGAACAACAGGTACAACACAGATCCTATAAAAACAGCACATCCCTTCTTCAAGACTCACATCTGCATAGCCTCATAGCTCTGCGGTCAGTTCACCTAGTCAAAGAGTGCACAGATCAGCACAGTGCTCCTGTCTGCATTCAGCATGCCAGAGAGCCTATGAATTACACTACAGGCTGTATCTGCAGCTTCTCAGTCCCAAGTGGAGTTGCTCCACTGACTTAAGAATTGCTGTGCCAATCAAGCCAAGGATTTGGGCACAGACATGCTCAGCAAGTGAGACTGTATAGGCAGAGCAGACAGAAAATCGTTTCATTCCTGGCACACCAGTGACAAGTGCCCTGTAGACAGGAGGGGGGGAGAGAGTTGTTCCCCTCTCTCTCTCTATTTTTATAAATCTTTCCCTAGGCCCTTTGAGAGATGATACCTTCAGTGATTGCAGGATGCTCAGACCCTTGTCCAAAAGCTGCAGAAGCAGAGAGCACAAGGGATTAGGATTTTTTTCCTCTCTCAAGAAGGAGCAAGCAGCAGCAATACACACAGACAAATCTACAACTTACCTTTACACACTGGGCTGAGAATTGCAATTAACGCTATTGCTATGAAGCTGATGAATCCTTGCAGACAAAGATGTTTGCGTGATAAATTAACTGAGGCTCTCTATTATGACGAAGTGTGTAAAAGCTGCTTCAAGTCCACATTTGTACAACTTTACATGAAAAGTGAGGAAATGACAACAGAGCAACATCCGCAGCATGAGCATGAACGCATTTTAAGAAATAAAACCCTACTTTGCCATTATAGTTCCTTGGACTCTTTCTTTATAAAGAAATAAAGTGTTCTGTACTTCTGTTAGCTGCTTGTAAAAGCTCCTCCTAAACTGAAATGTGTGTAATTTCCATCCTGGAGCCAGGGCAGTTCAAGTAAATTTGCTCTTTCTCTCCTAAAAAGAAAATAAAATTCTCACTTACCCAGAAATCTCTTGACCCACACCATTCTATGTTTTGTACTGTACCCCAAACCTTATCGCTCTTCCAACTGAAGATAGCTAGAAAGAGCAGGAAGGTGAAAGGAAATGCAAAGACAGGTCACCTCCTCAAATGCCTTATATCCTACTGAAGGTGAGTCTTAAAAAATACTACATGCAATAAGCGGCATCTTGTAATTATTATGCCCACAATACACTTAGGTGTAATCATTAGAAAATAGGAACGTATATCAAGAACATTTGCCTGAATTATTTGCACAAACAGCGGGGAGGACAGAAAGGTGAGTTCCTCAGAGGGAATCTAGGCAGGGCAACAATAGCAGTCAAAGTTCCAGAAAAATTAAATGTTTGTCCCCCAAAGCTGTCTTAGCAAGAAACAGATTTCATTTTTCATTACACAGCAGTAGAACAAAAACTGAAATTTGAAGTTGGTGCCACACCACATGGAAACACTCCCTGTGACTTCAGTCCTGGAGCCTTGTTCTGGTGGAAACTTATGGTGCAATGTTTGATTACAAAATTTTGTTACACATCTCCTGGACTTTCATTTTTTGGTGAGGAAATAAGTACCTATTTTACATAGAGATTTTCCTCCTTGACATGCACCTTTCACCTTTTTCGGCTCTCAGCTCTGGAGAGAAATCACGCTCCGGGAGTACAATACGCTCACATTATTATGAGAGTGTTTGAAAATCATCTTCTCTGCACCTTCATACGTACTTCTGACCTTTTAAGGAATCTTACTTGGGCTAGACTAACAAGAAAAGTCAGTGAGTGAGACAGCACAGAGGGACGAAAAGGGTCATAGGAAAGACCAAGAGCAGAAAAATGATAGAAAACTATTTAAAAAAAAAAAAAAAAAAAAAAGCTGTGTTGAGAACCTAGTATATGCTTCAATTCAGCTTGTCTAAGACTGTACACCTAATTGTAGAGCCTAAGTTAGAAGCATTGTCATCCTCTAATTCCTACTATAGGCAATGGAAAGAGATGGGCATCTCCAGAGAATGCTTCAGAAATTAGTCATTCTAAGTCTGCAGACACAAACTCTCATGAAGCCTCCTGGCCATGTATTTTTTCCAGTTTAAGGACAGGCCACAGTTACAACACAGCAATTTAACCAGATGGAACAGGATAGCGAGAAACCAAGTATGTTCCCTTAGACATCACCAGCAGATGTTTTGATGCGAAGTGCTTAGAAAGAAAAAAAACATACGTAGACTCCATCAGCTGTTTAAACAGAGCTCCTTTATTTTGCATTGTTACACTTACACACATTTCTCATTCCCATTCTGACAGAGCTGTACATGATGCTAGTAGTTGATCTGTCCATCTAGAGAAAGGGTCATGTATCAATTGATAATGCAGGGCCAGTAGAAAGAAAGCTGAAGAACCACAGGAAAATACAAGGTTACACTGAAAAAGAGATGGAAAAGTCCATACTCCCTAATCTTTCTGCATTATACACAGAGTAACATATCATCCTACTTCCCATTTTTAACATGAAAAATTGTTTTTTGAGCTGCCATACTCTGTGTCAGTTGGTATCTTTTACCCCATTGTAGTACTTGCAAACCCTGTCTTATTCCTTTAGGTATTCCTGTGACACTGAATACATCTGTTAATGTGAGGCCCACAAAGGAGCGCAACGCCCATACTAAAGTAATCACGCTTGAATTTGGTGCCATAGAAAACACTGGAAACATCATAGAAAACATTGGAATTATCATAAAGGAAATTTTTCTATGCTACAATGAAATCATGCTGAGGCATTTCCCTAGTGCAAAAACCTCCTGTAAATATGCTAAAACTTAATTTTCTTTTTCCAAATGGCTGTGTACTCATTTCACTACTTATAGAATAATCTTTCTCCTGACTTTTACCCTATCCTATATGCCAGCCTGATATGATGGTAGAGTACATAATGCACAATCAATGTTTAAGAGGAAATTCATCAGGAATGAAAAGGAGTTATACACTGTTCTGTCTTCTATGCCTCTTTTCCCCCCATTCTCCTCTTCACACCAAATATTTGTAGAGGATTTTATGATAAGATTGGGGTCATTTCATGTTTAATTAAAATCACCAGATTGTCATACAAAAAGAACACCACAGCATTAATAAAATGCAGTCAGAAGCCCAACTCAGACTGCTTGTTGTGGCACTAAAGACAAAAGGGATACAATATATGCTAATATATACAAGGTCTATTAACTGCTGTGTACAGCTGAAGAAGGAAATTCCTACACGCAAAGGCAAATGTCAGCTGCTCAAAATCCCCTGTCATCTTTGGACATTGCTATAGACAGCTCTCTCCACTACAGGCCTTTCTTTTTCAGGCCAGAAAAACATCTTATGTGTATGGGTATATATACACAAATTAAATATAGAGATACAGATCTCAGGACAGTCACATCAACTTCTATCACAGACTACTACAGCATGGATAAACAACCACAGCATTTCTTAAAAGTGCATCACATAGTAACTAAAATCCCAGAAGCTGCTCTCATTTTTCAACAACAAAAAAAATACATTCATATTCTTTTAAGATCGAAATTGATTTGACTGACAGTAACTGACTCTGAAGTACTACATTAATATTTAGAAATATCTTTACACACACTCTAGTGAACCAAGTCAACTTAGCTATTCATACATTAGTTCCAGAACTGATGCATTGTACCAAATGCTGGGATACATCACATGAAGACACCAGTGAAGTTTTTTGCTCCACTGCTTCTTGCATTTAATAATCAAGGCCTAGAACTGAAGATCCTTCTGATCTTTTGGGAAGAAATGGAGAAATTCACACATATGCAGAAATAGAGTTTCTTCATAATTTACGTTACAGGTGTCTACCTTTCAATAAACATCGGAACTTCAAGCTTATTTTACTTATAATCATATGGAAGAGAAATCTGCTAATGTAAATACAAGCTTTACATTTAAAGAATTAGTCAGGAGATCTGCAGGGACCTTATACTCATTAGGTTTGTCCATGGAGTCACTTACACAAACAGAAGTCTAAGAATTGCAGAAAACGTCCATTATCAGGTAGAAATAAACAGTCATAGGCTGAAGACCAAGAGACAAGAAACAGAGTTACAAATGGAAAATAAAGTCATCTGAGCTTTTAAAACTCAGAAAGGGCTGAAACAAAATCAGGCAAGATAACTTTTTACTCCCTAGTTTAAGGATAAACTCTTACTTCGTTAATCTCCTGTTTTTCTTCATCTTTAAAGATGAAAATAAGCATTAAGTGACCATTTCAGCACAGAACTGCACAGAAGAAGATCAACCAAAACCAACATCCAATAAGTTTCTAAAACGTGTTTAAAGTAAATAACCCTTTTTCATACCTGTATCAATACAATAACTTGGGAAATAAAAACCAATTATTCAGATTTATCATTCAAATTTTACCCATTACAGCTTGTGTCAAAAATAAATAAATAAGGAAAAAAAGCACATATGAAGAAAGCAAACCTCTTAAAACTAAATTACTTAAATCATAAATTACTTTATAAATTATTTTAGCAAAGACACCGAAATGAAAGGGAAAAGTGAGATAAACTTCTACAATAGCTTTAATCTACATTAAAATGAGTTTAGCCAAGATTTTCCTGTAAGCTTAAACATTCAGCATTTAAAGATTTATCCCGCATATTTCCTGTGGGAAAGATACATGGTGTACAGACCTAACACACTGAAAATATAGAGCACATTGATCAGGAGTAAAGCTTACCTCTAAGTGGGAAGTTTTAGCTTATTGCATTCCTTTCTCAGACCATAGACACTTCAGCAACTCTACTAATTGCATCCCACTGACATCCAATCCCTAAAAAGACAACTTATTCTATCCAGAGTGACTTGGAAGATCATTTCACACAGCTCAATAAAGACAAATATTTGCCACAGGGCTGCAGTTTATGCAGAAGTTTCTCATCTGGACTCTCAGTGGCCTCTCATGCACAAGCATAAAAGCAGAATAAAGCAACAGGGGAAGGGGAAAAAAAAAAAAAAAAAGGGAAAAAAAAACCCAGCAATATAGCTTCCATTACAATTGGTGTTACAGCTGGAAAGATTTCTGTGGTGAAAAGGGGAAAAGAAACAAACAGGGAAGGAATAGTCACCTGTATCCAAAGATCTAGGTTAGCAGGAAAGACCCCCACAGAGGAGAGATCTGCAGAAAGAGAACCTTCCTTAGCAGCAGTCAGCCCTTAAGTGGGGTCTAGGAGAGGTGCAGCCAGGCTCCACCCCTTCCGGTCACGGAGCTGAATTGCCTTCACCTGTGCTCCCAGGCCTGACTCAGTGCTCACCTCAGGTGATCAATCAGTGGTTCAGGCCGTGATTCAACAGTTCCTATACAGCTTCTAAGACCAAAATTCATATTTTTTTGTCAAAAAATGTTACATTACTTGACACAAAGACGAGTGCAACAAAATAAATAAATGTGCCAATGTTTTTTCTTATATCATTCATATAAACCACTTGATTGCAACAGTAAATTAATACTGCTCGCCAAGTTTCATCATATTTTAAATTTTAGATCCTGCTAGACAAAAGCTTTCTATTCCAGTCATTGCATTAACTCCTATTTCAGCAGTGTAAATATCTAAAAACTTAATTTTGTGCTGTCAGTGACACGCACATCAATGGCTTCATTTTCTTTATGTAGTTCTTCCAAACACAGCTGATTTCTATGTTTTTTCTTCTAATACAGTCCCTGCCATTCTACCAGTGACTATCACCCTCCCAGATTCTCTGAAAATTCTGAATTTTCTGTGAAAACAAGCTTTTTTGTTTTTGCTGGTATTGTTTATGCCATTTATTGAAGGTAAAGTTAAACAATTTACAAAAATTACTTCATCAAAATAAGGCCTGCTGTTACTTAAATAGCTATCCAAAAAAAAAAAAAAAAAAAGTTACAACTAAGTTACCAAGAGTCCACCTCTAACCTTTTGTTCTCTCAGTTTCTTACCTCTTGTGAAATGATTGGTGTCTATTCCACAACAAATAAGATAGCAGAACAATTTTTTCCTCATGTAAATCAATTTAGGCAGACTGTAGAAATGTGCTGATGTTAATTGAGCTAGAAGTCAGACTAAAATTAAAACTAATTTCAGCTGTAACAGAAAGGAGGTCCACAAAAAAATTTGAAAGAGTAAAATATCTTGAGTTGGAAAGGACCCATAAGGATCGTTGAGTCCATCAGCCCCACACAGGACTATGTAATAATTAAATCTGTCCTGAAAATCGAAAGCAGAACACAAGAAAGTTCCTGGTTCTTTGTTCCATGCCATCAACCAGGAGCCTTCCAGGCCACAGAAACTGCAATAATCTTTTCATCATTCAACACCATTTGAGCACCTTGTGAACAGCTTGGGAAGCACAACATATGTTCTTTTTCTTCTAAGAAACTCACTCAGAATCCATTTTTAAATCACAGAATCACCAAGGTTGGAAAAGACCCCCTAAGATCATCTAGTCCAACTGTCCACATATCACCAATATTTCCCAATAAATCATGTCCCTCGGTACAACATCTTTCTCGAAAACCTCCAGGGTCAGTGAGTCCACCACTTCCTTGGGCAGCCCATTCCAGCACCCAACCACTCTTTCAGAGAATTATTTCCTAACATCCAACATGAATCTCCCCTGGAGCAACTTGAGGCCATTCCCTTTAGACCTACTGCTAGTTACGTGGGATTAGAGGCTGACCCCCACCTCACCACAACCTCATTCAGGCAGTTCTAGAGAGCATCCCTTCTCCAGACTAAGCAATCCCAGCTCCCTCAGCTGCTCCTTATAAGACTTGTGCTCCAGACCTTCATCGACTTCTCTGGACAAGCTCTCAATTGGCCTCAATGTGTGTCTTGTAGTGAGGGGCCCAAAATTGAACATAGTACTCAAAGTACACCCCCACCAGACAGAGCTGAATACAGAGGGATGATCACTTCCCTGCTCCTGCTGGTAACACTGCTTTTCATGCAAGCCAGGATGCCACTGGCCTTCTTGGCCACCTGGGCACACTGCTGGCTCATGCTCAGCCTAGCATCAATCAATACCCCCAGGTTCATTTCCTCTACAGTCTTCCAGCCACTCTGCCCCAAGCCTGTAGCACTACCTGGGGTTGTTGTGGCCAAAGTGCAGGACCCGGCATTTGGTCTCATTGAACCTCATCCCATTGGCTTCAGCCCAGCTCTCCAGCCTGTCCAGATCCCTCTGTAGGGCCTCGCTACCCCCAGGCAGATCGACACTTCCAGCCGACTTGGTGTCATCTGCAAACTTACTGAGGGTGCACTCAATGCCCTCATCCAGGTCGTCAATAAAGATATTGAAGAGGACAGGCCCCAGCACCAACCCCTGGGGAACACCACTCGTGACCGGTCACCAGTTGGATTTATCTCCATTAACCACCACCCTCTGGGCCTGGCCCTCCAGCCAGCTCCTTACCCAGCCAAGGGCATACCTGTCCAAGCCATGGGCTGCCAGCTTCTGCAGGAGAATACTGTGGGAGACAGTGTCAAAGGCTTTGCTGAAGTCTAAGTAGACTACAACAACAGCCTTTCCCTTGTCCACCAGGTGCCCCCCAATCCTGAGATGGGAATCCTGAAAAACATTTTATTATTTGAGCTGAACAGCCCCCCTAGCCAAGGTGCTAGACATGAAAAGAAAGGAAAAGAAAGGAAAAGAAAGGAAAAGAAAGGAAAAGAAAGGAAAAGAAAGGAAAAGAAAGGAAAAGAAAGGAAAAGAAAGGAAAAGAAAGGAAAAGAAAGGAAAAGAAAGGAAAAGAAAGGAAAAGAGAAACCCACAGTGCTTTCTAGCCATAACCCCAATTCCCAGTCTTTTGTCAACTTTACTTTTTTCTCTGACTCAGCTGCCCACTTTTCTAAAGTGAGAATAAAATTTCAAGAAATTTGACACGCCTGGTCATAGTGTTCTCAAAGTGGTAAATATCACTACATCACAGTACTATGAACAAAAGGCCAAAAAGGTCATTTTGTTTCATCGTGACTAGTTGCATCTTTCATCATAGATGCACTGCAGACAGAGAATAAAGAAAAACATTTTGATGTCTTTCCCTTCTCCATCTCCCCAAATTAATGCATTTACAGCTGCTGTTGAAATATAATTTACATCTTTTAACCTCTATCTGTGTCATTTGCAGGAGTTAAGATAACACTTCAGGATTCCGCTACTCCCATTCCCATGGAAACTGCAATCAAACTGCCAAAAATGGGACATAATGCTTTAAACTAATCACTTTTCATTGGAGGAAGGCTTTTTTTTTTTTTTTTTTTTTTTTTCCTAGAGCCGTTTCCATGGGATGAGAAGGCATTGCTCTTTGCTTAATTTTAAATAATTAGGTGTATAGGCTCTTTAAACAATTAGGTGCTCAGCTCTTTCAAATGTGACTCTTTTTCACTAGGCTTCCACGGGAGAATTTGTGAGCCTGATTCTTCTGCTATCTCTCTGAGTGTTAAGCCATTAGAAACCTGTGAGACAGTTTCACCAGTTTGAAATCAGCATCGAAGAAATACCACCGTTTAATTTAGAAACAAAGTTCACAGAAGCATGAATGAAAGAGGGAACATACATTGTTTTCATCCCACAAGGTAGTTCAACACTGTTTTGAAAGGAAGAACTCCTGGTCTGTTGCTGTCAGACAGCACAAGAAAAGGCTATGCATCAGGAAAGCCTGATTACAGACACAAGGACCTAACAGAAATCCTTTGTGACTTTCTGTTTTCACATATGTCACCTTTATATTAACTTCTCAATCTATAAAAATAAGAAAAAAAATAGAATACCAGGTGCTACTGAGAAGAAATAAGAAGTAATATCAAGAAGCAACTCTTTTGGCCTTTACAAATTCAGAAGCCCTATTTGACTATGCAGTTTCTTGAACAAGTGCTCCGACGCAAATTTTAGTTATGTTTCAGTTCACAGATTATCCCTGCACTAGGAAATTTCCTACCGCTTGAACTCAAATTCTCACATGAATAATGCCTTCTGAGTCCAGTTTCTATGTTAACATTAAAGAGTTGGATGATATACACAGGTATTCATGAGGCTGTACACAACCGGGTGTGCCTCTGCTAATGTTGGTTGGATGTTAGGAAACACTTCTTTACAGAAAGGGTAGTTAAACACTGGAATAGGCTCCCCAGAGAGGTGGTTGGGTCACCGTCCCTGGATGTGTTAAAAGCTGTTTGGATGTGGTGCTCAGAGATATGATTTAGCAGAGGGTTGTTAGAGTTAGGGTACGATGGTTAGGCTGTGGTTGGACTTGATCTTTGAGGTCTTTTCCAACCTGAGTAATTCTATGATTCTATGCTCTACAAAAGTCCAACCATTTTAGGCATGGAAGACCATTAATTCAGATGATGATGCTGGCCAAGCAGAGCAGCATAAAGAAACGTCCAGCCATACCTCAGTATTTCACCAACGAAATATTCTAAAAATATGTTGATTATACAATTAAAGTTTAACAATATCAAGTAAGTTGAAACCTACATTCTTGTCTTTAGAATTATGACAAAATATGGCTGTATGGGAAACTGTTGATCACGGCCTGAAACTTTGATTGACCACCTGAGGCAAGCAATGAGTCAGCCATGGGAGCACAGGTGAAGGCAATTCAGCTGTGCTACCAAAAGGGGTAGAGCCTGGCTGCACCCCTCCTAGACCCCACTTAAGGGCTGACTGCCACTAAGGAAAGATCTCTTTCTGGAGACTGCTCTTTTGTGGAGTTTTACTGCAAGCCTTCAACATCGGTATTTCCATTTACTATCGATTATCTTTCCATCACGATAATCTTTCTTAACCAAACATCTGTTTAACCTCTGTTTACTTATTGTTTGTACACTGCCATTCCTATTAAATCCTTTGATAACCTGTGAATAAGTCTGCAGGTGTACGACCAACTATATGGTTCACCCATACTGTAGGATAATACCCTTTTTATTATTTCAAATGCCTGACAAATAGGATTTGGAAATAGTATTTGACTAAATAAATGTCAACAGACTGAAAGACAGTTGAAGAAATCTGTGTTCCTGGCAGAAACCAATGGAAAGTTCTGTGAGTGTCTAGTGGGTTGACCCCGATTGGCAACTAGGCCCCCACCCAGTTGCTCACTCACTCCCTGCGGTGGGACTGGGGAGAGAACCAGAAGGCTAAAAGTGAGAAAAAACTTATGGGTCGACATAAAGACAGTTTAGTAAGTGAAGAAGAAAGGGGGGGGGGGCAAAACTGATTTTTAAAAAAATATATATCTATGCAAAGTCAATCACTACCTCCCACCAGCAGATTGATCCCCAGCCAATTCCTGAGCAACAGCTATGATGGAAAAGCTCCCCACAGTTTCACTGCGTGATAGTATACAGTCTGGATTATTCCTTCTGTGACAGCTGTGACCCCCCCCCCCCCCGCCAGTCCAAATCCTTTGCCCACACCAAACCTACTCGGTGGGGGACAGAGAGAGAGAGAGACAAAGAAGTGCTTGCTGCTGCAGTAGCACAGTTAAGTATAAGCTAAAACATGGGTGTGTTATCCACGCATTTTGGTCACAAATCTGCACTGCAGCACAATATGAGCTGCTAATAGAAATTAACTTCATCCCAGCAAAACCCAATACAGACTGTAAAATATCAGCCACTGTATGTTAAACACTTTCTCTGTTACCAAGCCACAGAAACTCAAAGGCATCAAGGTTTTTCACTCACATCCTTAGTTCTGAAGGTGGCTCTGGGCAGGGTAGCAATCATCACAGCCATAGATCCTGAGCTGCATGAAAAGATGCATGACCAGCAGGGTAAGAGAGGTGATTCTGTCCCTCTGCTCTGTGCTGGTGAGACCTCACCTGGAGTACTACGTCCAGATGTGGAGTCCTCAGTACAGGAGAGACACGGATCTGTTAGAGTGTGTCCAGAAAATGATACAAGGGATGGAACACTTCTACAAGGACAAGCTGAGAGAGCTGGGGCTGTTCAGACCAGAGAATGTTTGGCTCTGGGGAGATCTGATAGTGGCCTTTTGGTATCTAAAGGGGGACATATGAAAGAAGGGAACAGACTTTTTAGCAGAGTCGGCTGTGACAGGACAAGGAGAAATGGTTTCAAACTAGAAGAGGGGAGATTTAGATTGAATGTAAAGAAGAGGTTTTTTGCAATAAAGGTGGTGAGGCAGTGGAACAGCTTGCCCAGAGGTGTGGTAGATGCCCTGTCCCTGGAGACACTCAGGGTCAGGCTGGAGGGGCTCTGAGAATCCTGATTAAGCCATAGGTGCCCCTCTTCAGTGGAGGAGAGTTGGACTAGATGGCCTTTAAGGATCCCTTCCAACTCAAACAATTCTATGATTCTACAATTAAAAAGGATAGAATCGAATCATAGAATGGCCTGGGTTGGACAGGAGCACAATGATCATCTAGTTTCAACCCCTCTGCTGTGTGCAGGTTCGCCAGCCACCAGACCAGGCTGCCCAGAGCCACATCCAGCCTGGCCTTGAATGCCTCCAGGGACAGGGCATCTACCACACCTCTGGGCAAGCTGTTCCACTGCCTCACCCCCTTACCATAAAAAACCTCTTCCTTATATTCGATCTAAATCTCCCCTTCATGGAGATTTATTTTCATTAGATTTTCCTTCTTCATGGGCATCCACAACCTCCTTGGGCAACCTGTTCCAGTGTGTCACCACCCTCTGTGTGAAAAACTTCCTCCCAATATCTAACCTAAACCTCCCCTGTTTCAGTTTAAGACCATTCTCCCTTGTCCTATCACTATCCACCCTCATAAAGAGCCGTTCCCCCTCCTGTTTATATGCTCCCTTCAAGTACTGGAAGGCCACAACGAGGTCTTCCCAGAGACTTCTCCAAGCTAAACAAGCCCAGTTCCCTCAACATTTCCTCATAGGAGAGCTGCTCCAGCCCTCTGACCATCTTAGTGGCCCTCCTCTGGACCTGCTCCAAGAGCTGCACATCCTTCCTGTACTGGGGGCCCCCTAAATAACTCAGAGCCTGACCCTAAAAGATGTTGAAACTCTCCTAAGAGAGAAAAGCATCCTCAGCTTCCACCACTGCTATACCCTGCATGTTCCTGGAAGGACACAGTAATTAGACTCTACTTCTCGGAAGTACTTCATGCCTTAGCGAGACCAAGTGCAATCATTAAAAACCTCAGCAGTCTGTGGAGTAGAAAGAGGAATGAGACCAAAGTGACTAGAATATTTAAATTCAACAAATTTTTGAACTTGATGGAAACTTGACAGTTTTGTTTAAACAGACTTTACTCCTGTAGTGTGATGAACAAAACCTCCTGAGGTACAGAAACAGGATGATTTTCTTTCAGGTCTTTTCTGGCCTTTCTTTCAAAGCCCTCATATTTTCATTCAACCTTCTTCCAGACTCACTCTTTAAAAGCTGCTCTTTCTGAAAGGCTCACAGCACTGAGAGAAACGTACACTCCTGACTTCAGCATGCTTCTGGATACTGTGTGTTTAGCCCATAAAATCACCACACATTCAGCATCAGCGTATACACTGCACAACAAAAAGCAATTCATCCTTTTTGATCTCACACCTTACATTGAAAAGGAAAATAGAAAAACATTACAAACTCTGAGTCGGTATTAAAAGTGAGACAAATATTATAATAATCACTTTTCAATTATTCTATACTATTCCATGTTTCTGTGATTCTTGAAAAAGTTAATGAAATTTACTTAATCTCAGAGGTCCCGCGCTTTATATTTATTATATTCTATTATTTTTATATTCTATTATATTTATATTTATAATTGTATCTATCTCCCAAACAGGAATACTGGTATTGTTTGGAAAAGTCATTTTTCTGAGTCTCATCATTATGGGTCTCAATTTTGTTTTTATTAATTAGTAATCATTATGTATCAGTGTCTTGCTCATTTGTTCCATCTAGAAGATAATTCCTGTCCTCAGATGCCATTGGTTTGAATAGAAGCCTCCTGCATACATCCAATTGTTTGTCCTTCCTGTTTGTGGGTTTTTGTTTTGTTTTAATACTTGAAAGGAAATTAAAAAAAGATAAAATTAAAAAAAAAAAACCACTGGAAAAATAAATTGCATGTACGTAATGATAGAGTCACCACCCTCCCCCTCCTCATCTGGGTTATTTTGGGTCACATTTCATTTTCACATCAAGAAAGAACTGGATGAATAGTGAATGGGAAAGTATCATTATAATTGGAATCATGCTGTTTTATGCAGGCCTGCACATCTGGAAGAGGGTGGGAAAAGAGAAACAGAAGAGTGGGAAAGGCTGGATTTGTCTCACTAGACAAACCAGGGAGTCTGGAAAGCACATGTAGTCTGGTTACTTAAGTTATAGAGAAAGTTAGCACACCAAAAAGAAAATGTTTGCCAATAAGGCATTTCTTTCCACATACTTCACGTTCAGAAGTGCTTCTCTTTTTTAAGCTATACCCCAGCCACCTCCATTGGTTATTTCATTTCATTGTAGGGGCTGTTCTCCTCTTCTGCCACCCTGGTGAGCACAACTAAAGTGGCAGAGCGATTCTTCTCCAGCCAGCCTACTAGTTACAGATTAACAGGAACAGCCCTGCTACCACAGAGCCGTTTAGACAGGCAAACACATTCATTCATGTGATTGATAAAACGTGTTTGCTTTGTGTTAAAGAATCTACAAAAGCCTTTTCTAATGCTGCTATTGAAAAACGTCTTAGAGGTTTCCTTACTGGTAAACAACTGCAGTGGCTTATCTGGGTCACTATAGTGTTTCACACACGAGTCTATGGCTTGTGGCCTTTACAGCACTTTGGAGGTTTCATCTTAGACCTCGACTGAGTCCCTGGACAGGCAAAGCACAGAGGCATGGCTAGTCTCCATGACTGTGAGCTACCATCCACTCTCACAGAGGAGTAACACGTCAACCACAAGGATGCAGTTTTGTGGTCACACCACAGACAGGACAAAATGCCTCTCACTTCCACTTATCCAAAAGAGCTCCAAAACACACAGCCAGGCCATTTTTACATTGCAGTCTAGAAGAGAGACAGTGCATGCTGTCTGCTAAATAAATACTACAGAAGGAAGCCAGAAGGCTACATTAGTATTCGCAGTGACAGCATGGTACACTGTGAGGAAGTATCGCATAACCCCAGCACTATTATTTTTATTACCATTATTTTGTCATCTCCATCTTATTTAGCTCTCCACTTATATTTCCCAATCCATCATACAGCATAATTACATTCAATGAATGAGCTCTCAACTTACATTACAAAAAGAAACTCATTCTTAGAAGTTTCTAACTGAGTTGTAACCAATTAAAAACATCTCTGAGTGCTTCATTTAATTTTCTTGAATGGGAGAAGTCTTAGAAGTAGGTAGAGGCAATTTCCTTTGCGGAAGGACCATGAATTCATATTATGGCATATGAATAATGCATTGTTCCATTTAAAACATCTGAAGAGCCAGCATGGTCTGCTGGCAACATAAAACAGTGGGGACTGGAGTTCTGCAAACAAGTCAAGCGCAAGTCACATAGTGCCAACGAACCCTATTGCTACTTCATCTGTCAGACATGGAAGCCTATAGAAGAAGGAACGTCATCTTGTCCTAAGCACAAAATGGGATAGAGAGATGTTAAAAAATATATATATATATACATTAATAAAATGAGTCTACTTCATTTAGGACAAGTTATTTGTGTCTTACAGCCATTTGACAATCAAATGAGCAAAGTCCAGACATTTCCAACTGAGAATTCAGATTTTGTGGGGAAAAAAATGTTGCCTCTGTGGTAGTCTGAAACAGTGACTGAAGCAACATGTTTATCAAGTCAGTACTGCAGGATTTCATAACTAATCTTTTCTAATTCAATCATTTTGTAACTAACTAATCCATGTTATAAGTGTAATTTTCAGATCTTCAAAATGAGAACACATCAGCTCTATTAATACTGCAGCTGCAATTCTGACTGTAGAGCTCTACTGCACTTAATGGCATTTTGTCTTTGCTGGGCTCAGTAATTCCTGGCTAACAGGTTCACCTTAAAAGCACAGCCAAGACAATAGGGAAAACAGTACCAAAGCATGTTTAGGACTGTAACTGGATTTGGGATCTTCCTTTCTTTCTGAGGAACAGTGAACTTGTTAAAAAAAAAAATACAGCTATAAAAGCAAAATCTTTGTTCTGAGTCAATGTTTGCATAATCAGGACCGACACTAGGGCATTTTTGTGTTCTGGCTAGTTTCAGTGCTTTCTTAACAAAATATGAACTGATTCTCCATGATTTCTATTGACTTTCTGGACAAAAACTTCTTTGTGCATTACAGGACCAAAAGCATTTCACAGAGTAAATATTTGAGCTAGAGGTGTGCTACCGATACGTTTGTACCCACTATCATTATTTTATGTTGTTCATGTTGCTGGCTTGCATCCCACTTTGTAACACAGAAAAGCAGATGACTGCTCAGAAAGCTGTTGAACAGGAATGAATCTCCCACATAACATAGAAATTGCAACAGATGATTGTAGTTTTAGACAATAAAGATCTTATTATTTTTAATAGCTGGGAGAATGAGGGTTTCTTAGAATGCACAATATACTGTAATGACTCACAGGCTATTTTTGAATATGAGAATTGCAGAATCACATAACTATAGGGGTTGGAAGGGACCCGCTGGAAGGTCCCATCTACTTCAATTTCCCCACTAAGCCAGCTCCCCAGGGTAGGTTACACGGAAAAGGAAGGTTTTGAATATCTCCAGAGAAGGGGACTCCACAGGCTCTCTGAGCAGCCTGTTCTGGTGCTCTGTCACCTTCACAGTAATTTTCTTTTCCTCATGTTTGCATGGAACTTCTTATGTTCCAGTTTGTACCTACTGCCCCTTGTTCTGTTAGTAGGCAATGCTGAAAATAGCCTGGACCTAACCACTTAACTCCCACCCACTAGATATTTATAAGTATTTATAAGATCTTACCTCAGTCTTCTCTTCTCCAGACTGAATAGTTCCAGGTCTCTCAGCCTTTCCTAATAAGGGAGACGGCTTCAGGCCCCTCATTACTTCTGCTGAACTCTTTAGAAATTGCCTGTCTTTCGTAAACTGGGAGCACAGAACTGGACTCATTACCCCAGATTTGGCCTCACCAGCATAGAGCAGAGGGAAAGAATCACCTCCCTCAACCTGTTGGCCATGATTTGTTTAATGCTCCTCAGGATACCACTAGCCTTCTTGGCCACAAGGGTACACTACTGGCTCATGGCCAACCTGTTGTCCACCAGAACACCAGATCCTTCTCTGCAAAGCTCCTGTACAGCAGGTCATCCCCTACTGATCAGTGCAGTTATTCCTCCCTATGTGTAGGACTCTACACTTGCCCTCATTGAACCTCATAAGGTTCCTCTCTGCCCAACTCTCCAGACTGTCCAGTTCTTGTTGAATGGCAGCACAGCGTTCTGGTATGTCAGTCACTCCTCCCAGCATCATATCATCAGCAAACTTGCTAAGGGCACATTTTATTCCTTCATCCAGGTCACAGATGAGGATTTTGAACAAGATTGGGCCCAGTACCAATCCCTGGAGAACACTGATAGCTACAGGCCTCCAGCTAGACTCTGTGCCACTAGTAACAGCTCTCTGAGGTCTGGCAGTTAGCCAGTTCTCAGTCTACCTCTCTATCCACTCGTCTATCCCACACTTCTTAAGCTTATCTATGAGGATGTTGTGGGAGATGGTGTCAAACACCTTGCTGAAGTCAAGGTACACAATATCCACTGCTCTCCCCTCATCTACTCAGCCTGTCATGAGATCATAGAAGGCTACCAGGTTGGTCAAGCATGATTTCCCCTTGGAGAATCCATGCTAACTAACTACTCTTCATAACCTTATTTTCTTTTGCTTGCTTGAAAATGATAAGCTGTTCCATTACCTTCCCGGGGATGGAGATGAGGCTGACTGGTCTGCAGTTTCCCAGCTTCTCCTTTTCACTCTTTGAAAACAGGGGCAACACGGGCTTTTCTGCAGTGCTCAGGCACCTCTCCTGATCTCTATGAACTTTTAAAGATCATAGGAAGGTGGCATGGCAGTCACTTCTGCTAACTCCCTCAGCACTGGTGAGTGCATCCCATTGGGGTCCATGGATTTGTGTGCGTCAGGTTTGCCAAAACAGCCTTTGACCAGATCCTCCTTGATGAAGGGGAAGTTTTCCTTTCCCCAGACCCTCTCTCTTGCCTCCATGGTTTGGGATTCACAAGTTTTAGTCTTAGCAGTAAAGACTGAAGAGAAAAAGGCTTCCAGTAACTCCACCTTCTCAGTGTCCTCTGTTACCAGGGCACCCATCTCATTCAGCAGTGCATCCACGTTTTTCCTAAACACCATCTCAATTTACATTAGCACAATCTAGAAAGGTCAATATTAAAAAAAAAAAAAAAAAAAGACTGCTTATGCAGAGGATGAAATTCTACCCTATTTAGTTGACTGAGGTTCATCTCACTTAGCCTTAGCTAACTGAATGGTGGATGACTGCATTAAGTTTTTCAGCTAAGTATTCCTATGATGGGATGAACAGCTTTGGGAAGACACCTGTTACTTTGACAAAATTTTAGAATTGGCCAAAACAATTGCTTCCAATAAATGCAGCTTTTAGAAAGCAAAGCCAGGTGAGATTAATTCATTCCTTACTCTTGTTTGTGCTTCACTGATAAGTACATTACAACAGCTGCAGTAAGAAATCACTGAGAATGAGAAAAGAAGGCTGAAGATGGGCCTTTGTTAAAGAGGACTTTCTTTCACTGTGTAGGGATAAACAAGCTAAATTTAAGCTACTCCTGCCATCAACACTTGCCTAAATCCTATTTTACCTGATAAATAGCCCAATTGAGATATCAGTGGTATTAGCTGAAGAGTTAGGTAAATAAAGCTGGCAGAGCTGACAGCATGATATAATCCTATCCTTTTTCAAATACCATGTAAACATTATTCTTATCTTGTTCTTCTTGCAGTTGAAGGCCAAAAACAACCCAAAAATTTCAAAATCTTATTCTCTCACTCACAGCTTGAAAAGATCCCTGAACTTGTACTTGGTAACCAAAAATAGGGTCATGTATGTTAGATCTTTTCAAGATCCAAAAAAAAATGCATCCTTGCCTTTCTAGCACAGATTTAAGTCAGAGAGTTTCTAACATATATACGTTGGAATAATGTCATGGTATTTCTTCTTCCACTGAAGTTCATACGACTTCATTTCTGCAATATAATACAGCATTTCAAGAATCTATTTTCCTCTTTGATTTTTGCAGACAAAAAAAAAAAAGAAAAAGAAAAAAAAAAAAAAAAAAAAAGAAAGAAAAAACTGTTAATCACTAGAATGAGCTTATGGGAACTTCAAACTACCAGTCTAATACATGTTTGAAAAATAATGTTACATATGTGGCTCATAATTCCCCCTTGTTCTACAAGATTTGCCCCAGTTAAGTAGCAGAATCTTCCCTGAATAAGAATCATAAGTACTGCCCTTCATTTAAGGGCACATCATAAACTACATGCAGTGAAATGGAACCAAACACTGGATCAACAAGTATTGTCATATATGTTGATCTTTTATTGCTTAGGAACCAGGATATCTTTTAATTCTGTCTGGGGACTTTTCTTGAAGAGAAGACAGGAAGAGAAGAAAAGCAGAGAATGGATAGAAAGTTTTTTGGTTTTGCTTTAAGTTTCGGAATGGAGAATTTTAAGCTAAGCTGTCATCTGTTTTTTAAATCACAAGTTACAAAATAGTTATAAACAAGGTAGAATTCTTTAATCAACACTGAAATCATTTTTATGATTCTAATACAACAAAATTTTGGCAAATTTTTCTGGAAAAAGTGATAAAGGATAATAAAAAAGGCTTTTTTAAGTATGTTAACAGTAAAAGGAAGACTAGGGAGAATGTGAGCCCCCTACTAAGTGAGGGGGGTGTTCTGGTAATGGGGGATGCTGAGAAGGCAAAGATACTGAATGCATTCTTTGTTTCTGTCTTCAGTGGAAAGGCTCTCCCTCAGGAATCCCAGACCCTGGAGGTTAGTGAGAGCATCTGGGGAATGGAGGACTTCCCTTCAGTCAAGGAAGAGGTGGTCCGTGAGCGCCTAGGCAACACCAATGTTCATAAATCCATGGGACCCGATGGGGTGCATCCATGGGTGCTGAGGGAGCTGGCGGAGGTGATTGCTGAACCGCTCTCTATCATCTTTGAGAGGTCTTGGAGAATGGGGGAGGTACCTGAAGACTGGAGAATAGGCAATGTCACTCCGGTCTTCAAAAAGGGCAAGAAGGAAGATCCGGGTAATTACAGGCCAGTCAGCCTCACCTCTGTCCCTGGAAAGGTGATGGAACAGCTTGTGCTGGATGGCATCTCCAGACAATTGAAAGAAAAGGAGGTTATCAGGAGTAGTCAGCATGGGTTCACCAAGGGGAGGTCATGCTCAACCAACCTGGTAGCCTTCTATGACATTGTCACTGGCTGGGTGGATGGGGGAAGAGTGGTGGATGTAGTCTAGCTTGATTTCAGCAAGGCATTTGATACTGTTTCCCACTACATCCTTATAACAAAGCTGAGGAAGTGTGGGATAGATGAGTGGACAGTGAGGTGGGTTGAGAAGTGGCTGACTGGCAGAGCACAGAGGGTCGTCGTTGGCAGTGCAGAGTCCGGTTGGAGACCTGTAACTGGCGGTGTTCCCCAGGGGTCGGTGCTGGGTCTGGTCTTGTTCAACATCTTCATCAATGACCTTGATGAGGGGATAGTGGCCACCCTCAGCAAGTTTGCTGATGATACGAAGTTGGGAGGATTGGCTGATACGCCTGAAGGCTGTGCTGCCATTCAGTGAGACCTGGACAGGCTAGAGAGCTGGGCGGTAAGAAACCAGATGAGGTTTAACAAAAGCAAGTGTAGAGTCTTGCACCTAGGGAGGAATAATTGCATGCACCAGTACAGGTTGGGGGATGACCTGCTGGAGAGGAGCTCTGCAGAGAAGGACCTGGGTGTCCTGGTGGACAACAGGTTGGCCATGAGCCAGCAGTGTGCCCTCGTGGCCAAAAAGGCCAATGGCATTCTGGGGTGCATTAAAAAGAGCGTGGCCAGCAGGTTGAGGGAGGTGATCCTCCCCCTCTTCTCTGCCCTGGTAAGGCCTCATCTGGAGTACTGTGTCCAGTTCTGGGCTCCCCAGTACAAAAAAGACAGGGATCGCTTGGAAAGAGTCCAGCGGAGGGCCACAAAGATGGTGAAGGGCCTCAAGCATCTCCCCTGTGAAGAAAGGCTAAGTGAACAGGGTTTGTTTAGCCTTGAGAAAAGAAGACTGAGAGGGGACCTGATCCAGGTCTATAAATATCTAAGGTGTGGAGGGCAAAGTGGCGAGGCCGGACTCTTTTCAGCAGTGTGTGGAGACAGGACAAGGGGAAACGGCCAGAAACTGGAGCACAGGAAGTTCCGCACGAATGTGCACAAGAACTTCTTTACGGTGAGGGTGACGGAGCACTGGAACAGGCTGCCCAGGGGGGTTGTGGAGTCTCCTTCTCTGGAGATATTCAAAACCCACCTGGATGCCTACTTGTTTGACCTGGTGTAGGGAACCTGCTTTGGCAGGGGGGTTGGACTCGATGATCTCTGGAGGTCCCTTCCAACCCCTATGATTCTGTGATTCTGTGAAAATTTATGGGCTTCCCCAAGAAATCACTAAAGTTCTGCACTGAAAAGCATCATGGCATCAGAGTATAATTTAGGTTGGAAGGGATCTCAGGAAGTCTCTAATTTGTGTCCAACTGGGTCTTGAAAACCTCCAATGACAGAGGCTACACAACTCCTTTGGACTCTTGTTTCATTGCTTAGCTGCTCTCACAGGGAAAAAATAATTCTCTTTGAACAGTTTGATCCTCTCTCTTTTCATATATTCCTTCTGGCTCTCATCCTCACACTATGCACATGGTCTGGATCCTCGCTCTCACTACCTTCCTACAGACACTGAGGAGCTGCTGTTGGCCTGCCATGAAGCTGCCTCTGTTCCAGGCTGAGCATGCACCATTCCCTCAGACTCTTCACATGGGATATGCATTCCTCCAGCCATAAAAGTGGCGTCTGCTGAAGACCCGGTGACATAACCACAATACTACCTCTTTCTATAAAAATAATAATAATAATAATAAGGTGGGAAAAAAATAGATGTTTGTAGGAAGAACAAGAATGATTCATGATCCACAGCAATGGATCCCACGTTCATGATATTAACATGGTGTCATCACTTGTTAACAGTGGACAAGAAATTATGTATATATTTCAGAACTGATGCTAATACAAATGTTAAGTCATCATGGTAGCTAATAAATGCACGGCTCTTAGCTAATGTATTTCTCTGTCCCTGAAGCAAGTAAGACTCTCTTATGAAGACAGTCTCTATGACTTTCTGGACTCATTGACTTCTACTTTGCATAGTCCTAAACTAGTGCTCAAAGGATTAGTGAAATTTACTAAATTTATGCCCAAAGCACATGCTTTCTCTGACAGCCACTATTACAATGGCATTTATATTGCAATAAAAGCATAAAAACAGAGATTGAGTATTTTTTGCCACCCTCCAGATACTTCCGGAGACTCATTTATTTGCAGTTTTGTAATCTGGACACTATACAGTAAAGGAGTGTTTGTTCTCCAAATCTGATTGATAAACAGTTAACTTCCTGTTGTCTCCAGCTAGCTTTGAGTGTAAGTGAAGAAAATACATTGACTGTTTATGTCTTCATTCGGGACTTCATGAAGATGGTAGAAGTATATATCTGATACTGGAGAGAACTGAGCTAATTCTTGTACACTGTTTAAGTAAGGAACCACTGTTTCCTAACCAAGACAAGACCTTTGGAACACAAACTATCAAAACTCCAGTGGAGTACCACTATTTTTTGCAGAAAATATATAATCTGTAATACAAATCAATCTTTGGCACTCAGGCCACAGAGCTTCCACTGACATTAGTCCTAGATAAGAGAGTTAACCAAATAAAGGCTGTTCACTGGCACAGAATCTGCCACCCATCTGCTTCCCTTAGATGGACTGCATGAACCAAAAAAATGAGTTATTCCTAATTTCACCTTGTTTGACTACAGCCTCTGGCAGCACCTCAGGAATGCTGTGACTCCCCTGTGCTGTGTAAGAACATGCTGCAACTTTGAAGCATTACTGTTGCTTCAGGAGAAGCAGATTGATTATAAAACACAAACTGTCTAGTATCAGATTGCATTACCATTTCCCAAAACCAAGAATATGTGCAGAATGAGAGAAGACATTCTGCTTACAGATAGAAATTTCAGAAAGGTACACTGCCCATGCAAAAATGATCTTTTATTATGAGTAAAGTGTAATACATAATTTCACACTTTTCTACCTACCTCTAGAAAGGCTTCAAAGGCCTAAAACCTTTGAGTTGCTTTGGAGGACATGAGAAATGTAATGATGAGTTTTGTAACAAATATAAATTTTACTATCCTGTTGTACAAGGTCATGGTATATATGGCAATAGAAATGTTCTCAGTGTTTTTTCACTTTCTCCTCCAGAAACTCAATCAGTCATCACAGATCACCAGCCCTCTGCTAAGCCAGACAAATGGCTTCCATGCTTAGGCAGATGAGGAACCTTCTTGCATCACATCTCATCACCTGGTTCAAAAATAAGATAACATGAAGCCAGGGATACAGTCACATCTGATTTGTAACAGCCATCTTTTCTACCATGAATATTTTATAATTATTTAAGTATAACCAAAATGTGGACATATTGATGCACGTATGAAGCACAAAGCAACACTGAAACAAGACCAGTTGGCATCCTGTTGTTAAGATGCTGGCCTGAAATTTTGGTTTAAATCCACATTCTGAATTTTTAGCATGATCTCTGTGGGTAATTTAGAATCTCCATCCATTTGATTGTTACCTTCAAAGGTGAAATAAAAATATTCCTTTTGCATTCCATTTATTTTTAGACTTCCAACCCCTTGGGGAAAGTACCATCACTTTCTCCCTGTGAGATCTACACAGTATTCAGGAGCAAATTGAGTTCAGGTAGATGGTCATTTGGAAAGCAGCAAAGACCTTAGGTCCTAAACTGAGGCAGAATGTTGACTGCAGAGCACTCAGCAGAAACCAGCTGCCTGAGTTTCCACACTTGATTTTGGGCAAGGTCTCTAGTCAGCTCTGAGCAACACATCTCACTCTCTGCAGCACTCAGCTTTAAATGCACATATATGAGCAGCAGTCACAGTCTAATTGACGCTCTAGGCAGTAATGAAACACAAGGTCATAGCACAAGTTATACCTGAAGCAAGATGAATGTGGAAACACAAGATACAAATAGTGTAGCAACAGCATAAATTATCTAGCACGATTAATTCCACATTTATAGCCTGTCAGCATTCCACTGGTCACTTAACAAGAAAAGACAATTCAGAAATGCTCTTGGCATTCACACAGACATTTGTAGTTCGGGACATAATTTTTTACGAGAACTATGAAATAAAATTACTCTACAATGATACATCAGGGAAATATAATGAACAAATAGGATGGCAGGAGCAACAAGTTTTGACGAAATAAAAGATTTAAAAATCTTTTCATAGTCTGAGCACACATAAGGAAAACAGAACTTATCTAAGAAAGAAATTGGAGATTCAGGCCAAATCCTCTGTGGGCATAAATCAGTTGCACAGTTTTATATAAGGTGAAGAGCTGGCCCTGAAAGGACTTCACCCTGCTGCTACGTTATCAAAGAGCTTCTATTCCCCTCTCCTGCTCACCAGAGCTTGAAAGGAAGCATCCCATGAAGTACTTGCCAGAATCCACATGGTATATCTCATTGCATTTCCTCATCATATCCCCTCTGCCGATGACCTCTGGACCCTTCCTTTCAAATCCACTGTGTCCTGATACCCCCACTACACAAACATGGTTACCTATTTCCTACAGAAATAAACTTTGGCCAGTAACCATGGACATAGTTTATGCAGTCAGGAAAACACAAAAAACAACTGTCCATTGTGGGGAAAAAAAAAAAAAGAGAACACTCCTGTTCCCATTCAGTGACCCCATCCCCACTGACACCAAAGCGGTAATTTTTCTTATCTGAGGAAACGTGACCACATGGGAGAAGATTACTTGTTGGAATATTGCCGTCACATTGAGCAATGCCTTTCTTTTTCCTCTTCTGTAATCACGGTACTGAAAGATAGATCTGACAGGATTTTATTGACACAGACTTTTTATAGATCCAGTTAAAAGGTCCCCAGACACTCATTCAGCTTCCTGTACATATAGTACAAAAGCACTGCAAAATCATTGTTGGTGAAAATATATTTTGCTCTGAATAAGCAGGGTAGGAGAGAAGGGAAATCCAAAACACCATAGAAGACAGTGGTTTAATATGGCACACTACCTGTGTTAGTTTGCCATAACCAAAAGGAAATACTTTCTCTTATCACTAAGGGAATTGTAAGACATGGCCTCAATTCTCAGCCCTAATCTATCTGATCTTTGGCATATGTCTCCCTCACCTCATTTCCCTATTTTAACAATAAAGACTAGTTCATTCACTTCATTTATCTTGTCAAATTAGACATGTACACTAACCCTTTCACCCTATATAATATGGTTGGAGTAATGTATGAGAGCCCTAAGAACCCCATATCCAGCCACAAAACGAAGACTCCTGCAGTGAAACACAGAAGCCTCAAAGCTTCTTAAGGAAGAAACATACTATATCAAGTAAGCTCCAGAAATATATACGCTAATTATATCTTTATGTACTTTCAGAAACTTAACTGTACACTCCAGCCAACTGTCACAGTAATAGCATCAATACCAGTTGAAGTTGGAAAATAATTTGTTTTAGCCTTTTGGTTTCACATGTTTCTCCTCTTTTGAAGCTGAACTTTTTTATGCGTTAGAAAGAAAACAAAACACCAACACATCTTGCTAAAATGGGAGCAAATTCCCAGCAGCTTTTGTGCTATGGAACAGTGGAAAACAAATATACACATACTCTTCTCCCATTGTAATGAAATTCTAACCATACTTGTTTTGAATAGAGCAACAGCAAAAACAGCTGAAGTTTGAAATGTGACACTCAGCACACACATTGTCCTTAATAAGAAGTACATGGTGTGCTGTATTTGAGGAAGACACGTTTTTAGCTTTTTTTCTTTTTTTAAAGTACTAATTGGCTGAAAAAAAATCATTTCTCATTTTAAGAGAGTCTAATAAAGCTGTCCTTTTTTGACACTGTTACAGTTGCATCTGCCCGGTCTGACAAGCTAATGTGTTGCTGAAAAGAATTCTGTGCGGAGAAAAGTTCACACAGAGATAATGTTATATTTTCTGTTTCATAGAATGAGAGAAATCCCAGTAAAATCACCTAAAAGTAGTCATTGATCCATAACAGACCAAAGACTGGCTCTGAAGTTCTGACTTAACTCAGTCTAAATCTCTGATGTAGTCAGAACATCCAATCCTTCTGGAAAAGCGTGTCGTCACCTGTGTATTTCACTGTGCACTGAATTGCCTTTGCACCCAGCTGGAGGCCTTCCTTCCCCTCCCCCAGTCATGCAAGATTTGAAAATGTTGTTTCTGGATGTCCTGCTTGCTTTGTAAGTTCACGGCCCCTTTCCTACTGTTCTGTGAGGAGAAAGAAATTGTGATCTTTACTGTGTACTGTTGCTACCACCTTCAACTATCTACTGAGCGTGACTCTCCTGAAAAACAGACAACAGCTTCCACAGCAGTCTTCTGTTCTTTTCTATTCTTTGACCTACTTACGGCCACATTTATGCTTTCATCTGTGTGACCACAGCCTTAGTGTATTTTAGCTGGGCTGACTCCTGACCACACAGCCAGCAGTAGACCATGCTCCATGTAGAGTTGGGCTCCATGAGATCTGATCAGTCCTACTCAGAAATGGGGCCCATGAGAAACCTCTTTTCCGTTTCATCAAGGATTGGGATCAGAGCAGCACGGCTCTATATACCATTTATGTGATCTATATGTCATGCAGATCACCTAGGCCTTGAACCATTATCACACCAAACCACAAGTACAGGTTATGTGCAAGACAGCAAGCTAAAGCAATAGCATACCTCAAACTATTTTGAGCTTGGTCATGCATAGTCCAGGAACACGGTCATATAAATCTCTCAATTTATGCACACCTGCAGGAAGCAGGCTGGCATGGCAGATATCCAAAGACTGATAAAATTTTCAGACAAGAATAGGATAGAGGCCCAGGGCATGGAGGAGGCCACTGATCCTGATAAGCAGAACCTCTGTATCTCTAGAGAGATCAAGGGCAGCTCAGAAACAAAGGCAGACAAGAGCATTCATTACAATCTAGATGACTCAGAGCAAACTCTCTGGGCAGAAACAGGAAAGGGGAAGTATTTACAGGGATGTGAATGTTTATATCACTCTTATTTAATTCTGTGTTTAGTCATGGCAGTGACCTGCCCAGTCAGCTCCTCAAGTCTAGTGATACTCCATAAATAGTTGTGACCTACACCCCCTACCCCACAACCACTCTTAACAACACTTACTTAGCAAACTGTTTGCTCAATGCACCACCACAGAGAAGCCTCAGTAGCACATGGTCTTTCTCAGATCTTAGCTGGTTAGAAATTTTCAGCCTAGCAGATTCAAAAGATTACTAATACTTTATAACATTGCAACAAGCCAAAAAACAGGTTCTGAACCACAAAAACAGACACCTCATGCCCATTACCCTAACTTTCTGATTCAAATAGTGGTCTGTGACTGCCAACACAGGACACGTAAGTAAGATTCTGGCACTGAAGCAAGAAGTGCAATATCAGTTATCAGGGGTTGCAAGCTTTTCTCATCTGCAGAGAACGCAGCCATCATTTTCCATCTCCACAGGATTTCAGCAGAAACAAGCCTCTGTAGCCTCATGAAGAAGAGAGCTTCTCAGCCTTGATCAGAAAAACAATACACCAGATTTCATGTATGGCATAGAAGTGCTAACCTGAATATAAAGTGAAAATGCAGAGATAAATGCCCACTGTCTACCTCCTTTGCTTCTTCATGTCCTACTCTCAGCCACTGACAACTAGCTAATTGTAGCAACACTTCTAGCTACCTCTTGGTTACCTACAGAACTGTATCTAAGAAGGCAGCATTCGATGCTATGGTTTGGCTTACAACAAGGTCCTAGCACATCCTTTTAGCCCCCAGTCTGAGGCACTGTGAGTCTCTTGACAACAGTCCAAGTCTTGATTCTTATCCCAAAGTTATCCAAACAGTTTTTTTTTTGTTTTGTTTTTTGTTTTTTTTTTTTGTTTTTTTGTTTTTTTTTGTCACCTGGACATCTTCCCAAGTCTTAAAAATATTTGTGAGGGGAAATATGAGTAGCGGGTTGGGACTCCAATTTCTGAGCTATGCTAGGACAACTGCATTCTTCACCTGTTGAAACAAGTCAGAGAATCACAGAATGGTTGAGATTGGCAGGGACCTCTGGAAGTCACTTGGTTCTAGGGCTGCTTGCCCATGACTATGTCCAGATGGGCTTTGAAGATCCACAAAGAGAAGACTCCACAGCCTCTCTGGGCTCCCTGTTCCAGGGCACAGTTATACAGTAAAAAACGTTTCCCGGTGTTTAGAAAGAACATCTCGTGTTCCATCTTGTGTCCACTGCTTCTTGTCCTGGCACTAAGCACCACTGAAAAGAGCTGACTCTGTCCTCTGTGCACTCTGTCTTCAGGCATTTGCACACATTGCTGTGATTCCCTTCTGCAGGATGAGCAGTCTCAGCTCTCTCAGTTCTCCAGTCCTTTGATCATCTTGGAAGACCCTCACTGGACTCTTTCTAGTGTGTCCATGTCATTCTAAGGCATCCACCATGGCAAAGCCATTAGCTAGACTAAAGACTAAAAAGGCAGGAAATGGTGCCGGAGATGTTTGCAGGAGGTTTCCCAAGGGTGTGACGGAGAATGTCAAAATGGCAGCGTTTTGAGATCACATAGGTGATCTTTGACATTTGTCATTCATAGAATCATAGAATGGTTTGGTCTGGACATTCTCAATCTTCAGTCAAGATCGGACATTTTCTGCAACAAATGATTAAAATCCAGTATACAATGTCCAGTGCTGTAGGAAGTGTCACAACTACCAGTTGTGCCTACAAAATGCACATTCCACCATAAACCTACAGGTTGCATCTTCACCAAGGATACAGAGAAAAACAGTAGGCAAGGTCACAGAGGAGGAAGATGTATTCCACTAATTTCTATGCTCTGCACAAGGACAGCCTCTATGCATGTTTCTGTAACTACAAACAAGTTACTGAATCTTAGACATCATGCATTATATCCTATTTGCCATCACTGAATCATATAGGAGTAGAACTGCTTTGCAATGGCCCACAGACTGATGGAGGAATACACTCTGCTGTTAAAGAAAATCTCACTGGTCTACAACAGACAGAATGGAGATGTGTATAGTTTTAGTTCCCCTAGAACAGACGTGGAAAGCAAGTTAGGTCACCAGTGGCCTTCACGCATCACTGTTTTGGAGATACTCTGTGAAACTATCTTTTACAGCCATCCATACTTCTCAGCATGCTCCTGTCCTTGATATTATATCAGATCATGTCCGTAAATTGTTAGAAGTCAGGAATTGCTAGCTTTTGTTACTGAGTGACAACTCTACTGTCAAGGCCACAAGAAAAGTGCTTATCACCCCAGAAGATACAGAGTAAATTTAGTACAGATATCCATGTAGGGTATCACGAACATTTTTATCGTTCATTATAATTATTCCAGCTGTGAAACACAGAAGAAAACTTTACTATATTAATTTGTTTTATAACCTCACCATTCACCTGCACCCAACTTGACTAAATATTCAGAATATATTACTTCATGACCAATGCTTTTATCCAGCATTAGCAGAAAGCTGCATCTACTTCATCTTCTGCAGACCTGGACAAGACTAGCTTTGAAGGTATAGAAATTGGGTATAGAAACACATAAGTGTTATGGTAACAGTAGGAAGTATCCTATAATTCTCAGGCCTGCTCTTCTGATGATGGCTAATGTGTCTGTAACCAAGACTGAAAGCAGGGAAACCTCAACCTTAATGCACCATAAATCTGCAGAAGGCATTACTCTGTTCTCTTCCTGATTTTCTTCTCATGTTGACCTTGGAAACAAAAATTGGGCTGCAGAAGGAATCATACTAATCAATCAGAATCTCAAAATGCAGAGGAATATTTATTCCACAAGGCACTACTGAACTGTAGAGTCAGAGGTGTCTCAGTACCAAGCCTGTGCTGCAGTACCACGCCTCTTCAGGAGCTGAACCTTGCCTTTCACACCTAACACAGATTTCTCAGACCTACAGAATCACAACAGTTTTACAAACCATCATGACGTACTCTCTTATATTTAAAATATGCACATGTTTGTTATTGGAAAAGAGCATTTGGACAAGGTCACTTTGATAATTCTGAATGGAAAGTTCTTAGTGATATTGAAGACATATTAAACTCTGATTTTTTTCTTGTAATTTGTAGGGGATGAGGATGCTCATCACTTTGCAGATTTCCCCTTATTGTACAGACACGGCTGAAGAACAAATGTGTACTCACTAGATGATTGTAAAACTTCATTGTTCCTTACAGAGTTTTAGCATATTTTTCACAGAGGGAGATTGAGGGGAAGGCTGTTAGATTTTGGTTGGAAAACCATTTTACAGAACAATGCTAATCAAACTAATAATGACTATCCCATGGATAAGTGTGGCCAACATTGTTCTTTGAAAAGAAAAAAAAAATGTGCTAGTATTGTTCAGAGATACTAAAAGAGAGTTCTTTTGAGTACATTTGACAATGAAACGCATTGGCATCATTTTTATATGGAAGGTCTAATGCTTTGGATGTCTACCTGAACATCAGTGGTGCCTCTTCCCTGGAAACAAAATATCAGTGATGCTCCATTTTGCCAGCCTTTCTTACTTCTAGTCAAGTTTGATAGACTGTAGAACAACTTTTCAGTCCCAGATACAGGGTCAGAGCAACAGGTCAGCTCTAAGTATAATAACTATAAGCTCTAAGCATAATAAAGTAATAAGACATTTCTAAACATCCAAAAGATTTCATTTCACGATTAAGCTGCTATAAATGCTATTTAAACAAACTTATCCACCACTAATACCAATGTTGACATTACCCTAGATTTATAATGTATTTTCAAAGGTCATTAATATTGTCATCATCAAATATCCAGCATTTCTTCTTTGGAAAGAGAGGACTTTTCATATATTTGATCTGATAGTATAAAAAAGAAATATTTCCCCTTTTTTTCTGCAAAACTTTTGATTCTCTGTTCTAATTTAAGACAAAAATAAACTATACATATTCTGAAACCTCAACCATTGCACCAAGAAGGATCCCAGCTTCTGAAGCAATTCTCATCTAGTACAACAGACAATCTATTCTGAATGTATTTAAGGCAGATTTCTAAATGCACGCTAGCTTATACTACTACTAAGTTTGCAGATAACACCAAGTTGGCAGGAAGGGTCCATTTGCCTGGGGGTACCAAGGTCCTACAGAAGGATTCGGACAGTCTGGATCACTGGCTGAAACAAAAGTGATGGAGTTCAACAAGACCAAGTGTTGGGTCCTGCACTTTGCCCAAAACAACCCCAGACAACACTACAGGCTTGGGGCAGATTGGCTGGAAGATTGTGTGGAGGAAAAGGACGTGGGTGTGTTGGTCCAGTGATGAACTGAACATGAGCCAGCAGCATGCCCAGGTGGCCAAGAAGGCCAGTGGCATCCTGGTTCCTATCAGAAATATAGCAGTCTTATTAGCAGGAACAAGGAAGTGATTGTCTCCCTGTACTCAGCTCTGGTGAGGCCACATCTTGAGCACCATGTTGAGTTTTGGGTCCCTCACTGCAAGACAGTGAGGCCCTGGAACGTGTCCAGAGAAGGGCAATGAAGCCAATGAGGGGACTGGAGCACAAGTCTTACAAGGAATGGCTGAGGGAGCTGGGATTGCTTAGTCTGGAGAAGAGGAGGCTTAGGGGAGATCCTATTACCCTCTACATCTGCCTGAATTGAGGTTGTGGTGAGGTGGGGGTTCACCTATTCTCCTGGGTAACTAGTGAAAGGACAAGAGAGAATGGCCAAGTTGCCATGGTCAAATTGCACCAGGGGAAGTTCAGGTTGGATATTAGGAAAAACTAAGATAGACTAGTCAAGAACTGGAATGGACCCGAGGAGGTGGTGGAGTCACCATTCCTGCAGGTATTCTAGAAGCATGTAGATGTGGTACTAAGGAACAGGGTTTAAGGGGCACACTGTTGGCAAGTGGACAGTTGGACTAAATGATCTTAGAGGTCTTTTCCACGCTTAATGATTGTATGATTCACCCTGAATGCAGAACTCCTTATTGAAGGCAATATGACATTTCCACACCATTTCTCACTCCCTAATCTAATCTCTTCTTCTCTAAAAAAGTCCTGCAACAGATCAGAAAAGAAGCAAAGGCATGTCATTTTAACACTAGGCATCTACCATAAACCAGACGCATGGATGCGAGCTGATCTCTGAATGGGTGCACCCCAGACTAGTATATTGGCATAGTTTTGTGGATAGTGGCACAAGTATCCGTCTCCACACTGTTCTCTACCACATTTACTGCAAGTAATCTTACTACAATTTGAGAGAAATGCTAATAACATCTACAGAATATGACTGCAAATATCAAATTTTTAGTTGTTCTAAGTCATTCTAAGATGCCTTGAAGGAGGGATGTACAAGAAGGTCAGAAAAATCTAAATAGGACATTCTAACGTGACTTCATGCTTTAAGAAAAATAGAGTTAAAATTTGAAAATGTAGGTTCTTTCCACACATTACCAGGTTGCTTTAAAATCAAAATAAAAAAAATAATAAAAAAAAAATTCTTCTTCAAGCTCTTCATACTTTGATTAGATTAAACCAAAACATCATGGACATCCAAGAGTTGGGGACATCACTAAAGTAAGACTGGATTCATTTTGTGGAGTTTTCCTTGGAGCTTGGATGAAGTTGAAAATTGAAGGCTCAAGAACTGTGCTCTGGAAGAGAAAGGTCTGTGTGACTTAAAGCCTAATGTATTAGATGCACAATAAAGAGCTGTAACTGAGATGCCCACTTGACCACAGATCTTTGGCTCACTCAGTAGATACTGGAAAAGGTATTATGAAACATGCAGACTCTTGCAAAAATTCTATTTTGGAAGGCAAATACCTCAAACTTGACAAAAGTTTAGAAAAATAACTAGACCAGTACAAAAAGGATGTTTATCGTATTGTATTTCCTTTTTAAACATAAGCCTACTTTCTTTTATTAAAATAACAGTATGTATGTACTTTATCTAGATTAAGTTATCATTCCATCTACAAACAAGTACTGTACATCCCACCCATCCCATTTTGAAAATACTCCAAGTAAAAGAAAATACACTCAGTAAAGGAACATCTCTGCCTTATTACTTGATTTTTCTGAAAAGCACCTTTTGTGCAGATCACGTGTTCTGCTATAACACCCTTGGGAGCAGTCAAAAATTGCAGAGTATCTCCGATGCTTGCCCAGGTCCTGGCACACCAAGCATATTCATGAGATTTAATAAGTTCAAAAGGACATATTACAGCCATTTCTGAAATTGTGTTTGGTGGCTCACTTTCAGCAAGCAGACACGTCAGGTTTTGTGAGTAGACAGCACGTGATATGAGCCAAGGTTCATGAAGAAGTAGAGGATGGTCACCCACTTAGCCATTCATTCATACTGCTAACCTTACTCTGTTGAGATGAGTGTCACCAGGCAAAGGAACTGAACAACATAAGGCTACTTCAGCTAAGGCAAGAAGATACCACAAAACCTGAATTTAACATATGCAGGTTGTATCTAATGAGTACTCTCTGTTATACATTATACCAAACTGGATTTTTTATTCAGAAGTCACATGAACATAGCTCTAACTTGTATTAACTGGGAAGAGTTCACATGTCAGTCAAAGGAACGCCACTGAGGAAAAGGAGTTACATCAGTTCAGTTGTGGCGTGGAGGAGATACTGACAACAAAGGATCAAGACTTTTTAAATCAGTCCACCCCCCAGAAAAACTCACACTTAATAGCCAAAGGTATAGCACATTAAAAATAGTTTTTGAAATGACAAAAAATGCTGTACTTTATTTTGAGGCAACCAAGACCTCCCTTTTCTCCTTTACCATGTGTAAGTCATTGCTAGAAGAGTCTCTTTGTTCAAGCTAATAAGGAAAGGGAGGTGCCTGGTCCCTAAACGTGAGTTCTCATTAATATTACTGATAGACTATTCTTTAAAGAGATCCATCTGTTTCTTATTTGGTACATTCAGAATAGTAGCTTGTTACATTTTTACAAGAATCTGCATGATCCAAGAAAAGCACAACCTCCTGTAATGAAAGAAAAAGACCAAATACTTATTAAATAATCCCATCCATGCCACACAACTTAAATATCCATCTCCAAAATGGTTTCATTTCTTTGCATGGGGGGGAAAGGGAATGGGAGGCTACTTATTCCCCTTTAATTTTCCCAAATATATATAAAAGTAATATATCCTAGTTCCAGAATAAATTTTCTTTGCTGCTCTTCAAAGGTGTGTTACAAGCAACAAGTACCTTCAGTTAAACTGCTAAGCTGGCCCTGCAAGAATTTAAGCTGAAGGCAGGAGCTAAGGTATAATGTAGTTAGGTCAATATCAACCTATGACAGGTAGCTTTATAAATAATCCAAACAGGACAACCTCATCCAGACAGATTGGATGAGGTTGCTATAGGCAGGGACACCTCCCAAAGAAGCATTATTCTACTTTTTGTAGAGAAGTACCTATTTATACAGTCATGAGGAAGGACATTAAAACTGATGTCAGAAACTGCTGAAATATTCCTGAATCTGCAGATTTTCCAAACTTACAATTAGTAAAACCAAATTATCATCAGGATTCAGAAACAAGAATTGCCATTTAAACAAATGATTTTAGTAGCAGGACCATTGGATGGTTTAGGTTGGATGTTAGGGGGAAGTTCTTTACTAGGAGAGTGGTGAGGTCCTGGAACAGGCTGCCCAGGGAGGTTGTGGATGCCCTGTCCCTCGAGGTGTTCCAGGCCAGGTTGGATGGGGCCCTGGGCAACCTGATCTAGTAAATGTGGAAGTTTGGTAGCCCTGCGAGGCAGGGGGGTTGGAACTTCATGATCCTTGACGTCCCTTCCAACCTGGGTCATTCTGTGATTCTGTGTGACCGCAAGTTGATGTGCTTCCTTCTCAGGTTCAAAATGAATAATGCAGTTAGTCACTTTCACAATACACATGAGGTGCGCAGAAACTAAACCTCTTCTGCATTCAGCTGCAACCTGTTTGTACCTAAGAGAAAACTACTCCCCATCATAAGTCACCATCCTGCCTCCAATTCCAAGAGTAAAAGGTAGCACCACAAGTCCCTGTTGCTCCCTACTGCATTGCCAAAAATCTCCTTTCCGTTGATCCTTTATGATTCACTCTCAAATCCATTGATCCTTTATGATGCACTGGTGCTATGTCAGTCCAAAAATAACAGTGGTGCTTTGCATCAAATTTAGGTTTTGGAACAATACAAAATGAACCAGACAGCAGAAGAGTGTAACTGACTAATACAGACAGTGAGGAATGAAACCCAGAGCGCACCATTACATGCAGACATTTAATTCTCATAATATGTAGGCCGCTCTGAAAATAATGCCTCCCATTTATTTCCACAGAAACTATGACCAATACAAAGAGCTTAATAGCACTATTTGATTGAGCAAACACAGTCAACAGAATCACCACCATTAGCTATGTATTTGCATCAGAGATGAGCAAGAGTCTGAATGCTGTGCTCATAAAAATCTGCACCAGTGAAAGTGACCAACTGTCACTATTGCCACTGCTAAAATGCACCAACCACCACCTTGCTGTCCTCACATCCATTGTTTGGTCTCCATAAATACTCAGCAAGAGTTATGAATGTCAGCAGGTGCCATTTATTCCACATGGAGGAATTCAGTGACGCACCTTTGCTTCATATTGCACTTCCATGTCAGATGTCATTATGGCAGACTGCCCCTCTGCTGCCCTCTGTCACGTGGCAACAAAGTGCAATGGAACGTTGGTGGGAAGGTTCAGCCTCTACTGCTGTACCACCAACATCTGCCTCTGACATTGTGGGCCAGTATAATCAAACAAGAGACATTACTTTCAGAATAGCACTAATACATCTGGCTAACTGGATATCCCACTAGCTGCAATTTGTGGGCTGCCATTTTGCATTACGAGTGGCTGCTAATGAGGTCTTGACACAGGAAATAAAAGAGGTTTCCTATGCTGGAAGGATAAAGAGAAGCTTCTTTCAGAACTTTCATTTAAAAAAAAAGACATATTGCGAAGCACCGTCTGTCTGTGAGACTACAGAGAAGAGCTGACACTTTGCTGAGGCTGCTGCTAATTCCTCCTGTTTACAAGAGTGCTACTGGTAATATGTGGTATATATATAGACACGCTGAAATGGAGAGTATCTACTTCCCCTCTGCTCCTCTGTCTAGCAATGAACTTGTCTTGATCCCAGAGACAGAGTTGATCACTTTCCAGATAGATAGACTTCAGACTATTATTTGCTATGGTTTCAAAACTTTGCATTTCAAAAGAAGAAAGCTACAGAGTTACCTATTCATATATGCATATACTTAAGTGTATCATTAATACAATCTGAGCTTCAGATTGGAGTGTTCTGTGAGTACTGTGCTGGAACAGGCAACCCAGGGGAGTGGTGGAGTCACTGCTCCTGGAGGTGTTCAAGAAATGTAGGGACATGGTACTTAGGCACAGGGTTTAGTGGGCAACACTGGTGGTAGGTGGATGGTTGGATTGGATGATCATAGAGGTTTTCTCCAACCTCAATGATTTTATGATTTTAAGTCCCAGTAAAATCAGGCACCTTCCCACAACCTTCACTGTTTGTGATGGGAGAGTTGTGATATAAGCTATTATATAAAGGCAACATCTGTATTAGGAGATCTCAGCTATTTCCCAGCTAAGCATGAAATGAGGATTATTTTCAGGACAGAAAGGCTATGAACCTGCATTTCATTTTAAAAAGCTGATGACTGAAAATTTCCCTTTTGATTCACCTGCATTTTTGTGATACAACACATCACAGTGTCATTCAACTCAGGGAACATACCACAGTGAAGGTCAGGTAATAGGCAGATCCCAACATTTGTTTTCATCAGGAGTGTTGCTCTTTCTTTCTGAAGAACAGCATCTCTACCATGAGGAGACCTTTCCTTCTGGAAGCCAATATTGCCGCACAAATACTATCAGAAATATGACTATCTGCTATATCTGGACACAACAACTTCTTCAGAAAATTTAGGTGGCAGGGGCTTACCACATAACTCTACATCAGGCTCCCTAGGGTCTGTTAAGATTGGCACCCACCAGCCAGGGGCCATCCCATGTCCAATCACCCCAACCAGAAGCACAAAACTAGGTCAGGCCCAGCCCCATGCACCTCCCCATGAAGGGAAGCCAGGACTTGGCCTGGCTCAGTGGGTCCCATGGCTGAGCAGAGCTGTGGGGACCTGAAGCCTGACACTGCTGCAGCTTCAGTGGGGTAGTGGCTGACAGGACATGGGCTTAGGTGGGACCCTGAGCCTAGGCCAAGTGCAGGAGCCCTGAGTGGTCAGGCAGGGACATGAGGGTCTGTCGATTCTGCCATGGTCTTGACACACTTAAGCTGTACAATGCCTGTAGAAATGTAGTAGATTATGCAACTTTTCTGAATAATAATAATAAAAAAACTACTACCAAACTATGGGATTATGAGCTTTAAAGCTGTTGTAATTGTCAGTACTCTGTTTATATATAAGCTAACATTTTCTTTCTGAATTGGTAGACCTTGTACAATAATGCTCAGCTGGAACGGTGAAAGGAAGAAACTGCTAAAACAGGCTTTCTTGGTTTTAGTAAGGAAAAAAATCTTGCTTATTTGTTAACTTCCTTATTTAACCTTACTCAGTACTTATGAATCAACCTCGCTTTTCAGAGCTCTGAATAACTTGATTTGTAATTCTTTTCTCACATAGGAACTTTCACTAGAATAAACTGGCAGTATTTGTGCAGAACTTACCCAAACCTTGGTGCTCCTGTTTAGGTATTGAGGTCTCCTCAGTCACCAGCTGCAAGGTAGCTTGTGCATTAGTTTCTTCGCAGCAGAACAGGTTATCCATTCAGACAGATCACAAAAAGCACTTGTCTCCAGCAGACTGTAACCATGTACAAGTATTGCCATTTAAAAAATAAAAATCCAGCATCCTTTACCAGTTACAAAAGTCAACCAGACATTTTAAAGAAGGTTAATTAATAATCCTTTCTTGAAGGCATCAGATTTTGTCCCATCAACACAACCAGTTCATCAGTGACAGTGAATTATTCTCTCAGACAGATGTAAAGAAAAGGGGCTCACTGAGCTAATAAAATTAGTTTCTAACCTACTCCTGTCTACTTGTTTATAAACTGTGAACGAATAACTGGAATAAATGGAACAGCATGTAAAGTATAGAAAAACAAAACGCAGAACAATTACAATCTAAAGCACTTGTAGAGGAATGACAGAAACATTGGGGTTGGAAGTGACCTCTGGATATCATCTACTCCAACCCCCTGCTAAAGCAGATTCCCTACAGTAGGTTGCACAAGCAAGCATCCAGGCAGGTTTTGAATACCTCCAGGAAAGGAGACTCTGTAACCACACTGGGCAGCTTGTTCCAGTGCTGTTACCCTCAAAGTAAAGAAGTTTTTCCTCACATCTGTATGGAAATCCCTATATTCCACTTTTTGCCTGCTACCCCTTGTCCTGTCACTGTACACCACAGAAAAGATCCTGGTCCCATCCATTTGACTCCAGCACTTTACATATTTATAAACAGTGATGTGGTCACCCTCTCAGCCTTCTCCAGGCTGAACAGACCTAGGTCTCAGTCTTTTATCATACAGGAAAGAAGAATTCTGATTAAGACTGTCACAATATTCTCACCAACATCTTATTGCACAAGTGGATAAAGAATATTGCCTCAAATCCCTGTTTCACCACAATGCATCAATAAATGGGATTAAGGTGACCATATCTTGAAGTTTATGAAAAGTACTGGGAGCCTGGGTTAACACCTGGGACTGAAAATAAGGCGTTCAGAAGGGAAGGAAGAGAGATGAACTCAACTGAAAATTCATAAAAACTGAAATTATTCCCAGAAGAACTTCTTGTCCTCAAAAAAGTTTGGGGAAAAAAAAAGGTTTTAAAATTCTAGAACTGTGCCATTTCAACATTTTAAATTAAAAAAAAATAAAAGAGAAAAAAGAAAAGCCTTGGGTTCTTGGTTAAAAGCATCTTCTGTTGGAATTCAATTTAGTTCATATTAAATGGTTAAAAAGAAGAAGATTATGATGAAATATGTTTGCTTGTTTCTTAAGCCATCCACATGTTCACTGAGCTCCATGACAGTCCTAAAATTTCGAGATCAACAGAACCTTTGTGGGATGAGAAAACTGTTCTCTGTATATCCACACAACAAAGGGAACATAATTAGCAGATCAAGCTTATCCTAGTTTCCTTGCTATGTGACTCAAAAATAACTTTTGAGAACCACCTTGCTGAATGGAACATAGTCCAGACCTCCAAATGTTCAAATGTAGAAATGTTTCCTTATTCTCCATGGTGTATATTTTAAAAGAGATCTACTCAGATTGTCTTTAAGGGACTAAAACAGAGTTCCCTCAAACAAGTCAAACTAACGTTGCTCTTTTAGACTCAAGAAATTAATGTATTAAATATATGCACCTATATTTTGATATGGCCTTTGTATGGCAAATAAATTAGTCATTGTTGATGCTAAGCCTGTTACAATAAACCAGATAAAAAAATGTAAAGGATAATATATTTGAAAAGCTTAAGAGAAGTCAGAGGTAACACCCCTTTTATAGCATCCAGCTTTTCCAAACATCTTTTCTCCAGAGTACGAAACATGGTAGCAAGAAAAAGCTGAATTTATTTGAATATGCACAAGTCATAACTTTAGGAAACTCAATAAAAGAGTGCTTGATAAAGCAAGCTAATTCCTGCATTTGACAAGTGATCAGATTTCTGCCGGGCTTTCATACTGTGATCAGCTCCTAGTATTTGAGAGGCAGCTGGCTAAAGCATGTCTTGAAGACAGCACTCCAACTGAGGAACAGTGGAGGTAGTTATAAAGGCACAATGTGCACATATAGAAGTAGGGAGCCAGAACAACAGTTAGACTGATAGAAACAAAAGTAACTAACCATTAACTACAATCTAAAATCCAAGAATCTACATCTGGTATTACGCATATCCATTTTAGACACTAAATCATCAGTTTCCCCTGTCACAGTTTGAAAAGCTACATCATTATGTTTTTTCTAGCATCAGTTCGGACAATCCAGATGTCTCAGCTGTACTGCCAAACCCATCCTTCTGGGTGAAAGTCATACTGTCAGAAGAGTGATTTCCTCTTATGACTAATGAGATAGTTTAACCATTCTGAATGACTACCTTTTGTGACTGTTGTGATTTCTGATAATAAGACATGCTATACATGCACTTAGAGTCTTTTATAGTGTAGGCTACAGTTTTGGGGGTTGTTTGGGTTTGTTTTTTTTGGTGGTGGCAGCGGTTTTCTTTGTTGTTGTTTATTTTAAATCAGACAAAGTTAAAGATGGATTTGTAAGGATAGTGTTTGAGAATCAGCATGAAATGGCACAGTCTTCCTTCAAAACATGTAATCAATTAATTTATTCATCTTTCTAAAACAGAAGAACCATTTCTTTTCACATCCAACTGTTCAGTCAGTTATACATCCCGTTCCCAAATTTCCAAATATCCCACTGTATTTAAGTTTTGATGGTGACAAATGCCAAAAGTTGTTGGAAATACGGAAAACAATGATTTAGCTGTCCTCAACTGGAAGACTGGTTATGGCAAAGGGTTCTCTTTTAAGCAGTGGCTCAGGTCACCGTACAAGAAGAAAATTAGTTTAGCTTAGAAATAGTCTGCGTTAATGAGCAATATCTTATAATTTCCTCTGTGGATATTTTTTTTATTTCACTAAGTGAATCTAACACATTTTAATGAGAGAAATGCATCACACAGGAAAGCAGTACACATGCTTACTTGTTCATGCACTCATTCATGAACTGAAGTACAATGAGCTCTTTTGGAGAGAAGAAGGGTCTCTTTAGTCCACAAAAAGGGATTTCTAATACTGTAAAATTACAAAGTGCCCCCTTTATGCTAGCTACACAACCTTGTAGTGACAGTACTACATAGCAACAGTACTGTAGCCTGTAATTTTTCAGAGTTCTTTAGAATAATCTACCCCAAATCAGGAGATGGATTCAGATTATTGCTACGGTCATCACTACTTCTAAGGAATTCTTTGTAATGGTATTTGTGAAATTATAGATCTATAGCTCTTAAGGCTAGAAAGGACCACATAGAACATCTCATGTTTCCTGCTCTTTAGTACAACCATATAATTTCACCCAGCTGTGTCTCCATTGTTTGCTAAAGCATACTATTCACTCTCAGTTTGAAGACTTCAAGAAATGGTAAGCTAACTGTCCCTCTTAATAATTTGTTCCAGTGACTGATAACTTCATTGTTAGCAACTGAGAAGTATAAGACTAATCTAGGTGGCAACCTAAACGTACTAGGAATATCTCTACCTGTTTAAATGATGGCATTCTGGGTAATTAATATCCTTCTAATCAGGTTTATTCATCATAAAAGAATAAGGCCTTAAGAATTATTTTTTTTTTTTTAAGTAACTAGGACTTTTGTGAACTTTTTGCATTTGTTTCTCATCATTTTAGTTTCTAGAAGCTTATAAAATTTGGAGGCAAATTCCCATTCTGGTTTCCATCTTCACAGGCCACAATGCTTTTAAACAATGACTGATACTTTCTTCTGTAGCTTTCCGTGATTTCCATGCAGCCTTTTTTCTTGATAGAATGGAAGCCCTCTTCTCACAGTGAAATTATTCCCAGATGGACTCATGGCTGAAAAATCATGAGAACTCCTGCACACACACAAAAAAAGAATAAAAAATGAGAGCACTTTTTGGGATACCACAAAACACATTTCCAGATAAAATAATAATTTGCATTTTTGCAGACTTTTACATCTTCAAAGCATTGGACATGCATTCATCATCAGAAAAGATTATTGTTACTAAATGTCATAAATGTTATTTTTCTAAATGTCTGCTTCACCATCACTGTCAGATTTAGCTGCTGCAATTCAAGGGGTGATAAAACTATTATGTATTACTGGAAGACTTAGGCTCTGTAGTGTACTCAACCTTGGCAAGTACACTGCCAACCCAATTTTTGGAAATCTCACTCCCTGTAACAACATTAGGATATGGAAGGAGTGTGTCGCGCAAAGACTGACTGCTATCATATATTAAGACCAGGTGGACTTAATGGGTGGGCTACAACCCTCTTATCTCCCCTCCCCCTGTAAATCTGTATTCACTTTGAAGCTTTACCCTTACATGTTCTGAGTCCTTTATTAGAAACTGAGGCTCAGCAGCACTGAGGATTAGACTCTATTGTCTCACTCACGGCCAGGCCTGTCTGAAGGCACTATATTTCTGCAAGAGGTGCTTAGTGATGGCAGAAGTCCTGTTGAACTGTAATTCTCAGAATGTCTCCAAACACTGAAACAGCGCACAGAAACTCCTAGACAAACCTGGCAGCTGAGATGGCCACACAGCACACTGCAGCATTATCCAGAGGTGCTGTAAGGGTCCCCAGAGTGTCTCAGCCTTGTTTTTATGGTACTGCACCCAACTGTGTCAGCCCTAGCTCAAATTCATCCTGACGCATCTCTTCTAACACAGCATCCTTCTCACCATGTCAGCAGCACCATCCAAGCAGGAACAGACAGCCAGGAACTGTCCACTGCAGTGCATTGTTACCAGCGTAATCACTTCAGAAACGAATGCACAAAAATGCCAAAAAGAAAGCAAGAAAGTACTCACAAGCTTATATTTATCATCTGTCACACTCGCAGCGGGAAGCCCGAATTTGACTGATTTGATCAAGCATCTTCTACCTAATTCCTAACTTTATGCCAAAGAACATCATGGCAGTGCAGAAGTAGCTGATAAATCAAAAGCAGAAATTTAGGAATTAAAGCTCAGTTCAGGCCTTTTATCTTTATTACCCTTCTTTATGTGCATATGGTAGGTGTTCAACACTTTCCAAGTCTGTATGATATTCCTTCGTGCTTCAGGAGCTTTAGGGCTGTAGTCGTCTATAAAAAGGCAACCTAACAGTTTCATGTGGCTGAGACTTGAATGTGTTATTTGTTACCAGCTGGTTCATGGTTAGATTGAGCCCAAGTCTTGGCTTTAAGTGATCAGACTTACTTTAAACCATTTGCTCATGGGGTGAATTCACATATAGAGAGAATTCTGGTGCAATATTTTATTTCTGACTTATGGCACATGACTTTTTTCTAAACCAATATTAAAACCAGAAACCATAACATGCCAAATGCAGACTGCATTTTTTGGAAAGTTGATACCAAACGTAACAGTAAATGAACCCTTTTGAAAGGTTAAAGTTGCTTTCATAAAAAACATTTTCTACCAGGAAATAGAAGTGAAATGTTGAACTAAGCATTTAACTTGAAAGAACTGTGCATGGATTCCAATGGTTGCATTGTCCTTTAAAATTAGAAAAGCAAAAGGTTTTTTTATGAGAATAAACAGCTCTAGTTTCATAAAAAGGGTATTATGGTGATGAGGCAAATGAATCCCAGTATTCTGGATGCTTCTTTTAACCTTCCATCAGCCCCTCCTCATGCATTAAGCATTCTAGGATGAGGTTTCACAGTATGGCTGAATTCAGCCAGCAGCCCTGCTGCCTTCACTTTTCCCCACATCCTCCCTTTTCTGGCATGCAAGCCTATTGCCTCCAGTCCATCCTCTCTGACTTTCATGTGGCCCTTCAGTGAGCCTGGTTGGATTACTAAACCAACAGAACACCATCCATTTTTTACTTATGCTGAGTTAGCTTTCTGCAAGCTGGTAAAGTGAACAAGTCGTAGGGGTGATACAGATACCAGAGCTGCTGCAAAAGTAGTAATGGCTGAGAGCAGCCTTCTTAAGTGTGCTCCATTCACTTTGGGAAGCCTCAAACCCTTAAAGCACCCATTCTAAATAACATGACTGCCTCTTTCAAATACATTTACAGGGCCCACTGGTTGACTGTGGACCTGTTGCACTAGCTTCTACAAAAAGCTAATGGAAGAAAGTAAAAAGATCAAATAGAATTACCACTTACGGAAACAAAGACAAAGGGCTGACAGATGCACCATAGTGTGGTCGTGCATTCCCAGGAGTGGACACCCCTGGATGAAGGGCAGAGATCCGTGTACCTTCATCTTAAGTAATCAAAGAATACTGTTTCTGAATACAGTTTTCTACTTCGGGGGGAAAAAAGAGAAAGCCAATTTTACAGTTTCCTTGGCTCTCAATTTTGATTCCTTCATCATTCGGGGAGGGGGGGGAAGCCATTAGTGAACTTGGCACACTGTTCTACTGCTGATTTGCCAGATTCCTGTGTCCTCGAGTGTGACACAGTGTTATTATTTGGTGTCCTGTGTTTAAAATCTGAAGTGATTTAACCTGGCTCTCTGCCATCCCACTTGCTGACATGTTGACACCATGTAAATAATGCACAGCTCTGTGGCCACACTACTTTCATGCCACATGCTGAGAGAAACAGACAACACCTGCTATTATTATTAGCCACATCTTAGATACCTTGGGAATGTGCGAAAGGGACATCAAAATCACTTCAAACATGTTGTGGTCTACAGCTCCAAACTTGTTCACTAGGACTGAAAAGGAACCCATGCATCTACTGTGATTAAAAGCAGAGATTGCTGATTTGCATCTCACACTCTTTAAAAAAGTTAACGATTCTGAGACTGTTGATAAATGTCTTTTGACCGCAGCAACAATTTCAACCAGCTAGATATTTCTCTGTACGCCATAGAAAAGGGGACCATTTTAGAAGAAAGTTTACAGAGCAACAAAAACTCAGTTCCAGGCAGCAAAATTCTAGCTGTGTAATTAATTTCAGACACTGCTTCCCCTGCTAACATTAGCCTGTCTACTTCTGCTCTTCTGATCTTGGCAAAATATAAACCTACATATGACATCAAGGCAGGCTCATGAAAACAAAATGAAATTGTGGTTTTCACTGAGGATCGCTGCAAAGCAAAAGTTGACAGATATGTCACCTGTATCTTATAGGATCATCCAAATGTCATGCACTCTCAATCAAATTGAGAACAAGCCACAGTATATGTCACTTGTCACAGGACATATAACAAGGCTGAAAATTGATGTATTGGATAAATGTTCCCCAAATATTGCTGCATATACCTTCTTTTCACATACTTGTGACTGCCAAACTAAGGAAGTGGCCAGTTATACTTCACCTTTCCATGGTGTACAGCAATGGAAAATTTGCTTATCTTCATCATATCACCACCCCTATGCTTTCAGAACAAGGCCACAATATGAATTCTTCCTGTGAAAACACACAAGAGTAAAGTAACTGTGAAGTCAGAAGAGAGAGCAAAATACAACAAACTTGAGAAGTCAAAAGTAAGTATTTATAGCTCAGACGCCTACTTTGTTGTGGAGAATTCACCTCAGTCTTCACTCTGAGGCCAGCAATAGGGAATTACACCAGTGTAGGTACACAGCTCCATACTGATTTCAGATTCTCAAAGCCATAAATAATAGAATTTCTGGCCCCAAACCTCACAACTGTGCAACTAGATCACCATTTCTTAGAGAAAATCAGATATACTGCTCAAAATGCTTTGCCCAAGTGAATTCCTTTGGAAACTCTGGAAACATGCAAACATAAAAAAGAAAGGGAGGGACTCTTTTTCAACTCCTATGAGACAGTCAGAGCACACAAATTTAGTTTATTTCTCCTCAAGGATGAATACATTGGACAATATTCTGTACTTGTCCGCATTGTTCAAAAGGATCAGCATCTTGAGTGTCCCAGACCGAGACCAATCCTTTCTGTTTTATCCATTAAGAAAACCAGGAATCTTGTGGTCTCTTTTCAAAAGAATGTCTTTGTCCAGAATCTTGCCTCAGAGATTTTATTTGCAATATGTTATTTAGAAAAGAAAAGAGAGCTGGAATGACTTCCTAATTTTTTTTACTAAATCTGTTCTCAATCTACTTTATTTCAGGCATTGTTACAGACAGTTCCTTACACGATATTCTACTCTGAAGCCCTGTAATTACATGCAAGCTGGTCAAACTTTCGCTTGACTGGAAAAGAGTTGTAGTAACTCCATTAAATTGAAAGGAAAACTTTGGGGAAAAGAATAGGTTGGTTGAGAGGATAACTCATTTTGAGAAGTTGTTTCTGTTCTTACAGTTGCCCTGGGTAATGTAGTTGCTCCTCATACAGAAGTGAGAAAAAGTGTCTTGTGGTGTTTTATACAGTTTTTGTTTTGCCTGGGGTTTGAATTTCACAAGGCTAACTAGATTGCCCTTGTCTAGGAAACCCTGGGGGTAATGCCAGATGGTGTCTACATCCAAACTAGAAAGAGCGAAAACTGGACAAGGGTGGTGGCTGAAAACCAGGGAATAAAAAACACTGCACTGGAATAGTGGGTAAAATATAAAAAGTTAAGAAGTTATGAAGTGGCACAACAAGGGTAATGAAGTGTGCTCACCACAGGCAAAGTCTTCTGAGAAAACCATCAGCTTCAGAAAACTCTCCCAAAATCTTGTTGAGAGGCATATACATGTGTATGCAAGAAAACAGGTCAATGCTAGACCAGCAGCAAGTAAAAATAGCACAACGTGCACATTCTTACTGTGAGCTGGCTCAGCAGCCCTGCCTGAATGGTAGACTATAAAAGCTCCCATTATGCGGTAGCCAATTGGACTGTTTTCTCCACCAAAATGTCCTATTCAAGTGACTTTAAATGTCCAAGTAGGCCTCGTATTTTGCAAAGCTCAATGATGCGTATCAACACAGAAAACAAAATCTGGGTAAACGTGAGCTACTGACTACAGCAGTGAGAGTCCTTGGGAAGAAACACTCTGCTCTTCCTGTCATTGTGGTTTCCTTTGTTGGTGGTAGAGGGGGAAGGAACGAGGGAAATACAGCCTCTGCCACATTCAAAATTTCTTGCATTTTATCTGACACCCTTATTTACAACTTTGAGCACATGTGGTTTCACCAACAGGAGGAAGACGGAGGCTGTGAGCAGCACATGTATGTGACTCGTTTCATGCTGAGGCTGTGAAGACTGCTGGGATCCAAGCTGGGTAGGAAGCAGAAGGGAGAGCTGGAGCTCACCAGTGGTGACACAAAGCGCTGATGGCACAGCGGAGGAAGTGGGGCAAGGGGGCAAAGAGCAAACACGGGCAGGAGTCTGAATAGAGGGCAGTTGACTTTCATTTTCCTGCCTGAGTTACTTAGAGAACAATCTAAAACAGTACACAAAATAGTGGGGGAGGGAGCTTTATACACATAACTATTACAGGCCCGTCCTTGCAACATTTTGGATATTTCCAGTGGTAAGCCACTACTATTAACATCTTCGTTTCCACATTTAAAGGCACACATTGTTCTACATGGAAGTGTAATCTTGGCTTGATTGTTTACAGTTCCAGTGTTATACCCCCTCTTATCTGTTCACTTTGGCTAATGTGGCTTGATGATTTCATTCTGTGTTTTCCCTTTTCAGCTGTATACATCAGATAGCAGATATTCATACTTCCCTGTGTGACATGTCTTCATAACACAGTGACAATGTGGCAGGCTTACTTTTGCAAAGAGTCTTGATCTATTCTGGCATTTCTTAGAAGCTAGCACTAATATTTACAAGGAAATGCAAGGTACAGACAGTACTGTGGTTACAGTGTTTAAATTCTGTATGTCACATTTCTACAGAAAATTGGTACTCAATCTGAACATCAATTTGTTATTTAAAAGCTAATTCTCTGTTTGAAACAGACTCTTTAAAACTGTTATCTGCTCCATCTCTGTACTAGCCTGTTATCTCTGACATGACTCCTGCACTGGAAGACATTGCTGTGAAAGGAGACTATGCTTGCAGGAGCGTACTTGAAAAATACCTGAAAGCAAATAAACTGTAATCTGTCTTCATTCACAGTATGTGCTGTGTTAAACAATGAGGAAATAAGAGATTTATTAAGGTTGTATTGAAAAGTGGTGAATCAGTTTCATCAAAAATGTCTTGAGGATTCTAGGCTGTAATTTTAAAGGTGCTTGATGCTCCAGACAAATGCCTACTTAGCTTCTGTAAAGATCTTAGGTACGTGAACTCCACCTAACTGCAGCCTCAGGTGAGCACCTTCAAACTCTCCAAAATTGCAGTAGGCAATTGCTTGTGCATTAAAGGGATAGACAACCCTAAAAACTTGGACCCCAGCTCTTGATGAGAGGTGTTAGCCCCTCAGCTCACTTTGGTATTGAACACTGTACTGCTGCCTACATGGCCACTAGGAGTAGGTCACCACCCATTTCAACAATAACTCAGTAGTAATGAATGATGACTATCTCTCTTGGCCTCTATTTGAACTTGTGACACAGGCTAAACACCTAACCATACCATTATAACCATCCTAGCCCTCCAGTCTTACTATCCTACATACCTCTAACAAATAAATATCCTTCTGACAGTTTTTCCTCAGGCTTGGTATGAGTGATTTGACAATGTCCAGAAAATTCCTATGGAAAGACATTGTGAAACAATTTTTCATTCTAAGACCTATTTTTTATTATATGTGTGTATATATACACATAAAATGTAACAACAGTCTAAGCTAGGATCAATGTGTCTGGAAACCACAGCAAAGCCTATACAATCCTGATGTAAAAAATAAAAAAAAGCTACTAAGTTCTGCTTAAAAAAAAAAAAAAAAAAAAAAAAAAAAAAGGAAGAAAAGAAGAAGAGGAATTTGTGCTTTTAAGATTTAAACAGTGAAAGATTTAGCAAGCTGAAATGCCTTCCTTTTCCATTCCAACTAAATCATACACTATTTGGGGTAGAAATTTGGCAGGGCACTCTGTTGGATTATCCCTGCATTGTGTTTGGACTGATTTCTTTATTCCATTTTGAAAGATGGATGTCTAGCCTAGCCCTGAATATCTTCAGTGCTGCTGATTCCAAAGCTTCAGTTGGCAGCTGCTTTCCTTGGCTAGTAGTTCCCTGATATATAATCCTAATTTTCCTCTCACAATGCTTAGGGCCACTTTTTTGTTCTTTGTTGTTAACTAATGAGTATAATCAAACGTTGCCTCTTTTTAGTTTCCTTTCTATTGTGGACAAAGAGAGGTGTCACTTTAAATTTCCTGGAATTAACATGATTAATTCTCTTGACATCATACTGTAGGTCTTACTTCGTAAGCTTGCTCTCAATGTTCTGACACTGCTCAAGATTTAAGATGTAATAGCTTTTTAAACAACATATCTAAAACTAGTTTACAGTATATTTCAGCTGATGACCATAAGTGACCATAAGTAACTGACATTTTCTCTGCCTATTATATTTATTTCCAAGGACTATGTTGTATAAAATGTTAGACTAGGTGATTCTGTAGACTCATCAAGAAAACATAAGAGCTCCTAGAGCTGAAAAATTTCAATGCTGCGAAAATAAAAATGCTCATAATTGAGTCAACAGTCAGACTAAATCTCATGATTCTCAAGAAATGAAACAGTAGGTCCGTAGGTCTTAATGCCATTGAATTCAGAGGATAGTCTGTCTGTAAGCACTACAAGGCAGTTAAGTAAGGCCAGGGAAGGAGAGATTTATTTTAGAGGGAATAAAGACAATGTGAGAAAAGGAGCAGTGGTCTATGAATTAGCATGATGAAAAACATGAAAAGAAGGCATTTTGGGAAGCTAAAGAAGGGTCTGGAAACTGGCTGAAGAATTCTGGGGACAAGTTTTACATTGCAAAGCTACAGAAGATTATGTTAGCCTTGCCATGCAAAGCAGTGTCACTCAGCAGCTATCCATGGCTGAGGATCCCGGGAGGAAGGAGGTGTCCTAAATGCAGAGAAAGGTGCAACAAGTTATGTCCTGTCTTTCTTCTGAACATTTGTTACCTGGTATCAGTTTTTTTTCACCAGTGTGAGCAGTTTTGTGCGTTCTTTCCCAAGGCACTCAGGCACGTTCCTAGATGCAACACAGGATCCTGTACATCTTTTCTGCATAAATCCTACTGTCATCATTAGAACACCTTAGTCTTTCAGTGGAGAAAGCCCTGGGTTAAAATTTCATAAAATCACCATTAAATCAAAAAAGAAGTAAGCACCTTACCAATCCAGCAATTTCACTGGTCTCCTATTTATGTCTTTGAGCAGATGGCTAGAAGTACCCTAGTTGGTCATCGCAGCTCCAGGAATCAGACAACAGGATGCACAAACATACAAAGAAAGGTGAATCACGATGGTATGACTCTGAGAGTCTTCTGTTAACAGGATGATCACTTGCTGTATTTGCTCAAGCTTCTCAACACATCTCATCCACATCAGACATGCTCACATGACTAATGAGAGCCTTTTCACAGTGTCTCCCATGCAGATGTTAATCTCATTTGCCAAATAATTCTCACACTACGAACCTGGCATGTGTGTTTCTAGTTACCATGTGATCATTTACATTTTGTCAGTAGTTACACAGTACCAAATGTGCCATTGCCATCAAAATAGTTTTGACTATTGGTCTAGCTCAGTTCCAACCATGAGAAGTAATTCTGTCAATTCAAATTATTTTTAAAAACTGCTTTATCTGGGTATTCACTGCTTACGGTGACAATCAAATATGTTGTTTTACAGTAAGAATGTTCTGGACACTGAGTGGATAACTGCCAATAGGCTCAGAGCTAACCTCATTTGCCAGGTAGCTTTTAGCCACTGCACATTGCTGTGAACCTCTTAATCCCTGCATATGCATCTGGACCGGTGTGTTCAAGTGACACTTATTTCTGCATCACACTGTCCCCTATCATCAAGCTGTGCATTACCGAGTTCTTTTCACTACACCGCTGTCATTTTTAGTACACTGAAAATGTGGTTCCTTTTTTAAATAAAGGAAGTCTGAGTAATTCTGTGAAGTCAGGAAAATAGAACTCTACACATTTATTCCACATTTATTCCAACAATTTAAATCGTTTTGTCTTTCACAGCTCTGACATCCTAAGTAACTTTACTGAACTCACAGCCAAGCTCCTAATTCACTACTGAGTGATACTACTTATTTAGAAATGTTTGTACACTCTAAAAACTATTTGGTGGCATTGCTTCCAGGTTGAAGAGCCATTAGACTTGGTTTGACAAGAAGTAAAGTTCTGCCTTACTGGAATTGCCATCTTTACAGTTACACTCACATCTTCTACTGGTTTGCTGTAGTGTGCCACATACCTAATTCATTATCAGATTCTGCAGCGGCATTCTTTGATGGAGGTAGACAGGCCTGCTGTCTGATGGCACCATTCACACTGATGTACAGTATAGAGGAATGCCACTTTAAAATAATTACTGCATAAAATGTTTGCAAGAGCATTAGGACAGCAAGCAAAGTAGCAAGATACCTCATGCCCTTGGGCCGAAGAGCACTTTCTCCTACTTCTGTATCACGTTTAAGAAGGATCAAGTCCTGATTTGAAAGAAGCATAAGGAAGACAGAAAACTTGTTAATGTGAACGCATACTTGAAGCCACTAACTCAAGTGAAAGCAATTGCTGACAACAATGCTTTAAATTACCAAGCTCTTTATAGCTGGGATTTTAACAGGACTTGGTCTAAACCTAACTCTGAACCATTTAAGTCTATGGTAAAACTACAGACAACTGCAGAGGGAGGCTGAAGTCTCACCAAAAAAAATTTAAAGGATTTTTGAGCTTTCACCTTGCTGCTTTAGAGTATTTTGCAAACATATACACCTCAGAGGTTTTATAAAGCTGGTAAGTAAGCTAAAACATACAGGAAATAAATTTGTTCTACACCACAGAAGAAATCTGTGTTAGAGATATAACCTGTACTCACAGAACTGTTGCTACCCTGCTCTTTTCTGTGATACAGGAGTCTTCTCATTGACCTTTCAAACCCACAGGTCAGAAATGACAGTATCAGTGAGTTAAGGCTGGTCAAGTCCCTACCAAAGAAAAGTTACCATGATTATACTTTTGGCGCTGCAGCATTCATTTCCTTAATACCAAATAGAAGATAACACTTTAAAACATTCATTAAGCCTTACTCAGGCTGAGTTTAAGTTCTCAGTGTACTTCAAGTACAGACCCAGGAGATGTTAAAAAAAAAAAAAAAAAAAAAAAAAAAACCCACTAATGTTTTATCAGCTGATCTTCAGCATGTGATCTCTGATAATGTCAGCTCTTTGAGAAAAAAAATGAAGACTCTGCAGTAAAAAAAATAATTAAAAAAAGAAAAATGAACAAAACCCAGAAATCAGACAGTGACAAAATGGTGTTGAGGCAGACTTTAGGAAATATATTTTCTTTTCCAGTGTTACATTCCGAGATATTTTTAAAGCACAGTTATTGAAAGCAGATTCCTATACAATTCTTAATCAGTTACAGTAGCCACTGGAGTTGGTGGTTCCTAACATGTGGCAAATATACAATATTTCTAATTCAAGCCATGTCATGCTGGTATTTTACCAGCATTCCTCATGCTATTGTTACACTCCCACTGGTTTCACAGCATTTGATTCTTTCTGAATGTAAGACCATAGCATGTCCCCTTCTGACATTAACAGCAAGCTGTACAGTTGTAATAATCATGGTTCCTTCCATCTCAATATCTCAAAATTTCACCTTTACCTCTCAATTTTGTAGACGGAGAAACTCTCACGAGACGATTCTCTGGGTTCATCCAGCAGTAATTTCATTGTAGGGTCTGTAATGGAAAATCAGCAAAAAAGCTGAATGGCTTAAACTTCATAGAGCCTCTCTGGCTTCATAAACAAAAGTCTTGTCCCCTGCAGTGGCAAGGGAGAGGGACGCTCCACTGGTCACCATGGTCTTTTCACTGTCCCTTGACACTGTGGTCCAGGAGAGGATGGGGTACACTGAGGCACAACCTGACATGAGTGTTCCCACATGCAAGCTGTGACGCACAGCATGGCACCGCTTGCAGGTCTTTGCCCTGGGATTGGCATCAGATTAAGACACGAGGAATCCATATGCATTGGGATGGGGCTATAAGCCTTTTATAAACAAGATATAAAAACTATTACTCATGATTACTTTGTGAAATTCACCATATGTTCAAAACACTAAAATAAGTCACATTAATAAAATCTACCCAATTTCACAAGCAACTTGTAACCAACATATAATATTTAGAAGCCATTAAATACTTCATTTACCAATGGAGTAACCAGAAAATTATGTGGAAAAAAATAAAAAATAAAAGCTGAAAGAAGAGACTTTAACTATTTGTTGAACAGCAAGATATAGAGAGAGAGATCACGAAAAGTGTGTTGCAACGCTATATCAAAGCATTTGAGGGAATTTGTTCCAAGTTCAAAGCAAGGGAGAGTTAGACGTGAAAGTTCAAAGCGAGTCTCTGTCATCAATGTACAGGAAGCTAAAAATTCTAAAGAGCTGCTGATCACAACCCTGGATGGCCTTCCTGTTCTGCATCAGTAGCACTAAGGGTACAAACTAGGAAATCATAAAAATTACACATTTTCCTAAAAACTCAGTTTGGAAACAAGAAAGCATAATTATTAAATTGGACAGAAAAAAAATAGTGATGAGTGAAAGACATGAAATCTGGAAAAGCTGCTAACTATGCTTCAAAGTTCACCTACTATTTTTATATACATACAAAATGAATTCATATGGATTTTTAAAATTAATTTCAAGTTAATCTAAATCTGTGTTTTCAATATTTCTTTTCCTTACATCTCCCGAAATTAGAAAGTTCAAACCACCACCTCACCAACAGTAGGGAAAGGTTCATTCCAGGACTCACTAGGTTGGTTATCTGCATGCTGTGTAAAATGCAGTACAACATAGGGTTGACTTATCACTTATCTAATGCAAATGCTACAGGCAAGCTAAACTCTTTGAAATAATCTTCCTACCTTACAACGCTTACTAATGAACTGCAAATGCAGATTTCACTTATCTTAATCTAAAATAGAGTTCCTGGAGAGCAAGATAAGTATCTGGACTAAAAAAAAAAAAAAAAAAAAAAAGTCTTTAAAAATCAAAATGCTAGATTAAAAATTTGACATTTGATTAAGATGATCTGATATTTGTGAAATCTCACCACCATAGTCACAAATACGCAATTAGGAGAATTTGGCTACTCTCTTCTTAGTGTATTATCAAGGAAATTTACAGAAATGAAACAATCCCTAAACTAATGCTGCCCGCTGCCTTTCCCAGCTCAGTGCATTTGGTTTCTTGCAAGGACACCAGCAGTATATTTAGCACCAGGGTGGCAATAGGGGAGGTTGGACTGAAAGAGTCACATTACATATTGCAGGTCTCGTGTTCCCACTCTTGTGCTGTTTCTGGATTTATGACCTGCTCATTTTGTGGTTTCTTTTGAAGCAATTTGACAGACAACTGCTTCTCTGCCTAAGACTCAGTAACAGCTTTAATGTGACACACTAGATGTGCAGGCAAGGAAGGAGTGAAAGATTTCCCCAGAAAGTGATGCTACTTTTCCAAAAGAAAGCGGTAGAAGTTTTTTGGTGGTTTTTTCTTTTTCTCTTTTTAAGTCAAAACAGACAGATGAAGCAGCAAATGAAAGGGGAATTAACTGCATGTACAATAAGTGCAATCACTGATGCTGCATATACTCAACCCAGTTGTAACCTCGTTCTGTAGGAGAACAGGTGAAGACTTAAAAACAAAGTTACAGAGATATCGCTGAAATACTAAAAGCTGGGATATTGCTGCTGACCGCAGAGACCAAATTATAATTAAGTACACATCTTTCTGGGAAGCGTGCCAAGGAAATGCAGTGAAAGGCAATCATCATTGTTGCTTTGACTATGCTAGGGAAAAATGGAGATCTAGTTGCTGTAACTCTCACCAGCAGAGCAGTTGCTCTCGGAGCACAAAGTAAATCAATGCTGATAGGACAAATCAGGAAATCAGCTCAGAGAAGGAGTCCAAAGCACAAAACTGGGAGTGCTTCAGTACTGCTGGCTTAACCAGCTCAGCACTGGGGCAACTACACCACTGCTGGCTGTTGGCGTCGCACAGTGGTTTGTTGTTTGGGGGTTCTTTGTTTTTATTACACCAAAACAGTTTCCCATACCAAATACAGAAAAGCTGGTGACAAACAGTTCAGATATAGATTTACAGCAGGACAAAGCAGAGATACTGCACAAGAAAGGTCCGAGCATGGCCTTTGATAAGGAGCTACCGAGGAAGAACCGAAAAGAATGAAGTATAGCAGTAATAGCAAAACTAAATCAAGAATATTTATATAGAGCTGAATTCCTTCAGCAGGAAATGGAGAGGGAAAGGTAGTAACACTGGCTACAGTTTACCCTGTAACAAGAAAAAGATTAAAGGGGATTGCAATGTACAACGCTCCATACTAGACTCAAAATTAAGATCTGTTGTATTACAGGACACAAATTGAAGGGAAGGATAAATGGTAAAAGCTAACAGAAACAGCATCAGGAGGCAACAACCTACATTATTTTACTATTTCTTTGACACCTGATCCAACAAGAAACAGACTGTTTTGACTTCTTAGTTAGGTCAAAAAATCTTCAGAAGTTCTCTACTAGCCTTTTCAGTTAACCAGGTACTAATCCTTTCATACTTGATATCAGAGCAGACGTGATTGCCATCTGCAGCCTCAGTGTGGTCACAGTGTTGATGTACTTCTGCCACTGTAACTGTAAACAAGTGGTGTTTTGCAGCACCAACTTCTACTTGTAACCTGGATAGAAACTTATCAAATGCTTTACTGCTTGTCTTGTTTTGTTCAGGATCCATTAGCTCCAGTTCTTGTTTCTACCAGATGGCTTGCCACAGGATCTCTCCTCTATAATTCTCACTATCATTTAAACATGCAAAGTTATAGTTTACCAAACACCATACATTCAACTCCTCTCCATACGTTACTTAAGAATAGCTCTCTGTCTAGGGCTAGATCAGAGACTTTACATTCTTCTCTCTCTGCAAGTCTCTTCTGGTGTGAGAAAATCCTGGGAGTTCCATCCTGTACAGTTTCCTGAAATCCTCAGTAAGCAGAGACCATACATACCACACTTACCATGTTTTAGCCTCTCATAGGGCATCAAGGCTGTGCCCAACCATGGCACAATCCTAAAAATTTAACAGAGAACAAAACAATGCAGATGCAAAGGCCCAGTTGCAGCCATCATGTTTATGGGTGGGTAGGTTTCTCTTACTTGGGGGCTGATGAGTTTGACCCTACAGGTCTCCTCTAGGGAGATTTCCTTTTCTTGTTCCAGCCTCTGCCAGAATATCAGTGGCAGCACTTCACAAGAGTCTGTAATCCAAAGAAAGAAGTGTACTAGGCGCACAGCAGAAGCCAAACTCATTCATCAGTCCAAAGTCTCCTTTTACCTCAAGTAATGTTTGATAATGAAGAGAAGTTTGAGACCTGGAATTTACTTAAGAAGATAAACCAATATTTCTATATGGTCTCTATAAGCTTATAAACCAGGAACGACATTTGAGGGTTTAACAGCACAAAAGCCAGCATCACCAACCTTTCCCTCTCAATGACCTGTATTAACACTGAGTCCCAAATCTCCTACAAAAACAATACCATGGTGAAAAAGTAATCAGTCCTGGTCTTAACGAACATTTGTCTGTGTGGTATTATCAGAGAGTTGGAAAGTCTGAACAATTTTTGCAAAAATAAAGTAGGCATTAAAACCTTTCTGAAGCACATGGAGTACACAAGGAACATGTGCTTTGCTACTCCCTAGCACTAACCTTTCCCATGAGCCCTTGGTTGATCTGACCAGGCAGAAGGCTGCAGGACTGAAGCAGAAATGGATTAAGATATGCATGGACGTGCACACGTGTTTATGTATACACAGACACTTCTAAGTAGGCTCAAAGGAAAGAAAGGATGCAGAGAAGACTCTGAAAGATCTTTTATGCAGGGCATAAAGGAAGTCAGGGACAACAGCTCTGGATAAACCAATCTGAGATTAAGAAAAAAAAAAAAAAGGAAATTATCCTTTTTGATGAAGTGTTTTAGAATCCGTACAGATGCATTGTGAAGGAACAGGAACTTGAAAATAAAAACACTCTGATGTGGTGTTTACCCCAAAACAACACAAGCTAAAAATAAATACACATCCACAGAGCTTAGGCTACTCTGGTGCAGCTTGAATCACTACAGTGTACCACAAGAATTTCTGGGACTTGCTCAAAATCAGTCCCTTGAGATTATTAGGGTTTGTTGTAATCAGCTACTGGACATTTGTGTCTCTTCAGTAGTTGTGTATACTGGGATTTGAAGGCAACATCTGTGGGCAACAAAGCTGAGCATTAGGAACCAGTCATTTAAGAAAAATTACTGCCCTGAGCCAGGATCCATATCACACACATTCTTTGTCAGGTTCTTCTCTTCTGCTTATTAAGGCTATTTGCATGGATTGCTACTGTCCCAAAGTCACACAAACTGAAGTCCTCTTGTTCTTACTCATTTGGGCTACTTTCTTCCAGTCCACTACAGCTGTCAGTCAGGGTGTGATCTCTTTGAGATCAACAAATGAGCCAGATGCATAGTTCAATGACCAGACACTTCAAGTCATAACAAGCTAGTGGAGCGAGCTAATTTTGCTTGCAAAAGAATTAGCCTTTATTAGCCACTAATACCACTTTTTGCCCTGCATAGCCCTTTAACCAGCTGCAGTTTCATTGACATCACATTTTGGAAAGGTTACGAATGGCATGTCTGGATTGGGAAAGCTCAGAGGGATTTCTAGAGCAGCTACAGTGCAGCAGAGGAATAGTGAAACTTAAATAATCACACTGTAGACGTTCATATGATATGAATCTTGTAACCCAGAGCACAAATTATGTAAGACACTTTTGTGTCTAATTTCTATTGTATGTTACATAGGTAAGTATATAGATGTGCAATATACAGCATGCATATTAATACAGGACATAGAACATGAACAGAATAGCACAAATGCACCAATACATGCCATATATATAGTCACGTATGTGTGTGATCATGTTCAGTCATGGTTTTGGAATCAGTAACAGAATCATTACGTTGTGTTTTTCTGTCTTTTCTGTTTCTGTAGAACTCAGGAGAGTCAATAGCTGCACTCATAGACCCTAATTTTAGATATATTTTACATGAATCACTATGATTCATAAAACCCCACTAAACCCAATGTAATTACAGTTTCTCTTGCGATAGGGTCAGACTGAGCTGCAACCTTAAAATTTTGTGATACTGCTGTAGATTGGAAATCAAAATTAATCTGCTGATCTAAAAAAACTAGACCAAAAAAAAAAAAAAAATCAAATCTCTATTAATCAACTATGGCACAACCAGCTAAATACAGACAATCTTGATTTCATTCCAAAGGATTCAAAGTCCAAGTCAGGAAAAAGTTATTTCCTATTCTGAAGAATATCTAAAGAAACAAAAGCCTGAGGAAGCTGTACAGGTTGCATGTGCTGAGAAGAAGAGAAAAAGTTATCATCTGAAGAAAATAGTAGCATATTAAACATCTTGCAACTTTTCATTAATCATAGCCTGGCTTCACAGAAGGAGAAGGGCAATTATCACAGGATGTCTGGTAAGGTATTTAGGTGGATAATCCAAACCAGTTGTATTTTTTAGTAACTGTAATGACAAAAAAGATACATGAAGGCAACTAATGCCTAAAATGGAGTAAAAATGCCAGTAAAGGAAAGGAAGAGAGATAAATTCAATTTCAGAGCTGCCTCAGAAAAGGGACCTCTGCATGCTTGGAACATGCCTCAACCACTGGAAGTAGCAGATTTGCTGTTTCAAGAAGCATGGCATCACTACACCTCTCCCATAGAAGCAAGAGAATTCCCAACAGTTGGGCCACAATTTCAGCCCCCATTCATATTTTTCTCCCTTAAGATAGTCTAATAAATAAGGAGGAAGTCCTGAAGGGAAACATTTCTTCTGAGATATAACAGCAATGGGTGCTCAAAGTCCGAACAGAGCAAAAAGAACAAAGAAGTTTGAATATTTCCTCCATTGTAAGTGACATTTTCTGTGAATCAGATGCATGACTAGTGGCATTTCTAATATAAATTTTAAATCATCTAGAAATCTAGAAGATCTTCCTTAGGACCAAACTGGAAGTTCTGATGGACACATCCGACTATGAAGTACCTGAAACACAGAATTAAACAATGATTTAGCTTTAGTGAGTGGGAAGTAAGAAAGTAAGGGAGCCCTTTCTTTCCAAGAGCACATCTGAGCAGAAGGAGCCAATATTACCACAATTAAGGCTGCACCAACAGAAAAAATAAATACATAATGGACAGGATGAGGAGCGGGATTCTCCCTCTTTCTGTTACATGCCAGTTCGGCTTAGATAAGAAAACCATGGGTATACATCTTATTGTGGGTTGCAACAAAGAACATTTGTCCTTGCCTTTCCTTCTGATCATTTTCTACAAAGTCCGTTACAATGGATTATTAACCTGGAAATTATTAATGGTTGCAGTTGCAATCATTCCCTTTATGTAACTAGAATTTATGAGTTCCTACAGAGTATGTAAAAGGGTAACCCCTTAAACATTTCCCCTGCATAGCGCAGGAAAAGTTAAGAATACAGGAGACAAAATCCCACTAGCTAACAGTTTGCACTGCCCAAAGTAGATCTGAACAACAGAGCAACCTGCCTGTCCTCACACTTTGCATTCAAATCCTGTTTACCAGTGTTGCCCAGAGAGGGCAATAATGATGGAGAAAACAGTCAAGAACAGGAAAAGCTGCAAGGAAATACTTACCTCATTAATTAAAGGGTGTGTGTGGAAAAGGAAAACATCCTCCTTAAGAAAATAAAAACAGCAAACAAACAAACCCACCTGATAAGATGGTTAAAACTGAGGTGAAGGCAAACATGCTTTTTATCAGCACAATCCCTACAGCAGAGCCACACAAATATGCCTACAGCAAAGACTGACCCTGAGAGTACATGCTATCACAGTCAAAATAAGTGTCATCTGCATGCTGTGATGCTGCCAGGGATACTGACAGCCTCAGCAAGTTTCTGGATTTGATGCATCAGGCATTGAGTTGCCATCGACCCACATGGAAAGGACAAACCTGAAAGGAGGGATTATGACTGGCGCAGGCAACCTGGATTAAATCTGAATGATGTTTAAAAGAAAAAGAAAGAAAAAAAGAAATGAGGCTCTGATTTTTGTTTCCATTTCCTCTCCCCTTTCCAGCAGAGTTCTTGTTACTAAATAGAGGAGAACAATGTCAGATCTCACACAGAGCTGGTGCGGCACAAGAAGGGGAGTCAGCACTAAAGCAATTTTTTTTTAAATGAAATCAAAACTTCCCCAGCATTGAAGTACTTCTGTGGGTCCCAAGACTTACCCAGATTCTCATATTTGTTGCAGTTACCTAAGGACTTCTTTTAAGGGACAGTCTGGATCTGTCATAAACCACTGGTTACTGCTGAACACTGGACACAGCTACGTTGGGAGATGGAGTGACAGGGAGGGATCCCCTGTTATATAGAATTACAGAATCAGTAAGACTGGAAAAGGCCTCTAAAATCATCTAGTCCAATCATTAAACCATTCCCACTAAACCACGTCCCTCAGTACGACACCTATGTAGTTCTTGAACACTTCCAGGGGCAGTGACTCCACCACATCCCTGGCCAGCCTGTTCCAATACCTTACCACTCCTTGGAGAACAAATGTTTCTCAATACCCAGCCTGAACCTTCCCGTGTGAAACTTGAGGCCATTCCCTCTCATCCTGTCGCTGTTACATAGGAGAGACCTCACTACAACCTCTTTTCAGGCAGTTGTAGAGACTCGTCTGAGCCTCCTCTCCTCCAGACTGAACAATCACAGTTTCCTCAGTTTCTTCTCATAAGACTTGTGCTCCAGACCTTTATCTCCCATGCAGTCACCCCCTGGACTCACAACACATAGAGTTGTGCTTAAATTGGGGTGTGGAGTGCAGGAATTAGAGTTGCTTGAAATCTGCCACAGAAACAACCCCCTGCCATCTCCCAGCATAACAGGTATTCATCCCCAGTGTGTTTAGGGGACAGATCAGATTATAAAATACTGAAGCCTGGAGATTACATCACGTCCATACTGAATTATCATGGTGCTCCTGTGATGCTGGCTCTGCCATGAACTGTTCAGTAAGGGTGTTTTGGCAATGGTTTTATGTTACAAGGCTTCCTTTTATATTGCCTGCTGCCTGTTTCAGGCCCTATCCTCCTGCTCCTTGCAACTATTAATAAGTATCCCTTCCTCCAGCTGTGAGATCAGGCTTTGCAGACTGTTTGTTAGCTATTTTTGCACTTCTAACAATTAAGCCTTCACAGCTTAGACTTCATTATTTTCTTCCCTTGAATCCAACGTGCATTTTTAAAGGAGTTATGTCAGCTGACCTCTAGTCCTAAAAATAGGCATTCAAAAATCTAGAACCTATAGGCGTGCTTCCAGGATCTTTTTGTTGTTGTTGTTAAATTCAGCACCAGTATTTCTTTCAGATGAACTTCATTCTGCAACACAGTCTTGCTCTGTATCAGCAAACAGGAATGTGAGGGGAAAGGTGAGACTAGGACAAATACCCTAGCAACACCTGTGCTCATGGCACCATTTAAAAGCCTGTCCTTTTGCCTTGGTCAGCTCCAGAAGACGGAATGCACTGGTTATATACTTATGATAGTACAGGTTGTGTATCTGTTGCTTCGATCCCCCATTGGGTACAGTAAGCCCTGATCTTGCCACCATCTTAAGACCACAATGAAAACTCAGCTAAAGTCCTGGAGGAGTGGGAAGGTAACAGCAGAAGCACAGAGCTGGGGCTGCCAGCTCTGCAGCAGGGTACGTGTTCTGAGCTCCAGTACCGCTGTGCCCAAATCTGCTGGTCTCAGTTCAGCAAGCCAGGGGTCAGACACTGAAACTCTGGAAAGGGAACAAGGATTTTGACTACATGCTTTTTTACTTTCATTTTTTCTTCCTATATTGACGGATCACGGAGAACAAAGATGACTTAGATTTGTGTTCTGCCCTTCTTTAAAGCCTTCTCTAAAATTTGTCAGTTTGGGACCTTTAAAAAATAGAGGCACACAGAATAAACAATCACTGAAAATCTTGGCCTATATCCCAGGAGGGACTGAATCTAGTCACGTACGCAACCACCTCCAAACTACACAAAAACGAAGCATTAAAATAGTAAAACCACGACACAATATGGAAACAAAAAACTTGGTGTGTTGCAGCAGCTAAGATCATGTAGCTCTCACTTATCTACTTCAATCATCATTGTTCATTACTCGGTTTGTTAGCCCCTGCCATGAACCAGAACTTGCGATTTGAACACTAAACCAAAACAGTTCCACTGAGATCAAAATTCATACAGTCACAGCCAATACCCTGTTACGCTTTACCTGTGCTATTTCCTCATCCTTACTGGGTGCCCAAAGCATGATGTCCCAGATTTCTTTTCCTTACTATTGCTGCTTGTCTTCCTTGGGTGACTCCATGTTTCAGTGGAGTTGTTACCTGTGCAGTTCTGTTGTCATTTTTGTTTTAACAAGAACGTTAAACTGGACACAAAAAGGATGCACTTGATTGGTATTCTCTACTTAAGTGTACTCATTCAGAAAATCAAAAAGCATGGCCAGAAGTAAAAGGTAATGTCAGTTCTTGAACAACAAAACCACTGAAATAAAAAGTCTTATAAGCCACCTCTGGTCCACAGTCCACAATCTAAATCTATTTTCACTGTCTATGATGGAAAAAGAAAGGAGAGAAAGAAGGAAAATAATAGTAATAATAATCCTTGTGCACCACTGTCATAATAAGAACTTCAAAAAAATGATGAGAATTTAATCCTATGTAATACTTGGGTATTCAACAACTTCTTTCATAAACTGGAAATAATAAATGAATACCTTTCAAGTTCCTTTTGGAAGAACTTCTAATAAACAAACAAATCTTAGAGAGTATTTTGGGAAGAAAATTCATTGTTTTTACTATCAATTTTTAAAAATGGTTTCAGTTTGCTTTGCTTCCTTCTTTTCCTATTGCAGGCCATTTCACATGAGAGTTACACAAGGGACTGGCTTATATCTTTCATCCTTTTCTAGGGTTCAGTGATAGCCACAACACACCAAGCTGCTCAAAGAGAGCTAGGATTCCGCTGCTAAGTGGCAATTACCAGTCAGTGAGCTAGCTCAGACCAGCAAAGAGATTAGCAGTAGCAGAAACTTCAAGTGGAAATTGACTAAGGAAATACACCACAAACTGGAAATGCAGAATTGACTCAAAAAAACCAAACAATCGCAAAAATGGAAGAATTTAAGGAAGAAGAAGGAACAAAAAACCCCCACAATATTAAAAAAATTAAAAGACAGATTGAGCTTCTGGACACACAGGTATAACAACACTGCTGCAATGCAGGGGAATAGGCCGATTAGTGTACAGAACCGGACAGCATGTCTCCTAACTTCCCCAAGCTCTGCCAATATAGCTTTACAGAAGTGATTTCTGATTGCATTTGAAAGGTATAATAGATATCTATCTACTCTCTTCAACAAGATGTGTAACTCCTGTCTAGATAACACCTGAGTGATCCTCTTTGGAGAAATGACCAAGAGAATTGGAAAGTGGAAATTTATAACAAATGTGTATTTGATCCCATTTTTCTGTGCTGTTTGTCTGAATAGCACACCTTTCCTCCTGTAACTGTATGGAGTGGCTCTTGCTACACACTGTAGCTGTTCCATCACATTGGACTAGGTTTTCTCCAGCATGTTTTAATGTTATCTTGGTTGTGAAGCAATGTTTTCAGATAGAAAGACAAAACAAACTCGTGAGAGAAGCTTTCAAAATAAATACTCCTCCTGTGTTTTGTCACTGTTTTCTCCACACAGACCAGATTACTGCATGATCTCACTTAGCACAGGAGCTGAAGAACTGGACCTTAGAGGAGCCAGCTGACACCATGGAAATGCTCACGGTTCTCTGGAAGAATCTGCAGGATGGTCAGCTAAAACAATAGCTGGATGAGAATGCCAGTAGGAGCTGGGCAGGAAACAAGCTAGGTGTGCTCTGGTCTCACATCCTGTGCTAAAGAAATGTAAGTGGGCAGGCACAGACCAGTATTAGGAGCATCCTTTCCTCCAACACCACCCAAATGATCATCATTACAACAGCAGAAAAGCCCTTGCTTTCATTCAACACTGCTCCATGGCATTTGCAGACTGCACACTCCTCTACTACAAATAGCAGAAAAAGCAGATTTTTTGTTCAACTTGTGTGTGGCACATGTACCAGGAAAACTTGTTCTCTTATGTACTTCCTCATCCTAATAACCAGAAATCTTCCATCTGCCTGTACAAGAGGCAGGGAGTTCCATGAGCCCAACCACAGATGACATGCTTAACTGCACAACACGGTTGAAATCTGGGAGGCCATTTGGAAGAGCCCACAGTGTCCCTTCTGAAGCACAAGCTGTATCGTCCACAGGCAAAAGGCAGGCAGGGTTCTCAGTGCCAGGGTACAACAGGAGCCTGCATGCAGAACAGCCCTTATCTCTGGCAAGCTCTGGGACTTGCAGAGTTAGAGCAATAAAGCCCAAAATATAACTATGCAGAAGGAGCAACAAACTTTCCACCCTGATGAAGGCACAATGAGGAAAATCTTTCCGACAGATTCACAGCTGGTTTCAATCTACAGCCTGAGCATATCTAATGGGCTGCCTTTATCAAAGAAACTCTCATAGGGTTCTGGCTGCTACCGAGGGCAATTTGCCACTGTGCAGACCCTGCAACAAGAGTCAAAGAGGACAGAGTGTACTCCCAACATGAACTGAGGCATACAGTAATAGAGACCATCTGCACCAAATCCCAGCGCTGCTTGCACCTTTATTCATCCATCTCAGCTCCTAAGATCTTACTGAAGTTAATGTAACTGTCCTGTTAACATAACAGGAAAACATTGAACGTATATTTCAAAAACCTTATTTTTTGCACTTGCTCTCTGCCCATGTGAACACAGAAAGTATTACCTGGTCTCAACAGCTCCTGATTGAAACCCTAGTTTTTTACTAGGAGAGGTTAAGTGAAGCTACCACATTCAGTGAGCCCAGGAACTTTACCTTTTCTTATAGTAGATACCACTGACAGAAACTAAGTTCAAAACCCCTCACTCATTTCAGAAAATGGTCATGTTAGGGACTTTTTGAGAAGCTATTGTGTGCGTGTCATGTAGTAAGTAAAAAGTACTTCAAATATACATGGCTTTATTTTCCCCACCCCCAGTGGTTTACAGATTTGTCCTGAGACAATAGAAGTTTAGAGGGAAGGGGGAGATGTCTGTGATTAAGAAGGCTTTCAGCTCTTCTTCCTACAGATACCCTGTGGATATTGCTGTGTTCTCCAGAATCTAAGCTTCCACTTGAAAAACAATGAAGTTTCTAGCCCATCTGGGTTTGCGGAAGCAGAATGTAAACAGATGTACTGTTGTCTTATTTTAGAAGCCATAGCAAGCCAGACTGAAACAATAGCACTAAGAAACGTCAACTGCTCCCATTCATCTCAGTGGGGTGGGGTGTTAACTTTGAAGCCTAATTGTGACCACTTTAAAGCCGACCTTTTAACCAGTTCGCTGCTGCCACCACACCAGAAACTCAAAGTAATGAACTTACCAGCCTCTGCATTCGTATGCATTACCGCCAGATCTCCCACTCACTTGAAAAGAACTTGAAAAGGCTTTACAATCGAGCTAGCCTGAATATTCTTGCACTTAAGAAGTTATCTGAATGGTTTGCTACTGTCTTTCAAAATTAGGATTAAAAGAAAGTAAAGGGTGAAAGGTTAGCTTCATTGTTGATGCTCTCAAAAGTGCAACACGTGAGATTTCATGCTTCTTGCTTTGATCAGGGTGCACGGATGGCCCTTGATTTCAATAAGCTGACAAACTGTTACTTCCAAAACTCCTGAAAATAATTTCTAGAAAATAGAATAGCACCATCAATCAGGTGTAAAAATAAATAAAGAAAAGAAAAAGACAGTGGCAATATGTATTTGCAACAATAAAAAGAGGGAAGAGAAGGTCTTCATTTTCAGGAACTTGTGGCTGCTGTTAACCTAAATTTAAGGTGCTCCAGCCTGTGAGTAGCACAGGACTGCTGCAGAGCCCTTGGCAGCTTGCTGCACAAGCAGTAAATGGTCTGTGTGAAGGCCTTGCAACTCTTCCCAACTCCTCCTCCAGTTACTTCTCCATGGAGCGGTAAGAGTCATACTGGCACTAAGGGACATGGTTTAGTGACACACTCGGTAGGCCAAGTTGATGGTTGGATTTAGAATCTTCCAGGCTGGAAAAGGCTTTCAAGACCATCGTAATTCCACATGGACGATCCAGTCACAAGTCTTTTTACCTGTTGTCATTTGCTTCCTGACATCACACATGTTGGGTTGAGAAGTCAACACCATCAACCACAGCTCTACTCTGGCCATCCATGTTAGGTACCTAACTAATGCTGAGATGCATCAGGAAGTCCTAAACACGGGCCAGAAGCTCAACTGGACTGAGACAGGGACGGGAATATCACCCAAGTTAGTTGCATGGCAGAGATAAGAGAAAAGCATCCCCCATAGTATAAAGGAACAGAATAATCATCAAAAGTCCTTGAATAAGCAGCTGGGACAAAAGTAACGTCTCTAACTTAGGAAGAAACAAGTGGAAGAAAGCAAGGTGGAAGGATTGGCATAACCTATATTTACAGCAAAATACATCCTTGATCGCACATTCTCATTCTTAAATAAAGATGTCTTTACTTGGTAAGGTCTTAAGTCAGCATAAGAATGCCTACGTGTGGTATGGAGTAGGGTTATTCGGGTAGAAGGGGAAACTTTCCTGTCTACACAATGCCTAGGTGTTTGTGGAAACAAAGCCCTAATTCATGAAGTTCAGGTTCTTTCACTTACTTCAACAGACAATGCTCTGATCCTGTTATTAGCAGGTTATGAATGCACAATCCTTCCACATGTAACTTCCACTGCAAGCTGCACATTTAGAGGGGTTTAAAGTTTGTCTTAGCTAATAAAAACATCAGATGCAAAATTGTGTGTTATCAAATGTTAGTGTTTGCTAAATCTCATTCTGTAAACCACAACAGAATGTTGGTAGAAAATTTATGATAGAAAAATGAAAAGAAACTTCTGTTTTCACCCAAAAGCCTGCAAACACCAACTTCACATGCAAAAGGCCTGGTAGGGAGAGAATAACACATTCATTTTCTACTCACTTCAATGGGCTGCAGCAGGGCGATCAGCTCTCTGCAGAAGGTGCTGAGTATGATCACGTGCACTTTCACAGAAGTGTCTGAGTGTTATAGAACACATTTTTTGCAGATGTTTAGAAGTTCAGAACAAAGGCAGCTGAAAACAGACTTGGTAAGTTTGCAGTTTTACTTTATCACTGCATTAAATTCCCATTCAGCATCAATAAGGCACTACACGCTTGCTATAGAAAGAATAAACAGCCTCATAAAAATCAGACTCTCCACTCCTTGCTTTGCCTCAACTCCATCCCCAGCCATTACCTCCAAGACCCCGCAGCTGGGTATGCAGGAGCTGGGGCCATAGTACCCATGCTGCAGAGTTCCACAGCCAGCACGAGCACAGCAGGCAGGAATGCTGATGCTGGCACTGCTGCCAGCGCGTTTACTTAGCACTCATTTCTCTCAGTCTGTTTCAGACCAGAAATGCAGGCAATGAAAACCTATTGAACCTCTGAGAACCTCGACCTCAGCAGGGAGCAGAGCAGGGTCTCTGCAGGTACATGAAAGAGGCATTCAGAGGACGCTCCCATTGAAAGGAGGCAGAGAGCGAGCCCCCATCTGTCTCTGGTTACCTTTTATTGGCATGAAAGAAGGGAGGCAGGAGGGGAAGGTTTCAGGGCAAGTGAAAAACAAGCTTTCTAAGATTCACTGTTCAACCTCAAAACAAAAGCTAGTCGAGCTTAGGAGCTTAGTTCTATTACTTTCCATTTAGCAATTTATTATAACCAAGAGAATTAAAAAGCTTTTTTGGGTCATGGATTAAACATTACCCTGAAACAGAAGTAGAGTGGAAAAAGTTGTGCTTTATGAATCCAGCAAATGTCTCAGGAAAATAAACAACAATCAGCAAACACATGAGAAAGTGTAGTATATTAGTAGGTATCCAAGGACCATTGGGTAAAAACATTTACATCAGGATGATAGTTGGACAAAACAGCTGTCACAGAAGCCTTATTAAGTAGAGGATATAATCTGTAAACACTTGCCACCCGAATTAAACTGAGGCCTATTGAAACAGAAGAGAAATGCCTGGTTCCAGGGCAAGGCAGGTGCCAGAGTGGCCCTGGCATAAGCGTTGCTCCCTGGAAAGCCACCAGCAGCTGGGAAGAAGACACGCGGACAGCAGACACTCTGCCCCTCATCCCTTGCCCTTTGGGTGGGCAGCTCACAGCATCCCAGCCTTGCTACCAGCCCAAACAAAACCCTATTGCATGACCTGGCAGACTGTCCCCAGTGGTGTCACGCCACCTTATACCTTAGGAGAGAAAGCATCTCTGCAAGCACTAGAAAACCCAGTGCTACTGTGTAAACACTCACCTACCACCAGCTCTGCTGCACAGTGGGGTGCAGCACAAGGAGGCCAGGGTCTCTCCAGATACCTGCTGTGAGGTGCGGAACAGTGCACTAACACTTGCTTAGCATGCACAGCAGCACAGGATGAAGAGGCGAGCCTCAGCGCAGTACCTAGTGTCAGTTCTTCCCCTTAAAAGGAGGACCACTGTGTTCCCACTTTGCAGGATCTCTAAAGAAAGAGGAGGTCCTCAGACACTCGATAATAGATCAGGATACAATCAATGGTAAATATAACAATGTAACAGGCTACTTTCATCAGGAAAAGATTATTAATAACTGTAAAACCTAATATTCATGTAGTTCTCTATGCAAACTCTTTTTTTTTTTTTCCTGTAGAGGTGTACAAATATTACCTAATCAGTCATCTGAGGACACATGACCAAAGCCTTGGCTTCTTGATGAACTGCAGAAGTCTTTTTAAGTGTGACCACACGCATCAAGGTTTGTTGCACTGAATCTAGGCAACGCAAGTTTAGTAACACTTGGGTAATTATCTTGAGATAACTCAGAGCCCTTTATAATTTCAGGTGACACCTAAATTCAGGTGGGAACAAATACAGACTGAGTTACTAGCATCTTCCATAATTTTTCAAGAGTAAAACTTTGCATCTAGGCTATTAGGATTTGCTGCTGTTTAAACTTCACGCCAGCATATCTTTTAGAGGTAAACTAACCAGAGAACTAACTATACATCATTGTATGCTAGCTATCATCTCAACACACTGAAATATGGAAATACAGGAAGGATTTATTTAATTCACTTAGCAGTATTGTAAGATTTGCTGTAAGGGAAAATACTGAGGAATATATGTCATTCCTTAAACCTTTGAAGACATGGAATGGATAACTTACACATGCTTCTTAGAAACTTCAGAAGAAAAACCATTTTATTCCTTATACTAAGAGTTTTTTTAAATCATTCTCTTAGTCTCTTGACATATCTTCAAGCAAACATGGTTTGCCAAATATTTTTGCCAGACTATTTCTGATCTGTGATCTCTCTGATATGGATGATATCTCAATAAATTATTTCACAGAGTAAAAGAACCTTTAAGTACAAATCACAGCACTTGCAGATGTGGAGTAGAACATTCACTCAGAATTACTCCAGGCAACGTGAGAGGATAGAAACTGATCAAAATCCAAGTTGATACCTGTTTAAAAATTGTTGGATAATATCTAGATTCTTGTCGTTAGTCAAGCAATCTGACTGAAGCTGACCTTAAAAGTTAACATTAGAAAGATATAGAGACAATTTGGAACACTCCTACAGAAACCTCAGTCAAGTCAACAGAAGTCACCCCACTGACACAGAGTTCGGACAAGTCATGGTGTTCAGAGCTGTACCAGCACGTACACTGAGGAGCTAGAAAAGGTCAGAAGAAACAGAATTTTCATCTCTCAGGCTTAGAAGTTGGATTTATTATTTTATCTCAGATTGTCATCCAAGATGCCTGATACATTTTGGAAACTACATAAAATAGATGCAAATAACTCAGTTTTAGTCTTATTTTCATAAAAAGAGCACTTACTGGCACCATCCTTTCATCTCCTGTCAAATTTTACATTGGTGGTAAATTTGCAGGTGGTAGGATAAATGCTATAGCAGACATCTGCTAAACACAATACAGTTGTATTGTGCTTTCTTGTGTGTTTAGTGGCATTCTGGTTTATTGTGGTCCCAGTACATACATCTCAATCATCAACCAGCTCATTTTTCATTCTGGTCCTCTTTGCCTACCTCACTCCTTGAGGTAGATAAATCCTTGTAGATTTATTTTAGCACTTGTTCAGGCAAGCTCCACTTCCCTCTCTACTTCAGTTGTTACAGGAAATGTATTTTAGCTGCTTGTACAGAATGGACACTGATCCAGTACCTGAGCTCCTACAGGCAAAAATAGCATTGACAGAGCGTTCAGGAGAGTCTTCTGGTTTACATTTTTGTTACTGGGCCAAACAAAGTTCTGTTATGTGCTACTTGACTCCACCTGTTTGTCCTTGATCCCATGCCCTTTCCTTCTCATCTATGCCTCCCCAAGCAGAAAAAATGAGCTGGTGCCACTAGGGCCAGGGAGATTCTGTCCAAAGGCTGCTCTGAAGCCAGTTCCACATTATCACAATAACCCCATCCATTGACTTGGAAGTCCTATCATTTCCAGAGAATGTCTACTGCTCATATAATACATTGGCTAGGCAGAGGAGCAGCAGCCTTTGAGATTTACTTTTATTAAAAATGAAAGGATTTTTTTGCCTATTTAAACACGTGAACAGCTTCACCCCTGTTTCAGTGTCACTGCTAGCCAGGCCAGGAGAACAAACAGAAAGCGTTCCAGGAGTGGCTTTCAACAAAGGAAACAAAACTGTCTTAAGGGGCTCAGGGCCACAAAGAAAGACTCTTCCCATCCAAGATCTGGAATTACAATGAAGAACAGTCCTTGCAGGAATATTATTTGCTTGTGAACAGATCCAAGCTCTGTGCAACTCCTGACATTTAGTAGTAAATGCAGAAAGAAGTGGCAGTATGTTATTTGAAGGAAAAAGCAACTTTAAAATCTAGTAATAAATATGACTAGAAAACACTAAAGAATTTGAAAGCTTTACTTCAGGTATTATCACCATTAATTTCTGATTACCCAGGTAACTGGCATGTGGATCTTGCAAGGAAGGTTTCATAACCTACTTCCCAAGAAAGTGCAATAAAAAGTCAAGAAAAATGTCTGAAATAGCAAAATAAAGCAAGCTATCAGCAGCAGCATTGCATGTAAATTGAGCGGTGATATTTATACACCACAAGACGATGGCTATTTAGGAGCGTTTTGGTAAATACTGACTCACTGCTTAAGGACATTTCTAATAAAATAGCTCTTGAAAAGGAGACAGTAGAAATGTTTTGGAAGAACATACAGAGGTAGTTGCATCAGAGGTACAGAAACAGATTAACGAACAGTATTAATTAAACTTCAGACATCATCAGTTGTTTATCCAAATGTCTCCAGCCTCCTTTCGTTTAGAAATTAGGCTTATAAGAACGTAGTATCTGTCAAGCCAAACATAAGCACTGAGCTCTCTCACCATAACTTGACTTCTACTATTTTTCTATACTTCAACACTGGGATGTACATGAATGGAAAACTACTAAAAAAAATGTACAAATCTTGGGGAAAATAACCTCCCAGTTTGAGCAAATCCTTTGCTATCCAAACACCTGTACACAGTATCACTGAAATTCACTATGTGTACTCTACTGACTCTTTGTGTTGTTGCCACAGTCACACAGAATAGAGACTAACTACCTGCAGCCTTAACTTCCATAAGTTAAATATGGGTTATAAAAAAACTTTCTTTCCACTACAGAGGTAGGATGCCCTACCAATTAAATGCATAGCACACAAAATCAGAGCAAAACACTTCGGAAGAGGAAGCAAAGGTTACAGCATAACTCTTAGATGCTGTAGTGGGGAGAAAGCACAACATCATTTGTTCAAAGCACTGGGTTGAACATGTTCTTATTGTTTATTCCATGTAACAGAACTCAGTCAGTTGATCTTTAGTCAGATAAGTAACTTTGATCACCTCCCAGGTCAATAAGGCTTGTCCCTCTTCTATTGATTGTTATGCAGACAGAGGACTGCAGAGTTTTATGAAGTCCTTAGGAAGAGTTGCTTTTCCTCACAAGTTATAAAAACATACAAAGTATTTCATTTTCAAAATAGATGCAGTGAACTTAGAGAAACTTTGTCTCCCTTCTTTCAGGTATTCTGGCTTTTTTTTTCTTGCAAGGTGACACTGGCAGGATCAGTTTCTGGAAAAAAAAGAAACCTGAAAGCACCATGAATACACAATGCAAAGTAGATAATATGGAGGAACTCACGAGATTCAGCTGCACACAGGTTCTGCAGTCTTTTACAGCCATTGCTAGGTTACAACTAGCAACTAGAGATGGAGATCTGTATGCTTTCTATTTACGGCTGTCCAAAACCACACTGGAAGATAAAAAGATGCAGCTGTGAGGTTTGGTGGGATGGGGTTTCAGAAAAACAACTCCACTTTCATATCTGAGTTGGGCCATGCTTACACAACAGGAATGAATGGTTTGTAACTAAATCGGCTGAACTAGCCTTGTATAAACACGACGTGCTGAAATTTAAGTTTTGTCATATTACTTCCAATATTCATCGGTTGCCTTTTCTGAGAATTTCCTATTCCTGGGAATTATGAATCTTTCATGAGGCTTCTGATGAGCTGTGAGCACACAATTTTGTGTGATTTGGTGACCAAAATTAATTTCCAGTTTGGCACTGAACTGAGTTTCAAACACCAAAGTTTTAGTTGGCTATTAAATTTGCTAAAGGTAAGCTATTCCAAACACTAATTAAACTATTTGTAAATTGTTCGAGGATGTTTTAATGTGTTTATATGCCTTGTTCACAAACGTTTGCAGAATTTTAAGTAGTTTAATATCCCCAGTAAAGACTAAGCCTAAAGGCAATACATGTTGACGTGATAAAGTCTTTTCCTCCTGAAAGAACACACTTCTCGGTGCAAGGTAGCTAATGCAATGAAATCAGCTCTATCAAGCGATGCAGGCCAACAAAACACAAATGCAGGAGAAGGTCCACAGGTAGACGACTCAGCTGTTCTTCTCAATATCATCCCACACGTCTGACCAGAATGTCCAAAGCTAAAAAAACTAAAATCCCCAATCCCAGTTCTGACCAAAAACAGCAACAAAAAAATTATTCAAAAATCATTATAGGAGGTTGTCCATTTGACATCAACATATCTACCAGACTACACAGGCAGAACATCACTTCATATTAAGTGTGGTTTTTGTTGTTTTTGTTGTTGTCCACAGTAGCAATATTAGCAATATACATTGATCTGATTCTGTGATTCTGTGTGATTCTGTGAAAAATAACTCACTAGAAAGTGTCAAAGTACTTCACTATTCAAGCTAAGATGTCTTGCTACTAATTTTAGTGTTCTTTCAGTTTTCTTTAGGGACAAAAAAAGAAAAAAGAAAAAAGAAAAAAAAAAGGAAAAAAAAGTATTTCTAAACTCCTAGGGCCAGAATGTGTGGAAAAGTATCGGATATAGAATCAGAGACTCTTCTCTAAGTATAAGAAGAGAATGTATTCCAGAGACTCTTCCATGTCCTGTCACCACTATAGGACTGGATAAGTAATGAGATATCTCCCTTCTGCTGCTGGCTTACTTTGCACATTCACTGCTGTTTCACTACCCCAGCATAGGGCTTACTGAGATCTTTCTTGCTCTGCAGTCTATACCAGTTATTATCCACACCACAAAGAGAGAAAGCAGCAGCAGCAAAGCAGTTCTTTGGGCTGCACACGGGAAAAACTGTGGGAAAGGACTGGGAGAAAGAAACTCTCAAGACACCTGCCCATTCACAGTGAGAAAATCAGTGAGAGGAGCCAATGGTCATTTTGTCCCTAACAAAGTAAGGTATTTTCTAAATGAAAACATTTATGACATCATAGTTGTTACTGTTGTGTTAAAATAATGAGACCAGCTCTTAGATTATATCTATATCAATGAATGAAATCTGTCAGTGCACGTTTTTAAGAACTGTGCCTCAGTGCCCTCCAAATGGTCCATGTCTATGTTAGTAACATCTCTTAGCCTGTGAAATTGGGTGGCTGTATGTAATCTGTCTACTGCAGATGACCTGTCTCCAACAAGTGCTCCAGCAGCCCACGGGCCAAGAGGGGCATGTCCCAGCATATGGGAACATTCTCAGGCACAGTTTAATTAACTCATGATACATATGCAACACAAATCCTTTTAAATTATTATACAAATCCTTTACTCTCTGAGGGATAACCCACTCCATCACAAGTGACCAGCAATCCTCTGCTATCAGCAAGTGGTGTCTGCACAGAGAATCACGGGAATCCTCTCTGTGGAATCCTGTAAGGGGCTGCAGTTTAGGAGGGAGATACCTGTGAAGTAGATGCACCCCCACATCATCAACACAGACACCCTAGAATGGACACCCTGTAGAGCATCTTAAGAGATTGTGCCACAGGGTTTGCGGGTACAATCCTTCAAAAGTTTCAAGCTCTAGCACACGTGTACCCATTACAAACAGTCTCTCACCAGATAGATTTGCACTCATTGTTACTCCTTAACCTGAAACCTCAGGTTTAAATAACTGCCAACTGATATTATCTGTGTTTAGTTTATGAGTCATCCAGCCAGCACATGGGCCAAGGAAGAAAGCAGCACCTTTACAAACACGTCCTAATTTTTCTGGGCCATGGGGATTGAGAGAACAGGGAGAGGGCACCGGGAACAATTTACAGTCTGAAACAAAATGCATGTCCCAAGCCAGAGGTATAATATAAATTCATAAATCAGCTCATGAAGAGAACAGAAAGACAACAACTCTGGGATATTAGATCTAATGTTTCAGTATAGTTTCAAGTTTCAGCAAGAAACTTTCTGCTAACCTGCTTCCTATTTAAATGTGCTCCTTTGCACAAGTCATGGATTTCTTTAAAAGTATTAGTTTTTCCTCTGTCAGGCAGCAGACAATCAAAAAGGAGAAAGGGTGAGAGAAACTGTTGCTCTGGATGTGGCATTACACAAAGTAGGGTCACTTAAAGAGGAAACAACACACCTGCTAAGAATGGTTTTCTAAAACCAAGAGAGCAATCCCCTTACGGGTAAGGGGATAAACCAAGTTACTCTCATGGAGTTTTTCCTTCTCAGCCATATTCTGCACCACCCCAGAGCCAGACCCAAAGGGTGCTGAGCACTTCAGCTGGCATTTGGCTCTGACAAAAGCAGAGGAGAGCAAAGCACACTTGCCAGCCTGGCTCAGATTGTAGAGATACGCAATATGCCCATACAAGAATCATCCGGGATGCATTAGGCTGGGAAAGAGCTCATCCCTGGTAGCCTACCTACTTTTATTCAGGACAGGCATTGCTGCAACAGAAGTTAGATGTTAGACTAGACTGATAAAATTGTCTGTCAGAATCTGGGGTTGGTCACTTCTATCTTGATACTAAAGTTAAATATTTCTGTGGAAATTAGCCTTGACTTTTGTTGCAAAGTAAATTAAAACCCACATGTTTTGTTTAAACTAGAGTGTTGCAGATAACACAACCTAACATAAGGAGGGGAGTGGAAAATTTTGCATTATGGTACTACACAATTCATTATATTTACCTATGCTGCAAAACTATTTTCAAGAGTGTTGTCGTCACTGAAAACTATTTTAATTTCAAAATCTGATCACAGCTTCATCAGTACCAGAGCAAAACCAGCGAGCAATCACTGACTTCATGTCTTGTGTTCAGATCCTGCTAGCAAGCACTCAGCTATGGGCACATGGGCAGTGCTGCACCACTCAGACTCCTCCTGTGAAAAAAAAGCAGCCCCAGAAAGTTGCCTGGGCTCCCTATGTGGTCAGCAGCAGTGGGCAGGCCCTTCCCAGGGGCACTTATTCCCACTACCTCCACCCACAACTCCCCCCCCCCCCCCCCCCCCACCGAAATTAATACAGGTGGGATGAATTGCCCTGTGGACATGCTTATTTATCCCTACCGACTGTAAACAGGGTTTAGGTGACTAGCTGCATTGCTCAAGATGCATCTGTTACTGGAACCAAGCCTCAGGAAAAAAAATCACCCTCAGTAAGAACACACGTGCCTTTTCCTTTAACACCAGTAGCCCTAACACACTGGTGTCTCAGATCAGGATCATGCAGCCACTGAAAACTCTGCAGCAGCCCTGGCTTTCTGCTCTTTCTGGTGCAGATTTTGGTATTGGTTTTTGGCCTTTTAGATACCTTTTTGTGTAGGGTAACACTGCTCAATCCCTCCCCAGAATGCACATAAGTTTGAGTAAAGCAGGAGAACCACTGCAACATTCCATCAGGTAGAAAAAGAGTTAAAGATACCAGGATCAGGAAAGCTGTCTTTCTTTAAGAACTCCTACATGTCCCATCATTTATTAGAAAAGGACTTGTTTCTGATGCAAGGTCTGTACTTCCTCTCTCTTCACAGGCTACGTATTTCTCTGCCAGCCCCTGATGAAGAGGGCCCTCCCTTGCACATCTCAAGCCAACACTGAAGTCATCCTGTTATTCTTTTCACCTTGCACACATGTTGAGGCTTCTCTGTGCAAGTCTTGCTGAGACACACATCTTTCACTGTCTCCTGTTCCTCTTTGCTCTTGAAGCCTTTTTTAATTCCAGGTTTTTTTTGCACACAGCTCCAGCAAGAATGGTTTTCAGATTTCAATGAAGGATCCATATATGCAAACAATGCTATTTTCATTACAACAATCATCATTTTACTACAACAATCATCTGTTAAAACCAGAAGACTGTTGTATGAAGAGGGTATTATTAAGACCTCTAACCAGAAGGCTTTACCTCTTGTTTGGAAGCTCACAGCTGTGCCTAAGTATAACCAATTTAAGCAGCAGGATAGGAAGATGGGGCGCTTTCACACCACAGCATGGTTCAGTAGGCTGCTGTTTTTGGCAGGTGGATGTTGAACAAACCACAAAGTGACTTGGCTGTGAGAGTCTCCCTGCCTGCCTGTGCTGCAAAGACTCAGCATTGCTCACAATACCTCCAACAGGGAAAAAAGCAGAAAACACCTCCACTCTCTGTTTCAGGTATTCAGCATTCATCCTTAATGGTATACTGAATCGTAGAATCATTAAGGTTGGAAAAGATCTCTATGATCATCTAGTCCAACCATCCACCTAATACCATTATTGCCCACTAAGCCACGTCCCTCATGAGGGACCATCTAGACTTTTTCACCTGCTGGTATGCATCCCAGGCTGGCTCTGGTGTAACCTGCACACTTCAGGGCAATCCCATCACTTGACCTGGATATTTCCATGTATCCAGTCTCTCCTCCCAGCAGAGCAAGGGTCTTTCATAAACAACTGCCGCTGTCACTTGCAGGAAGAGGTAGAACTCACAGGCACCCTGAATTTAGTGAAGCAAAGCCACAACAAGCACTGCAGGCTTCAGTCCACTTCCAAGATCAGTTCAGATATGACAGAGGTTTCCTTGTGGGAAGGAGAGAAAATTGGATAGCTCCATGTTATGTGTCTGTGGGGCTGTTAGAAAAATAAGAATAAAGTGAAACAAGATTAAGAGGCATCTCAGGCTGCCTTGGATGGATCTTTTCCACTCAGCAGGAGGAGATTCCCACTGAGCTGCTGGGCCCTGGAGACTCCATGCAGAGGCTGCCATTTGCAACCACAAATGGTGCTGTTTTCTTGTACAAGGCTGAGCTATCAGAGAAGGTATCAGTGCAGTCATGTTGCTACTGATACTGTAAGAGAAGACAGAAACAGTGGACCTTTTGTTTATCAGCTCCCTGCAGTGTACAGTCCCTTTGTGAATAATAAGCCACCTTTCTGCAGCTCTTGCATAGTGCAGTGCAACGTTTTCAGATCAGCTTAGCTGAAATGAAATTGCATTTACCTGGTGAATCAGTGAGTTAAAATAGCACTCACAAGAAAATGTACATACAAGAAAATTCTGAGGAGCACAGTGCAAGAATAAGTTAAATCAGAGAAGACATGTTCTTCCTAATAAATGCAAGAGACTTTTGGCAGGTCTTTGCATCTCAGATTTACCACTCATGCTATGGGAATTGCTGTGTAGCCTCGTCACAGGGCTTATGTGAGCTGTGCTTACACATGCTTGCAAAGGGCTTTAAGGTCAGAGACAGAAGGGTCTGTAAAACCATAAACGCTGATTCATTACCATTATTATTTGACCACAGCAATGGGAAAACATCCTTTAAAAATACTTCGGTTCATGACTACCTTTTAGCAGCTAAAAGTTCAGCTGAGAACCTAAAAGTAAAAACCAGCAAGCTGCAAAAAAGCAGGTTCAGACTTCATACACCTCAATATAGGCTTATTTTTTTGCCTCACTGTAGCTCGTGCTTACTTTTAATACCATCCTTTAATCCAAGGTAACAAGTAGATGCAGAGGTAAAGTAAATGCAAATAAATTCTGGACTCACCCTAAAACATCTGTCTCCTGAAATGTTATGCTCTGGCTCATATCCCAAGTCGTTATCCTTTTCCCTGCATAAACTTTTGGGGTCTCATTAATGCAAGGGGCAAGTCTATACAGCAAAAGGCTGTTAGAGAACCTGAGGCAGCTTTGAAAAAACAGGCTTGCCTACACGGCACATTGCAATGCCTTGCACGGATGCCTTGGAACCAACTGCACTTGGAACCCAGAGGCAATATAGCTGTGTCTGTATAGCAAGGCACCCACACTGATTAGCAATGCCCCTAAGGATGCTGCAGAAACAGGGCTAATTAGGTATGCTGAGAGGCACAACTGTTAATTAGCACAGGGAGAACACAAAACACTTTACAGAGCTTCCGATCATGGTGTTAACTCAGAGACCTCCACTGTATGTGGCTGTGTAGCACTGCTGAGGTCACAGGGTTTTTTGAGCATCATCCTAAGAACCTAAATATCCTCTTTCAATCCAGTCTCACCATCTGACCCTGCTTTTGCAAGCATTCATATTCCTGATGGAAAAAAAAAAAAAACAAAAAAAAAACAAATGGATTCAAAAGTAGGAAGAAAAAAAGCCAGTACAAACCACTCTGCAATAATCCAGCAATATATATTTTATTAAATACAGCTACAAGTAGCAACATGCCTGCAGGGAAGCACTGGATCTTCCTAAGCCATCTTGATAAACGGCATGCTTTGGCTAGTAAGGCATATTTTGCAAGCAGCATATCTCTACAGGTACTGTTAACTCAAGCCAACTCAGTCATAAATATAAACCATGGTATATTAAGCTGTAATCGAGCAAGATTTTCCATTACAAGCTCAGGGCTGAATGAAATCACTTAAGCATAGGCAACACCTAGAATGGATGGAGCTCCCGAGTGAGCATCTTTGTCTCATTCCTTCTCCCCTGGTTGTTCCACACAGGATGGTGACACCTGGTCCTCCTGCCTCTGCCAAGGGTGACTGCTGTGCACAGAGTACAGAAGGCTCTCCCCATTGCTGCTGTTATCTGGCCTGGGCCAGCTGTGAATGCAAAGCAACAAAGGCAGAGACACCTCTGACTTCCCTGGGCTGCAATATGATGATGCATAGTTAAATAACAGTCCTTCTTTGCAGCCAGCACGGGCACGAGGACGCTGATGAGCCCACTGCTGAGGAGTACTTCCAAATTCCATCCCAACCACCACATCATAAGTACACATAAAAACACTGAGGTAACGCCTTTCAAAGGGAAAATGTGCGTGCTTCATGTCATTCCAGGGGGGATTTTTTTACGGCACTTACTAATGAAAAATGTAGCACAGTGATTTCCAATTATCTTCCAGGTGTATGCATAAGAGCACCCAGTTCCCTGCCTTACTTTTCAGAAAAATGCTTTGCAACTGGGTAACCTCTGAATAGGACCTAAGCCCTCAAGTCCTGCCTTGAGTTTTCTATCACACTGCAAAAAATGGATGGTGAAATGTTAAATCAGGTTCAAGAGCTCATGGAGCTGCTGGAACATTTGAGACAACTTAAATTTTTAGAGTATGATAAATACTAAAAGAGAGATTCCTTCTGGCATTGACGTAGTTCCAGTAGGCATAAAACTTAGGCTTCTGTTCAAGATGACTACAATATAGGTATGCATAGAAGCAAAATATTTCAGACTGTTATCTTTTGAGTTCCCAAGAATTCACTGTGTAGGATATGGAGTTTGGTAAAGGGGTGGGGAATAAAGTCACTGAAAATATTCGCTATTTAATTTTTACTTCATATCTTCTAGAAAAAAAAAAAAAAGTATGGTTTCTGTTTATGTAGCTTTATGATACTTGTCAAAGTAAAAGTGTGCTATAGCATTTACAAAGGCAAACTGGGATATCTTACACAACCTTGACTTTGCAACAGGGGTTCTGGATGTATACCAGACACACAAAACGGTCATTAACTTGATATGATATGGGAAAGGTGTTGAAGTGAATAACATATATAGTAGTAATAATGATCCTGTCAATGGACATCTTATCTTGCTCTTGGACTAAAAAAAAAAAAAAAAAGAGAGAGAGAAAAGAAAAAAAGAAAAATACTTTAATATGCTTTGTCTCCAGGCAATTTTAGAGCGACCTAGAGACTCCTCCATTTCAGAGGTTGAAATCTGCCCCTCCAGTTATGCTTGGCCAATGCTCAGACCAAAGCTGCAATATATCATGTTGTCTCACAGACCTAAAAAATAGAAGAGACTGAAATTCTAGGCAGGATCATCTCCTAGCTCTATAAATGTCAATACTGTGTGCCAAACTAATGAAAATACCCCAACTCTCTTTCCAACTGTATAAATAGCTCAGATTTTCAGCTTTACTGCCAGAGCTTGGCTAATAACCTTTACTTTGTCCATCCAGTTTTACATCTACCAACAACTCTTTTCTCCTCTTCTGTCTCTTCAGAACAAAACCTGATGCACAAAGGTTATCAACCTTTTTGGCACACACTGACCCATAAGGTCTCTGTCAGTGAACAGCAGCTCATCATTCATTCTCATTATACTGGTACATAAATCTTCTGAGTGGCAAGGGGAAAGGGAAGCTTGCTACCCTCATAACATTCCTTGCATGCCTGCTGAAAGCACAGTATCTATACATTGCATGCAATTCCCAGAAACACAGAGTTAGGAATAATTCAAGATTTGGAAAAAGCAATAGGAGGGAAGGATGAGTTGGATGTAAGCTGTCAAAAAGTCTTCAGAACCAATTCCTTGAGACGGTTGGGAAAGCATGACTGATAACCATGGCTTTTTTTTTCTCCCCTATTTCTCCAACACTGATTGGGCTTCATATAGTCTTACACACCTTTCAGGGGAGAAGGGCAATGTGGTTCACAGTAGAGCAAGGGCATACAGCTTTTTCCAATTTAGAAACCCATAAAAAGTTTTCTGTGGAGGTGCTACATGGAAAACTGAAGTCCATGGACAACAGCCTTACATTTTTTGAGTCACCCTGCACTGACCTCTTCCAACAGTCCACAGATAGGTTCAGTGTACAGCAGACTGAGCACCATAGCCCCAAAGTCGTTTGTGAGTCAGAAGGGCTAACCAGGCAAGTAGCAGTGCAGCTGGGGTGCAAATACAGCACTGTCTGAAAACAGCATCCTAAGGATCTGCCTCACACATCCATACAGATACAGACAACATTTTCTTCATGCAAAAGAAGCACTAGCATTTTGTATTAAAAAAAAAATAAACATGTCTGCCCTCTAAACTCCTAGAATTATAAATAGTTTGAGTGACAAATACTTCTGTCACAGTGTTCAGGATACCTTCGAAAGATATCCCTAGCACTGTATGTGATTAACCATAGCGTGGCAGAGTTCACTCTTATAAATACATTCTGGATAAGCTTGCTGATGTGAACACAAATTAGTATGTGTGCATCTAAAGGAAGAAGAGAAGCAGCAGGAAGATGAATCATGTCAGTCACCTGCACACTTTTCAAGCTGACTGGTGTAGCTTGATATCTATGCTTTGACAGTAAAAGGAGCGTTAAATTCCTAAATGCTGTGTGCTACGTTGCTCAACAGGTTTTATCAGTGAAAAATGGAGCAGTCTTGATGAATGGAGTTTCACATAGGAAAATGTTAAAAGAAAAAATTTAGACATTATTTGCATAGATTGTACTAAATTGCTTGTTTCCCACCCCTCCCAACCACCTCAGTACCTTAGAAATAAATTATAGTCAGAAGGTTATTAAAATCTAAAAAAAAAAAACCAACAAAAAACAACAACAAAAAACTGAAATCAATCTCAAACCACAAGACAAAGCAAACAGTTTTACAGTCTTTTTTCAGAGCTCCCCAAAGGCATTCATCCATAGCTGTCAGACAAATAACCGTGCATCTCCCAGCCATCTTCTCCTCTTAAATATTGCTATATGGTGTGTTTATTTTCTTAACTTAATGAAGTCAAATGTGTTTCTCTTTAAGAAAAAATCTGAACATCCAAGGAGAGTAGTCCTTTGCTAGTTAAGTCATGCTGCAATTTCAAAAGTACCTGGCTTGTGAAAGCAGCAGTATTGATAGCAATGTCATCATCACACAAGGTAAAAATATTATTTCTAACTCTTCATTAATTCCAGTCTTTCCAGGACAGTGTTTTGACAGATACGAAGATTTTTTGCTAAACTCGTAACTGCACTCAGAAATGTGTCACCTCAGTGAAGCACAAGCAAAGCTGTGCAAAACATTAGCGTCCAAAATGCTCCTTCAAGAATACTAATTGTCATTCTGACCCAACAGGAGGAAAAGATGAAAAGTTTGCAGCAGCAGCCTGCCTCAGTTGGTAGGGCTTGTACATGGGACTTTGCCTGGTTTATTTTAAGTCTGAGCAGCGAGCAGCTGGAGCATGTCCCACATGCTAACACTTGGAATTCCCCTGGGAGAAGGTTTGTTTCAAATGCAGTATTGGCTCTCCAGAGCTGGTTCTCTTTCTGCTTTGTTAATTTTATGCTCTCCATCATCACATCAAGCTTTGATGATAACACACCTATTCCAAGCAATTGAACCTCCTCACCTACTCGATATGAGCTGGCTTTTGATTGGAACACAATCTATTATCAATATCTACTGGCACACACATACACACCCCAGTCAGATACTGAACAGACACAGCCTTGCAGACTTACACAGCAGCTGTGACAACAACTGATGTCACCTCCTTTGCAGAAATTTCCACAAACATCTTCCAAAGGCCAAGTTAAACAAGATAGAGCTTATCAGCTTCTTTAAAGTTCTCTGGATGAGTCCAGACCATGTGAGCCACGTCCCAGCCGTGGGGGTGTGGTATGTCACAGCTCCCGTATCAGCTGGCACATGTTGCAGGAGATATGAGACAGCAGAAAAGTGGCAGTGACAACATCACCCGACCGCCAAAGACCAAACGAATACGCTGAGTAACTTCAGGTTGAGTGTGCTTACTTTTCAAAAACAGGTGGAAGGCTTTGCAGCCCTGGCTTCTGCTGTGCATCCCACTCGGCACGGATGGGAGGTAGCGCTGCCAGCAGCTGCTCCAGGGAACAGCTATGGCTCAGTAGCTCCATATTTACACCTTTACAGGGAGTCAAAATTTTTCTTTTCTTTTAATTTTTCTCCTCTTTTGGATACTCCATGAATAATAATTAAAAAAAGAAATGACTTGCAAAAGGATTTTTCCAAAAGCAGTTTCTTAAAATTGAAGTCCCTACGTCTTTTCTTGCATCAGAAAGTGTTTCAGAAGGCAGCTCCTTCAGTTTCTTGGGGTGCTTCGGGTTTCCTTCATAGCTTTTTAATAATGATTAAATGATCAGTTGCAAGGAGTTACATTTTAAAGCTTTCACAATGAACAATTTTATCCAAAAAATTATTAACTGGCCAATGACATATTAACAAAGGCCCATGTTTAAACATTTGCAAAGCATCTCATTTAATGCCTTATCCTTGCTAGGACAAGAAGGCATCTTATTTACAGCAACTTAAAAACACAGCCATAGCATTGAGCACTGCCTTCAGAAGGCTTGCAGTTTTACCCCAGGGCTCTCCCAGTTTCCCCACGTGGGCCTGTTAGCACAGAGGACAGCCTTAAAGTTTTCCCTTCAGCTCGTTACCATATTTTAGTTAACAGATGTTGGTAATGCACCATGTTTCCTAGTGAATATACCCGTTCAATTCCTGAATTTATGTGCACTTACCCCTCCTGTCACCATTCCACTGGGCTTCATTAATAGTTTCCCACAGTAAACATTCCTGATTTTAAAATGCTGGAAAAATGCTGTGGAACCCAAAAAATAAAAAAATAAAATAAAAAATAAAAAATTCCTCCAAGTAAAGACAGACACCTTTCAGACGTTTTTTATATTTCAGGAGCTGCAAGATTGCCTTCCTCGCTGCAGAACAGCCGTTCCCTTTTTGCAGTGTGCTGTACCACTGGGTATATTGCATCAATATATTTGCCTTTTTTCTTCCCTTCAGGTTGTCATAACGACCTGCTCCTACGGAACTGTACTCTGCATGACTGAGATATCACCTTATACAGGGACTCCTTGCACCAGCTCAGTACTGTCACTCTCTTTCACCTGGGGTTGCCCCTTTAAATCGTGCTGTTGGTGAAAGATTAGCAGATCACGGCCCACACCAGCTCGGTGCATAAATTCTGTCTCTAACTTAACAGTAAAAGGTTTTGTATATAGGTACACAAAAATTTGATAGCAAAGATAGTCCAGAAAAGCTAAAATATATCCTCACCCTTACTTGCTGAAGTCCTTCCCCTAACCTGGCTAATATGTGTAGACTGATTTTTTTTTATTTTTTTTTTTTAATCAAATTTTCCTGCAGCTCTGCCAGACGGCTCCAATCTTACTGTGATTTCACACCTGTTAAGAATAATCACTGGTCTAGCCAGCTCTTACTGGGAGAAAAGAGCCAGACTACATTTACCCATTTCCTCTTTCAACGTTAGGTGTCTGCAGATAGAAAATAAGCATTCTAGGACATGGGCAGCCTATCCTATCTCAACTATAGTGTGCCTAGCACAAAACCGCGACTGGAACCTAGATGCTAATGCCACCTTAAATGATCATCTTTTTCCAGGTGCTGTACGGAGTTTTAGGAGATAATTTCAGAGATGAGTGCATAGGAGTAGCCCATACACAGCTGCTCAAAATAGTGACGTGCAGCAGTTACGCAAGCAGTGAAAAAAGACCTCCTTCAAGAGAGTTGCCGAGGACAGCTGCAGGCCAGCTCTCCTCAGCATTCATTAGATTTTTCTTTTCATTTTCTTTAATCCAGCCCTGGCCAAAACTTTAGAAGATGATTAGACGAAAGCTTTGTGTGTCATTACACCCTCTCCAACTCCAGCTGTAACTTTTTATCCATGAAAGCCCCAGGATAGAAGCTTTCCTATCTCTGATATTTCTTTAGCGTGCTGGGTACAACCACTTCTCCCACCATCACCTATTTCTGAACTGCCTTTTGGCAAAGAAGCATAATCCTTGCTGGAACAGAATAAACAGAAGCATGGCCTGCCAGACACCTAAAATCACTTGTGAGCCCTGGGCTATGACAGACAAAAAGCCTTTCAATATTCCTCCCAGCAAGTCTTCCACAGAGGCATAATGACTTCTGTGCCCAAGTTCGCTTTACCTTTACACTCTAGTGATGCTCTAAATGGTCCTGTTATGTACATGACATACCTACTCATAAGTAACCCTTCCCTTACAGATGGTGAGATGCCAGCTATGAATCAACAGAATTCATAAAGCTTTGCCAAAGGTACTCGTAGCACTGAGTTGCACAAACGGGTATTTTAAATACTAAAAAGTGTTCTGCTTTCTTCACACCTGAAATATGGGCTCCTGTAGCCCTACACCTACAGAATGCACAAGCCATTGCATGATAGCCCACGCAAAGTGAATTTGAAATGCAGACACATGACCTCAGACACCGCTCATAAAGGGCGATCTGTACTGCAATGTTTGAGACTTACAAGTGCAAACACAGCAGAGGCACTACAGGGCTTATGTGAGAAAATAATTATTCCATGTAGAAAGGAAGTTGGCTCACTTTGAGCAGAGGTGTTAATAGACTAACCTTTTTCCACACACCAGCCCGCTTACCTGAAAATATGAAAACATCTCCTGACTGTGTGTTGCATTTATTTGAGATGGGTATCACATCCCACACACGTTAAATGTCTTGCTGCATTTCAGACTAAGATGGTAGTCAATCTGAATGTCAGTTATAAGAGTTATTTACTTTAAAATAAGCGTTAGACAACTGCGCTGCAATTCTAGTATTTGGGGGCACGGTGGCACGTGGATCTCACTATACAAATTGGGCTGAACTTAAAAAATAATAATAAAGAAACATCAGAATAGATATCTTCCCCCTTCCACCAGGTTGAGGATTGTTAACAAGAGCTGGATCCCAAATGACAGCAACAAGACAGCTTCTTGGCAAACAGCAGATTGCTTGTCATGGTTTTGTAATTTTTGCTATTGATATTCCCTTTTCCCTTCCCATTTTTGGGGGCCGGGGGGCCCACGGGCCTACTGCCCCCCTGTCATGGGCATAGATTGATCTAGATAACTCCATGACATTGCTTCACCCCAGAGATCCACCAAAGCAAGGTTAAAACCAGCAGTAACTGGAGCAAGGCAAAAGGTGGAGGGATCACAAAGATCTAAGGAAGAAAGGGTATTTAGTTCCTCACAAAGGCAGCATACCTTTGTTCTCTAAACAAGCTTTGCTTTAGTCCTACTGTCTCCAATATGTGTCACTTGCAATCAATGGTAATTCCTTTACACTGGCAAAAGTGAGAGCAATTGTGTAGACCTAGCATTAGCAATTTAAGCACTGAGCCACCCAGCTGATGTGGCTGCACCTGAGTAATGCTTCCCTCTGACTTGTCTTCCTCCATATGCACTAAATTAATTTCCTCTGCCAACATGCATGAAGTAGGCCCCTAACCCTATATGAAGTTTTCAAACTTAGCCTTGCTGAGAGATCCAAGCACTTGTGCAGCCATGCCTGCAGGCTGAGTAGGATCCCAGTGACATCGAGGGCATGGGACAGTCTCTTCTCCTGGCTTCTTTCCAGCCAGAACTGCAACAGGCTCCAGCCAGAGCACACATCAGTAATGTCCTCTGCAGCAATAAAAGCATTAGCGTGAGCAGCAGAGCTCTGCTGCTGCAAAGTGGACAGCAGTGATCTGGGGCACTTATTCTTACAGCAAATTCCTCTTACCTCAGGGGGATGGAGGACTAGCATGGACAGGTAAGAAATAATTGTCTGCACCTCCTTCCTTGCAGTTCAAATATATAACTACTCCTGCCTGGTGCTGATGTACTTCTGGATAAACTTTGGGCAAGGACAAGGATAATCCGTGTTGTCTCAAGTAGAATATGCCCTCACATTTTATTTAAGGTCTAAGATAGTTTACAAGAGAGGCAGTGCCTAACGTCATATACTTGTCTCCCAAAGTAGGAAAGTAGAAATAAGCTGCTGGGCCATTCAGTGGAAGTCAGAAGATGCTGCTGGTCAACTGCTAATCTGTGAAGGAAGGATCCTAGGGCATCCACACCTCAGAGGAAGTCCTTCGTCAGCAATTTTTTCAAGACTATATCCCTTTGTGCTAGCAACTCTTCAACACAGTCTCTAGAAGAGGAAAGGAGGGGGGCCTTGCATTACATACCCTTAAGTAACTCTTACATCTGTTGCAATTAATTGGTCCATCTCCTTTGCTCCTCCTCAAACTGAAACTATCTGCCCTTGAGAGAGGCTTCGCTTTTGCACCGTTTGTGGATATGGGTGTGTGTACTTGGGTGTGTTTGGTTTTTTATTATTGGCTTTATACACTCTAAAATAAGCAAGTTGCAAGTCTGCTTGCTTTATGGAAGTATACAACATAAAGAAATAATTCCTCATCAACAGCCCAAGGCAGATCATTCAAGCTATTTGCAAAGATGTTAGTGCACTGATATACTGTACGCATGGGCACCTTTTACATGTATCACACACACCTACGTGCTTGGAAACAAATCAATAACTCCCTACACGAAAGCTTGCGTGTCTGCTCTTATTAGACATGGGATGGTGCCCTGGGGAGAGCCACAGGCATTCCATTACTGAGGATCAGTGCCTGAGCAAAATGGAAAGGCTGCTAAAAATAAGCAACATTTGCTCATTGGTATAAATAACAAAAGTGAGAGAGAAAGAAAAACAGAAAGAGAACAAGACGAAAATGAAAACTGGCCCCAGACCAGGGCTCACAGAATGACTAGTCACCTCCTCAATGCCAATTCTGTCACCATCTCCAGTATGGGCAAGGTACTTTGCAGTGCCAAGTGCCCTCAGCTTCTCTACTGAGAGGACCATTACTTGCAGATTTGCAGCGGGCCAGAGCACAGAAGGAAGCTCCCACAGCACATGCATCTGTCCCTATGAGTTTCAGGGCTTGGAAGCATTGAAACAAGGATGCAGCACTGCACAAACCAGCACACAACACCAGCGCAATCCATGTTATAGTTTCTGAAGCAGCTCTTTGGTTTATCTCAGTTTTGTTTATAAAGTGAATTGTGGGGGAGGAGGGGAGAAGGAAAGGGGCACCACTTTCACTAATCTAACATTAAAAGCTTCATCCTCTCTTTATTAAAGTAGAAATAACTTCTGGATTCCCCTTTTCTACCAGTATATTCTAGAACATGCTTGGCTGCCTGTTCTCAAGTACTAAAGCTGAGAAGTGCCTATCTATATTTGGAGAAAAATCAGGAGACCAAGCTAATTAAAAACTCACACTTGCCCTGTATTCCTAAAAGTACTGTGCACCCCTCTGGCTCCAGACTTCTCAGGGTGGGCTGCCTTTTTATACAGCTGCAAAGGTTGAAGCTGAATATGCTTATGGTTATTTTCATTTTAGGCTCTTATTAATAAGGAAAAGAATAATTAGGAACGAGTTCCCATGTGGCACACTCAACCTTACCTCTGTTTCCACTTCATGCATTGTATTGTAATAAAGCACACAAAAATTCTATTAGCCCAACAATTAAACAAATCATGGTATTAACAACTCCCACTCACCGCCTTAAGCAGGTTTAGCTGGGAGAGCTGAAGCAGCTGTCTCTGTCCTGTGCCTCTGCCAGAGGTCACCATCCTGCAGTGGGATCAGCTGATCCTGCTGGATAAACTCCCAAGCAAGTGCAGTCTGCAGGCTGCAGCATTAACATAAACCACCTCCAATTTCAGTTTACTCTGGCAGTAACCTCCTAGAAAAATAAAAGGGAGGAAACCTAAGGCTGGTAACTGTTTCATCTCTTAGTATCAGATAAATCCACCTCTGATTACATTTCAAAGCCCTAAAAAATGAAACAGTTGAGAAGTTTATAATAATGTTCTGGCTTGCCATGAATTAACATGAATTCTCATAATGAAAAAGGTCTCTAGCATAACCATTGAAACACAGAGCTAAAAGAAGGGCCTCCAAAGTTTATCCAGGTATGTGTAGACTTCAAACATTCTCAAAAATAGCTACAGCTGCTAGCTCTGTGAAATTAAGCCCCTTCCAGACCTGGAGCTAGGACAAATTTGAGTACCTCTCTCTGTATGGCCCAGCAATGTTGGGAAGTCCACATTATTGAAGCTACAATATGAATTCTTGATGCAGTAGAAGGACAAGACGACAAAAATCCTATCTCAACACGGCTGCTTTTCATGCTGGAGCAAGAGAGGGCCAGCTCAAAAAGGATGAAGGTCTCTTCGGCTCCCAAAGTAGAGATACCAACACTTGCAGTAGGTTTGCATACACATAACTATAGAGAAAACAGCAGGTGGTTACAGTTAAGTTTCCGATGCATGCATTTCACACATTGTCAAATGCACACAAAATAAAGATGTCGGTTTCAAGTATGAATGAGAAGAGTACAAAACTGTGGCTTATACCTTCACTATCGGCAAATGGTACAAAAGGAGTGCCATTGCCTCTATAGTGTAGGACATACATGCAATAGGTGATAAGAAATAAGGGCAAGATTTGATAGGCTTAGTCTCAAGTGTGATGCTGAGAAGGCTGGGAGGTGGAGGAGGTTGAGGAACTTTCACAAAAGGAGGATGATCTGTGATATCTTAAAGGTTTTCTTCTTCATAGTGTTTGAACCACATGCTTACATAGTGGCAACACCACAAAGCCCAGGTAGAGGTGCCTCATACTGAGACAGAGGCGAGGGATCCTCTGTTGTGGTTTTCACCGCACTTGCCCTGGTCTCTTACACACAGCTTATGCTGACACCTCTCCAGCGAGCCCAGAGAAACAAAATGCTGATACAGTCACTTCCTGTGGCCCTTACACTCCCCATCCAGCCCAGTATGGGTGAGTCCTTCAGCAGAGCAGGACCAGTACATGATGCACAGCCCTGACCATGCTACAGTTTCAGGACTGTCCCACCCAAATGACCCTGAAGTACAGCAAGCTCAGGAGAGAAGCAGCAGCTTGATGCCACTGGCTACAGCCCCAGTGGGCCAGCAGCTCCCTCAGGCTGGGAGTGCATGTCTAAACATGGCTGCAAAGGCACAGTGAGAGCATTGGTGTCTTTTTTTCCACTTCAAGTTTTTCAACTTCCAAAGCAAGTTAGTGTGCACAATGATGATGTGAGTTGTCTTTTTCTGTTATTGAAAAGCAATCCAGGTTTCTTACCTTGCAATGTTTTTGCCACAAAATGCTCAGAGGGTGACCAAAGACCAAACACAATGACATCACCACAAGAAAAGGATTTTCCTTCAGCCTGCCTAGCATTAAGTTGTTAAATCAAATGAAGGGGGGGTGGGGGGGAACAACTGAACACCTTGACAGCTGTATACAGCTAAGAATTAAGGAAGATCTGAAAACGCATTTTAAAAATGAGGGTTGCCAGATCTGACCTCCTGTGTTGCTGAGCCAATGAAACTCACTCCATTTATACTTTTGTGTATGGCTCTCGATTGCAGTAGTATTCTTATTAAATATTTCAGCCAACAAAAGGAAATAGCAAAACCAGAAGGGAGACAAGACATTCTTTTTCAGGGATACTGGAAACTGATTCAGCAAAGTGGAACAAGGGAAATGCTGGGAAATACAAATCCACTCTACAGTTTAACTTTAAGAAGTAGTCTACACACACAGTTTTTATAACCACTTGATAGTTCAGATTTGGTTTAGAAATCAAGATGTAGAAAGCTGAACAATCAACCAATGTGGATAAATACACCAGCATATAGGACTTGAGAAAAAGCTATGTTAATAGTATAATAACATAGAGGAAAAAAAATGTATTTACCAGCAAGAAAGACCTGCTTTGAGAAGTGCAGAAGCCCATTTTCTGTGTGTCCACTAAAGGAGTAGGTTAAAGAGAGGTGCCTGGCAGACAGCAGGGCTGGGAGGGGACTGGAACCTAGGAGAGGCTGGTCATCTTCCTTCAGATGATGCTGATGACAGTGGTGTTAGCTGCACTATAATGCAGAAAAGAAGTAGAAGGAGCTCTCACTAACAGCTGGATCTACAGAGGCAGTCAGCAAGAATGTAATAATGTATCTTTTTAGTGGCCAGAGAGGAGAAAATAGCTAACCCAGGAAAAAAAACAAGAAAAAAAAAAAGAGCAATACCAGAAGCAAGAATGGGAGGGGACACACGGGTGTGGTGAAGGGACTGCCTGCTCCAGCATTGTGGAAAAGGTTCCCACTGCTACAGCACTGTCATGTTCTTGCAGCACAGCTGCTCAGGGCCATGCCTCCCCCGGGGAGCATTGCAAACAGCTATGGGTACATTAGGGAGGTTTCATCACGGGCTGTTCTGTCAGGCTCTGCGATGATCCACAGCCACATCTTACACCAGGTTTCTCTCACATAGCAAATTTCAAGATTACGGTAAGTAAAACCTTTGAAGGGAAAGCGCAGGTATTGAGATGAACTGTTTGCAGCCATCAGATTTGTGCCCTATTTTATGCCTGCAAACGCAATGTACATGAAAGGTGATTTGGCAATGGTGTGAAGAGGCTCTCTCTCTCTGAAACTCCAACCTTTCTCTCAGTTTCAGGCCATGCCATTCCTCCTATTTTACTTTCAAGCAGCTAACTGGCAGAGAAAATCATGATGTAAGCTAGTAACTACATAAAATTAGCCCTAGCCAACTGTGAATTCATTTGTTCTATTTGCAGTCTTTCCTTTGCTGAAACATAAAACTTGCTAAAGTCAGCATATTTCATCACGTTTAAAATTGTAACAACAGCAAAAGCACACAGAAAAATATTGCTAATGCAAATGATGAACAAAACTCCAGCCTACAGATGATTGTGGCAGCAGAGAAATTTAGTATGCCTGAACTACTTCACTGCCACCTTTCATTTTCTAGCTCCCGTTCAGCCTCTTTACCAAAATTAACAATAACAAGTAAAAACTGTAGTCTCTTCCTGTAGATAATAAAAGAAAATACTAACCATGCTCATCTGGAGAATAAGACTTTTTGCAAGCTATATGTATCTCTACATGATTAATATCAAAACGAACAGCACTGGCTAAATAAATCTGCACTAATCTAATCTAACAGCACCTAACCACTCTCCGTGCTTCCCTATTGTTATACCCCTAGGAAAGATTTTCCTAGCCCTCCCCCAAGTCTCTTAACTTCCTGTACTTCCTGCATCTCAAAGGCACGCAAATGCATGCTTAACAGTTTCCCCCCTTCTTTGACACACACTCTTTTTTTTTTTTCTTTTTTTAAACAGGCTAGAAACAAACACACATGTATTTATTTACAGTGCGATAGTCTCCAAAGGCTCCATTCAGCCCTGTGGTTAAAGCAAACAACCAATGAGAAACGCAAGTCCAGAGTTCAAGCGGCAGCGATCAATGCGCTGAGTTCATATGCTGGCAAATGCCAGCATGTGGGTACCCACAAAACAGAGAAGTGCTCTCCGGACTCCTGCAGCACTGTAAGGTATAATTGCTTCCTCCATTAAATTGCATGGTATTTGATGTATGGAAACGTATTTCCTCTTGCATAGGATTTCTACCCCTTACATTGTGACAAAAACTGGTTTCTGTTACCCTGGTCACTGCACATGTGTTATCATGATGACTAGGCACAATTCTTATATCCACTCCATCAATTTACATGGGCAGGTCAAGCATTATTAGAACAAAGCCGGAAAACGCACAGCCAAATGTAAGTATGGTTTCTTGACTTGGATAAGATTAAAAAAAAAAAAAAAAAAAAAAAAAGTAAAGGGCATCATTTTCAAACAAAAGGGCAAACATTTTCAAACAAAAGGACCTCTTAATCTGTATTTGGACATACTAATTAAATCCCAGTCCCTTGTTAGGAATCTTTTTCAGTTAAATAGGATAATTTTGTTTCAGAAGTTCTATACTGCTTAAATCCCAGGTAACATAGCCTTGAAGCAGTTTGCTAGCCTCCAGCAGCAGAGCACAACTCGTAGTTCTACCAGGACTTGCCCGCCGCAGCAAGCTATGCCGCTGTCACTGTTGGCCGAGACATACCTGGGTCGCCTTGGAACACAATCCCTCTGTGAAAGCACAGAAAAGAGTTCAGTATTTGCCAATCATGCCAGGGCAGGCTCCAGCAAATCTTATTGCAATAATCAGCATACTCTGCCTGCTTTGCTGCGTGAAGTGGATCCCTACACCACTCTGAATAATAACTATTGAGTTGCTTTTTCTTCTTGCTCATCCGATACAGTTTTCAAAAATGCATCTCTACTGGATAAGAAGAATAAATAAATCAGGCAGCGAGGCTGGGTCTAGCACAAACAAGAGCACTGCCCTTCCTCATCTCTGCACCATCATGCTTGGTTGTAAAAGGTGATGGTCGAAACAGCAATAGCTGTCTATTAAGGGTTAGTTTTTCCATGCGGTCTACCTAGTGGGAGTGTTTTCAGAGACTAAATCCAAGTTTCAGGTGAGGATGCCAAACTGTGGTATTAGGCATAGGTCACTGAGGTGCTCCCTTCAGTCTCAGAAGAATTTAAGCCTTTGATTTGAAAGATAGAGAATGTTTCCAGAAGTTAGAAATCTTACAGATGAAAATAGATTGCTCTTGAATTTTGGGGCCAGGAGATGTCTACCAGGTGAATAGGAAAGACCTCTCCCCTCCCCTAATCAATCAAAACAGGCATTCCAGGAAAACAACCTCCAAATGTGTTCTCCTGAACAAGGTGCAAATATCTGAACATGTTTATGCTAAGCTTTAACCATACTGCTGGTAGAATCACCCGGCTCTTGCAAACAATGCAGTATGTGGCCTTAAATAAATCATTTTCATGTGATCAGCACTAGAGGGAAAAAAGTTTTCTGCTCCTTTTCTTTTCATGTATAAAGGCATTATGTGAAAACAGGCAGAAGTATTGGCTTTTAGCCAGGGGAAAAGGAGGGTGGAGAGAGAGTTGATACATCTCCATTTATAGGAAATCATCATTTTCCTAGTTTTGAAAAGAGGTTTTTAAATGAGATCACTGTACCCTAGAAAGTCACTGCAATAAGTGAGAAAGTGAAATTTTCAGTTGTATCTAGTAACAGGTATTAGAGTATTATAGCAAAATAACAAAAAATACACGAGAAAACTTTTTTTGAGGGGGGGGGGGGGGGGGGGGAGGGAAGATTTCATTGCATAAAATAAGGCATATTCATAGCTCAGAAAGAAGAAAAACAACCATCAAAGAGCTAGACACAAAATAGAAAGTTCCTCCTTATCCTTTGAAGGTCACCCTTATTCTTGGTGAGGTTCACTCTTTACAGAAGGCACAAACAATAAAAATCACATCACATACATCTGCTGATTTCCTCTACAGAATTAACTCTTCATTAAGATTTTTTCAGTTTTCCCCCACCTATCAGACAGCTATTGACACTTCTCTACAAGCCTAGAAACCAATTAATTTGTATCAGTAGAGTGGGATCATTACCTGGTCTAACAAGGAAAAGATGATTCTGTCAATCTGCTTTTAGGAAGCGTGGGTTGAGCTAACCAGCATCAAGCATGGATCAAAAAATAAACAAAGCAGGGTGAAGCACAAGGTACAGCTGGATGATAAACTGGATTCCATGAGACCCCTTTCCACCGGGCAGTGCCCCTCAAGTACGGAAGGTCTGGTGGAGCTCATGCCCTACAGATCCTTGCACAAAGCACAGTTGGCAGCTACTTTGGAGTCAACCATTTTACACTCACAAGGCAGGGTTTCAAAGCCAAATCCCCAGGCCCCCTCCTACTTTCCAACACTGAAACAATTTAAAGCAGATCTAACACCTAAGTAGTACTGATTTGGTTATCTTCAAAATCCCCATTGTTGTGTTTAAAGAGCATATCGTCCTAGAATAGCCTTCATTTGATAAACAACTCCTTCTGCATGTCAGCCAAACAACAGTTTTGGTCTTTATCACAAGAGGACCAGCAGCAGAAACGGTGTTTGGTGAAGCGGGGGAGGTGGAGGTTTCAGCTGAAAATAGAGTTCATTGTCAGCTGGACTTGGGGCTCAGGTTTTTAAATAGGTTTTGGAATGTGGATACGAAATAGTTAAAAGAACCTCACCTCTTAAAGAAGAAATGCCTATTCACGCTTTTAACAGCATAAGAGTGTCTCAGGTAGTGGGTCTGTTTATGTGCTGTACACAAAAGTTCCTTGTATGGGAAGGTCAAAATATACAGGTACCAGAGTACCAACCCTTAGAAAACGAAAATTTTCTTAAAAAGAAATAGAGAATTCCAAGAAAAGTGGCTTTTTAAAACATTTTCAAAAAGGGAAGATGAAGGTTAAATGCATCTTAGAAAAAAATGTTATGTAATGTTAAAAAGTTGTCTAGGCCAGATTTCTGTACCTTTTACACAGTCCAGAGGAAAAGGGTGGAAGTGCTACGATTAGTGTTTTTCACATTCCTGATGTGCACTTGGTTGGATGTTACCATTTCTGAAGCATTTACTTCTTGAAAAATACTAATTCTTTAAAAATATACATATTTCTGACATGTTTCTATAATGATAATACATAGTATGGTTGTGTATTTTACCTCAGAAACTCCTCAGCATGGCTGAAAATGGTTTTACTTCTTCAGTTCTTCAGACCAGTGGGTACGGGAGTGTGATACACACACCTTGAAAACCATCACAAGATGATGTTATTTTGTGCAATCCTCGAAAGCAAGCAACTTTAAGAAAGCTATCTGTATTTCTCAGAAACAGACATATGCTCAAAAAGCTGTCATGTGGGACTTTAAAGCAACTTAAACAATGTGGACATCTCCAGCATTGCTATCGGCTGCCAGGCCTAACTGCCAGCACACCCACCATGGGGCGATGCCGGCTCACACGAGCAGACTAGGCCATGGATAAAACGTCTGAGTTTAGAAACCAGGCAGCACCAACTGCTTGTGTTTTCCAACTTCCCACAGATAGAGCATCTGGGCAATGTTAACTGTGGCATTCTGTAAACACTGGCTGTATGGTCCGCCAGTGACAAAGTGGCAGTGGAAGGCTGTTTTCCTCTGTTTTGGTGGTAATCAGATGGAACAGCCAAATGTTGTGCCTGTGGAAGTGAGCTCTGGAAGTAGTTAAAGAAGTGTTCACAGCACAGTCTGCAACAGATAAGGAGACAAGATGCTGTTCAAAAGTTAGAAACATCCATCCAAGCAACACCAAGAGCCACAGATACCTCAAATGCGACTTCAGCCAGGAAACAAGGCTGCCTTTTGGGAAGATTTCCAGTGCTGGGGGCTAGTGACACAGAGCAAAGTCTTGATGCATCAGCAGCAAAGCTTCCCACTGGCCAGAAGTGGTGGTATTTCTACAAAAATTCTACACATTGTGCCATCAAATTTTTAGGTCTTGCCATTACTATTTATGTAAGTCAAGGAGACTATATGCACAGTTAAATTCTCAAATGAGATGGGAAATACTTTTATGTAATTGTTAGACCAGATAATTATCTCCTTTTGAAATAAGCTACGTGTAAATAAAGCATAGAGTTGTTTCTCATGTAAGGAAAGAGAAAAGCTTTCCATCTTTTAAAGTTAGCTTGATTTGAAAGGAGCTTGGAGGAAAAAGGAGAAAAGCAATGGATTTATTTTAAGGAAAAATAATGACTTTATCTAGTAAAGGAATTATTTAAATTCAAAGACTTTAAGCAACATTTCCAGAAAAAACAAGCAGTCCACACCTTCATCCCATCATGCTGTAGACAGATAAATGTCATATGTGTAATAGGTATGTGCAGATATTTCCCTAAGAAAAACTGTGTTATGGAATTAAATACAAAAATTAAAAATAGCCACAAACTAAAGGCGGGAAGGAACTGAGGCCAATTATGGACCTAGGGCTCCAAGAGCATGCTTTCAGTATTCACAATACAAGCTCAGGATCAACAAGATGGCTGTGAAGGCAATACAACGACAAAGAACAACTCCTTTAAGGAAATCAAATCATACTGCATAAGTTTGGAGGCAAATCAGAGAGAGAGGTTACAGCAGAAACAGAGACCCCTCTTCTAAATGCAGCTTCTACAAAATATGTGTTTTTCTTCTGCTTTATTTTTCTATTTCATAAACTGTCAAATGCTTATGAAAAGAAACAGAGATGAGATTGCATCTGGCTTATCTATGGCGCCATTTGTTGCTATAGGGAGACTACTTGGAAAAGGTGATGAGTGGTAAGTTGGTGAATGATATTAATAGAGAAACAATAGACAAATTTCTCTCAGTGTTATGATTAACTCTTCAGAGTTCATCTTGATCTCTCCCCTTTCTTTGTGAGTCCTAAGCAGAGGGTAGTGATTAATTACATCTCCCTGAACAAGCAGCTAATTGTTTTCCCTCCAAAACCTAAGCATTTTTCTCCATTTAATTTCCATAAATAGTGTATTTATTTCTTCCTGATTTCATCAGGTCCTTAGATACAACAGATCAGTCTCTCAGACTTCAATAAAAAGTATAATTCGTACCTTCAGCACAAGTCAAACAACATCTAATGATGGTTTGTTGTTATTGTCGTTGTTGTTTTTCCCGAGAGTATAGGTGGAGAATGCAGAGATTTAAGGGAAAGATTCCACCACTGATACCACCAAGCAGAAAGGTGAAGCATGCAAACCACTAAGTACTTATTGTCAAGATATCTTTGTTGAATGAAAAGAGCCTCCTTTCAAGAGCCTTAATAAATTAAAAAAAAAAAAAAAGACAAAAATGATTCACAGCTTCCCAATGAACACATCGATTTACTTAATTAAATATTACTTTCAAAAGTTTCAGTCGCAATAGGTCTTGTCTCTTGCCATTGATAGAGATACACTGAACAAGGATGTCAGCTGAATAATTGATGTTCATATCAACTATCCCCAGACTTGCCAAGTTGCTTAAATTTACAGCAAGAACTTCCCTTATTTTCTGCTCGTTTTAAGGCTTTGACAAAATACTGAAATTCTGAGAAACCATTTTAGAGTGACATACGACAATTCATACTTTCAAAGAGGGCAAGATCCACTTTCCATGATGCAGTCTTTTGATAGAAAGCAATTGTGTCACAAATTGTTGTTTTTTCCTTGCTGACTACTAGATCTCGGTCCCGCATTTTGTTTCATTACATGTAAGATTACAAGTGTGCGCATATTTTAATTCAGACTAAAAATGAAAACAAAAAACAAAAACCACCCTCATCCATATTAAAAAAAAAAAAAACCAAAAAAAAAACCAAAAAAAACCCCGTTCTTTGAAATCAATTTCCTGCATTCAGATCACTGTCGTTTGACGCCTACTTTTTTTTTTTTCCCTCCTCATTTCTGCGCAGGATGTAGAAAGTCAGATACGTTCCATTAAGTAGGTTTCTGCAGTAGCCTGCATCACCAATTAACTCCATCCTACTCACTTTTAATTGGAGAAGTAGTTCTCTTCTTCACTGAAGAACCCTTTCCAAGTAGCAGAAGAATCCAAGAACAAAACCAGTTTTGAGCAATAGTGTAATTCTGTAACTTTCGGAACATCAAGATTGAAAGGTAGTATGGAACAAAGAGCACTGAGAACAGAGACGTGAAACTTTTTCTCTCCTGTTTTTTGTTGGTTTTTTTCCCCCCTCCATTTTTAGTGTTAGAGACATAAAAAGTAGTTAAGAAGTCCCTCCAGTAACTCTGGAGACAACTTGTTATACACACACCTATGGAACTTGTTCAATTAGCACCAGCCTTCCTATTGCCCTCAGTTCCTCTGAAACAGAAATTGCATGCACAACTTCTCTTGTGAGTGCCTCAGACCAGATTACTCCTCCTTATGGGCTTTTAAGGTGACATGCATAAATAATAGTTCACTGATGCTGCCTAATTGCTCCCTTTGTTGTCAATTCCATTCCAGAGGCATTTGCATTTTAACTTCGACATACTGAACATATGCAACTGAGTCCACTCAGTTTTGTGTCTGTTCAAAATCAAGTGAACTGAATTTTGAGATTTTCTGCTTGATATTCTCAAAACCTGCCTTTGACACTGTCATTCAGTCCAAAATAAAATATTTGAAGAGCATACACCACGTACAAAACCTTACAGTCCAAGGTTATGTCCAAGGACTTTTCTTTCTTCTTCTTCTTCTTCTTTTTTTTTTTTTTTTTTAAGACATCTTGATTCTAATCTAATGCCTAATATTAGACAAATTAATTTATTATTCTCTTGCACATAATATTAATTATTTTATATCACAAAGTCTAATCCATGTTCTGGAATTTGTGTTTTAGGACACATCACTTGTAACTTATTAAATAATGCTTTTCCTTTAAAGAGAAGTGACCTCCTGAAAGGAAAGATGTGTCATAACTCATTTATAGTCAATTACATTTTAGTATAACAGAAACACATGCGCAGTAATAAGCCAGCAACAGAAAAACTAGAGTAGAAAAGCTTCATAACTAGTCTCAAATCTCTAAGACACACACAAAGGCCTTGAAAACAATATTTCCACTCACTTGAAGCAGCAACTTGCTCTCATGCCCTTATTATCTTTCTTGGAGTTAGTCTTGCAAGCAGAGTTAGAGGGCTTAGATCCCAAATGTGTAACTCAAAAGCCACCTCAGGCTTGGAATAAATTTCACTGTGCTACACAGCTGTGAGGGAAGGGAAAAAAGAAAAAAATCTGAACTGCCACTCTTCAAACCTACTGTCATCAGAAGGAGCAGAGGGCTCTGAACACCTCGTAAGCCTGAGCCCTGCAGTTTAATTTAGTTACAATAGTAGCTTTACTCAGAAAACAAAACAAACAATAACTGAATGTCTTCCTCATGTTTCCCTAGTGCATAAGTTACACGTTGCATGTTCTCTCCACTGCTTTGTCTAGGCCTCTAAAGCCATAGAAAGGCTGTTGCACCATTTCTCGGGGCATTTGTTCCCAAGTTTCAATGGGAAAGCAAATAAAAGGCAGAGAACTGGGGATTCAAACAGCAGAGGGTAATTCTTCCTCTTGTGAAACATCACAGCTTGAAGTTATAATCAAACTGTCATACAGAAGAAAAAAAAAATTCAAACTTATAAATCATGCACGCAAAAATGCTTCATATTCTTAACGAACTTCTGATATCCCAGTGAATTCATGAAGCAGTTTTAAGTCACTAAGACTATGACATTTTGCCCACAGAACCAAGGAGTCTGTATGAACAATGTGGGAAAGAAGGATCAAGCGTTAAGCCCTTCAACTTACAGGTGTGAGCTTGGTGCCTTCAGCTTTATCAGCATCACCTGCTAGACTGGGGTCTTGTCTTCACTGCCACACCTTTGCTACTTTCTTGCAACGTTGGCAAACATCTGAGCGACTTTTGTTTCTAGAAGCAAAAGAATTCTCAACCTGCTGGACTAGCTAACATACCAGATGCTCGAATCATTCTTTTGCACCAAGAGATTCTTCTATTTGTCCTGCCAACAACATGAGACTATAAAACCATCTGTTTTTCTTTCATGAGCATAAGTCTTCCCATAAGTCATCAAATCTGCTATTTCCCCGAGATCTGCCTGCAGTCCGACTGATCCTAACATCTGGCATTTCCGGGACTGATTAAACAGTGCAAACTGTCATTTACTGAACCCTGAAACAGGGAAAGACTAACAACAGCGCTTATGCAATGTAGTGCCAATGGCCATTATTACTTAAAGAGCCTTTCATTTGTTCCGAACCCTGTTGGCATGCAGTGGTGTACAACATGCTGGAGGGCAGCAGCTAACTGCACGGTTGGGGAAAAAGGAGAATGTAGCGGCCCAGTACAAAACCCCAGCTCATCCAGAGAACGCTATACGCTCATGAGAGTTTACACAGAGCAGACAGACCTTGTCTGCTTTGGTGTTTCAAAGGGCTCGTAAGAAAGCTCGCAAAGTAGCAGCAGTGTATTCCCTACAACGCACTTTACAAATCTTACAACGTAAGCTGCTCTTGAGAGCTCAACATCGCGCTTTGCTTTCTCATTCATCCTTCTCGTTTTTATCAAGCAAGGATGACTAATGCGCTATTGTAATGCACTTTTCACAAGGGGAAAAAAAAAAAACCCAAAACTGGCCAACTGAGGTTGCTTCCACCTCAGTGCCATGGGTGTTTAACATCAAAAAAGAGCCCTCCGCCGGGCAATGGGCGAGTCATTACACCGCGCTTTAAAGCAACAGGCATCATACATAAACCGCGCTCTCATGCAAATTTGACCTACATAACGTTGAAATCTTCTAACGATTTCACAAGTAATTCCAGCAGTAAAACTGGTGTTGCTTTAGCACCACAGGAAGTACCACATTGGCCTCAAAGAGCTTCTAGTGACACTTTTCAGAGCTGTTGCTGCCCTTCCAGTTTCTTGCAGTTCGGCCAGCACATCTAGATCAGACTTCAGCCTCCTGGGAAGTAGTGCAGCAATGCTTCAAGTCACCAAAATAATAACAGCAATTAAAATAATAATCATAATAAACTTAGACTAGAAATATGTCTTAAAACCTTTGACTTGTTTGGGATTTTATTCCTTAAAACCTACAGAACCTGTTGAATATTCATCTTAGGCCCTAAATACGTTCAATGGTACTGACAGCGGGAAAGCCAAATGGCACCTCCAGAACACAAGCAGTAATAAGAAACAGACTGGTGTGTTGCTATGAGAATATTTCAAATGATTCCTTGAAAACTGGACTCTCGAGCACAATTATAAAACATCGCTGATGATGGCCAGAATATTTTAGATACGTTCTTTTCCAACAATCTTCAGTGAATTTAAATGCTTCTGTTTGAATGATGCCTTGATTTCTTTAGAACAAAACCTGTTAATTCTCTGCTTTGATAGAAAATTTATGAGGTTTTGTTGATATTAGCACTTAGCTAATTTAAACTATTTTCACATTTTTATTCAATTCTTTAAGTCATTTTCAGTCCAGAACTACAGAATATAAGGACATGAAAACAAACATTCTCAAGATGAGCATCTATCCCAAATCCATCCAGTCTTTTCTGCCGAACATGTAGGTCAATAATGTTTGTTGTAATACAAGTCTTTAGTTCACATTTTACATTTAAAGAACTATTTCGTGCTTCTACCAAATGAACCTTTGTTTCCCCATTTCTTTTGCAGAAGGCCTACAGTTTCAAACTTTGCTCTAAAAGTGAGCACATCTGTGCAGAAAAAAAAAAGACTCTGCTTTTGACTGAAATTCATACGGGCCTCAGGTCACCTGCACAAAAAGCTTATTAAAAGATCAGTTTTGAATAGCAGTAATAGATATTAATGCAATGTCTGGCCACGGCAAATACAATCACTTTATTCATTTCTTCACTGAAAGCTTACATTTATTCATGCCTCATTAACCTAAAAATCCTTTTAGAGTAGTTATCTTTTAAAGCACCAAGACAGTAAATGGAAGTTTTCTTACCCTAATCAAAGTGATGAAACACTTCTCTGAATCATTTTATTTTGTGATACATGCCTCTACCCTATAAGGATCTCTAATGAATATTCTTCCTTATAAGAAGCAAGAAAAAAAAAACAGAATAAAAGTTTTAAATTAGATTGATTAATCTGTTGGACACAAATCAGCCTCATCTGAAACTCAGAAATGCTACTACTCTGTCACAAGAAAAATGACTTAGAAGTGAAAAATCTTCAAAACATTTGGTAACTAGACATATTGCTCAGGAAATTACTCAGAAAATTGCCCTTGAAGTATCTTTTAAACTAACAAAAGCTCAGATTCAATTCCAAGCACAATTATTTCATCCATACTAGGGATTTCCATATTCACACTTCTCCTGGAACAACAACTTGTGAAGCATCAAGAAGCCAGCCACTTACCTGGTTCTAAATTTGACTGCAGTTCACTGACGTTTAAATAATCAACTTAGCCAAAAGGACTAAAAAGGTTTGAAAAAATTCTTACCATGCTGACTGAACAAACATACAAACTCCCTTCTTTTGCTTACACCAGACTGAAAGTGAATGCCATTGCTGAGAGGGAAACAAAAACAAAACTGGAAAAAAAAAAACAACAAAAAAAAAACCTTTAGTTTTTTGCTTTATTTCACCATACAATTTTCTTGAAGATAATTAAATGATCCTTCTCAGGAAGACTGACATAATTTGCAGTGTAAATAAATGTACTTTCAGAAGGTGAAAATGCACACATCTGAGAAAAAAAAGCAAAACATCCTACTTTTTCTCCTCCATGACTGACTTGCTATGCAGTTTTCTAATGCTCTTGCTAATAATAGCAAACGGGAAGAATGCAGTTCAACCTAGTTTTTATTTAGGAAGAGGAGCACTGATTTCCTACAATTAATCCTTGCGCACAGCATCAAGCCAAAGGAGCAGCAGGAGAAACAATGGAAGTCTTCCACGTGCGTAAGAATATTGTTTCTGTCTTCTAAGATTGTGTCATCAGACAATCTCAATATAAAGACAACTTTAGGGAATAAAGAAAAACAGTGATCTCTATCTAGCGAATAAGAGTAAAATTACAGAACATTTGTGCCACATTTATCACCATGGAATGATTTCTCTCAATTTGTTCCTAGTTGTTTCTAGAGACAAATTAAGGCCAAAAAAATAAAAAATAAAATAAATTTTTAAAGCGGATCTGAAAGGTTTGCAGAAAGGAAATTCCCTAGGCTTTTCTTGAATTGGTCTTGGCGCTTGTAGGCCTCTCTGTCTCCATACAGACTGCTGACAGAAAAACAAGAGTTTTTATTTTCCCAGCAGATAATCCATATATTGTCTTTGTGCCATGCATTTTCATTGGGACTATCATCATAAAACATGTATCCAAGATGAGAAAGAACAAAAGAGAGGGGAAAGAACAGAGGAAAGATGTTCTTTGATTAAAATACTGATTGAAATTTGGGAGATCTGGGCTAATCTCTGTATTTCATACATACTTTCTGCGTGACTGCAGATCCCGTGATCTACCCTTTTGTTCTTTTTAGCATAATTGTCTTGTCTAGTGAGAATATGAACTCCTGAACATTAAGATAAGATTTTCAGTCACAGTTTGCTTACCACTGAATTTATATGGGGAGTGGGCTCATCTGTAATGCATTAAGTAATAATAGTTGGCCACAGAGGAAACATCAAAATGAGAAGAACACGAAAGTATGTTTAACTCCACTGCTTTATGCAGAGACATGCATCTAAAATAGTTCTCATGTTTTACACATGCAATCAAAATGTATTTTAGCAAACAAAAAAAAAGAAAGGCATGCAAGCCAATGTATATAATCAGTGTTAAATAATACCTTAAGCATACGTACAAGAACATTGCCCCTCTAAAGCAACACATTTGTTCCTTTGATGTATTTCTCATCCAAAGAAAGAATTCACTTTATGGAACAAGAGCACTAACAAAAACCAATATACTGACTAGTAAGATGCAAGCCCAAATAAATTGCACAACACATACATAGGAGAGTTAAGTGGTGATGACGCACAGGCTGTACTACACCAAAGAGAAGGGTCATAGCGTACAATTAATGCACATACACAGGGGTTGGACATTAATCGTCAAACATCTAGGTATTTGTTCCTTCTTTATATTCTTGGACCTTGGACCTAAGCACTTTGATGTTTATTACTTTACTGCTTTACTAGTTATAAAATTAACTAATCTGTCCGCAACAGTTAGCATCTGTTATTTTAAGCAATCTTTGTGAGAAGCACAGAACAGAAAATTCAAACTCTATGGTTGAAGGATAATGACAATTGCATGTAAATAAGCACAGACTCATCCGTGTAACAAAACACAGTGTCCTTACCGAAGAATGTCAGGAGGCCATTTTGTCCTTACTTACAGCACATAACAACTGGAGACTATTGGGATTCCTCACAGCTTCATAATTATCCAGCATCATGTCTGAGAGAATGCATTTGAAGAAGAGAGATCTTGATAGAGAGATAGGCACGCGTAAGTTGATTAATGGTGAATGACCAATATATGGTTGATATACTCCAGACTCTCTAGCCTTTTGATGTTGTTTGTAAGAACGAAGGCATCTATTTGTGTGTTTAAAATTGCAATAAAACCCCTAATTTAGAGTTGCCTCTTTCAACATTTCTAAATGCAGGAGGCTAAAAGGTTCAAAGTAACCAGCTTCTCTCACAGAGATCCAAGGTTAAGCAAATAAAGTTCCTCAAGTCTCAATAGCTATTATCAGCAATAAAAAAAAAAACAGCCATATAATGATAGATACAGCCACATAAAAGCAACCAGACTGAAGAAAACTGGGACAGCCTATCAAAATGAAGGGAGGAAAGAAATACCTGGTCAACATCAGTTCTGATTCAGAACCTTTATCCACCACTTTTCTTTTGCTGTCCTTTAGCCTAAGAAAGGCACAAACAATTGGCATGTAACTGGTGAACAACAAGTTCTAGTTATGATATTAGAAGTGATTCAATTTCTGAGGTGTAGATAACTTAAAGACTTGTGTTTAAATGATGCAAAATTCAGACACGACTATATTATTATACTACCACCACTTTCTAAGGACACTCTCAAAACCTGCTATAAACACCAACACATGAACCAGCGAGGCAGCCAAATGTTATCACTTCTCTTTATAGCTCAATTCAGTGAGGAAGAATGAAGAACTAAGACAAGAAAAAAAAACCTACTCAGGTCTCCTGAGTCCCAAAACCTCAGCTGTCCTTCCCCAGTAATGCAGATCTCAATCTAAGAGCAAAAGGGAAAATTTTGCGACCTACCCAATATAGGCTGTGCTGAGGAAAGCAGCTGAAGCAGAATGGAAAAACTGCCAAGGAGATAGTAATGTAAACAGAGGTAGGAAGGCTCCTGTCTTATCTGAGGGAGAGGAAGAACTGCACAGTGTTTCAGAGTCTTAACTCTGCCAGCAGGTCCAGGCTAGGCAGCTCATCAGATCTGGTCCACTTCTACAGGGACACTGCCAAATACGCTGATGTAGGAAGGGACACAATGGCTGCACTGCTCATCTGGGTGAGCATTGGCAGTAACTGCTGCAAGTAACCCTATTGCCGCTAGGGAAGAAAAAGAGAAAAATAGCACAAACTTTGACTCATCTTTCTTGTGTAGACAGTACCTTGTGTGCAAAGTATGGCTTCAGCAAATTGCAGTTCAAATTTAGGCTTAATCTCAATGGATTTTCGAGTTCCATTCCATAGGTGATTTTATTCTTTCAAGTTATTATTTAGATCATAAAATGTTATCTGTAATTAATTCAGTATTGTGGATGTTTCCTGTGGGGACTTGCAAGCAGACGTCTATACAAGAGGGATTTTTGGATTCTCTGGTTGCCCAGGTAGTTGCAAACAGTGACTGAAACATGAAAATTAAATTACACGATCCAGCTACAAAACGCGTTGCTCTGTAAACTTCTAGAGGTTTATCTCTTTCAGGAGCTGGTAGAACTGAGCATTTCGGGATGATGGCATATGCTTGCTTCCCTATTGCTCTAAGAGTTAATCATTAGACAATTACTGGTAATGGTCAAAATACTGAGAACAGACGGAGCATTTTCTGTCAAAGGTCTGGGAAAATGATATAATGCAAAGTCCAAACTACATCAGCCCAGGGATATGAAAAACTCTAGTCCATTCCCACTGAGATGGCCTCAAAACATACAAAGCAGTTCCTAATTTGTTTGAGAATGCACTTCAGGTTTCATTTTAATAGGTGCTAAGCACATGCAAACAGACATACCATAATTAAAGTGATCAATCTGCAAGAAGGAAAGCACATAAAAAGAACATATATACTTAAAAGAGTTAAGTAATCATAATAATAATTATTAATTGCATTATAATTAATAATTATAAGGTCATAGATCCCCGGCTGTTCTTTTACAAGCAGCTTAAAATCATTTCCAGGTACTTCATTAAGTTATGCAACAGAATGGTACTGCTGAAACAGCTTTCGAGCAGCAAATCCCATTTCAGTAGAAAAGTATACTTTCTCCACAGAATAGCGAATCCCCAACTGAAGCATTCAATATATCTCAGTAAGATGCATTATGACCGAACCTTAACAGACCTTGAGATGAGGACCCATTCTGTAATGAAGATTTTAATTATTTGGGTTTTCATTATGATTAAATTGGAGCCTAAATTAACGCTGCACATGTAAATGAGTAATGTTCTATGCTAAATAATTATAGGCAGATATGTATAACAGATTTTCTAGCACAAAAATCTTTTTTTCCCACCAGTTCTATTCTCAGACACTCCTGGAGACAGGCACTGCAGGTGCTAACTTAGAGAAGGGCAAAGTAAGCACCAGGTTTACGAACTTGCTCAAAAATCACTCGGAGGCAGTGGCAGCATGGAGAGCAAAGCCTGGGTCTGGCTCTCCAGCCTACTTTGCAGCCAGTGGGCAGGAACTCATAACAAGGTCTGCTGCAAAGTATCAGAGGTGGTGCATTCGTGTCATGCTGACCTGGCAGTGTGCAGAGACACCTGTATGTGCAGGGTTGTTGGGCAAACACTACTGTTTTACCCCCAGGGGCAGGAGGACATGGGGTTGTGCAGGGGAAGCAAGAGAGGGAGGCTGGATCTCACAAGTAGTACCCTGAAATGAGTTTTATAAGATGAATGCCAGTATAAGATGAAAACAATTACCCTATGTTGCATATTCGTCCAAATTAAAGACTATCGTGCCAGAAAGTTCTGCATCTATTCTATCTAAATGAATAAACAGGTGATTTTGAAATAAAGTAACTTTACTAACACAGGCCTGAAGTCTTTTCTCCATCTCATGCATTAGGGAAATGAACAGGAAAATAACATTTTTACATATTCATCTGCAGCTCCAGCTTTTTCACTCATGAAGTCATACAACCACATAACACATTTACATCACTGCCAAAATTCAAGACCTATAAATAAGGCTACAACCTTCTGGTTCAAATTGAAATATGGAATCCTATTGAAAAGACAGGGAGGAAAATGGAAAAAAATTATCCATGTCCCTTCCATACAGGCATTGTAGTACAGTTAGACAGTAACCAAACGTGATGTCAAAAAAGGAAAAAAGAAAATAACCAGAGAATTATGACTTTGGGGTGAGGACATAAACAGCAGGAACAGACGAGCAGTTAAAAATAAAGAGCCTATTATATTCAAATGAAACAAAGAACGAAGAGAGAAAATAATAGGCTATAAAAACATATCTGTCAGTGAGGTTGTTTGGGGACTGAACATTTTCCCTGTGAGGTTCTCAGGAAGTACCAGGCACCCTCCAGGTTTAAAGCTTTCATCCCTGGGCTCCCAGCTATATTGGTTTCCTGTATAAAAGGAATTGAGACGAGAAGAAAACATTTGACCAACTGCCCCGGCAATCATACAATGTTTTATACTTTGTGGAGCCCTGCCTAACACAACAAAACTGAGTATTGTTACAGAGGACTCAAAGAGTCCAACCAATTACGTCCCTTCATGGGTTCGGCTACACTCGCCTTTGATCACCAGCTCTAACTACCAGCAGTAAAACAAACACAAATCTGCAGACAGCATCAATAAACCTTGCAGTGGGAGGGAACAGAGATACTCTGTGCCATGTTGGCTTTTTTTTTTCTTTCCTAAATCCCCAGCAAAAAATATCTACTGGCTGTCCTCTTTAATTCACAGGCAGATTCAAAGCCAGACAAGAGTGACTTTGCTCACTTTTAAAAGCCAATCACTTGGCATAAAGCAGAAAATTTAGCACGCATATTTAGAAAAAAAATCTCTAACCCAGGCAAAATCTGGTCTGCTAATTACCAGGAATTCCTCCGTGCCCTTATTAAACGCTGGGTTTACATATATGTACGCATATGTAATACATACGTGTATCCATGACACAACAGTTGGTAGAAACTGGGTCCATTCCCCCCTGAGGAGCTTCCTGCTAAGCACAGCCTGAAAATGGCACATTTCTATCTGTGCTAATACTTCACCATGATCCCACAGTGCAGTACTTAGGCAGTGAAGTGGTTTGGGGTGACTGCATGCTGAACATTGCTCACCTCGCACTGTAACTCGGGCTTCGTGTTCCCACAAGGCAGAAGTTCAATAAAGCAGACCTCCCATACCCAAGCAGCCTTTTCAAGGTTCGAGGCAGTGCTTCAGCATAAAACCACAGTGGTATTCATCATTCAGAACAGACAGGTTGAAAGCAGAGATCTGAACAAAAGATTAGGAAAGGCAGTCTGGTCCAGCAGCTAAGCCACCAGCCTGGGACACACAGATCCCATCTCTGCCTGCAACATAGTCTGTGTCCAGGCACAAAATCACATCAGTCTCAAGCCTTAGAAATATGCAGAGCCTGTATGACCTTGAGACCATCTAGAGTCAGGCATCAAAGTAGCTCTGAGGGTCTGGAGCTTGTTTACCTTGTGCTGCAATCTCTATCTATAAAATGAGAGATAACATTTCCCTATCTCACATAGAGCACCGAATGCCCAGTATGACCAGGACACCCTGCACACTAAGCTAGGTGATACTCAGCTTTGGAAAGGCAAGAAAGCAGAACTGAGGCTTCGCGTCAGCCTCACGCTGCACAGCTAGCCTGAGAAGGGAACGGTCTGAGTAAAAGCAGGGGACTGCAACCTCACAGACAGGTCAAAGATGAAATAAGATCCTATTCTGTTATCCTTATATCTTTGGGCAGATATTTCTTAATAACGAGTGGGTGCTAACTGGGCTCTACGCCTGCTGTTTGCTTTGTCTGGCACATGATTCAATCCCTGCCACAGTGTAAAGTACTCAATTCATTTAGCTGACTCTCCCCAACTGGCAGAGCCAGTCCTCCCTCCCTCTCATCCAGCTCTTCTGCTTTACACACCTCACAGGGCATTTTGCTTGGGAGAAGCACTGCTCCCATGGCTGACTGGCAGAATCCCTGTCTCTCATGTGTAAATACAGGCAAGACAATGATTTTTTTTTTTTTTTTAACCACAACGACCAGAAAATAAGGATTTATTAAAAATTTTCCAGGATCTCTTCACGTAAATGTTTGCATGCTATTATTTAAATAAGTCTCTAGCAGCCTTGCCAATTCAAAACATAGGATGGGAGAATCTGGAGGAACATACTTGGCATGGCAATGGGAGGTAATTCTGACTTGGGTTCAGCTTCCAGCTCACTATAAACTTTGCACATCATCACCTGTCTTCCCACTGCCCCTGCTCCCCTTGCACAAAGAGTCACTGAATCACTGAGGTTGGAAAAGAGCTCTAAAGATCTCTAAGATTATCTAGTCCAACTGTCCACCACCAATAATGTCCACTAAACTATGTCCCTCACTGCCACATCTACATATTCCTTAAACACCTTCAGGGACAGCAACTCCACCACACCTCCCTGGGCAGTCTGTTCCAATGCCCAACCACTCTTTTGGAGAAGTAGTTTTTCCTGATATCCAACCTGAACCTCCCCAGGCACAATTTGGGGCCCTTCCCTCTCATTCTATCACTATGATCCAGATGGCAGATGATCCAGATCATCTTTTATCTCATCACTTGGCTTAGCAATTCAGAAGATAATCTGGGAAATAAAAATTTATTTCACTGGGAGGATCTTCAGCCCCTTGCACAAGAACATAGCCAGTGAACACCTAGAGCATTGCTATTAAAACACAGCCAAGGCCTTTTCACTTCAGTAGCACCGCTTACAATATGAATGAAAAAGTAGTGCATGCCAAACAGATAGTAAAAGCCAAAACACATGGGTGATAGCCAAGAAGGCAGCTCAAGCTTCCTAATTTACAATCTGTTAAATTCACTTCTTTATATTGTTTAAAAGATTCTACATAACTTCTAAGCATACCTCCATGAGAAAAGAAGAAACAAAGCAATAAGCAGAGAAAAGTAAAAATAAAAAATAAATAATCACAGAATGAAGATGGAGCAGAAATGAAAACTAAAGCCTTACGCAGAAATGGGGTAGGTAACACAGTATCAAAAGCAAGCAAATATGTATCTAAATAATTACAGCCTTAAAATAAATTGGAAATGCAGTGGTGCATGAGTGAGACACAAGGTGAAATTGCATCTAACCTGCTGATTCATGCTAACGCAGAAAATCTGTTTGTTACTGTACCGGTTGATGTCAGGCTGCATTTTATTCAAACCAATAAAATCTTTTGTGTGGTCTCTTGACCTCACTAATTACTTAATTTACATTTAAGACAATAATGCTGCTTAGTAATGTAAAAAGGAAGTGTTCCCACCCCGGAGTGTTATCCTTGCATCTCCTCTGAAGAAACTTTAGACTGGAGAATGCTGCAAGTGAATGGGAGTTCACTACGAACCAGCTCGTAATCATTGCTCTTAATTGGCTGACCTTTGGAGTATTCAAGGTTTTACATATCAATCGTAAGCAGCTTGCTCAGAGAAGGCAAAAACTCCAGTTATTGTGACTTACATAATCCTATGGAGAAGTAAGTCTGTCCCAAGCAGGCTCCGGGGAAGCGTGATGCAATCCAAAGATGTGCAGACACTTTTCATTTAAACGTCTTGCATTTAAAACCCCGAAGTCACCTCAACGGTGTGGTGGTCAAATGCCAGTACAGGACTTAAAGGAACGGAGGCTGGGACCACTGTACAGCACTGTAATCTCACATCTTCAACAAAACCGTACTGTACTACAGAAAGGAACTGCACAGCCTGGGAGAAAAAGCATTAAAGCCATTCTATCTTTCCTATACCAGAGTAAACCCCTGAAGCTGCTGCTTCTATCTACCTCCTAATAGCATCTTATGTACACATAGTATCTCTTACCTGTAGAGCCTATAATCCTTTCAAAAATCTAAGCTGGCATTACTAAAGTGGCACAAATGAAGAACTAAATATGAACACCCCAGGGAACTACCAACCTGTCAGCCTCACCTCTGCACTGGGGAATAACATAGAACAGACCCTCCTGGAAGCCATGCTAAGGCATGTGGAAGAGAAGGAGGTGATACAAGACAACATGTATGGCTTTACCAACAGCAAATCTTGCCTGACAAATGAAGTGGTTTTCTATGATGGTGTAACAGTATCAATGGACAAGGGAAGAGCCACTGATGTCATCTATCTGGACTTCAGTGAGGCCTTTGACATGGTACCCTACAACATCCTTCTAATTGGAAGAATGTGGATTTTATGGGTGGACTGTTCAATGGATAAGGAATTGGTTGCAAGATTGCACCCATAGAGCAGTGGTCAATGGCTCAATGTCTGGATGAAGATCAGTAACAAGTGGTGTCTCTCAAGGGTGAGTACTGGGACCGGTGCTCTTTAATATCTTCATCAATGACACCAGCAGAGGGGTCAAATACATTCTCAGCAGGTTTGTGCACCAAGCTGCATGGTGCGGTTGAAACACACAAGGGATGGGACACCATGCATCTGGACAGGCTTGAGCAGTGGGCTGCCAGGCAAACACTATGATGTTCTACAAAACCAATTGCAAGGTCTTGTTTCTGTGTTGTAGCAACCTCCACTATCAGTATGAGCTGAGGGATGTAAGGATGGAGCACAGCCCTGCCAAAAAGAACCTGGGGCTAGTGGTGAATGGTAAGCAGGACGTGAGCCAACAATGTACACTCACAGCCCGGAAAACCAAAAGTATGCCTGGGCTGCACCAAAAGAAGTATGGCCAACAGGTTTAGAGAGATGATCCTGCCCCTCTGCTTTGCGCTGGTGAGGTCTTACCTGGAGTAATGCATCCAGATGTGGAGTCCTAAGCACAGGAGAGACATGGACCTGTTAGAGTGCATCCAGAGGAGGACCACAAAAATGATCGAATGGATGGAACACCTCTCCTACGAGGACAGGCTGAGAAAGCTGGGGCTGTTCAACTTGAGGAAGAGAAGGCTCCAGGGACACCAGATAGCAGCCTTTCGGTATCTAAAGGGGGGCTACAGGAAAGAAGAGAACAGGCTCTTTAGGGGGGTCTGTTATGATACGAGAAAGGGAAAAGTTTTCAAACTAGGAGAGTATCTAGTCTAAATCAGCACAAGAAAAAAGGTTTTTACAATAGGGGTAGCGAAGTGCTGGAACAGGTTACCATGGACACAGTGTCCCTGGAGACACTCAAGGTCAGGCTAGATGGGGCTCTGAGAACCTGGTCTATCTGTAGGTGCCTCTCTTCAGTGAAGGAGAGTTGGACTAGATGGTATTTGAGGGTCCCTTCCAACTCAAACGATTCTATGATTTTATGTTGTCTGTACTTACATGGGAAACAAGACTTGGACATATTACATTCATATTATAACTCTGCTCTACATTGAAACAGAGGAAATGTTCCTTGGGTGATTCCTGGGAGCCAACTGATCATCACTGATGAAACTCTTTCAAATTTGCCAATTCCTGAAATGTTTTCTGTTGTTTTTTTCCTCCCCCTCATATGATGCTGCATTCCTCTAAAGTCACAGAGCAAAACCCACTGTAGCATATAGAGGAATGCTTCTTTCAGATTGCAGCACACAACTTGAACATATTTCAACTCTCAGAGGTGCCAAAAGCAGCTCATACCATATGAGTGAAGAGGGATCAGCCCTTTTACAAAGGAGACCATAAAGTTCCCACCCCTACAACTGCAGTTTTTCCCCACTAACAACCCAGATTATAATGAGTTGGGGAAAATTTAATACAGCCCAAATTACTCTAGTTCACAAATTTAGCAAAACTGCAGAGAAGACAAATAAGAAGCAATTGTTATCCTGGATACAAAAAATAAGGTACGCATAGAGAATTTTTAAAAGAGCATATATAATAAAACACTGGATAAGACCGAAACCCACAACAATGGGCTTCAGCAGAGACATTCAAGACAGGTCTTTGTCAGTTCAGATAAACTCCTTGTAGAATAAGTCCTTTGGTAACTATTATCACTTGGATGCAACTTACTGCACAGAAGTCCTGTTTCCCTGCAGCTGTGAGAGTGTACCATATAAGGCAGTGCTGTTCACACCACGTTTCTTGCACCCTTTCTATATCTGCTACCCCATCAGACAGAATATAGGATAAGAGGGTTAAGATGGACTTTCAGGTAGGAACACTACAGTTTTTCTGACCAAAGCACATTTGTATTGTGATTGGTTATGTTTGTCTCCACACATCTATGGAGACTGCAAACACAGTGTAATTTTCCTCCAGTGTGTACACAGAGCTAGGCGCAGCAGTGCTCCTATCATGATTGCAGCCTCCTGATATTTCTGCAGGGCAAACATGGTAATATTAACAATTAGTCAGTGACTTAGATAAGGCTCTCACAGTTATAAATTCCCCATCCAAATCACTGAGGTTGCATGGTGGTATAAAACCCTCTGACAGTAAGTTATAGCACACTTCCATAACCCCAGGATACACGTTCCCACCTTCTCCCATGACCAGCACTAACACTTACTAACCTGATCTCCTAGGAAGAAAGTTCACAGAGCTCAGCACTTCTTCTTCAGGTTACTTTCTGGTTGGATCAGCTCCCTGAAACAGTGTACTAGGGAGTCACGTGAGTACTGGTGCTGGTGCAAAAGAAGGGATAATCATGTATTGCTGCATGTGGGAAGTAGAGAAAGAATGAGATTGGTGCACAACCTGATATGGCATATGCCCTAAAGCTTGATTAAAAGGAAAGCTTTGGCCATCATGAACCAAAGGGTAGTCACAGCCTTGGTCTGAAGTTCTCTGCAAAAATGCATAGAAAAAAAATGCATAACCAAGCTGTGAAGAGAGGGAAGATCAGAGTTCTCCAGGAGGCATGTTATTTGGCAGATAGTGATAACCCCTGGGCAATGATAAAGCAAGAGCACCTGCCAGAAATAAACTGTGACACATAGGAGCACTCCTTCCAAACACCTATGGTTCAGCCCCTAAAAATTAAACATAATTGAGTGATCTCTGACAACCCCTTTGTTTCAGGTGCTGCTCCCCCACAGGAAGTACCTAGGGGCAGGAGCCAGGTGGGAGGAGTAGCTGTGCTGCACACAACTGACCAGCAAGACTCTACAGGAGACAGATTTCTCTCAGACATCTTCAGCAATTGGTATTGCTGCTATGCCAGGCTCCAAGTACAACCCTTTTGTCTGCAAAGCCTTCACATGGCCCTAACACACCAGCTGCTCCAAAAGAAAACTGCGTGTAATTTTAGTGGTAGGCTTCTCTTCTCAGAGAAGTTTTTCATTTTTAGGATATACATAAATTCATTTGGTACTCAAAATGTACTTCTTAGCAGAAATGGCCATCAAGAGTAGAGAGTAACGAAAATCTATAATACTAAGCTGCAATTCGTATTTACCAAAACACCCAGAGCTATTTAAGGAAAGGTTCAAGCGCAAGCAATGCCTCCCTTACACAGTGCTGAGCCTAACTAGCATTTCAGGAGATTAGAAATCCTGCCCAAAACATTTCCAAAGCAGTCCCACAGTCAGAACAACAGGGAATAAATAAGTTTCTCTAGACAAGAGGCTTGTCTCCTAGACGCAGGTATTCTGGGCAGTTTCCAGCAATGCAAGGCAGAAAGTGCAAGGTTCGGCACAGGTGGATGCTCTGGAGATGGGAAACCAACCAAGGTCAGTGCCAAACCATTGTGATGATGTTTTCCAATGCACCTACCTTAAACCTTAACATAGCTTTCAATTTAAACTGATCTACGTTTGTTGTACATTATTACGAACAGCCAAAGTTGTTTATCCTGGGAAGATTCCCTAGCTAGCTGGCTCACTCAGGCTCTTCTCTGAGCACAGGGACATGAAGACCAGAGTTTGACTGTCATATCTCAACAGCTATCGATCAGAAAACTATCATATTACAGAATCTGTTCCAAATAGTTAAAATATTCCCCCTCAAAGCACTCCAGTTAAATTTCTCTTATAGGAAAAGTAAAACAAAACAAAACTAACAAAAAAAAAACCAAAACACTGATGAGTTGTCAGATCAGACACTGGCACAAGTTCAGATTTCACATTTGCAGAGCCCCAGATCTAAACCCCAAGTAATGAACAAGTCTGGATCTCCATGCTTTGTTTTCTTGGAAATCAATGTCTTTCCTATCATGTACATTTGTTTAAGGTAAGAGCTTAGGCATTTCCAGCAGCCCCAGGAGACACATCTGCTCAGAACAGCAACCTGCAGGACTTGGGGAAAGCAGAAGGGCAAAGGAGGTAGGCTACAGAACCAGCAAAGTCTGATAGCCAGAGAGAAAACTGCTAGTGCTGGAATTGCAGTGCATCAGAGGAGAGCTGGGACGCTTTGATAGGTGGGTGCTGCACCAGCCAGTAAGCAACACCCTCTTTTACCAATGAAAATGATGATCTGAAGGACACTCCTGTGGCCATAAGGAATACCCTGCTCAATACCTGCTTTAAAAGTCTCCCTTCTCCTCACCCCACCTACTGTCTATAACATAAAGTAAAATGCCACGAAGGGTGACACAGTGGCAGCACTTGTGGAAACCTGCCCAGGCATTTGTCATCCCAGTGCTGTCTGAAGCAGCTCCAAGCAGATTACGTATGCAGATGTAAAAGTGCCTGAAGTGAAATTCTGGCCCTGTCAGACTAATGGCACTATTCTCAAAGGGCCTTTCAGACCATGCACACAGCACAAAGAAATAGGAAAATTATTTCAGCCTACAGCCCCCAGATTCCTTGTCCTTGGCCCAGACCAATGTAAATGCTATCCAGAAGGATATCCAGGAAGCTGAGACTCTCACGCTTAGAAACTCTGCTGAAGGGCCTACAGCAGCCCTATACGAGCCCTTTTAGGACTCTGCAAAAGGCTAACAACTGCTGAGACTATTGACATGTAGCTCACATAAGGAATTTATTTCTTTTATCAGGTGAAGTAGATAAAGTTCTCTTAATCCTTGCAGACCGTTAAAAATATATATATGTCTGTTTCTCCTTCTTCTGATACTTAGACTGCCACAGTTTGCCTTTCTCCTGTAGGAACTCTAGAGTAACAGCCTAGACAGTGCCACAGAAAATATGCAGGACCAGAGGAAGGTGACTAAGTACCTAAAATACTGTCTATTTAGAGTGCCTGAGCTAAGACAGAACAGAAAATAGGAAGAAACATGTAGAACAGAAAAGGAGAACAGATGGTTTGGGCATCTACAAAGAGGGAAATACTAAAGGGTCTCATCTAGGCTGCCCTCTCCAACAAAGCTGAGGAAAAATATCAGGGGATTTGGAAAAGAATATCAGTATACATCATATACTTTATGACAATTCTTGGTTAAACCAATCTGCCAGACTCAACAGCCCCATTGCTCTCCAAGTTCAGATTTTGTGGACGCTTCCTATTTAATAGAGATTTACCCAATTTCCAGCTTCAGAGCATAGCCAGCTTTTGGGAGGGCTTAAACATGGAGACCAGGTGGCCTGAGCCTGTGTATCTTAGCTAGGCTAGTTATCAAGTGCTTGGCAAAGATGCAAACATACCATAATTCTGTGGCACATTTGCCTTACCCTGTAACGTCAGCAATCAAGGATGACCACAAAAAGCACGCCAAGCGTTTCCATTCAGCAGCTAAATCTGAACAATTTTGCTTATAGAAAGTCTGCCAGTTATAAAAATAACTTCATTCCAGGTGGTTAGTGGCAGGGTGGGGGAGTCAACAGGACATCAGTACTGCTGTCCACACAGAAACATCACATTTTTGCCAAGAACATTTAAAAAAATCTGGATGACATATGAGGAACACCTACAATTTTCTGTGCATGACCCAATTGAAAACATTGCTTCAGCTGATCTGAATTATATCCTGCATTTGCAGATTTATTTCAAAGAGCATTTATAAATACAAGAAGAAAAACCTGAAGTGAGAGTCATAATTTCCATAGTCTTTCCTCTGTGAATAAAGACTATTGCTTCTTTTGAAGACAGAAGAGATCACAGTGCTCATACCAAGAACATGTGAAAGTTAGCATCCAGCTCAGGTCAGATCAGAACACGTGCTAAAGCTTGACAAACTTTCAAATGCTTGGCAGCACATTTCAACTTTCATAAAGCCCAAGGTTTCCTAAAGCCATGTCAGTATCTGATCACAGACACTCAAATGTCAAAGTTGCCACAAAAGAATACACTGGGACAACGGCGCAATCTATCTGATGCCTCTACCCTAATCACTCCAGTTATTCAGTATAACAATTAACGATACAACAAAGTTGGAAGAGTACTGAGGATGGGGTGGTGTATTAAAATGGAAAAAAAAAAAAAAAAAGCATGTTTAATTGTTGAAGTTTAAGGGCAGAGGGACCTTCATGCAACATCCCTTTTAGCCATTTGAAGTTTTGAACTACACCTTGTAAGGTCCTCAACTGCCATTTTAAAGGCTTAGATGGCAAGTTTGTACAAGGAGGCCCAGTTTATCCAAGTAGATCTTTCCCCAGTCCACAGACTATCCTATCATATTCACGCTGCACTGTGCCAGAGCCTTTTCAAGGCCAGATCATACGAGTATTGCGCTTCTCTGTGCAGCCAGATTAGGGTTGAACCATTTGTACCTGGTCTGCCTAAGATCACAGAATTATAAATGAATTTTTGCAGTTTACTATCTACATAATTTTACTAAATTTACATGGAAAATGGTTTGAACTTACATTGTAAGCAAAGAAAACCTTCCAAGGATCTTTCTCTGTTATCTTTACGTATATCTTCTGAACAAAACAGAACATGAAGAAAAATGCATGCAAAATGGGGATGAAATGGCAAGAGAAAAAGACACAGGAAGGTCAGAAAGATTAATGGTGAAAATCTAGTACCTTTTTTTTTTTCTTTTCTTTTCTTAACTGCTGATATTAATTACTGTTCACACTCATGGAAGCTGTGAACACTTTTCCAAAATGCAAATATTCTCCTTCAGGCTTTAAGTAAATTAGAACTTAATTCTCTGCCCAAAATTCTTGGGTCACCCTGTGAAGCAAAGGTCTCAGTCATGACCTCTAGCACAACACAGCTAAATAGAACTTGCCTACCTGATGTGAAACAGAGCTTCCAAAATGTTTGTTACACGAGCTTTAATAAAGTCATGATAAATGCTTCTCAGAACTCAAATAAATGACAACCTTGGAGCATCCTGTATGTCCAGTCTAAGGAAATTAATCTACCATCCATTAACACTTCTTCTACAGACACAATGTTTTTTCTTCAGAACATGGCGCCTTTGTGATGGTGACTGGAGGCTGGGCATAAACGTACCTTCACACTGATGATTTATTTTCCTTCCCAGTAAGTTCTGATATGACCTTCACCATTATTGTGCCACAGCAATTCACAGCAGTGCATTACAATGTGGCCAACATCTATCACGTGCTTTGCTCTTCTTCTGAGTGAATTTGGAGTTGTGTGCGTGCACTTCAAACTCTTATTTTACATACAACTGGTTGTTTATGATAATAACAGCAATGGTGCAGCTTGAGCTAACAGCAGTTCCTGTTTTACAGTCCTGTATTAAGACCCTCCTGGGGCAGATGCATGAATCACTATAGCAGTTCATCATAACCAAAAGCACCATATACCGCGCTCCAGCCCTGCCCTTTCCTCTCCATCCCAGTCATGTTAATGCACTCTTTCTCTTGCATCAAACTCTGATGTTCACCAGAGCCTTCACAGAGCTGATTCAGTTCATTAACCCAGGAGCAAACAATTCACTTTTTTGTCACATTAGTTTTCTTCCAGGCCAGTGAGTTGAATCCATTTTGCTGACGGCTGACAGGCAATAGACTTGCAGTTGGCAGCCAGGAGCAGGAAAGAGAAGTAATGAAGATGGGGTGCAGGATGTCCATGATGCAGAAAGAGACACGACCAGCTGTAACATACTGCTCTACCTTCAGCAATCTGACTCTGACTGTAGAAGGTTTCTTGGCAGCTGAGGAACAAAACCTCTCCTCCTTGAGCTCTCAGCAGCCCCCCGCAAACCCTTACTGCAGGCCATTAGGGTCCCTGACAACAAACAGGGACACTGAACCTAATCTAATACCCCATGGAAAGCCAGGGCAAAAAGAGATGATGCTCTCCTGACATCTGCCACTGCTGGAGAAATACACGCTGCAGGTTTCTGACTGCTTGCTAATGGATAACAGTTTTAAGCCATTTCATCATCTGCAACCAATCTGGGGGGAAAAAAAAAAAAAAAAAAACCAACCACAAAAGAAACACAGTTCTGCACAGACCAACAGAGTACATACCAGAAAGGCACAGTTCGCTATATTCTTAATCCTAAAGGTCTTCCTCTTCCTACACATACTACGGATTGCCTGCCCCTCCTTGATCACTCCTGCTCCTTGCCAGCTTTCTACGCAACTTCTTCATATACACAGACCTCTGCACATAACCCTACAGCTCCTACAGCCTACTCATTTTATAAAGCCTCTAAAAGCATTCTTCTGCCATGCATGTTTACAAGAAATCAACTACTAATAAATGTCTGAGAAGAAAAAAAAGCTAACGCTTAAATATGTCTAGTACATTTAATATCACTCTTTCCCTCCTCCCCTGTTTGCTTCATGCCAGGGCATAAATTTAAGCTGCACTAGAGCTTAATTCCTTTGACTTGTTTGGAAATCTCATTTTAAGGTGCAATGCTTTAATACACCGGAGGTTCACCTAATTCCATCCAGTTTATTCACAAGAAAAATCACACATCATTAAACCCGACTCCATGTGAGCTGACACTCCCTTCCAACAATGAAAGCGATTTGTTACTTTTCCTCCAACAATAGCTTTGAGGGAAAGGTTCCTTTTCCACAGCTGTTTCTTGAAAACCTACCGGTCCACTACAACGTCTGACAGAGCTTTCAATAGAGTAGGTTGGACGTTTATTCATCATGAATTGATCCAAGCCCCTGATAACCTGATAAAAGATGCAGCTGACTGCTTTGTAAAACAGCCAGGATTTCAAAGGCAGTGGAAAGCAGTGGATAGCATAGTATTTAACCAGTCTTCTCAAAGGCAGAGTTAATCTGCATAATTCATTTGCTCAGTGGTACTCATCTACATATTAGCCTTACACACAAAATCTAACCTCCATTACACGTAAGGTTTCAGTTTAAATTTTGGCTTCTCTTCTTACAGCGTTTTGCATCCCAAACACATTGCTTGTAACAGCCTAGCCAAAGTAAATGAGTTCTATTAACATACAGCAGTTATAGCTCGTGCAAGCAGCTCCCTTGATACCTTCCTCTGCCACCACCACAGCATCCATGATACCATCAGGTAACAGGTAGAGTTACCATCCATAGCAGAAACTTTCCAAAAGCCACCCTTTCCACCTTTCAACTCTGCAGTGAACTGAAGAACCACTGCTGTGCAGGGAAAACCCCTGCTGGAAAAGCTCTGAAACTACTGAGGAGGAAAGCAGACAGGTCCCTCTAGGTGGTAAAACAGGTTATGGTTTCCTTCCAATAACAGTTACCATAGCCTTTGATATTCTATCTACTTTATCAATTTCCCCTGCTTTTGTGGAGTAGCAGCTGTGATAACACAGAACCCATCTCCTGTGCTGCCCATCTCTGCATGGAGGGAAACCAGTGAGGACAGAGCAAACACTTGTTGGGAGCCTTCAGCTTGCTCAGCCAGGAGGCAAAAGACAAGTCAGCATCTGACCCAGGAGTCATAGGTCACTCCTCTGGGGAGCCACCAAGCTGCTGGGTCCACTTGCAGCTAATCCCCACTGAGTGCTTCTCCCCAAAGGATTTCTTTATTCCGTTAGCTGAAAAAAAAATAACAACAGAGTTAACAAGCCCAGTAAAAATCCATGACTCAGGCAAATCCTTAAGGATCAAGTGTTTTGGGGAGGGGGGGGTGGAACATAAACTAATCCAAGAGTCCAAAACATCTTTTGCCAAAGCCTTTTAAAACACAAAAACTACACCAGGGTCTCCTCGTTAGCTGCGATTACAAGGAAGGCATTTCTTTCTTTCTTAACTAAGAATCTCTTCTCAACAACACAAACAATGGGTCCCATTGACGTGGTGCAGTGCTTTCTAATCCATCTGACCAGCTGGCTTTGTATACCCCTTATACATACTGTTGGAGGAGAAAGAAAGGCCTCTCTGGAGGAGCGCATCCATCTCCACGACGGAAATACCAGTTCTACTGCTGGATGGACTGCAGTGTTCTTGGGGAACAGATACAAACTTCTCTTTAATAAAAACATTTATAGTACATGGTTTTGAGTATCAGCAGTGACTCACAGAAGTTATAAATGATCCTTTCCCTTTTTTCCCCCAGAAAAAATTATAAATGTCTTAGACATTAGTTCCGCCACCAGCTTTCAAACCTCGAAATACCAGCCATACACTGGCATGATGAATCCACTCTAACACCAGTTAAACAAAAACACCAGTTTTTATTAAAATAAAAGTATCAGAGAGGTCACTAAAGTTTGGTAGACTTCTCACAAATCAGCATGAGGACAAGGCAGGGCAGCGCATACACAGCAGAAAGAAGCAGAGGTAATGGGAGCAGCCTGGATGACCTGGGAACTCCCTGCAATACCGGTTTGCAGTGCCTTTTCTCCTGAGCCTTTTCTGGAGTCAGGCTGGGGAGAGGTGCACCCTCAGCTGCTGCCAACCCTTTTGGTGGTTTCCAGCTTGAATCAGTGCTGATGCAACAAGTCAGGGCTGCAGAATGCAAGCGCCAACCTCCATCCTGCTCCAGCCACGTGGCAGAGTCCCTTTTCCCAGGGCACTAGCACCCACATTCACTCTTCCTTTCACGCAGTGAACTTCATTTCTTGAAAAAGAAAAAAAAGAAGTAAGAAAAAATAAGAAAGACATGCACCAGGTTCCTGTCATTTTAAGTAGCTGAACTATACCATAGGGCAATCCAACATGCACATGGTGATTGCCAGTACCACAGCAGCCAGAACCAACACAGGTGTGGGGACAGGATCTTCCCCTTTTCACAGCACCATGACTCTGCTTTGACCCAATCTACATTATGATGCCATGCCCCAGGAAATATCCTTACCTTCCTATTCCTTAGGCCAAGATCACTCTTTCCTCAAAGCAATGTCTCTAGAAAGTACTTCAGCTGTTGACTTTCCCATCCTATCATCCACACACATTGTCATCATTCTATTATTTTTTTTCAAATACCAACAACACATTATAGCAAGCATTGGACCCAACATAGCTCTTTTCTCCAAATATTAATTCTCATAGAAAGAAAATTTAAAAGATGTTCATGGATTCATACAGCACATTTCAAATCCAGAACTTCCACTGGAAGCTGGTACAGATGCCTGAACACACCTGTAGCAAAATAATTTGTAATTTCACACTGAGCCACAAAGTTTTCCCCAATATGCTCTTCCCACATAACCTCTACTCAGTTTCAATTGCCTGAATTTTTGATGGACTTTCCATATTTTTACATCATTCGCATCAAATAGCATAGCTGTTGTCTCACTTGCCATCTCACATCTCATTCTGTCTCGCAGCTTGTGTCCTTTAAACCAAGTAAGTCATTTTCATTTTGCTTCACATCCTGGGAGCAGAAAATTCACCAAACCATTGTTCTCCTAGTAAAATCCTAGCCCTAATTTAAGGGATGCAGGTGTAAGCACTGCCTGGGGCAACACCAGGAGGTGCTGGGCCAGGTTACAGCAGGTGCAAGGATGGGACTTGGAGTCAACAGCTGTTTTTTTCAAGTGTAGTTGGAACTACAGCTGTGTTTTGGCCAACTCCTACAACACGATGCCTACGTGGAAACATTTATCAGGGTACACTGTCACTGAGCCCCCAGCAGAACCATAAGCAGAGCAGAGGCTTTGACAGCACACGCTCAGCAGGGCTAATGCAAACACAGCCCTGACAAGCTCTGAAGATGCAAGTCAGAGTCTGCTCCTTACTGCAAACTCTTTCCCATCCCTTCACATCAGAAACATTTCCATCTGCCTGCTGGTAAAAGACGTCTTCTTAAGCAATTCATACTCAGATATTTGAGTTACATCCATAAGGGATTTCCTGCCCTCATGTTAAAACTAGTGTAGAAAGATTGTTTTGAATGTTGCAAGAAAATAAAATATTAAGTTCATGAGCAATTGACAACTCGTGGTAACTCTGTTCTGTGTTTTCAAAGATACATTGTAGATACATGTGTATCTACACTTAAAAAAAAAAAAAAAAAACCTCACAAGGATGACTCAGAACTAGTATTTAAATCTGTAACTACTGAAGAACAGTTCAGTCATTGCTCTGATGTTTCCTATCCTACCCAGAGTTGACAGCTCCAAGGATAAAGTCACTTAGCCTTGTGTAATACATGAGGGAAGCAACATGGGGAAGTACTGAGTGAGAAATCCTGTGCAAAGATACACATCTACCAGAAGCAATCTAGCAATTCTTTTCCTCCTAAGCCAGATTTCCCTCAAAGCTGTGAGTAAAAGAAACAGCAAGCTGGATACTTAAGAACTTCTAAACATAGCTATGCTGCTTTATTTTTCATGTCTATCATTTGTTGGGGCTTTGCACCTTGCCTTCAACCTCCCCACTGTGAAGCCCTCTGTCAAGTAAAACCTGTTTGCCATTTGTGTGTGTGAGTGTCCTTAGACCCAAACCCAGCCAACAGTTTAGAGTAAACAGACCTACCCAGGGAGGAGCTGGAATTTGAACAGCAAATCAAGTGCGTCCCAAACAATTACTCCCTCTCCAGGTGAGGTAAAGCAGCAACGTTTCTGGTGTCTAAGCAAATTTCTCTGCAACAGTAGGAAAGAAGGGAGATGGGGCTTTTTTCATCACGAGCAGGGCAGTGCCTTAGAGGGATTCATCAACAAAAAATTTTGCTTAGCTAACTAGCCTGCTCCTTTTGCTTGCCTACTGCTGATTTGTTCAGCTAATATTTTAAGAACAAGTGGTTATGTAGATACATCCTGGAACCACCCTCTTAGTTCAGTGATTGTGTCTAAATTGTTCTGCTGAGTGTCTTACACAAGACTTGCATAAGTAATGCATTCTGCTCCCGGTGAGCTCGGTTGCTCTATCTAATGAGGAGCGCCACATGGTGAACTTCCCATACTGCAGAATGCCTCAAATACCAGTGCTTGACACAGGGCTCATCCTTCTTCAGCACAATGCTGACCTTTCAAAGAAGATTAAACCTAGGCAAGCAATTGAAAAGACTGAGCAAGCTGAGACCTGGCAACAAAGCCAAACACTAGCACAAAGGAATCACAGAGGGGATAGAAAAGGGCAGGAGTAAGGAAGAGAGGTAATCACTCTTCATCTGAGAGCAGGAATCAGAGAGCCCACAGCATGGAGGGGTGTGAGTACAGAACGTTAAGATCACCTCTCTCCATCTCCCCTTCTCACCACAACCTCCAGTTTAAGGAGTGCTCACATTGAGATCTGTAAACTATCCTGCTACATATGCATGCTGTAATTATACTGAGTAGTCCACTCATCTCTTGATCATTTGAAATGTAAATGACAAGTCTCAGATAAAGGCTACTTACTTGTGGGTAGAGCATATCCCATGCAAGTCCTGCACATCCTGCTCCCCATGGGAAAATATTTCCCTTATACTTTGACGTAGAGTATTTCTCTGGAGACAGGACAGGGTGCTGGTGGCCAACGCAGGTGAGCTGCAAAATCATTGTGGAGGAGTTATCAATGCCAGGCTGTAAACCAGAAGGGAAACTTCAGAGAGATCTACTGAAACACTGCTCATGATTTCACCTTTTCTGTCTCTTTTCCCAAAGCCAAGTGTTCAGGCTTTGTATGCACAGACAAGGAGGAAGATAACATGCAAAAAAATAAACAGCCCACATTTGTCACACATATCCTGTTATTCATAAATTAGAAATTCTCACAAATTAAGACAGACACAAGATTAATAACAGTCAACAATGTTTTGATAATCTAATACACGTGATTTTCTGAATTAGAGTGTAAGTGAAGTATTAGCTGCAAACATACACTAAAGCTATAACAAAAGATATCCACTGGGACTAAAAGTTAAAAACTAACAAACATAAAAACAAAACAAAAAAAAAAAAACAACAAACAAACAAAACCCACCAAACCAACACAAAACTAAGAGAAGTTGGGAAATATTTTAATGAAGGTAGATGGTGCAACTGTCATTTGCTTTCCTTGTCATTATGAGGTAGTTCCTATTACGTGATTACACACTGTTTTAGCCTGGACTCCTGCCTCATTCGGTGCATAATTGTAATGAAAATGAAGGTAAATGTTTTAATGCTAAATGTTTTGGAAGCTTCATCTAGTAGTCACTACAGCTTTGCTTATGAGACATATGGCATATGTTTCTGCCTACACTGAAACACAGCTAAAGCTAAAAAGCATATGTTAAGCACCAATAATTTTATTCAGTGTGATCAGTCTGATTATATAATATCAATCTAGCTTGAGTGATGAGCGAACTTTGGATCCCCAATCAGCTTTGTTGTTGGCAGGCATTGTGCTCTGTTGTGACCTGTTTTTAACCACACCTACAATCACAGTGAGCTAAAGGTAAGTCCTGAGATTGTCTTTTATCTTCAATCACTTCCTGTTCACACTTCATTCTGCCAACACCTCCTGTCAGGATTATTGCTGTTTATTTCCCATGAATATCTAAGAATATCATTCATCCTGGCAGTAAATGTTTCCATGCAGTGAGGCATGCTACAGAAGTGACCTGCAGTATTTCCTAAAAGGTTACTTGACTGACATCTTATTTGGGAAAGTAAACAGGAAGACCTACATTGTCTGTCATAAAAAGCAACAGTATTAGGCTGGCAGAAATCACCACAGCAGTTATGCCAGTGTAGTTCTCTAGAAATGAAAGTCAAACACAGATTAAATCTAGCAGCACCAGTATTATGGGTCTGATCTTGAAAGTTCTTAGTCATATTGAGTTGTTTCCTCTTACAAATACTCAGATGAGCCACAGTTGCAGATTTAAGATAAACTGTGCTGGTTGTTAACGACGCAGATCCAAGATGTCTAAGAGATGCTGGTTTCATTGAGTTTATGGGCCCTGTCTGCACAGCACAACAATGGAGTCTTGCCATAGCCTCTTAGAAGTCAACACTGCCCTTCACCAGCTACACCTAATAATGTCTAACCAGTCAGCCTACTTTAAAGACAGAGCTGAGGAGCCCAGTAACTAAATACTCTCTCATGAGGACCTGCAGATGTCAGCAGTGCTAAGTCCCATCCTCCTTGCTATGCCACATCCCACAGTGCTAACCAACACATCTGACAGAAATCACTTTCTACAATTTCTATGGGAGGCCATGTGGCAAACCCGTATCGGGGTATTTATCTGAAAACGAACTGCTTTCTACTGCAGATACAAGTGATGCATAAATAAAGGCACATTAAATGTACCTGTCAGAATGTTGGTCCGATACAAAGACAAAATATCTATTTTTTGCACTAGTTATTTATCAGCTGTGGAACACATTGCCACAGGATATTGCAGAAATCAGGACTAAACTGGTTCAAAAGCAATTGCACAAAACTATGTAAGAGTGATCCATCAAGGGCTACAAACCACCTTTGGCTCAGGAATGCAAGAGATGACTGACAACTGGGCAAACACAAAAAAAAACATCACTGTAAGTCTGCCTGCTCTTTTAGCTTGTTCCTAACCACTGACGGAAGCAGAATAACAGGAACTGTTCTTGCATTTATATTATTGCACTCTCCCTCAGTTAGGTAGGGATTTCTATTTGAAGCTCAGCTTTCCGCTATTCTTCACGTCACACCTGTGTGTTCTAGAACAGGTACAGCTGTGACAGTCTCAACTGTCAACCTCTTTGAAGGACAGCCAACAAAGAGCAGCAAAGATGATGGATACTGAATGCAATTGAGCTTGCAAGTCTCCATGTTCCACCCTGCTTGTCATCCGTGTTGGCCCCACAGAGTCTAACTACTGAGAATTATTCTGCATCTTCCATTTTATATACTGCATCTCTCTCTTTCTCTCAAGCCATAGATTAACCTCAGATAAGACTCCTCTGCTATCCAGGGTAAAAAAAGTCACACTTGTCTTACAACAGTCATCACCACATCTCTGTGTTGTTCTTTTTTCCCTCTTCCGTTGAAAGACATGCTGCTTTACGTTCATTGTTAGATGAATACCTTTAAGAGGCTTTCAAAGGCCAGTCTTCTCCCCGTAGCATTTATATACATACTAACTACACTCTGTTTTCTCCCGCGAAAAACATACTTGGCATTCAGTTTCTCAGTGCACACTTACATTACACACACTAATACACGTTTGCTTCAGAGGCCCACTTGTTGGCCTTGCAAACCAGGAGAAAGATTCGTGACCAAAAACAAGGATCTTGTCCCTGTCTAAGCAGGGAGTTGGACCGGATGACCTCCAGAGGTCCCTTCCAACCTCAAACATGCTTTGATTCTGTGAAGGTGTTTGGTTGCTTGTATGAACAAGAGTGAATGACAGATATACAAACAGGCCATAACCTCTAAAATTCTTGCAGGTACAATCTAATTTATAGATATTACTTCAGTCATGACACAAATACAACCACTCATGGACAGAAAACAATGTTGGTTGGAAGAATCAAAGTAATATCCCCTACTTAAAAGGAAAAGAAAGTATTTCCAGTATCAGCAAGCTGGGAGAACTAGCCGAAGTACTAGGCTGGAATCTGGGCCACTTTGACCCATCCAGTTCACCTTGCACAGTCAAGACTGCAAAGCAAATTCCACCAAATCAAAAAACCCTAAGCAAGGGGTTTTTGGCATAAGCAGAAAACATTTGAAAACATTTGAAAATTATCTTCCATATACTTTTCTATCAAAAGCTATGGGTGAGATTACAGGTTTTATGGGTATTTGTTTATTATGTTCATGTTAAAAACGAAAACCAGAACACCTTATGTTCCTTCCACTTTGACATTTCACTTTGACTACCCGTTTATGTAAGAAATAAGAAGAGCCACATGAAAGGATGAAAGAAAGTCCTGTTGCATTGACTGAATGGATTCACCACAAACCTCAGGGACCTTCAGGTTCCACTTGACCCAATTTAATATCTCTTCTGTGCTTAGCACTATTGATCTTCCTACCTCTTCATCTATAAATTAGGACAACTGTCCTCATGGATGAGCGACCAAGCATGCTTAGCTTCTCCTTTTTAAATAAAATCTTAGGCAGCAGTTATGAGGCAACTTCATGATTGTAAATAAAACAGTATTGTTCTTAATAACAAGTCTAAACACTGTCTAAAGATAGCACATTCCCTACTTACTTTTATTTTTACATATCACATTGGTGACATGTTGGCATTCTCTTTATCACTATAATATGAACCTCCTGAATCTTCTGGGTTGTTGCTGAAGGAAACAGCTACCTGCAGACCAAGTACAGAGACCTGGATGAATCACATTACAGAATTGCATTTAAATACTGTTAGCAATAACATTGCCAGCTTTTGCCAGGCTGATTGGTCCAATATCTCAGTAGACTCATTTGACCTCAAAAGTATACTCCTTACCTTGCCTCTTGCAAGGGGAGCTTGAAAACCTGAATTGTTTAATGGTTTCTTTTAAGTGATGTCACCAAGGTAAACAAATACTTCTTTCAAACATGCCCTTGAAACAGAACAAAATTAATCTTCTCCTTTGGGACACTTGATTCTTTAGATCTTCCTTTCAGGCAGTGTAGCTCTTATATTCTCTCCCTACATTACGCAGAAGGAAGCAACCCAAACCAGAGGCAACGTTGCCAAAAATGTTTTGTCTAGCTTTGGGTGAACCCTTCTGGCAAGCTTTTATATGCTCTGGAAAAAATATATGTTGTTATAACTTTGTAGCTACTGTAGTCTGCAGCAGTCTTGCCTGAATCTGGTCCAGAATAGTTCACCAGAAGTCAGTGCTAGAACGAGCACTCCATAGCCGTTAGCTATTGTATCATCACATCATTTCCCAGCACAGTATCTTATCGCTGATCATCTGGGGAAGTGGGACAAAGTTTTTTGTTAATGTGCCAGAAGGAGCCTAGTAGGGCAAGTTCCGTCTGAAATGCATGGAGATAAAAGCTGTGTGGCCTTTCACATTTTTATTTTTACTGAAAAGTAAAGCAATCATTGATAGCTTTGCAATAAGATCTTCAGGGTTATCCACAAAACCAGAGAACCTTAAGTAAGTAAATGCTCTACTAAGTAAATAAAACAAAAACCAATAACAAATGTATTGTTTTCTCTTGCTTCTAACACAATACATCCCACTAAGCCCCTAAACCCAATATTGAATGTATTTAATTGTGATCATGCTGAACACAAGATTACCAGAGCCAGAAAATATCTTGGACTTTAATCAACAATTGTTTTCCATTTTGAAAACTTCACAATGAACATGGCTGGAGACTTGGCTTCTACTCCCTGAATGAAACCCAACATGGGCTCTGGGTCCCCAGAGTCCCAAAACTGAAGTGACCCAGAGGCCACAAAGGTCAGTGCAACCAAGAACCAACACTGAATTTACTATTTTTGCTATCTTAATGCCCAAAGCCTTCGGTCTTGAGCCAAAGCCCCTCCTGCATTAAGCAACATGCAGACAATCTTGAAAAAGCAGTCCCTGTACCAAAGACCTTACAGTACAATTTTCAGCAGGCTCCGTCAGCTACGCAAAACAAGCGAGGGGGCTGGAGGGAGACCTAGTAACCCAAAAGCAAGCACACAGTGGCACAATGAGCATTAGTCATGGCTTACCACCAGCTAATCTCAAAACAGTATTTTCCAGTAACAGTTCTTACTTTTACCAACAAACGACATAACAGAGCATTTCTTTTTTTCTCTCCGGACTCTCAGTACAGAACCACCTACAGACAGAAAACCCCTCTTTTTTTTTTTTTTTTTTTTGCTAGCACCATATCATTTTACTGCATCTTGTGCATTGTGGGAGGTGAAAGAAAAAGAACAGAATCAGCAAAAAAAAAAAGTAAACCATAGTGAGCCAATCAGTTTGATGTAGGCTGGCCTTTCTTTTTATAGAGAAAGGGATTTTTCTCCCCTAAGAATAAGAAACTCCAAATCTTGGTCTTATAAGGTGGTCCTTTATGTAAAAGCTTCATTTAAGAGGGAAAACTCACAGTTCTCAAAAAACACATTGCTCTTTCCTCCTGCATGCTTTGTTCTGAGACTGCTGCTAAATGTGTATTCGCTAAACCGGCTTCTATTAATAAGATTACGGTATTTTGTACTATAGCTCTGAGTCAATGGGTGATCTTCTGTACAATATTTATTTGTGGAGGGTCCTAAGCTCACATGCCTATGCTCTCAGGTGTTCTGCTCAGGCAGAAGGGCAAGCACTGATGGTGGCACAAGGTATAGCTTGGCTCCAGAGCTTGGGAGCAACGGATGCTTTCCTTCAGTGGGAAGTGAGCTTGGGAACTTTACTTTCCTATGCCAAATATTATCGTGCATTGCCAGGAGGCACAACTCCTAAGTGCTTCAGTCCGTAACTTCTTGTTTTCACCTTGTGCTATGAACTGTAGAAAGGGATTGCGCTTTAGCCCCTGCAGCACAGGGGTGGTTTGGTTCAGACCCCTGGAGTTCTCAAATCCTGAACAATACCTCAAGAGTACAAAAGTGGAGTCTGGAACCACCTTGCAACATAACCACAGTACACAAAAGTTTACATGCTATACTAAATTAGGAAGTGCTCCATTTGTCCCTAAGCTGTGCAATGCTAGGTAAGCCAAGCAAAGTAAGTGGATTCATGTGATCTAAGAGCACACCATCTAAGATGATACAAATCCTTTTTCCGTTCAGATTAAGGCATTATTTACGAATTAAACATATATTCCCCTGTGATCACAGCGCAAGAAAAACAGTCATTCCTTCCTTGACATGATACTATAGCTCTGCAAGCTTCCCCAGTACAGTGGGTCAGGCTAAATTTCCTATTTGTCCTGCCCTTACAGGACAAACTAACAAATGAGTCCTAGAATGACAGAACACCATTTTGTTGAGCTAGCTGCTTTTTGCTTTCTTCTTATTCCTCCCCTATAACACAGAGGCTTTTATCTTGGGGCTGTCTCTTCCTGGGCATGCCTCCAGCTAGTTTTAGTGCCTGCTGCACATTAGCACTGTCTACGCAACATCATCATTGCTTTATAAATGTACCAAATGCAGGAAAACAGTTTCTCCCTCTCTCTCACCCTCTTCCCCACCCCTTCTTTTCAATAAGAATTTTTTCCATGTGGTTAGAAAAATAACATCTGGAATTAGTGAAGGCTGCCAAAAGGAGAGAATGAAAACAATGAGTTGAGTCACACTTGAACCTGCCAACTTCATTTAATTTAGACCTTCTTGGGTCAGTTTGAAAAGAAAAAAAAAAAAAAGAAAAAAAAAAAAGGAAAATGTTTTCGTTTTCTTTTTATAATGCAACTATATTTTTTTCTTCAGTCTACTGATGTAAGTTGCAGAGTCAGTCAAGACATAGCACCACGATGCAGGCATTTATCCTAGCAGCACTCTGGTATTAATCCATCTGTAATTAATCTACACATATGCAACAGCATATCCAGGTGTCACTTTCTGAGCAGAGTCCCACTGAGCTAGTGAAATCTCTCCCAGGAGCAGGTATGGAGCTGTATGGGACTTTTTCATTCCATCTCACAATGTGGTGCAGAACAATCTCGAAACTTCCTAAATGCGCCTTCCTTTTCCTTACCCGTGAAAGTGTCTGCTTAGCAAGCACTGAGGAAGCCCAGAATACTCTGGCAACATTTAAAACTGTAAGATATTGCAATATAATCCCCTTTTCTCAGTAAAAGATCAGCTCCTGTATGATTGCCCCAATCCTGATAAAAGGCACTACACTTTTCTGCCTAGTATAAGTAAGGCCTTAAGCATTTCCATGTTCAGCTTGAGCAGTTAGGCTATGCTAGATTACAGCTGTTATGCCCAATGAAGCAGGCAATTACAATGTAATACAGGTAGAAAGAGTGGCATAACTTTTAATGAAATAGGAAACTCAGACAATATAAACTACCAGCAAGACATTCCATGAAGAAGTTGCAAATAGGAACCAAGTCAGGCAGCCTGAGCAGTTTTCCATGGGATTTATGAGCAAACTTACGTGTCAGATGAAGGAAGAAAAAGGGGAAGGATTTGTGGCAACACTTTGGAGAAACATCTGACAGAGACCTCTAGAGAACAGGCTGATGTAGAAAGAAGAACAGTGAGCCAAGACTCTTTCTTCTGCTAACTGGCACAACAAATATTCAGGATTTATAGGTATAATTTGTGAACTGCCTGAACCCAAGATATACCCAAATTCATGAACCATGCTGGTTCATAAACCAGCATGGCTTTACCAAGGATAAATCCTGCTTGACCAACCTAGCAGCCTTTTATGACGGTGTCACTGAATCAATGGACAAGGGACGAGCCACTGATGTCATCTATCTATCTATTTGGACCTCAGTAAGACCTCTGACAAGGTAACCCACAACATCCTTCTCTCCAAATTGGAAGGATAAGGATTTGATGGGTATACTGTTCAAAGGACAAAGAACTGGTGCAGGATCGAGTCCAGAGAGTGGCTGGCAGCCAATGGCTCAATGCCTGGATGGAGATCAGTGACAAGTGGTGTCCCATAGGGTTCAGTGCTGTGACCAGTGCTCTTTAATATCTTCATTAATGACATCAGCAGAGGGGTTGAGTATACTTTCAGCAAGTTTGCTGATGACACCAAGCTGTGGGCGACAGTCGATGCACCAGAGGGACAGGATGACATTCAGAGGGACCTAGACAAACTTGAGCAGACTTGGGCACGGACGAATACCATCCAACAAATCCAAATGCAAGATCTTGCACCTGAGTTGTAGAAACCCCCACTACGAATACAAGCTGGGGGATGAAAGGATGGAGCACAGCCCTGACATTGAAAAGAACCTCGGGGTACTAGTGGATGGGAAGCTGGACATGAGCCAGCAATGTGTTCTCACAGCTGAGAAAGCCAACCAGATCCTGGGCTGCACCAAAAGAAGCATGGCCAGCAGGTTGAAGCAGCCCTCTGCTTTGCACTGATGAGGCCTCGCCTGAAGTACTGCATCCAGACATGGAGTCCTCAGTACAGTAGAGACATGGAACAGTGTAGAGTGCACACAGAGGAGGGCCACAAAAATGATCCAAGGGATGGAATACCTCTCCTATGAGGATCAGGCTGAAAGAGCTGGGGCTGGTCAGCCTGGAGAACGGAAGGCTCCAAGGTGACTTGATAGTATCTGAAGTACCTAAAGGCGAGCTACAGGAAAGAAGGGGACAGGCTCTTTTAGCAAGAAACGTTGTAATAAGATTCAAACTTAAATAGTGATGATTTAGGCTGGATATAAGAAAAAAGACTTCTACAATGAGGGTGGTGAGGAACTTGAACAGGTTGCCCCGAGATGTTGTTCATGCCCCATCTCTGGAGACTTTCAAGGTGAGGCTGGATCAGGCCCTGTGCGATCTGGTTGAGCTGTGGATGTCCCTGTTTGTTTTTAAGGGAGTTGGACTAGATGACCTCTAAAGGTCCCTTCTAACTCTTAAGAATTCTGTGATTCTATGATTCACTATTGTTTCTCCTTAAAGAAACCATTCACAAGGTTTTAAACTCTCTCAAAGTTTGCATGATTTATATCCATACCAAGGAGATGCAATTATGATCACTCCAGTATCATCTGACAGTGGAGGAAAAGTGATGTAGAGACAAAACGGTCTAACTGCAGGAAATACTACACTCTCCTTAAAAGGGTAACTATAAGCTTCTTCACATTTCTAGAGGAGTACTTTTACCAGCATTTCAGAAGGTCCTTAGACACAGCCATACCAGTATTCCTCCTAACATCACCTCTGCCTGACACAGCCTTACTACCATCATTACCATTACCCCCAGGAGGAGCACGTGATGCTTACAACAGCTTTCATAACAGTGTTCCAGTGTGATAATTCCACGCTGGCTTCAGCAGCCCATTACTGGCTCAGGTATCAGCTCCCCTCTCGTGTCACAAAAGCTGTCATTTCATCAGTCTACAACAAACTGCTCCCTGCACAGCTATCATAGCTCCTTTCCCTCAGCACAAAGCTACTGGAAATTCTTATCGAGCTTGCCCACTCCATTGTTTCATACTATCACACGTTATCGAAGGAGACACTTCACATGTAGCACATGCAGGCTTTTTCCTTTTCACTAAGTCTCTTGGCAATTGTTCCAGTAGCTCTCCTTGCCTCACAGGCTTTGAACAATCTTCCCAAGATGGCTGAGCAGCAAGAGATGCATTAACGCAACTTACTTACGTGGATAGACCTTTGTTCCAGGATAAGACTCACTGCTGAGTTTAAAAGTCTTCGTAAATTGTAAGCTGAAATAACCCTAGCTTATTTAATACCAAAACAGGAGTGCCTACAAGATGTGGCTACACTGATTTAATTTCACTGTTTCAAATTAACTCCTTATCTTATACAAAGAGCTTTCCCATTTAGGCAAAGCGTTGGCCTGCTAAATGGTAGTTAACCACCCACTATTTTGTACTTATTAACTTGCTGTCATTTAACAGAAAATGTTTAGGCAAACCACGAGAGAGATCAAAATTCTGATCCTCATATCAAAAAGAAAAGGGCTTCAGGCATTAGATTGTGAAATATGATTTCCCAGGATAGATTAAATTCTGGTTTAATGCTCTTTTTGATATCACAGAAAGTCAAACCTCATTTCATAAGAGGGCACTTCAGCGTGCTTTGCATACAGCACGCTTTCCTTTGATAAAGAGTCTTAGCCACAGCAAACTTGGAATTTGATCAGAACAGCTGGAGCAGCCAGCAATAGGAGTGGAAGAGAGCAAAATCCACAACCCACACTGTGAACCTGATCTCACAGGAGTTCCTTAGATAGCTTTACAAGAAAAAAATAAAAAATCCAAGAGCAAAGGGGGATGCAGAAAGCGTCACAGATTTGAACTGTGGTGCAGGACAGACTGCAGATGCAGAGCCTGGCATGTATGGCAACGCCAAGCACAGCACACACCACATGTGTACCTGCACTTCGACTTTCTCCTATGGAAGCCACAGCAGAATGACAGGGAGAAGCATGCATTTAGGACTAAGAGGGTGCTGAGATTTGAACTTTCTCACATGGTAACTGTTGATCTAACTACAGAACAGTTGAGAAAAAATTATGACCTAGCCCTGCAACGTGCCTGCTGTGCTTCACAGCCCCTCACAGCAGCACAGTTTCAGAGGGAAGTTCCCCTCTTTCCTCACGGTCTTGCCCAATTCCCTACTACATTCCCTTATCTTTTGCATACCTTAACAAGAATTGGTGACTTAAAACACGAAAGCACAATTGTTTTCAAGAAAACCTACCATGATTGATGGCATTACAGGAAATCAGCAGGCTACACATCCTCAGGCTGCACAGAGACATTTACAATTGTAATGGAAGGAGCACCTTGACAATCTGAAGATGGGCAATTGACCACAAGACACTACCTACCACTCTCACATTCTCCTCCTTTCCTGCTTAGGTACCTAATTCTCCAAAAGCAGATGATCTCTGCCACTAATAGGTGATATTCTGGATCCAACAGAGGAAGATTTCATCCCACCATTCTAAAGCAAAGATCTACTTTACCACTGGTGTTTACTACTTCCATTGTGCTGCATTCTGGACTTACTCCCTTTTATGCACAGTTGCCAAGCATGCAGGCTGATGTGACTGCATGCTGCACATTATGCTCCCTTTGCGCCACCCTCCTCTGATTGCGGTTGGTGAGTAGCATCATTTCTTAGCTCCATGGGCAGCCAAGCAAAGAGTGACATAGTCAAGAGCCTTTAACCATTCTCCAATCTGCCTCAAGTCCCACCCTCCTCTTTGCTATGCAATGCCACACTTCATCTGTGAAGATTAGTGAGATGTTGCTGGCAAAAAGCAGTCAGCTGCTGTCCTGCAAATATCTGCTACTCTTTTTTGGAAAACTTTACCATTAAGCAATTCAATCTCAATCTTATGTGATAAGTGTGGCTGAATATTTTTTGTTCTGCTTCCAGATAGTATACTCTCAGCAGACAAAAGTGAGTACTCAGAACAATCTTAACAGCAGATCAGGACTCTAAAGGAAGGTTTCCACAGCAGAAAAATGAGAAAAATAAGTGAAAGTGCTGGGGCATGACTTGGTCAGAGTCTTGATATAGTTCACTGCACAGCAGTATAGAACAGGATCACATATTATTTGGGGCCACAAGTAGTGTCAATTGATTAATCAATTAGCAAGAGATCCCTGTATCTTGTAGATTAGTTTTATGCTTGTAAAAAGCTCTCAGGAATATAATAGATACAAAGTGCAAGTAAGGGATTATGTACAGTTAATTCATGTCAATTGTTATTTAATGAATTTTGTTATGTTTTATAACTGATTAAGACTCTTTCATATTAATTATTGCAAAATAAATCACAATACACATCTCCAGAGTTTTTTCTTCTTCCTTCACCTTCCCATACAGTAGACTCTTTGTAAATTGTGATTACCTTTTACTACATACTTCTTTTATTTGTTATATCTCACTTTGATGGATACCTTGTTAGGTGTTGATGTGTGATTTTTTTTTTTATTTTTATTATTATTTTTTAAGATAAATGTATGTAGTGTCAGAAAGTTACTTACATTGAGGCACCATTCTCCTGCCTCTTCCCATGTTCCATGCTTCCCCATCTCCTTTCCACAAGACAGCTTATCCTCTCTAACTTGGGGCAGGTAGTAGGAGAGTGTAGAGGGGCTATTTATGAACTTCTGTCAGATTCACTATTTTCTGTAAGTCTGTGTTTAGTCTAAAGAGATACATTAGCCAGTCTAAATATGTGTCTCCCTCTCTTCCTTTTAGCAGTATCCACTACTGAAAAAGGAGAGCATTTTCCATGGCACAATCACTATAGCCAACTAGAAAAGAACCACACTTGTCAACTGACTAAGCTCCTCTGATGTAAGCTGCACTGATCTAGGAAATCACAACCTACATAGAGGTCATGTTAGCGGAGCTACATCAGCAGTCCAAGCTCCCATGCACAGAGAAAGAGTGTACTTAGCTATTTTGTTTTGTTTCCAGGCAGTATATATGCCAAGTCTTTCATTCTCCAAACAACTTAAATCACTGAAAAATCAAATTTTTGTGCAACATACAGTAGTGGGCAACAATACGTACTATTTTGTGGATAAACCTTCAGTCTCTACAAAAAAAATAAGCCACAAAACACTACACTTTTTCTGTATAAACAGGAGTGGCTTTGGCATAATCTTACTACGTTCCTTTCGAAAATAACAACGTCACAGAATAGAGAGCCCTAAATAAATGATTCACCTTTGCAATTTCCCTTAGCACAATGTACTGATACTACAAATCTCTAGCTCAGCTCCTTCCTTCTGTGGCAAATAAGTGGATTTTATTTCAGAATTTCATGCTCGTTTATGGCTTATTTCATAATATATCTAAGGTCACGTTGCAATACATTCCAAAGACCCTGGCAATGAAGAAAATGAAATAGAACAATGAAACAAAAAAAATTTGGGGAATGCAGAGCTCCAAACCACTGCCATTTAACGTATTCATTTGAATAACTGATTTACTATACACACTCCCCAAACATATAAGCTATTAAGAAAAGTTTAAATGTGAATGTATCTTTGGGCTTATGACTAAGGTAGAAGAGTTGGAGAAATGATGTCCTAATTTTCTACTTTACTTGTTCTTCAGATTATTTTTTTTTCTTTTATGCCCAATTACTCTGTTGAGCACAGTAACTCTTACTTGAAAAATAAACACCAGGAAAAAATTAGGCCTCTTCAGCAATAGACAGTGAATAGGCATAAAGTGCACTTGCTCTGTTTATATATGGCTTTCCGAGCGCATTAGTGAAGGACATCAAATTACAGGAGGACCTAAAAAAACCCAGCAACTACTTAATAAAGAGTTAAGTGAAACACTGGAACAAACCACAAAGCTTTTAGTTCAGTTTTTGTGCACAATAGCTATTCAGAGGCAGTAATAATGCAATGTGAGATTTAAAAAAAAAAAAAAAAAAAAAAAAAAAGTTTGAAAAACATTCCTGTTTCTACTTAATTTAATGTAAGAATTCTTTTAAAACAGTTTGCAGTTTTCACAAGACATTGGCATTATTGCTTGTCCAGGCCATTACACAAAAGAAGATGTGCTCTTGAACATAAATTGCAGTTTGGTTATCCTGCTTTAGTACTTCTCACGTCACTGCAGGAGTTTCTTAAAACCTTCCATCCAAAGGATGAGGTGAGCCACTCAGCTTTCATTTGGGGAATGGGGGAGTGGGCGCGGGGCTGTTTCTAAACAAATACATCTCTAGCCTTTGCGGTTAAGGCAAATAATCGAAAAGCATGAGCACCTCCACAAACCTCAAATATAAGGGAAAAAATAGCAGGGGGAAAATAAGTCCTTTTTCTATTTAATTATTTGGGTGGGTTTGACAATACGAGTTCATAGGGAAAATAAGTATGAGAACTATGAGCAACCTGAGAGAATTTTCCATGGATATAACACAGTTATAAACCAGAATCCTTAAACCCTCATGAAACGAAGCCAACTGTAGCTCACCTCACACCCTCAGCCTGACGATGCCTGGAGATATAATAGGCAGTGGCATCCTTTATCAGCCTGGTGCTTCTTCATGATGAGCAATCCAGCCTCTTCCATTCTATTTCTTAATTCTTTTCATTCTCTCCAGAAAACAGTTCAGCTACAAAACACTAAAACAAAAGAACAAGGATTACAATATTAATCATCTATAAATAGGCTTTTGCTTTTAAGGCTGTACATGGGCACATGTTGAATAAATACTCCAACTTGCAGTTGTTTTTTCTCCATCAATCAGTATGCCATTTTCATTTACCTGTAGTAAAGAAAGTGCTGTATTCAGATTGGAGAGATTTCTGTATCAAGTCGTTTCTTGTTTTAGACAGACAACATACTTCTGTTGCCTCTTAGACAATTATAAAGCTTTTTCCCAAGATATTCAAAATAATTCAGCAATTATCTCTATTTCACAGTTAGTGTTGTGTAATTGTTACTGATAGGTAACTCCACATCATCAGGAGTGGCAACATACATGAACTGTCAGATGTCCAACACGCAGCGTCAGTAGCTGCTTTCATAGCAACAGAAAGAAGAGCTGCAGCTGTTATTTGCTAAAATAGAAGCTCACAAACACCTTCAGTGCATGCCAGTTTAAGATTCAGGTCAGATGTTCCTGGACCTCAGCTTCCTGCCACATCTGGTGGGCAACCCAACCCTCCTGGCTGACAAGACTTGGAAATGGCAAGACTGATGAAAAAAGTGTCAGGGAGGGTTAAAACAGATGAGCAAGGAACTGCTAGGTGATGAATGGAGCCTGTCCCTGCAAGCACTCCAGGTTATCTTCATCTTCTTGCCCACTGGGAATTGACTCACAGGTGTTTTAGGAAGAAGCAGCTGCCTACTTTGTGACATTTTGGCTTTTGCCTGCAGGTTGAGAAGGGATACGATACACAACAGAGAGGAGACAGTCTGCTGGAGATATCTAACTGCATTTTCTACACCCAAAGTAGAGCTTGTCTGGCAAGTGAACAGGAAGGTTTCTGCATCTAAAATTCAGAAGAAGGCAGGCCCCATTCCATTGACAAAGGACTGTGAATCTGAAATGACAGAAGTATTTAAAGCAAATTAACACCATTAGCAAAGTCCAAGCTGATGAAAGATGCTTGACACAGACTGACATTTCTGGAGCCAACATCCTCTGGTCACAAAGCAAAGCAGAGGGAGGCACGGCTGCATCCTGCCCCTCTATAGGGCTCTGCACAGGGCTGAAATGGAAACGTGCACGTGCCAACATCCCACCCAGCATCTGCAGCTCTTCCTCCTGAGGGTGAAGGCGTTTGAGGAAATTGCGCACCAACTGATAACACTTATCTTCCCGGCACAATTTAAATCAATTAATTTAAATTTACATGCAATTTATAGCAATGGATTAAAAAACAAAAACAAACAAAAAAAAACAAACAATGTCACATAAACCCAACTCTTGAGGCTGTACAGGTTTCTAATAAACACCAGTCTGTCACAGGCAGAACTGTGGCAGCATTTATGTAAGCAATATCACTTTTTGATGAAGTTTTCCTTTTTGTGAGTATAAAACAAACAGACTCATAGCATATCTCTCAGCTAGCAGATAAGCCACACAGATAGGAATATTTGATGCTTTATCTTGCCTTGCCCCAATTTTTGCCCCAAACAAATTAATATGGTAGCACCCCCTCTCCTAAGAGTCACTGGGATTTATGAACTGAAAATAGTCTTCATTCCTATCTGACACATGGTGACACTGAGGGATGCAGAGATCAACTGGGAAGAAAAAGCAAGAAGTCTTGAACACAGCACAGCACTACTGATACCCACACCCAGAGTTCATCTACTGAGTCCATAAAACTTACTGTAACCTTTGTCCTAGGAGGATTACTTATCTGCAAGTCAACAGCAAAACCGATTTTATGAAGTAGGTCACAAAATCTGTAAAATTTTCTTTTCTTTTTTTTTCCTAACATACAACTTTAAACTCCAAAGTCACTTAAAGTCCAGAAGCATAACAAAACCTCTCTGAGTAGTATGCAAGCAGAGCAGAACAAGAAGAATAAGTGGTAGAGATGTGCTGCTTACTGCATCCAGGTACAGAGGGGTGTAGTAGATCAGAGCAAGTCTGTGCCCACATAAAGAACTACCCCCGCTAGGAACCGGTGCTGCATTGCCTTGAAGCACGCAACCCTTTCTCTATCAGTGAAACTATAGAAACTACATGACCACTGGGGATTAGCATGATCCCAGATCATAAAACTTGATCACAGCAGATTAGCAAGCAACAAGGCCAGCACTGGATAGGAGTCTTTTTTCTTTTCTCTCCTTTCTTTTAAAGAGAGAATATCACATATGAAATGCTAATTCTGTTTTAAATCAGAAGTAAAACATACACATGACAAAACAAATGTGTGATTACAAATATTTTGTCATATTAGATTAAATTATAGCACACAGACTAAACAGAGAAATCTGAAATCCAGGGTCTTGTGTTTGGGATATCCTTGGAGCTTTTATACAAAGAGAGAGAAGTTTACACTTCTGCATTGCATGGCGCACAGTCATCCCATACCTGCCCCATAACACAAACACAGTTTTCTGTTCAGCAGCAATGTATTTTTCAGTGCAAGAACACACCAATTAAACTGCCAAAACCCTGCTCCTTTCCTACTGATTTTCCTGTGCCACTCTTCTGCAGTGCTTCTTGCCATTTCCTGATAAATTACAGTCTGTCCTCTATTCCTTAGGGCTCAGCGTTGCATTCAACTATACCACCACCATTATTCTACTTGAGCTCCAGTTTCCTATTCCTTTCCCCTTCTTTGGTCTCATTTTGGCCCCACACATCCCACCCAGACCTTGTCTAATAGGTAAAGCTGCCTCCCACATTCCAAGTAACTCAGTCTCCTGCAAACACCACTCCTTTTGTGAAGCTCTCTTATGCCAGTCTCCTTCCTAAAGACATCTCCACACCTTCTAACGTGCTGATTGTTATCCTGTGCACCAGGCTGGTCTGAATCAAGTGGCAGTCTCTTGGAGTAGACAGCTACAAATGCAAAGATACTAGAGAGAGCCATAGGAATCAGGTCAGGCAGGGAGCCAACCCAGCCCAGTGGAAGGTACAGGAAGCAAGGAGTGCCTGGACACCAGGTTCAGCTGGGCATGGCCAAATTGCTCCTGGAAAAAGCCAATAGACTTTTCACGTACTGGAGAGGGCTCTTGGGCTACATGAAGGGTACTAAACACAAGATGTAAGGTTCAGGTTCCAAAAAAAAAAAGAAAAAAGAAAAAAGAAAAAAGAAACCACAACTATACTGAACTTTTAGAAGAAATGTGATAAGTTTAAGAAAAGGTTCCACGCAACATGCTTGCTGAGGCAAGAGAGCCTAGGCTCATTAACTCAGAAGCTCCTTTCCAGTTCCACATCTTCGTTTTCCAGGAAGTAAAGGGTGAGTAAGTAACAGAGCTTGTTGGACTGGTATAATTTTCACAAAGTGGAAGAAGGAGGAGAGAGCAAAGCAGCTCCTAAGCTTCAGGGCTTTTAGAAGAAGGAAGTTTCAATCTTTTCTTCTCCTGTTTTTGAAATACATAACAACTCAGCTTTCCATTCCCTTCTATCCTGGCAAAAAGCACACAACAAACTCCTGAACAAGTCCTCTGCTGCTATATCTTATCTGTTCCAAGGTTTGCTGGGTGATGATGAAGAACACGGAAAAGCTCAGTGGGGCCAGTATCCCAGAAGCTATACTGGGCAGCCACACTGGCTGGCAGAACTGGAGAGGCAGCATTGCTGTGATGCTTTCTGCAGAGCTGCTGACTGGTCAGCATAGTTTACTATCCAAGTGTGAGGGGGAATAGTAACAAAACTGATTTTGCCAGAACCACAAAATAAGTAGGACAACTCCTGCCCTGCAGAAAAGGTATATAGGAGAATTTAATTGCATCAGCAGAGGGCTAAAAACCTGCACATTAACTGTACTAAGAACAGGAGTGCTATATCAACCACAGCTGTCCTGAGAGAACTCTTATTTTTCCCCACCCACCATCCAGTACACCCATTCCTACCTCACCTCCACACACCAAGAGACGCTGACTTGGGAAGTTCTTCTCTCTTGGGATCATTCATGAGGCCTCTAGAACTGCAGCACTCAAGAGATTAACAATCAGAACAGATAACCCAGAACACATAGCTTTAATAGCGCCTCAGAGGAGGCTCCAGTGGGTTGCTAACTACTAGATCAAGCTGTCCAGGAATCCATTCAACCTGGCCTTGAGTGCCTCCAGAAATGTGACACTCACAGCCTCTCTAGGCAGCCTGTGCCAGTGTCTCACACCCTCTGCATTAAGAATTTCTCCCTAACACTAACCTAAACCTCCCTTCTTTTAGTTTAAAGCCATTCCCCCTGTCCTATCATTATCAGACCATTTAAGAAGTCCATTCCCCTCCTGCCTGTAAGCTCCCCTCAAGCACTGGAAAGTCACAATGAGGTCTCCTCGGGGCCTTCTCTTCTCCAAGCTAAACAAGTCCAATTCCCTCAACCTTTCATTATAAGAGCGGTTCTCCAGCCCTCTGATCATTTTCATAGCCCTCCTCTAGACCCACTCCAACAGCTCCGCATTCTTCCTGGGGGGCCCAGGCTTGGATACAGTACTCCAGATAGAATCTTATAAGGACAGAGCAGCAGGGGACAACCACCTCCCTCTCCCTGCTGGCCTCCTCTCTTTTGATGCAGCCCAGGATGTTGCTGACTTTCCAGGCTGCAAAAGCACACTGCTGGCTCACGTACAGCTTTTCATCCATCAGGACCCTCAAGTCCTTTTCTGCAGTGCTGCTCCCAGTGAGTTCTCCCAGTCTGAACTCATATCTGGTATTGCCTCAACCCAAGTGCAACACCTTGTGCTTAGTCTAGATAAACCTCATTAGCTTCTTGTGTACTCACTTTTCAAGCCTGTCCAGGTCCTCTGGATGGCGTCCCTCCCTTCTATTGTGAAAAATGCACCACTCAGCTTAGTGTCATCAGCAAACTTGCTGAGGGTACGCTTGATCATGCTGTCTACATCAATAAAAATGTTGAAGAGCACCAGTCCCAAGATGGACCCTGGGGAGACACCACTTGTGACCATCCTCCACCTACACACAGAGTCGTTGACAGCAACCCTCTGGTTCTACGATTATCCAACCAAGTCCTTATCCGCATAAAGCCTTCAGATCTCCAATTTAGAGATGAGGATACAGTGCGGGACCATGTCAGTCTTTGCACAAGTCTTGGCAGATGATATCAGTTGCCCTTTCTTTGTCCACTAATGCAAGGATTCATCAGGACTAAGCAGTGACAAGTGCCTTTGGTATATCCTCCTCCTTTAACAGAAAATTCCCATAGAGCAATTATATGAAAAAATCATGTCATATGACCATAAATCTTTTTCTTTGACCATCCTGGCAAGGACTTTTTAGATAAGTCACATCTCTGGCCCCACACTGCTGCCACCTGTGCTCAGCTGAGTGTACTAGTGGCAACAGCAGGTTCAGAAGATGACAGCACCAAGTGCTGTCTCTAAGGTCTCTCACAGCTCTGCCCTCACAGCCTGAAGTACAGTGCCCTACTGGTGCAGGCAGTAATTTCCGCATGAATGATTTCAACTCCCTACCTGTCAGCAGCACCCAATGCTGTTACCATAACTAGGTCTGGGTCTTAAGGACACTGCTTCAAACCACTTCACTCCTGCTCACAGCTACATATACCAGAACTACTATTAAATCTTCAGCTCTCCTGCTTTGCCCTAAAGCTGCCTGGATGGCTGTGAATTTTACAGCAGCAAGGACTGAACTGCAAGGGCCATCACCACCCCCACCACCCCCCAGACACACCTCATTCCTCTGCAGCACAGCCAGCATGGAACACCTTCACATTGTGAGTTTTACTTTCATTGAACTAGTTTCAGAACTGATCCCTGAAGTACTGCAAGAGTTAAGGTGTTAATAAAAAGACATTTATTTATTTGTAAGGGAAAAGTCCTAGAATAGTCCAGAACTTCCACGCTAGGGTCTGTGCTGCTGGGTACCTTGCACACTCGTCTGGGGTTCCCATGTTCCACCAGCAGTGCCCAAACCTCCTCCATAATTCCACTTCCACCTGCAGAGCTGCATGAGCATTAGTGTCTAGAGGCAGCTTCTCTTCTTCTAGCCTCTGTTGTAGGCCCTAAATAAAACCATTTCCCATGTGGCAGGTAAATCCAACTAGGCTCTCATCTCTAGGGTACCATACCCACGGTAGGGTTAACATTCAGCTGACTACACAGTCTATGGTGTTTGATAACAATTAAAAATAAATAAATACATAAAAGATTCTCTTCCTGATGTCTGTGGTTGAGAAACGTTTGTGACAAGAGCCATTTGTCTGGTAGTTATAGCTACAAATACATTTGTATTTGACTTGCACTTGACTTAATACCACATGAACTGGTGAGAGTAAAGGGACACTGATCTTTGCTTTACTGCTTTGCTTCACAACAAAGGTGTAGGCTCAAGAGGTGGGTTCACCACAGAATATTCATGGATTGCAGTTTGGGCAGGAACAGTTTGTAAACATCAGAAGAAACAGCAAAAAAAAAAATATCTGTGTTGCAAAACAGCAACGTATGTCATTAAAAGAGAGTTTACTTTTCAGACACATACAGTGCTCCACATTGTTCCCAAAGCTTTTTAAAAGGAAATGATTAGTGTTATTAGCACAGCAGTGCTCTTTTACGAAAGTAGCTCTAGCCATGGTTAATGTTTAAGGAGGAATTAAATATTAACTCAAGGGAAAGCACAGAAGTCATAATGGTTTCAGACCATACATCAGACGGGCAAAGAGATTTTGCTGTGAAAGCAAAAAAAGGCAGGTTTGGTTCCCAAAGCTAGAAATTGTGGTTCTCTTGCCTTGTTGTCTTGGTGTTCCCAGGATGGAAGGACAGCACTGCCTCTTTGCTTTTCACCCCAGGACAGGTAATTTTCCTCCTGCGTTTTGTTTAGCAATGACTCCTCAACAATAGAAGGTGGATCACACAGCCCTCCTCCCTGCTGAGGAGGGCTGCAATTTGATCCCCAGCCTGAGATTTGCAGGTAAGATAAAGTGCAAAGGTGACTAAACACCACAACAAGCAAGGTCTAGCCCCGTGGCTTTGCCTGGAAGGGAGAACGGATTATTATTATAGCAGCAGATCTACCAAGATCTATTCCTTTTCTCCTGTTCCAGCTCCAGTACATGAGAATCCTTGCAGCTGCCTGAAGATGGTTTTGTAGTGGCAAAATGACTTGTTGTATTAGTCCACAACAAGCATTCTGCCCTGTTCTACAATATTCCCTTATTCTCTCTCCCATCTTTACATTCTTGCTGCAAATTTATGAGCATGAGCAGAGAACAAAGCCATAAATATTAACTGAATTAACTGCACCACTATAAATATACTTTTCTGTTGCATGTTGCGCTGAACTTCCTAAATAATACTTGTTAATATGAATGTTTAATCCTAGACTCTCAGGAGGACTACATCTATGCTATACTCTTCATCTTCAAAGCATTTTAAAGATATTAGCTAATTAACCCATTCAAGCCCTTTGGGGGAAGCATATTATCATCATCACATTGTTCTTAAGAGTTTTGCAGATAGAGAATCTGAGGCAGAGAAGTAACTTATTCAGTGCCTCAGAGAGAAGGAGTGTGAGAAAGTTGTCAGGACTTGCTGACTCTCTGTTCCAAACCCAAGCTACTATTGGAGCTCATCTGTACCTCATCACTTGTCACTGTGGTGATAGTGCCTTTCTTCCATGCTCACGTAATTTTACAGCAACTCTTCAGCACATAGCTTTTAATAAATTACAAACATTAGATAAGGAGTTCTCTGGGCACAACAGAGAAGAAAAAAGGGAAAAGGGGGCAAGAAAAAAACAAGGGAAAAGAGATAAAAAGATAAAGGAAGGAAAGAAAGGGGGGGTAAGGAAGGAAAGAAAGGGGGAGAAAGGAAGGAAAGAAAGGGGGAGAAAGGAAAGCAAAAATAGAAAAGGTCACAATATGCTGATGAAAGAAGCAACTAATCAGTGGGGCCAACTCAGCCTCAAAAACTTCTCATTTCAGCCTGAAGAAAAGACTTGTGAGTCTGGGCATTATGTGAGCAAATGAAGGAAAACTCCCTTTTCTAAGAGAACAAAGTAATATAAAATGAAGTCTCCATTCTGAAAGTATCCATTCATATGAACAGATCTTCATGCAGGCTGGCTGTGGGAATCAAAAGGACTGACAATGCCTACAAACATAAATCCCACACACTCCAGTTTGGATGATGAAGGGGGAAACTTCCATGATTTTAGTTTGCTCGCTAAATAAAGGTCTCCATGAAACTCAGAACTCTTGAAAGTCTCCTCTGAAAGGCCTGTCCCTTGTCACACTTTCCAAGACTCTTCTACCTCATCTTTTCAGTGAAGTTCACAAAATGATATGGAACAGTTTCTGGTCTGCACTTTGTCTTTTGGAAATCAGTACAGATCACGCACCATGAAATAAAGAACTCACTTGGGCCTTAAAATGTGAATCTTTTAAGAATGAAAGTCTAAATGATTTTCATTAGGAACCACTCATACACAGCCCAGAGAAATGAATCCATAGACACCACATTACCTCTGAGCATCGTTGCTCTGTCCATGCACTTTCAATAACAACGTCTAACAATCCAACTGAATTCCCAGAATCCAAACAATCATTTACAACCATGAGGTAATTAGTTTGGCTTCAGGTGAAAAGGTCTAAGGCCTTTTATAAACGCTGCATATTTTGTAATCTTTTCCTCTTGGCTTCATTTTGTCATGTTTTACAGCTGCTCATCAGGTATTGGCTAACTCGGGTTATTATGACAAGAATATGATCTCGTTAGCATTTTAATCCGTTGCTTCACTGTAACTATTTAAAATACTTTGCTCTCAGCAAGCTGCTCCATCTGCTTTCAGATGACATTATCTCAGACTTCTTGCTCATTTTGATAACTCTGAGAGATAAAAACAACTCCTCCCCTGCGTCCATTCCTCCTCACACATCCGTCAGCATGGAGCCACTTGGTTCCCAGGTCTTTCCAGCTCCTGCCCACACAGTAGTTGTGTATGGCTGGGCTTATTCTCTCTATCATCCTGAGGTTCCCATGTTCTTGTGCAGTTGCACAATTTCTCATTGCAAGCTCCTTTTTACTCAAGGTGTCAGTCATGTACACAACAATCTCATTTAGCACTGCACATTTCATTTGAAACGCTGCACAGAAGACTATTAGGGTTACTAGCAGAGGTTTCCATGACATGTTCTCTTGTGGCTGATGGTCATTTTTCACTCAACTGACTTCAATTCCTGTTCAGCAGCTGGGCAGACAGCCAGATCTGCAGCTAGGTTCACCGAGATAGGAGCAGAGAGTGTGTGTGCTGCAGTACCCACAGTGGCAGGACCATCCTGAGCACCGCAGTTTATATTTCTGACAAAATATACTTATTACCAAATATCCCTTTTCAATGTGGTTGACTCTTATCTGTTAATGAGACTGACATGACACAAAAGCCACTAGCTGACCTTTTTTAAAGGACATCTCAAGAGCATCTCAGTAGCATTGTGACTGATACAATTTCAGAAGAGAAGAGCTGGGTCTTCAGTACATTTACACATGTGATGGCTGTGCCACTGTCTATGTGCGGCACAAGTAAGGTGTGTTGTGACTGGAAAAAACCCCATGCCACACATTTGTATCCCAATTTGCAAGCAACTGCAAAGAGGCTGGGAGTAAATCCCATCAAGGAAAACCCAAGAGCTAAGAATGAGTTCAAATTGCTCAGAGAAGTAATTAGCAATTTGCAGAACCCAAGCTGCTGGGGTCAGGACATTGCAACGCGGAAATGACATCCCACGCACAGCATAACAGATAACCACTGTTTTGTCTTTGATTCTGCTAAGGAGTTACTTCTCTCACTCTTTCCAACAGATTGACGAGCTTAAGGTGCTGATTTGAGTCAAATTCCATTCTTCTGTCCCTGTACGATTTCACAAGAATACCGCCAATAACAGACCCTGTATGTTACTGTATCTCATAGGCAGCACAGACACTCTTCAGCCTTGATCTCAGCCACCTCTATTTACTTGTTCATGCCCAGAATGTGGTAAGGTAGGTGTTTTCCTCATCCTCTTGCTAGTACCCTCAATATTCAGTGCCAAATACAGCTGATTTTCATTTTTGCCACTCAGAAAGTGATTCCTCAATTGCACATGCTTTGCAGTGAGCTCTGAGGCAATGTTCAGCATTGCACATCATAGCCTGACTGACTTTTCCACAATGACCATACATCAATCCCCTGTGTGGACTTTTCAACTGGCAAGAGTTCTGTTTCTCTATATTTCACGTTATTTCTTCCTCCTCATACAGTAATTACTCTGTGGGGCAAGTGCTATAGCAGCCAAATTCTTTAATCTTTCTCCAGGTGCAGAGTGCCTAGAAGAAATTGCAGACCTTCAAAAACATTTTGATAATCTTTCAGCTTTTTTTGCTGTAGGGATACCACAATATATCTGTTCAGACTGGATTTCTGGAGTTCCTTGTGTCTCTGCTACATAAATCACTTGTCTGTCCCTTTCTGAGTGTCCCTACGTCTCTACATTTATTTGTACTGACTGCAAGCAGTGACTTTGCCACTGACTTAGTCAATTATTAATTGCACTTTCAACTTTTGAAGCTCCTCTTGGTGCTTTCCCTGTGTTTTATGTTGGCATAGCAAATTGAGGACTAATCAATACATAAAACACTATTTTGGTATTTGCAGTGCTTGGTTACATTTTTACGTTCTCCCCTTTCATAGTGAGTGCAATGCCTTCACTGACAACTCACCATCTACATGGCATGTAGTTTCCTGTTTGCATGCAGCTGCCCAGTGCTGGAGTTAGATTGAGGTTTACAACTGTTTATTATTTTGGAGTGAAAACACTGTATTGTACAAACAATAATATATATAATTTAAGCTTGCATAAGACAACAAACTTTTCAATAATGACAATGTCCACCACAATCAATGCAGGTGACACTGTACTTGGAGCATTATTCAATACACTTCATTTTCTTCTCCCAAGAACTTCCTTCTCATTTATTTGCCTTTTTCTGCCTACTTCTGTTCATTCATTTCTGCAATGAACTTGGTTTATTTCTGTGCAGCTGTTTTTCTCTGTCTATACTCAGTGTTTGAAGTGAGGTACCTTACTGTCATGTTCAGTAGGCTTATTCCTATCTTTCTGACAAGTTGTGTTCAAAAATCACATAATTCCTGTCCTCATTAGTAAGGTATAATTTGACTTTCAAAATCAGACATTGATAGAAGTCCTCTATTTAGTACCACTGATATCAACTAGGCACTTGTTAACAATGGACAAAAAAATCATGATACTTTCTGCACATTCTGCAACTTGAAAATCCTTACAGAGCATTGCTAGATTTTTTTATTTTTTTTTTTTAACAGGAGCTCCCTGTATCATTGGCATCTAGGTTGTTTGTACTACATATTACGTTGTATTATGAATATTCTGGTTTCTGGTTTCACCAACTCATCGCAGGCTGCTTATTTCTAACACCACGTTCAACATTTAAGTAAAGAGATGGGCAAAGAGCCATAGCCATTCAGCTTGTATTATCTTCTCTGCACAAACTGTCTTTTGTCATCAAACCTTTCCCAAAAGCAGTATTCTAAATTTCTGGACGTTACCATGCATTGCTGGCAGTGCTCTTTTTCTCCAAAATTTGCTTTTTTGTCAGGTGTCTCTGTATAGCCTTTTACTGTAGCAACACACCAGGACATAACAGAAAGAGGGAAGACCAAGAGATATAAACCACTGGAGAAAAAAAAAAAAAAAGTCCTTCTGGTGGTAACACAGGATGTGTCTTCTCTGCCTTAGTAAGCTGGCAGTTTTAAATGTGAAGTTTACAGTCTTGCAGTGAAATCCTGCTTTATTTCCTGCACGCGTGCATAGGACTATGTGTAGCTGTGCATGCCCATCCTGAGCCAGGTCTGGAAAGATCAACAGCATCATTGAAGAGCCATGCTCAGAACCACAATAAGCATTTCAATATTCCCATTTCAATTAATCTAACACAGATGTGTTTATCTGCCATCAGTAGATAAGGAAGTGAAACCGTTTAAGTAGAAAATGACCATAAACCACAAGAGAACATAGTGTAAGAGTTATTGGTAGCAACCCCCAAACTCCTTTCAGAGCGTATTATAAAAGCAGCATGCATACAAGGCCACATACAGGGGTTCAATGTGACTTCTGCCTGTGCTAGCAGAAGTAAGAGACAAAAAGGAAGAGACACTCAAAGTTCAAAGTCTACGCTATCTGATAAGGCCTGTCAGAACTACAACCAGGAGGTACTGCCAGAATTAAATTATTTCCTCAGGACAAGTCATGCATTCAGAATCAAGAAACATAGGTTGAGCAGATAAAGCCCATTTGTATAGCATAATAGTGGATGAGCATATATTTCATCAAAATAGTAAATATATACACTCTATAAACACAGGGCAAAACCACAGACACAGCAGACAACATAACATCCTCTCTGCTGAGACTTGAACAGCAAGACTCAAAGAGAGAAGCTAAAAAGAAACTGGCTGATAGATATGCATATATTCCTCTGAAAACCCTACACCTATAAAAGAAAGGAGTTAAAGCTGTCTACCCTTCTTGCAAAGAGGGATTACGCTTGCTCTGACATGAATCCACCTTCAAAGACTACCCAAGAATTTCTATAACACCAAGGCATGAAAAAATAACATTTACCCCCCTCCAAGCTAGAAAAAGAATTTTTTTCAGGTAAATGAGAATTAGTCAAAACAAACACTTAAAGCGGAGACAAAATGAGTGTCATATGTGCTGAGACAAATTATAAGGGACTATTATATTTTATACGCAAACAGACTTCACTAATTATGCTGGATTTTCCTATCTCGATAGAGACAAAAGGGATGCTGCAATAGACATCCCCGCAGGAGGGTTTTACGAATAAACAGGGCTGCATGAAGGAACTTGGAGCTCTCTCATTTCAGAAAATCTCTGATAAGAAAAGGAGCCTCTTCCTGGGTGAACTGTCTCAGTTCTTGGCCCCTTATTCAGAAACACGGGGCAATTGAAAGGGTAGTGCTACCAACCCCATAACCCAAGCAAACAGCCCTCATGGACAGCTACCATTATTAACTAAATCAGATGAACTCATTTTCTAGCAATAGGTGCTGAAGCTTTTATTTTATAAGCATATCACTACTGCAACTCCCGGATACACGCACCATGGAGAAAACAGTACAGCAAGGGGAAAGGAGAAGTATTTACAGGTATTTGTTCCAGAAAATCCTGAAAATTCATGGTGGTCAAGGTTTCTTTGCATGAGCTTACTGCAAACATTCACAGCAATTTAGTTCCATCTTCAAGAAGGTTCGCAAACACAGATTACACTGCAGGTTCTTGTGCAAACAGATATCCGTTAATGAAGATATGCTAAAAGACTGGCACAAGTATTTGCATTGAGAGCATTTGCAGAGCTAATGTAAAATGTGGTTTGGGAATTCCCAAGGCAGGCATCAAAATATGAAAAATATATAACAAAAAAAAAAAAAAATACAGCACAGTGAAAGCAACCAATGGAGCTAAAGCAAACATTCAAAACATGTACAAGTACACTCCAGTCCCAGCTGTGCTCCCTTTAACCATTCACTGAGCAAGATGAAAAGTTGGTTAGAAAAAGTAATAATAATAGAAAAAGAATCAAAGAATGTTTCCACAGTATTTACAAACAGAAAAGATGCATTTGCCAAATGCATTCTTACTGCAGTTAGCTCCCCATTCCTAGTAATATTTCTCATATTTCCACATAGAATAAACTCTGCTTGCTCTCCTTTGTCAGGTTCCACGGTGGAGAGGAGCATCAGATCTGGGGTTTGTGGAGGGATGCCGACAACAGCCTGCCTGGAGCCAGTCTGAGTAGAAGGGCACTCCAGGCATGGCCATCCCCACAGTACACAGATTCTGGACTGCCCTTATTGACTTTCCTCAAAGTGCTACTCATTGCTCCCCACAGAGAACAAGACAAGCATACTATGTGACCAGGCAGCCCTATGCCCTTATTACTGGGGATACAGGGAAGCTGCACACACTGCCAGCACAGCAGCCAGCTCAGAGAGGAAAGGCTGGGAATGATTTTCACCCAGGTCTACCACTGAAGCCAATGTGTTGTGCAATTACATCCTGCAAGGTTAAGGTATCTCAGGATTCCTGGAGAAGTCATCTTTTGCTGCCAAGACATGCTTCTAGGAAGTACAGGGAAGGAATGGTTCTCCTGCTTCCTGCAGACACATGAAGCTTACTAAAGCTGCTCTTCACTTATGACCTGTCCGTAGTAGCTCCTGTAACAGAAGCACCCATTTACCAACAGTTCAAAAGTCAGGGCCCTAAAAATCATAGTATTACTTGTAATCAGTTTTTCCTTTTTTTCTTTAAAGCCAACCAATGACACCGTGGTTTTGTTTTGTTTTGTTTTCCTTTAGATTAAACCAGAAGCTGGCCATGTTTGTTTAACCTCAGGCTTTGCTGAACTGGCATGCCTGAACAGCCCTTCACACTGCCAGAGCCACAGATGCTAAAGTAACAGGAGAAGAGCAGAAAGCCGCAGCCTATTGCTAAGACAAGGCAGCTTCCAAGTCCCGACTACGATCACAACAGGCACCCCACGTGGAAGAGAAACTCCAGTGAAAGAGAACATGGCTGAGGTTGTGAGAGATGGAAACAGAGAGGTTATCATCACAGAGAAAGGTCTAGGGGAAATTTCAGGTTACATTTTAGCTGGCAAAGAAACACACCTATGCACATACTACTGTACACATACAGTGACTTACACAGCCAACGATACAGATAATACCAGTTACAAACTGCAAAAATTTTTTAAATAGTTAACAATTTGCTCACAATCCATAGCAAAAGTTATGTCTCTTAGTGGAAATATTTGCAAAAGTCAAGCACAGCACTAGGACTAAACATGGGCCCATGAAAGAAGAACATGGGCTTGGGATGGAGCTACAGGTTCTGCTGCACTGGCCCATCTGTTCTTCAGAATTTCTGCCTTGTGCCCAGCCAACAAGGTACAGAAGCAGTCAAATAGGAGGACAACGTTAGTGATACCAGTAGGAACTATTTCAGCAGAAAATACAGGTAGGAGAGAAAATCCAAAGGAACCCCTTGTTCCAAGGAAAATAAGATACACACCCTTCCTGGTTGGGTCAAATGAACTCAAACACTACGCTCCTACTCAAGTAAATCTTGTAAATATTTAAACCAACTGGAATAGATTTTTAGTCCCCCACCCTCTGACCATGTGTGTTCATGCACCCCTGCCCAAGTTACACAGATAGCAGGTAACACTCTCCTCTATATCTGCCAAAAGAGAAACCAGCTGTTTACTCTTAAACAAGCTTGGGATTTCTGAGCTAAACAGATAACTGGCTTCTCAGTTTCCCTTCATGTTTTAATTGTATTTGATTTCACCAATTACAAAAGTGTTTACATTCTGGAGGGGGGTGGGAAAAGCAAAACATTTAAGCCACATGTAAGCAGCAACATCTGTCCCATCCTCCTGGGAAGCATGAGGAGGGGAGCCGGGTCATGCCAGAGCAGGAGGCTGCTGAGTCGTGCCCAGAGAGCTGCACACAACCCACAAATGCCTGTAGTGTGCTAGGCTCCAAGCTGCAGCTGTGCTCACTGCCCACCCTTGCGCATGCCCCGCACCCTGCCAACAGCTCCCCACGCACTGCAGCCACAGCCAGCACCCAGGGATGCACACTGATGATGATTCACTTACAGAGCCAAAAGCAGCACACAATTAAACAAACAAGCCCATTTAACCAGGCATTAAAATGCATGCTTGGGAAACAGGGCTCCAGCAAACTTCGCAGTGACATGAGCACTCAGCTGGCCATGCTTTACTGCCCCAGTCCCTCTTGCACACCGTTTTCTTGCCCCACATTTGGGCTGTCCGGAAGGTGCACCGTTGCCCTGCCACCAGGCCACAAGCAAGCTCCCCAGCCCAACCACAGCCTGCATGCATCCCAACATCAAACCAGGCTTGGAAAGGGTTAAAGGGACAAGTAAATTCTTCTACCAGCATTAAAATACCAGAAATCTTTATACAGCTTCAGGCCACGGCAACAATGGGAAAAGAGCTTTATTCTTACTGGTCTGTGTTTTGTAAGTAGCACCATTTTGAATACATATTACACCTTTCATCAGAAAGGACAAATCACATTCAAAGACATTTTAAAAAATGCATATGCATATCCTCATTGTTTTAAATATTCTTTTTAGATAGACTGAATGTTTTAATCAACATTAATTAAAGCGCACCAGCTAACATGTTTAAAAAATGCTGTTTTCGTGGTCTAAACATAACCTGAAGCAGAACATGCCTTTAATATGCTTTCTGATGGTGGTTAAGGCTGAGATCAAATCTGTATGAGACAAAAGCCCGTTCCAGGAACCGGGGGAAGCTCCTGCACTACAAACCAGGCCGTTGGCTGCTGCAGAGTAGGTGGCTTGCCACGTTGGGTTCTGCTCTTTCTCCTGTAACAATGCTGTAGTTTGGAAGGTGGCTCGGCAGGTTCTTCCAACGCCACAAACCATTCCCACCACCCACCCACTTCTTAGCAAGCTTTTCATATGCTAAGTGACAGCAAATCAGATGCAATTATCCTACCGATGTTTCTCTGCATCTTCCTACATGACAAGCATCCTCAGAAAATACCATCCCTGAGTGGCAGGCACACTTGGCTCAGCAGACCATGCTATCACACTTTTTTTTTTTTCTTTTATTCATTTAACACCTCTGTCTCCCTTCCAGAGATCCGAATGTGCAGCGTAGCAGTATGCATTTTAAATGCTTATTCCTCACGCTAATTTGCAAATAGGTCAGCAGCAAATGCTCATACAGACAAAGGTCATTTCCCCGCCCGTGGCCCAGTCTCCATACTCCTCATTACAGCAATAAAGGCGTGTGTTCGTGTCTCCAGGTAGCTGCTAAACCTGCATCTCTTCGCATGTGCTCTGATTCATGCAGGCAAAGGGCTTACCCTGCAACTTCTGCAGTGGTTTCCCAGGTTTCCCTCCCACACCCACACTGGGTATTTTCACCCCTCCTGCCAGGACAGCCCTGCTACTCACCTGCCACAGTTCACAGCCCAGTATATGACAGCAAACTATTATGGCAAGGGTGCAGCATCGCAGTCCTCACCCAGAGCTAACTTGTCCCCATTTCTGCAACTGGCACCTCCCGTATGCGCTGCTGCTTACAAGGGAATGGCTGCCAAGGGTTACTACAGGTAAAAGCTCCTTATTTGGAAGATACAAATATCACGCCTGCAAAACATCACACCAACATTAGTTTGACTAAGGAGCCAGAACACAAGTCTCTGTTGAATCAGGTCACCTGGACATTTAGACCCATGTGGGCACATCATTTACGTGCCATGGAAGTAGAACAACAGTACATGAATACTCAGTCTTTGATGACCCCAGGCAATTAGCCAAAATTGCTTCCACTGAGTGGAAAAACTGATGACAACCTGTTCTCTCATTGATGCAATGCTTTTCTACAATAAATAAATAAATAAATCCAAACTCCTACTTTTTTTTTTCAGAAAGAGAAAGATTCAACAAGAGGCTGATGATTTGCCAGTCTTCGAGCCTTGTACAGCGAGAACTTATCCCAGAAATGTCTCTCATTTTTTGGTTCCCCATTTAAACAAGCTTCAGTAGCTATGTCTGTCTGGCATTTATTGTTTCCCTCTGTCTCAGTTTCCCCAAGCAAAACCCCATACAGCGTCTCCCCTACCAAGCCCCCCCAGCTTGCTCCTATCTTTATTCCAAGCAAACAGTGCCTGTCACTTCTATGAGCCACAGCTGGGCTAGAACCTTGCCTGCAGAAACACGCCCCTTTTCATACCGCTTTCCTGTTCTAGTTCTCAGGGTTTGCCTATCATCTTTTCCTGCCTGGAAGAAAGCACAGCATTTTCCAACATCATCTCTGGGATGATCGTAAGCGTCCAGAAATCACAATGCGAGGTTAAAATGTATAAACCCAAGCAATGTGGGTGGATTGTGCTCCTTTCGCACTTTGAAGGAGCTCAAGCACTTTCTACAAAGGTGACTTTGCCATCCTACATCATGGGAAGGGCTTTGGCCATCTGGTACCATCCTCCTCTTGATTTTCAGAGGAAACTGAGATGAAGAGGGTCATGGGAAAAGAGAAGCTCAAGATTTTCCTGCTGTAGCAGAGTGACAAACTTTGCTGGCCACCACGGTGGGCTGAACCTTCCTTGAAATGCCACAACAGTGATGTTATGCATGTCCAGTGCTAGGCTCCCATAGATCCTGTCCTAAGCACCTGGTGCTGCTTTATGTACCGTTGTATGAGATTTTCTCATCTTTCTTCGTGGCTTTTCCCTTGAGGTTGCTCTTGCCCAACTGCCTTCTCCTTGTAATTGACTTGCACAACTTAACTATATTTTTCCCCCTTTGTGGAAAAAGCCAGCACTTCTACTTAAAAAAAAGAAAAAATCAAACTACATTGATTAATGAATTAACACTGAAAAAGAGCAAAAGCAAAGCAGAAACTGAAATTCATAGCCAATCAAAGTTTTGAAATAGTGAATAATATCAAAGACAGTACTGAAGTAATTTCAGACCTTTAAAGGCTAACTGTAATAGTATGGAAATGACCTTCAATCAGTCATTCTAAGTAAGGCCTATTTGAAATTAACACCTTTTTGCGAAGTGCTCAATGAATCAGCATTTTCCATTGGAAAACCTTCCATCTGAAGACTTCCAACTCGTTCTGCAGCTTCCACTGAGCTCAACTGTCTTGCCTTTCCTGTACTACGTTTATTTTACCATCATTACATCATATTTTGTCTCATTCTTGCAGTCATTCGTTCTGTTTCTTCCCAGCTTGGCAGGCCCAATTTAATATTTAAATAATGTGTAGTCAATATAAAAGCTAAGGGCTACTATAAGTAAACAGCTAGGCATAGGATCCAATACATTCCTCAGTTACATGGGTGTAAATCTCATAAGAAGAGAGGAATGGTTGGAAGCGCCCTACTTAAATTATTCACATTCCGCTGCGGAGTGAAGATACATTTGAATTATTTTTACCAAAAAAAGAAAAAAGCCTCCTTCGTCTCAAGGACTTTTCTTAAATCTATATCAGAATGAGAAATTACTAGAATATTGTTTGATAGTATATAGCTGTTGTACAAATTAAAATGCAGGTGGAGTGAAGGACTACCATATACTAGTGGAAGGAGAAGAAAGGGCAAAAGTAAAGCATACAGGGATGAAAGAGGAGTGATTGTAACCTAGAAAAAGAACTAAGTCTTAGGTACAGCAGGCCAGTAATTACTGGTGTTCTTATTTGTCTACCTGCATACAAATGAGTTGTTTCTTCTTTCTAGGATCCTACACCAACCTCGAGGTGCCCGATTCCTTGTGGCAATAAGATCCTCAGCATCATTACATGTTGTAACTTGGAATTAATGGTAGTCAGTTTTGAGCAAGCTAAGGTCAAATTCAGCTCTGCCAAGTGCTATTAAGTTCACAGTATTAGGAACAAACAAGGGAGAATGACAAGCCTGGAGACTACTTCTATAAAAGTACTGCCACTGAGGCTGTGAAAGGAATTTCTGTGGCCAACAGCTTATTGTAATTGCCTGTATAACAATCACACTGCAAGATTTTTGTCTGATAGTAAAATGAGAAAATAGCGATCTGTCTTTCAGAAATTCTGATCTAGAGGCATGATTTCACAAGCTGCTTCGTGATGGCAGTTCCCTGAGCCCTGAGTCTTACTCAAGACAACAGTTCATCCTAATTCACCTAGAGCCCCAGAGGGACAAGTAGCATAGTGGCCTTCAGCCAAACGACACGACTGTACTGAAAGCCTGCAGCCACCCATCTTCTGCCCAGTCTGATATCCAAATTAACAACAGAACAGTGTGCATATCAAGTAATTGTAGTATTTGACTGTGACAAAAACATGGTGAGTAGTAACAAAGATTAATCAGTCTCTTGGCTCTTTCTCTCATGTTTTCCATGTTAAATTGAGTAATGCACTAGTAAAGCAGTCTTACCTTCAAGAGCAGTGTAAAAAAGGGGTTCCCTTGTGAATCCAGATCTAATGAGACCATTATTGGCCAAGTCTGGAGATCTGGAGACGCTTGACATTGATAGATGTCAAGACATGAAAGTTCAGTAAGTTGCACAGTTTTGTTTGGTTTTGTTTGGTTTTGTTTTTTAAACCAGCATGGAATGTGAATAGTTATAGAGATCATATAGATCATCAGCCAAGACAGTCTCTGGAAGGTGAAAGAATATGCCAACCAGAAGGGAGCAACAAATTCTTGGCTGGAAGGGGGGAAAAAACCATATCCATAGAGTAACTTAGCTCGGACTGGGATAGCACTCCACCTGAGCTTCCTTACCAAGGCTGATGTTTTTATAATCATCAAAAGCATCCTCCTCTTACAGAAACAGTTGAACTCCTCTGGCTGCACTATGCAGCAGCTCACAGCAGGATGCAGCTGCGGCCTGTGATATCCTTCCTTATGATACAAGTAATTAACTGTCTGAGCAGGAATCCATCACAATACCCATGCCAACATTCGTAGTGGTCTACTCCTTGCCAGAGGCTCTTTAATGAAAGCAAGTTCACTATTTAAATTTGATGCTTCAGTCAAAAAGAAAAACAGCATTTTTCAAAGGCAAGAAAGTGAAAAATCCCAGCTGATGAGTATTAAATATGGTCAGAATAGCTTTCCAAGAGTCTGTTTTGATAAAACCACAATTTCTTCTTACAATTCAATTAATGTTAGTCCCACAGGAAAAAGTATTTAAAAATTAATTGAGGAAACTTAAGAAACGTCATTTAAAATCCCATTATGTGACATTTTAGGTTTCTCACTTTTATACTGCTGCCCAGAATATGAGCACAGAATAGCTGAATTACTCCTCCCACCCCACTCCGAAATCCAGTTCTGGTTTCAATCTGTCTGTTGATTGAAATACCATTCCCTTTCTAATTCAAGGTATTACATCTGTTTGTCACCATGAATTCTGAACAACTTACAGACAAAAATCTCAGAAATCAAATATTTGGGAAATAACAATGTATAAGGAAGTCCCCAGAACAGACATTTTCATCTCAGCTTTGGACCAGGTACAAATTTCAAAGCAGCATGGTTATTCACAAAGCATATCATAGGTTTGACTGATTCCGCGTAACAGTATTTATCTATTTTACGTAAAAGCTTCCTGTTGCAGGAAAAACAACACTATTTCCTACGTTATTTGTGCTGAAGAAGGATTTGCCTCAGTAATGGCCAGGCCATACCCATCTAGTCTCAGGAAGATTGAACAGATTCTACCACCTACAGAAAAGCCATCTCCATCCCAGTGTGCCCTCTTAGGACCTACATCTGGGAATCAACAAGAAAAATATCTCTTGGCCAAAGGACTCCTTCCTTATCTTGCACTCTGTGACATAATCAAAACTATTTGCTGAAATCATGTTGAGTCAACTGGTAGACTCAGACTTGAGGTATATGTCGTGTGTGCCCATCCAAGAAATGGAAAAATCCAGCTGTAGCTTAGCAAGGAGGAAAAAGAATGGTGGGCCATTCTCATAAGTACTGAATTTCACGTTCTGCACCTCAAGCTTATTGATGGACATAAAATAAGTACAGTTTCTTTAGTCTGTACTGTCCCAGAGGATGCTCTTCCTAGCACATGAATTTCCACAGAGGTCGTGAGAACATCTATTCCATAAAGACTGTGTCTATTTACACACAAAAATGGGGTGGGCGATAAGGAAAACATGCTTTTTTTGTAACCTCCTGGAGCATTAAAACATAGACATTTTATTAATTATGGCTATGTAAGGGGACTTTTTCTGTGTATGAGTGCATGCACGTCTTGCCTTAAATCTCCTACAGACGTGTTTATAGAAGGAAGGATAAATATTTTTCCATAGCTTCATGGAAAATTACTATGAGAAACCTTGGAGGAACACAGCTGTGGGGTCTTTCATTACCTCAGCACAAGCAGAGCCTTCTATTCACTGACATTTCATTGTGCTTTGCTGGGTATGTGCTCCCAGGTGTACACTCAACCCTTCTGAAACACAACACCAAAGAGATGAATTTTTTTTCCAATCTGGTTAATATTTCTGAAAGAACCACCGAGGACAACTTTATTTTCCCACCCAACAGATCACATACCATTTCCCAAACCTAAATCCAATTTTGTAATAAGAGAAAAGGGGCTGAGGAGATGCCATCACTCAGGCAAGCCCTAACCTAGTACCAAAACACACAGAGCCCTTCTACATTTAAGTCCAGAAATTCAACAGCTTCTTAGTATTTCACTTCACTGTACTCCATGCTCTGAGTTCAGGCAGATATTTTTGCCTTACACCCTGTCCCAAACTGCAAAAATAACACCTTTCCTCCTTAGAGGGGCTGCATTTTTGTACCACGTTAAAAACTGCTCTGGTGCTTCTCAGTAATCCACTAAAGATGCTGGGGATTCTCTGCAATGAAAGAGTCTTTATAGATGTAAAATATAGTATAAACAAAACCACACAGTAAAAAAATAACAAATAAGAAATCCACACACAGAAAAACTGGACATTTTTCACTGCCCCCCAGTTCACTGCCTCTGATCCCTTAGATGAGACTGACCAGGACTGGCATGAAGCTGATGGCCAAGCTGTAGAAATAAGGAAACAGGAAAAAATAAAACAAAATCAGGATAAGAAAATATTTATTATTAAGGGCTCACTGCCTACTAAACAGTTGCTAACAGATAAAAACACCCTTCACACTAAAAAACACTCAAGCCACTGTTTCTTCATACCAGCTTTGTCAGTGCACATGTCAAAACAGCTGGCTGAATAATTAGAAGGATGGTGGAGCTTATATATTAAATTTTTATAGTGTGAATATTTTCATTCTGTACAAATATTGGTTTTAAGAGAAAAACGGAGGCTTGAATATACAAGGCAGGCCAGTGATTCTAGGTGTGAATAAGACTTTGATAACTACTGGTAGTCTTCTTTAGCAATATTGTGTGTTTGCTGATGCATCAGTCCACCCCACTGAAATTCTGCATATCAATTCTGAATCATATTTCCTCAGCAATCCGCCAGTTTGGAATTGTCCTGTTAACAGTGACGTGGTGAATTTGAGAAGCTAATGCTAAAAAATAGAATTCCCCCCACCCCCCATACATTTTAAACTAACTGGAAATGCTGGAGAATCTGAAACTCCTTTTCTCCTCCTGGATGAACTCCTATGAACTCTATCCAAGGTAAATATGTGCAAATTCAGAGAGAAAAGGTTGGTGACATACTATATAAACTGATAAGTTTTTTCTTTGGGACTTCCAAGATGCTCAATTTAAATGCCTTTTACTAAAGAAAAAAAAAAAAAAGTTTGTAACTACTCCTTTCATTTCTTCCCTTTTTAACTTCTAAAACAAACGAGATAAGAGAAATTATGAAGAATTATTTGTATTTTTCAATCATTAAAAGTTTTTCTAAAAGAAGCATTCTTTTGCAAAAAAAAAAAAAAAAAAAAAAAAAAAAAAGTTTTGGTTTTAAGATCATTTCTGAAAATAACAAGACTTCCATTGACCAAAATTAGTCCCAAGAAAAGGAAGCTGGGCTGGCCAATCGCCCTCCTGTCCACTGCCCAAATTCTAAGATGTTTGTAGAGGAAATATCTTGGCCCTAAGAAGGCACAATCCATTAAGTCACTAAGGTTCTGCAGACTTTACTGGAGCTTGGTATTCTTTTCTCATGTGAGAGCTAGTCCAATTAAATACCCAGCTGGTCAGATACATCCCTCCAAACACAGTCAAAGTTCAGCAGTTCAGTTCACCTATTCAAAAGCAACAACTGATACATTGGCAGTACAGTGAATTACTGTCATTACTGCCATTTCATGACCTCCTCGGGTCCCTTCGTCTCAAGGCTGCTGCAGAGCTCCACTGGGGACATGCAGAGACTAAGCATCCCCACCAAACAGCCATCCTGTTTGCCAACATCACATGCTGCAGGCACCCCACACTCTCAAAAGGAGCTGGGCAAACTTCCCTCTTCCCACTCACGTGATGGACAACTCTCTCATAGTACTTCACACTGGAAAAGACGCTGGCACTCCTTCGAGAAAAACTAAGGCCTGACCATAAGCAGCAGAGGATCTTGAGGCTGCAACCATATTGTATGGGTGTTGGGCATCCCACTTAGACCGTGATTTTCCTGACTGTGCTTCAGATGCCACTGAATCCTTAGTGCTGGTCAGGAGAGGTCATTAGACCTAAATACCGAACACACACACACACGTGTGCACATCAGCAGCAAAAGAGGCCCTGCAGACACAGCCATGAGCTTGTGCTTTTTCCTTGTGCTCACCAGCACACAGCAGAATGCAACTACAGACCTACTGCTGAATTTCCTCAGCTGGGTCACAGCACTACACACTATCCTTCCTGCTTTTCCCCTTCCCTCTCATATAAATAGCAGGCAGCACTAAAATGATAAGATTGTCAGGGAGAAGGAAAAAAAGCTTTTGTTTAGAGCCTCCCATTTCAGGCCTGTAATTGAGAAAAGCAAATACATATTACATTAGTGTGATTAGTTTTGAGTGAAACAAGCTCCTGTCTTCTGTTTCATCTAAGTCTCTTCACAGAAGGCTGAAGATATGCTGTTTTCTGCCTATAGAATATGCCCAGGCAAGTTTTTTTTTTTTTTCTATAGGTAGCCAGTCAGTCCACACCCATAGTGGAGGCCAAATTAATATACTAAAAGGAAATAAATAAATAAATAAATAACATTTCTACATATGCTGCCAGTACTCAGCTTTGCAGCAGAGCTGTGCTGAGCACTGCTAAGCCATTTCACTAATAGCCCTGTAAGGCAAAGAGATAGACATCCTGCCCCTTGCCATGCTGGGGCTGGGGAAGCTTCTCCTGTTGGTCATGAAGCAAGCATTTGAGGCCTAGACTCTGCTAATGAGCTCACTGCTATAATTTATTACCAGCACAGTCCCATAATAGACATCAGTGGTGAAAGCTATTGCTTGAGCCCTGATGTCTTTCTGACAAACAATAAGTGCAAAAACAGCCTCCGATAAGCCCAGTGCTGTGTATCTTCCCTTCTCCATAGGCACTACCCAAGCTCTGACAGCCCAGGACCATGCCGCTGCCTCCCCTGCTCCAGCAGCTAAGCCCAAACCCAGCCTGCTGTACAGCCTGCACACTACATTTTGGGAGTCATTACAGAGAGCTCTCTAACCATCTGGCCACCCGTGTTACTGCATGCATGAGGGCCTGCCTCCTCCACTCAAAGCATCAAAAGGTGCTGCGAGTAGATCCCCGCTTCTCCCTGCAAGATGGAGTAATTTCTACAAACACCTCACAAGCCAAGGGCTGGCTTCCCCTCTCCCCAGCCCATGGGAGCTAACGTTGCTCAAAATTACCTGCCCAAATTTATGTATTCACTGGCAAAAAAAAAAAAAAACAACAACCTAAAAAATAGCCTTCTGAGCCGGAAACCTTTGCCAACTTTTTAAACCTTGTAAAAGACTTGCTTTTATAAGCAAAGAAATTCCCAAACAATTTAGTTGTATTAGTCACTAAGCATAAAAAGTTTGTCTACTAAGATTTATATTTTTTAATGACTTTTTTTTTTTTTTTTTTTTGCTAAGAAAAATAGGGAAGATATACAGCAAGGAAACTATAAAAGCTATTCATTGAAATTAAGAGATAATTAACCAGTCTTAACTTGTGCATAGCAGCAGATTTCCTCCTGGCAGTGCACTCACACGGCTCTGTCTGCATTCAGAAGCATGCAGAGCAGGCAAAAGGCCGAGCAGGCCACAGCCTGTGCTGCGTAATGGGGCTGTGGTTGCTGCCACAGCTGAGCTGCTCTAACAGCTCCTGCTGACTGCAGGGCAACCCTCCCTTCTGGCCACTCCTCCTGCTTCTCTGCAAGGGCTTCCCTAGCTTGCAAACCTCTAAGAGCAAGCTTTCAGCGAGAGAAAAGAAATAAGAAATCAGTCCACCGCTCCCACCCCGCCCACCCCCCACCCCCCCCCCCCAAAAAAAAAAAAAAAAAATATATATATATATATAACTTTTTCCCTAAAGTGAACTGAGCCAACTAATCAGCCAGGTGCTCCTGGGCAAGAAAGGGCAGGGACACAGCTGCAAGTGGGAAGGAAGAGGGGACATCCCTGAAGCTACTAGACTGACTCAGCTGCAGCATTATGAGAAAACCTCACCAGTCTGCTGCTGGCCCAAAAGCAGCTGAGATGCACACACATTCTATTCTACCTCCAGCCTGACCAGTCTACAGTGGAAAGGTAGAAAACAGCTGGGAGAGCAACTTCAACTCTCCCACTAGAATTCATTGCATGCTCCATGCCTCAGCACAGAGTTCGCTAAATCCAGCATGTTAGAAGGATCCCAGGCAGCAGGCGTGCAGTATGATTTATCGTTTCTGCGCAATTTAATTCGAGGTATTTGGAGCAAGTCTTCAGAGGAAAGGAAAAAGAGACCACAGTTGGCTCTTTGCAATCTTTTTAACGCTGTTTGCCAGAGGAAGAGGTTATGGTTGTGCGGTGTACCCGTCGCGTGGGGCCAAGCAGCAGTGTAGGAGCAGCACTCCCAGCTCCAAGCAGGCTTGGCATGAGAAGCCATCTGAAGACAAATGTCCCTGAGAAGACCAAATCAAAGACGATGCCACCACCAGCACTTTCACGGTGGAGAAGGCGAGCAGAAATTTTCTTAATTATTCTCTGAAACTCCTCTCCAGAGCTTCCCCAGCTTCTGGCCCAGTCTCCCTAGAGCTGCCTAGCCAGTTCCCCCCAGTATTTTGTTCATACCCAGGAAAGACACTGCGTTCAATATCAACAAAGCATAACATATTTCTGTATCCTAGCAGCTGGCCCTGGGACACAATCTGCAGGACTCTTGCTGCTTACAGCCTAGTTTATGGTCAGCTTCCCAGAAATATTTGCATGCATGGGTAAAGTTGACTGCAACAATTAATTTTCAATTTAAATTAATCAGAACCATTTAGTCAGAGGCGTTCTTAATGAAAGACAAAACAAGCTCCAGGACAGACAGCAAAATCACCATGAACTTCTGCAATATCATGTATTTAGTATTGCCTGCGAATATCTAGAGATGTAAAACAAAGAAATAGCATATTCAGTATGGGGGTAAAAAAAACAGCAACTATCATTTAACTGTAGCCAACAGCAGAGCACTGAAGTGCCTTCTGATTGTCATTATCTGGTTAGAAAATATTTTCTTAACTATAACTTATTTCCCATTTCACTGAAGTCCTTTGCTTTCTAAATAACCTTTCTGGATTTCAGAAAGGAAAGGGAGGGATGACTGATCAAGATGAAAGGTCAGAAGCTTTCTGCTCCTTAAAATCTGCCTCTCATTTTCTTAGGAAAAAGTGAACTCAGAGTTAAATTTCTAAACACCAATCCCTTCTGCCAGCAAAAAGAATCTGCTTGCCAGGCTGTCTTTGGAACATCAACACCACTGTGATCAAACATTTGGGAAGGAAATTGGCCCATCTATAAAGGATTTGGCCAGGACACAGCTCAGCTCTGCAAACGGCTGTTCTCTTCTTTATGATAGCAGCAAGGTGTGAAGCAGAGACAGGGGAGTTCACACCTCTGTGAAGTGTGATGGTTCTCACACCTACCAGACCCGATACTAATACCGCACACATCTGTTACCAGATTTTGACCATAAACTAGTATGGAAGTTGTAACAGTAAGGATGAGAGAGAACTATCCTTATATTTTCTGAATCTGTTTGAAATATAAGCCCTGTCATGCCGTTACAGCAAAATGCCATACTGAGTAACTTCACCACACTGTGGTGAAAATTGCATTCTCTAGTGCAGTACATAAACCAAACAGCTTCTATTAGAGCAACAATTAGGAAAGTTTTATGCTGGTTTAACAGTAGAAGAGTAAGCCTGGGGCTCCCGTGATGCAAAAAAAAAAAAAAAAAAAGCGACTTTTTGAATTACAATCGCTGAAATTTCTCCCTGAAAGGCAAAGGGACAGATTTTCATCTGCCACGGGAATCTCCTGTCCAAAGCTATATCAATCAAAAATTTGTATAAACTCCAAATCTGTCCAAATCAGCAAGACGCACCACTTCTCAAAAGAAATTGATTTTACCACCATAAAGTGAGGAATTTGTCTCATAATGCAACAAATAACTGTTGTAAGAGGTTAAACATTGGAAGCTTTCCCTTTTCTTACTTTTCAAACTGAAGACATCGTGTGACATTTTCACTGTGACAAACATCCTCCTTTTGATGTGTTTCTCTGTACCATCATTCTGCCTATTTAATGCCTCTCCCTTTGAAGGAATGAGCCCTGTTCCTATTGAAGCCCACTGTCAGATGGCTATTAACTTTGATGGAATTTAGGCCAGATCTTTCTCAGCCTATATTACCTGCTGGCTTCTTAAGAGCCCCCATGCTCTTAATTGGAGAAAATTGCGGACAGCGTATGCACGTATGAGGGTGGGCTGTGTGGAGATTGCACATGTGTGAATTTGAGCAGTTGTGATATTTAAGTCTGGAACGCAAAAAACTTTAAACTGTATGATGATAACATATCCGACATACCATGAATGCTGTTGTTTAATTTCACCACAGCTTGGCCTTCCCTATCTGGATACCCAGAGTCCCTTCAGTGAAGTGGCCACTGGCTCTGTCTGTTAAGCTGACGGGTGCTATTACAATATCCTATTCAGAGTCAACATAAAAAAGCATTGAAGCTAGTTCATGAGACAGATAACCAAAACTGTACCATAACTCAAAACACGGATGATGTGCAAGGCTGCTCTGTGGTGGCTCTAGGGGTTTTTCGAGAGTCGGAGAATGAGTGCTTGGAACTGTGTGCACGTAAGAGATAAGCAGCAAAAAATACCGAACAGGAGCAGAAAGACAGCAGCAAGGACATGCCAGATACAGCCAGAGAAGCACCACTCAAGGAATACTGAAAGAGAAATGCCACTTCCATTAAAAAGTAGTCAGGAACCATGAGAAAAATCACTTTTCCTGAGCACAGTGGGGTTCACACAGCAGGAGAAACTGGCCTTCATGTATACACCACCTATGAAACTAATCATAACACAAAGATTCTAGACCACATCACCAACAAATAGATAACCCGTGAAAGACTCAATATGAGTTAACCTAAATGTGTGACAACTTAAAAATAGAAATCAGCTCTATTTCTCCAATAACTCTAAACATTCTCCTGAGAAAGAACAGAATCCAGGCCAGCAAGGACAGTTTGGTTAGATCTTGGTTGGCAGCTTCGCAGCTACCTTTGTTCCCCATACCCTTGAAAAGCACTTGCAAAAGTCTTCATGGGCTACATTTATCCATCACCACAGCCTCAGACCAGCCTGGCAGACACAGGTCTGGGCACCAGTGCCTAATTCAACTGCAGATCAAGCTCAGAAGAAACCTTCTGCGTGGAGAGGATTTTTAATGAGATTCCCTAGTGTAAGTCAGCACCTACAGATGAATGGAAGCCAAGACAATAAATCGGACCAGAAAGATTTCACTAAGACTCTGTCTAGGCACTGGGGTAAAGATGACAGGCCAGAAAGAGATGCCAGGGTTAGAATAAGTTGTTCTCGCCAAGAACTGAGTTTTCTGTGAGCAGTACTTCCTCTCAGCAACACCCAGAATAGCAATTCACAAGCCGGGGGCACGAGGACCCAGGGGAAATGAGAAGCTACAGGCAGGAGCCAAGCTTTCTCAGATCCATACATGGTCTCTGGTGTACCCTGGGCCTCCGACATGAGCTGCCTTTCATCTCCTTCCCCTTCTCATGTCTTGCTGCTTCAGTTCCCATTTTATAAAATTGAAAATTTGGCTTTACTATTTCTGCACTCCACAACCAAGCGCAGCCCATCTTTCTTCTGAAGCACATTCTCCCCTTTGCTATTTAAAAGGACACTATCAGCAGCAATAAGATTCTTTCAAGAGAAAAACTATCATCCTGCTGCTCTGTAGCACCAGTAATGAACTCCAGTAACTTCAGTCAGTCTGAGCTAGAGTCAAAGTTGGTAACAAAGCAAAGCTTACATCAGCAGACTCTCTAAGCACATTTATTAAGCACGTGTTTTAGCATTCAGCTGAAACAAGGACAAAGGTGCCATATCATCATCATCTGTGCCATAGCATCACCTAAGGAAGCTTTTTTTTCCCCCCTCCTCTTTCTGCCCATTGGGAAAAGAGTACAATCTTAGCTAGATCTCCTATGTTGCACAATAACTGAAATTCTCATGAAGAATTCCAAAGCAAATTGTTAGCAGACTGTACAAATTTCTTTTTGTTTTGTAATTTGTGTCATATAGTATGGACATCTTGTGACTCTCAGATTTGAGAGAAGTAGCGTTTTTGCTTAAAAAGTGGGATTTTTCCCCGTTCACTATTCCAGGAAAGAGAAATTCTTCCCAAACTCATAACTAAGGCAAAGGCAGAAAGAGTTCAGATTTTATGAGGGAAGGAATAAGCTGTGAAAGTATTAAAAACACTGTGGAATTCAGATTACGTTGTTCTAGATCTTTTTCTAGAATAAAACCCACAGCTTGATGGTTTTTCCTTCTCAGGAAAATGCATTTCATTCAGAATTTCAAGTAGCTGCTGAAGTAGATTCACAATTTTAAAAAAGCATGGAATATGGATACGTAGTGCTCAATTTTACTCTTCTTTCTTGTTATCTACAGTCATCTAATAAGAAGGTACAGGACTTGTTACTGAAGACTTTGGTTCTTGTCCATTCGAGGTACAGAAATATCTCCCCCCAAACTCAGAGGTCTACCAACCCTTCACAATACCATGCCTTTTTCTTTTTTTCCAGTTTGTGCATCAAAGCCCAAATGAGGTCTTCTAAGGGAACTTTGGAGGCAGACAGAGACAGCAGAGGGAGCATCATAATAGCTCCCATGTGGGATCACTCTTGCAGAAGAATCCAGACACTTCAGTTACTCTGAGGACCCTATTGTGTTAAGCAACACACATGCCTACAGTAAGCACGCTTACATTGTTTCAGTACATTTTCCACACTAGCAGAGGATTTTTTGTAAAGGTCATCGGAAGCAAGCTAGTCACCACCAGGAATATAAATTGTGTATTCTTGATGTTCCATCATAAAGAGAAAAAATGTGAGAGCTTTGCAACTTTTTCTTTCTTTTCATTTAATCTTGCTATTGCTCTTTATAACATCAATAGTCCTGGCTCTTCTATAATGCTTGCCATTCAGCAATCTCAAAACATATTAGACACGTTCTTCAATTACTGTCATTTTAGATGGAAGAAATCAAAGCCTAAAAAAATAAAATGACACACACAAGTCCATTAATGTAGAACAGGAGGCAGAAAAGTGATTTCAAGAATAAGTGCTTGATAGGTCTCCAGAACATGAAAACAGATTTGCTGTCTGATACCACTCAAGATGTGCTAGGAAAAACCCTGACCTCCAACACTGGCAACTTCAGTAGAGTCACCATTTTATAACCAATAGTGTCCACTGCTTCTGTATCCCTGGCTGCGGCAGTAATAATCTTTTTCTTCGTGGCTCTAATTCTCAAGCTTCACCTACACATTGAAGTTTACAGGCAACTAAATCACCTTTGATTTCTCTTCCTTTGGAGAAAACTGACATTTAGGCAATGGATTCAACACCAAGACCAAATATGCCATTGGGAAGACTGTCCCCAACAAGTGCTGCCACAAAGGAGCCCAGCCTGCAGCGTGATGCAGAATGGCGATTCCACCACTACTTCTAAAAGCTGAAAGTCCAGCTCTTATACACCCATTTTAATTGGGAGCCTAAAGCTATTTTACTCATCAGCAATAAAAGAGCAATTAAGTTTGCAGCTGAAAACGAATTAATGAGATACTGCAAACAAGCTAATTAACTCGTGGGTATTCAGATAGAAACCACACAAAACCCCACAGGGTGTGCTAATTACTTCAGGGGGTCTAACTAAAATGAAACAAAAAATAGAAAACCACAACATTTGGAATAAAGACTACAAGTCGTGAAGCAGTCCTATTGCATGTACAGTGAGCACAGGAAACTACATACAACAGTGTGCATGTGGAAATGACCACAGACCTTGCATACAGTGAGTTCAGAACAGTGTTAAATTCAGTAAGGCTAAAATGGGATCATTTGCGGAATTGCCACGGGCAGGTGTGCAGGGGATCACTCTCCTCACTGTAAGCAGAAAGATTTGGCAAAAAAAAAGTCGGTCTCTGTAAACACATTGCTGTTCTTTAGGCAGCTACAAGGAAAAGTACAGATTTAGCATTCACAACCAGATAACCAGGATGAAATGTGCGACTTCATGCAGCTCCTGGCCTACATTGACCAGGCACAGTGTGAGGAAGAACAAGAGGATTTCTGGGCGTATTTAGTTAAGGAAGCTTCAGTATGTGTCATATCATATTTGACAATTCACTTTAACTGTAGAATATTTCATTGCCACTGACTCAGGACTTTGTTAAATAATTGGTTTGCTCATCCTTGTGCTTTTCTGTGGTCATTTATGGCCATGCAAAATCCTGCTTTTCTGACATTCTACTGAGCCTTTTATGCTCTAGTGCAAACACTGTGAATGAAATTCAGAGAAGCAGAGAAACAAGCCCTTTCCACGAAGTCTATGTGATAGCAAAATACAACTGCCTTTCAAATCTCAAACCCTTCGCTGTTTTTTTAAAAAAAAGGCAAAAGTTCCCAGCACTCATAGCACGGTCTCAGCTTGCCGGATTCAGTAACCAATCCAGGAAACCAGTTTCAACATCAAGTTTCAAAGAGGTTATTGTAAACAAAGAGCAAGCCCACAGAACAGTACAATTCTTGATCCCTGTTTAAGTAGCAGGAGCACAGAAAAGCCTCAGAAGTGGAGAAATCTGTATTTATGTACGGTGTTTTCCCTGTCTCTTTATACTCCATTAAACTGCAAATGGAATTTCTTTTCTGAGTAGATTAGCCCTTGCATCTTAAGCCATACCTCCTATAGCAATACTGCCACTAAAATACAAGAATGACGCTTTCTGAACTGTGTGTAAGCACTGGGGTGTTTGTTTATAATTAGTATTATGGCAGATCACAGCAACCACCAGAGTTTTCGGGGTTCTTCTGAAGTTACCCAGGGACAAGATCAGAATCAGGCCCCGAGGACAGCTTTTACACAACACAGCTTGTCCAGAATCCAATTTCACAAGTCTTTTTCTTCACTTGGATTCAGTTGCAAGTGAGATATTTTTTTGTCATCTGCATGCACGCACTACTTTTGCTTTCCTGTTAAGACGAGCTAGGGTTAGAAGCTATCACACAAAGCCAGGTGTAATATGAAAGTGGACAATGAGTTCTTATTGATACTGATTACAAAATAATTGTTGCCTGACGTCTCTGCGCTTGCTTAGCTAAACAAAGTTTGCAATAAAAAGAGTTTAGGATTCATCTTGTCAAGAAGATACGCAAGTCTTGGCAGCACAAGTCTTACCCACAGACTGACAAAGTATTTGTCAACCAATCTGTTCCTGCAGTGAAAATAGGAAAAAAGTATTTATTGCATGCAACATGCTTTTGTACAGGAAGTACGTTAATGCTTATTGTTGTCACTTGGCCAATCTAACGCAAAGTAAGTTACACTTAGGAACACAGATGCATGGTTTTTAACACCATAAATCACCTTCAATCCTAGCTCAAAATGATTCTGCTTGAATGTATTTATTTTTCTTTCTAGTTTATTTTGGCTGATTTAAGAGGGAGGCTCATGAAGTCACCAGCACACCCAAAGCTTATATGTGTTTTGAATACTGGTCTGTGACCCCACTGTTTGCACCTTGTGCATTAGAGCTATAACTCAACACTGTCCCAACAAGCAGTGTGCTGCAGCTTGCCCTGGGGAAGATAAGCCAGAGCATAATCTACACATCCCGCAGCTCTCAAGGCTGTTAAAACGCATATGCTATCTCATGGAGAAAAAACAGGGCTCCAAACTGATCTTCGGCTAAATTGAAGCATGAAATAAGCGAGGCAGAATAACTACTGGGTCCTGGTCTTATTTCTCTCAGAACTCCTTACTCAACGTTAAGGAGAAAAACAAAAACGGAGTTCTAGGCTCGTGTGAAAAGAACGTGTGATTATTGCCTGTTTAGTGACAAAGTCTCAAGCCCACCTAATGGCAGCATCAAGCTAACTGCTGTTCTCCCTGGAAGTCTGACAGAGGAGTAAGACTGACTTCTTCCCTCAAGCTGAAAGAAATATCCATGTGGCTTCCATCTCTACCGCTCAAGGAGGTTCAGTTATAAAAATAAAACATCATAGTCATGCTAAATACAGCTTCGTGGAAAAACTGGAAGTAGAAGAACCAGATTCAGGGGCACCTGGATTTTATTCCGGTTTGGTCACTGCCTTTAACAGGCTGAAGAGACTGCCTCTTTGTCTGCTCCCCCTCCTCCCTCCCATAAATAAATTATAGTCACAACTTATTATAAATAACATTTGCACTGCAGGAATATTACACTAACCTGCAAACACACTGTCAGGCTTAACTAACATTTAAAGAGCACACTGAGCAGGGCAAAGTACTGTTAACAGTCATAAAGTGCTGGGCTCTGAGTTGCACTGGTACAGCAGTGCTTTGGGCTCCTTGGTTTTATATTTTACAACCACACTCTTATCAAAATGTGCTGCATAACTGCCAGCTTCACAGAGTTCCCGCGTGCGAGCCCCAGCTGAGCTCCTGCCACATTCCCTGCTAAGCATTTCCTCCTGTGCTGTTGCTCTGCACACATTGGAGGGCATTGGCTTTGATGAAGAAAGCGTGAGGATTATTAAAAGCCCGAAAAAAAACATTCTTTGCAGTTCTTACAAGGAAAGCAAAGAACATTCAAACTGAAAGTGGCAGAAATGTTCTTAGGAAGTTAGTTCCCCCTACTTTTCCTGTATCTATTTCAGATTAGCTTATGCTTTCCTTACAAAAGAAAACCTAAGATCTGAAAGTCTAAGATGTACCCAGACACTACGGAGCAGGCTTAGCAGCAATTAGAGAGAAAAGGCCTGCTTTCCCCTTGAAGATGTTTTTCAACATTAATGCAGCATCGCTATTGGAAAAGATGTAATCCTAGACTTAACAAACCCTTAAAAATAGTAACAAAGACCAAAAACCAAGAAGGCCGGCATTTTCTTATCTTAAAAAAAGCTTAGAGAATATGCCACACAATTCTATGTTTTCCCTCAAAGTGGCAAAAACAAATGTTTTAAACAAAGCAGTTACTAAAAGTGGCTCAATCTTAAATCATCTTTCAATTTTGGTTACTCGATAGGTTGACCTCAGGACAGGACAGGAAGCATTTTGGTTACTCCTAGGGGCAAGCTCACAAAGAGGGAGAACAGCACATTTGCAACCAGTTATCACGTCAAAGCTTTGTTAGTCTGGCTTGTTCAGCATTTTCTCTTCCCATATTCTCTCATTTTATCTTCCATCAAAAAAAATTTCAGCACCATCAGAGAGAAATCTGCTCCTGGTCACAAAGCAGGACTCTCAGTCCTGACCATTCCTCAGAGAGTTTCTGACTTCTCACAGCACACAGCTCTGCAAACCAGCCATCCTGCTCTGCGTTCCCTCATCTGTCTCCTGCTTATAGCAGCTCAGGGAAAGAAAATCTCTGTCTCCCTTACAGCACAGGTTTATTTACATTGACTGACACAATTTAGACTGGATTAAACCACTGTGGAACCACATCTCAGGTTGACTTAAATCCCAGTAAGTTCTTACTCCTTCCATTGCTGGTGCTCTGACCATACATAGAGTTGCATCAGGCAGCTTTGCTGACAGAAAGGGCGTTCTCCCATAGAAAGCAGGCACATTTTTGCTGGCTCTGTGAGCAAGATCATTGCCATGGGCAATCCTCAGAAATGAAAGGAGTGACTGTGGGAGACCAGTTGCACTGAGACAGTAAACTACCTGGAGGTCACCTACTGAGGCAGTACACGTGTACACTCAGCCCACAGGAGCGCAAGGCAACCTGAGCTGCCTCTGCCTTCAGGGTGAATCCTGAGGTTGAAGGGACATAAGTTTAACTCTTTAATCCTCATAAATTAGTTGGAGCCACCTGACATTGGCTAATGGCATGCAGACAGACCAGCTGACCTGGTGACCTGACACAACTGCATGATGCATCTCAAATTTGAGGAATACTTACATTATTATTAGGAAGTCTTTTCTAAAGGCAGTGGCTCAGAGCCTGCACATCACTGAGACCCATTATTTGGAGCCTTACTAAGGGGTCTGCAGAGCAGAGACACTGTACTGCCATAACAGGAGGTCTTCAGAAGATACCTATAGATAAAGTGGTCTGGATAGGCTTATTTTTTCTTTTTAAAATAATAACCACAATAGAAACCTTAAGTTCAAAAATTTACTGAGATTCCCCTTATAAAAAAGAAAAAAACCAACATCTAAAAAAATCCCCCATGGAAAAAAAAATAAAAAAATCTTAATCCAAATATTCCCAAACAGTCCATTATAAGCAAGAAAGCAAGGGCAGGGCTATTTTAATCATTGTAAGCTGCAGTAGAAAAAGCAGTAGAGGAATAACAGGTTTCACTCGTCATTCCAGAATGAGCTTCTCTGCAGTTTATTAAAATAAAACTTGAATCAGTTTTTCAAAGCTATTTTATGATCTGACTGAAGAAACAGGGTCGCAGTTCAACATACCTTCAGAAAAAAAAAAAAAAGTATATGACATCCATGTGATCTATCGGGGTATCATGTCAACTTCATTTAACATACAGAGAGAAAAAAATGTTATTAAGACTATACAAGTCAGTACATAACACCACCCTGTAATTTTAACGACTTTAAAGAAACCCATCCATACTTAAGCTCAAGGCATCAGAGCTGCCATTTCCAAATTCTCACTGTAGCTTCCAGCATGAACTAAAAAGCCTTGAACTAAAACAAAACAAATCCCTATAGCAGCCAACAGAACAGGGAGAGAAAGAGAGACAAAAAACACCACAACATATCCCAGAGAGCATTACATCAGTTCTCCTCCCAGTTTTATTTAAAACACACGTGCCACTCACAGCTCTACAGTTAGTGGAAAATATGACTGCAACTTCCATGGTGTGTGGGTTGCATATAAAAAAAACTCTTTGGCACAGCAGAATTTGGTTGCTAGTAGAAGGAAAAATGATGGCATATTTGTACAAAATCCTTGTGTTTTGGCATGGAGGATAGCCCTGGGTGAGCCATCTAGCTATTTTTTGCTCTTTGGCAGGAGACATACCATTTTACTTCAGTAAAGAATTTGGTATAGAAAGAGCAGATCTTAATGTGTAATACAGTATGCTTCCACTCCATACAAACAATTCTATCCAGTTATTAGTCAAAAAGCACTACTTATAAAATGGATTTAGGTCAAAAAATATTTCAGCTTTGACTATCAGAGCAAGAATAGGTAGCATAAAACATTCATCATGAAATCAAAGTATGCCCAGGTTTATGCTCCAGAAATGAGTCAAACATCTGCCCAACTTTTAATATACAGAAAAGTTGTGTATCAAAACCAGAGCCAAAAAAGCAAAGCAGCATTCAAAACTCCCCAAAAGCTGAGGTTTTACCAGTTCATTAATGATTGATTTTGCACGTATGTGTGCTAGAAAGAGATACATGATGAAAAACATTCAGATGATTTTCCACATCACACAAAACCAGAAGGGCTCTACACCATGTGATACCCTGCAGTTAGTGCCCCCACCACCTGCACTTGGACTTTAGGATCTCTAGAAAACACTCAAAAGCTGCTATTCAGAAGTCTGTAGACAGCTACTTGGGGAAAACCTCGAAAAATAGTATTTTACTGTTCAAAACTTCCAGCAATTTTCTTCTGTTTATCTTGCAAAAGTTTATGGCTTCATATTTTCAAATTCTCCAACATCGCTTTCAAGAAAAAGGCAAAATTTCCAAGGTTTCTGGGAGATCTTTTTAAGAAAGGCACCAAATAGCAAGAAAAAGAGGAAATTCCTCCAACCCAGTTTGGAAGCGCTGTGCAATCTTCCTGCTCCTATATGCCCCCAGGCCCCTCCAAACCAAGGTCAGACCCCACAGCAGCAGTACTTTCAGCCTCTACTCACCCAAACAGGAGATGGGGCAGCCCATGCAACCTCCCACTCCTGTGTTACTAGCATGGGGGTGGCTTGATCCCACTGCATAGAAGGGAAGAAGGCATCCAGCTGCCACAGAACGCAGAAGTCCCACAGAGGGTCACTGTTCAGAACGTGCTGGGCTGGCTACTTGTGCCACTGAAGGGAAATGGGCGCTGGGACCCAGCTGGATTTAGCCCAATGCTGACCCTCTATCTCTGCAGACACATTTCACTCTCATTTGTTCTTTTCAGGCCACAAATGAGGTGATGGAAGTATGCAGCAGGAGCTGCAACCTGTGTTTATCATTTTTTCCTCAGTGAATGAGCAGCAACAAAGTCCAACATAAAAGAGCAACACTAATGAGAAGCACTGTAGAGCCAACCCTCAAGCTCCAACTTTATAATGCACCAACGACTCAAAGTGATGAGATCACACCAAAACAACTTTGACAAAAGTTTTCTCAAGACAAGTGAACATTTGCAATGGGGAAAGCTAGGTATAAGTACCAGCCTGAGTCCAGGGCAATTTCTAAATAATTCACTTTACCCAGATACCAGTTGCTGGATAAGAAAATGAACCTGTCCATAAAGTCTACAAATATCAGCAAAATATCAGTCAAAATATTGTGGCTGCATGCAAACCATCCCTCTACACCAGCTGTGGTAGAACGTATTTGACATTATTAGATCTGTGATTGATGTTGTCCCAGTTATACTTGTTTTTTTTAAGTTCTGTGTAAATCTAGGACACCAATTTATTTCACACAACTTTCTTGATGCCTCATTATCATCCCTGCACATCCACTACAACAGGCTAGAGAAATATGCCTTAAAAAAAAAAAAAAGCAATAAAATGAAGCTCGCTCAACTCAGAAGAATGTAGTTTCAAAAATTCTCCAAAATTTACCAAGATGACAAAACAAATGAAATGCCAAATCACACACTGCTTTTCAGCTCTATATTGGTATGTGCAAATATGATCAGGTTTCAAATCAAGAGGACTCAATGAGTACAACCAAACACATAAGAAGAGTGAGTTTTTACAATAACTTATAAACCAATGAAAATATAAGTTCCAAGACAACAAGGAGGCTCTTCTGGTGTGGGTTTGTTTTGGGTTTTATTTTGCAAAATTAAAAAAAAAAAAAAAAGAAGCCTGTTCACTTGAGGCATTCACCATTGGACACTAAACCTTTGATATGCATCAAGAGGGCAATTATCTGCAAAATAAAGACTTTTGTATATTATGGATCCCACATTCTAAATTCAGTCTGAGAAGCAGGAGGAAAAAACGATTCAGACGTCAACAGTGAATTGGCCAAAGGTCTCTGCATTACAGATATACCACTGTTACATTTTACATGGCATTAGGAAGCGTGGCAGTCATTTGACCTACCAAACAGCAAGCACTTTTGATGCAAAGCCTAATTGTCACTTATACTTTGTCACGCCATTTAGTTTCAATGATTTCCTGAACTCTTCAAGGAACTATGCTAATGTTCTGATTTTACTTCTGTCAGTATCAACGTGATCCTCATTAAAACGAAGCTGTCAAAATTGTTTTGGTGCCACTTTCCTTGACAACATCTGCTCAGTTTCCCCATTGTCACCTTAACTGTGGGAAACAAGATTAAGAAGTTGCAAAAGAATCTCATGCCTACATTCTATCTGTATTAGACATTATGCAATGAGAATGGAGGTTTAGAGCTTGTTCTTCAAGAGTATATTCCTAAGTGAGGACAAATAATGTGTTACTCCATGAAGAGTATAATCTAGGTTTCTTGTCTCAGTGCTGACTGCAAAAAGGGATATGAATGGTAGAAGTGTGCAAATCATATCCTTACCCACCTTGTTTTAGAGACCCAGGTTATTTTAGTTTACATTATGCTTTCCACTATACCCAACCAATTATGGGAAGTGGAAAACCTCACAAACCATTGCCAAATTCAGTAGAGGTTAAATGTGCACAGATGCAAATTATTGGTGCAGAGGCACACCTCATTCAGTCAAGATACCATGAGCATAGCAATCTTACTGATAAATACACAGTCCATTGGGAGGGAAAACAGCTCCAGCAATTCCATCTAAATCCACGAGCAAACATGGCTTGGGCTCCTAATGATGAATGACTGACAGAACAAAGCTTCAGATATGGTTTGCTTTTCCAGTGATAACATCCACTACCGTTTAAGAACTTGCACAATCTCTTAACATTGCACTGAATCCTTGAATTGTGTAAAATTAAGAATGATACTAGATTTTTCTAGATCTAGTAAGAGAATGCAAAATTCATTATTGTTCATTTTCACAATACTTGATTATTATAATAAAAAAAACATAGTTCATAAATTAGGAAAGGCTGCACGGAATCATTGCAAGCTGTTCTCATTATACCATCTGCAAACTTCAGCCTGGAGATAGTGTAGTTGAGAAATTTAGGATGCTACATGCCCAGTCCACAGTCTCTGCATTATTAAACATGGGAATTTTGTACTAAATAAAATAAACAGCCAAGCAAACAAACATTTACTGCTCAGCAAGCAGAACTGTAAGCATGGTTCAGTTGTTTACAGCTTCAATTTGAAGTCATTTTGTCTAACTGTGAAACAATACCTACTTTGAAGCAACACTCTTCTGCAAGCAGTTGGCACATGTTAAATTTACAATGAAAGGGAATCTCAACAGTGCTGCTCAGCTGAATTTGGCAGAAAGTTGGGATTAAACAGTTGTCACCTAAAAAAAAGCGTCAAGTCAATAAACTTACATTTTCAAAGGAAATTAATTGCAACTGCCTTTTGTTAAAATCCAGCTGCATAAGTGTTGCCTGACAAAATTTCTGCTTTTCAATGGCCTTCTACAAAGCCAGGGACACTAGTATCCAGTGTGATAGATTGGCTTTTTTTTTTTTTTTTTTTTGAGTATATTAAAATGAATTTAATAAAAATAAAACATAAAAGCCTGAAAGTGTTACTTATTTCCTTTTTGAGTCCCAGCTTCTGTATTTTTACTATTGAGAATTTCAGCCTTTTTTTTTTTTTTTTGGAGATATAGGCAACATGAATATACTCACTTAACAACACTTTCAGATGAAAACAGAAAATTCTAAAGGTCTGAAAATGAAGGGCTCAAAAGTCAGACCGACAAATACACTCACACTTCAAACCGCAGAGTTCTATAATACAGCTTTTCAATTTCTGAATGGATGAAGTTGGTAATAACCAACTTCCACAGTCACAAGTCAGCCCTAATCCCCAACCTGGTACTCATACAGCACCAAGTACTTGCAAATTACCAGGCAGCACTCAGCAGAAATCTCTGCATTTTACAGCTCCACTTAAGTCCTCATTTATAACATAATTGCAATATACCTATAGTTCTAATTTTACCACTTTCTACAATAATCCCTTCTGAGCAAAATATCAATGCAAGATGAACAAAATACCTTAACCACCATTCTTGAACATGCACAGATACATTATGTTATGTATAAGAGTACACCTTAATGATCTCACTAGTGACGAAGAGATTGTGTGGGTATAGTCAGAACAGTATCCACCTAGTGGGAGGTGGCAGAGATCAGATTTAAGAGCAGCAGCTTCTGGCTTGTGCTCAGCTTTTAATAGCGCAGAAGAGCCCCAAGACTGATAGCAATACGTGTGATGTGGATACCAGCCAGTATGAGTCTCACAAGGAATAACACAGGTCTACTAGTGACAGAACTAGTAAAACACTTCCACTGTAGAAAACTACCAGAGAGGTTTTGTGGTCTCAGAATGCTGTTACATTGCACCAGATAAATATTTCCAGCTACTCAATGCAAGCAAACTATCATTACCATTAAAAACTTAGTGATTTGCTACCTACCTATGCAGAATCTCAAGTGAAATCGTTCTGCCTTCAGGTGACATCAAAGGTACATACTTTTGGAAGAAAAGGTACTATTAAGGTAAAAAAGGGAGATGAATATGTGTCTACATGTCACACACACATTTCACACACATTACAGACAACACTAGCCTATAACTAAGGTCACTCAAAGCTTGGCATTGTAAAATTCTATCAGAATTTTGCTTAATACTTATTGATCAGGCAGAAGTTTTCCATACTGGCTATCTGCCTCTAGTTGATATTTCTGTTTGTAAGAGAAAACTTCAACTATAATGAAGTAGTATTTTCTGAAAAAGAGATTAACAACGTATTTACAATCCGTCATCCTTTCCTCACCTATCATGATGTCTACAGTCTATTTTGTCAATTAGGCCTGGACACCTACCAGCTCTGAAATAAGGAAATTAAATCTCTTCTCCGATAGTTCAATCACCTAAACAAAACAGAACAATACTTCACAGAAACCAAACAGAACTATCCTGCATGGTCATTAAAAGCAGACACTGATCTCCTGAGAGAACAGTTCACCATTACAATGTGCTTTGCAAAACTGCTGAATATTCACATTAGCAACTAACATCAAAAGTTGCAATACCCTAGACTTACAAAACACTGACACTACAACTTTGGTCTGCACTTTGAATCTATTCAGTCAGTACAATTCATCCTTCTCTTTACTTTCCTCATTTTTATCTCTTCCATGGCCCACTGCCATAGGCATACCTAATACAGGGATGGACATGAGAATGAGATAGAGCAACAGCACTACTTGGGTTAAGTTCTTATACTAGTTATGTGTAGCCAGGTAGTTTTATCAATTGGATAACACAGATCTAAGAGAGCAGAAAGTACTGAGTTGCAATACTTATTTCATGCCTCAGCTGTTCTAGCATAGCACTGGAAAGATTATGGATGGTAATCACATGCCAATCTTAAAAAAAGAAAAGCACCTTTTCTGTCACCCCTGCTGCGGACATTATCACCTTCAGTGAGGGAAAGAGCAGGTCAGTTAGTCACACAATTTACGCTACAGTAATATCCATGTGTTTGTTCTACCCTCTGCTAGAGATCATCACCCCTATTGCAGAAGCAAAGCAGATGATCTTGCTTTTACCTCTCCAATGCAGAGTTCATTATCATCAGCCCTGGGAGGACTCACTGCCTCCAACTACCTACAGCATCCTGCCACTCAGCACAACTACTCAGTAGCAGACAGAGCAGAAATGGGAGCATGTTCACCTTCCACCATTACAGGTCACGGATTAGTGTCTTTTATTTAAACATCTGGGAGTGGCTGAAGTTTGACCACGTGCTTTCTTGCCACCTCTACCAGAGAGCAGCAAGGCACAGAAGAACAGAGGTTCAGACAGCCAACAGCAATCCTGGCAGTGCCCCTCCTTATCTAGGCAACAATTCTGTACCTGCCTGGGGCAGTGGAAAATCCTTGCTCTGGCCCTGCAGATATGCACTATAACAAGGTGATATATTGTAGTGGTGACATGAATTATTTTAGCAGCTCTGAGCAAAAGCATAAGCTCCTGTAATAGTCTGTAGTGACAAGGAGACTGTTCTACAAAGGCAAAGGCAGCCAGAAGGAGCTCCATTGAAATGTAACAGTGCTGCTCCCCAAGAAAGGAAATTTGCTACTGAAAGCGTGCATATATTACTTTATATCTGCAATCTAAACAACTGTAGCTCCTCACAAATCTGGATAACGAAGCAGTGGAACCTGCATGCTTTAGACTCCCGATTGCAGCATCTGGGGACATCCTCCACCCTGCTTGAAAAACTCTTCTCTCATCCTGTTAAAATGCCATCTCCTCGCATTTAACTCAATTGCTCACCTTTGATAAGAGCCATATGTTTCTGTTCAAGTACACAGCTCAGTCTTTCAGCTTAATTAACAGACAAAAGAGGAGAGCACTAAACATGACTTCTCACTGTTTACTTTGATTCTTTTGCACTCGTTCCTCTAGTCACTGTCTGCATTTGGCCTACTTTGACAATTTCTGACACAAAGAAGTAAACTGCTCCTAGATCTGTACAGCAATGTTTATCACAAATTCCATAAACACACATGCCCTTTCATCGAGCCTACTAAATTCTTCTCCTTGACAGCAAGCAGCAACCACCCACAGACCACACTATTCCGTTCACACATCAGCACCCAAAAGCACAAGTGTGACACCCAGCAGGAACACAGCCAAGGAGCATTTGTGTTCAAGTCATGCTTACGGCAAGATTTCAAGTGTTCCTGGGCTGGCTGCACTGGGGCAAGGTGAAGTTACTGTACAGAACTGCAAACAAGCATGTACTTTGAACATGTGTGGCAGGAGACCTGTACAGAAATATACCTGCTTTACAGATTCCACTGGTGATGTGACACTTCTGATAGGAAGGACATGCAAGTCTCCTTTCTTCTTTTCAGGATGAGACAAAATAGAAAGAAACCTTGGGGAGAAAAAAAATAAAAATCAGTATCGAGATAAAATCTATTCTACCTGACACATTCAATGTCTTTGATACAAATTGCTTTGTGATGGATGAGACAAAACAATCCAGTAGATAAGAAAACAGCTGGAGAAGTTTTAGGCAGCTAAGAGAAAAATGCCTTGTTTCTGACGTGGGCAAATGAAGTCTGGCCTTTCATTCTTTTCATAGAATGGCGTAGGTTAGCAGGGACCTTAAAGCCCAAGCAGCTCCACACCCAGCCATGGGCATGGCTACCCCCCACCAGCTCAGGCTGCCCAGGGCCCCATCCGACCTAACCTTGAATATTTCCAGGGATGAGGCATACACAGCTTCTCCAGGCAACAAACGCTAGTGCCTCACTGCCCTCTGAGTAGAAGATTTCCTCCTGACATCTAACCTAGATCTCCCCTTTTCCAGTTTAAAGCCATTTCCACTTGTTCTATCACAGACCACATTCCCCTTCAGCCCCCACTGCTTTACAGGAGACCTATTCTTTGCTATCATCTATTCCCAGTATAACCATTGCTACTCCAAAACAACACTTCCAATTTCCAAAGAGTGTCTGGACAGCCACTAAGACCTCACTAAAACCAAGAACCTTAAGGGAGGGGGAAGGGACTGGAATCGCCAGTCCTCTGCCCCCTGCAGCACACAGGTCCAGGATGGGCTGCCAACATCCGGCTGTAATGTAACTGCTACATTCCAGTCATCAGATGTGGTCTATTCAAGCAGATAGGAAGGGATACAGAGTGAAAAGGGTGAAGGGAAAAGGGTTCATCACCCAGCTGTGCTGAGCAACAACAATAAAAGGAAGAAAATGTTTTAACTGCCCTGGGACTTCGTAAACAAACAGTTGACTTTGAGTCTGGGAGTTAATGCCAACACAACAGCTGGCCTTCAGAAGGGCTTTACTAATACAGCAACTTGTAATTAACACAAGGTCATTCCTAAAAATTACCAGGCCAATTTGCTGTTAAATAACTTTCCCCAGGGAATGTGGCCCTGCTGGAGAAGGAGCTACCGCATTGTGCCCATGAAGATAGATACACTGGGCAAGAGCCACATTTTGAGAGAGAGAGAGTCACCAGACAGGGCTCCCAGACCCTGATACTGCCTCACACCAAGCCCCTCACTGCCCCACAGATCGAAACAGCCTTCCTGCTCTCTTGCAGGCTGATGTGCTACGATACACACAGCAGAAGCAGAGCACCAGCCTTTGGGCTAATTCCACCTGCGTTCTCTTCATCTCCACTTGTCAGCCATTGCAGTTGCATAAGGAAATGGAAACTGTAACAGTTGTATCCATTGCAGAGCTCCCTGTGAGGGGCTGCTGCTACAGGTCAGGATCTTACCAATCAACCTGTTCCCTGAGTTGTTTTGGCTTGGGAACCTGCTGAAGTCCACAAAAAAGAAAACTCCAAGCCACCAGTGGACAGGCATGTTTTGTTTTTCAGGCCGCAGAGTTTATCCACTTTCTCCAGCTACACAAACTTCTGTACCTGACTTTAAGCAAAAGGCTGGCGCCAAGTGAGTACTGCCGCTTCCATGCTTGCCCTACAACTACACAACAAGCCTAACTCTTCACTGTCTGCATCAACCTTCCTGACTTCATCCCCAGTTTCAATGCACAGACCTTGACATTAGGAAAAATTTCTTTACTGTGAGGACAGCCAGACACTGAAACAGGCTTCCCAGTGGCACAGTTGATGCTCCGTCCCTGTGAATGTTCAAGGTGCATTTGGATAATGCCCTTAGTAAATGGCCTTTGACTTCTGATTCATCCTGATGTGTTCAAGTGGTTGGACTGAATGATATTCAAAGATCCCTTCCAACTAAGCTACTCTAAATCACCTCATTTTTCACTTCCCAGAATTCAAAGAAATCCTCCTATGAAGTATGCCAGCAAAAACTTTGTCTGCCCAAAGGCTGGTGGCAGCCTGTGTTTGTCCTTCAGTGCCATTCTTCTCTGCTTGTTTGAGGTCTCTCCTCAGTGATAGACAGCAAATGCAGAGTCTGTTCCTGCTACTAAGAGGCAGATGAGCACCAAGGTGCTCAATCATCATCCGTCTGTGCTGCAATCGGTATGGAGGAAGGATAAAAGCTTCCACAGGTTGCTAAACGACTTCTGCTTTTGCTGAGTGATGTTGCTGTACTGGTACCTGCTGCCCAGACCTGTTCAACAGCAGGATGACAGCAGAGGAACAAGCAGGTGCTATGGAGAAAACCAGAGGGGATGGGGGTAACTCCTGCCTCCAGGCTTCTGCCAGGACTTTTACAATAGGAAGGAGCAAGTTAGCACAGCTGTAAAACCATGAAGCTAAGCAAGAAAGCAAGGGGAAGTAACTGCTGAGAAGAAATCCAGAGTCCATCCATTACAACCATATGCTGGCTATAATTGGCCCAGTAATCTCACCTGCCTTGCCTCACTCAGCATCTGCCAGTACAAAAACATATCAAGGTATAGGCTTGTTACCTCTGTACACTCTTATGCACAAAAGAAAACAAACAAAAGAATTTAATATCACTTGAATACCAACTTTAGTCACATTCCCTCTACTCTATTTAAAGTTATTAAAAAAAAGAGGATTAGCAGTTCAGAAGATTAAGTTTTTGTTGTTTTTTTTTTATATATATAGTAAAGTAACATTCACACTGGGGCAGGTAGGAAGGACCAGACTACTCAAGACCAAACCCCTGTACTGTTTTCTCAAGTCAGGGGACTTGCTGAGGCCCTAGGATAGCACTAAGTGCTGTTATGTATTTTCCAGTTCTGCAACACACTTAACTTTAGGGGAAAATAAGCTCCTCTTCACTTTTCAACATGCAAAACACCTCACATTGATCTTGCTAAATAGTTCTTCACAGGGCAAGCAAATAAGGGATTCTTTTCATCCTTCCTGAAAATTTCATATTCTTGAATCTCTTACAAGTCTGGGAAGGTGGAGCTCATTCGTAAATAAGGTCCTGGGAAACGCACATTGCCACAGCTTGGCAGAACCTCAGCCCTGAATGGATTCTTTCATTTTCAGCATGTTTGGTAACTTGGGTTAAAGAGCAAATGGTAGTTTTGATAGAACATTTCAAACAGAGCAACCAGAGTGCTACAGTTACCTACAAGAGACTTATACATCAACAAGAATTTAATAACTGATTTCTCAAAACATTCCTTCTTATAGCTCCTAAAGTAAGGAAAGATGCTTCAAAGAATTCTTGGTGCAGTGGTATAATTTAACCTAAGTGCTAAGTATAAAACAAGCAAAAAAAAAAAAAAAAAAAAAAAAAAAAGAGGACTTAAAAGAAGCTTGTAGCAGGTTAACAGAATTCACACGAGGCTGCAAGAGGAAAGGTACATTCATTGTCTGATTTATTCCTTCAGCATACCCTATAGCACTGCTGGTATGCCAAAAAAAACTGATGCACCCTCTCCCAACCTGCACCAAACCTAAGTTTGGGGTTTTATAACCTTTACATGGGTTTTTTGTACCCTCCTGGAGATTATCAGGCTGCTCTTGGGGGGAGGGGGGTGTGGTTGGCTAGTATAGTTCAGTTGAAGCACCCGTGTCTATATTTGGAAAGAAAATACCTTATAAGCAAGAACCATATAAAGTGATAAAACAGTTCAGACTGTTAATAAAGCTGTCTGATCTCCTCATGCGAGCATGCTGACAGTAAAACCGCAGAAGGAAGTGACAGATTCAGGAGGATTAGGGGCATAACACACAGCGACAACCACTTGTCTCTCCATGGTGCCAAACACCCACTAAAAGACAACATAACACAGAGTGATTCCTTCCCTCCAGGGAACATCTTAAGGCACCCTGTAGAGAACAGTCTCATTAATTTAACAATGGGGAAAACTAACCCCGACCTGAAAGAACCTAGAAGAAAAGTTCACGCACTGACAGGTACAAGTCAGCCCCCTGCCCCTTGCTCTGAAAAGTTATTAAAACAGTACAGTGTTAAAATATCAGCATCAAGTTACTGGTTGGGTTATGGGAGACTGTTCCTTGCAGGATCAGGGCACAGACTCTTCTTCAGGTAGTATTTTTATCCTAGCCTGAAATGTATTCCTGCAATATTTCTGAAAGTATTATTGCATGGTATATTCCAGGCCAGCTGTTTAAACTGTCAAATATCTAACTGAAACTTAAACAGGAAGTGAAGGAAAAATATTGAGATCAATTTTTGAACTTTTTCCACCTATCTCAGGTAATTTTTCCCAGCATGTCAAAGCTAGAGAAGACGTTAATAAATTTAGCACCAATATCCTGTCGTAACTGTTTATCCTGGCCAGATAAAACCACATTTGGTGGAAAAACATTGATTTCATTTCAGCATCATAGCCTGAAACAGCAAAAGCTGTGTTTACAGAATTCCAAATGGCCTTTTCTCTCCAACCTATCCAGTTGGCTCATACATAACTCTTGCTGGAGGAGGACAGAATGACCATTTACACTGAGTTGCAGACCATCTAATTCCTGCAACTAAGCTATACCCCCAAATGCTGGGCTTATTCTGGATAGACATTAACAAGGTTTCAGCATCCTTCCATCTTGGAAGAACTTGGTAAAGTATTAACTTCTTAAAGAGGTATTTACCAGAAGATACTTTCACAAAATAGCTCGATAAACTTTTTTCCTGTTAAAAAAGCATTCTACATACAAGAGAGTCACTGGAGTAGGGGCAAGAGCAGCTGCCAGGCATCTGGCAGGTTTGTTGGTATTGGCACACGTGCTGGGTATCTGGCAGTTTGCTTTTGCATCTGTTAGTTTCAGCAAAAGCCATAGCTACATCAAAAGCCATAAAAAGCATGTCCTGGTTGTCTTTCATGGTGTCTGCATTGATATAACACATTTTAGATTCACTGCCCAGTTTGGGAGGATTTTGTTTTTCTCTCAAATAAGAAACAAGGAAATAAGTGGACAAGTACCCTAATTTGCCTGGCATATCTGGGCAGTAACTAGAAGAGACCCTCTACATACTCATCAAGCATTGTATCTAGATACATGCATATGTAAGGATTTGTTAAACTTCCGACACAGGAACAACCATCTAAGAGGCACACAGCACACAACCTCTTCACACTGGCACTCTCTAAGAGCAATCAATAATCTAGATTAAAAAAAAATGAAAACCTACTTTAACTTCATGCATTTTTAACTGATTTTGGGCAACATTACCCTCTAATTGATGCTTAATAAACCTGTAGCCTTTATGCTCTCATGAATGTTGCTGACTACCCTAGAGCCACTAGCAATATTCTTCCCTGAATATTGAAGGAGACTGTGAACACTTCACTAAAAAACAGGAAACCACATTTTAGCAAATCTAAAGTCAAGTTTTGTGAGCATCTCAAGGGCAGCATAAGGCCATATTGATCTGAATACACAGCTCAGCCCTGTCCGGCTGCTCACCCCACATTGAGAGCAGCACAAACAACCAGCAGGCCACACAGCAAACCAGAGCTGGGAAGCTAATCTCAGCGAAAGCTCAGTATTTGAGCTGTGTTTGATGAGCTGGTTTCACTTGGATCTGTTCCCCAAGTTGGCTTCCAGGTACACTGATGTCAACACAGGCTGGGGACACGCACGGGGCAGATTGAGGTTGGGACTGCTTTGATGCAGTAGGTGCAGTTTGGGTACTAAACACCCATTAGGTGTGTCACAAGTCAATGCTCTCGGGGAAAATGCAGACCTGCAGAGCTCTTAGGAACCCCAGCCCTGCCAAGGATTCAAAATGCAGTTGGCTTTGAACTGTGTGGTGCCCCTACTCATATGCCATTCCAACAGGAAAGCAGAGAACGGCTCATCAGGTCAGTCATAATTCTCAACACATTTTCAATAGTGCAAATCCCAAAATTGTCCTTCTCACAAACCCTGTGTGCTCAGAAGTTACCCTTGCACCTGTACCAGGCGTTAGGAGTGCACATACATCTTACCTTCTCAGTTAGAAGCTGCTTTTACAAGGCTTTTTAACAAGGCGCAAGCCTTGTTAAAAACACCTCCTCAGCATTTCTCTATAGAAACAGAGCGTTTGGGATTTTGACATCATTACCACTATATCCCTGCTATCCATCCCAAGATTCTTGTGTTTTACCCACTAATGACATGCAAATCTCTATTATCTAAAGTGATTTTGTTTTCACAGTACTGAATTGCTTGCCATCACAGGATTCATGGTCAAACCCATGCTAAGATAAATCAGCATTTTCCTTCACTGAGAGATCAGTGCGGGCGGAGGGGAGAAAGAAGTTTTAGCATTTGCAGAGAACTTAGAAAACATTTTGTAGGGGAGAACAGAATACCATCCCAGATAATACTACAAGATGAATACAGGCAGAAAAAAAAATAAGGGTATGTAGTTCTTAAACTCTTGCAAAGCAAGTTGAGACAGAGATGCAGAGCAGCTATTCTGAATGTTTCTCATCTGCCCTATCATCTTTGTAACATGCTTCATACTGCTCGCTATTCAGTCATCTCAGTGCCATATTACTCCCAGAATCCTTGGAAGGACAGCAGGAAACTTATTTGTCTAGTTCTGTCCTGGGAACCTGAGGTTCTACAGGCTATGGGTACATCAGCAACTTTACTTCCTTGCCACCAGGAGTTCGGATTGTGACAAGTCCCCCTCCAGTAGCCTCAATTCACCACATATCTGAGCTAGAAGGTATGTTTTTCCCACCTGATGATTCCACCACATAACTACACCATCCTTCCACCTCTGCCAGCCTGAGAACTGGGGAAATTCAAAATCTTAAGTCAGACAACAGGCAGCATTTAAGTACGGCTGTGTACACTAGCTTGAGCCTCACAGCTGCAAGGGGAACGAACCTCAAGCAAGCAAAACAAGGCTTTTAACACTAAGCCATGCTAAGACCACACTTAGTAGCTCAGGTTTCAAAAACACCTCCTGCAGAACTGCACACACAGGCACCCACTGCAGGTGTCCCACCATTTAATTCCTAAAGAGGTGCTGCTGATATCACCTTAAGTAGCCAGCATAGCCACTTTATGCCCAAGCCTGGGGGGATTTCTGCACTGCTGAAGAAGGAGTTCCAAAATCATACCTCATATTAGTGAACCTCGAGGTTCACTAATAACAGTTCATACAACACAAGCTCTCAATAAACAGTTCTTGGCTTCATGGGCCATCAGATACAAGGGGTGGCAAACAATCAGACTAGCTGGGACAGAGTTCATTTACATTTTGCCACTTCTCATCTGTCTTGTCAGAGGCCCACGGTTAATCAAGCCAACACCCCTTCTTTCTGTGTCACAAACAGGAGAAAGTGGGCACTGTACATCCTTCCTTCTATTCTCTTGCAAATGGAGTCACAGCAGAATTCAAAAAGTAGTGCACAGAGGCTGAGTGAATTATGCATTTGGCTCCTCTCAAAAGCCATGGAGAAGCTCCAATGCCAGATTTTCTTAAAAGCAAAGCATCCCATCAGCAAAATGACACTGACTGTCTGTATCGGGGGCAGTGGTCTTTTTTTCTCCTTTCAGAAATAGCATCCATTCATCTGTTGTTGTTTTTTTTAATTAGGAAAACCGATAAATACAAAACCAATGGATGAAACAAATAAAAATAACAAAGACACATTTATCTGCTAAAGGGAAGTGGCAAAGAGCAGCTGTCCTTTAATGGTCAACAGGCACGTGAAATTAATCCACATCTTCATTACAAGTTTAAACCTACAAAATAAATTAAAACTCAAGTCAGACCAGGAGGCCAGGTGGGAAAGGAATAAGTAAAGCTCAGTTCACCCCCAGCCCAGCCAGTCAGCTCTGCAAAAATAAGTACCTTTGTCTGTTGCCATTGCAATTACTCTCTCAGCACCATTTCTGAAGATGAGATAGGAGAATCACTGCCCCATCCTGAACAACGGGCGCCTTGCACCAGCGCAGTAAATCAATAGCTCCAATTATTCTTAGGGGCTATGGAGACATGTGGTCTAGAAGTTTAATTTTTAAAATTTCCATGAAATACATGTGTTTAAATATAGCATAGGGAACAATAGGACATTGATCTATTCCTTCCCCCCACGCAAGTCTTTTCCATTGCTGGGATCCAGTCTTCTACTGGCAAGATTCCCATTGAGTCCAGGGAGCCTTGCACAAGGCAACACTGCAGTGTTCAGTTACTCATGTCTGCTAGATCCTGCATGCCACAAAGATGAGCAAGGGAACAAGGTGCTACAGAAGGTCCAGGGCAAAGGGCTGCTGCTAGGGATGAGGAAAGGATAAAAGCCCCCTCCCTGCTCCTGGTCCCATCCTACAGATCAAGATCCTCCAGAAATGCTGCAGGGTGAATGGGAGTTTCTGGGGCCAGAGCTGCTCCCACACCACATGGTCCAGCTCCTCTGCCTCACCCTGCAGCCATTCAGGTGCCCAGGATCCTTTCTCTTCTGCCTCCTCTCCCCCCCCAACCGACTGAAGGGACACTCATTTCCAGCATCACAAAAGCAAATGAGGCCATTTGAACACCATTCAGTCAAGGCTCCCACATATTATTTACAAATTATTCAGTTTTCAGACACTGGCAGAAGCAGTTCACCTAAATTTTAAATCGCAGGTCCCACTTCTGAATGAAAGTTAAGCCGAGCACTCTAAAGAGCATTGTGTATCTCATTTCAAAAACAGCTGCAGTGGGGAAAGGAATAAGATTAGCTTTATTTATTTTATGAAATATTCTAAGCATTCACACACCCAGATGTTTTCATTCTCTGAAGAAACAGTAGGGTCCCTTTCTCCTGTAGAAAAGTCTTATTAAAATGTAGAATGTACCATGCACAAAGGTCAGTTCTATAGGTCAGTAACTTTAATACTCTTCTTTTAAAAACAAACAGTAGAAAACTCCAGAAGGTTTTCTTACTTTTTAAACTGACTTCACTAAAACTTCAGAATTAGGCTTAAGAATTCATATTTCTTAAAAAAAAAAAAAGGCTTGAATTTTCTCCTGTAGTATGAATGGTATTTGTAACTCCCATTTCACATTTTTCACATAAGCAGAGTTCAAGGCAGCAGGACAAGTTTTTGTACGTAGCCCAAGCAAGAGGTAGCAATCAGCATCACACAGATCATATGCCATTATGTTTCTAACAACTCCTGTCAAACTGGAAAATATCCATTTCCCCCAAACACACCTTTTAGCAGCTGTGCTCCTCCCCTCCCACCCCCACAAAAAAATAAAGGCATCTTATGCTCAGCACGGTAAAAGCACACAAGTGCAAAACAAGTCAGAAGCTAATCCTTGGACTGGTGGGGTTGCACTCTAAACAGGAGGGAAAATATACATTCTTACTCCATTTTTACAGAAGTAAAGCTGAAGAACAGGGCGATTAAGAGTTTGTTATATGCTAAGTTAATTCACAGTTTTACTTTCTTTCACACTTTGTGTAGCCTGTTTATTTAGATTGCAACTAATCAAAACGGGATTATCTCTCATTTGTGTTTATACACTGCCTAACACAAAGAAGCCATGAATAACGACACAAGAATTGCTTTTCAGACAGTAATAGCTACAGGTGATTAATAACGATGCAACTCCAAGCACGTAGCTGGCGATACTGTTTTCTTTTCTAGGTTACAGAGATTAATACTCAGAGTCATGATCCAGTGATACTTACATAAACAACCTGCACAGAGAGGGAATAGAAATAGTAAGCCTCTGCTCCTGGGAGCATTGGGAGGACTGAATTACCCAGTGCATCTATTTTTGAGACGAGAACACAATAGCTCGGATGAAACGTCCACCAGCCCTCATCTCTAGACTTTGTCAGAGGGAGACTGGAAAACGGGAACAGGAGGAAAGGAAACTAGTCTTAATCAGCACAGATCTGCTAAGAAGACAACTGTTGATACCCCTCCCCTCCTTCCTTCTTGCAACACACACTTAGATCATCACCATCTGAGGCTCCTACCCCTCTGTTTTTGTTTATTTTAAAACCAGAGTGCTACTGCCTTCTGTATTACCTACACAAAAACACAGGCATTTTGCGTCGAGTTGCCCTGGTGCTCTGGGGACATTTTACAGGGGGTTGACAGGTATGCCATGAAGGCTGTGGGAGCCCCAGCTTTCTGGAGCAGCACCTGAAAGTTAGCTCTAACAGGTTTAGCCATCTTGACCTTAAGACAGATAAACGGCATGAAACACTCAGACTTAGGAAGCCAAATCTTCCCCAGATGATATCTAGATATCACAACACTGCATGAGACAAGAAATGGGGCCCGAACAACAAGTTCACAGAGCAGCAAAGCCACCAGGACAGATTTGTTTAAATGTGTATGAAGACATCCACTGCATTAGTATGTAATTGAGTGGAAAAATACTGCGGCATCATTTCTGTTACAGCTCAAATCCCCAGTCTTTCCACACAAAGTCTTGAAAAGAGTGATTTCAATAAGAATTGAGATTATAGACAAAGGGAATACATATTTAAAATGTTATTTCTTATTTATGACCCAGAGATCATTTAGTTTGAAATCAGAACTTCAGGCAGATACTCCACCATGAGCACAGCCCTGAGGAATGCTGAGATCAGCCATCAATAACTCTTTTCACAAGACAAGTTCCCCGAGGGCAGAAGGATAATACCAAACTGGGTGGTAGTTTTTAAGCAGCTGGACACAAATTGGGACTTGTCGGTTGTTGTTCCCAGGCACTGCATGTCAAATTGGAATAACCTGTTGTGCTCTCCCTTGTTTTTTCATGACTGGCTGCAGAACCCAGAAGAGGCACCTGTTGACTCCTGGATTAGTTTCCCTGTGATGAACAGCTCTTATCAATCATCACCCAAAGAGAGATTTCAAAATAATAGTTCCTTCGCTTTCCCCACAGACACTCAGCACAACTGGCTATCTAACTGCAACCTGCTTTTCTGACACCCAAGCTCTGCTGAGAAAGTTGCTTTGCCAACTGGATTTGGAGGCTTGTCGCTGTTCCCAGTTCACTCCACAAAAGCCCATTCCAGGAATCAAGTTCAAGAAGCAGCTCAGAATGAGCGTAGCAGTTCGAGACACACTGACAGTAAAAATGCCCATAACAAATCCAATCTCCCACAAGCATTAGGCCTGATAGGTGGTGGGGGGGGTGTCCTGCAATTCCCATCATGAAATACACACAGCTGTCACCGTTATAATCAACAAGCAAGTCAAATTTGTCTATTTACATAACCTTGAAAAATGTCCCATTCGATCTGATGGTTCAGCACAGCAAGGGAGTGCAAGCACTTGCAGCAGATCACAGCAGCCAGCTCTACAGCAGACCATAGCTTGTGGCAGAGATGCAGCTGCCCTATGGTGAGGGCTGTGCTCTGTCTGGTGTGACAGGATACAGGATGCCTTAGCCAGTCACTTGCTTCCTTCATCACCACCAATTTGGTGGTGCCTTTGATTTAGGCCTTTCTGTAGCCAAAGGCTCCCTAGGAGAGATGAAGACCACAGGACACATCAGGCTCCAGTGCTGGTAGCATGAGCTAACTTCAAGCTACTTCATGCACGCAGCAGTGGTCACAAAGCTATCATTTTTATGCGCATATCAACAATATAACCACAAAAACAGTCACCTCTGTTGAGATCTAAGAAGCAACTTACCATAGAATCATTAAGGTGTGAAAAGACCTTTGAGATCATCTAGCCCTACCATCCACCTACTACCAATATTACCTGCCAAACCATGGCCCTAAGTACTACACCTACACACTTCCCTTGAACACTTCCAGGAATAGTGACTCCACCACCTCCCTGGGCAGCCTTTTCCAGTTCCTGACCACTCTGAGAAGAAACTCTTCTTAATCTCCAATTTACTGCTGCTCAGATGATGTTCTCATACCCATTGTCAGCAGCTTCTTGCTGCTGTGTCACGTGTTTGAGACAAACACATTAAGAAATCCTACCAAGCACCACAGTTCTCCACAGTGATTTGCCAGGCTTCTCCTAATAACAGCCTGGCAAGCAAAGGGACTGCTGCAGGGGACAGCCATCTTCAGACCTCAAGCCCAAAGTCATGGAGGACACTTTGGCAACAAGGCATTTGTCTTTGAAAGCCTCATTATTATTGCAGTTCTAGTTGCTGAATGCAAGATGGTATCGACTGTAAATAGGCTCCATAGGAGGCAAGTGAAATTAGTTCTTGGTATTCCAACTTACTTCAGTAAACAACTGAACTATTGTCAAGAGAGCAAGAAATGGCTGGAAATGTGAAGTAGGCTTAGGCTTTTTATCCATCCTGAAGCATAATACAAAACAGAGCTCTGAAAGGTTAGAATTCTCCAGTGAGTAAAATTGCACTGAAATTAGGTACTGACTGAAATCAGGCACTAAAGTTTTAAAAATATATCGCCTGTATACTCTGACAGCAAAATAACCCCAAGAATGCAGACACCCCCATACTTATGCATGTTAGTTCTTTTAAGCTGAAAAACTCTCCAGTGACAGATTAGGAAGTTCTGCACCATTAAGCAGCTCTAGCTAAATGACAGCAAAATTGCTGTCATTTAATAAGTGGAACCAACACAGAGCTCAATAGATATTTTCTCCAGTATCAGCATAAGCTGCCTTGTCTCATACACCCATGCACCACTGTCCATGCAGATGTACCACTTGCACTACCTGTAGGGCTGAGCATCACACAGCTGTCACACAGCTCCCTGCAGGCTGTTCCAGTTGCCTTGCTTTGGTTTGTTGGGGGGTTTGATCTTTTCCAGAGAGTGGGGAGTGCTCTACACTGCTACACTGCACAGTTGTTGTCAAAACAGCATGAAAAATCGGTACTTCTCAAGCATCACTTCTAACAGCTCTTTCCCAGCAATTCCTGAAGCCACTGGAAGAGCTGTGCTGAGGACATGTGGCTACTGAGCAGAGGTCTCCAAAATGGTGGGATCCTGCTTGGCTGACTGCTACTTCACCTCATTCCTACTCCTCCAAAATACAGCCATAGCAACTTATTCCAGTATCACATACTTTAAAAGTAGACCCGCATTCTTTTGAAACAGAAGCTTGTGAAAACCTTGGAGAACTCTAAGCAAAGGAATAGTTGAGTTTTGCCATGGAACAACCCAGAGGAACAGGAACCAGTCAGCTAGGCAGGGAGCACACATTGTCTGCCACTAATCAGGAAGAAATATACATCTGTTATTTCATAGATGCAACCTATACCTACTAGGCATTAGAGCAAGCTCTGTCACACAAATGTGAGCTCAAGAGATCAGGCTAAATACTCCCTGTGGGTTTAACAAAGAGAATGGCTGTTCTTCTCCTATTTCTTAATCCCTCAAGATCTCATCCATTAAATATATGCTTTAATAAAAAATAAAAACAATTAAGGAAAACAAAATATTTTTTGATTCTTGAAAAAATACTCAGTCTCTAGATGTGGCCTGGCATTCAAGTACAATTGTTCTGGGTGGTCTGCAAAGCACTAAGCTTGCTGTGCAAGAGTATTTTAAGAACAAATCAGTGGGGTACTGGAGTGTTAGAAAATATGAATCCACGTTAAAAAAAAGTCTACTTCGTGAAGCTATACACAGAATGCAAATGTTGAAAAAATAAATACTAGTTTCCCCTACCTGTTTATTTTAATTTACCATGCCAAGGTCATAATTCCTTTTTATGTATTTTGAGGATAAATATTAATCTTGATAGATCGTCAACATTATGAAGGCTTAGTCTCTGGGACACAAGGTCACTGGGAAGCATAACATCCACAGTCACTAAACACAGTGGTTAATAAAAATCAAGAACTCAACAAGTCACTTTTGTTTCGGAGAGTCAAAATTGTTATGTATCCCAAATGTGCAAGCCAGAGCTTCATCTCCACTATAAGTCCCATGAAAATTAAAAGATTCTTACAAAGGTTTTGGAGACATAAAATTAATAAAACCCATGTCCCAGTTCTAACACCACTAACCTATACACTGAATATCAGTTCTGAAAAAGTGTAGATTCCCAGCAGAACTGGCATTAGATATAGAGAGGCAGCAAGTTAAAGTATGAGCAGCCATTCCACCACTCACATTAAATTACACCCACTGCTTTTAAGAAGGTGCCCACTTCCAGTGGGCCATGTCTCAGACAGTCTGCTTTGTAGCCATGCACCAAGAAATGCAGCTGCAGTTCTGATGCATGGATGCACCAGATCAGCGTTAGGGCAAAATATGCATCTATGAGAGCTCAAAGTGTATGCTAATTGCCACCAGAAGCCATCTAATGTTTCCAGAGAGATACAAATAGCAGCAATAAAACAGGATTTTTTCTTCAGGTCGCAGGAATAGACAACATCCCACAGACCAGTGCAAATTATGCAGACCAAGTCAATGCACTGGCACACCAGCTGCAGAAGTTCACAACTCAAATGTACACCAGACATGCACAAATCAAAAAAGTTAGACTGCCTCTTACAAGCAAGATCCTATAGCTTCCAATAACTGTGAAAAGGTGAGCATGATGGTATTGTCAGTTTCCAACATCTCTAAATCCTGTCAAAGGAACTACTCTCCCAAAAGATGCACCAACTGAATAACCCCATACTAGAGTTGGCACCAATAATAACATGCAAGTGCTCAGTCTCTCTCTTCAGATAAGTCGATTATTGCTAAACTATGCACCAAGCACAACCATAAAGTATTACATATATAAGAGACACTAACTATCCTCATGCCCCAGGGATGTGTCATTTCGGATGGTCAGAAGGGGAAGGAAAGAAAGAATCATAGAACCACCAAGGTTGGAAAAGACCTACAAGATCATCCAGTCCAACCATTCACCTATCACCAGTAGCTCCCAATAAACCATGTCCCTCAACACAACATCCAATCGTTCCTTGAACACCCCCAGGGTCGGTGACTCCACCACCTCCCTGGGCAGGCCATTCCAGTGCCTGACCACCCTTTCTGAGAAGTAATATTTCCTAATGTCCAGCCTGAATCTCCCCTGCCGCAGCTTGAAACCTTTGCCTCTAGTCCTATCACTAATGACACAAGAGAGAGGCCGACCCCCAGCTCACCACAACCTCCCTTCAGGAAGTTATAGAGAGCAATTAAGTCTCCCCTGAGCCTCCTCTTCTCCAGGCTGAACATTCCCAGCTCCTTCAGCCTCTCCTCATAAGGCCTGTGCTCCAGACCCCTCACCAGCTTTGTTGCCCTTCTTTGAACATGTTCCAGGGCCAAAGAAAACAGCATAATCTCCTCTTAAACTCTTGTTTCCAGTATAGCACTGAAGACTGACAGGGAATACCATAAGCCTGCCAGCAGATGCAAAACCCATTGCATCCACCTAGGAACTGCCTTCTGTCAAAATCACCTCATCCTAATGAGGACACAAAAATGATAAAATATTAACCAAGTCAACCACTGCTGCTCATCTCTATATAAGTCAACACCCAACCTCTCTATTTCTTTCTCAGACATTGGAAAACAGTGAAATAACATACCCAGTGTTTAAGAGAAAGAAAAAGCCTGCTCTGAAAACCATTCTTTTCAAGGAAGCCTTCACACTGGTACAGCAGTAGTTCCCAGTTTCCTGGGCTGGCTGAGGAAAGGAAGTCCCAGTCAAACTGCCAAGTGTGCAGACGTGAGTCAGAATAACAATTCCTTGAGAGTTGGGCAATACCAAGCAAAACCCAGCGCCCCAGGTCAAGTATGAGGAGGCAAAATGTTAACCACTTCGGGGCACAGCACATCTAAGTCAAACTAGTCAAACATCATGGATCAATCAGCGTATTTCCTCAGATCGAAACCAAATGGACAGCAGGATTCTATTATTAAGTATATGTCTATTTATTTACTCCGTACTTATAGCATATATTCTATATTTAAATATTTAAACTATAAATATACAAAACACATATGTATGTGCAAATGTATGTGGCCACACATACCACACCCCAGCCCAGCCAAAAGACTCTTTCATTTCTACAATCACAAGTTCAATAAATGGCTTTGCGCAAGTTAGAGTAGGGTACAGATCACCCAGTACTGATATCAGCATTCCTGTGAATAGCACTGAGTTGCATGTTTTCCAAAAGGGAATACACAAAGACAAAATACAGGATTAATGCTAAGAATACCACAGATACAGCAAATGAGTGTTCCGGCCGTTATGCATATCTTAGGTCAAATAAAGTGGCAGGAAAAAAAACACTACAAAACAACCAAGAAACAACATACCTTCTTCGCCCTTCCAGCCATCAGAAGATCATTCATAACTAAAACAGAACATGCACAACAGAGATACAAGGTACCTACCATATGACTATACTACAGCCATTAGCCAACTTACAGTTGCCAAAGGAGTTCTCTAACACAACACATTCAATATGTACATTGAAGACTATTTGAAACATGAAGGTCACAGTTCAGCGTATTCAGTGACAGAATAGAAGCGACCACTGAAGTTACTGAACATCCACTCAAAGTTACAATTAATATACTCCCTATGGCTAACCCCATAAGCATGCTGGGATCAGAGATGGCAAGACAACAACATGCCAAAGCCACATGTACCAGCCCCACATGAATAAAGGAAATCAGCCAGCATGGGGCACCCTTAGGGTGTGGGATCCAAGGACACTAGCAGGCTGTGCACTTGGAGGAAAACTACATAGCAGTAGAGGTAGTGGCGGAAGGGCATGAGAGGCAACAGCTGGACGCTGTACTACCACTGAGAGACCTACCTTTCTTCATACTATTGTCTGCTTCCCTGCCAGCCCTGCTTAAAAAAAAAGTTGTAACAATAGCATCATCTGTGGCTACATCCTTACAGTACCTGAAAGAATAGGTTACTTCTTCCCAAGCCTACCAAAAGCTACCGCAAGCACTAGTGGGGATCAAGATGATTTAAACGAATGTAACATGTTAAGTTATAAGTTGCTCCTTTTCCTCTCATTCACACTCAGAAAGAAGTTATCCAAAAAGATCAGAAACATGAGAAAAGTAGGAACTCCAGCAGAGTCAGAGAAGGTTAATATTAACTTCTAACAGGGTAACGTCTACTGTGATAAATACAAGCAGCATCATGACAAAGCATGAACAGTACAGAAAGCATCACAGCCTTCAACAGGCAAGAGAGAAGCTGTAAAGAATCACCAGCTCGCCTCTGACAAACATCCCAAAGTTCACAGCCTTTACTCAGGCTTTTCCATTTTCTTCAACTTGTTTAAAAAACAGAGACAAGACTCAAAACAACAGCAGTAAAAGACGACAAAATAAGAAAACCCAGAAGAACACACCAATTAAAACACTTCCCACCGCCTCAGATGAAGTTTCTCCAAGACTTCCAGAATCTTCTAATTCCAGAAATACCCACACAGGTCCCTCCAACCCAGGCATGCAAAAAACTAGTCATCCATTTCATTTTAGAAAAGTTGGGCAGATTTAGAGAAAGGAGAAAAGAAGTAAATGAAGTAAGAGCGCTGAACTTCCATGAAGGTCCAGAGCCAACTGTGAAGGCTGGGTCCCTCTTGGCCCCCTGGGGCCTCAGCACAGTAATGAGCTCTGACCTGAAGAACTCCCTGTTTTAAAGCAGTTTTTCCTCATCTCACAGAAGCAGTTATGTTTATCAGTTGCCACAATATTTACCAAACAACCTGGGACTTCTTTCACATTTTTCCAAGTCCTTCCCAGGCACCAGCTGCATAGCTGTCATATTGAGCACAGCACCATTGGAAGGAATACTTAAGGCCAAGGAACAGACCTTGTCAACCAAGTCCTGCTGTCACACACAGCTTCACTCCCTCTCTTTCTCACACACCAGAAGAACTCAGACATCCATCCAAAACCAGATGCAGTGTTAATGTTATGGAATACTGACTACTGGACAAAAGCATTCCATCATCACAAGCACCAGTGTTCCCCCAGCCCCTCCATCCATCCATCCATACTAATTACCATGAAGCACTGTTCAAAAGACACAATTTTCACTCTCCAGAAAGCATGAAATGCCTTAGAAAAGAGCTATTAAGAAATCATGTACTTATGTATTTTAAGGAGAAACCACTTGAGGGAGTAAATCTTATATTCCCAGCTCAGCACCTCCAAAAGCCTCTCCCCAGGGATGATGGGCACCTACTCTTTGGGTCTGAAGCCAAAGACAAGACTCAAAGACTTCCCAACCCCACTGGCACAAAACCGAAAGCTGCAACACAGCACTACCTGAGGCTCACTGACACTTAACACTGCACTAAGCTAGGATTCACAAAACAAACCAAGATTGAGAAGCATTTTACCTTCACTTTACCTACAGCTCACCTACACTACTCTCTCTCTACAAAGAGAGTTCTCCCTTCTGAAGAACAAGTGCTTACACCTGGGCTTGATCAGGCTCAGTTAAGCAAGATGGGGATCAGCTGGAACACTTCAGCACCAGGGCATTGTTCAGTTGGTAGAGTGATCAGCCAACTCACCCAAAAAGCTAACTACATTAAGGGGCTTTGGGATATCAAGTGCTGCTGTGAATTATTTTATGTTAGATGTTACACAAGGGGAAAGGGAACTTGCATACAACCATATTTATGGTTTCCTTTACTTCTTTCTATGCAGCCAAGGCAACAAGCCTATTATGTGCTGTGGTTTATACTTAAAAGATGTCCTCCTTCACTTGCATAATACTGGTGTGATAATGAAATAATAAGTCTTGTTTTTTAAATGTTTTTGTAATCTTAACTGGCTGATTTTCACCCTGTCTCTTTTTTCTTCTCTACTACTTGTTCTGGTGTTACAGAAAATACACTTTTCTGAGACACTCAGCACCTGCTTTTCCATCTGGACAACACTATCCACTTGATGAGCTCCGTGAAATCCCCACTGCCTGATCCAATATTCTTTCCAACTAGTTTTTGGAGTTACAAGATGCCATTTAGAAAAAAAGCCAAAAAAATCTCCCCCCCTCCCCCCCAAAAAAACAAAACAAACAAACAAAAAAAAAAACAAAAAAACCCCACAAGAATCCAAACAGGTCTTTCTCTCCTTGTACCTCCTGTACTAGCAGAGCACAAAAAAATATATCTCATTTTGTCATTTTTTTTTTTTTTTTTGCTTGTTTTCTCAATATGCCTTGCCCAGCTTTCATACCGAATTCTAGCCTCTGCGTCAGTACCTTGAGGGAGCACCTCACCTGAAACCAGCATTCCTTTATTTTAGAGCAACTAATAAGCAAAACAACCTGCACCTGGTTCCATATTTTAACAAAACATCTTCCAAATTCAGGTGAAGTAAACGAGGAGCACAAACCCACCTTGCTGCCTGCAGTGCTCCTTTTGCAAGGGCTCTAGTCCCTCTGCTAACAGCTGTACCTCTGTGACAGCAAGAGCTTCTCAGGGAGACATCAACATGCCCCCCAGTACTGATGTAAGTCAAGAGGTAAGACAAACGTACATAATTCTCTGTTCTGAAACATTTCAGTAGCATACATTTTAAAAAGTAAATCTACAAATCTCATTTAAACTGACCGTATTCACAGTCTTTTATTAGCAGTGAATCTTTTTTTTTTTTTTTAAATCACATTTTATTCACTCACACCAATGTAGCAGCACCTATTCTATATTAAATCATAAGTGACTGCTCCCTGGAGCAGCAGCTTAGTATTGCTCGGTTGTATTTTGGCGTTCCTGTTACCTCTTGGAAAACAGGTAGTTATAAGTGCTTTGAAATAATCCCTTTTTAAGTACTTCATCACAGGTCTTGCAACAGTGGCTTGAACTCAATTAGCCAGATTGCATTTCTGTAATTACTTCAAGAATAAAGGTTGATTCCCACCAAGTCTTACCATCACCTCAGGTACTGATCTTCTGGGACCTATTTCATTCACTCATACCACTCCCAATCCACAGGTATCCCTCACTGTGTACCCAACATCCACTACTAGATAGGAAAATTGAGAGAAATCTTTTAATGAACTGCCGTCATCTTTCTCAATAGAGATGGAGATTTCAGGTATGTCATCCCTTCAATTACTTCAGATTGTTCATTTGCAAAAGCTAAAGAGTAGAACTTTGGGGATTATTCACTGGCCCCACGCTTTGTTCATCATCAGAATACAGTATTGTAACAATCAGAAAGATCAGTACAGTAGAATGGAGATACAGGAAGTGCAATAACAAAGGGACTAGCTCAAATAGAAAGGTATTACAACAAAAAAAAAAGTGCTCCCCTGTCTATGAAGACCTAGGCTCACAAGGAGAAACACCTCAAGGGAGGGATCTCCCTTGAGATCCTTCCCCAGTGACAGTCAGCCCTTAAATGGGGTCTAGGAGAGGTGCAGCCAGGCTCCACCCCTTCTGGTCACACAGCTGAATTGCCCTCACCTGTGCTCCCAGGGCTGACCCGGTCCTTTCCACAGCTGCTCAATCAGTGGTTTTAGGCCACGACTCAACAGTTACCATACAAGTAGCCAACAAGGGCCATGACTTGGTGTATACGTTGATACTATCCAGAACTGCAAACCACTCCCAGGGGAGATGGCTTTTCTGTGCTTCCAGGGTGACCCTTCCACAGCACCATTTCAACAGTCTTCCAAGTCACACCTGCCCAAACACAGAATAGCCAAACTGAAGCAAATGCTGCAGTTTTAACTCTAGAAAGCTCAATACAATTTGCTGCGCAATTTTTTTTGGCACCATTTTTTACCTCTGCCTGTCTGTTGGACGTTACTTGGCACATCCTGAAATTTCAACTGCGTATGCAGAAAAAAATCAAACCAAAACAAAAAACCCAGCACAGAGTATAACTTAGGATGCAGTTTCACAGGCAGTTCAAATCACTATAAAATTGCTTGATGCTGAGAGCAAAGGTCATAGCCTCACATTTCTCGCATACTCCTTCCCTCTCTCACGCTTTTCTTCTGAAATCGCAAGGCTAAGGGATGAGTCCACATCAGAGCACTAATCTAGCAGTCTTTTTAGAGTTATCTTTTTAGAGCTGGCGTTCATTTGGATTGGCAAATGGCTGCATTCCTCATCTAATCTGACCTTTTAAAAAAGCATTCACTAACACTGAATTCATCTTCTAAGATTTACAGCATGCTATCCATCCCTATTGCTGCAATAGCAAACAGATTTTCTCTGTTTATGATGTTGTGCCACATCTCCAAATTGCATCCAACATGGAGAAACAATTTACCCTCATGCAGGTATGGGAGCCTGATAGGAACACACTGACCTAAGACTGTGCTGTCCCAGAAAGAATGCTGTGGCCTTTCCTTTGACACGCCTTGAGATCTATCTGAAAGGACAGAGAAGCTGCTCATTTGTAAGGTTTTATAAGTGAAAGCTGAAGTCAGAATAAAAGCTCCTTTTCTTATTCCTTCTTTGTGCTCATTTACCCACCTGAAGAGCAAACCACCCCCCCACTGTCATCAAGTGGATTACAGATTTCACTAAAACATGGACATCCATTTCCAGGTTTGATGGTATTTAGGACTAAATTCAGAGCTCCATACAATTCAGCCCAGCCTGTAAGATCTCTGAGACTACTGCAGGAGCCAGAGATACTCGCCATCCACAGGCCATCAAGGTTGAAAGAAGTCATTCATGGAAGAGTCAGAAGCTTCACATATATGTGTGGATATAAGGAAGTCTCAGTAACCACAAAAGCCAGTTGTTAGTGCTTCTCTGCAATGAGAGAATGGTTTCCATACTGCTATTCAGTGCCTTTTGCATACAGTATAGTCAATCTCATCCTTGCATTTATGCACAGTTGAAGGCTAATCAAGATCTCATAAGTTACCAGGTCTCTTACTGTTATTGAATTTCCCTCCATTTCTTATCTTGAGTAGCTATTATGATTCCAGGTATTCAAGGGAATGTCACTCAGAAAAGATAAGGTAATAAGCCATTGATATAGGACCCTTGTACTTAGATTTCAGCATACCTAGTTCCTAGCTCCCTGTTTATATTATTAACCATGGCAGAAAAAAAAAAGGGGGGGGGGGGGGTCAGTTACCCAACATTTCCTTCTCAAACAGTGTATGGAGTAGAAATTGCTCAGCAGATGTCATCTCTCCTTCTTAATCAACAGAAAAGAGATTTTAGGGGGTAATTTTGCCCGTTTTCCTAAGGAATGGCTATTCTGAGGAGAGGGGGTCACCCCCAAATGCCTCCATTAACATATATTCACCTCACCTCTTTGAAAGGAGAAATTAATTGCTTAAGTCCATTTGACTAAGCTTAGGGAAAAAAAACAAACTCTTTTTAGGCAGTAGGTCCTCTAGACCTCGAGGGAAGAATCTCATCTCTCTATTCTCTTCTCCCCAGATTATTTTCTTAATAAACAAGTTAGACATACAAATCAACATTCTTCAGTACATTCAGCAAAAATTACACAACCCACTGAAACAATGCTAGTTGATAACAAGCACTTCCTTTCACATTCAGAACTTCCCTGAAGATGAGCTTTGCCACACAGCTCTTATTTAGTTTCCCATAAACAAGACCAAATATCTGCTATGGGATACATTCCTATTAATGAAGTCCACTTTTGATCTGAGCCTTCTTTTAAATCTTGATACCTTTCCAAATGCAAAAAGAAATACTCAATGTCCATGAGAATCATTTACATCACCAGTACATAAAAGAAGTCCTAAAATGGGCTTACCAAGAATTCCCCAAAGAGCTTCAGGGGAAGCAGTGTTTCTCCAAACTTGGCAAAACCCACTTAGGATGGATAGGCCGATCCTGCAGCTTGCTATGGAGGCCCTGTGCTCTCTATCCCAAGACTCCTGCCTCCTCTCCTGGATGCCAGGCTCTACCTCCTCCTCTGCACCAGCTCTGAAACTCACCAGATTCACCATGCAAGCTGCCAGAAGGGTGCCAGAATCTGGCTGGATCAGCAGTCTGGACCAGGTCAGTAAAAACGTGTCAGAAGGGGAGGCAGGAAGAGAAACTGCTCTGTTTTGGTGGAGGCAGCCTGCTACATCACCTTGAGTCTATCTTCTTCATTCCAACCTCCCGCTACCTTCTTCAGCAGATGAGCACTTACAAGAGCTGGCTGTGGCCACCCTGTGGGGATGGTCCTGCCTCCAGCTGCCACATCTGCCCCTTGCTGGGAAGCCACCAAACAGCTTCATTTTCAGCCAAAGGCAATATGTAACTTCACTGCAGATGCAACAAGGTGGAAAGCCCAGTATTTTTGCCTTAATGCACTGAGGAATGTGAGCCTAATCTGAAGCGTCACAAAGTGAGTTTTCAGTTTCCAGAGCTAATATGGTGCCACGCTGTGGGAGCTCAGCGGGCTAAACCTGCTGTGTCCCACCTGACCCATGACAGAGCACAGCCACTCTGTCAAGCTAGGTTTACTCACAAGGCCAGCAAGGACAGGACAAATTATTAAAAACACATAGTATGAGTCCTTTAGCTTTAATACTACTCTAGCAAAATGACATAAAACCAAACATACCTTGATCGTAACAACAAGATTTTGGGCCTTCTTTGAAAATGTGACTGTCAGATGCACACAATTTCTTTTTTAAATGTAAGCTGCATACTCCAAAATGTGTTGAAAGACCTAATGGGTGGCATGCAATGCAATACAGGATGGGATAGGGGATGAGGGCAGAAAATGGCAGAGGGACAATTTAGATTTCAAAGTAGTGGAAGAGTTGCACCAGATATTTCAATGATGTTCTAAAAAAGGGCTCGTGCCCTCTTATTATTAATCACCGAAGCTCTGGTTTGCAGCATTCTGCATCTGAAATATGCTTTAGGGCTGACTGCCTGCCTACTGACTGCCTCAGCGCTGTGGTCTTTTCCACAGGCTACGTGAAACATGCCATGAATTTGAGATTCTACAACTGGGCATAAACCATCAAGCAAACTCCACTTAAGCTAGGGCCAAGACGCACCAAGTGAAGAGCAGCGTGCTTGTGCTCTGTGGCACACTGCTGGGAGCTTTTTCCATGTTGTGCAATCCACGCAGTTGTATCCTGAATCAGGTTTAATTTTTCTGCGAAGTTCTGTCAGGCAGCAAGATTGAACGCCTGGAGTAAGTAAGGGCACCGGAGCTGCACCACTTGCACTCCACCTGAGGAAGGCAAACTGAAAAACCAACCAACCAAACACAGCCAATGGCAAACAGGTTAATAGAGAAGACTAGCAAAAAAAAACCAAAAAAACCAGAACTGCTGACTCAACACATTGAAAAAACCCCAGGGTGATCATGCCATCTTGAATTAATTCCCTTTCCAAGATCTATACCATTACCTGCATCTCTGTGAATGTGCCTTTGCTGCAATTTCTTTCAGATTAAAACTGAAGCAAGTACAAAAGACAGAGCCCAGCCAACAGGCCTGTAAGTGCCCCAGATACCAACGTGCGATAGCAGAGACCTCAAAGCTCCTTCTGAGCCCACAGCTCTTATTTTTATGCAGGCTGTATTGATTTATTGCGAGGTATCAGGAAATTTCTGAATGGTCTGGCCAGCTTCACATGCTTCGCTGACTTTTGAAATGAAAGCAACAGAGGTTTTGCTTAAGTCAACAGTGTAAGTCACCGGTTTAAAGGTTACCACTTGATTGCGCAGCACAAGAAGCAGACACTTATCTCCCCAGTCCAAGGACTTCTGGCTTTCTGGGCAGCAGCACACAACGCTGTAACGGATCATTTGGAAATACGCTTTTGCAGAGATATAAACAAAACAGGGCGCAAGAGGACAGGCCTGCGAGTGCGGGGTGGCTGGGCCTGCTGTCTCACATGCAGCCCTGGCTTTAGGGGAGCGGTTACCAGGCCATCCCGGCAGCCTTCCCTACACAACAGGTGGAATGCAGGGCAGCAGCTCAAGGTGCAGCCTGCACCAGGCCCCATGCCATCACCCTGAGCAAGGGCTGCCAAGAAGCCACAGGGAGGCAGGGCATGGAGCTGGCGGATGCCACTGTCCCACATACACCACGTGCAGCAGTGCGGGAGGTCTTGATCTGCATTGGAGAGAATAAGGCAGTGTCAGGGAAGAGGTGAGCTAAAGCAAGAAGTGCACCTTGGGAAAGAGAAAAACCTCACAACTCAGTGAGGTGTGCACTCCCAGCTAATGCAGTTATAGCTCAACAAGTTGTTTCCAAATCCCAAAGCGAGTCAAGACATCAGCCTGGGCGAGCTGAAACTGCAGCAGGGCCCCTCCTGCAGGCACCGGGGGGCCCTGAGAGCAGCTCCTCCAGAACCACCAAGGAAGCAATCCCCAGCAAATCCCATCGGGCTAACCCGTAAAAAAGGGCCAATCCCAAGCAAAACCTATCGGGCTGACCCAATGAAAAAGGCTGGCTGCTGCAGCATGGCTGTGTTGTCATACATTGCTTACGTTTGTTTTAATTTTAAACCCGGAGTCAGCCTAAGGTTTGTTACACAAACATATGGCACCCGTATTACATTCTGCCTCGTATTTATAGAAAGTACCGCGGCAGTCCAGACAGCGCAGAGATGCCATAATGTTAACAACATTTATTATTAGTATGACAAAAGAACAAAAATAAGCCTGTAGAAACCATGACTTAAAGTTTAAGGGATTGATTGGAATAAGGAACCAAACTGCAGAGCTATTAGTGAAGAAAATCCCTCCAGCATTAACACACGCAATCCCCAGGCCACCAAGTGTTTTGTTATATAAACACACCCCCAGAAAGGCAATTTCTTTAAAAACTTGAGCCCTGAACACTGATTAACACGTTTAATGCCAGCCCGATTAGCACTGCTGAGCCCCAGTCCAGGGAGCGCTGAGGCAGAAGTCCTCATCCCTCTCTCTTTCTCTCTCCCTGCTGCTGAGGAGAGTGGATTTGGGACAAAGGGTGAATCTTAACGATGCCTTTTTGTTTCCCAAACTGCCTCCTCCTCCTCAGACCAAACAAGCGGGGAAGGGTACCAGTACGTCCCCACCAGCGATAAATGCCAATACTAGACTTTTCCATTCCAGCTGCAAAAGTGCACGCAGCAGAGGCCTGATCCTCTACCCTTGACCTAAAAAGCAAGCAGGAAAAAAAAAGAAAAAAAAAAAAAGAAGAAGCAGGAGAGAGCACCCCAGCAGCACTTGCAGGGCCGAACCTTCTGGAAGAGCGTATTAGCTTTGGCCGCTGCCCAGCACTGGCGGCAGGAGCACCCTGGTTAATCTGTAGCCAGACTGCGGGCAATGGGGAGCGGGACAGGGCCGCCCCACAGGCAGGGAAAGGTGAGGGGCTGGGGTGGGATGGGCTTGTTGCTTTTTTTTTTTTTTTTTTCCAAAAAAATTTTATTGGGAGAACTACAAAACATTTACAGTACAAAGTTTACAGTCTCACACAATTTGTAGTGAACTGACTCCCGAAAAATATATTACAACTCAAGTTGACTTATCCTTTAGTTACATTCAAAACATACTTCTGTTAAAGTAGTCCAAAAGAGTACATAGTGCTCAATCTGTACCTATGTACAAACAAAACTAAGCTACCGCTCATTCATCCACCGTCCAGGAAAGTTTTGGAAAACTCCCGACTTTCTACATAAGAAAAAAATAATAATAATAATATTACAAGTTTTGGAATTCAATTAAACAAGATATGCTCGTGTATAAAGTTTCAGATCCAAAGATGGCCGCCATTCTTACAAAATAAAGAGTGGTGAAATTTTGCTGTAGTCAAAACCCATCCCTACATTCAAATTATCACCTCAAGCATTAAGAGAAATACTCATTTGGTTGAGAAGTATTTAAGGCAAGAGTGGACCCTCCAGAAGGCACTGTGAGGCATAATACTGGGCACCCCAATTATTGCTACATCCGTTGAGACTACATCACAGTGTGAGTGGTGGAGTTAGGCAACGAGGAACACTTTTTGGTTATACTTGGAACGAGGCTGCGTCAGGTTCGCCACTTTGAAGTCTGATTGCCAAAAGTCAGTCTCTTGTTGTTGGTTTTCTTCTACTCGGACGGGCTACAACCATTTACATTCTAAAAAAAAAAAAAAACAAAAACCCATAGAAATTCCTCAAACTACTTCCACAGCATCGAGACCGATTTCTATACAGAAACCATGCAATCTTTCAGATTTACGTAAACAAGGAAAGAAATTAATGAAATAAATATTACATACAATCTCTTAAATTAAGAATTTTACTCATTTACAATAAAATAACCAAGTGAAGTTACAAAAAGGCATATATTACTGTGAAAAGAACACACTCCACATTTCGCCGATTAATAATGGCAATCATAATTTAAACATAATAAAAGAATATATATCTATTGCTTTTCATCATACCCGATAAATACAGTATGAACAAATTACCAATGCATACTTTTCACAAGATAATAAATAAGTTAAATAGTTTCATATTGAGTTGTGTGCAGTGACTCATTCATGCAATCAACTCAAAACAGCTAAAAAAAAAAAATTAAAAAACAAAATCAGCAGTTATTCTCCAACAATTACAAACTAAACTCGATCGAGTGCTTCCAAATAAAGCAACAACGAAAAAGAAAAGTTGTTCTAAGCCAAACATCCACTAAGTGGTGGCAATGGAACCAATATTAAACTTTGGAATGAAGGTTTTAGCATTTGTTATAATAATAATATATAGATATATAAAAAAAATAGAAGGTTGTTATCAAGGCATATTCTTGGCAGGATGTTGGATTTCGCGCTGGAGAAGCTCGCGGTGGGTCCGGCCGCGTTCCCGGATGGAATGGTGCTGCTGGTGCGGATCAGAACTCGTCTCCGGAGAACGAGAAGGACAACCCCGAAACACAAATCCCCCTTCTTCCAAGGTCTCTCTAGAAAAATAGGTTTGTTCAGTTCACGTCAGTCGCCCTTTCGCAAGACGCTTTTCGCTTTGTTCAGCTCTCGTGTGTACATAGATAGGTTACACGTATAAAAAAAACAAACACGACAACAGACAAATAGAGAAGGGGGCCGGCTCGCTCCCCGCGCCCCACCGCCCGCGGCCCTTTCCTTCCTTCCTTCCATCCTTCAGTCGTCGGAGATGGAGAGGCGGCTGAAGATGGGCAGGCGGCGGCCCGAGTCCAGGCCGGGCGACTCGGAGCCGCTGAGCGAGCCGGAGCTGAGCGAGCCGCTCAGGTAGCTCTCGCGGTCCGAGAGCGAGTCCGGCGGGCTGGGCGGCGCGTCGAACACGGGCGACTCGGAGAGGCGGCGCAGGGGCTGGAAGCTGAAGGGCGGCGAGGCGGGGGGCGGAGGGCAGCCCCCGGGCGGCGGCGGCGGCTGCTGCTGCTGACAGCGGTAGTAGGCGGCGGCGGCCACGGCGGCCGCGGCGGCGAAGCCCGGCGTGTGCAGGGCGAGCGGCGCGATCAGGCTGCCCAGCTCCTGGCCCGAGAAGGCGAAGGCGTTGTTGGCGCAGGGCGGAGAGAGCAGCTCCTCGCAGTACGAGGCCGACGCGGGCGGCGGCGGCGTGCGGGAGCCGCCGGGGCTCTCCAACAGCGCGGCCTCCAAGCGGCCGCCGGGCGGCGGCGGCGGGGCGGCGCCGTGAGGGTGCGGGGGGTGGTGGTGGTGGTGGTGGGCGGAGAAGCCGGAGAAGCTGAGGCTGTGGTGCAACTTGGGCCGCTCGCCGCCGCCGCCGCGCGGGTGCCCGAAGCCGCCGCCCAGCGGGTGCTCGCGGGGCGCGAAGGCGCGGAGGTCGCCGGTGCTGCCGGCGGGGTGCGGGGCCGCGTGGTGGTGGTGGTGGTGCGGCGCGGCCGCCGAGGGCGGGGGGGCGGCGGCCGTGCCCCCTCCTGGCGCCGGGCGGCGCTCGTCGGCGTTGTGGATGAAGTGGCAGCGCGGGCCGTAGGGGCAGAAGCCGATGGTGTGGAAGGTGCGGCAGAGCTCGGTCTTGTACTTGGGGTGGCGGGTGAGGCTGCGCAGCTCGTGGAAGCCGTGGGCGAACTGGCACTTCTCGCCGTACTTGCAGGCGCCGCTCTCCTCGAAGGGGCGGCACAGCTCCGTCTTGTAGCGCGTGGAGTTGATGGGCGCCCCGCCGCCCCCCGAGCCGCCCCCCTTGCCGGCCGCCGCCTGCTGCTGCTGGAGCTGCTGCATCAGGTGCTGGCTGCGCTCGCCGTTCTCGCTGAAGGAGCGGTCCCGGAACTTGTTCTCCTTGTTCAGCAGGGCCGTGGGGCTGCCGCCGCCGCCGCCCCCGCCGCCGGAGCCCGGCTCCTTCAGGCCGCCGAACGAGGAGGAGGACGAGGACGAGGAAGAGGAGGACGAACTGGAGCCGGTAGGGCTGGGGAACTTGGCGCCGGCGGCCAGGGCCGGCAGGTTGCTGGTCGAGTGCCGCCGCAGGAAGCCCGGCGCGAAGCTGGAGCCGGAGGAGGTGACCGGGGTGCCCACGGCCTTCTTGTCCAGCATACTGCTGAGGTTGGTCAGCGACTTCTCCGTCTGCGGGGCGGCGGGGCGGGAGAAAGAGAGCGGGTTGCAGCGGGACCGCGCCGAGCTCGCGCCGCCACTCCGCCGAAGTCGGGCGGAGGGGCCCCGGCCCCGAACGCGGCACCCCCCGGCGCCCCGCGCCGAAACCCCCACGCCCTCCTTACCTTGCACAAGAAGTCGATGTCGTAGAAGGCAGATAACAGCGTCGTAGACATCTCTAGATCCTGTAATGGTCGGAAATACAGGAAGGACCGAACGATCCCGCTCTCCTCGGAGGGTTTGGAAAAGCCACGACGAGACGGGAGGGGGCCGCGTGCTTCGGAGCCGAAACGGTCCCGGCTCCTTCCCGGCGGGGCGGGCGGGACGGCGGGTGCCGGGCCGAGGCGGCGACGGCGGCTGCACAGCAGCGAGCGACCTGCGGGAACTCCGCGGCGCCCCGCGCCGCCTCCATATAAACGCCGCCGCCGCGGCCCGCAGGGGCGGGCCCCGCTCCCCCCGCCCCGCTCCGGCCTCCGCCCCGCCCCGAACCGAGCGGCCCGGCGGCGGCCATGGCGGCCCGGGCCCCGCGGGAAGGGGCCGCCCCCGCCCGCCCCGCCGAAAATAAACCCGTGCCACGTAACTGCCGCGGGACAAAGGGCCGCGTGCGGGGCGGCGGTGGGTGCGGGCCGCTGTGTCTCGGGTCGCTCGCACCCCCTCCCCCCACCCCCCCAGACGGGCGGCCGCCCTGGGACCGCGGGGCTTAACCAGCTCCGCACCGCCGGGCTGGAGAAGTTTGCGTCCGCAAGGCGCAGTAGGGCGCTCCGTGTTCGGCTGCAAACCGCCCACGTCAGCAGGAAGCACGCACTGTCAGAGCGCGTTTGCAAACACGGGGGTGGGGTGGGTACGATCCTCGGCCGCTCGCGTTGCGTTTTGCCCCGCGCCGCTCTCCTGTGCTTCCCCGCGGTTCATAGTGGGCTCGCAGCGGGCAGCGAGACTGCTCCTTTCCGCCCCTCCGGGCCCCTCCGAGCTGAGCTCGGCGCCGCGCCGCCCCCTGGCGCCCGCCCCGTGTAACGCTGCCGGCCTCGGGCACGGGGAGCGCGGCGATGCCGCCCGCGTACGGTGCTGCCCCGAGCCCCGGCGCCGCTGCTCCCGGCCAGTCCCTAGCGAGCTGCAGCGGCCGGGTAAGGGCTAAAGCCCTACGAGCGGCTGGTTTGCGGTAACTGCGAGCAACGAGACGTGCGTGTGCCAGCACGGACCTTTATTTGCTCCCTATAAAGTAAGGGGGAGCGCGGCGCTTCCAGCCGCGCTACGCACGCAATGAGGACCCCGGACCCGTCCTCGGGGCCCACGGGGCTGCTCTCGCTGCTCCCTGAGGGACTGCCGCCGCGCTGCCGTCCGCGCTCGTTAGGCGCTGCCAGAAGGCGAGCTGCTGTCTCACGGGCACCGCCCGGCACCGCGCACGGCACAGGCGCCCAGCTCTCATCGCGGCGCTAACTCTCCCCTTTGACCGAGCGGGCGCTTCGCATTAAGTTACATACGTCACCCCGAGCCTTGCAACTGGCAGCGAGCGCTCAGATTCGCGCTCACGCTCGAGCCCCGTTGCAGTCTCGCGTCCCCACCAAGCCAGGCCTGGAAGCGCGCCCCAGCTCCGGCAGCGCGGCCACCCTAAGGTCGGCGCCGCCGCGCACGGCGGTGCTCTACTGCCACCTGCCGGCCGGCCGCGGCACGACCCGGCGCTCCCGGCTGGCCCGGCCCGGCGCTCCCGGCTGGCCCGGCGCGGCGGCAGCGCGGGAAGCGGCGCGCACAGCGCCACCGCTCGACACGCCTAGAGTGAAAGCGGTTTGTAAAACGTCAACGTTTCGCAAAAGCGGCCATCTGACTTGCAGGAAATGCAGGCACGCAAAGCGTTAACTAATGCCGGTCAATCCACAAAGCAAGGCTGACAGCAAAGTAAGGCTGACATCTGGCCTCCACCCAGAGAAGAATGCGTTAAAAACACAGTCAAAATCTTGTCAAGGGCAAAGAAAGAAGCCAAGATTTATTGAAGTAACACTTAAAAATTTACCCCATCGATTTAATAATTACCATTCCGCCGCATAGAAAGAAGCCAAAAAACCCCCCAAAACCCAGCTTTGTCGCGGTATTAAAATACAGGAGGTCAAAATTAGGACTAAAACATACCCTGACAGGTGGCCTGCACCTGGCTGAATGGAAAATATTAGGCTGAGCTGCTCTACTTCCTACAGTAGCGACAACAAACCATGCTCAGCCGAATTAAATTAGCAAATGCATTTAAAGGGAACAGTCCCCAGCAGCACACCTGACAAAAAAGGAATGGACTCACGGATGGAAAACGCGTTGGTAGCATGAACAGCAAACAGTTTGTGGCAGGCTTCCTGGGCTCATCATGGCCATGCCTCGGCTCCATGGATACCAACCCTCAGGGCTGGGCTCCCTGCTGAGCCTACAGCTCCCTGAGAATGAACTTTTAGGAACTCTGTAACTTTTTAGGAACTTTTGGTAATTTACTTTTTCAGATTTCCATCTTTGCCCTTGTCAACAGACTGCAGCAAATTCAGTATTTTAAGGCAGAGCGATATTTGCTCCTTCTGAATGGCCAATTTCGTGAATTCTGCCGTTTTCAAAAACTCTGGACTCGGAGGTAGGGCTGTAAGGAGGTGGGCAATGAGCTGGGCTTGGTCCTGGGCCCTTCTGGAGAGCCTGTCAAGCTCTCCTCCATCCGGCAGGGCCAGGTGGGTCTCCTGGGCGAGCAGCAGCAGGTGCTTACCCAGCAGCCTGGCGCTGGTCAGCTTCTCTGCCCAGAAGTTCACTTCCCCTTTGTCAAACAGGCAATCATCTTCTTCCTAAGTGGAAACACAGCCATTAGAAAAGGACCCATGTGGCATGGCAAGCGCTAAGTGAGGCTCTAGCAAGGCTGCAGAGCACGCAGCACGAACTCAGCAATCAGCAGCAATGACACTGAGTGCAATTAGCTGCAGCTGCAGCCAGCAGCCATTTGTTAAGAACCTCTTGATTTATTTCATTGTTTGTTGGTCTTTCAATTTCATGCTGATATTGCCAGGCCACTGACATCAAACTCTATTTATTTATTCTAAGCGCTGTCCATGTGATTTATTTTTTATTTTTAATTGTAATACAATTAATATTGGGGTAATGACCATCAGTCCACTCCACTATTCTGTTCCACCCCACCGCAAGCTTGCAGAAGCACAGCAGCCCTGCCATGGGACAGCAGCGGGTGTCACTTACTGGGGCAGATGGCTCCAGGCCTCCCCTTGGGTCGCTGTCTCCCAGCAGCCACTCCAGCAGCACCGGGATGCCGGCACATGTCTGCCCCCACTGCCGGAGCTGCTCACATAGAGTGCCAAAGGCCAAGTCCAGGGCCAGGGGAGCGTTCATGACCCTAAACGTGAACCCTGACAAGAGAAAAGACATGCAGTGATGTGTAGTGAGATCAAAATTTACACAAACACATTTACAATGATGAATCAGATTGCAAGCAAGTTAGATGGATATTTGTCTCTGTGACACTCAGAGCCTTTTTTTTTTCCAGTTCCAACATCATACACAAAGCAGCCAAAACACTGATGCTTGATACTTTTTCCTGTTCACGTAGTGACATTCCTCACTGTGGATGTCTGTACACAGAGATGTCTGTTAGAAACGCTTCCAGAGACTGTCCTGACACCCCAACATGGTGACTGTGTACACAAACCTGCAGCCAGGCCATAAATCTGAGCTGATGACTCACTGGAACCCAAAGCCTACAGCACATTATATGAGCTAGGGTATAAAATGAGTCACTATTTGGTATGCAATCCCTTTATATATGGTAGGATATGCATATACACACCATGTAAGAGATCAGCACACAATACAGGCCTGCAGAAGATGCTAAAGAAGGGCAAGGCAGATACCGTTCACAGTATCATCCCAGAGCTCTGTTTACACAGTTTTTGCTATCGACTTCTACAGTATTTTCCCTGGGGACTGAAGAAATGAACAAGCAAATGCCAAAACTGCACACAAAGCCATCAGCCGCATGGTATTTCTTTCCTAAACTTCCCCACTGGCCAGCAGCCTTGTTTGCATTCAGACCCATCCTCAGCCTTCACAGATATGTGTTTCAGCAGTCGTAACATTAGGGTAGTTTGTCTTTTTTTAATGAGAAAGAGGACAGGAAGGGGACAGCTAATGAACAAGTCCCTGTTAAATCCCCGTTACTGTAAAGCAGATTTTGGCAAAATTCACCCTTGTCCACAGTCACCAGCAAAAAATAGCTGCTCAAAGAATGGCCTTACTTCTATGCAGTGACATCATGAGGATGCGTCATTGTCGAAGACTGCCTTTTACGAGCAAAGTAAATAGCAGAGCCTGAATTACTCAGAAGAATCGATGCAGAAGGAAGAACACAAGAAGTACGGTCTGGGTGCACCTTCTGCTCCCTATGCCAGCAGCACATTTTCCAGAGTATGCTCTGGTGTATTTTCTGGTGTATGCTGGCACAGAAGAGAGATGTACAGTAAAATGCGGTCTGCGTGCCATAACTGGGGAAATAGGCATACCAGTGAGTAAGGAAGAGCAGGAAACAACTGCAGGCAGAACAGGCTGATGGCAAGATGAGCACATGGTATCTGATAGACCCAGAGAAGTCCAGAGCACATCAGGGAGGATGAATTAGGATTTGAGACCATGAGAACAAAGGACTGTAATAAAGAAGGGAGTGAAGGAAAAAGAACAGATGGTCCCTTCTTTATCTCAGAGTTAGATGAGGGCACATGGAAATCTCCTCGGACAAGCCACAGGAAGGTAGGCAGTCAATCTCCTGGTGACAGTAATAATGCTACGTACACGGTTTGTCTCTCTGGTAGGCAGTAAAATTAAACATTCAAGCCTGTTTCCTTGATGTGAAGACTTACCACAGTGTCAGGGCATCCCTCAGTTTTGTCGGTGGGAGAAACTTTGCAGGGGCACAGTGCCACATTCCCACACCATTTATTTTAGGTATTGGTTTTCCTGATGTTTCTTTCCAAGTCTTTTCCCTAATCTTGCTTCCTCCATTGCTGTGAAAATGCCCCAAACTGACAAGGTAGCAAAAAAAAAATGCAATACTGAGGTACTGCTTACATCAAACCTGCTTGCTGGTAGTTTTTCAGCAGTGCAACAAAGAAGAAAAAGCTGTTTTGTAATCAGAAAGCATGGTTAGCTTGTAGGGGAATCCTTGTGTGAAAACAAATGAAATTGTATATATTCATGTTTATTTATATACATGTATATATATATAAATATTTGTATTTCTGTGTTTTTTTCTTCTAGAATAAGAGAAAATTTACAAGAACAATGTATAAAGGAAGTCTAACACACAGGAAAAACACAAAGGCTGAACACAGCACTGTTCCAAAGACACAGACTGGCCTCCTGTGAACTGCAGACACCACTCAACTGATCTGCCAACTGAGCGCATGAGATCTGTTGCTGAGGCCAGAGGAAAACACAGAGGCATCCCGTTGATAAGGCTGAAACTTAAGCTTCAGATGTTTGGGAAAGAGCCTGCCTATGCCAGGCCTCCAATGGCCTCCTGGCACTTGAGGTGTGACACAGGCTGAAGGGCAGATCAAAGCCCAGCCTTGCCCACCCGAGCCCTGCCGCAGGGCACCAGGGCGGCTGCATGGCTCCCCCACCACTTCCCCAGCTGCCATCCCTCACACAGCACGCTGCCATGAGCTGGCTTCCACAGCAGCTCACATGGGTATTTGATGCCAGAGTAGTTCAGGACCTGAGCTGGGGACTACCACTGCCACACAGGCAACAAAGTGGTGGAACAAGAATTCAAAGGTGTATCTACTCCCTTAGCTTTTGAGTGCTGAAGTGAGATAGAGGAAGAACAGCGAGCAAAGTTACTGCACCCTTATCACAGAATCACAGAATTGTAGGGGTTGGAAGGGACCTTCAGAGATCATCGAGTCCAACCCCCCTGCCAAAGTGGGGAGAATGTTTTGCGGCTTTGATGACCCCCAGCTCTGAAAATAACAGCACTGAATGCTGTAAGCATGTATGTATTCTTTTAGGGTACCCACAAAAGGTGCATGTCTTCTAAAAATTAACATGTGTCTTCATTGACGTATTAACTGCCGACGAGAACTGTTCCTCACATCAGTTTGCCTGCAAAACATGACTGCTTTTTAAGAAGCCACGAATTATAGATTACCTGATACTGAGCTCATGACTCACACTATGACTTCTGCAGCGGTCTGAGCACGCTGGAAGCTCTCTATGGGCAGGTGGTTCTCTCCCTCAAACCAGCCTCCGGCCACAACCTCGATACATACCTCCTGCCAGCTCAGGTCCTCTGCTGAGCACCTGGTGAACTAATGCTCAGAACAGCAAAATAAGGATTTGGTGTGCAACAAAGTGTGGGCTTTCCTGCTCGGTGAGTGAGCTGAGCTGCATGCCCTGCAGCCTGAATGGGCATGGCTGGAGCTGGGGACGGTGAGGTCCCACGGCCCCTGCACAGAGTGGCGATGCAAGAGGAGAGAGAGCAGGACCTCCCTTGACAGCAGACTCTGGGCGGGTCAGCCAGCACCCAAAGCTTCACCACCAGAGCCATGTAAACAGCCTGCTAACCAAGATGACTCAAACAGCTATTAATAGCTTCTCATAATGTAAACAATTACGTATTTTAAGTAAGTGAACGAAAAAAACTCAAACGACAGATTTCTAGAAGCCACTCCTGACTGAGAGCCACAGGGACTAAAACGGCATAAAGTGAACCTGGAGACGTGGCTATTAGCAAACACTGGAAAATACCATAGTGCTCCTACCACAGCGGTTCTGCAGGCTATCAGACTGTGTCAAAATGATCACTTATCAATTTTTAAAACTCTTAAGCACTTATATGTTCCAGTGTGCAAAAATATAAGCAACGTGATAAGCATCTTGTTAAATAAGCCATTACAGGGGCTGAAGTACAAAAAAACTCTCCATGCCTTAAACAAGTAGTTACAAGCAGAATTAATACTACTCCCTGAAATGAAAAACAAAAGATAACCATCAGGTACTACATGTTTTATTTTCATTTTCAGGAAGTGAATTTTCATAAAGGGAAAGGGGTTAAGTACTGCACTGTTTTAGTCTTCTTTGTTAATCCACCCACATAAAAATTAGACCTCCTACATGCACATTCATATACTCCAAAAGCTTTGATCATGCCAGATGTAAATATTTCTTCTAGTCACATATTACATGTCCTCAAACTATACAATTGTTCTCTGTTAAAACCTTGGTGATATTATGGAGAGCTGAAAGCATGTATTAAGAGCACACACATGGAAGACTTCAGCAACAACTGTGATAAAATATGGCCAAAAGAGAACATACTCCTTGCCTAACAAACCATTTTGTAATTGTTTTTGCATTGGAAATGGTTAACTGAAGTTCATTTCTGATCAGAGGGTAATGCAGTTTGTACAAATGTATATACTGTGTTCATAATGAAAATAAGAATCATTACAAGGGAGCTTAGCACTACAGTCTCGAGAGGGAGCCTCACAAAGACCAGTGCACCAACAGTGAGAATGTTGTCAAGGAGAACGTAAAAGATAGGTTGAAACTGAAATTAGAGGGAATATTTTAGGTAGACTAGATATATTCCAATGCAGTAGAAAAAAAGTGCTGCCTACCAACCAAGGCATAACCAGTACATTGCTGTCAGTACAGTACTTCATAGCACCCTGGTAAAGTAGGGCACTAGGGTTCTTGCTTCAGAGATGGCATGCACATCAACCAAGTCCACTGAATGCTTACTTGGCAAAACTGGGGATTAGGCTGATACATCACCTTAACAAGACGATGAATTCAGCAAGAGATTCGTTTCCCATCCAAAGATGGTCGATCCAGCACCGCTCTCATTAAGACCTGTAACGTTGGATTTGCAGGCAGAACATTTCAGCTACTGAATCAGTACTCACTTTGGTAGCACGGAAGGTTTTCTTTTGGGCGTTAGGTAATAATTAGGGTTACCCTTATTCTTGATGTATCAAGTATAAGAGAACTGGGTGATGCACTGCTGTAGATGTATCTTTATTTAAGACACTCTGCTCATGTATGCACACGCATCCCAAAAAAAACTTTAAAAATCTCAAAAAAAAAAAATCCCACTGGTCCATCCTGTGAGTTACATAATCTGGCAAATAAATGGAGGTTGGAAACTATATTTCTTATGTTGAAATCACCTGCTTGTATACTTTGAGTTCGACAGGAATTGTGCAACTCCACAACAGCGCAGCAGGCAGGTGTGCAGCCACCAGAGGACCAAAGAAGGCAGTGGCAGCAGATGAAAAGCCAGGGGGCTTTCATTCCCATTCAGCCTCCACAAACACCATTACAGTGTGACCCTCCTTCAGGATGTGAAGATTGAAAAGACAATCGAGAGGTAAAGCAACAACAACAACAACAACAAAGAATGAAAGAAAATGCAAAACCATCAACCTCCAAAGAGCTGGCAGAGGGCTGTTCACAAAGGTGCTTGTTCGCTGTACTGTGTCAATTTAAGTTACAAACATCGCAATTTCCAGTTTATAAAATGACCGGTTATGTAAAATCTAATATATAAGCAGATTCCTTTTCATAGTGTTTCATAAAAATCAAAGGCAATTAGATCATTTCTATCCTCTCGAGAAATAGCATTCCCCCGGTGACGTACAACTACTTCATCTGTTTTCCATTTTCCTGCCCCAATCTGCTTTCCAGCCGCACTTTTCCAGGGTGACTTTAAAAAGAGACCTTCCTGACATCATGCAGCACGATGTCAAAACACAACACCATTACAAAACAAACTAATCAAAACTAATTTCTTAATAGTTGCAGTCTCTGAGTATAGCAGCAGTAACGCTGCTCTCAGCTTTGGCTTTGATTATAACCAGATCCGAGTTAATAACATCTCTGATTATGATGGAAACTTACAGCTCAGGACCAAACAGAATATTCAAGTCCCTTCTTGAACAGAAAAGCACGAATGTTGACCGTCTTTTCGAGACCATTTTTGGAATGTGGACAAAGCAATATTTTTCAACCGAGAATTATGTTAAATACACATACACACACACACAGGCTTTTCCCATACATGCCGTGCCTCCTTTGCACAAAGGGTTTTATTACCAAACAACCACAGCTAACAGATCCTTCACAGGAAATGAGCATTTGGACTTCACCACTCACAGAAACAACCCCCCACCACAAAGCCACGTTCCAATTTAAACAGCAAAAAACCACTGCCTCCCGCATAAGCCCACAGAACTTTTGAAAAGGTAAAAAATATTATCCTCTGGCTAATTATTTAGAAGAATGCCAATGGAATATATGTTTGAACCCAGTTAGGTATGTACTGGAAAAATGAAGATGTCTACTCACAGTTTCAAAATTCGTATCACCAGCATTAAATACATGACTTCAGACTCCAACTATCAGTATGTTCTGATACTGAAAGAACTTTTTGCTTCACACTGAGGAAGACTACCAGATGTGACTGAGATGCGTATTCCAGCTGTTATGCAGGAACACTGGAGGCCATTTTGCATCAGCTGGAATTAGAGAATAATATCTGGAGAATGGTGGTGAAAGACTGATTATTTAAGGGATAAAGGAATAAGGAAAGTGGGGGTAATCAATGTAGAAGACTGTAGACAAAATTCTTTGCAATACTTGAAAACCAATAAACCAATATAATTCAGGATTACGTTCAAATGTATAAAGAAGTATTTTTACAGCAGTAGTAAAAAGGCAGGCTATCCTTCATTACTGTGGAGTCATACAGCCACTACCACTGCAGCTTGCATAAGGAGCCTATCAGGGTCTGTAAGCTGCTGCCCTGCTTATTCACTTGCAATTAAAATGCTGATAAGAAAAAAATGACACATAATAGATTATTCCCATGAACACTTCATTTAACATTTACCACTTCCAGACTCCAGGGCTGAGCACATACAATTATCTTTCATGTATTCTTTCTTAATTTTCAGGAACATAACACTCATAACCTTTATATAACAGTGCCACTGTGTAATTAATAGAGCTAAATGAAGCGCTGTCAGTAAATAATCAGTAGCCAGCCCTTGATGGATGAACTGATTCTAATTCAACCCATTCACTTTCAATTTTAATTAGTGGCATTGTATTCTACAAAGCAAACAGTTCCTTCATCCATGTGATGATCTAACGTTGTATGAGAGGGCTGAGAACAACTTGCAAGGTGTCAAAATAAATTTGGAGTACAAAATAAGAAGTCACAGTGATTACACATTCTTATATAATGTAATTCTTTAAAAAAGAATCAAGTAATATTAAATTCCCAGAACAAAACCCGCTGGTTTTACCAAGTACAATACACCTCAATAAACCCTGCTAAGACAGTCATGACTATCAAAGCAGTCTCTCCTCTTTCTTTAATTAAACTAAGTGAAATGAAATACTTAGCGTAGATTGGTGGATTTTGCTAGCTAGACAAAAATACAGGCATAAAAATGCTATGCATTTCTACATATAGATACTGATGCAACACCATACATAATCTTTCTGGTACAATAATCCTTGTTCCAGATGCATGCTTGTTGCAGTTGCTGACAACTGCTAAGAAAACTCTTCACTTTTGAATTGCTGGAATTTACAGCCACTTTAGATTACTGGAAATTTTTCAAATAGATACAGGAAACTTTGAACTACTAAAGACCACGTGTTACAGAACGCTTTGAGCCAGATCTGTTTTCTCCCAAATGTCAATTCACATTGGTAAGTCTTGTCTTCCAGCAGCTCTGTGCTAACACAGAGAGGCATGTTCCTGTAAGGAAGCTGTAGCCACTGAGCATGTCTGAGAAGACTCCTGCTAAGTACAAAGCATCTGATCCAGGAGTACGTACGATTTACTGAATGTAGGTAATTTTGAGCAGAAGAGCAAAATAAAACAAGTTGGGAACCTCAGCCGCTCAGTCTTCATGTCTGTATTAATACCATATAATTCAATAGTACAGATAAAGGTTGTTTTCAAGAAAACATTCTTTATATTTCATTTTTTATCCTAGTTTCATATTACTTATTAAAAATGGTGACATTTGAAAAGAACAGACTGTAAGATTGCTCTTACAGAAAGTGCCGTAAATCTCATATATTATAACTTTTGTCAAAAAATATTCTCAGTTTCTTTGCTGGTCAATTTACTAACCCCATTTTCTCAGCGTGTAAGAGCATACACTTACAAACTTAAAGGCTACTCTGTGATCATGGAGCATCTTTCGGTCCAACCCAAGGAAGCAATCTCCTCCTCCTATCAGGTTGAGGACCCTCAGAAGGTCTCCTGATTGAACTAACCTATATGAGCACCAGCAGCCAAGAAGGGAGGCAAAAGCCCTACTGCTAGAGCATCTTCACCACAGTGCTCCGGAGGTAACTGTCCAAAGGAACCACTGCAAAAGCTTGTATGTTGCCTGGCAGCAGTTCTTGCAGGTGTCTAGCAGGCAAATTATAAGCACAGCTGCATATCTCAATACTGAATGGAAAATACCTATCTTAGAAAAAAATTTGAACAATCCATCAGAGATCTACTTGCCCTTCATGAAGGCAAGATGATGAACCAATGATTTCATCTGGGAATAAGTTGGTTTCTGGGCTTCTGGTATATACCAAAACATGATGAAGCCTACTTACCCCTTGTTCCTCTGCTACCAGAAGCTGACCAGAAGTCAACACAAAGGCTTATAGATCTTAATTAGCGTGGCTTGGACTGTTCTAGTACCAGGAAGGACTACATGATATTGCTTCCCTAGATGATGTTCAAATTTCACATGAAATGAAGAAACTAATTTTTCTCTCACACAGCACTTACCAGCTAGGTGACTTTCTTGATTTTGCAGCTTTAGCAATGCAGAGCATTTCCCCATTATATGGGCACACCTCTTTGGAAATCTTTTGGGTCTAGTTGCGTCTTGTACTGAAATATTTGTAGCTCAGGTATTTCCAAACAGCTGTTGTCAAGTGAGTAGCAGCTGAATCAAGATCTGTCTGGAAACTGCTGGCCATCGTGTCCATATCCCAAACATTGGTGAGGCGGCTCCCTGCAACTTCACCCACGTCTTCATCAGGCACTACACCACTTCACAGGCCTTGACACAGTCAGGTGGGTCATTACATCGTAACATGGCTTATCTGAATTACTCTGAGGCATTCTTCCAAGCAAGTATAGGAGGAGCAGGAACTGCTTATTCTTGCATGCAATGAGACTATACGTACATAGACTCTTGGAGTGATGAATATTATTCCATCAGTAATCAGAGTTCTTTAATTGAAAGTCTTGACACAGATACAAATATACTTGTATACATGACACTAGAGTATCGATTTTACATTTATATTTTCCATGTCTTTCCAAGTCTTTTGTGGAATTGGTTTGTCTCTCTTCAAATGAGAGGAAACAGAGAGTGCTGTGAATGCTTTCCCCAGTATACTGATGCCCTCTGAACATAAGCACTTCTTGCACAAAAGAAAAGTGAAGAAAAATCTTTCTCACATATGAGTTCAGGTAGGAGTTGTGAACACCAGGGACTTCCTGATCACTGGGAAGAAGCCTTTTCTTCTATTCTCTCCTCATTTAATACATAGTTTTGAACCTTTTTTATTCCAAATATTTCAACATATCCAAATAGGAAGACAGAATGGCTAACTAACCTGCGACTCTCACTCATTCATCGCTACATGGAGTGCTTCCCCAAGTCACTTGCATTTGTATGTCCACAGAAATAAATGACACTATCTGTTTTCTGTGTATAAAGAGGAGAGACGTGAAGATTAAGATTAAAACTCTTGACTGATTTTAGGTGTCCAATCTGAGGCTTCATGATTTGTTTTCTGACTATTCAGCATCCCATGTTTTAATATTCAAAATTCGTTTGCCCCTGGCTTCTGCTCTGTGTGCTCTGAAGTCCTGCAACTCATGCCTCCAAGGGACCTAGCTAAGCACTCAGCAAGCTAGTGACCTCCTTTCTAAACTGGTTGAAATGACTTGCTTACCTGCACAAAACAGCTCTCTGGGAGAGGCAGGAATAGAATGCAAATCACAAGAGCAATACTAAGTGGCTTCAGCATGTTCTTTCTTGTGATCCTGTCTTACTTTATCACTTTTAGTTTTGCAAATGAGGTAATGTTCTTAGAGATGTTTCCTATGCTGTACGTTCCTGATTCAACATCAGAGCAAATCTGTCTTGTCTAATGAATAAGAACTTCTGGGGAGGAAAAAAAGGAAAAACAAACCAAACAAAAAACCCACTGACAAAAACAAACAGCCATCCTGTGATAATGTAGATAGCCCCTGCTGCCTTATACATGCAGCACATCTTCACATCTTTGAATTTAGATTACATTTCCTATCTTTCACATATTTGGCTTTGCAATTGTACTAATACTCTTAGTGTAGAGAAGATGGGAAGACAGCAATGTGAATGCACAACTTCCCAAATTTCAAAGCAGAAAAAAAAATCTATACTTTATCCAAACACTGTGATATTATATTGAAGCTCATGAGTCAGAGAAGCAGTGAAATCACAAGTCTGACCCCTCAGACATCTGCTGTTAGAAACTAATGAAGTAAGAGCAAATGGTAACAGCTAAAGGAGATGTGAGGTGTACAGATAGCACAGCTCCTGTGTCTTCTATCGAATTCCAGGCAGCCGATTCCATAGTATGTCAACACAGGTCTAATTATCTTGACCACTTAAGTCCTTTTCTTTTGAAAACTCAGGGTTTGACACTCAGCCTCTGAGTGATCTCCAGTCACACTGTATCCCAAAAGGGGAACTGTAAAGTTCCCCTTTTATCTTCATTCTGCTTCTTCCCTGCATTCTTCTTCTGGTGGAACCAGAACAGTCTCCTCTCACCACTCTCGATAGTTCAGCTTAACATTTCCAACAACCCACAGAATTTTGCTGATTTATCTTTTATCCATTCCATAACCAGAAATGACAGCCAGTTTCTTTACATTTTGCTGTAATAATAATATCCACAGGTATTAATGAAAGCACATTTCAGGTTTTCATTTCAAGCCTGGCCCAGAGCTACTCAAAGCAACACTTGCAGAGTCCTTCAGAGGCATCGTGCTCCTGGCATACAGCACATTCAGTAACCCCACTGGGAACACAAGTAAGCACTGCAGGACCAGAGAAATGTAAATTGCTTATTGAGCACAAAAATCTTTGGAGGTTTTAGCTTTTAGACTCTTTGAAGTCCCTACTGAAACACTTCATGGTCTTGTTTTTTCAGCAATACTTGCACATATTTTATCAAAGTGTCTTGCTCCAAAACATAAATATGTTACAGCATTCAAAAGAAAAGACCTTCAACTCTTTTTGTAACCTGCACAAGGAAGGCACGATTCCTTAACTTCACATATAGATTCACATCTACTGCAGTAGGAAAAAAAATAATAATCTTTCCAGTATGGAAAATCTCAATACCAACTATTAAGAACTAACGTAAGTATCTGAAAAACATGACTTTATAATGAGAAGTGTCAGGTAACCCTAACAACAGACCATCAGCCTCGCTCATAAAAATACACAGTTCATGCACAATTCATTTAATTTACAAGACATATTTTAAAGAGGAGATGGAGTCAGAAAAGCAATAGGTTGTTAAGTTTACAGAAGTCAACAGAAGGTCTATTGAAAAGGTGCGAGAAACTGGGAGGATGAAGTCAGAGGGCAGGTGCAGACGAAGAGAGCACTCAGTGCACAGAAACAATAACAGTGCTGCTATATTTTATTCAATCATACTGACAATCTACAAGAGTAAACAACATCAAAGGGATTTTTGTTCTTTTAAAATAATAATAATAATAAGGAAATCAGCAGGCATGCTTGCGTGTACGTGGTTTCCCACCACAACTTCGGAATGAGCTGTGCAATTTCAACCCAGTCTGACAAAAAGGGCAAGGGAATCCAAAATATTATGTCTTGTTTCTATGTAACTAGCCAGCTGCATAGAGAAAAGAGACCCTGTGATTGTCCCACCTAGCAAAAGTTGAAACTTCAGTGATCAGACATGAGAAAATACATGCTAAACAAATCCATGCGAAAAAAACAAAAACAAAACACAAGCTCCCTTCATTTCACTGCTCAAGGAACTTTTCCTTAAATAAATAATGCCATGTACAGTTAAACACCACACTGACATATGTATGTAACAGACGTTTATGTCTTTAACATCTAATTTTTCACTCCACGTGTTTAAAACGTGTTTTCCTTCAGGGAAGACCATATCCTGCTACAGCTTGCCACGGATGGCACAGCCTTCACTGTTACTTGTGAGAATCATGCCAAATCCTCTGGTTTGGAGAATATACCTTTACTTTGTGACAGCCTTCCACAAAGATAATCAAGCCAAAACTTACAACACAACACAAAGCAAAGCAGCTAATGAGCAAGAGCTGCAAATATTGTCTCTGCTGCTTCTGGGAGTTTGAACTGAAACCACTACTGTGTTCTGCAGACCAGCACAGGATTCAGTTCATGCATTTAAGTGCTATTTCACCCTGAGATCCCTTATCTCCAGGATCTCCTTACATCCTGTTTTATTTGCACTCCAGGGTCTGCCCCAACCTCATATTAGAGGAGCTTGAAGTCACTGGCTCCAAACAATCAAGTCCTCTGTACTTTGGGATATAGCCTAAGAAACGTTTTCTCTTCTCAGTAAGATCTTGCCTATTGCTTTAGAAAAAGGAAAGCAATATTGGAAATATCTTTTCTGAAAGACCCTTGACGTGTTCAGTAACACCATTTATTTGATGCCACCACTATTAATTTTCACAGAAGATGAGATGTATCTTGTTTCCTTGACGTTTCTGAGATGCGGTAGTGATATAATATGGAGTATTTGTATACTATGTTGCCGTACAGTGACTTACTTGAATAATTTACACGTGGGGAATTTGAATTAAGGAGGAAAGTTATCATGGAATTTAATTCTTAATTGTGCTTCTTAATGTCTGCACACTAGACAGCGAGCTTTCAGTAAGTAGGATGAAACAGAAAAAGAGAAATCAATCTTCTCTTGTTTACAGCAAATGCAAGTGAAGTTGAGAATCTTACAGCCAACACAGTTACATGCTAAATTTCATAAACCTTACAAATTTCATAATGCAGTATGTCCACAGAAGTTCAGGAGGATTTGTTCAACTTCAGCTACCTATCTGCTGCTTAAGTGTACCGCACTAATATGTAGCACTGCCCTAAGCACACTTCTGTTGTGTTAATATTTCTGCTTGATTCATGTGGAAAACATTCTGTGTATTCAGAGCATCACAAAGTTAGATAATAGAATTAAACTAGGGGATTTGCTCACAACAGATTCATCTAGTAATTGAAAAATAACAACGAACACCAAATGAACAAAAAAATCCAACATTTTAAAAAGTATATGTTTAAGAGCCTAAGTTTACAATCAACAAACCTGAAGTTCTAGTATTACAGTGCACAGATTCTGGACTTAGGGAAAGAAGGTTTTGTTTGGGTGTGAGTTTATAAGAATGAGTACATCAAGGAAAAACCTAAGTGTAACTGCTGTCTTCAATACAAGCAAAAATAAGCTTGTGCGCATCTGCACAAGGGAAAGTAAAAGAGTAATTAGCATAGAACATGAAAAAATGAATGGGTTTTATTAGTCTTGGTAATAAGATATTGTAAGTCTAACCTGCACCGTGATCAAGCCAAGTATATAAGTTAATCAAGGCCTTCACTGAAGTATTTCTGTTAACACTTTCATCTTACCAGTGGGAATTATTTATAAAAACCTTTTCCACTGCTAGCATGACAAGGTGATCATTAACACAGCGCAGACCATGCAAAGGAGTGAAATTAAAAACATGTGAAAGTGGCATGACGCTGGTACTGTAAGCAACTACCATAAATCATTCTGCTCCTCAAAATGATTTCAACAGTCTTGCTTGAAATCTAACAATCAAAAGCCCTTTACAAAAAGTCTAATTCTTGAAATATAAATTTCTAGGCTTCCCAAAGAAGTCTAACTTGACTTTCTCATGCATGAGAAATCAATTTGTTCAGCCAAGCCAGTTCCAAGTTCCTCTTTTAAGAGCTCACTTGGAACTGATTACAGAAGAAATCGACTTTTACACATCTTAGGTTTTGAAGTAAGGGCCTGCTGTGTCCCTTCACCTCCACCTTTCTTCACCCCCACTCCACTGCTAATTAAAGCAACCAAATCAGTGGGAAGTCTACAGCTCAGGGAATTGGTGATACCACGAAAACAACTTTCATTCTCTGGTGCCGTTTGGCCCTGGCACAGGTAGGTTCTATCTTGGTCATTAAAAATGCCGAGTGCTGACTTATGTGAAAAGAAGCTAGTAGTTTAGGTTAGTCTGCAAAGGCATTTGTGGTCCTCAGCTCACTCCCACACACGCATACACATACTGTGTCCAAAAATTTGCTTGCAGAAATGTATAATTTCCTCCTCCTTGGTGAAATCCCTCTCAGAGGAAAATGACATTACAAATAAAAAAGTACCATACGTGCATGCCCTGGAATGGGGGCTTTGCAGCAGATGTGTTTTGCACAGGGCTACACACAGGCTATCAGCTTCATTCTTTCAGACGAGTTATCTTACAGTCAAGTTTGATGCAAAGGGCAGAACAACAGATAGTTCTGTTGTTATCTTTGTTACCTCTGTTGCTGAAAGACAGAGACCTTCACTCTCACAGCTGCCAAGCGGAGTTTTCTGTAAGCAAAGTATTTACAAAGAAATAACGGACTACTTACTATAGTATTAGATGTACACTTCTCAGCATGCATCTTCTATTCTATATATAACACAGATGAATATTCAAATCAAAGTACTATATATTTAGTCTAAGTATGAAGAGTTTACAAACTAGATGCCTACAGTACTAAGCTAGGCTTTTCAATTCATTGAAAACTTGTAAAATTTTGCAAGCTCTCCAGCCTATCATATTCTTTCAGTTGTAATCCCATGTCAGCCTTTGCAAAGCACAGTGCTATGATAGATACCCCGAGCCAGCCCTCTCACTGATCTTTCACATCAGAACTTCCAGAATGCCGTTCTCAAATGCACTGTGAGGGCGGTGTTTAAGACACCAAAAATACAACAGATGCTGGGCCGTATCTATTTGTACTGCTTTTCTTCACGTGACCTCCTCTGTCTTAAGCAGTCTAAGGAGGACAGAGGCAGTTGCAAGTTATGGATAACTCAGATCTTTTTGCACTAGCACCCCATTTGCTCCAGCTTTCATCTGTGACGTCTAATGAATGAACGAAAAGTTACACACTTCCATATTCCAATTTATTCAATAATACATTCTAATCTTGGTAGGAATACTGAACACTGTAGCAAAATGTTATACAGATTATAGGCTAAATCCAGCAATCGTTATTTGTCAGGGAACCTCTGTTCTGTCTCTAAATAAGTATGTTAAGATCACATTTCAAAATTCTAGAAAGGAAGAAGCTAAACATTTGTGTTGATTCTTAGCATGCCCAGAATTAGCAGTGTAAAACACCAGCTACAGGAAACAACAAACCCCCCAAACCACAACACTTCACGACTTAGCTGTAAGAACTAGTCAGCACAGGGCAGATAATACAATTTGTTTTTACCTAGCATTTCTTGCAATGGCCATTGCTCTGTGCCTACAATTATGCAAGAGTCACCATTAAAGGCAAGAAACAATCATATTACAAATGCAACCTGAAAGACATTATTTCCCGATCAGATCTTCCAGTAATTTTTGTAAAAATACGAGGCTTTTTATGGTATATAACTAGAATGTCAGATATAAAAGAAATGTTAAAGATTCTGAATATACCTACTAGTATAACATTATGATACAACTAGGCCACAGGTCAAATCTACTTCTGGAACAGGACTACATTTATTCTAGCAAGGAGACCAGATGAATTCATTTACACTCGTAAACCTCAATTCTTTCATCTTGCAACTGACCTGTAATTGTGCCCTTCTTAGAACTATTACAGTAGATGTAAAAAACACCAAATTATAGCTTCTAGCCACAGTAAATATTTCATAATCTTTACCACGTGTCATTTTGCTTTCTGGAACAAGCTTCTTAGATGTAAGGTCATCATAGTCATCAGGTAGTCACCAACTACCACAGATATTTACCATCTATTAGTTTACCGTGATTGAAATGAATCTTATATATGCACAAAGAAGTATTTACCTTTAAAAGCACAGCAGAAAAATAGATGTGGCCAGAGGTACTGTCCTCAAGTAGAAGCCTGAATGTTCAATGTTTTAAGGAGCATGTCCTTCTCTGTGAACCTTACTCTACTTACAATCCTACAATTACAGACTGTGTTGGTACATTATCTGTGATGTTACCTTGCACAGTCTGTGGTACTTTTCAGTAATGTCTAGTGCACTTCCCAGTGCAAAGTGTTCTCATAGTTCCCAGCAGCACCCCCTCCAACTCCCTTGTTAGAACCCCTTTCAGCATATTCCAGGAATACACACACAGCTGTTTGACCTTTCCTCCTGTCCTCAGAATGCTTTATCTAACATAGCCGAAGAGCTTTCACCACCTTATAGTGTCTGTGAATACACAGTCCTACACTGTATTTGATTATAACACTGCCAACTGCTGTCAGTCTTTCACACTTTGCCACTGAGGTAGAAGGAAGTATTTCTTTTAACGTAGACTATTACATAGACACTACACACAACCTTTATAAAATAAGCATCATTTGTGCAGTTTCATCTCATTCTGCAACATGAACAACTCTGCTTCACTATGAGCTTTTTCTGCTTTTGATTGTTTCTGAACTTCATCGCATCATCTTCCGCTTCTGCTGGGATGGGTCTTGTCTACTGTCAAAGGCCATTTGGCTAAATGTCTCCTCCCATTGAAATCCTGACATTCAGCTCAAACAATTCCTCTTTTATAGCAGGTTTAGTTCTTTTTGGATAGTTGTGCATCTGGTTACCAGAATGCACTTATCAAGAATACTGTCAAAGCAAAATATACACTGGAACTGATCCCAGAAAAAAAATAAAATAATAATTACATTAGCCTTCCTTCCACTTGTCCCCAGCACAAGGAACACCAGCACGTTCTGGCTAACACCAGGAACAGTTTTCCATCAGTAGCTCTGACGATGCTGAGGACTTCTGCAGACTTCCCAAGAGCCCTGTGGCACATCACAAGATCTGACTAGGAGAATTTTCTGGTGATCAGACTCCAAATTTACAAAAGGCTCTCCAGGTAGCTTAAAATGCTGGTTTTTTCTACCCAGGGCAGTTGGGAGGACTTGAAATCGATCCGACTGTTGGAAGCTCTTAACTTTCCGCACGATAGTGGTTGACATCATGTACTTAGAATGAAAACGTTCCATCTTCTGCATGCAGCTGTGCCCTTCCACAGCATTAAAAGTCTTGTTTTCGGGTTAGCAACTGGAAAAGCACTAGATAGCTTCAGCACAGCGCTCTCTACAGACAAGTTCTGATCTCATGTTTTTAATAACTCCTCCATCAATCTCTAACGAATTTTATCAGGGAGGAAAAAAAAAAAAGCACAATCCTTACCTAAATCAAGAAATGGAAACGTATCATCTATGATCCTGCCACAGATTCCAGTTAATACATCCTCAAAGCAGCATATGCACGCAATTCCCTAGTTTATGTTCAGGTAATTACCATCTATTTCTTTAAGGCAGGCAGCTGCCAGAACTGGTTTTAAGAGATGCAATTAAGGGAATTGTTTGGGGCCTCAGCTTACAAAGAGGTCTATTAGCCTAACCTGAACATCAGGGCAAGTCACCCAATGCATGAGAAAAGTTGAACCCTACACATTAATCTTTGTCCAGGATCAGAGTAACCCAACTCGTTTTTTATTCACCACACTCCTCCCATTTGCCTCCCTAGAAGGAAGGAACAATGCCAGCACAGAAGTATAGCAAAGTGGTGGATCTCTCCCCAGGTTTGGCAAGAGGACTAACATGTCAGTCACTCTTTCTCCTTTACATGGTTCATTAGAAGAGACAGACTTTTGCTATGACCAAGGTTTCCAGGTACTTTAAGAATTAAAACACAGCTTCAAATACCAACAAGGACTTGAGGCAGCAATGAAAGGACAGTGTATTTCTTTACATTTTCCTGTGCAGTACGTGGGATGTTCTTATCACACAGCTGAATACCACCAACGACAATGGTATTTTTAGCATCTGAGTTTTGCACAGCATTTACTCCTAGCTACTAGAGATGGATTTAATTTGTTCCCTTGTCCTGGAAGACTTCAAGGATCAGACGAGAAGGACATTTGGGGTACAAGTTTTGAGATCATGTTGGTCACCCATGATTTGCTGATATCACCTGTGGTGCTGATGATGAATGCCAGGCCATTGGACGGTATTAACATCACACAGCCGACATTATCTCTTATCTTTCAGCTGATTTACAAGATCTTCTCAGGGTACATACATATGAGAACTTCTGTACAGCTTTAGATTCACTGAAGATTTTTAAAGGATAGGAAAAAGGAACATAAATCTGACCAAAATCTCTTTCAAATGTAAAACAGTCTGGTCTTTTCTTAACTTCTCCTTTTCTACCTCTGCTAAAGGCTTATTTACACATCCCATCTTCAATAAACACATAAACGTGAGACTTTTAGGACACATCTTCATTACAGTCAAGAAGATTTTATTTGAATTTACCTTCGGTATTCATTATGTGTGGGGAAAAAAAAAAAGCACAAGGAGCAAACAGCTTTGCATTTCTTCATGCCACGGAGACAGCATGATTGACAGAGAGGTTCTATTCGGCCAGATGCTAAAGACTAGAAAAGAATTTAAAGATACCCTGCAAATGTTTCATTCTTTAATATAATGAAATCACTTTTTCCTCTCCTCCCAGGAGAACAGTTTAACTTTCCCCTTAACTCACATTTACACTATCTAGTCAATAGGTAAAACAAAGGTTACTGAAAGGTGAATCTCCTCCATACCTTTAGTCTGAAAGGTTAGAGTCCAGCAGAGACCACAGGTCACATGATGACTTCCACAGGAATCTCAACCAAATCTGCTGTGCAGACCAGTAGGGCCCCTTTCCCAACAGCATATCTGTCATTTTCACTAATCACCATTCTGAAGGTTAAAAGTCAAATGGAAAGGAACAACCAGGAATAAAAGTCAGTTTTGCACTGCCTTTTATGCAGAAACTCCTGAGACAAGAGTGTGAGTGAGTATCTTGTACTGCTTCATTCTGAAGTGTGTGAGATGGGAAGAGAAGGATCAGGATCAATATCCCTGCACTTTTGGCCAGTGAGTTAATCAGCAATATATTCTGTCTATGTCACCTGTAGACCCAATCCAATTCTCAGAATTAGCCCAAAAAGCAGCTTCCAGAGAGCAGCCTTGCTCATCTCTAAGCCATGCTGCTGTGTCACTATGCCGCTGTGCTTGCATGCAGCAAGAGGTTCCCAAAGGCCTAAATCATATTTCAGAAGATTATTAGGCTTCTACATCACTCAGGTACATTCAAAAATTGACTCAGCTCTGAAAGCCTAACTGTTCATCTACACTTCTGAGGCTGTCTGAGCTGAATCAAATCAGATAAATGGATAAATGCTGGCAATGCTTAAGATCTTAACCCAACATAAGGTTAACTTGGTAATTTACCAACATAAGCGTTAAGCTATCTAAATGCGTTTGGTTGAGAGAATTGCAATGGCTTAGCTGTAATAGTAAAAAAGACAGTTTATCTAAGTTTTTCCATTTCTGACAATCTTCTAACATTAGAAAGTGCTTCTCTGGATAAAAAATAAAAGTGTAGAGCAGAATGACACCAGTGAATACAACTTTTGTTCTAGCAAATGAATTTGTCAGGATATTCAGTAAAGCAATCATCAACAGAGAAAGTGAACTCCTTTTTCTTCTTTCTTGTTAGGAGTAACCTTCCTGGATGAGCAATGCTGCTTGTGAATAGGTCTAGACTTTACACAGCCACGGGTCACTAATTTAATTAGATTTCAAAGCAGCTATTCTACATTTACACTGAATACAATACTTCCTGTACCCTCCCTCGTACTAAGAGGAATAATACAATCCCACAGAAGTTTACACCTCAATGCATGAGGAAACAACAACAAAGTGTACATGCAATACCTTGAGTTACAGATTGGATTTATATTGTTCAAGTTATTAGTAAAACCTTAACTACCTCATAAGTTATTTTTAGCAAGCAAAACAAAAGGTTTTCTCACTTCCAGCAAGATAGGATTCTCTTCAGCCTGCTCCGTTCAGAAAATGACTGCAGCCAGCCAGCCAACCTCGCTAACCCACACCCTCCCATTAGTTTTTACCTAATTACAAAAATTAAATCAAGCTCATCTGAATGAATAAAATAAATTAAAAACATGAACTTTACCAGTAATAGTAGGAGCTTTCAGGGGGAGAGAAAGACAGAGCAAAGAGACAATAGGAGACCTGCTGTGTATCAGTTTGGTCTTCTGAGTTTTCCTCCTTTCACTCAAAAATAGGGGCTGCAATTTTGACAATTCTTTTATCACATCTGTTACCCTGTTTCAGGCTCTGCAAGGTTACTGCTCTAATCATCTGAGTGATCCAAAGCTGCATGGATTACGCAGTTATTTGAGGAAATGGGATTTTTTTGCCCTCACTAAAAGCCATGAGGGAATAACAAGCAAGTTCACATTCTCTTCCAGGAGCTCACGTAATGCTTCAAACAATTACACAAGATAGGGGCAGTTACAGGAAGTGAAGCCACGCTAATAGAAAGGTCCATTTGCCTCCAGTTTCACCACCTATAAATGACCTGAAAATGGAACACGAAACAGTCACACTGCTACATGTATGCTGTAATTCAGCAACGTGTAGGCAAAGAAAGAATGTCCTATAACGGTTATATTAACAATCTATGCAAATAAACTGAGTTTGCTACTAATAGCAAATAGTCTAGCTTCGCACATCTTCTTCCTGAAGCACAGTAAAAACTCGGGCTCACTCCAGCTGCTGCATATACTCTCTTGTGCTATATTCTGCCAGTTAATTGATAACTGTACCAGTTATCAATTCTGCAGGCTTAATCAGAGTTATCAGGCTATAAACAGAGATTCCTTTGGATCTCAGACAAATAAAACACTTAAGGTGTTTATTCCCTAAGCTGGCAATTCAGTTCTTCTGTAGACAGCTACGGCCAGCTGCTTTACGTGCAGTATGCACAGGTGAGAGTATTGTGGAGAGCAGACATGATAATGCTTGTGCCAACGTCTCTGGCAAGTCCAACACTTGGATTTTGTAAGCAGTATTCCCGCTTTACGTGCAGCAAATTAACAGCAGAAAAAGGTGACACTCACAACAGTGCAGTCTTTCTGGAAATATAACGTCTACTTGGGCATAAAGATGTTTGAGGAACAAAGAAAACTGAAATTATAATAGGCTGTTTACTCTCTTATGTTAACTAGTATTAATGGCAATGAAACTGAAGCAATTACAGAGTGCACAGAAATAGCACTCTAGTCATCCAGTCTTTGTTTTGATCTCTTGAGTCATCTTTCATTCTGATCTCATGATAATACTGCTGTGCCACAATATGTATTTGTCATCGCATAATGGAAACAAGAAGACAGTCAGTATAAGATATCCAGCAGTTTTTAAGAAATGAAGGATTTAAAGAGAGCTCTTTTTTGGCTTCTTATGAATTCTAGTGCATTAGAAACTTTAGAATCTATGCTGTGGTAAAAGGAAAGACTTCCATGGCATGAGGTGTGAGAAAAAAAATGTAGCTATTTGAATGTCATTTAGAAATTGCCAGGAGGGAGAGCACTGGTGACCCACAAAAAAAAACAAAACAACAAAAACCAACCAAACTGTACTGCATACATGTACGCATGTAAACAAAGGGCATAAAAGAAAGTAACAAACAACTGAAGGTAATGCTTATTTTTATCCAGCTGCAAACGAAAGCCAGTGTGCTCCTATCCTGAAAGGCAGAAAGCAAAGCACAGAGAAATAAAGGAGTTTAAGTACAGAAAATGTTCACAGTCAGGAACAATAATAAAAATGTTAAATGGAGGAGCAAAGAAACTGGACTGTATTTTCAAAAGCAGTGTGCTTTGCTATTCATGGTATATGCATATACTTAGTAATAACTAAGAGGATTAATTAAGTTTAGTGAGTGAATCCCTATCCTGATTTGGAACACTGAAACTAAAAAACGATTCTGATGTTACTTCCTCAATTTTGGCCTCTTCTACTTACCAAAATGGTAAGTTACATCAGCAAGTACTGATATGACTATAATATTAATGAGTAGGACAGAGCCCTGAACATCTCATCAGGCTACACGGGAATGGCCCCTGGCAAAGGGATACAACAAGGAAAAAGGGACAAAATACAGGAACTGGAGAAAAAAAGCATGACTGTTATTTCCAGAGAAAGTGCCACCTTGAGATATTTCAGGACAGCCCTAAACACCAGTGTCAGGGGCTGAGACACACATACAGAATGCCCAGATGCTCCACAGAGCTGGAGCTCAGACCAGACAAATTGCCAGAGCTGTGATGAAAGCTGTAAGGAGAGCTGCAGGAATTAACAGGGAGATAAAAGCTGTCTTTAACACATCTCTTCTTTTAGCATCTCCTACCCCACAGCACCGTGTCTGAACAGTGCCAGCTCAAAACTGTATACGCTGCCTAAGCATAGTCACAGATACTTCTATTTACAGCAGTAGAAAACATACACTTGTCCTGCCGTATTTGTTTTAACCACAGAGATGCGGTATCACTAGTCTACCAGAAATTCATGTGGAGCAGGTTAACTACATTGTATTGACTGCAGACAAGCTGGTGGAGGCATTTCTGAATAGCACAGCCCCATAGGGACCACCAGAGTGAGAACAGATTGGTAGCAAATTCTTATTTATTCACAGAATGCTTCAGCAAAGACTCTCAAAGCAAAACACGTTAATTAGTTAAGCCTACTAAAGTTTTGTGGCTATTTTAAAATTAACAGGGTTGAGTAAACTAGGGCGTACAGACAAAGGGCCCTTGTCCTTGAAAGCATGTTGTGGGTGTGCTGAGAATTGTCTTTGTTGATCTCTATCTAAATGGATTTCAAGGTCTAATAATGAATCAATGAGTTGAGTATGGTTTTCCCAGATTCCTGTTGCACTGTGATCAGGCTATTACAATAACCTGGGTTTCAGTGCCTTCCATTGCACTGTATTAGACTAAGGCTTGTATTAAAGACATTATTCCAGCATTACTCCTTATGTTGTAGTTGACTCATCAACAGCATGAACCGTAAGGCTGAATACTGCAGTTATCTTTTCTACACATCCATTTAACCATTTGCAAATTACATCAGGAACAGTGTAAACAAAATAATAAAAGCATGGTGGGTGTCAAATCTCTACTAACTGTTATCTTCTGTGGCACATGCTCAAGAGATACATGGATCGTTTTGCAGTTAGGAAGAATTTTACGATGAAGAGATAAATACTTCAGTCTCTCAAGTATCCAGTATTATTTAAAAATGAAAAGAAGTGAGCGTACCTGTTCCTTTACTGCTTTTTTTTTCAGCCTGTGCCACTTGTAGAACCTCAGCAGCTGCATCCCTTACTACCAAATCTTCATTCTGCAGCAGGAGAACCACACATTTCCACATTGCAAGGGTATCAGAGAGACCTATACATACATATACAGAGAAAAAAATAGGATTCCATTTCTTGCATGCATTCAAAAAAATTATGGAGATCTATCTGCACATTTAAACATAGCAAATTCAGTGAAACACTGAAACAGGGAAACAGGGGCATGATAAATGCAGTAGTAATACACTGGGAAGACAACTGGGAATATGATAAAAAATATTTCCTGCATATTTTAGGTGGTTGACTCAGCTTGATTTAAAACAGTGGGTCACACCATTCCAGATCCAGTCCAAAGAATGGATAGTTCTGTATTGAACTTTGAGTGCTCTGAATTTTCTACAGTTTCTAGGAGAACATAATTCCTATTTGGCAAAAGTTTTGTTGCTGAAGATTCACTAGCACACTGTGATCTGCCTGTGGGCTGCCAAACCAAGTTTTGTTCAGATACTGCTGATTGTGCTGGCCACAAATTGCCATCACCCACAAGAAACATGGAACAAAGGATGACTAGATGAAGTGCAGAAATCACAAGACTGTACTTATCTGTTCGCTGGCGTATGATTAAGATGGAGTGACTTTTCAGCTCTCATTGAGCATTCTCATTAAAGGAATTCACTGGAACATCCCTTTTGGAAGCAGTTATTAGATACTATCACTTTCTGGCGATCACAGAGAACAACAAAGTGCCCGCTTCATTGCTGCACTGGTTTCCTTCAAACGTATTATCAACAGTTCTATCAGAGATTCGTATTACAAGGCTAGCCAGACAATTAAATATATTTCATTGCTTGGCCAAAATGAATTGCTTTAGGCTTAACTTCACAGGCAGAAGTATTCCTATATTTCATACAACTTTTCTGTTTGGGAATAGCACAATTATTTCAGAAAGAAATTGCTTTTTCCTAGCACAACATACACAATAATCTTATACTGGCATAGTTGGGGCAGAATAGATATTTCATTCTCTACTCAAGGGCCAGATTTCCCACCTAGACAAGTTGTTATCATACCTGCCAGAGAGGTGGAAGCCTGCCTATGGATTTTCCAGAAGGACTTTCTCTGAACTCTTAAACAACGTTAAGGAGAAATGAGGCAATCCAGGCCATACTGACTTGAGCTGGCCTTCCTCCTCTGATGAATGTACTTCAAAGGGAGCTTATTGGAAGGACTGATACACAGTTGTAAAGAACTCCAGACTGAAAGTTCTAGGTTGTATAGCATATTAGTATTCCATCTTTCTTCCCCAGGTCTGATTTTCAGAACAAAGAGCCAGTTTAGATGGCTGTTCACTGACACCTTGGGGACTTTTATTTACTGTGGTAGATAAATGTTTTTTAGGGTATCTCCTGGCCCCTTACTCACAGAATCCCCTTAGTCTGTGTTCACAAAAGAAACAAAAAATGGCTTGGAGTTTTTGAAAGGAAAACAAAACAAAAAAAATCAGCCCTCTTCCATACAACAGACCACAGAATTTCACATAGCTTGGCTTCTCAGTCATTGTTGAAAAAGGCTATGAAGATTTCTGTTGGTTGGTTGGTTAGCTTTCTAAATAAACAGTCTAACATTAACTTAAAACAAATCATTATACCTCTTGTAGTATAACATGATCCAATTGCTAATCATTCTCATTGTAGAACATGTTGTTCCTCATTTCTAGACTGAACTCTTTAACATTCAGCCAACAGAGCTTTATTTTACTCACAGTGTTAAACTAAAGTATGTCCACATAACCAACAGAATATGTCAGAAAGGTCTGGGTCAGAGAGGAAGCCACTAAATCTGTGCAGACATTATAGCACCTCGCATTCCTCTCTGCAGAGTTACTGCAAGAAGCTCTATCCATGAGCTTTTTCTACCAGGATTTAAATACATTCATAGCTTAAATAAGTAAATAATGTTTAGTACGTTGTCCTCTTAAAATTTTCAGAATACCTTGTTTGATCTGTTTATGTACAAAAGGTGTACACATATATGTACATAATACATTTTGAGTCATATATTACCAGGTTTCATTGGGATAGATCCAGAGTATTCAAACTACTCACCAAGAACAAGCTTCTCACCAATCAGAAGTAATGATGTTATACTTTTAAGTACTTCAGCAGCTGCTAGCAGCATCTCTGTCTCCTGCTCATCTCCACAAAAATAAATTAAGTGGTGAACCCACTTTTTCAAGACCTCTTCTGAAATCTGAAAGCACAAAACATACCAGAGAAGTAAGCTGTACCACCCTGTGTTATTGGTCACTATCACATTAAACTACAAACAGCTAAAGGTGTACAACCCATCAGTTAATGCATTTTTTTCCAAGGTGGTGATAACTGCATCCATTCAAAAGCTGACTATGTCACAGTTAAGACAGAAGATTTTCTTATACCAGCACTCAAATGCAACACACTTATGGTGTCCCTTCACTAAGCCAAAACATCCTTGTGTCCTCAATTCTTCTATAAAAGAAAGCCAAAGATAGACATTCCGGACTGTAACAAAGAAAAGTAATTCCCAAGAGCATCCTACGTGTAAATAGGCACATGTATTTGGAATGGCAGCAGTCAATCACAGGCATTTTGGTAACACACACAGAATCACAGAATGACCCGGGTTGGAAGGGACCTCAAGGATCATGTAGTTCCAACCCCCAAACAATACAGTGCTCAATAAAGCAGTAGGTGAATGCAGTTGCATCTGTCTCATCTAAAGATACTGGGGAGGAACACTTTTTTTTTTAAATGAGGTAATTTGAGCTCTGATAGCATATGCACTCAAAATATAGAAGGAATCTCCATGGTGGCTGACATACAGCAAAGTTTGCTGTCCTGATAGCTGAAGAGTTAAAAACAAACAGGAAAGAGGAATTTCCTAGTTAAAACAATATTCAGCTGCCATCTTTTGGAAAACATTTAGTTCTCAGAGACACTAAGAAAACCACTGCTTAGTAATAACGGAACAAAGCTTTGACTCTTTTTGACATGTAGCAGTGGCTACGAGGTGTTTGTGGAAGAAAATAAGATGGATTTACCTACAAGTGTAAAAGGGTTTCCAAGACTTGTCAATGTTGACAAGTGGAACAACAGGGTCATAAGAAGGAATTTGTGCTGACTTCCACAGGTGACAAAGGAAGAGCTGGATGCCGCTGCAAGAGCCATGGTCAGCCAAAGTGAAGAAGCCTCAAGGGCTGGTTTGGGTATTGGACCTGTGGGAGATGGCACCTGGGCACATCCACTGACCAGCATGCTATGGCAATTAGAAGGACACTCCACAGAAATGAAAGAGATTGGGATCTCACATGCAAACAGGAAAACAGCACAAACTCAACCTGGAAACACCTGGGCTGCCCGCAACCATTTTTTTTCCTTTTCTATTTGTTTTCTCTAAACACAGTGAAAAAATGAAGCAGTAAGAAAGGTACAGAAGAGAACCAACGACAAAGAGAGCAGAGTTGAAAGAGACAGCAGTGCACAAGGGCTCATCAAGGGACAAATGAAAGCTTGCTTGTGCTCTGCTCACTGGGAGTGGTTTGTGCGTGTGTTTCAGCACATCACAGCACAGGGACAGAGCCAGAGCCAGAGCGTGTCCTGCAGATTTTGTAATGGGCTAAGCAAAGTAAAAACCTCATCAGGGATTACAATTCCCTAGATTTAACTGGACACATGGATTATCTCAAGCAATCCCTCCTACAGATGAATAAACTGAATGTGAGCCCAAAGAAACTTAGATGTAAAACTCCCGGCATACCTGATCTTTTATAAAGCAGAAAGCACTCTCCATACAGATGTCTTAGGTCTCCCATGATTTACACGCTTGTTAGAGGAAGTTGTTCTAGCATTACTACAGTTCAGATCGTGCCAGAATTTTTCACTAACTCCCCTTCATAAATTATTAGAAAACTTCATAGCAACGACACGTTCCAAGTCTATTTGTGAACCCAAGTTTATATAGTTATTTTATTGTTTATAACTTGAAGTCATTTTGCCTTTTTTAAACAAAAGAATTAACAACATAATTCATTTTATTTTTTTCAATCTCCTTCATCTTTCTGTGCCTTTTTTTAATGAGATGGAAGATTGCACAGCATACTGTGCGAACTGATTCTGCGGCGTATTTCATACAAAAATAAAGGCTATAAGAAAAAAAATCAAATATCCATGAAGTATTTTTTGTATCTTTGAAAATGTGAAAAATAAAAGCTTTCTAACATTAAAAGCTACGTTAGCACTGCTCTGTGCATATATATGTGATGTCACAGAGTGATAATTTTAAATCAAAACAAATCCAAGGCAGAAGTTGTGTTCGTAACAATCTAAATTAAATAGTCGATAAACAGAGTCTTATTTTTGCAGGACTTATTATATTTATTCAATTTGTGAGAGAAAATTCAATGAGAAACTACTCTCCTGCTGCCCCAGCAATCAGAAGCTACAGACAGTTGCACTACAGGACATGGAATTAATTCAATACTAGGGTTAGGGTGCTGCAGGCATTCTTCTTTCCACATTAGAATGACTACTTTGGATGGTCTCAGATGTTGAAATTAATCCATCTGAAAAATTTACTCGTGTATTTCACTTGGAATTACTTTCAAAGGGATATACCAAGAGAATATTGGTGGAGGATTCACTTCAAAACACAGCACTGTGCTCAGAGAAGAAGACATAAAGCCATAAAATGTACAGTGACGCCGGAGAACACAAACTTGGGACTCACAAACAAGAGAAGCCACACTGCTTCTACCACCAAAAACTCCTGAACTACAAATCATTAAGCTGCTCAGTTCCACTTACCTGCTGGTGGTTCTCTAAAAGATGTACAACCAACTTTGAGGTAAACTTGAGAGCCATGCTTTGAACTTCAGTGCTGAGAAAACAAGGTGAAGAACATACCAAAACAAAGCAGTTACTTCTGCCATCTTTTCATCCCTAGAAGAAACACAGCCAACTCCTATTCCTTCCTGATTATCACCAATGGGTATTTGCAAGCTAAGTGCTAAGTTTTACTTTACAGATCTTGACTCTAGTTTTCAGTTAATATGCAAGTGCAATATGCTCTTACTTCACCTCTCATGTTGGTTTTTTTTTTTCCTATCTACATATTTCCCATAGGAAAACAAATTTGAAAATGGAACCTGAGTCAAAGAAACCAGACATTATTTTAAATGATAAACAAAAGCATCCCTTTGAGCTGGAATCTCTCTTCCACAGCTGCTAAAAATGTCACCAGTGCACAGTGCACCAACCCTTGGCTCCTGAGCCTCCATCTTGCCCAGCAGGGTCTCAGAAGATGGTGCCTGTTACCATCCTGAAGAGGCTGGTCTCTCGGCAGGGAATGGCAACACTGAGTGCTAAGGTCTGCTATTTCAGTGATTTAGGGAAATCAACAACACCAGCCAGTGTTATTTCACCATGTGTACCTAATTTCATTCCAGAAGTAAACACTGCATACTATCATTTAAACCTGACAAATTTAGTGCAAATCAACTACAAATATGCACAGCTATATCATGCTGTTCTACACTTTGTATTCTAAATATTATACATTGGTAACAGTGGGGCATGATTTTTATTTGACTTCAAAAAGAGACTACCACCACTAACAGAAATAGGCTCTCCATGCCTGTACACTTTCACCCCATTTGTCCATTCTTTTACGATGGATTCAGTAACTAATTCAGGGCATTAAATATTGGCACTTTCTGCTGACTTTGCAGAAGCAGTCTGATGAAGGAGTGCCGTTTCAATACACATACTGACAGAGTGGAGAACACAGTAAACACCTCGGTTTTTTCTGCAGGCATGTTCAAAGAGATGCTGTACGCTTGAACTTAAGCTCAGATTCTCAATTTCTTTGAAATATATACTGCAATTTCAGAAGCCTGAGGAAGAGCTGCCGGTCCTGTCCAGTCAGATTCCAGACATTGTATAACCAGGTTTGAAGGTACATTGGGAGACTCAATTTTCTTCTCTTACACACTCAAACCTTGTCCTGGATTCACACTTGCATTCTGATGTGAACAATGGGCAACATCAGTGCTCAGAATATACATCAAATCTACAGGATGGTATATACTACATACATAAATTTAAGCCTTGCTGGATAGCCCACAATGCAGAAGAAACAAACCCTGAATTCAAGTAATCTTGTGAGGACCATTCAGGTCTATGCTTTTAATTCCTAGAGTCAAACTTTTTTACTAACCCAAGTGGAATCAGGTCTGACACTTCTACAAACTTTCAACAGATAAACCAGAATAGAATGAATGGCAGATTCACAGTGAATTCATGTATGTGTGGATCCTCAACTCCAAGCATTATGGTCTTCTCTGATAACCATTTGCAAAGAGCAATATTCACTGACTATCATCCAATACAGGATGTAAATTATAATTTCATGAAGTGTATTGTTGGGCATTTATAGAGTTCTCACCAGTATAACTTAAGGGCCTTTTTAATAATTCTGATCACATCTAACTTCTCCAAAAGATCTCACTAAGAACTTTCTTTTTTTTTCAAATTAAGCCACTCAAATTAAATATTCACTTTTCTGAAACATGAATTTTTTAAGGTAGCTCTAACACCAATCAATTAACACCTCAACATTTTAAGTATTTTAAATAGAAATATTTAAATACACATCGCAGACCATACCTGTTGGAGTCATCTATCATGTCTAAGCTCCAGGTTAAAAACTCATTTGGATTCATTTTTATAGAGCATTCAGTCTTTGGAAGCACGTTTCTGAGATCCATATTATAAAGAATTTCCAGCACCTGCACATACAATTTACAAAGAGTTTACAAAAAATCTTAGTGAACGCATGCATTTGAGATTGACACTTATTGACTTAAACCCCACTCTAAGAAGGTCTTCATGATAGTGCTAAAAAAGGAACAAATATTCTTTACACAAGAACACTTTGCAGAACTACAGCAAAGCTCCTGTTCTATATAAACAAAAAAATTACACACAGTATTTAAAAAACATCATGCATGTTTGAAACATACTTGTAAAAATTAAGATTATCATTTACTGAAAACATATTAAACATCAATTAAGTAGCACTCTCCTACCTTGTAAAAACACTCGAGATTCTTTTCCTTCAGAGCCATTGAGAGGAGAATGCCCTCCAAATCAACAAGCAAACACAATACACCTCCTTCTTTTGCAATCTGCTTGGCATTCACTTTTTTCAGCCAGAGCAGTACTGCTTCCAATGCAAGCAGACGTACTTCATGAAACTCACAGTGAAGGAGATGAACTATTGACAATGATGGCTTGGCTATTTTCACTGCAGCGGGTGAACTGCTACTCTGGATGTCAGCAGTTGAGGCCACTGACAGCACTGATATTACAAGTTTGGTGATGCTCTGAAGATACTGCACCAGTCCAGGTACTGAAGTCAAGTAGGGAACACCTGTCATCAGTTCAGATTCTGAAATAACTCTGTTCATCTCTTCCCAAAACTCAGCAAACTGCATTCCTGAAATGAGAGTTAGTAAACTAAGTAAAGTTGACCAATACACAATGTTACCATCTGCTGCAGACAATCAAGTGATTCTGAAGTTGAAAATCTTCAGGTACGCAAAAGGCCTCTCAGGTAAATTCAGAAATACAATGAAAATGTAGATCTTAATTTAAAATTAATTCTGAGTTATGATACAGCTTTCTTAGATATCATGTCTATTCATATCTGTATACAAACAAATACGATAGACTTTTCTGAAAACTATAAATAGTTCAACATGTGATGAAAGTGACCAACAGAAACACACTTAAATATATATGAAAAAAAAAACGTAGTTTGGAAAGTCAAAACACACCAAATACAAATACACAATTATATTAACCTTTATAGAATAGCTCTAAAAGTGAAAGTGCTCCGTTAGCCTACCCAGCTGCAGTTGAAGTCAGGAGAAATAAGGACATGGCCACTGTCTGAAAGTCCACCCTTTGCACAGCTGCAGTCACAAAAGGATGCTACTCAGATGTCCTTCCTACATAAACAGATCTGTTCTGTGTGTTTTAACCTAATGAATTTACAGATTAAAGAAATCCAGTATGCTTACCCTATGCCTATTGACTTTGAACAGTTAACACAGCTAAAAAAGAAAAAAAAGGAATTACGCAGGAGCCCATCTTATACATCAGGACAGGAACATTTTGGCCACTCACACTGGTGAAACCTCCCCAGACTGCACAGCACTTTACTGCATCACCACTTCTTGCAGATAACAGAAAGATATGTGCTGTCTGCAGTGCCAGAGTGTTTCAGGCCCCAGTGATGTAGGCAATATTGACACAAAAATGAAAGAAAGAAACAACTGACAGTCCTCTCCCTCACATAGACATTATGAAATCCTCACTTTCCTTGAGTTCATTGTGAGCAGGAATAAGTAATAAGTAAGTTTGTACTGAAAGGAAACATGCTAGATCCCACAAAATTCAAACAAAACGTGAAATAGGGGACAATCACAAAGAAAACCTCTAGCGTAGAAAAGAATCATGCTGTAACTGGTGTTGAGGGATGTTATAAGTTTGTTTCTTGTATCAAAATGCATTAAAGGTAAATACAAAGATTAAAGCAAATTTGGCTAGACTTCTTCAGTATTTACAAGACATTTGATATAGCAGGGAGTACTACCAACAAGCCTGTTCAAATTTTACCATTAAAATCCAGAATTTGACACAAAGTTGCAATACAAATATGGGTTCCCCTTTTGTTGCCCTCAAAGATATTTCCCTTATCCTTCTATTTACAGTTAAATATCCTTCTCTTTCATATTCAAATTCCTTCAAAGCCATCTTAACATGTTTGACATTTACATAGAAACTTGGCATGCATGTGATTGTTTAGCATACAAGGCAGAAGAACTTTCTGAGTAATTCTGGACAAGTGACAAAGAAATTCGGTATTTGAAAAAGATTTTCAGACATATTACCTAACCGCTGGTTCTGTCGTACATGTTTTCACTACAGGTTCTTTTCTGAACGGGCTTGATGTAGTCAAAGAAACTGCAGTATTACTGTGAGCTTCTGTCACAGTGTTATCCTCTAGATGACACAGATGGCTTCCATCTCGTAACATGTAAATTTGTGTATTTTATTTGCTACATTTTCCAAAGCCCCTCCAAACAGACTGGCGATAAAAACCAGCATTACAGCATAAACTAGTATTAATACCTATGTCACACAACAAGTATCCAGCTGCCAGAATTCCTTAATTTCTGAACTGTCTGGTTGCCTTGGAGAGGGATTAGGCTGTGGTCCCAGTTATTTACTGTACAGCCTGACTCCACAGACAACAGTTTTTAAACAGACATCATCGGTTTCGGAGCTTCCTACCCACTGCATTTTGGTGAAAGACAATTCTGCTAGCTCAGCTCTCCTTATCACGTATGTATCCATAAGGTTTGCAAGAGCAGTCCCTCGGTTTCCTATCAATGTTGTTTAACACTGAGGTATAGCTAGGATACCTTCAAAGCAGTAACATGAAAACATACAGACTGCAAGGGTCAAAGCTCTATGGCAAAGTAAAGGGGAGCAGTTCTAGGTGGACAGAGATGATTAACGACAGGAAGAGAATGCGAGTGTCTTTCATTTTTTCTGTGCCAACATTGCCAACTATACTAGAGCCTGCAACCCTTTGGCAGCCCAAGGGAGCACTGAGATCCTCCCATAAAGGCCAGGAGCTGGCCATGCACCCAGTTTCAGACGTGATGTAATAAATCTTCACTTGAATTTTGTAAGGTCAGGATAACTTCACTCTGTGTCTTCTCCTTTGGAGGGGAAAATTATTTCATATATTTCACATGGCACAGCTCTCAGAAACACTAGCTAGCAAAGACCACAATATAACACTTTTCTGCTACAGATCCTCTTTTTCTGTGCATGTCAGCTGCTTTTTCTGGTTTGGAAGCCTTCTGGATGACTTCTGGTCTTCCTCAGTAATTAAGATTTGACAGCCTATTTTACAGAGGGGCTCTTTAAAACTGGATGCCTTAAGAGCACAACTGTCAGTACAGTAGAATTGTCTGCATATTTGCCTAGCCTCGGAACCCCATAAAGCAAATCCTTCTACATTCACCTTGTGGTCTGCATGTTCTCCAAGACTTTTTCACACAAATACATACAGAAGGAAAGAAAAACCCTGTCTTATTACAATGCAGAGGAAATATTTCTGCTTTCAACTTTATCACTGAGAAATCTTTCCTGGCTTTCATGTAAATGTTTTCTCTTCTGTTTAAGTAAACTCTTTTATTTGGCTTATATCAAAATATCTGACTAAACCAAAAACCCACACTTGCTCCCAAAGTAAATGTCTGGCGTTGCTGTTAAAACACAGTAAAGACATACTTTTATTTACAAACAAAAAATTATTTTACAATTTCAAGAACCAGCTGCTGTGAGAAGAACAAACAAGTTTTGGCTGATCAATTGAGGATCCTGGCAACAAGCAGTCTTATCCAGGAGGCCAAGAGATGCAAACGAATCACCAAGAATTAAGAGGATTAATTTTTTTCCCTCCTTATGGATTGCTTCATCTGTGTGGGCCAGGAAGACTCTCTTCTAAGAAGGGACACATCTTACACAACCATTTGGTTCTCCTCACTATCGTGCACAAACATCTCACAGTCTTCCTCATTTCCTTTAAGTCAACAACACTGCAATAAGCATCCAACATCCATATCTTCAATACAAACAACAAGCACTTAAGAAAGTAGATCACTTACTTAAAACATGCATTCCCTAAACTAGTTCATGGGGTTTTGTTTGTTTGTTTTTGACAGCAAGGGACTTTAGATTTTTGGAGGCAAGTTTAAGGGTCTGCTTTTTTTATCCCATTTGTGATCAACCCGTATTCAGTCATTTATATGAAGTTAAATAATCTTCAGTCACCTGAAAATAAATGGGAAAGGAAGAGGAACTATGAATGGAACTATGAGAACCTGACAACTCTCCAGCTATAAAATCTCCCAAGAGTTTAGCCATCTCCACAGTCTGTGCCCTCTAGGACTGGCTGCAAAACTTCTATGATTACTTTCCTGCTTTCTTCTTTTCTTCCCAGCAGTGGCAGGGAGGCACTATTCTGAGAACAGACGATGGAATAAATAGATGCATACAGTAAGGACAGAAATACTTTCTCGTTCAGGGATTAACAAGCTGTCAGCTGATGGACGATTCAGCTGCTTTTTCATCTCAGATTCTTCAACATGTTCCAAAGTGACAGAAATCATGTGAAGTCTTTCTGCATTTAAAATGTAGAGTTGCCGCATCACCTTGCCAGCTGATATACAGTACTGGTTATGTATTTTGTTTAGACTTGGTGATTTTACTTGGGCTATTCAGGCTGCCAATTTGACATCTCTCTCATATGAGGAGGTTTTTTTCTAAATCTGTGATTATGATACATTTAATCATTTTAGATAAATACAGAGATCAACTCCTGTATGTAGCCTCTTGAACACCCATGCCATCTTCCATCGTCCTACTAGAGGCTCAAGAAGACAAGAACAAAGCAAAGAAAAGGGAAGAAATTATAACAAACATCAGAAAATTTATGGACACACTGCATAGTCAGACAATAAAAATTTACAAAAGTAAAAATGAAATACTGCTGTGCCTGCAGTAAAATGTTATAGGAAGGGAACAGGGTATAAATGTGAAAAATTTGGGTATTCATCCATCAATCACCAACATCTCCTAGGAGGTGGAATAAATTATGGACTGAAGAGAGGTTAAAATTCCTTGCACTCTCAAACTATCATCTATCCAAGGGTACCTAAGGGATCACACAAATATAGGGATGGCTGAAACATAATGAAAGCCAAGAAGAATTTTTCCCGGATGAATATTAAGGAAATAATGTGCTTTTTTTTTCATATCCTGCATTCTTACTAAAAGTAGTTTGGAAGAACTCGCTGGTAAGAGGGGAAAAAAAGAACAAAGAACAGAAAAGCCTATTTTATTACAGTATAGAACTAATTAATTGTTTATATTCGGGTGAAAGACATATTTCAAGTAGGATGTTGTCTTTTAAAGACATCTGCAATACCTTCAACATCAGAGACCAAGGATCAGTACTCCCAAAACAATCCAAAACTACAAACCGAAGGAACTACCAGAACCCAGTGAGAATACACTGTGGCTGACAGAAGCACCCCTTTGCATTTGCTATAGTATGAAGAAAAGTTCTGAAAACAAAACAAAAAAAGCATTTGAAGTGGACACCGAGATTGTTTTTTTCTTACAGTTTCTCTCTTGAATAATACAAAGTTTTCCATCTATGTTTTGCATAGATAGAAAACCATTAAAAAAAAATAAAAATGGAAGCAGCGTCAGTCAGTTACTACAGAATGCTGGAATCTAAAGAGAACCTGAAACAAGTTAACAGAAGGATGAGCACTCTCCATCTTTACAGTAGGACAGGATTTTAAACACTGATATTAACAGCCATAATCAGTTCCTCTCTCCCCTGCAGCTGTTTATTTCTTCTAACACTTTTCCACAGTCTCAGTTCAGCACAGCATCCTACCAATATTATGCTCTATCTTCCTTCATTTACTGCTCACCTCCCATCTTTTCAAAAACACTTTTCCTTTCCTCCTCCCATGTCTGTGCCACAAGTCCACCTCCTGTCTCTTACAGTTCCTTGACTGCCCGCTGGCTTCCTATGCCCCCCACTTCCTTTCCCCCAGTATTTGTTTGCATCAGTCTCAGTCAGTTTGCTTTATTGTCTCCTGCTCATTTTTGTAATGCCTTCTGGCTGCAGCATATCCATCACATGATCTGTGCAATTCCCAGTCGCTCCCTGTATCTGGGCCCCCAATGATCACATCTTCAGCCCTCTCATCCTCCTCTCTGCCTTCACACTGTGAAACAGATATTCTGGTCTCAGTATTATTTGGCAGAAACCGCAGAAACGCAGTGACCATCTTGTACATGGCCATCCTGCTGTCAACAGTGCTCACAGGTATAGGGCTGCTGGCTGCTCCAGATGAGGTGGAAGCTTCATAGACCTGGAATCAGGGATTCCTCTGAGCATTTTAAAAACGATGTTCAAACACTGTGCTAAATCATCAAGCACTGGTGATATCAGTGATCGCCGAGAGAGCTCTCCTAAGTAAAATGGGAAGCTACTTCTTTCTCAACTTCATAAATTCAACTTCTTTCTCAACTTCATAAATTCATGTTCATACATTATGAGCTATGGATGAAATGGGGGGGTTCATGCTTAAAAAAGGATCTTGTTCTGAATGCATATTGGTGAGTATCTTTAGACCACTGCGCTACGCTCTAAAGTCCAATACTTAAGGACGTGTAGATCTGTATGTTTGAATAAGAATATTGGTTACCCAACAACACTTCCTTTTGACTTGTTTAATGACATGTTAGTAGACATGGACTCTTTAGATGATTTTATAAATGTTTCAAATTTTTACTTTTTGTGAGTCAAAATAATAACAAGTGCTACAGTCAACACACTGGCACACTGAGTTTGTACCATTTCTGACAAAACGAACAAAAAATGCTTTCAATTTGTTTGGATGGATTTTTTTTTTTTTTTTTAATTTAAGCTAATTAGACCAAATAATGAAAACAAGCACTAGGAAACTGTCAATGTTTTTTTTTCTCAATATTTGTTTGGCTATACTTCTTAGGGATTTAAGTAAAAGGGAATTGAAGTATAATTAAAATAACTAGCCTACTTACTCCTGCCAAATTTTTACCATTTAAACTTTATCAGATTTTAAGTTAGCCTGCATAAAAACTTACTTAACTTACCATCTAGCTTCCTTTCAAAACAAGAAAGAGTAAGAAGTACAATACAGACAAAAAAAAAGTGTGTGTGTGGGGGGGGGGGAGGGAGGGAAGGGAACCAGGCATAGCACACTATGCTATTAAAAAGTTCTATAAATAATTTCATTCAGGCAACATATTTAAGAGATTCCTACAATTGTACATTATTGCCCATGGATTTGATTCATGCACACATGCGCAATGCACAATTACTACTTTAAAGCAACTGTTCCTGCTGATCAAAGGGAGGATTTAATGATGCTGTATCTACAAAAGGTTCAGCTGCTTGGAATACAGCAAGAAAATGCTTTTGATTCATTCAATGCCTTTTTTTGTGAAATAAAGGAAAAATATATTAGCGAGAGCAAATCGCAGGCTGCTGGATTTTGATATCAAAACAGGATATTTATGAACAGGATTAATTATATAAACACTGAGTAACTTCGTTACCACTGACGACAACAACAGCAGAGTTTGTTTAATCACAAGAACTTTTGTAAATCCTTACCCTTACAAATTAAGAAAGGAAAAATGCATGTTTAGACTTCAAGCAGCTTCTTGTAAATTACAAATTCACAACTTCAATTTGCTGTTTAAATGTTTTCTCTTTCTCATCACATTTGAATTCTGAACATGCTGTATACTCGATAACAGGTTAAACCAGCCAGGAGATCGACAGCATACATATAGGGTAAAAGTATAACTAGGGAGGATTATTTTTAATAGATTTCCTAACTGATTTGTCTTCTATGGTCCACTACATTTATATTGATTTACTGATACAGCAGAACAGTTTACGTGCAAGTATTGTTGTTATTGTTATTATTTTAAACACAATCACAAGTAAAATGTGCCTTTATTAATCAAGTATATTTTAACAATTTGCATCCATTTCTCACTTCATGAATTGCACACAGTACTATCAGAAAACTGAAAAGAAAGTTCTGAAAAGAAAACTGGCCATTTTGCCCTTCGGCATTCTTCATTTGTTACACACAGCAAGAGCATCCCTGCTCTGATCTTACACTGCAGTATACTGCTCCAGCTCCTGTTTTCTCAACACAGCAGGATCACTGCAATGCCTTCATCTTACTTTTTTAGCTTCACACATTAATTTCCAGATGAAGATTTGAAAGTAGTATTGCCTGTGATGGGCCCTGTTGAAAGCCCAAACATTCAGCAGAATAATCTTACTCTCTGATGCACTGCCTAGTATTTGGTGCCTCACAAAGCCCATCTGCACTGCAACAGAGGAAAGCGTGTAACTTGAGTAGAACACTACAGATCCTCATGTAGACCTGTAGCTCTAGAGCTTGACAGACATCCTCCCAACTCCCACTGACCAAGGCATGTGAGTTTACAAAAAAACGCGGCTAAGGTTGGACACATTTACTAAATCACCTGGACTCTGAGTCATTCTTCCTTTCCAAAAAAATCCCATAAGTGTCATTTGCTTCCTCCAGCAATGGTTTGGAAATGTGAAGTTCTGAAACTTCCCTCTCTTCCCACACCATCCACTTTGGCCCTGTATTACCTGTGGAGGAGAAACTTAACTGCTCTCTACCAAAGTAGAAACACTAGAAAATCCTTGGAAAGATAATTAGACTTTCTAATCTAGACTAGATTTTCCATTAGACTGGAAAATCTTTGGACATGTGATTTCGTCAGTAAAGCCAGTTACTGTGGGGACAATACACCAAAGAGGTGTCCAAGAACAAATTCACCAGATATTATTATTAATTGTTGCTAACACTGAAGATAGGCAGTAGCTCATCGAACAGTCCTAGATAAGGTAAGAATTTCTGTTTGCTCCCAATGAAGGCAAAAAGTGTTCTTATCTAAATATTTTAACATTTTTGTTTTTAAAAATGGCTTGATTCATTCTCTTCTGAGTTCTAACTTCAATTGATAACTGAAAAAAAATAGATTAAAAAAAAAAGGTTTACATAATCTTGGCATTATGCATTGCCTTTTTAATTCAGAAAACCCTAAACAGGAACTGGAACAAAAGCTCTAGATATTAACTTATGAAAAGAGATCCATATTTTCCTACAGAGATGAATTAGGCAACACTTCTGTCCAAACCAGCAAATCTTTTTTTTTTTTGGCGGGGGGGGGGGGCGGGGGGGGGGGGGTTTGTTTGGTTTTTATTTTATTTTTATTTATTTTAAGATAAATAATCATCATTTGGCCACTAATAAATTTTTATCTGGACAAGACGCTTTTGGTATCCATTACTCCCTGCCCTCCTTATCTGACAATTTAAATGGTTTTGAATTTGTGAAGCAAATTCCCTAAGGGCTGTCCTGCACTTTAAGAGACAGATTTTATTAATTGAAGACAACAAATCACTTACAGAAAATAATCGTAACGTAGGAAAGGCCCAGGCAAGGCTGTACTCTGAAAATCTCTTTGTAATTGTAGCCCCTTTAGGCAGGCATAATCAATTAGAAGTGGTCTGATTTTAACCAGTTGCAGGCTCATTACATTGCATTCCCGTTTATGCTGATGAAAATCAGTTTCAGCCTGTGGCCTGGAACTCATATACAGCACTTCCTGGGGCCTCTTAGGTAAACACATCAAGAAACAGTTTTATTTGGATTTGTCCTTCACCCTTTATTCGTTGAAACAACTTCACAAATCAAGATTAAAAGAGAGAAAACTTGGCTCGTAACCAGAGATACACATATACGAGTAAGATATTTAATCTCAGAGAAGTATAAAGCTTCGGTTAATAATTATTCCTCACAGAACATTTAAATGTGAGACTCAAAACGTTCATTTTTAACTGATGAGTTTAGTTTTTCTTTCACTATGTCATGGGACACTCGGGTTCTAGTTAATATAAACATAATATCCCTTCACGTCAGAAGTGCTTCTGCATTTGATATATAAACTTGTCCCTAATGTGTCTTCAAGTTTTCAAAAACATATTTCCATTTTAAGTCTCTACTCTCTGTAGATACTGCCTGCAATCCAACATTATATATTTATATAGGAGTGAATTTTCAAAGCAAGACAATGTTAATGAACTATCCCTCAGCAGAGAGAGTCTGCAAAAATAATTGTTTCCCTTCTACAAACATTCTTCCACCATGCAGCACCAACATTTGGAACAATCCACATAAGCTTTGAAAACTGAACGAATCCAGTACAGCCTGTAATCCAGCCACAGCATGATGTAGTCCCTCAGGCTCAAAGGGCTATTCTTCACCCGTCAGGAGCATTGAAAAAAGAGGGGAGTTTCCTGGTGCAGAAAGGTCTTCAGGGACCTTTGCAAATGTGCAGCAATTATTTAAAAAACAAAACAGACTGAAGTCTAAAGATAATAAAAATAGGAAAGGAATTGATAAAGGAATTATAAAGCCCCCAAAGTAACAAAGGAAGAGCAGTCACCTGGAAAAGGAAATATAAAAACTGAGTCGAAGGGTGAGTGATGAGAATTATCAGAAGAAAAAAAATTAATATAAGAGAATACATAAAGACTGGGATGCTTCATATTAATGAAGGAGTTGAAGACATAGAGGATCAAAATTAAAAGCAAAGTGTAAAACCTACTTCCAAACAGGGGGTACCACGAAAAAAGGAGTACTCGTGAAAAGGAAGAAGGATGCCTGAAGAGTTTTTTGGGGGGTCGCTTTTGTTTATTTTTTCAGACGTTATACAGAGCTTGACTTTCTTAATTACTGCAAAGGATAACCATCAAGGCATATCAGGATTTACGAAACTTAAGTAAATATACATTGTAACAAGAGTATTAGTGATGATAGATATAGCCCACCCATACTAAACATTAAGAAGTCAGGGGGAAAACTTCTCCCTAGAGTCAGGCTATACTGAAACTGCTTTACAGTGGAGGTTTCATTCCTCCCTAAATGCATATGGTTTATATCTAGTCACAGTGGTCAGCACTCAACAGAATGAGACCTATGGTGTAAAGCTATCTAGAAATTCCCTTTTCTGAATAGACCCTGATACCTGGGACCTATGTGAGATGACTCTTTATTGGACATGAAAGATTTGACCTGTCCCCATGTTCCATATCACCCTATCTTCTGCTATAGCAGAACACACCTGTCACATTGGTCACATTGTATACAAACATTTATTTCTTAAGGGCTACATTCTGCAGCCTATCTGGACAAGCTATTTTCAGATACATTCATCAACAACTCATCCTCCAGGCAGCTGTCACTCTTTATGGGTATGTAGTATTGCCAGTGCTATCCAAAACTGAGCAGCTGTTAGAACTGCACATCCACATGATAGCACATGAACAGCAATTATGGAATAAAAGAAACTACTTTTACCAAAGATCTAAACAAAAATGCATCTGCCTATATCATAAGCAAAAAGGATTTGTTTTAAAATAAAGAACAGCCCTCAATTACCTGAAATGAAGAACACTTCAATGCATTAAATGCAGCATTAAAATTAGTCACTAGGAATTTTAATGAAATTAATGTACTATTCTTTATTTGCCTTCCTCAACTGACAAGGAAACTTATTACTCAGCTTTTCAGAAGAAATAAATAAAACAGGTACACAGGGAAGCTAGTTACACCTGACCTAAACTTGCCTATACACAGGCATATTGGACAGGGTATATTCTTCCCTCCATACCTTTGGTTTCCCTATTCTTTACAGAACATTTTGCATTGCCGCATCTTATAAAATTTCCTAATATGAGAAAACAGTTTTGCTGAAACAATTCTAGGTGTCTCAGAAGGTCTCCAAGGTTTTGGGGAAAGACTAAAGTAGCCAAATTGTGGGGTTTATGTTTTGTTCATTTTTACAACTCTGGATCTGCAAAATATTTTGGAAAACTGGAAGGCATATTTTTGTTGTTACACAGTTCTAGAATTAGGAATATTGCAAGATCATTGCTCCAACATTTGACAAGAAGCAGCGTCCCATTCTTCCTATGAACAATCTCCAGGAGTAGCTCTATGGAAGACAAAACAAATGGCTCTTTCATATCAGTCAGCTAAATTACTTAAAGGTCTCCAATATTCAGTAGGTACCATGACTGAAAGCAGCATGTCATTGTTTCTCTACATTCAGTACAGCTCAGAATTTTCCTCACAGACATTCAATCTGATTTCCAAAGCACTGCATTTGACTTACCTTGCTTTTGGGAATTCCCCAGGTGAGTACTCAGCATCACGAGGACATCAAGAAAAGCAGCTCTGGTCACCAAACAAGGATTTGGCCTATAAAATTAAATTACTGGTTATGAAATCTGTTTATCATCTATGCTCAGGAAAAAAAAACAACAATGAAACAGCTTGGAAAAATGCCGATGTCTCTTGCTATACGGACTATCTCAGGTCTGTTTTACTTAATTAATGAAGATTAACAGAACAAATTAGACTGCATGTGCAAAATAAGTAGGCCAAGTTATCTAAGTTTCACATTCTGGTCCACTGTGAATGATAGTCTCCCTAACAGGAATCCTAACACCTCTCCTCCATCTATTCCACCAAATCTCAGTTTATAAATTTCATTATTATTGGATTAATCAGCCTGCTTTGGCAAGCCTTCATTTTGTTTATGGACAATGTGTGTAATTAAATGCATTAACCAAACTAAGTCTTCAGGTCTTACTGTTCCAGTTCATAAATAATAATAATAATAAAGGATGAAATGTATCTGCTACAGCTTTTTAACAGCCACAGTGTTCTCGTTGTTTTGATAAAGACTAGAGAGACACACATGTTCTTAAAATTAGACCATTTTTTCTGGACAAGAATATTGAGGATTTGAACATAATACAGATTGTTAATGAACTACTTTCTGTTCTAACTCTTGAAGCCATAAGTGAATAACGTATTCTCTTGCACTGGAAATGTAAAGTGAGGTTAACATATTTATGTAAGATTAACATCATTATTTTTCTTTATATTATTATCATTGTATGTTTCAGCTAGGAGAACCTTTCCTGAAGTATTATTTCATATGTGAACAGGAAATCTAGTTCAAAACAGAGAAATCATTCTGATGAGTCCAATGGGACTTGCACTGAAAAACTTCTGGAATCACGAGGCACAAGTTTGAAGTATGACTAATTCTGTTCAGTATTTCATTTTTATTTTATCTGGCACTTACTTTGTGTGTTTATCTTCACATCGGAGCTCTTTCAAAAAATTGTTAATTAATTAAGTTACAACAAACATTCTGAACTTTGTAACATCTTTAAAATTCAAGAAGAAAAATACTTCTTCAAATAAGATATGCAATTATGACATGAAAATGAATGTGCTGAAGATCTTGCATAGAAGTTTGGCACCTGTATTTGATCATGGAGAGTAATTCTATGATCATATTAAAAAGACAGCTTTTACCAGAAGCACTGCTCTTACCTCCACTCATAAACACTGTAATGACTATAAATTACCTACAACTACTTTTATCCTCTACAATGTTAGGCATCCATATAACATACACAAGAGTAGATGTTACCAGGACTTCTCTTTTAAAGAGATTTTTCTATCTTTTCCTTAAATTGACTTTATTCTTTAGACACTCTCTTACTAGTAAAGTAGTTACGAGTCTCCCAAAGTTTTTTCACACTTGCCTCTTACTACTTGCTTTCAAGCTAGAGAGCTAAAACCCTGCCTGCAGAGAGGATGCACATCAGTGAGGACTGATACCATGAGAAGTCCAAGCAATTCTAATATGGCCTATTTTTGAAAAGCTGAAGTAGGAAGATTAACTTATTTTCAAACAGACTAAACAAAACTCTTTTGTGTATCTCAGGCATATAGTTGTTGCCACATCTATGTGAAGAGGAAAAAAATCCCAACAAACAAGAAATACTCATAGGTCTAGGAAGCTCAACCCCTGGAAAAAGAGACAGATGAGCTTCTCGGAAAAAAACAAACACTGAGGTCCACCATACCTGCAAAATGGATGAAAGCACCCATGACAGATTTAAATTAAGATGTGGTACATAATGGGCCTACTGCACTTCAGCTCCCTTGAAAAAAGGATGACAAACATACTATTCACTACCTTCCCTGGATCTTACAAACTGTGCCTTAGGAAAAACATAGTTGATGCAACCTTTACTGAAGAAGTGACCACAGCAATACTGACATGTTTTTTCATTCCAGTCCAGCTTTTCAGCATTTACCACTTCGTTCTGAGTACGCACATATGCATGTTTTGATTATGAAATGAGGCTTTTTTAGCTTGCAACACGCCAAGCGTTTGTTCTTGGCTTGCTCTGTTGCTCTGGTGATGCTAGTGAATTCTCGGTCATATGTGCCAGACGAATGCAACAGGAAACTCAGTTTTCCAAAACCAAGAAATTTCAGTGTTGTTGAGACTATAGCAGAAAGCTGAGCCTTTAAGACAATCAAATTTTGATTTGCATAACAGACCCAACAGCCAAAAATCACATGCTAGATATTTCAAATGATACACTGTGCAGCAATTAAGATGACTTGTTCATGCAGAACTTAAACAGTGAGAACGGAAAGAGGACAAGATGTTTCTGTTTTAATGCAGATACACAAATAAACTGGACTTCTCATAAACAAGCTTTGAGGAAATCTGTTTCCAAGCAAGAAAGTCACAGTGGTAGCAAAGGTGGGAGCTCTAGGCATCTGGAACCCAAAAATTAGTTCTCTTCCAAACTGAATATTAATGGCAATAAATACATCATAGGCTTGCTCCAGATAATAAAATACATCTGACTCTGAACAGCACAGAACTAGACACTGTAAGTACTCTCATATCTCATAGGGGAATGTCCACCCAGAAATATAAAATGGATATCAAGACAAAAAGCACTACTTAGTAGTGCTGTATAATTAATAATACTGTATTAGCACTGCTAAGCATATATACTAATAGCAAGATCTGGACAGACTGGAACGTTGGGCAGAGAGAAACCTGATGAGATTTAACAAGAGCAAGCGTAGAGTCGTGCACTTGGAGAGGAATAACCACATGCATCAGTAAAGGTTGGGGGATGACCTGCTGGAGATGAGAAAGACCTGGGTGTCCTGATGGACATCAGGTTGGCCATGAGCCAGCAATGTGCCCTGGTGGCCAAGAAAGCCAATGGTATCCTGGAGCACATCAAACAGAATGTGGCCAGCAGGTCCAGGGAGGTGATCCTCCCTCACCTGGAGTACTGTATTTAGTTCTGAGCTCCCCAGTACAAAAAAACCAGTGATCTCCTAGAGAGAGTCCAGCGGAGGGCCATTTAGATGATAATGGGTCTGGAGCACCTCTCTTATGAGGAAAGGCTGACTGATCTGGATCTGTTCAGCCTTGGGAAAAGAAGACTGAGAGGCGATCTTGTTAATGTCTATAAATATCTAAAGGGAGGTGGGAGGCAAATGGGTGAGGCCAGGCTTTTCTTGGTGGTACATAACGATAGGACAAAGAGGAATGGCCTAAAACTTGAATACACTAAGTTTCATACAGACATGCAGTAGAACTTCTTCACAGTAAGGTAAGGGTGGTGGAGCACTGGAACATGTTGCCCAGAGAGGTGGGCAACCTTGGAGTCTCTTTCTAAGGAGATATTCAAGACCCACCTGGATGTCTACTTGTGCGACCTACTGTAGGGAACCTGCTTTAGCAGGGGGGTTGGACTCAATGATCTCTTGAGGTCCTTTCCAACCCCTGCAATTGTAGAATCACAGATGATTCTGCAATAAATTTCAGAAGTATTTCTCAGCATGTTTTTTTCTTCAGATTTGGAGTTTATAGCCAGCCTACCCCTGCAATCCCACTGCACTTTGAAGCTTTTTCTACAGTTCATGATGCAGTACTTGGGCACTGACCTTCCAGGCGGAAATACAAAATCAGTTCACAAAGGACTGCTGAGTTACATTTCACCAACAGCCAATAGGAATATTTACACGTAGCTGACTGAAGAGAGGTCAAAGGCTGACTTGAGGACTGAACTCAGTTTGGCCCGCATGGAGCAACATGTAAGAGGCAAGCATCATCACTGGCTTCACCTGCTATGTAGGCGGGGAGAAGACATTTGCAACCTTTAGCGGCATAGGCAAAGGCTGAAAGGACTATTACTCAGAAAGTGTATGGCCTAGGGGCAACAATATTTTAAATTCATAAAGCCAAATAAAGCAGTGACAGAAGGAACTTCTGTGTCCCTATAAATCATCATTAAACTCAGCAGAAGATGCAAGGTGACTGAAAAAACTGAAGTCAAAAATGCTAAAGCAACTGAAGACTTTAAAGGACCTAGAGAATTTTTTTTTTTTAAATTCCCCCAAGTTATAGCATCACACTATCCTCAAACTGGGGGAAAAAAGACTTCTTATTTTATTGTTTTATTTTGCTTTAGGTAGGTGTGGTTAAACTGCAGATAAAAACCCAAAAGCACAGTCATCAGCTTCCAAATTATTAATTGTGACAAATCACAGCAGATTTCTGGAATAGACCCTGAAAACACCAGGTTTCAAAACCAGCCAATTTTTTATCATTAAGGCTAAACAAGTAATTGGCAATAGAGTAGTCAGGCCTCTTTATAATGTCATTTTCAATTCTAGTATGTGAGTTCAATATCAGAAAAGAGTTAAAGTTAACTGCTGAAAGAAACCCTCTGTTAGCTGTTAAAAATCCAGGAAAATTTTTAAGAGAAAATGGTTAATGAAACTAAATACTCTTAAATTCATGGGCTCATGCTTGAACACCTTCAAAGAGGCCCAGGTAAAGAAACTAAAGAATATCATGTCATCAGAGTATCAGTAAGCTACTTGTATTAAACAAGCAGCAGACTGGTAGAAGAATCAAGAAGCACACCTTCACAAGTTATTCACTCTCAGTAAACGTAAATCTGAATGACCAGGTCCAGAAGCATCATGTGAAGGACTGCATTCTGGTTCAGTTGGTTTTGGAGTTTACAACAATGCTGGGAGCACTTTGAGTTCTGTGCCACCTTTCCCACCTTCAAGTACCAGTGGCTGCAGCTTAGGCTTGTGTGACATGAAATCAGCCCTAGGCTCCCAGAATCTGGGGCTCAACAAACACTATTTTTTAAAAGTTTGATTCGCATTTTACAGTTAAGTCACACTCAATTTAAGATAGTCACTGGTTAGCTTATTTTGGACTACAAATCTGACACAAACTAAACTGGCACTTATTGAAGAAATCACCAATATTTGGTCACAGACCTCCTGTGTACCTTGCTTTCACACACAGTTTCAGTTGCATCAGGAACACACGACTTAGCTTCTAATACTCCTTTTCTAGCACTATCTATTTTTAAGAAGAACAATATGAATGAATTACAGAGGAAATCGCCTCCTCTTCCAAAGGAGACAACGAGAATTAAAGAACATGGAAAGCTCACCCATACAGCCCCAGTTCTGTCAGAACACTGGAAAAGAGATGAACTATAATTACAGCCTCTTGCTCCTCTACAGGACACCAGTTATAAACATCCAAATGTATATGTATGAATGAGGAAGTCCAAGACACATTTATATAGAGAGTAACAACGTATTTAGACGCACAACTTCTGCAGATTTCCATTCTCTTCTCAAAAGCCCCAACTTTCAATGATGCTGTGTCAGATAACTTAAAAAGAAGACAAACATATTTCTCCTGGAGCGTTCCTCTTTTTCCAAAAGAGCATTGCCTTGCATAGGTATAAACAGCAATAACAGTAACAATAATATATTGTGTTTGTAACAAAGATGAGGCAAAAAGTAGTTAATTGAGTTTACAATACTAGTTGTCAGTTATGCTAGTCAATGGAAATTCAGTGTTTTCCAAAGAGGGAGTGCACTTTGCTTAAATTTTTTCTTATAAGGAAACAGATACTGCAAAACTATTAGCAGAACAAGAACAATAAACATACAGCTTATATTTACTAAACACTTAATGACATAAAAATCAAACCATACTTGCTCAAACTCAAGTGAACAAATACTTACATTATAAATTTTAAATGCAGCCTGCCAGGCTATATCTATTAAATAAAAGCGCAGAAAAATTTTCTCGTGAACTACTTTAGTTGCAGATACCTTAGAACAGTTAGGTATCATAGGGACACACAGAAAATTTCTGTTAAAGCTCTGAGAAGAACTGTTCTGCAATTTCCAAGCTTTTCAAAGAGTATGGTTGATTTCAATTCTTCCAACTACTGCTGCATTCTAAATACAAGCTAATCTCATTTGTCAAACTGGAATATTACTTTTTTAAATAAAGAACATTTTCTCCTCATAAGGTCAATTCATAGCTGCCTTGAGTACAAAAAGAGAACCATCCTTGTGATTTGTGTGACTGTTTTCAAATTGATTTCCAAAGAGAAAAAAAAAAAATGATTTAATGAATTGCCCACTCCTTCTTTGGTCTTTAATTGAAAAGTCACTAATACTGGAACTCTCTGTGTTTCTAGAGACTTTGGAAAGGCTGAAAAAATCCTTTAGTTCCTGGATGGAACACCCTTTCACAGGAATAAGCTTTTCCATAGTATTTTAGGAAAAGACTGACATTTTGCATACAATAGAGGGTAGAATTTAATCGTTAGCTCTGTTAGAACCTCAGAGAAGAACTGTGATTCAAGGCCAACACATCCTATATCAGCTGCATCCACACCACTTCTTATTTTGTATGTCACAACCTTCCACAGTCTTCCACAGACTGACTTCCTCAGGTTGGTTTACTGGCAAGTAAAACTGAGGTTTACAGTGTATCTTTCTCTCCCTATCAATTTCCAGCACACTGCTGGAATCTTCCATCCTGAAGAATGGAAAATCTCTGCCAAACACTCTTTCTTTCAGTGGCCAGAATCTTCTTATAAGTGTCCAGCAATGACATCTCCCCATTTCCCTGCCTAGACATAAGCTACATGCTTTATGCCTTTTACACAGAAATAAAATTTCCCCTGAAATAATTTACTCTGCTACATCTGTAAACTAATAGACACTTAAGAACTCTACAGAAGAGTGCATGATACTCAGTTAAGTTGTTGGGAGTATTTGCTTGATACTCAGTTAAACTGTTGGGAGTATTTACATGGTTCTTAAACTAGGACAGTCTATTTGATCATTTAAGACATGAAAAAACAGCCACCTCTCTCATTAATTTGGGAAGATCTGGATTAAAGTCATCAGCTAAAAATCTTCTAAATGCAACAGGAAGTGCATCTCCCCTGATGTTTGCATCCTGCTACAGTCAACCAATCTTTATGATAAAGTCCACTGGGAGTTTCATCCTTACAAAGCCGCTGATGAATAAGGACAAGCTGGCCTTGTACAGGCTAAGTTATACCCAAAGAAAGATCTGGAAAACAAGCACTTGTCATTCATGGTAGCCACAAAGCTTATGGAAATTCACACCTACACATAAAGTGAGCAGCTGATTTAAACACAAATATCCTGATGCTTTAGTTATTAGCTTTCCAACTCTGCAGTAGCCTAAACACTGTGTTTTGAAGGGTATATCTGTTCAGAAGGCAGCCTTCACATTTTAATCTGTTTTCTCTCATAGCCCATGTCACGTAGCACTAAAACAACATCAAAAGATGCACAGCCTTCCTCTTGTCTTCTTGAGGAGACATTAATAATAGATTTAATTATTTGGCCATAGCATTTTTAACCAAGTAATACAAAACCAGCACATCAGTAAGTATCACAGCCAAGAGAACTATACGTTAATGAAAAGCATCTAAATTAAAACAACAAACAAACAAACAAAAACCAACAAAGCCTACACTACTGAGTAATGCTTGCTGAGTTCCTATAAGCACCAGAACACGCACACAGAAATACAAACACTGAGATTGCCTACTTGTGCTGCTGACATCTTGGAGCAATCACTGTGTGAACAAACCCCTCGACTCACCCACTCCCCAAGATCAGCTCATCCTGCATAACAGCAGGCATTGTATCCAAGAGGAAAGTTGCTCATCTGGTGATTTAAATTTTCCTACCACCACCAAAGCCAGACCACTACATTGCTGTGCTGTCAGTTTCCCTGGTAAAGAGAGAATTTACACAAGTTATTTTTATATTGTGGTATCACCAAGAAACTCCTGAGTTTCAGCTATTAAAAAAAATTAATTTGTGCTCTCGCTGTCCTTGGTGAATGATACTGGAAGGGTGTGTTTTGTTGTTGTTGAGTTGTTTTTTGAAATAGCATACCAGATTGATAAAATAATGTTTTCTTTTTTGTTCTCTTAATGAGAACCAAATGTGAGCGCTTACAACATCCTAAAAACTTCAGAGGTCAAACTAATTCCATGTGCAAATTTAGGGGATTTTACACAACTAATATTGAGGATGAATGCAGCCTGTATGGACACAACCTCTGAAACTCTTGTTAATTTATTGGAAAGCGTTTTCAGGTGATTGAGCATTTATGCCCCAAACCTGTAATTGTATGTACTTTTTTTTGTGCCTAATTCAAACACTGCATTAATGGAGGGAACACATCTTCAACAACCTTATTCGGTTCTCATTCCTCCCTGAGTGTTCATATTTAAGTTGACAGTATATCTGGGAACAGGTATAAAAAACTATTCTTTGCTTTTATAATATTTTTACTTATTTTTACTTATGCAAAGTAATATTTTTACTTATGCAAAGTACTTCAAATTTGGTCTGATGTTAAAACATATCTATACTGATATCCAAAGCGAGTGTTCCAAGCCAAGCAATCACCATCTGTATAGATAAGCAATATGTAGCTGTGTTAAGGATACTGGTGAAAGAGTTGAGTTGGAGCAATACAAAAACCTGAATTTGTCTGCAAAAAGCACATAAGATTTAAATGGAAACCTCAAGAATACATTTATAAAGAATGACATAACTGTTATGACTGCGCTCTCAAAACAAGTAAAACAGAAGACAAACCATGCTAAATTAGGCTCATGGCTGAGTAAGTGCAGATTAATAAATTACCACTGCACACCTGATGTGCAGCAACTGGTCATACTGGTATGCTTAACTTCCAGATGGAGCAGGACAAGTCATTCTCTCCCAGTGTTTCAGGTCTATAATAGTACACGCATGAATTATTGCTGCAGTCCAGATGACAGAAAGTAACTTTTTGATTTGAAACCTAGTAAACAAAACTCTATAGAGCCAGGCTTAGACATTCAAACTATATACAATTTCTGAATAAAGCTGTGGCACACTTCTTAATGCGTAGATTTTAAAGACAGAAATAGAGGAGCAGAGAAGTTCAGAAAATGGAAACATGCCAGGACAGACAGGGCTTTTGAAGGACAGGAAGGTTCGTCTTAATGTAGAAGAGAAAGAGGCAAGGGATGGAAGTTAAGAGCAAGCCAACCCTGCCAAGGAGGAGGTTCTTAGTTTCTCCTTTCTTGTTGCTTTCTTGCTGTTCTAAAAGTATAAACAGCCCTTCCAGCTCCCAGATATCATCCCCCTTCCAACGGAGGCTGCTTCCAAACCTGCAGACAGTCCATAGTCAGTTTGCATCTACAACTGAATGTGCCAGCATATGCCTCTGGAAATTTTTCACGCTGCTACCATTAGAGCACAAAACTGCTTTGTTCACTGCACTATTTGCTCATCTGAAATAACTGCTGTCTGTCCAAAGAGGCAATGAGAAGAATAAACGTCTATTTGGGTCACACACTGCGAGCCACAAGGTCCTGAAACCACAGTGAAGCCATACACTGAAACACACCTTGCATGAAGTCCCTTCCAAGACTGATGCCCTGCTTGCCATCACATAACCCTGCCAAAAACAGATGGGAAAAAGGGCACCACAGGCTAGCCAGAAGGTCGCAGCCATCAACCTGATAAGTTAGTATATGCTATAGCGTTACAAAAATACACACAGGGTTTCCTTCATTCGAAACAGATACAGCTGGATCATCCCAGAGACAGCCTTAAGAAAGCCAAGCAAGTATATACTTGTACCTCAGTGTGCCACTCTCTCGGTGGTTTTAAGCAAAGACCTGGAATTACTTTTGCATGTACTTGTTATACAAGCCTGAGTCTTGTGCTCCTACATTGGAACCCAGCCATATACAACCCCATCCATAACGAAGAGCATCACAAAAAAACACGGGATATCTGTGTGACAAAGGTAGGTGCACACAACCACAACCACACTAGTCCAGTCTGACAAGGGATCCTTTGCAAAATGCAAAGCCAGTTGGTTTTATACAAATCTATTCCATGCCAGTTTAAGGAAAGCAGTCTTAAAAATAAGCTTTCCCGGTGTAGACAAGCTCTCGGTTAGGAAATAGCACATGAAATGAGGTTAGCAGAACATGCTATTTGATGTCTGGCAGAACCTCAAAGTCTTTTTCCCCCCTCCTGTGGTCTCCATTAAGAAAGCAGAGGGGGTAGGAGGAAATCAAACTAAAGGCCCTAGAAGACAGCATCCTACAGCAAAGCTGTGCAATGACACGATTTCACAAATTTTCCAATACCAATACTTTGCCATGCCAAAGGCTACAAGTGAAACAAGTCAGGTATTTCCGGGACTTCTGTGTACCAAATCACCAGCTCAAAAAACTGTTTTTTCAGTTTTCTGTATTTATGAACCAGAAGGCACTTAGAGTTTGCCTTGTAGCTCCGTGGTATGCAGCTGAGCTAAAAAACTTTCAGAAATTAAAAAAAACACAAACACCTATTTTTACTCACATAAAAGGGATTTGAACCCTTTCAAAGGCTTAGTTTGATATATTGTTCATTTTTTTTTTTTTAAAGCTTTCACCAGATTACCTTCCACCACCTCGTTCCATCACCTCAGCCACCCAACAGACTCATTTCACACATTCTAAAACTTTTGTTCTTTTCAAACATCCCTCACCTCCCATCTTCGCAGAAAAATGCAATTACATAACTGGGCTGGCAGGAGCAATAATATCACTGAATCACTTCAGACTAACAAACAAGCATATTTTTAGAACAAAATTTAAAAAGTCAAATGAAGAATAAACCTGCAAGTTTCAAATTTTACCTTGAGAAAAGGATGGAAGACAGGTCTCACTCACCATAACATCACAAATAGAAACGTTGTTTTTGAATACTCAGATAAATTAGTATTTAAAAGATATGCAAAACCTAGGAAGGTGGTGGAAAAAGTAGCCATGTCTCATTATCATAAATCCACCTTAACAAAAGACAGAAAATACCAGTTGAAAAATATTATTGTTTTGAAATTAATTTTGGGGAAAGTGGGCCTTTTTTTTACTTCTCTAAAGCAAAATCAGAAGGAGGAACAAGAAGGGAGAAGATGAGCATATTACAGGGAGTAATGCACCACCCTCTCTGGCAGTAAGACTGAGTTATGACTATTTAGCATTCCATTCTACAAGCCTCATAGTCCTACTTTACTTAGCCATTTCGTATATGGAGTAGATTCCAAACCAAACTGGATTATTGTTGCCATGCTTCCTCCCCAGGTCTACAACACTATTTTGAGATGAAACTACCAGAACTGGCATATTTCAGATGTGGCTGCACATTGGTACAAAATACTTTTTGTTTTGTTCTCATTCTTTTTTGTACCAACAATTTTCAGTTTCCTGTTTTAGCTTGCCTCTGGGCACTGAATAAAACAAATTTATCACTCCAAAGGCTTAACAGTCATCACAGACCACCATCAAACTACTTGTAAAGCTAAACATATCACTTTCTAGGTGCAACTTTTATCTGTCATGTTATTATCTTGATGCTTAGTCTCCTAAGATCCTTATGCAGTTCTTTGCAGCAGGCTATTATGTTTGCTGCATTAAATAATTAACAACAAGAGCACATTTTGGCACTTCATTAGTCACTGCTTCTTCAAAGTCACTGATGACTTAAGCATGACAGAGCCTGACAAATCCCTATTGGATTCCCCGTGTAAATTAAACATTTTACTTTAGGACAAAATTCTTTAGGAGTATTGCTCCTAAAGAAAGTCAGAAAAGAGGAGATTTTTCAATTCTTTTCATCTGTATTTTTAATTTGTGGTAAATCCCAAGCCCCCTGTGCTGCTTGAGATCTTTAGGAAGCTGAACCACAACTTAAACAGTGTACCAGATACTCATTTGACATTCCATTATTATTGTGATTGCTATTTTTAATGTCACTCAGGATGTAAATAAAGTTACTAACTCTGCTGAGGTTGATGAAGTAACATTATGAAATGTCATTTTTAATGTTAAGATGACACTTTTACTGCTCTTCATAATGACAACTTCGACATAGCTAGAATGCTGCCATGACAATGATCAAGCACAACATAAAAGTGAAAACATCCGCTCACTTGGTGTAAATCAGTTTATTTATGCCCTTTATTATCAGTGCAGCTATAATTACATTCTACCAGAAGACTGATGTGTGGCATTTATGTTCTGAAATTTCCCTGTTATATGCCTCTTGGAGCAACCATTTGTTAAGTAGAATCCACAGATTTTTCCTTAAAGGTTAAAAGGCAAGCAGATTTTTTTTTTGCTTTCAGCTCTATCAGTCACTGTAGTCCCAACATATATACACATACGGAAATCAATTTGGTTTCAATTTTCATGGATAATTAGTATTGCAAACTTTTATGCCTGTAATCTAAACTGTGACAATTATTTCAGAAAGATGCAAAAAAAAAAGGTATGTCTAGCAGTAGCTATGTAATTAAGACTATGAAAAGGAGGCTACAACAAACAGACAACACAAAAACTAACAGAGGGTTAATATTAGTACGTGCAACTGTGGTTTTTTAGAGAGACAAGATAGAGAAAATACATTTATTAGGTAAACACCTCTATCACATGCTACAACCTCAGAGACTCAAAGCATTTCCTTTCTCAAGATAACACCAAGAAAAGTTGGTACTAATATGACTAGTATATTAAAAAGGCTAGTTCTGAAAAAAACAAACAAAGAAAAAAGCCTTTAAAAGGACAGAATTTATAAAAATAACATTTTCTTGCAGCATGGTCTTCCTCAGCTAATCTGAAATTATATAAAAATCTTTATCATTTTCTTCTCAAAAATAACCTGTTCTCCTCTCATGTGGACTCATAGCATTAAAAATCTTTTTCCATGTAATCTCACAGTTGTTTCTTTTCCAGGCTTTTTCCCAAGTGAAGTCCAGACTGCTTTATTCACATGCTTCATTTCACAATTACTTACACAAAGTTTTACCCGCTCTTTCACCACTCTCACTCAAAAGATATTTCTATAATTCTTAGGGATCAACCACAACTGGTTATCCTAATGCACTTAATACTGGCAAAAAACTTTCTCAATCCTGTAGTCACCCTCCAAGTCTTTTATGATTTTACTCTTGATGATCATAAAACAACACAGGCTGTTATCAAAGATCCACACTGGACTCCACTTGTGACCTCCTTCACTGTGCAAATTGCACTATGGAATATTTTACTCATTTAACTATGCAAGAACTTGTTGCTCTCATTCCATAATGGTTGTTTATCTTAAAGCTCCTGGTGAAGAACTTTCAAAAGTAATCATTAAGAACAAGTAGATTTCCAAGTTATAAAAAGAAATATATTTTTTTAAAGTAATGTTTCTTCATTGCAGTATGTAGGCCATCTGAATATCCTTTTAGAGAAACGTGAAGAAAATGTTTCTAGAACTGTCTTTGGCTGTTTGTGGCCAACTAAATACTTCTGATGGTTTCAAAATATGCTATAAAGTTTATCTATTTCTCTTTTTTTAAGGGCCAAGTCATAAAACGAGCCATAAAATCTTAGTATACACGATATATTTTTCTTAACCCATACAACATTCATCTTTTCCTCAAACAGGTTGCTTCTGTAGAGACTTTTTTGTTTAATGACTGGACTATGACATTTAGCTGAGAATAAACTAAAAGAAGACTGAAATACAGCAAAGTATACTGGTAAAGTATGTTTGTGTTTTTTCAACTCTTCCTATTTAGGAAAAAAAAATAAGTCTGGATTAAAAATACAGCACCTAAATTTTACACAATTCTTAGAGAAATTAATAGAAACAACGTTTCATTAAAAAAATAATAATCAGCCATACTATATTTAAATGCAAATATATATATAATATGCATATATACCAAATGTTTCATCTTACCTTTTAGCCAACCACAGTTTGCTTCCTATACAGGTAATGATGTCACTGAGTCCCCGCTCAAAGTCCGAATTACCAAGCTGTTTTGAATCCAAGTATGACTGCAGCAAGTGAAAAACCTAAAAAATAAAAATTAAACAAAATTAAAAGAATATATTTTTAAAATTGAAACTAGTTTCAAGACACTGTTTTTTCGTCAAGCAACTCAGGTGAAAATCACCTGGAAAATGAATAACTGTTACACAGGCAAAAGTGTGTATTCATTTGGCACAGCAACAAAAGAAACCCTGAAATTTGTTAGAATTCATTTTTCACAGCAAGTGAATAACAAAAGAAGACATTCGTGCCCTTGAAGCAGCCAGAGCACAGTCTGATGATTACCTTCTGGCCTTGCTAACTTGAGCACCACTCCAACCTCTTCTCAGTGCCACCTGCTTGCTGATGCCAGCATCACTGCTAGTGGAACATGTTGGGCAGCCCGGCCCAGCAGAGGCATGGGGCCATGAGCACAGCCAAGGAGAACGGAAAAGGTGCAGAGCAAAGGCAAACACCATGTAAGCTGAACGATTCTTCTGCTGCAAGCATGACCAACCCAGAGGCCACCTGTGGCCCAGCACAAATCACAATGCAGCCACCCCCTGCCCCACACCATCATGGCAACGCAGTCTGGCCCCTCAGCACCAACCAAACACCAGTGCACTATTAACCCCATCTGGGCTGAAAGCAGGGCATGGGGAGCAGTGCAGTACAGCACCAGCTCAAATCATGGCAAATACATTTATGGATTTTGATACATTAGCTGAATACAGTCCCGTACACAGAAAAAAATAAATAAATCAAGCCATGCTTTCTATTGTGATAAAAGAATTTGAAAATAGGCTTCAAGACTATTATTTTTCAAGATGAAAAATAATCAATTTTTTTGTTTATTTTGTGACTCCTTATTCAGTTGATATAAATACATGTGAATTTTCAAATGGAATGTATAGAGCTGCAATCCAAAATTTGATCATGTCTCTTTACCAGACTTTTGTAAGCCCTCTCTTACCAGAGAGAAATACCCCTTGCCTCATAGTCATGTCTTATTCATGTCACCACTTTTTGGCAATACCTACATTTGTGAACAGCTGTTTTCAAGGATGAAACATACGACGAGTAAAAACTCATCAAAAATCTCTAATAAACACCTTGGGAGCTATCAAGAATTGCAGCCACTGCCATCGAGCCAGACTGATACACTAGTTTCACAAAAACAAGGTCAAACATCCCACTAGGTTTATGGTTTTGTTGCTTTATTTTTTGTTTTAATAAAAAAACAAAACAACAACCATTAAAAATGTTTAAATAAAGTTTTGTTATTTACATACATTATCTACATTATATATTTTGTGAAGGCTGCTCTGAAAGTAACGCCTCCTGTTTTATTATGTTGCCCCATGGTTTCAGAGACGATTGTTGGTGGTATAGCAGTAGAGGCTGAACTTTTCCACCAGCACTGCATTACACGTTGTTCCCATGTGGCAGATGGCAGTAGTGGAGCAGTCTGACACAATGGTGTCTGACATAGAAGTGCATATGAAGTAAAGGTGTAGAACTGGATTTCTCCATGAAGAAAAAATGGCCACCATTAACATTCACTGATGCTTGACAAATGCTTATGGAGACCAAACAGAGGACGTGAGCACAATGAGGTGGCAGGTAGTAAATTTCAGTAGTGGTGGAAGTGAAAAGGAGTCAACCCCATAGAGGTGGAATGCCATGCGTACAGTAGGCAGCTCTTGTTCATCTCTGGTGAAAATGCATAGCTAATAGCGGCCACTGTGTTGAAAAAGTGTCTAGCAGCTAAGAATTTGCTCTGTTAAGTACTATTACTATGCTTTTTGTATCAGTTGTAACTGTGGAAATAATTAGGAGGCATTACTTTCAGAGCAACCTTTATAGATGCAGCCCAAGTCAATTCCTCTTCACTCAATGCAGCCCAAGCAAGACAAAAGGTTGGGCAATCAAGTTTTACTGCATTACAGCATATATAGCCTAGTACATGCTAACCATGGGAGTTTACTAGAATTATACAAAGAAACAGTGCAAGAAATCTCTCCCTTTTTTTTTTTTTTTTTTTTTTTTGCCAAAGTAACTGGCATCATGACTCCTAACAACAGTATTCATTCATTCATGGCACGAGGACTTCTGCATTACAAAGGCAAAAGACACAAATACCCACAGCAGAACAGATATAGATGAATTTTTAATCAGTGCTTAGGTATCAAATAGCTATGATTGGCAAAACCAATCCAAACTTAAAATGTAGGTATTCCGAAATATGAAGCCTACAGACTGTACATTGGCTCTTCAGGGTGTGCAGCACCTGATGTTCTACATATGAGCAATGAGCTTTTTAGAGGAAGCAGAATCAGCATACATAACTCTGAAGTGTTGACAGCAAACTATCTTTGTTCTTATTCTTGAGATCCTTTATTCAGGGCTCACAACAAACACAACAGGCAGCTGGCTTTCTGAGGAGCAAATTTACATCCTTTTCCCTCCAAGGACAGAGAAGGCCAAATTCCCTATACAGGACTCTGTTATTGCCTCCAGAGCTTATTGTGAAAGCCTAGTAGGCATATCCCAGCCTTTATCAAGGGAAAAATTCAAGATACCAACAGAGAAGGCATGACCTGTAGCCTTCTGGTCAACTAAGCAAGTAATTCCTGTTCTTTGAGACCTTTTCGTACTGTTTAATAACAAGTTCTCCAAGTAGTATTTAAAATACAGGAAAAATTAGCTAAAAAAAAAAAATTAAAAAAAAATTTATGGTCATCTGGATGTTTAGTCATCTTGGTCATGAGAACAAAGAGGAAATATTTAATGACAGATGAAAGCTGATACCTGCTGCAGAGCAGAGATGAATTCCATCCCATCCCCTGCAGGACTCTACACAAGGAAGAGTGTGACACTCCTCAGACACAAGTCACAATGCCTATAACATTCTACGTTGCTTTTACCTTTCCCATTCACATGCAAGTGAACAGGCAATGGTAATTGGTAACGTAATTTCCAAATGGAAAAACATGAAGATACATGCAGCGGTATTAAAGTCTCATTGGAATGATCTTGTTGAAGTCAAGAACTTTCGCATGCACGGGTAATTTGGAAGCTAGAATAGCAGGAGGGTGCTGACTCTCCCCGTTTAACTAATCTTACAGCCTCTAAATTTGAAAATCCATTTGCCTGAAAGATACAGTGATAGACATGACCGGGTTTCTATGCAAACTGAAAAATTCTGTTCTCCATTGATTATTCATTGCAACTATCAAACGCGCTGAATTTAGGAAGGTTTAAAGATATCAGACCATTTGAGCATGTTATACAAAAACACTCAAATCTGAGATTATTAGCAGCACATTGTACTTATAAAGTAAGAATGTTACTAATAACTGACCAAACTGGGGCCTTTACTTCACTGTGGGAAAAGAAAAACCTTTCCATCCAGATTTTTACATCCCGGACCTTGGTTTCCAGCTGTCGCATGCTCCTGGAGTTATCTTTTTTGTTTGTTTGTTTGTTTTGGAAACACAAGTACTGCTGCATAGCATTAAGTTGACACAATTTCATGTGGGTTATTTTTGTGAAATTATTCAAGAGGAAGAACAGCTGCAGTAATTTCAAACAAGCACAGAAACAGAAGAGATGTCAAGAGACTATCTAATCTGTGCAAACATTGAAGTAGGGTCTAAGAATTGTCAGATGAAACAAATGCTCATCCGTCCTAATCTAGAAACCAGCCAATAAAGCAGACTTGAAAACAGCTGTAGGAGACCTCATCAAGTGTTTCACACTCAAAATTCAAGCTCCTGAATTAAGGTGTTATTTTTCACTACCACCCTCACCGTAAACAACTGTTCTCTAGACACCATTCAGTTGGTTCGGATTTTTTCCCCACTTAATGAATGCAGTGATCCAACTGGGGTCCATATGACAGGAATGATGACATAAACTCTTCTCCCTGTGTTAACAGGTGTTCTTGTTTGGAACAAACATCTGGAAAGTTAGCAGTCTGGAGCTTGTTTCAGATCTTCTGAACTCCTATCTACTAAACGTCGTTTTGTTGACAGTTGATTATCTATCTAACTTTCCCAAGATCGCTTTAGAAACTGACCATTTTCCACAAAGTACTTTGCAAAAGTACAAGTTGGAAAACATTCGTGAGTTTCACCAGAGATCTCCACCTTCAATCCTACGCCAGTGCGCTCTTGCCTATGTTGCGGTTTGCTTATTAAAATGGTTCACATAATTATCTACTTGAAATTAACCTTTTTCATGAAAAACCATGTTCAAAATTGACACTGCTACTAGTTTTTCTAAGTATTTTGTGGTTTGCTCTTCATCTGTTAAGCAATGGATAATTTAGAAGAAAAGGGATGAAAGAGGAAAATAATGTACATCAAGAGGCTCTTCTTAATGCCTTTTATATCCTCAGCTAATTGAAGACCATTTGGTGCTTTAACCTTCTTGATTTTATTTTTCTGAATTTGTGTTAATTTCCAGGAATCACAAGAGATTTATCTCTAAGTAATAATATAACATCTGTTTCACGATTATGAAGGGGCTATCATATTTTTTCCTAGAAGTTCAAATTAATTTAATCTCATCAGCTTTGAAAACAACTCCCAAAGTGCATCCCTCCTAAATACACCAGAAACCCACATAGTTGATAGTTCAAGCAAAAGGACTTGAAAAACAGAGTACTGTGTATATAAAAATAGGTCAAATTTGTGCATTTACATTAGTCCACATAGGAAAATCAGTACTGAAAATGCAAGCAAAACTGCTCTGCAATTTACTTTCCAGATTAATCGCATCCTTTCAGTAGGGTATTATTCAAACAGTAAAAAAATAAGAGGATGTCATGAGCCATACTTAAGCAGCAGAATTAGAAGGTACAACTCACATGAGTTTGATTCACTCAAATGTTGGCATTCATCACAATGTTTAAACTACTGTGGTTTACCTTGGTCTGACGTTTGATACATGTAAAATAATGATTTTCTTGTTTCAATGCAAGCCCTCTATTATTTATTCACCAGACTTTAAAGACCTAGTAAGCCTTCCTACAAAAGAATTATTTTTTCATCATAAGAGTTTAGAATGTCTAAACTAAACTTTAAATTGAAATTAATGATGGCATGTTTTATTCAAATCTTTCCACAGCATTTAAGGCAAGCTAAAATTAGAGGTGTCCAAACACGCAATCTGTAGAAGTTAACTACAGAAGTGCTCCACTTTCAACACACATGAAATGCTACTGCTTGGCATACATGATGGCTGCTCTAAAACTAATGCCTCCTACTTTATTATATTGACCCATGAAGTCAGATGTTGATGTTGGTGGTACAGCACCCAACAGCCTGGGGCGTGACACCTGAGAAGAATACGGGCATGTTGTCTGGACTTGCAGATATGGAATTAGGAAAGCCAAGGTACAGACAGAACTGAACTTGGCAAGAGACGTTAGAAACAACAAGAAGAGATTCTACAGGTACATAGGTCAGAAGAGATTGGCCAAAGAGAGCACACCCCCTTTGCTAAATGAGAAAGGAGAACAGGCTACAATAGAGATAGAGAAGGCTGAGGTGAGGTCTCTGCCTCAGCCTTCACTGGCAGTCAGGATTCTCGCATCCCTGAACCTAAACCTCCTGATGGGAACTGCAGGAGCAAAGTCGCCCTCACTATGAGGGTGGAACAAGCTCGTGACTGACTCATGGGATTGAATGTGTACAATCCCATGCAGCTGGATTACATGCACCCCGGGGTCCTTAGAAAGCTGGCTGATGTGACAGCCGAGTTTCACTCCATCATATTTGAAAAGTTGTGGCTCTCAGATGAAGTCCCTGGGGACTGGAAGGGGGAGAACATCACTCCCATTTATAAGAAAGGGAGGAAGGAGGACCTGAGGAACTACACGAGGAACTACAGGTAAGCCTCAACTCTGTGCCTGGAACAGATCCTCCTGGAAGACACGTTAAGGCACAAGAGGGACGAGTGGGTGCTTTGAGACAGCCAGCATGGCTTCCCTAAGGGAAGGCTGTGCCTGAACAATCTGGCCTTCTATGATGGAGTGAGAGGACAAATTGAAGGGAACTGATGTCATCTACCTGGACGTCTGCAAGGCCTTTGACATAGGCCCCCACCACGTCCTTATCTCTAAATGGAAGAGAAATGGATTTGAAGGCTGGACTGCTCAGTGGATAACAAACTGGTTGAAAGGTCACAGACAGAAGGCTGCGGTCAACTGCTCTATGTCCTGGCAGAGGCCATAAAGAGTAGTGACCCTAGGGGTTTGTCTTGGGACTGGTGCTCTTTAACATCTTTATCAGTGACACAGATGATGGGATTGAGTGCACCCTCAGCAAGTTTGCTGATGACATCAAACTGAGTGATGCGGTTGATATGGCAGAAGAAAGGGATGCCATCCAGAGGGACTTTGATAAACTCAAGAGGTGAGCCCTTGTGAACCTAAGGAGGTTCAACAAGGCAAAGTGCAAGGTTTTGCACTTGGGTTGAGGCAATCTTAGGTATGTATACAAACCAGGAGAACAACTCCTTGAGAGCTGACCTGCAGGGAAGGGCTTAGGGGTCCTGGCTGATGAAAAAGTTAACAAGAGCCAGCAGCATGCACTTGCAGCCCAGGAAGCCAATGGTATCCTGAGTTCTGTCAGAAGAAGAGTGGCCAACAGGATGAGAGAGGTGATTGCTCACCTCTGCTCTGCCCTTGCTGACATCCCAGCTGGAGTACTAGGGCCCCCATCACAGGAAATACATAGAACTTCTGGGGAGTGTCCAGAGGAGGGCCACAATGATGAGTAAGGACTGGAAAACCTCTCTTATGAAGACAGGCTGAAGGAACTGGGCTTGTTCAACCTCAAAAAGAAGGCTGCAGGGAGACCTCACTGCAGCCTTCCAGTATTTAAACAAAATTTATAAACTTAAGGGAAGTCAACTTTTTACAAGGGCAGGTAGGGATAAAACCTTTAACAAGGGTTAAAGGTTTTAAACTGAAGGAAGGGAGATTTAGATTAGATGTCAAGGAAAGTTTTTTACCGAGAGAGTGGTGATGTGCTGGAACAGGTTGCCCAGAGAGGTTGTGGATGCTCCATCTCAAGTGGTGTTTAAGGCCAGGTTGGATGGGGCCCTGGGCAATCTGATCCAGTACTTGATCTAGTGGCTGGCAACCCTGCCTGTGGCAGGGGTGATGAAACTTGTAATGCTTGAGGTCCCTTCCAACCTAAGCCATTCTATGATTCTGTGATACAATACAGCTGATGATCTAAGACTATAAACCAGTCAGTCTCTGCACAAAGAGGTAGCACTTTATGAGAAGGTTTGATATGGATAATAAAACAGACCTGTTTTCCAGCATACAGCTGTCTTCAGATTCAAAACATTACTCAATTTCAAATCCTTTGCTAAATTCCTCACTTACATTTAAATGTGTTCCTTTAGTATTCATAGGTTGTTGTTTTTTTCTTAATTACACTAAGGCATTATATATATATATGTATATTTTAAAGGTTACAATGGATTTGCATCATCAGTCGAGGAAGGTTTATAAATACTTGCAAGATGACAATTATCTTTCAGTCTGACATAAAGTAAGTACAAAGAAAGATACCACCTTTAAGATTCTGGGAGTCTTTTTAACAGGACTGAAGACACAAAACCCAAGGTTAGTTCTGTGCACTGAAGACAGACAAGTTGCTGGATGCTCACAATCCTTTACAACTCCACTACCAAGCCGTGCAGGTTTGTCAAAGTAACACACTGGGAAAAACCTACTGACTACCTGTCAACTTGGGCAGGAATTGTTAAAATGGTGCAGGCCGTGTGAAGACCAGGTACTTTGATTCACTATGAGTAACAGTTTCCAGACACTGACCATACTGAGACTCTTTGGCTCATGATGCTCTACCAACACTGAGCCAGCAGCAGCCAGAACCTTGTCTCCCTTCCCAGTGACTGGCAATACTTTATCCTTGTTCCTCAGCTTCAGAATCCCCAAGAAAAGGGAAAGTGTGAAGGAGAGTAGGGAAGAGAGAGAAAGGGAAACATGCAGCTTTGTTTCACTGATTGACATACAAAGTAGAGTATTCTTCGTGCCTAAGCAGAATTTAGACATAACATTTTCCAGGTATTTGTTTTCTATGAGTGGGGAAAACAAAATGAAGGCTACCTTTTAAACAAAACAAAACAAAAAAAAAAAGATTAGACATCAGTGAATTCAAATGTATGAATCATGTGAAGCAGGAAGAAACATTTATCTCCCCCACATCATCTTTGAAGCGATACGAAGTTGATCATATCTTTAGAAAATGTCATATCAGCTCAAACTGTTGTATTCAAGCTGTGAAATACACAATATAGTAACGAAGCAATGCAACGGAGGATGAAAGCTTATATAAACTTTTAAAAAAATCGTTTCTTTACTTTTTTTTTGTGCCTGAATATCTATACAGACACTTAAATTACAATGCAGCATTTTAATAGCTATAAATTTAATCAAGCTAATCTATTGTGTTGGGTTTTTTTGCTTAAAAGACAATTAACTTTCAAAGGAAGAGCTAAGGTTTCTGAAGTTATCATCACCTTTAACTTCAGACAGAAGTACTGACAGTTTGTGTGCATACACACATGTTCATATTTAAAAGAAGACAGCCTCCAACACGAAGCCACACAAAGTGCCTTATTTAATAAACAGATTTTCCAAACACTTTGAAGGTTATATAATTGCACACTTCTTAGTGAGGTAGAAAAGTTAAACTTTTCTCCCCTTAAGCTGAGCTGAACCAATAAAAACTTCTGCATGCACGCCCTCAGTTATGTTTGTTTGAAATTAAGTATACAGTACAAATATTCACATTCCTAACTGCAAGACCGAAACAATGCTCTCAGTGTTCATTTCAGCACTTGAAAAAAAGCAAACTGACATCACACTACAGCTTACATTCTCAGCAGAGATCATTTACATCCCTGAAAGATAATAATTAAGAAAATAATACAGATGTTTCATCAGCTGAAATAAAATGCTGTGTAAACATGAAGCTTGGAAAAATACGCCGCTCACCAAGCTGTGGAGGTAGAAGCAAGACGGAAAGAGGGACAAAAAGAGTGTTTGCAAAATGGCAGCAGAGATCATTGCACTAAGCTAAATGTGGTATTTTGGAATTGCTCCATCAAAAGGAAGAGTATTAACAGGTTAATGAAAAAGGTGAAGATATTTTTATTAGGACGATACAAAAGTTCAAAGCTACTATAATTATCTCCAGTGAAAAACAATGTCATGGTTTTATGGTCATCGGTATTCCACACCATAACATCATGTAGTGCACTGGGAATTAAAGTGTTAATGTCCCAGTTCCACATACAAAAGAGAAGAAACTACATTCCCCAGAAGACTGTTTGCTGTGCTGATATCATTCCTGCACAGAGGGGAACGCATATAAGGTGTTGTCAGGTCATCTGACACTCTTTTTGGCTTTTCATCGCTCTTCTCCTTTGTTTCTCCTTGCTGCTGCCCATCCTGACTGCGCGTGCTGCTTCAGCATTACTGCAAGGCCTATAGCTTTTCAGATACTCTCTCATTATATTTAGTAAATTAGTTTGTTTCTCCTCAGATCGTTGCCGCTGTTCTTTTCTTTAATTATTTTGGGGTCCCCTGTTTCCCTTTTCCAGAGGCGTGGATTTTGCGAAGTCCTTCAGCCCCACTAGTCACGGAACCAGGCTGTGCCAGCCCATAAACCGTTGACAAACAAGCACAGAAAATCTTTTTTATTTAATTTTTCGAGGATGAGCAGCATAAAACAATGTGTTAATTACAAGGAAACTACAAACTGCGACTACCTTCCCAGTTTTCCAATAAGATACTTAGACAAATTTGAGAGTTTATAGCTCTCTGCCTACCTTTGGATTTCTTCCTGCTCCTTAAAAAAAAACCAACACACCACATATTTATACAAAATCAATATATTATTTTAGCACCAGCATGTATGGCATGAACACCGTCCTTCCAGTTTATACAACTCTGAGGAACAAAAGCAGCTACACAATTTGCAGGATAACAGTGTAAAATTAGTGTTGAATCAAAGACTTTTAGGAATGCATAGGTAGCAATGGTGAGGCTAAATAAACCAATTGTTCTGCATTCCTAGGCATGGATTCAAATTTCATCTGAATAGCAACTATGTGGTAACAACTGTAGTTGAGACATCAGAATACACACTGGTGTTGCCGAAAATCAGTCAGAGAAGTCACAGAGAAAAAAGCAAGCACGCAATGCAAGTAATGATACATGCTCTTGATGTATGCATGACAAGCTAGTCTTGTGTCAGATATGAGGAGATCACCAGTGTGGCAGACGAAATGCACAGTTGAACCCTGCACGAGAGGTGACCAGGATGCTGGGCAGCTTCGTGCCCAGACAGTATAGGCAGTACCCTACACCCTGGACTCTGACAGCAGATGATTAATCCTCTGCCACACCAGCAGTAAATATTTTCCATTTATTTCCATATTTGAATGACAATACACTGAAGAGAAATTTCAAATATTCATCAGTTCTTTTACAATCTCCTCACAAATGTAGTGTTTCAATAGCGACCACTTAACTACACTGCTTGTAGTCCTGGATCATTTATATATGCACCACATTATTGTAAGAACCATCCCTTTGTTCCTATCACCTCTGTTCACTGAAATCTTTAATTTCATGCTGTTGATTTCATAACTGACAAATCAGATTATGATTTCTGCCAAATATTAGTGACAGGATTGTCATAAATTTTTACTATACACAAATATTTTCTTCCTCACATCTATCTTGGTATGAATTAACAAACTCAATCTAAAGTTGTAATATTTCCCCTTACAAATATTTTTCTGAAAATCAAGATTCTTTCCCACGTTAAAGCAACAGCTGGTTCACAATTCAATTTTTCCATAATTTCAGCTTTGTTCTGTCAGCACATTTCATCACCTAATTACACAACTTTGGTTTATTATTCATGAGAAAGTAAGGCTTGTAAATCCTTCCTCCAGATATGTCCATCAAAATTCATAAAGCCAGGTTTAAAACAGAATCTAGTTGTTTTAATTAAAATGCAGGCAAGCATGTTTTGATTGAATTAAGATGTTGTAAAATAAGGTATGAAAGTGTCTGAAGTAATGAATAAAAATACAATACTAGTTAACTCCATACAACTGAGCAAGAATAACACACCTGTTTAATAGTCTGAAAATTATTAATGCCACAACTAATGAAAGGTGCAAAACACTAAGAAACAGCAATAAAGGTTTTTTCTCAGCAATAGATATATACCACAAAGCCACAAGACCAAAATGTTTTCTTAAAATTGAAAATGAACTCTGTTTTTTGTCTAAAACAAGCTAACAAGTGAAATTTCACAGATCAAAATTCTTACACAATGCCAGTTTTATTTGCAGGAAAAACTTACTTTAAAAGGAGGATGAAACTAGATCCCAGCTTAAAACGTCTGTATGCCGCAAAACAATAAAAAGTTTGCTTCTAACTTACATCACTGGCTTTTTTTTTTCCTTTTTTCTTTTTTTTTTTCCCCCTCAAATATCATAGCTGTATTTTCTCTTAGAAGTACCTGGTTTGCCCATTCACACAGAACTCTGGTAAGTCTGTCTCTTTTACTATTTGGATTTAAGGCACTTTTTTCTTTTCTTTTCTTTTTTTTTTTTTAAATCTAAAGAACAATTTAGGATGGAAAAGACCTTTAAGATCATCAACTCTGACACAAGTATACCACTAAGCCATGCCTCTTAGTGCCACATTAATGCATCTCTTAAACATCTCCAGAGATTGTGATACTACCACCTTCCTGAGCGGCCCATTCCAACACATGACCAGTCTTTCCATGAAGAAATGTTTCCTGATATCCAACCTAAACCTTCTCAGAGCCACTTGAGACAATTACCTCGCACCCTATCACTTGTCACCTGACAAAAGATATCAACAGCCTCCTCACTGCAACCTCCTTTCAGGTTGTTGTGTAGAGTGATGATATCATCCCTCAGTCTACTCCAGACTAAACAGCATCAGTTCCCTCAGCCATTCCTCATAAATCTTGCCTTCCTGTCCTTTCACCAGCTTCACTGCTGTTCTCTGAATGTGTTCCAGCAATTCTGTGTCCTTCCTGCAGTGAGGGGCCCAAAACTAACCACTGTACTCAAGCTGTAGTCTCACCAGAGCTGAGTACAGGAAGAAAATCCCTTCCCTACTCCTGCAGGCCACAATACTCCTGACGCAGACCAGGTTGTTGTTGACCTTCCTGGCTACCTGGCCACACTGCTGGCTCATGTTCAGTCAGCTGTCGAGCAGCAACCTCAGCTCCTCTTTTGCTGGGCCACTTTCTAGCCACTCTTCCTTAATCTCATACCACTATATGGCATTATTGTGATCCAAGTGCAGTGCCCAGAATTTAGCCTTGTTGAATATCATACAACTGGATGTGTTCCAACAGATCCCTCTGCAAAGCCTTGCTATCCTCAAGCACATCAACATTCCTGCCCAAGTCATTCATTTTATTAATAGAGATACATGCAGTGAGCAGAAAAACCTAACAAAAAGACCTACAGATTGCCTGACGGATCAGAAAACAATTACTAGACAGTGCTAAGAAAAGGCAAAACTGACTGATGAGAAAGTGTCACACACATTCTCCTAACCAGCCAGCTTGACCAGAGACAAAAGAAGGTACTATGTGGCATTTCTACTTCCTGCAAACATACCTATTATCTTCCCAAGGAGCAAGTAATCAAAACCCCTAAGTCTAAAGAAATTATATGTTGGAAACAGTTAAAAATTGTGCTAAGCCCGTGTTTTTTGATACAAAACACAAACAAACAAACAAACCCCGCAACCCTAACAATAGGAAGGATACAATAAAGACTCCTCTTCCTGTTCCTTGCCATCATCAAAATCTATTTATGATCATAATTCTGGTACTTTCAAGAATATAAAGCTTTACCCCTCCTTTCTTTTTTTCTTTTTATTTTATTTTTTGAGTAGGGGGAGTAGGGCAAGGGCCATGGCATAACAATTTAAAACAACTCTTTTCCACTGTATGCCACATAACAAGCTATCCTGCTAACATTCACGTGAAGAAGACAAAATGCAAATAAAAGACAAAGGTACAGACCCTTGTTTACTGAGGGATACTTACAATTAGGAAGAAGATTTAAGGATACCCCACTGCCACTAAAAAGCTGACACATAATAGACTTAGTCAGTAAGAACATGTTTATAAAGAGTGCTCAGAAGTACTCTGCTACTTGACCCTGTAGCTGTGCTGCTTTCAGGAGAGCTGATCTTACATCTCAGGAATGCCTGCATCAACATACAAGCTGAGAAAAAAAATTAGAACTAAGCTAGAAATAAGAACGTCAAGTCTCTATAAGTTCATATTATAACTCATTCACAGCTTCGGAAAATAATTTTCTTCCCTACTTGTAATTTTAAATTCATCTTAGAGAAAATATGCAGACCAGTCTCCTGCTCTCAAACAAAAGAATAACATTCCGTGCTTTTAAAGCCTAACAAATAATTTGCAACATTAAATGTCCAAACAGATATAGCTATAACTATGAAAAAAGTGGTGCTTTTTAAAGCCATACTACAATTTTCCCAAATCTTTCCCCATTAAAACATCAAGATAGTTACTGTACATCAAGACTGTTGCTGTACATGCCTCCATGTATAAGGGATGGACTTATCACAGAATCATCGAGGTTGGAAAAGACCTAGAAGATCATCCAGTCCAACCATTACCAATACTTCCCAGCTAAATCATACCCCTCAATGCAACATCCAAACGTTTCTTGAACACTCCCATGGTCGGTGACTCCACCACCTCCCTGGGCAGTGCATCCCAATGCCTGACTACCCTTTCCAAGTAGTAATACTTCCTAATGTCCAGCCTGAACCTCCCCTGGCGCAGCTTGAAACCATTCCCTCTAGTTCTATCACTGATTACACGAGAGAAGAGGCCGACCTCCAGCTCACCACAACCTCCCTTCAGGAAGTTATAGAGAGCTATAAGGTCTCCCCTGAGCCTCCTCTTCTCCAGGCTGAACAATCCCAGCTCCCTCAACCGCTCCTCATAAGGCCTGTGCTCCAGACCCCTCACCAGCTTCGTAGCCCTCCTCTGAACACGTTCCAGGGCCTCAATGTCTTTCTTGCAGTGAGGGGCCCAAAATTATGCTTCCATTTCCGCATGTTTACGAGCATATTGTCACTGATAATGGTTCAATTTACACAGTTGCATCAAACAGCAGTACTGCTGCCCAGAACCTGAACTCAAACACCAGCCTCTTCGGTTGTTAAAGTGGAGCCTGATACTCTACTACAACACCTCATATCTGGGCAGAGATCACTCCCAGCAGCCAGTGTGGTTGAAACACCCATTCTGGAAAGTCAGGAGGTATAACAACATGCACCCAGATCATGATATCAAATCATCCCAGATTTGATAGCCAAGCCCTGCACACCTTTAAATTACTATAATGAGTACATCCAATGAGTCTCTTCCTGAAGAAAAGAGCTATGTAATCATGACTACCTCATACTGAAAAGAAATAATAATAAGAAAAATGATCATATAATACCTCATGTCTAGAAAACTCCATATCTGAGTATGGACTTAAATGCAGGTAGAATCGACAAGAATTTTCTTCTTCTAAAATTAACCCTAACAAAAAAGGAATGCACAACTAAAATATGGAATAGATAGTAACTTCCTATCTAGATAACACAGCTAATTTGTGCTTAACTTACAGGGAAGACAAAAAAAAAATCTTCTACTATAAACTACTGTAAACATTAATATTGAGTAGTTCAGCTTTACAAAGTCAGTATATGTACAGTAACATCTAGAAAGTAATCTCTGTAAGAGGATCCCGCTAAATAGTCTCATAAGATATGGAAAAGATAATCTTTGGTCCAACAGCCCTCTTACATTCTTAGTCTCATTGTATACAAGGCACATTGTACTACTAGTACTCACTGGTAGTGAATAGACATATCTCCAACAGGGCACACTGCTTGAGAAGTGAGAGGACTGAAACAGAAAACATCTTTGTACCTCTACCGCATGAATGCAGAAGAAATAAAGTTCTCACTTGGCATATGGAGTCTCAGTTTTTCAGCTGTCCCCTCAAATTCATATTCCAAAAGGACGAATAGACAAAATAGTATTTCAGACAAGAAAACAGACAAAGGGGTTTATTTAAAATCTACAAGGGATGCATCACAGAGAGAGCCAAATCAGATCTTTAAGAGTTCCAACTCACTTGCAGTATGCATGCTCATGAGAATTTACCTGGGGAAAAAGAATGACTAGATTATCCTTTTAGGCATACCTCTTAAGGAAGCACTTTGCTCTCCAGAGAGAATAATGGGAAGATTACATACATGCCAGTAAGATCTGGAATGTATCACCAAAAGCATACAGAAAATGTAAGGTGATGTTTCCCCACTGTACACCTATTTTGGACCATGATCTCCCTAGTTTTCTACTGGTAACGTGTCTTTTGAAACAATAAAAACAAGTCCACAGAAATATAGATAACTTATGATGAAACTTAAACTACAGCAAAAATACATGAATCATACTGCTGCCGAAACTCAGCAGATTTTTGCTTTACACATATGGACAAGCTATTTATAAATTCTACTTCCCATCAGGCTCAGCATGATGTCAGCTTACAATAACAAGTTAATGTTAATGTTTTCCAGTAATTTTCACAGTGCCATTTAACTGCAAGTGTCCTGGCCAAGGTAAACTTAAGGGCAAGTAAAGGGCTAACTACGTAATCACAGAACAACCTTAATGAATTTTGCATTTATCCTTTGAACAATTAAAATTCTACCTGTAATACATTTCTAGTTTGTTCCCAAACCTTAATCCAGCCAGCCAGCTGATTACATCTCCCCAGAATAGCTCAAATACACCTTCTGATTTTAATTATCCACAAAGCCTTGTGGATTTTTCTTTTCTTTTTTTTCCCCTCAGACAAACGAGCATCTGACACTATCAAGGAAAGTGCTGAACTCAAAGCTATCAAACATTTTTTCTAGCAAGCTGGTGCACTTTGCTGTGCCATCAGCATTATGGCGTATGCACACTACACTGTGTCTGCAAGTGCAGCAGGGCAGACAAACACCAAAGTAAGAGGATGGAGTTCAATGGAGCTTTTCTATTAAGAGGTGCTAAAAGCTGCTTGGGATGACCTCTTCTTTAGTATTATTTTCCTTTTGCTTCTTCCATGCTCATGCAATTGGTTGGATACATTGTTGACAAAAGGGAAAATGAACAGTATTTATGGCAGAATTAATTTTTTTGAAAAAGTTCTTCCAGCACATTTTCCTGTTCAAGATTACTTTCTCCAACACCTGCACATGCTTGCCTTTGATTTTATTATCCCAGAGGAGCACAGCTGTCTGAGCCTAAAAACAGTTCTAAGAACAGTTTTTAAAGTTGCTGGAGCTTAAATGCTCCATTTCCTTTGCAAGTTGAACTGCATAGAGGCTGTTTTCTGAGTGTGGTGGTGTCAACAGTAAATGTTACCATGCCTGTTATTTCCTAAACACTGCATTGAGCTGCAGTTTGACAACGTCAAACCTAGCCAGGCTTCACATGAAAGAAGATCTCAACTCCGCTCAGTCACAGAAATTAGGTTTGCAGAGGTCTGTTACTGAAATTAAGCAAATCTTGTTCCTTTTCACTGAAATGCATTAGAGAAGATTGCTTTGAGCCAATCTGCAGCAGCTGCAACACCCCCAGAGGGTTAGTGATGACCAGCTGGATGTGGGCTGCTGTGCCCAAGCTGTTTGCAGATGACAAGACTAGCAAAATCCTCTGACATTAAAGCCTTGGCAGCAAGAGCAACACTGAGGCAATGCACCGTTTACACTGCAAGTCAGATTTTGCCCAAGGCAGTAGAAAGCTATTCTGCATCAGTGATGCAAGGAATAACCAGGATGCTTTGTGTTCCTTTTCTAACAACTATGAAATGCTAAAAAGTTAAACAGTAGTCAGGTTTTCTAGAGGGGGATCTTCAGCATCTTTCCTCTTTGCAGTCAGCATGAATTCGTTCTTGCCTATGTTAGTCTCCATGTATGACTTGACAGACAGTGTCCTATCACTTTCAGGATTTACCAGTTGGCATTTGCAATGGCAGCAACTGAAATAGTTTCTATAGCTGACTGATGAAACATTTTCTCTTTATCATCTCTACACAAACTAAACTGGACTTCAGACAAAGTCTGCAGCTTTAAATCACTTCACAGTTTGAATTCAGCAGTAAATAAAAGAGGAAACCACCACTACCATCTCCTGTATGGTCTTATTACTTTGCTCATAACTATGATAAATGATAAGTAAAACTGCAAAAAGATGAAAAACAGAACGGCTCTCCATTATATGCCCCCTCCCTGGAGGCGTTCAAGGCCAGGCTGGATAGGGCTTTGAGCAACCTGGTCTAGAGGGAGGTGTCCCTATCTATAGCAGGGGGGTTGGAACTACATGATCTTAAAGGTCCCTTCCAACCCAAACCATTCTATTGATCTCAAGATATTGATCTTATGTGCACATGCATTCATTATCACACTGCTAAAACCTTTTAAGAGTCCTAGTGGTGTCTGTGCTGTCCTAAATCCTGAGAATAACACATCCAAAATTGTGCTCGTCATCAGCTATTGCTATGGACTGATGGTATATCCTGATTTACTGGAAAGGTCATCTCGTAACTTGGCACTATTTTTTTTAGAAGCAGTAAAATTTACTACAGAAATAAAAATGATTTCTTTAAAAAAGCATATGCAACTGTATGAAGATTGCTTCAAGTAATCTCAAATCTTAACAATTAAGTAACAAGACAACTTTGTCAGAATTTAGAATCCACAAATATGTCCTAGGAGTTCACTGAAATCTCACACAATTCCACAAGTTAAACGCATTTAGAAAAATAAAGGAACTTGGAGACCAAGTTTCTTTTCTCCCACTACAAATAAGGATAATCTGCCTCTGTGCACTTCATCAACCTTGTTGGTTTTATAACACCCCTAAAAATGATCAATCAGCTGCAAAAAGAGAGCCCCCCTTTTTATTTACATATTTAATGATAAGAAAGCTAAGTGTTCTCTTACATTAAAGATAACAGTTGAGTAAAAACCTTCTTCTTAAACAGGTTAAAAGGTTAAAATACTTATTGATAACTACTACTTTCATTACAAAAAATCTGCAAGGAGATTTCCTGCAGCTAACATTGTATACAGAAGCAATACAATGCATGAAAGTTTTGTATTGTACAGTGGGAAAGAATGGACCTTAAGGTTCCTCAAATTTATCACATTGTTGTCAGTCAGTCCCTATAGAAAACACTACTAGCATTTATCACTCCAAAAAAGCTTTTTTCTTCCTTCTCTCCCAGCAATATCATGCCAACTAAAAGAAAAATACCTCAACAAGCTCCATTAAGAATTTACAGCTATAAAACTTATCACTATGTAAGTTTCATACATGTGACACTTCTTTGAATAGCATCGTCCATCATTTAGGGACACTCCAAAGCATTATACATTGTGTAATTGCAATACCACAACTGCTTTGAGGATTCTCTTGGCTAGTCGTAGCACTGCAATTCTAAAGAACAAAATTGCTTCTTAAAAACCACAGGGATAACCCATGTACTTAAAGCCATTATAAGCCCCATTCATACACTGACTCAACACAAAAATACACGTGATTGACTCAACTTTTAAACTTTTCCTCCAGCTCAGTAATCCTTGTAAATACCAGGGAATTAAAAGATAATACTCAGATGGAAAATATGTTACTCAAAAAGGAAAAGGCTGACGGTAAAACATTAGCAAAAAACTGCACTCATCAAATTGTCAATGGAAAAAAAAAATGTCAGAAGCTGAGGTGGTTATAAACACCTCTTCTGAGAAAATCTGTCAATAAATCAATAAAAATCAATAAATCAAATAAAAAAATCAAAAAATGCTAAGGTGGAAATCAATAAATGCTATGGAAATCAATAAATGCTAAGGTTCCATATTTTATTTATTTTCAGACTAGTTAAACATAGAATGATTTTGGCCTTTATAACCTTTTTCTTTCACTTCTGGCAGCAGAATCCACCTGATGCTATGCCATCTATCATTTCCATACATATAACAGAGTAAAATGCCCCAGGATAAATAAGTACATTTGCAAGAGTATTACATCATCATTTCGTAATATCTCTATAATCTACTTCAGTTTGATTCATTTTGATACAGCTGCTTGTCACATGGTAATTCAGATGTGTAAATGATTAAATCAGAAAACCAAGGTAAAAAGTATAGAGTAAAAAAGTATTACAATACCGGAAGCGTTTGAGGCATTTTATTCTTTTCAGGGTTACTACTTTAATACAGCAATAACTACTGCCCTCACAGAAGTCTGAAATCCTGCCTGCTCAACCATTCACCTGTTGATCTACCCAAAGACAACTAGACAGTCCTGTCCTTTTGAAACAATTCAGGACTATCTATGAGATGCAGCTTTATGCTGCAATACAGGATACAGGCATACAGCATATGTGTCTTATTAGATGTTATATCAGGAAATAACAACTATTTAGCAACGCACATAGGTGAAATCTCTCAGATGTTACTATATGCACCTCTACATCAGTTATTTTTTTTTGAGGGGGGGAAGGGCAGAGTGGGTGGTGTTCATTAGAAGGGACAGCATCACAATGGCACACATTTCCCTGATTACAGCAGTTACTTTTGTATCAGTATGAACTAAAAACCATGAAAGTGCTTCACTTAAGATGCTGACTGCATGGTCTACAATTTCTTATTCATATCTTCATTTGATTAAGGTTTAAAAATGCCTCTGTTTCAAAGAGCAAAGGTTCTACCTGGAATTTCTTATGGCACTATATAATAATTCAAAAAGTAGAAGAAAAAAGACAAGTATAACACTTTCAAGAATAGCTAAATTTATATTTTCTTTGAAAAAAGTAATTAATCTCTTTACAGCTTCTGACTGTAATCATCGATTTTGTCTGATCTACAAATGAGACAAGACAGAAACAACTGAATGATTTCCTGCAACTTACAAATGTGGGATGTATTATACAGTAGGTATTTTGTTTGCTTTAAGAGCGTTTTGTAGTGAATGAAAGAACCTTTGAGTTGGCTTTTCCTACCTTAAACTATTATTTTCCTTGAAGAACAGCAACTTTAATATTATAAAGCTCAGCAAATATACCCATACCAATTAGACTGTGGAAAGGAAGGAAAGGTGCTAAGAAATTTTAACTATATGGAAATCTAACTCAATATCAACTGCAAATGTCCAATAACTTTAATTTAGGTCATAAATATTTACGCAATGAATTCTTACGGGATTTCTAGTAATAAAACAGATATTCTAATCTTACTGATGGTGCATTTCCATCAAAAAAAGGACAAAGGTGATTTCCAAGGTATAAACACCTTTCACAACACCCACTTCTCACAAAGACCTGTTTGAATCTATGGAAATAACTGTGTGAATTTGAGAATAAAATCAGCAACCATTTCTTACTTTCCCACAAACAAACACAAGCCAAAAACTCAACACACCACAGACCAGAATGAACTACATCAAGCTAGAATGGCCTACTGCCAAAAACACAATTAAAACATTCACTGTACATATGAAGACAACTGAATCTGAATTATATGCTTTTGAATACAACTGCATATAGAAATAGACCCGACAAACATCTCTGCCAGCAGAATAATAACCCTACTGAATTAAGCAACGGTCTATCAGGACAACAGCTACTCTTAAAGAGAGGATGTGGCTCAGAATAGAGAAATGGAAAAGCAAACACCTGAAACAAGAGTAGGTAGGAGTGAGAAGGAGGGAGTTCAGAGTGGTGGTGCCAGGGGAAACAGAGAAAGATAACATAGGTGCAAGTCTGTGAAGGAATGAGGGAGGACAGAATAGAAGCACTTGCTTATCGTGCCTTCAGGGGCTTCCCTCATTCTTTGCCTGCTTGAAGCCCCGTGGGAGGTTTCCACACTCTCTAACATCAAGGCAGCCCTGACGATCCAGGGATGACTGGAACATTCTGTGAGGAAAGGAGCAGGGAAGAGGAGGAATCTTGACAGGTAATAAATTTAGAAGCATCCCCATCACTCTCTTGGCACTGCCCATGCCCTCTTCAGTTGATAGGCCACACCTAGGCTGTTTCAAGGCCCTGACAAATGCTTTCTAGGGTACTTCAGGGGTATTTCAAGACCAACTGCTGCCTGCAAATTCCACTGGATGCCGCATTTCTGGTGGTACAACTCAGTACTTTCTGACGTTTTGTCAGCAATACTGCAAAACTGGAAGCACATCGTACTAGACAGTGGAAAACAAATTTTCTTTCAATAGAGCATTGTTCCCCATAGTCCCTGACCTACAAGCAAAGCATACAGACTGATCCTAACAATAAGAACTGCCTCCCATCAAACTCCACCAGATATAAGTGTAACACAGCTTCTTGTTCATCCTGCCCCTACATAAACTTTGTCCCATGCAGTTTCTTTATGTCAGTCAAATTTCTGTACAATCCTTCCTCAGCCTGGATAGCTATTTCCCATTCTTCTCTTCAGCCCATGAATAAACAACATCAGAGAAACAAAACCAACATCCAGAGTACGCTGTCAGTTCCAATTCAGAGCCCGAGTGAAAGAAACGCTTTGAAATGAAATAGCGATGTGAGAACTGTTCTGAGAACATTCTAGCACCACAGTAACCACTTCCATAATGAGATACTCTGCAACTCTTCATAAAATAGCAGAAAAAGATAAATTGCAGTACTGCAAGAATTGCTTGTAACACAATCAGAAATCAGGAAAAAAAAATAAAAAATTAAAACATGTAGCATGCTTTAAACCCGGTTAAGAAAAACTGCCCTTTCATCATAGAAAGAATTCTAATTAGACTCATGAACACCATGAAATAGAATTTCAGATCTTGGAAGGTCTCTTAATCTGGTTTTGTGTTTACTGTCTTTGATTGTCTTAGATTACCAGCTTTTTCCTTGACTCTTTAATTTTTTTTTGTTCCAGTGTTTGGGATTCCTGCATCCTGGCCTTTAGTACAGGTAATTCTTAGCAATTTTAAACACTAATTTTTTGGCTTTAGCCTTCTGTGGAGTGTATCTTCTGCTTTGCAAACAGGCTAAGGAAGCTTTCAAGTCCATGAGAGGCCCCTTCCAACACTTCTCGTTATAGTCTGAACCCCTGAAAACACAGCACATTGTATATAAAAAAAGAAAAAGCCCTCACTGTTCATAAATATTTTTTATACATCCTCAAGCAGTCGGAACTTATAATGGATGGGTATTTTTTAAAAAGTATATCCAGGAAGTATATTCAAGATTATCTTTCTTTTGGCTCTGAAAGTTTTAACGACACAGTTTCTAGATCAAAAGGGAGAGAAAAAAAATCCTATGCGGGTGGGACTGAAAACATGTTTTTGGAGATGAAAAATGAACTCCGTGTAGTACTAAATTAATCCACTGCACCACCTACGAGAATATTATATCTTCAGTACACCTTACAAGTTTCAACTTTTCCTTTCCCAACTGTAAAAACATCCCCTGTCTGTGACAGAGTGATAGTATTGCTTTCCTGACTAATCATGAGGGATACTTAAAGATTCATAATACAAAACAGGTGTGAGAAATATGCACTTCGGCACAGAAGTGAATAATTACAAAAAAATATAGATTTCACAACAGTTCGACTGCTGTTCTTGAAGGCTCACATCAAGTTAAGCATCCAGTGCCTCAAGTAGTAGTACGTGGGATACTGTGCCAACAATATTCTAACATCTCTGTCTAAAGAGAAAACAGGCTATCCATTATAAAACTGTACCTACAGGAGAATTTCTCTTTCCTTAAATTTAAGCTTAACACCTAACAAAGGATTTTCTATGTAGCCACAACAGTATTTAACATTTTCAGTCATTGCACATTCATCCAAGACAAAGCCACAGGACTGGTGATGTTTTACAGCTGTAACTGAATACCAGATGATGTCCATGGAGCAGCTACACACACCCACCCTACAGCCCCTGCACTGGGCCACCAGCGACATGGGTTGCAGGAGATTGGATTCACAGGAGAGTGGCACCACTCAGCTTTACAGAGGGGGCAACTGTCACACTATTCCCAGCACAACCCAGACTAGCCCTTACTATATTATCCTCTCAATTAACAACAGCAGCAGCAGCCTCCCTTTTACTAATTGATGAATATTACTTGTTTTGTACTAAAACCACAGTTTCTTTTTTTTTAGGTTTGTTAAAGTTTTTCTTAAAGTCTTCTTTTTTTTTCCTTTTGTGTTTTTTTTCAAGTATGTAAACATAAATTTTACAACAACAGCACTTCTGCAAATGCACAGTAGCTGTAGGAAGGAATTCAATAACCACACAGAAACTGAATGAAAAGATTTAACAGAGTTGTAAAATCTACATCTATCTATGCCCTTTTGAAAACCAGTGACACGTCTTAGGAAATCAGAAAAACAAAATTTGGGAGCATTGCTAATTACAGTTGAAGCAACTTGAAAGTTATGTCCCACTAGCAGATCTATCTAGTTAATTAGCAGTGCTACAGAAGCTCAATTATAAAAATGAAGCTGTAAGAAAACTTCTGGCAAAATTTCACCTGTGATTTTCTCCCACAGGCTGTCTGCTCCCATTCTTGCAACGTATTTACGTCTCTGTTGCACTCAGAAAATACAGGTAGGTAGAAATAATAATGGAAAATACAAATACTGTTCTCAGATCCTCACTGCCTCCTTATATCAGCACATCCCCCCAGTATAACAGTTAATATGAATTTACAACATGAAGAAATAAGACAACTGTTCTGTAATTGCCAGCTACATAAGCGAATACACTTTCAACTTGACATCAGTATTTCCTTTCTCTTTGTACTAATCTTAAAAGTAAGGCTTATCTTGAACACTAAAAAATGAACTCAGAAAAGAAACAGCTGGAAGGAAGTTTCATTGGAAAACATTTAATTGTAGCAGGTTTATTTCTTTGATCAGCAGATAACGTAACATTTGTTTACTACATTAAGTTTTTATACGCATATGTTGAACTGCTATACTTCAAACACTATTATCAAGCTAAATAAAAAGTAATTCACCATAGTTAATGTTTCTATACTACTGAATAAAGACAAATAAACAATGCTACTTCCCCCATTCACTCCTTTAGACCCTAGTGATCCTTTGTTCAAAACAAAACAGAAGAAAATATGGTCACTAACACTCCTGCTGGTAATCCACATCAAGGATTTTACATCAAGCTAACTAATACGTAGTGTAGTATCTCTTTCACTAAGCCACAAGAGCCCACATTCAAGAACGACTTTCAAAATATATTTGTGTAATTTGTATTCTGTTATCATAATCACACACCCTAGCCACTGGAGTCTGTAAGGTTTTATTACCTACTCAGTCCTGTAATAAAACTCCTATGATTGCTTGCTAACTCTTCTTCATGCACCATTCATCTCTGCTTTATTTTCAAAAGCTCATATTTATTTTAATTGACTTTATTCCTCCGAGTAAGTGTCCAAGTATTAAACTCATAAAATGTAAGACTGATAGCAATCTCAGATACCTAAAGCTTGACCTTCCTTTGTAGCAACTTAAATTAATATCCTCCTCCTCTCAAAGGAGGTAAAAAGGCATTCACGTTTATTAGCAGGTTCTATTTCCATCGACAACGATCTGTCTTGATACTTGTTCTGGATAATTAACTAACTTATGGATGTTTTCATCATAAACTGGCTATTTTCATCAGCATAATCATGAACTTCTTTTTTGTCTTCAAAGTCACATCCATACATCTCTGGCTCAGGAGCACTCTAAGCTAAAACAGTCCACTCATGTTTTTCTAGCTGCTCAGTCTGTCTTAGTCTTTCCTGGGTTTGTATTATCAGTCCACCAGTTGATGTAAGTGGAGCACTGATTCAGACACACATTTGCGGGACCTCATATGGCTATCCCGTGGCTATATTCTTGCTGCTTTAGTGAGTCATCAACCACCCTTAAAATAATTTCTTCCATCTCTCTTATTATTTAAAAATCATCATATCCAAAAAGTGGATACAGATAACTTAAAGTTCTACCATCACAAAATCTTGCCATAATCAATAACTCCATAAAGAAAAAAAACAAAAGCCCTTTAGAGTTGGCATGTAAACCTGTCTTGCATTCACACTTCTTTTCTTTTTAATATATGAAAATTCTAGACTCTTTCATCGTACAGTATTTTCAAAAAGATGAATCTAATTCTGTAGGATGCTGCTATACTTCAAAGAATAGTAACTGCTGCTTTGTGGAACTACTGAAAAAAAGTGGGAAAATTAATCTTCAATTAATGGTAAAGAGTTACAAAATTCTCATCCTCTTACTAAGTTTCATTTTTGTCACATGCATCTGACTAAGCTGATGTGACTCAGTTTGTTCTTTAGACTTGGGAAAAAATATAACAATGCTACTGGCTTAATGAAAAGCAAAGCAAACAACAACAACAAAAAAAAACAAACATTCAAAACCTCTAGAGGACTTTATATTCACATGTCAAGCAGAACTGTCCAAGTAAAAATAATAGTAATAAAAAAATACTTTGAACTAGTCTACTGCTATAATAATGATTTGGCTAAATGAAACTCCAGTATTTTGTGGACGTGTTAAGGAAATCTGAATGTTTCTGAAGAGGATCTGAATATTAACTGATGACACTGAAAACTACAACAGAAAGGGAATTTTCATTTTTGTCTTCATGAAGTTTTGGTGGTTGGATCTTTGTACAATTAACAAATGTACAGTTAGAAGAGTGGTGTGATTAGAATGGTATTTTACAGGTTTATAGTTAGAAGGATTACCATGGTGGAAAGAGACGATCAAAAATAAATGAAATGCTCACCTGTGTCCTAGGCTCACAGCACAAAACTCCAAAAGGAGAGATCTCCGGAAAGAGATCCTTCCCCAGTGGCAGTCAGCCCTTACATGGAGTCTAGGAAGAGGTGCAGCCAGGCTCCATCTCTTCCGGTCACACAGCTGAATTGCCTTCACCTGTGCTCCCAGGGCTGACTCAGTGCTCACCTCAGGTGATCAATCAGAGGTTCAGCCCGTGACTCAACAGTTCCCATACAGATCTTAAATAGTTTCCTCCAAGAACAGGTCATGTGCACCCCCAAACAGGAGAGGTTGCTCTTCTCCTCCTGTGATGTGAACACCAAGTATGTAAACAACATTCATGAACAAAGCAACTTCCACCCAGACACTGCTCCTCATAATGATACGTACAATTGCATAACCTACAAGGAACTTCTATGAGAAGCTGTATCTTAGATACTAGAATTAACCTGCTGGTGGAGACAGTAAATGGAGGAAGCATGCATATTTAAATCAAGTAGTGCAGTTCCTTCTCTTTATATAGAAGGAACAAACGGTGAGAGAGGAATCACTGAATTCTCCTTTCTTCTAACCTGTGTATGCTGTTTTCAAAGGAAACACAAAACGCTCTCAAAAGGGAAGGGACTGCACAGTGAATGGGACAGCGACAAAGGAAGCAAAACTCTCTCTACTATTCAGTATACCAGTGTCAAGCTTGATGGTGTCAATTTGTAGGTAAAAATGCACACAATGTTGCTAGGAAGCAGGTCAGCACTACCAAGGTTTCAGAAGCATCCAAAGCAATACACTTAAAAGAGAACTTACTTAAAAGAAAACAATACCTCTTCTAACAATCTTAATTTATCTAAACCTGTGTATTCTAAAAATACATCACTGTAGGTTAGCCAAAGTATATGTAGAGTAGATTAAACTGCTAATGTGCAAGATGATGACCCAACTGATGTGCGCAGTCTTTCATGTGAGAAACAAAGAAACCTCAATTGTAATTACATCTGCACCATGATTAATTGCAGCCGTCTTATGAATTACTCTCAGTATAAAGAGGTTTGTAAGGGTATGTATGGATTTGTTCAATGGACAAATGTGAGAGAGATTTCTGGAAATTAATGAGCACAGAACTGTGACTGAAAGCTTTGGTCTTACTGCCCTATTCTCCTGTTCTGCTAACAGAGTCTAGGTCCATGAACACAGCAGAGCCTTCGAAATCCAGCATCTATCACAGTACTTGATTCTCACAAGATAAAAAACAAAAACAGAAGTCTAATGTCTGCTTTGCTTGGCAAACCAATTTGACAGTTCATTCATTTGGGAGTTTTTTAATCATCATAAATAAAATACAACTGGGTAAATTAAAGGTGCTGCATTGTTCTCCAGGCAAACAATGCTCAGGCATCCTATAACTTTAATCTGCTTTAAAGCACCAAACAAGGAGTTTCAAGATTTACGGGAATTAGGACTTTGTGCAGTTTGCTGGGATCACAGAGACATGGTGGGATTGGTGACACTACTGGAGTGCTGAGGGATACAGGCTCTGTAGACAGTGGCCAGGAAGATGAGAAGATGGAGATACCCTTTCTGTGAGAGAACAGCTGGAATGCACAGAGGTCTGACTGGAATGGATGATGGGCTAGCAGAGAGCTTACAGGTAGGATTTGAGAACACATCACAGTATGGGTGACGTGTAGTGGGCATCACTACATGTGCAGCACTAAGAGCACTAGGCTGCCTGACTAGAAAGAACTACTAACTGTCTACAGAAGGCCTCATTCAGAAGTAGCTTCAGGTCTGCAGCTCTAGATTCTCATGATGATTCTGCTAGATTACGCTAGATTCTCGTGATCTGCTGGATGACCAGCATAGCATAGCACACACAACCCAGAAGGCTCCTGGAAAGAGTCAGTGACAGCCTCTTGACAAAAGGAGGCAAGGAGAGGTGCTCTGCTGACTCACTGAGGATGTGAAGGCTGAAGGTAGCCTTGGTTGCAGGGATCATGGCATAGTGGAGTAGAAGATCAGAAGAGAAAGCAGGAGGGCAAAAAGCAAGATCACAGCCCTGAGCTTCAGGTGAGCAGATTCTGCCCTCTCTCTGCTGGTAAGGATGCCTCACCATCTTCCCAGCTACTATAAGATCCTTGGCAACTGCTTAAAGTCAAAAAAATTTCACAAGCATAAAGGAGTTTCTACAATAGGCTGTAGATGAACTCTTCCTTTCAACTGATCCAGCAAAAAACTACATCTTAAAACAACAGAACCCAGAAATAGCCCAGAAATAGTTAATCATTAAAAAAGGCCAACAGAGGATTTCTACATTTTCTCATGAATTACAAGCATAAGTCTCTCCCCTGCCCCCATGACTGTTTGGATAATAGAGAATTAGAAACTGCATTCACAAACACTAAGCAGAAAAGGGATTTTTCTTTGTCTTGACATATTTACTTAAAATGCAAATCTACTCCTTGAAAAATACCATCGGTTTCATAAGAGCTACAGAACAACAGTATTTTTCCCACTTTCTTTAAGAAAATTCTTATGTAAAGCATAAAAGATCATTAGAATATTTATCCCCATGCACATTTATATTTGTACATAAATTGAGCCACAGTTCTCATAGTGAGGACCAAAAGCCATGTTTTCACATAATGCAGAGGACTGAAGTTAAACACAACACATTTGTATTACTGTCAAACAAACTCCTTGTCAATCTCAACATTTTGAAAAACAGACCATGTTTGGACAAGCACTGCATTCTGAAATTTTTTTGAACAATTCTTCTATAAATGAACATTTGGCTTGCAACAGATGAAGCAATTACATAACACTGAAACATAACTGTAATATACCTTCAAGATCTACTACATTTGGCACTGCCACATAAGCTTTAAGTCTGAGCAATTCCAACTTTCCTGCTCAAGACTTGACAGCAGATGAACGCTGAAAGAAAAATCAGGCAGTGGACTTACGTCAGCTTTTGACTAAAATGACTGAAGAAATTAAATCAGCTGGATTCTATTTTCATATATTGATCTGTATTACAGGAAAAAGTCAAAATTTTATTGAGTATTGTACAGACATCCCTCCTTTTCATGGGGATTTCCATATCAGAGAGGAAGATAAGTTCTCTATCATGTCATAAAAATGCAGTACACTCTTGAGCACAGCCAGATTATTGCCTTAAGCTCTCTTTAAGTAAGGCTTCAGAGAAACAGTGCTTTAACAAGTAATCCTGTAACATAATTTACCATTCAATAATACTTTGCAAGTTCCGTCTTACAGTGATAAAAAGGAAACTGAAACCATGCATTTAACAACCCCTGAAAGTCACAGTACTTTGTTTTGTACTCCAGTTTACAGCAGGTGCACAATAACTATGCATTGAACAGTGCGTTATCAGTGCTTTATGGATACAACATAAAAAAAAAGATGACTGTCTTCCTTTTTGCGCACCTATCTTCCATCAGCATTTCTGCTGAGTATTATTTTTAACAAGCAAATTAGTTCAGCAATTCAGTTGTAAACTACATCTTGTTAAGAATTAAACAAAGACTTTGAGTAACCTTGATTCGCAAATCATAAAAGCAAAGCCCAAGACACATGTGAGAGATCAAATGTGACTGGATTATTATCAACTGTCAGTTTTCAAAGAATATTGTACACTGACAGCACTGGTCTTTCCCCAGTGCAGTAACAATTCACAGATTTATAGAGTCACAGAACCATAGTATAGCTTGGTTTGGAAGAAACCTCAAGGATCATCAAGTTCCATCTCCCCTGCTGCAAGCAGGGTTACCAGCCACCAGATCAAGTACTAGATCAGACTGCCCAGGGTCCCATCCAGCCTGGCCTTAAACACCTCTAGGGATGGGGCAACCACAATCTGGGCAACCTGTTCCAGCACCTCTTCACTCTCTCAGTAGAAAACTTCCCCTGACATCTAATCTGAATCTCCCTTCCTTTAGTTCAAAACCAATAGCCCTTGTCCAATCACTGTCTACCCATGTAAAAAGTTGATTTCCCTTAAGTTTATAAACTCTCTTTAAATGTAGGAAGGCTGCAATGAGGTCTCCCTGCAGCCATCTCTTTTCCAGGTTGAACAAGCCCAATTCCTTCAGCCTATCTTCACAGGAGAGGTGCTCTAGCCCTCACTCAGCTTTGTGGCCCTCCTTTGAGCCCTCTCCAAAAGCTCCACATCTTTCCTGCATTAGGGGCCCCAAACTTGGACACAGTACTCCAGCTAGGGCCTAACGTTGCTGTCTCATGTTAACTTTTTCATCAACCAGGACCCTTGAGTCCTTCTCAGAGGGCTACACTCAAGGAGTTCTTCTCCAAGTTTTTATACACATCTGGGATTACCTTGACCCAAGTGCAAAACCTTGCACTTAGCTTTGTAGAACCTCCTTAGGTTCTCAAGGTCTCATATTTTCTGTTTATCAAAGTCCCTCTGGATGGCATCCATTCCTTCTGCTCAGCTTGATATCATCACAGCAGTACCAGTACCTACTAACTGCTCAGAACTCACCAAAAAATCATGTTCTCTGAGAAAATCTCCTGCCTCACAGGGACGGAAAGAAAACCCAATCTTGTTAGCAAACCTTGCTTAGAAAAAAAAATTAACCTTTGGACAGCTTCAAAACCAACCCCCCTTTATTTTTTTTTCTACTATGTCACTAAAAAGGTAGCAGTGGCTTTATACACCACAGTCAGCCCATGCCCTCATTACAAGGGTTATAATCATTTTGCAGACTGACAAAACACTTTCAACTCTGTTGGAATGATCTCTTTTCCTAACACTTTCAGAGGGACCCCAGATTTGTGACTCACTGGTGGCTGATGCTGGTAATCCCCTTTCCACCTACACAGCTGCTGGACTGACATCTACATCAGGAAAGACTGGACAGAATCATCCCACACACCGGGATGACCTTCTCTGTTACCTATCATCTACCCAATGCAAATTAAATCAGATGAACCCCTCTGATCCCAATCCAGCTACTTTCATAGGCATCAAAATACCTGTCTGAAGAAGTAAAATGACACCAACTTCTAAAACACTGAACAAATTATCAGCTTCCAATTAAGTCAGTTAATATACATCAGAAATAAGCTGATAATAAACATGTTGGGACACAGATAAAGTTGGCAATAACAGATCTAGAGGGACTATACTCATTTCCTTATCACAGGTTGCCTGTAAGGTCATGATTTGAAAGGGAAATAATATACTAGAAAAGATTTTTAAAAATAGCCCACAGATCACCACATGCTACAATGGGAATGTGTACCAAGACAGACTGCCAACTGAGGCAGACTAACAGAGCTGAACGTATATAATACGCCTTTGTTGGAGAGCTGCTTGTGAAAAACAGGCAATAAAAATGGGTAACTTATTACTCTGATAGCTTAAAAATCAAACACACTGAACAGACTGCCATAAACCAATGGAATGATATATGGGGAATGAAGAAATTTCTGATTCTCAACTGATAGTGAGCTGTTCTCCCGTGTTTTCAGAAGAACACAATATAAAGCTTATCACATCTTGCACAGCAAAGTGACAGGAAGTTGATGGTGTGGCAGGAACAGCAAATCAAGTAATAAGTAAACACGTAGGTAAGTAGCAAGTCTCAGTATCTACAATACCATTGGTACTTGAAGTTCAGCTCTGTTGTAGATTTGCTCTGCGATTCTGGGTGAGTCACACAGATCTCTCTGTAGATATGTTTAGATAAAGATATTTGCTCTCAAAGCACTGCAATCTCCAGAGATGAAGTATTATATGAAATGTAAATGTTGATATTTACAACTTGCAGTCTTCTAATGACTGTTGAAATTTGCATTCCACATTTATTGTTCGAGAGAATTGACTTTAAAATGTTTAAACATGTTTGAACGCTCAGTACAACTCATCGCATGTTATCCAACGGTAAAGTATGACCAAAAAAGAACCAACCGAAAAAGCACAGTAAGAAACTTACTTGAAGAAGTGTTCCATGAATGTTATTCTGTCGTATGCAAAGACTGTTAGAATCTGGAAGACCCTTCAGCAGTGACAGTACTGTATGTGGTACTTCATTTATCATAACAAATGGAACAAGGGCCCGACCTGACATCTCACGTGAACGGTACACAGGTGAGTGCCCACACCTAGAAAAAGGAGAAATACATATTTTTTGTCATCCAGATGCAATCCACTGTTGTGGCTAAAAGCCATAGAATATAAAACCATGGATAATACACAACCAAACTATCACAAAACAAATTTAGACTTTCTTGGCAGTAGTGAAAGACTAGTCGCCTAGAAACATAAGCCATACTACAGCCTGCAGCACAGAAATACTGCTTGAAGGAAGTACTGAGCTATGTTCTGTGCTGGAATTTTCGTCCCCATACTATGGTAGCACATTCTATTCTCTACCCTCCCACCTCTTCCCCTGGAGAATAACTTTTAGGAAGATCATCTTTGAAAAGGAAATGCAAAGAGTAGGCTCTTCACAACATGACGTGAAAACAGAACACTCACAACTGGAGGCTGCTCCATACGAAAATGTTTTAATCCTGTATTGACCAGATGCAAGAAGCCAGCTTAGCCCTTTGTAAAAATAAATTCAATATCTTTAAACAAAAATATTTTATTTCATTACGTAGTGAAAATAAACCTGAAAAGTGGTTTGTCTACTGTTTTTCCTTTATTTGTGCTAAAACATGTTTCCTTAACCATGTAATTCTCACATTCAGATGTTCCTACCAAACACAAGCAATACTGTTATTGCAACGAGCATGCAGCTTTTAATTAGCTGTAACAGTAAACTTAAGAACGTTCTTTATTTTGTTCTTGACCTTTCACAAAATATTTTTTCCCAAGGAATGTGACAACTCTTCAGAACAAAGGGTGGAAAATGGGGAAAATGCCATGGTTTCCTCTAACTTGCGTGAGGGTACTTTCCAAAACTACATGATTCAGAAGCAGTTTTGTCCTTGAATGCAGCATAGCAATTTAAAATGGAGCTGTGTAGTTTTTTTCTTAGTAGTAAAAAAAATGGAGTTGAGAACAATGTTTAAGTAGCCTAATTTTATCTCTCCTTTCTTGTAAAAGCCAACAGACGTACCACATATGCATTATGCATGTATGGACATACAGTATTTTACACACTGAACTTTGTTCCAGGTTGTTATTTTATCAAATCTACTGTGGAAATAAAAGTGACTGCCACATATTCAGAATAAAGAAAATAATTTCACTTTTTCTCAGCTACCAGAATACCAGGTCTATACAGACAGCGTTTGTACTGCTTAAGGCAAAACTACCAGATTTACTTCTCTTTGTACCCCAAACTGATCTCTAAAAACATAAGAAAACAAACAAACCAAACAACCTCAGCAGATGATTGATGGTTGTTCCCAGACCACATAAAGAAGTCCAGTTGGGTCCCTCAATGTCAATTAGGTACTGCACTTTGAGGATCCTCAATTAGGAGGCAATGACCTCCTTCTCCTCACCCTCCTCCCCCCAGGCAAATGCCTGGTTGCCCAGCGGGTGGAGAACTGGCCCAAGACGTAGCAGTCCCAGTTCTGCAACTTTCTGTGCCTGAGGAAAATGCAAACCTGCAGCTTCAGCTTGCCTAAAGGGCAATTCAATCATCATCCAGCTGCTGTGCTACGCACCTGCTGAAGTCAAATGCAAACTCAAAGTTCTCACACTACTTATTAGTGAGACTGCAGTAGTTTGCAGCACTGGTTGCATCAAGTTGCATATCAGGAAAAAATTCTTCTCAGAAAGAGGGGTGAGGTATTGGAACAGGCTGCCCATGAAGGTGGCAGACCCACCATCCTTGGGAGTTTTCAAGAGAAAGGTAGATTTAGCGCTGAGTGACATGGCTTAGAGCAGACACGGGCAAGGACTGATGGTTGGACTTGATGATCATAGTGGTCTTTCTAAGCTTCATGACTGCATATCCACAGAACTTACATATTTGTGGAAAGCCTCATTAGAGTACTCCTACAAAGTCACTACTAAGCAACAAAAGCACCATAAAGTTCAAGAACAATAAAGCATCTGATTTATATGAACATAAGGGAACATAAAGATGTCGTTTCACAATGGCAAATATCTACTCAAATCTGAGACGTGTTAACACTCTTGCTGCTGTTTCTTTTCTTTTTTATTTCCCCTAAAATACTAAAAGTTGCTTTTCATTCTCCCGAGAAACATTACAGATAACAGTTCAAAAGCACTCCTCCTTTTCAACAACACATGCAAGATATCACGCCAGGTCACCCATCCCTGAACTTCTGGATATCCTGAAGGCATCTGATCTGTGGTTCTCTAATGCTTTGGAGGCATTTGGCTTCACTCCTCAATCACACAAGAACTTTGCCAGAAGAACGTCAAGATAAACACTCTTTTTTTCCCACAGTTTTAAACAACATCCTAGATTAAGAACGGGTAGTTCTGATTTTTGCTGAATTCCACTTATAGGTGACCTAGCATAGCCAGGCAAAACAAGACAACAGACTTAGCCCAATTAAGTAGTTTCTGGTTAAATCAGCCTTCAAGATCCACTGTGTAACTAATTTAACACTGAGCAGTGTCATCACTTGTGGGATGGCAGCTACGCCCCACAGTAGTGGCAGAAAGGAACAGCAGCCTCAGTCTGGGCCGCTTGACCACCTGCCAATCCCACAACTTGGTTCTCACCATTCCTGCAGGCCAAACATCAGCCATGGAGCTTTACACCCATTAGGGCAATGTGCACGTGTGTGTATACCTATCTTTGAAATTACATACTTTTCTTTTATTTGAAAAATGAGTGGGAGGAATAGAAAATGTTTTCTGCAGGTGACTTTCCTTACATGCAGTTCATGTATAAGTAAACATTCAAATCTAAGAAATAGCTAAAATGTTACCATATGTAAAATTATGTAACATGTCGGTCTAATTTTATAACTCAAGGTAGAAAGTAGCAAAGAAAATTTGCAAGATCCTCAAGGAAGGATCTACCAAATCCTCAAGGCTATTTACAACTGTTGAAGTAGTATTCTATTTTAAATTCAGTGCTGTTTATCTAGGTGAATGAGGTTTTAGATGTAAACTTGTTTACTTCAAACAGTTCATGATCAAGAACAAAAAGCCAATAAATCTGACCAGTTTTCACTTCATGTAACTGTTGATTCAGTGGATTTCCACTGCTCCTGCACAGTGTTAACACTCAGATCTGACATAATTTATATGAGCAATTCTCATAAGGCACAGAAGGATTCTGCACTCCTCTACAGACTTCAAAGTGTCTAATTTATTGCTCTAGCTACAAACAACAAAACACTAGCTGCAAATAAACCTATCTTCATGCTTTTATTACTAATAATTTTTTTTAAAAAAAGATCTGCAGGTGTTTCCTAAGTGTTTCTTTATCTCCCTTTCTTATTACTCCCTCTCAACAGACTTCATACTAAGCAAATCAACAAAGCGAGTCAGAATTGCCTTTAATATCACAGCAACAAATTAGTAGAAATCATTTGAAAAATCTTAAGTGTGGCTGAAAGTGATACAGCTGTTATATTACGTAATTCGTACAGTTGCTTGAAGAAGAATGAGCAAGGACAAAGCATTATTTCCAAGTTTACTGGTTATAGTCACAGCGATCTGCTCACAGAATCACAGAATGGTTCAATACGTATTAACTCATTCTTTATTAATGATGCAGGTAGTTGTAGAAGACAGTATCACAGCATCATAATCTTGTCCTCAGCTGAAATATATTTACATACACTGCCTTCACAAAGTATTGGAAAAGGGAATTGGGAAGTGCAGCCATGAAAGCAGGATGGAATCAAAAATAAAACTGGACATGGAGGAAGGCAACATTCTGCAGGAGGGGCCTCAGATCATGCCAGTCAGACAAGCTACCCTACCTTTACTGAAACATTCCCAAAAGAGTAAATTCAGTAACTTTCAAAATTAGTAGCACAAGTTTCCAAGCAAAGAGAGGTGCAAAAAGAAGAATTAAAAAGACACTCAGAGCTTCCAAGCAATTAACACAACTTGAGAAATCCACAGGACAGTACCTACTCAACAATATGAGAACAAGGTTTCCTGGAATATAAAAAGTATTCTGATATATATATATATATATATGTCTGAATATATTTATGGATTGCTTTGTCTGAGTTTCTCATTAAAGGAAACACACTCGTTTTCCCTCTTGTTATACATTTGTTGTACCCTAGCAATTAAAATATCCAAAGCACTTAATTTTTAAAACTTATTTAACTGTGGAAACCTGAATTGCAATTGGTCTAAAGACATTTTTTTGTCATTAAACCTGAAATTAAGAACAAAACAATCCAAGCAAATAACTGGAGTTTTGATACAGCATCTCAGCATATGCTTTCAAGGGCCTTCTGGGAGGAAACCATATACATTTGTCTCATCCTGTTACCAAGATTATAACCAAGGTTATTGTAAAAGGAAGCAAACTCATATCAAGCTGAATCAACAACAGAAATTTGAAGTACTGTGACTCAGCCAGCCAATAAACTAGGATCTCTAAAACATGCACATAAGTAAATAGTGACTTATACTACATGTAAACTTCAGGAGAAGAAAAACATGTTTGCTCCAAACCAAGAATTGCATGAGGAAACAATTTAAGTGGCATATCTTTTCTTGCATTCCCATCAAGGAATCTTAAATACTGTCCTCAGGTAGCTAAATTCAGTGTAGGCTTATTTAACTTATTGTTGTATTCTCCAGAGGTTAGAGCTTCCTTAACCTTTTAACTCAAACTCACGTAAAAGGAAATTTTTTTACAATGTCTTCCAGTAAAAAAATTGTATTTCAAATTAGTTAATTTTTGAGAAGTCCTTAGGAAGCTTCACAGAGTAATGGAACAAAATACATAGTAACAAAGTAGAGGAAATAAAAAGAATGGAGATAGAATACTTTGTCTTACTGACTGTATCTTTGTTTTAAACTATAAAAGGGAAGTTGAATGTATAAATAAAAGATCAGCTCCTTGTGAATATTTTGAATGATTCAGATGATTGTAAACAAGAACATAAGAGCAGTGATTTTTAGAACTTCTTATCAGATCCATGTAAATAGCCAAAGGATTTGCTCACACTTTAAGAGAAGAGGCCATAGATTATAGCAAAGAATGTGAAAATTAGACATTGACTTTTGGATTAGAAGCCTTGAGCAGTCTATAGCCAATCAGGCACTTCATAATCTTCTCTATCGCTACAATTTGAGCTTAATCAAAGTGAAAAAATGCTAATTTATCAATACACTCAGAGGGGAAATACATTTCTCTTTCTCTATTAAACCCCAAATATGCTGAGGTTCCACTGTAGATCTCAAGCAATAATCTCTCCTTCCTTTTTCTTCAAACTACCAGGCTTAAAAAGAACACTAAAGAAAAAAAAAAAGAAAAGAAAAAAGAAAAAAAAAAAGTGTAGAGGCATGACAAGGGACTTTACCAAGACAATCTTTTCTAAGAAAAGTCATTTTGATAATGTCACTTAACCATTCCTTATCAGTGGCACTTCTTCACTTAATGCCTGAAGGCATTTCTGTCACTTAAAAAAGAAGTTTTTCCAGAAAGAATTCAAAACAATTTTCACAATAGAAATTCAACACTACAAAACAATGTACAAAGCAATGAGGATACAAACAACAACGTATGCTTCAGAAGCATGTATTGCTCCTTTTTATATGCCAACATAAGCACGTGTATTTTGGGAACCCTTCCTAAATTCAAAAGAACATCTGCCTTGTTAGGTTGGACTCATAAGCATCTCTCAGCAAAGACAGAGCATTCCAATGGATCAGTGTCTGCTTTAAATATCTTAGAGATTCCAAGTAATAAATTATTCCAGACAATAGCAATGCCAAGCAGTTCCACTGACCAGACAATACATTAAAAAGAAAAAAATAAAATAAGATAGAAGAAAAAGTGAGCAAAGACCAAGAAAATGTGCATTTGATAAGGAAACTAAAGGAGATGCTTTTACAAACATCTTAATCAATAGCAGATATTTTAATACAACATAGCTACAAAAAACAAAAGTAGTATTTTTCATCTAATATGTAAACACATTCCCACAAAAGTACTTTGCTTATCATACCACTGATAAGATTTCCAGTCTACAGTAATGCCAGTTGAAAATAGGCAAGTTTTAACATTAAATCTCCTATTGGTGCCATACCAGACACAAAAAAAGAAAAAAGTGAGGAGAGTGACAGAAGAAGCACACTAGCACAATCACTCAGCTACCCTGCTTAGCCACTTACCAAAGGATACTCACGTTTAGCCTAGAGAAAGTCATAACTCTTTTCAAGTCAGATACAAGATGTGTCCTAAATCCACGTGTGCAACTATACATGTATGAAATAGGAGGAATTGCCTTTAACCAGATTCATAAACAATTTTAACAAGATGTAAGTGAACAACTTCAACCGAGCACTTCCCACACAAACTGAAAATAGCTTGCACCAGATCTTGCTCATTCCCCCTTTTCCCGTGACTTTTATTCAGTGTAAAATTGTACACTTACTTTCACAGAGGCTTCTGGCTTTACATTTGAATATTGTTGCTTCATCTTTCCCCAACCTTAACTGCTATGAAGCCTATGAAGGCTTTGTCACAGTGCTTTTAGCAAAACAGAACCAGACACCTGACAGACCAGACATAATTGAACCAAAGCTACTTAAACACAACACAGAGCAATAAAACTAATTAGCATAAGTCACTAACAATTAAGTTTTTCAAAGGAGCAATCTACATGCCCAAATGCAAGTAACATCATGAATCGGTAAAATGTATACTAATAACATCTCCTAGAATAGTAGTACTTCCTTTACTTGTGTCTATTTCATTCAGAAGTGAGTTCTTACAGATTTATTAAATAAGACACAACTATGAGACCTAGGGAGCCTTCAAATTCACATTCAAGTACTCTACTTTCTAAGAATATAAACCAAGAAGTGATTGGATTGTTTTCACTTACTTAATATATCTATTTTCAAAGTGCCTACAACATGCAAGTTGATGATTTGCAATATTACTACACAAAGGTTAATATTTTAAGATCATAATTTCATGTATGCTTGTTTACATAATTGAATTTGCTGTTCAAAAGCTTAAGACATTAACTACTGCAATAGTATCTCTTCCTTATCTGCAGTAAAGTAAATGCAGTAATGAAGACTGTAAGGAACATGCAAGGAATTTGCGAACGTGAGTGAAAAGAAATAGACAGAGAAAAAAAATGGACGAAGCTCCATCAGAATGACATTTTTTATCTCAGTAAGAAAGAAAGGAAGAGAGATAAATCAGTACATGGCAAAAGCCAGCATAATCACAGAATGGAATCACAGAATGGTTTGGGTTGGAAGGGATCTTTAAGATCATATAGTTCCAACCCCCCTGCCATAGGCAGGGACACCTCCCTCTAGACCAGGTCACAGCCCCATCCACAGCCTCTGAGCAACCTGTTCCAGTGTCTCACCACCCTCACAATAAAGAATTCCTTCCTAATATCTAGTCTAAAGCTACCCTCTTTCAGTTTAAAACCATTTCCTCTCGTCCTGTCACTATCTGCCCTCATAAAAAGTACAATAATGTAAGTATATTAAGTATATTTAGCACTTGAAAACCATATTTGGGAATAAACTATTATTTAACATCATTAGGTTGCTTCATTACACAGGAAAGATCTTAAATATTTTATTAATCAGAAAAGTACTGAAAACACTCATTCGTACTATGACATTTGTACTATGACAAGCAGAGTGCAATTGAAGGTTTTGTATTTCAGGCAATATTTGTCAAGACAGACTGATTCGCTTCGGCCAGTAAAAACCACAAAACAAAATTAGTGGTAAGAGATTAAAATTGAAGCTCTTACTTCTATTAGAACTTCATACTTTGACTAACAGCATTTTAAAAATAGCCTTCTACACTTGTTGGTATCTGACAACACTTAATCTCTGAATAACATTTAGTATAAATCAAAATATATAATCCATACTTTGAACACTGAACCTCTGTGTCTTCATTGACTGTACACAAATCTCTTATGATAGAAACCCATATTTTGCTTTTAAATTGTAAGAAAAACCTTTTATACCTTACTTCTTATTCTAGATTGGCATCTGCTCAGATTTGAAAATGATTTAACCAGAACTCAACAAAACTTAGTGCATTCATGCACTGAATAAAACTTAAAGTACTACATTACCTCCATGTGAAATCATGGCCCTTAGGATTTTTTTTTTCTTTTTCTCTCAAGTTTGAAAAAGAATTTGATCCAGCAGTGTGCTTACAGCAGACACACAGTTTTCGTGTCCTTCTCAAACTTATTTTTTTAGGAGTGACTTATGGCAACAGGGCAGCTAACAATATTCTTAAGCATTCTTCCTCCATCCTACAAAACTTTTTTCCTCATCATATGCAATTTTTCTCTCCTTACATGCTAGTATGCATCACCAACTGTGTTAGAGTAATTATCTTGGTCTGTTAATGACATGCTAATGAGTACAAAAATAATACTGTACTATTTAGGGGTGATGCATGGAAGGGGAAAGCACGCAGTAGTAGAGGGCTAGTGCTTTCCACTGTCACCTACCCCAGTTCCCAATTCAAGACAGCATCAAGGGATTTTGGAGTAACTGCTCCATTTTACACAAAGATGCAAATTATAAAATTCTCCACAAGAAAGTTGTGTCTCTTTAATAACTGCAGCCCACAGAGTTTCTTCAGTGACTTGCAACACTGCCTTGAAATCTGCATATGTGACAAATTTTTGCAGGGGAAATTTCACTAAGAATTAAAATGATTTTGTCTAAAAGAACACGAGATGCAAGCAAAAAGATGTTTTTTTTTGTTTAATATACTAAAATCTAGTTAAGATTTTAAAGCTCGGTGTTGGGTTTTTTTTTAAATGACTAAGAATTCACAATTCTAAAAAACACTAGACATCAATACAGCAATATCCATGTACTCCTTCAGAGGATTCAGTCCAGAACATTTAGCACTGAACAAACACTTTGGCAACACTATGGTACGAGAGGGCATAAGGTAACTCAAATTTGGATCATTCTGAAGAGATTACAGGTTTTTGAAAGGAGTAAGCAGAGGAAAAAGGGAGGTTATGTTTTCATTTCATACTTAAAACATTACCTCCCAATTACCTCCCTTGTTAATCAAAAACATTCTGTACATTCCTTCATCTTGGAATGTAATCAGTAAAACAGACCTATCTAGCTCTTTAAAAAGATTAAAAAAAAAAAAAAAAAAGTGAGGTAATAAGTTGTGAATCAAAGTGTTCCCTTCCATATAAAACATCTGTGAGGGGGTAGCGGAAAACATAACTTTTAATAAAACTGCAGAGAAGTAATCAAATGCGCTGGTTCAAAAGGTAGTAGCAAGCATGTACATGGAGATTGAGATTTGTCCTTGTGGCATTTAATGCTACTCATATTGTGCAATTTACCTCAGCACGGTCAGAGCAACCACAACTCTACTCCCACTTGATGGAAAATTCCAATCAGGCTTAACCGAAACTGCTCAAAAGCCTAATTAGAAATCTTCCTCTTAAACCCAGCTCTGCTTGAATAACTGCTCATTCTCTTCCAAACTGAGTATCCTACTCATCCCCTCAGAGCAACATATGAATGCCACTTTATTGGGGCTGAGCCCTGCAAAGTCAGAAAATCAGTGATGGCTTATACTCACCCTTCTTCTCTCCCTACTACATAAGCACAGGATCTAACCTTGACAGTGTTACAGCAAGATAAATCTGAAAATGTCTCAGTAAACTATGGCAATTAAATGATATAATTGCATCGGGCCACCATGTAATTATACGTATGCATAGACATTATATACTACATTGAGCAATTCAAAGCTTACTATATACAGTAATGTATACTATATACATTATATATGGTTACTATATACAGTTTAATGTCTTGATGAACAAGGCCTTTGCCTTCAGGTTGGCTCTTTGATCCTAAGTGGTTACCTCACAACCATCTTCATTACTGGCTTCTAAAGAAAACTAAATGACAAGGAAATAATTTTATTCTAGTTCATCTGCTCCTGTTGAAAGGAAAATCACAAGGGAAATCAAAGGGCAAATAGCAAGATACTTATCTTTCCCAGATAAATCACAGGTATTCATTCCAGCTGATGCAAGTGACTGAAAATATTCATAGTATGCACAGAACAAGGACAAAAGAGCTTTATAAGGAAACACTGTCAAAAATATCACATTGAGCTATGTCATAACAGTTCCTCCACTCTGCAGAATCCCTGGTATAGTTCCCTGGCACCCATTAAAAATGTCAATGCTTTTGCTACAAAATCCAACAGAAATACATGTCCGTGCACCCAAATACAATTTGATGTCTGAAATAGATAGACATTTTATTTTATTTTAATGCCAAATTAAATGGAAAAGAAATGTAGAAAACACACTGCAGCACACCACTCCTCTTTAGGAGCACAGTCACTAAGGGAGGTCAAAAGAGGGTAGATCTAATGACATGGGTGTTTTAAATGCTTCAGGTTTTCCTTTTGAAGATTTTGATGGGTTTTTCTCCCCACGTCCTCTGAAAAGTTTTAAACAGCCACAAAAGGTAGCTAAGTGTGATCACTGTTGAAGAGTTATTTTGCTGGTGCACAGACTTGCTAAATGTAGCAGTTGTAATACAAAAACAAAACCCAAAGATGTAACTGGAAGATTATCAAAGTTTAATGTATTACCAATCAGAAATCACACTGAAACATTCAACCAAGAAATAAAAAAAGAAAATAAACAAGCATTCTTCAGTGTAGTGACACAGGCATAAAGATTGAGCTAATTAATGATGTAACCAACAAATACAGTTTTAACTGTTTATCCAAGAAGCATTTCAGATTCAAACATGGCAGAAAAACATTTTAAATCAGTAAATACAGTGCAATTAGAAAACTCTTACTGCAGGTTTTTTAGGGTTGTTTTTTTTAGGTTATTTATTCCTAAAGAATCCCATAAAAACATAAGTAGAGAGAGAGACATCACATTGGCAGCCCAGAACAAGCAGACATAACATAAATATCAGTTCAAAATAAAAATCAGGAGATCTGTGGAAAGAAACATCTTTATCTTGTTTCACTAACTAAATAAAGGAACAAGATTTAGAGTAGAACTTTCTTAACATACTACTCTGAAGATTTCACAAATATAGCAAGACTTCCTCTCAAAATACTAATTTTGCTTATTTCCCCCATCCACAATAGTCCTCCCCCCTTATGAGGCACCACAATCCCACAAAAGTGGCACACAAAAAAGCCAAAACATCTGTTGACTCTCTCAGTGTAAACATCACAGAAGTGAAAGTTACACTGTATAAAAACTTGGAAAGTTATCTCAGAAATAGATTACATATAGGACATGTCTCCCTCTATATAGCTAAGTACATATTTAGGTGTATGTATGGACATGGAGCTGAGCTAAATATTAATCATTACAACAAGGAGCTACCAACAATCATTTTGCAGGACTAAAAAAATTTAAAAAAAAAAAAAAGAAATTCAGCAATGCAAGACTTGTTTTACAAAGCTAGTCAAGCTCATTAGTTTATATCTATCCTTTATTTGGCAGCAATTGAGTTTTTGCAGATGAAGATCTGTGAACAAGCGACACAACAGCTTGCATGATTTGAAATTCTTCCCACTTCCCCAAAACAAGAATTAGTAAGAAATGGAAGTACAACCAATCATCACCAGAATTTTTCCTTTAAGAATTAAAGCTTAACGCTGAAGAGAAGCTTAAAAAGACATTTTATTACAGAACAAGCAAACACAAACACTCTAGAAAGAACTCGATCATATGAAAAACCACCAGAGACCTACCTTACCTTATAATAAAGGGGACGAATGGTGCCATGCTGAGTGCTGAGTAAGTGCCATCCATTGGAGATGGATACAGCTTTCCCAGGATTAAAAGCAAAAGGAACAAACTTGGATGGATTTTCAGTTCTTCGTCTTCACTAAATAAAAAAAGCAGGAAGAAGCATTTGATGACAGTATCATCCTTAATGCCAGTCTTGAGACTCTTCCACACGCACAATGCTCTTCTGCATTTCAAGGAGGTACATTATGCTGGTCATGGTAATAACATACAAAACCCACTGCCATCAAATATGGCATCCAGTTCTACAGCACCACTGGGAATCCCTCTATGAAGGCAAGTTAAGGCTGTGCCACCTTTTCTGTACTATTTTATCTCACTTTCTTCTATCCTTAACAATAGAGAGCTGCCCTTGCTTTTAACTAACATTAAACACCAGAACAGGTAATGTTTCTCATAGAACTGAACAATTGTGAAAGCTGAGTTACAAAAAGATGTTTTAAACAAACAAAAAAAAAGAAGTCTTTCTCAGTCTGGAAGGAAGAAAATGTGTATTGGCAAACAGCAGGTTAGATTTAAGAACAGTCATTGTCATTAACACCAAGCACCTACTTTTCGTACTGTAAAATCAATCAGAAATCCAAGACAAAAATCAACAATTCCTTATTTAGTCAATGAGTTTAAAAAAAAAAAAAAAAAGAAAAAAAGAAAAAAATACAATCCTTAATTTGCATTGGAAAAAAAAAAACCAAAAAAACCCACACCATTCAAGGACAGTATTTCAAGCAACTTCCCAAAATTTTCTAGTGATTACACAGTCACCTTTCGAAATGTCAAGTAAAACAGAGTGCTACATGGAATGCATGTATCGTTTTTGCCCAGAGCAGAGACTGTGCAAGATGCAATGATTGGCAAAACTCCTCTTTCGACTTCATTGCAAGCCATTAAACAGACAGCTGAAACTCTCCTTTAAATCAGCTCCTGAACTTCTACAGTTTATACCATAACATTTTAAGGAAAAACAAAGCCTGCACTAGTTTACTTTAAAAGTTCATGAACCTGGGGGTAACAGCATCAGCATCATCCCAAAGTATATCATCTAGCTAGGTCAAATTGGAGCTCTCAGACACCATTTGTGGACTCAGTAAAAAGAGATCAAGGACCTTCCACAAAGACAGTGTGTCACAGGCTGGAAAATGGTAATTTAGGGTCACACAAGGCCTAAGACCTTCTATCCTTTAAACACGTTAGAAAGTCTTATTAAAAATGAGACATTGTAAAACGAGTTTCTGTTCTGCCTTGAAAAATACACTTTCTTTTAATATCTGATCCTAGGAATGAAACAGCTCACAGGGAGGAATAAAGCTGCTACTAATGTCTCAGTAGCACTTCAGACTCCAGAATCTCACTTCAGTGTGCAAGTTACAGGAAAAAAGGCTTAGAAAAACAGTAGTAGATCTACACAACCTCAAGAAGCACTGATGAAAACAGCAGCGTTATAGTATATGTGACAACTCACTTCAAACTGAACACTGCGAAAGTTTCATAGGTATCATCTTACCTGTTCAAAGTATTGGCTACAACCTCCAACTGCTTGAGAAGGAAAGGATAAAGACTTGGAAATCGGGAGAAAAACTCTGCTCCTGTCATCCTGCAGAAGGGAATGTAGAAGAGTTACGATTAGTTGCACTCAAAATACCAGTTCACTTGGATTTCTAATGCTGCAGTGAATTTAGAGTCCAAAGGACCATACACCTACAATGAACTCCTTTCAAACATGACACAGTTTTTTCATTAAAAATGACAATGCAACATAATTTAGACAGTTTACGTGCTTCTGTCTGCATGTATGCATACTAACACTTTCTCAGCTAAAACATTCAGATCTTTCTGGAAAAAGAAAAGAAAAAAAAAAAAGACACGGCATCTTAAATTCTGGCACCATTTTTACAACATAGCTGAACAAGAGAAAGCTACATTTGCTTTGGTGCAGCTCACGTACTGAACAGTTAATAAGGTATTTATAATACACATTTACTTACAGATGCTCATCCATTATTGATACTAAAAAGTATCTCAGAATGAGAACTCAAAGAAAACACAGCAACAGATGTGTCTGATCTTCCATCAGCTTTCTTCACAGAGCTGCCTCCAGCACTTGGCAGCAGTGACATTTCCAGGCCACATACTCATGTAAATATAACAGTTACATCCAAAACAGAACAACATACTGATACCTATCAAACTCATTACTAGCCAGAATCAATACATCAGTGTAGTTCAAGCCACAACAGAAAATCAACCCAAGCTAAAAAGAGTAAGCAGAAGCCTTCTGTGCTTCTTTTTTAAATAACTTTTTGAACTGATAAAGGATAACTTCATGGTTCACAGGTTCATTTAGCATTTTCTAAGCAAGAACCCCTCAAATGTTAGGCTAGGGAAGTTCTAATTAGACATATGGGCTATGCAGATAAAACAAAATTCCTTCAAAAACAAATAAACAAACGGCCAGCTATTTACAACAAGAAAGCCTTTGCTTGCTACATGATCAAGTTGGATTAAGTATATTTTAGCATGACTCCAATACAAAGCTTTTGACAAGCAAACTAATCCAGGTCTATAGAAATAACACGGTAAGATGGCAAGATTGAATGTCCATAAAAATAAGTGCACAAAAAAATTATGCAAGAGTAAATCAGCACACGACAACTATCAGCAAAGCTTCCAGCACTGAGCCAACAAAACATGCCTTAGCCATAGGCCACAAAATAAATACAGCAAAAGCAAATTACTAGATGGAAACAAATGTTCAAACAAAGAGGTACATACAGGAAGCTTTCTCGAGGCGTGTAAGAGCAATGCACCAAAAGGCTGCTAATGAAGGCATGACCAAGGATTCTGCAGAAACTATTAAGGCTACAAGAAAGATTTCTCTTAAAAAATTTAATTGAAAACTTTCTGTGAATGAACATAAATTGAAGCACTGACGAGGATTGTTTAAAACACCAATTCTGATGATCACTGGTTATTGAAGCAGAAAAGACATATGTAATTTTTTATCACACAACCTCAAAGTGTCTGCCAGCCACCAAACTCTGCTTCCCATAGTCAGATTTCAAAACTTCAGAGTTTTCGAAGTCATCCAACAGCTTTTCAAAACAACTTCAAGTTTTCTACACACACATTACATAGCAAGCTGAAGACAAAAATGTCAGACAGCACAAAATACGAGAGCTAGGCACGTACATCAAGTCAAGCAGCACATGGCATACACATGGAAAACTCAGTAAGACATAACACATTAAAAGTTTTGCATTAAAAGATAGTATCCATTTGAACCAAACTGAAAATACTTTGCATCTTCACCTCCTGTATCACAGAGTGTGTCAGGAAAAAGCAGATGGGGATTAAGTGCTTTATGGAACTCATGGACCACTGCTTAGATGCTGAAGAGAAGACTACTTGCAAGGAGAACCTCATGCAGCAATTATTTTTTAACACATCCATTTTCAATACAATGAAATTCAGTAACCAAATTTGAATTAATATTACATAATGGAACCAAATATTCTCAGAAAGACGGCCCTTAAATTATTTGTAACTAGTGCGATTTCATAAATCTTTTTGATAGGGAAAGAAAACAGCAGTTATCAAACTGGGTAACTTACATAACCTCTCCCTTGGTTAACTTCCACACGTTATGTGATGGGAGGAGGCAGTCTAACGAAAACCATTAGTCAGCAGGTATCTGCAGAAAAGATGCCCAAAGGCACTGTGAGCAGACTAGTTGTCCAGTGATTGTTAGAAATGGCCTCCAGCTCAGAGGGGAAACAAGAAATACTGTATGTTAGCAGAAATGCTTAAAATTAAAAGGTGTTCTAAAAAATACAGAGCACTGATTGCACACTGGAACAGGTTGCCCGGGGAGGTGCGCACTGCAACAGGTTGCATAGGGAGGTCATGGATGCCCCATCCCTGGAGGCATTCAAGGCCAGGCTGGATGTGGCTCTGGACAGCCTAGTCCGGTGGTTGGCGGCCCTACATATGGCAGGCGGGGTGAAACTAGATGATCATTATGGTCCTTTTAAACCCAGGCCATTCTAGGATTCTATGATTCTGTTACTGACGTGTGAATTCACCTGGGAATGTCAAGGCAGGAAGCACACGTAACTAGAGAACAACCAGAAAGCAAAACAGCAAGAGTGAGTAAAACACAGAGGTATTTAGTTGTCTCATTTTTGGTTACTGACCATGCCTGTTGTTCCTGGAAATGTGTATGCATTAGGCACGCACAAGTAGCTGCATACAGTAACTGAGAGTGGAACCACAACAAAAAATGCAAAGACTCGGATTTCTCAAACATGACCAGGAACTTGAGCCACCTATTTTCTATTTCATCAAAAAACACACTGCTTTGAAAAATGAACTCCAACACTTCATAAACAGGCTCATAGGAGTTATGTTTCATAAATAGTAAGTTATCCATATCCTTAAAAGAAGGCAAATACTTGATACACCCATTTAAAAAAAAGGAATATACCAACAAAATTTGGGCTGAAAAACCAACACAAAACAACAGTTATCAATTGTCATGGAACAAACTTCGACCTCCTTTTCTAAATCATCCATGACAAAGAACTATAGGTTTAAATTAAAAATATAGATAACTACTCATTGTTTCCATGAGTCACAAACACAGTTCAAATAGATTTTTGGCAATGTGGCTACCATAATTTAATCCTTAATATCAATGTCTTGCAGATCACAAGATTTGACAGCTACCCGCCCTAAAACTAGAGAAGGAATTGGAAAGAACCTTAAGACACTAATACTTTTCTCATGTCCAGCTGAAATGATTTCATACTGCATCAGAGTTCATCTTTCTCAGTGCCATAGGCTCTCTAAGAGTAGTTTTTTTTGTTTCCTGCTAGTAACTCAAAAGTAGTACAATTTCACAATTTAGAATTTCAAATGGGATTACAGATATCTAAGCAATAGATTGGTGAAAGGTTACTTACTGAAATAGGAAGCAGTGTAATGAAAGAGAAAGATTATCAGTGGGCTGATGATGCTTACAATAAATCCCCTCACCTCAATGTAAAATGTCATCTAAGCATATGGTTAAAGTGTATGGCTAATGAGAAAAAAAATTGAGAGCAAATAATGGAAGGACTTGCATTTTAAAATGATTTGTAAAAATTATTTGTAAAACCACGTACACAAAATATTTTGATAGATGAGTAGGAAGGAAGATGTAATACTTGAATCTCAGACACTCCAGTTTAACAATATAAACACCTGATTATACGTGAACAACTCTGCAGAAAAGGCAGATGACAATTCAGAGTATAAGACCTTCACAAAATGCTACATTTTGATTGCTAGAGACAGCAGCCACAATTTGTATTTTAAAGAAAACAAGACTGATGAAGAGGGTTTATGTAGAAAGGGAAATGTATGTGAGTTTCTTTCCTATTTCTCTCAGGTTTCCCACCTGAAGAGATGTGCCTCAAAAATAATCTTGAAGCACCTTCTCTAATAGATTGCAGAAAAATCAAGTTGCACTTTGAACTTCTAATACCCCTACACAGCCCTGAGCTGAACAGACTGTTTCCCACCTTTCTCTCCTCCAGAGTCTATTCAGGAGGAAAAGAAGGTCAGGATGACAGTATTTCAGATAAATTAGTAAAAAGATACTTTGAAAACAAGTGATGTGACAAAGGACAGAATGTGAATAACACAGTAGCATTTGGAAAATAACAGTGAACCAGATGAATTATCAAAAATCGACTGGTTGTAATAGTAAAATTTAAAATAGAAGATACAAGTGAAAGCAGACTGCAAATCTATAAAACTTTCCCTTGAAGTTCATTTTAAGCATGAGCAAGAGTATAATTTACAGCATTTAATTATGTTTCTTAGGAAAAATGGATAGATAAAGTTTTCCATTTCTCCAAAATAACCATGAATAGAAGCCTTTATTATATTCTTGACTGTCATTAGTTCTTCTGTTCAATCACTACCTGTTGGGTTTTTTTTTTTCTCTTTCATTGCTTTTCATGGTAGAATCTTGGGTGGATTGGAGTAAGGTAAAGACACACAGGCAAGTTTCTATTTCCTCTGTTTTGCTTACAAAGATATTCAGTGTCATCTAAATTCTAGAATCAAATTCATAAATCCTACTGAAAACTGTAATGTCTCTGGTCATTGCATGTAGTTTGTCTGAATAGTGATTTGATGCTGTATAATGCAAGTAGTAGTATCTGTGTTTATATATGTAGTGTCTTTCCAATAAATAATCCCATCTTTATGCATAATGAGTGACTTATTTAACTCATTTTAAAAATCACATTTGAAACTAATGCCACGGATGTTACAGTGTTCTATTCTAAGCTGTGTTGCACACTTAAAAGAATATTCCAGATTAAAATTCTGCTTTGACACTGGGGCATATGTATCATTTTACTGTGACATGTGTCAGAGATTACCTGCTTCTGTTTTTTCCACTTATTTTTCTGAAGAACTAAAGGCTTTATAACCTTGTGTCCTGCTTTTAGCAACTGACATGGTAAAGAACATTCTCAGTAAATCTGTTTGTATTTCATTTTAGGACAGCTGAGATTTAGAGACTACAAATCTTCTGACAGGATCAAGGGTCTTCAGAGTTCATTTTGAATAAAAATGTTGCTAATGTCTCAGGTCAGCTGACAAATGTATTAACAGGTCTGTGACAGATGAAAAAATATGATTATATTTATGAAGGAAAAATAAGACTGAAACGAGGGAAAAAAAAGAAAAAGAATATAGGCATACACATCTGGAGAAACCATGACCAAGAGTATGGTTTTCATGAAACTGCAGAAGTCCTCTCTTAATGGTCTCCTGTAAAATCTACTCTGTATCAGTGACTATACTGGAATCGTTAACTGTAAAATGTCGGATAATACTTTATGTTAGAAGCAGTAATGCGGACACAAAATCAAATTTACTCCCTGCACTGCAAGTACAACTACTGCTGAAAAAGTTTAAAACCACTGTGAATTTCATATAACCGTCATTCAAAATGTCAAATTTATAATAATCCACATTCTACACATTTGCACCTTTGCCTTCATTAAAGTATGAAAAATGAAATGCAGTGCAGCTTAACTAAACAAACAGCTTTTAACTGCCCATTCATGCTCTTTCCTTATCACTCATAAAGAAAATTTGTAAAGTTCATTTCCCTATTAGCAAAGACACACTTTGGAAGTATAAACTTCAAAAGAAAACATTTTCTTCAACTATATAAAATACCACAAAAAAACAGCTAACAAGCTGTTTTATAGTGAGGTTATGGTGAAGACCAAAGCTTGTTCACATACTATAAGCATAGTACACATGTGCTAGGAGATAAATTAATTATTGGCTCCCTAAAGTATCACTGAAGAATACGACAGTCAGATGCATTTCATGGTAGGTCAACTAATGGTATTAAGGTACAGAAAACAGAAATTATGCTAACTGAAGGCAATACAAAAGTCAAACAATGTACCACACCCGACTCAAAGGATAATCTCTATCCTGGATTTTAAAACACAGAAGACAGCAGACAGTCATTACTTGAAAGTGCTGGTGGGGAGAACAACTCTGAAAACCAAGGACCTTTGTTTGGGCCTCAAGAACACACAGAAACGTAGGAAAAATGTTAATGCTGCAATGTGCAAAAAATGTTAATAACTAGATTGTGCCAACTTAACCCATTCTTTCCACCAAAAAGGTAACCATTTCCCTAGACAAAGGAGTTCTATTAACACAAGCTTCCTGAATGTAATTGCAACACATGAAATGTTTGAAATCTTCATTCAGAATTTACTTAAAAGAAAAAACCATGGCAGCTCCAGCACTAAGCAGAGATCCAGTTCCTTCCTTCTATCCCCAAAAAAAAGACAAAACAGAGAAGCATACTGCATTCTCAGTGTAGTCTGGAGAAACATTTACATGAAGTCCACAATTGCTTTGGTTTAACAGAATAACCTATACAATCTACACAGTGTCATCTATACAACTGACATGCTGCACTCAGGGTATGTTAGTAGATGAAACAGATAAGTTAGAGAGGAAATGAAGCTTAAAATGATACAGAAGAGCATGTGTAGGTCAGTCATCGATGGACCTAATGTACTGTAGAGACCAATATTACTAATAGTTTAACTGAAGACCACAGTAAAAGAGTTAGAAGTGCCAAAGAAAATCCAGTCATGAAACAAAAGTCAGGACTGTCTGTAGATAGGGAAGATTAAAACTCTGTGAAACAAAATTCAGATATCTTTGGTGACTGAAATAACAAAGACAACATGAAATGAATGACAGACAGAAACACTACATACGTGACAAATAATTGAAAAGTGTATTATGATTTAGATTTCATCATCAGGAAATAGCAAAAGGATCCAAGTTTGTATCACTTGGTATGTCAGATCCCTCATCAAAAACAGAAACAAAAAGGGCAGATATGGCTCCATAACACATCAGTACTTGATGTAGTCACCACAGACAAGGAAGTAATAATGCCACTCTGCAACAGTCAAGTAGGACGTAACATGGAATGCATCTGAGCTAACTCTGATATATAGTGATAGATGACAGTATAGCAAGCTTCTTTATTCAAAGAACTCAGTGACTGTGCCAGCAGGATCCTAACTGCCACGTGTTCCTACAGTTTTATGACACACTGATCCATATGGAAATTCCATAACATGCAGTTCAACTGGTGCTGAGCTGTTTTTTCTACCCTTCGTGTCTTCAGCCATACTAAGACCATATGCAAGCAGATTCCAAAACACATCACACTGGATGAGCATGGAAGCATTTCTATAGCTTCCTTACAGAAGTTCCAGACACTCAGCAATCACCCTTAGAATCTTGCTTCTATTTGACGCTCTTTTTTTTTTAAAAAAAGAAAAATAAAGTCCACAGTGTGTTTCTAAACAGGCAGCTCACACCTTCTTAAATTCCAAAACCAAAAAAGCCTCAAAAAGAATTGCACTTGCAGAATATTAAATTTAAAGTTGCCTAAGATGACTCCATTATGGTCAGCTGAAGAAGGTAATCTGTAAATTCCAGGGCAAGCACCATAACAGCCATTTGGGAAGAGAGCATGTATGTTACTGAGACTCTGAACTTGCCACATTTTAGAGTCTCAAGTCCAGAAAAAAAGTAAGTGACACTGAAAACAACCTAAAGAAACTTGTCTGTAAATGCAGAGAGAATCCACAAGTCTGATGAGTATTTAAACAGATGAAACTCAAACAGATTTGTGGCATTTGATAAAACAGTTCTTGTAATTTTAAAATTACTTTCAGAATCTGTTCCTTCTTGTTTCCTAGGGAAAGCAGTCAAACTATGTTTGTATTATGGCAGCAAATTTTAAAATGGACTGAAAATCATTACACAGATACAGCTTCATCCAGCTTTCTTTTATGGTAGCTGAAAAATAAAGCATGAATAAACAGAGCATTTGGGCTGGACTACCTGGCCCAAAAGATAGCAACCAGTGGCTCAGCATTGGCTAGTAACCAGCGGAATACTCCACGGGTCAATACTGGGGCCTCTTCATGCTTAAACGCCTTTTATCAACAACTCTGTAGATGAATAGGAAAGCACCCTCCACAGGTCTGCGGACATCAGTGAATTAAAGAGAGTGGATGAAACAACGAATAGTAAAAGTTCAGTCTAGGCAGACCTGGAGAAGCTCGAGGCTTGGGCCAACAGAAACCTCATGTAATTCTACAAGGAGACATACAAAGTTTTGCACCTGGGTTGAACAACCCTGAGGATCAACAAAGGCTGAAAACCAGCTGGCTCAGTAATAGTCCCACAGCAAAGAACCTGAGGGTTATAGTGGATGCCAAGCTTAGTATGAGCCAATGACACATCCTCATGGCAAACAAGGCAAACCACTTACTGGCCTACATTCATTATGACAAATGTGGCAGCAGATCAAGGGAAGTTATTATCCTCGTCTACTTGGCACGTGGAATCCTCCATCCAATTTTGAGATGCCACATGCAGAAAAGATTAGAAGAAATAGGAGGGGGTCCAGCAAATGGCTGCACTGATGGGCAAGGCCTAGAGTATATACCCTATGAGAAGCTGAAAGAGCCAAGTTTGCTCCATCTGACAGAGAGGAGGTTATGACCAGCTTGAAGAATCAGAAATTAAAGGCTAAGTTTCCTGCAGTAGTTGTAGATGGTATAGAAAGGATCAGTGATCACAAATAGCAGCTCAGAAGTTTTAAATTGTGTAACAAGAAAATAATCCTGGATTTAGACAGGTAACACAGTGATGTAGCATATTACACTACTGAAGGTTTTAAACTCAAGCAAAGCCACTGTTATCCTAATCTGGTGTTGCTGAATCATATTTTTAATAGGAATCAAGAGGTCTCCTTCCAGTCAATATTTCTGTGATTCCGTTTAGCTATTTTCCACTCCAGCAGCGTGGCTTTAAGCCTTAGTAAATCAGAGTTCTTCTAATCTTCCTGTATTGATAGGTTACGCCTACCTACTGCAATTTCAGCAAATGATAGCTCCTGTTAAGAATAAGATTCTTGAGACTTATCCTTTTTTCTTTTCAAAAGTTATTAATTTTATCATAAGTTCAGGACAACGTGCACTATATTTTTTTTAAAATACCAGCCTAATATGAAACAAAAGCCACCATTTAAAATTCCTTAATTCAAAAGTCATATATAATTATGAAAATTCTTGATTAGCAGTTCCTCTGAATGAGGACCAGAGACACATCACCAGTTCTAAAAGAGAGATAACAGCAACAGGAAAGATCCTTTAGTAATAAAGATTATGTATATATTTTCAGAGTTGCATTTTGGATGATTTTTCTTTAGGGAAAGTATCTCACACTTAAACTTCGGCAATCATAATATTTCTCAGAACAACGTACTTTCAAACAAACTTTTCACATGACTAAGAGAATTTTAGGGCTCCCACAGAAGAAAAAATGGCCATGTGATTTTGGTCAGAGCCACAATGAAGCCTCGCAAAAATAATTCTAAAAAACTGGTGCAACATATCAGCTAATAACCCCAAGAGCAATGATGCAAAATGTTACTACATACTTGTTTTTCTAAACCTAACATGATGCAGAACACCTCTTTTAGTGAGGATGCCAACTTTTCTATAGTCTTGTTAAGTTAAATGCAAAAAAACAATTCCGATTTCTTTTTCACAGCATGAAAAACACTATGATGTGGATAGAAGAATCACTATAAAGAGTGGGATTTGCTCCTTCAATAAAGATGTGGTGACTCTGTACCTACAATAACTCTAACATTTCTTTTGTTAAAGAATTAGAAAATACTTAGATCCCAGAGCTGTAAGCAAAATAGTTTTAGTTCACTGACCTGAAAAAACATTCTTTTATGCTGCAGAGCCCTAAGATAAATACTTAAAAAGAACTAAGAATATGCCATTATATCTTGGTTTTCATTTTACTTCAGATAGAAGTGCTAGAATAAACATTCTTACTAGTTTACGTTGCTGTGTTTTTATGAGGTTAATAACTGAACTGTCAATCAAAGCCTATATAAATACAGTACTTAAATACCTTCTGCTTTAGAAGCACCTTTATTTACAAGAGAGCTAGCCAAGATTTCCAAAGGACTGCATGGTCTGCTGTGCTTTGATCTTTTTTGAGAACAAGTTTCTTTATGCCTCTTGTTTTGCTATTTATTATATTCTTTGTGAAATCAGGTATGGAAAAAGGCACCTGTGCAGAACAAATACTTCAGGAAAAGTGTGACTGAGAGGAATAATTATGCAACACACAGTTTACTAAAATACTAAGCAAAAGCTTTTTCTAAAAGCACTACTGTTGCTGTACTAGCAAGAGAAGTAAATGCACAATGGGCACGCAATAAAAATAGAGGAACAAAACCAAATACCAGTATCACAGATATAACCTGGTATATATATCAGCATACTAATCTGCACCAAATGTAGGTATGTATACATACATATAAATAAACAGTTAAAAATACAACATATTAAATATGTTAATTTAAGAATTTTTTTTTTTAAAACTTGTATGGTATTCCCATGAGTGTGCAAAGGTGTGTGCATATTTGCGTATAGATACATAAAATTTATCTCTGTATCTCTAGAAAGCCTCCAATAATTCTGCTCAATCACTGACTATGCAACTATTATCTTTAATCTCTTGCCACAGACTTAGCATTGTAAATTTTGCCCCCAAACAACCCACACCATACCTCTGTATTTTGTGAAGAATAGCTGCTTATCACTAAGCACGGTGAAGTTCATGAATAAGTGGTGTGTACGTTATGCATAGAACAAAACACAACCATTGTATCAATTCATATTAATGATTTTCTTATCACTACATTATCCATACATAACATTTTATATACATAAATTTTATATACATACATTTTATATACATAAAACTACACTATCTACTCATGTGGTTAGGCTTACATTAATTTTTGTTTCACTGAACACAATTCAGTCACTTGTTAGAAACAAACACTAAGCTTCTATTTTATTTAAAATGGACTGAAGTTACTTCAGGGCAGCACATGTATTTTTAGGATACTGCACTTTGGACTAACTTTCATTCAGGTTTCTTTACCATATTTATTTTTCTATTTACTGTTTCTAACTTGAGACAGTCCATTACGAAGTTTCTCTTCGTTCAAATGCACAACACTTTGTGTTTGGGTGGTAAAGATTTGAAACAGGTTTGTGTTACTGACAAAATCTTGAAGTGAAAAGGGTTCTTCAGATTTCAGACAGGTATGTGTCTTGTGCTCCTAAAATAAACAGAAATTGTATAAGCAGATCTTCAACCTCAAGGAGAACGCTCATTTTTGTGCAATGCAAGGGATTTGGGATAGTTTTAGATTAGGGATGTGAAAGAAACAGGAAAACTGAAATAATAGTGAGCAGAAGGAGAGGGTCAGTGACATGAAACAGATTTGTTTAGGAGTTTGTTCTCAATCTGTATCTGTTTCTGAACATTTTCATAAATTTTATCGTAAATTTACAAATTAATAGCAACTAATAATCATTATTCCTATTACAAAGGCACTTCAGTACAGGAAGTCTGAGTCTAAATAAGCCTATTGTTATTGAACTATTAGTCTTAAATGTCGTAACGGTTATCTGATTCAGTCTGAACTTTTGTATGTTTGCTCTGAGATCAAGTCTTCTAAATCTGTCAAAGTCAATACAAAAGAGCCTGAGCATGAAAAATAAAGAAGTTATGGGCCTATTTTTGGCAGATAGAAAAGGGAGGTTTTTTTTGTTTTGTTTTTTAAGAAAAAACAGCTCCCCCTCACAAGACAATCTACTGCACCAAATCCTGAATAACTACATTGCAAGCACTCACTGGAACAACTAAAGTGGAAAAGGAGAGGACAGGCTGCTAAGCGTGACACTGAAGGAGCTGGAGGAAAAGTAAGAACCAGGGGTATTTAATTCACTCAGTCATCTCCTGAAACCTCCGTCACTGACCCCGTATTCCAGCAGCGATGGTAGACGAACTAATGAGATCCAAGATAAAGCAATCCCAACCCTTCCCTCTGCAGCACTCAGTCCAAGAGGTACAAACAGAGCTCAGTGTTGTGAATCAAGTCATACTTTCACCTCTAATGAAACTCTCGTAAGGGCTATCTCATTTTACAAAACCAGTATGCCATTACAGCTTGACCACATTTATGTCACCGAAGTTTCTTTCCATTTGTCCCAAAGGACTGCAGGACGCTGCGCTGTGGGCATACAACGACCCACCTCAGAAATCTTGCCAGAGCTCAGGGTGATGCACAACAAATGTTTAACAAGATTGCCACTAAGACAGACAATACCTCACTGCTGTGAGACAGACTTTTCAGCTGTGAAGCTGGAAGTACTAGCACTATTATCCTGCCAGATGTGGAACATTCAACAGGAACCATGAACTTCTGGATCTATGCTTTATGTACTTTCAGCTACAATTCTGAAGTGGCTTAGTTAAAAGGAAGATAATACCAGATTAATTTAATTTAGGGATAACAGCAGGAAAAGAGAGGATTACAGTAGAATGTTTAATTTGCAATGTTTTCCTCTAAACCTTCACAGCATAAAACAATAGTTTCTGCTCTTAAAAAATTTTATGTTAAGGAACAAGTACAAGTCAATTTATGAGAAAACAGCAGTGATTTTAAAAGCTAATTTGGTTCTACTTAGCGACCTTCAAGCAACTGCTCACTGAAAAGTGCTGAAGACTGAACTTGCAATAAGAACAAAGTAGAGGGTAGTATAGCATGCTGACTGCCTCACAGCCAATAGTGCAGCTTCAAAACCTATTCACATCTACATAGTTTTCATCCACCGTATTGCAATTAGAAAGATAATTTCACCTTTTTCAAGTGCTTGAAGTTATTAATAATCATTAACAATTACTGACTGTTAGCAGAGACTTACAGCTCTTTATAGTTGGCAATAAGTGTTCGTTTCTTTTCAAATATATCTAACTCAGTATCAAGAATGTAGCAGCATTCAGCCTCATTTTCCTAACAGCATGAATATTTACTCAACACAAAATGCACGCTGATAATTTCTATGTATTTCACTGCACATGTATTTTCCCTTCACTAAAATGTAAATAAGTAAGATTCTTTTTCCCCATAAAAAATGGCAATGTACTTCACTTTGTTTGTGTTGTACCATTTCAGTCTGGCTTATAACAGAGCTTTTTTAATCAAAGACTTGAAGCTTTTCTTTATTGGAACCTCCTCCACCAAGGTCAGAAGCCAAGGGAAACCCTCCCCTTGCTCTTCCTTTTAATCTCGTCTTCTGAAGCCACTGGTTGTTCTTTCTGAGGACTTTGCTACATTCATATTCCAACTTCAGTTTTCAGATAAACCAGGACAATCCCTTTTTATTGCTCCAAAGACTGAAGCATGTCATACCACAAACAGCAAATTTGACTCAATTTATCATTTCATCCTTGAAATAAATAAATAAAATAAAGGCAGAAATACTAGCTTTTTGATAAGAAGAATCTTGTCCAATAACAAGCACTAGCATCTTTAATTAGCACTGGACTACAAACCAGAAAGGCCTATGACAGACACAGGTGTCTGTCTGTATATATACGTGTTAATTTTTTTTTTTATGTAGTCTTTGTCAGAGAGAACCCAGAAGAAATTTCTTCGTCTCTAACATTCTTTTCTCTAGAAAGAAAATGAAATCAGGATATGACTGCATCTCCTGTATCGTGATGTAAAGCAGTCCCTTCAAATTTCAGTTAACCATTAAGAGTGAAGTTTGGCATCAGCATGGAATTCTGCTTAAGAAATCCCTCTTCTTCACTGCCCCAGTTTTACACTCCCAGCTGTGCCAATACAGCTGTGGATGCAAACATACACAGGAGGCCCTCAGCGTTGCCCCACTGCCCATGAAACCAGCAAAACCAAGAAGCAGAAATCATGATATATAGCTGGTAGTTTCTTCAACCCATCTCCTCTAAACTAACACAGGATTGCTTTGTCTTCAGACTCTTCTGACTCTCCTAGCACCCAATGATCAGAAAGCCCAGCTCAACATGCCTTTTCCTACCTCTGCTCTCCAGTAGGGACAAGCACTGCAGATGCTGTCAAAATTCCTGCCAGAAGACACAGAAATCCCCCCCCATCAATGAGATGGGGGACTCCTTCGTATAGTTTACTGTTGCAAATGGTCAAAATGAAACCAGACATTTTTGGAAGGAAAGGTAAGGGAAAGAAAAAGAAAATGGAAAGAGAAGCCAATCATTCTTTCATACATGCTTGGAAAAACAAACCAATTCAGCTTACTGATCAGACACTGGTTATAGTTCACTAAATCCTATGCTTCAGAACTGATCCAGATCATCAAATAATGGACAGGCACCATGCTATGACTACATAAACATCCTGGCTGCACAGCAATTATAACACACAAAATTAACATAAATAGGGAATGGAATATGATATCAGAAAACTAAACGCGGCAGAAGATATGACAGGCCTGTAACTTTTGTACAAAGGATGCACGTGAATTCTTAGTGGAGATAAAACAAAAATATAAAAAAAAAAAAGAGTCATTACACAAAGTATAGCATTGTTGCACAGAATTAGAATTAAGTTGCAAGTATTTTTTTGATAAAGCTTTCTTTTTTTCCTTTTTTTTTTTTTTTTTTGACAGAACAAGCCCAGCAATAATGTAGCTCCCTGATGACACAGCACAGAAATATTTAAATCCCTAATCTAAAATCAGGCAGGCAAACTGGAAACCTATACAAGGTCCTGATGGCTGCTTCAGAGCTTTAGTCTCCATCCACAGACAAGCTTCCCCTTAATGTTAGCAGAATATCCTGTCAGCAACGCAGCAAGCACCTCACAAACAGATGCCTTTCACACAAGCTCTTATAGATGCAAGTTGCTAAAATAATAGTTCTCTTGAAGTAAACTGACAGATATACAATATAAAAAAAAAAAAGGCAATTTAATGTATGAATCCTGTTTTGGCAAAACACTAAACAAAACAAGATTAGAACTCCCAAGGACAAGTGCCCAAGTTCAGATGCACTCTGGAGATGAGGCTGAGCAGCTGTGCAGCAGCGGTGACACCTGCTGGTACTAAGAGACAGACCTGTACACACACTAGCTTCAATCTATGGGCTGGTGTAAGAGGAAGAAGCATTACAAACAAAAGAGCCAAAAAATCTCTGCATCATTTTCTTTCTAAACTAATACCTCAAGAGAGATAAGAGTCATAACTACGTTGTAGGACCTGAGATTGCCTCTGTTTTCATACCTCCTGACTCAACCTATTTTTAGAAGTGTTTTCCCATTCCTTGTTTTTGACCACTGTATAACAGTAGAACTATACAGCGTTTAATGAAAAAGTGCAAAATGAAAGGAGGAAGAGAAAGAACCAGTCCAGCTTTAACACCTTTTTCTCAAGCTGATTACAAACAAATTACTGTAAACAAGAAGTATTCTAAGAAGCAAGCTGACAGAGCCAGTTATATTAAAAAAAAAAAAATAACTAACAACATTGTTTTTAATGACTTTGTATACAGACATTAACTTTCATTTATTCTGGTATTTTCCCAACTCAAATGCCATTACCTTCTGCAACTTCACAAACAGAGATCTCAGATTACATATCTCACCACACTGTCTATATTTGAAAAGTCAGTCTGCCCTCACACTGCAGAGGTTAGTAGTTAAGTTTTTCACTGGAACACAAATTCATAAAAGTTGAGGTTCGTATAACTGTCAGTGATTGCTCAATACAGAAATAAAAAATCGTGTTTTGTTACTGAAACGAAGTGAAAAGGCAAAAAGTAAGAAACATTTGTTATTACTCTACTTGACTTTCAGGAGGCACGGGAGTGAATTCCAGATTTAGGTGAGAAGAGATTTGGGCATAAGACAAAGAGGAGTTTGTTTCAGGCAGTACCATAGGCGGCATTTCAAATCACTTTTGGGACAAAGTTATCTTACAAGGGAAATCTCCCTGCAAGGTCGCACCCATATTTCTTCCTCACATTCATAAACCTGGAATTAATTAGGTAAGCATTTCAAAGAACTAAAATAGCAGCATCACAAAGATTACTATCATCTCAGGACATTTAGTTTCTCATAATGGGCATGATAATTACATTAGCTATATAGATGACTGTATAACAAACAGAAATGAATGGAAAATTTCAAAGGTAATTCATAACATTTCTCTCCTCTCAGAAATCTTGTATCTTGCCCATTATTTGAAAATCCAGTAGGCATTTCTGAAATGGTTACCATAATAACCATAGTGTAACCACTCTGTGGCCCTACAGACTTATTCAGGAGTATTCTCAAATAAGTTAATCGTCTGTGGTTATTTCTGCATTCCTCCCAGAGCAGGAGCCTTAGCTACAGAGTATGGACATGCTACATCTGCAGCAGAAGCTAAGGAGAGGCACTAAAGGCCAAAAACAACATGGGAGTGGGAAAACGCCCAGTTACAAAAGCAGGCTTCTGATTTTCTGCTTGTAGACTAACAGGAGCTAAGAGAAATGGAAATGCACTAACAGGGGAGTTTTAGAGCAAGAGGAGAACTGGGTTTACATAAGACACAGTGGAGAATCTGGAGGCCAACTACAAAGGACAACAGTAGAATGCCCTGGAAAAGAATTAGCTTTGCAAATTCTGGTTTTTGGACCTTATGAGGAAAGAGGCATGAAGGAGGTTACAGGGTGTTCTAGAGTAAAGTGACTAAAGGTAAAAAAATCTCAAATTAGTGCTGGTGAGACTAAGTCCAGGCCTGCCTTAGAGATAAGGGACGGCGCAAGTGACCATTGTTCCCTTCATCACTCTCCTTCTGCTGTCAAGAACCACAGGCCCTATTTTTGACCTCAAGACACTGGACACTTGGAAAAGCCACAGGAACTCGCACCTGAGCAACATTCCCTTCTAGCAAAATCACATGTGAGTGCAAATTAAGTCTCAGTGCTCAACAGCAGATATTTTTGGCCTTAGAGCTTATTTCTTGGCAGTACAGCTTAAGCAAACCTAGATGTTTTTTTAACATCATGATGCAAATACAACCATAAAGCAAGCAACATTTTTGAATTGTTTTTGGCTAAGTCTGCAGAACTTGATCTTAATAGCGGTACCAAGCGAAGCTTACCTATTTTTTTTGGAATTTTCATCTTTCCCTCTTTTGACTCCAAAAATCCTTGTAATTAGAGCACTAAAAAGAAGCGTAGATGAATTTCTTACCTAAGACAAAAAGAACACAGAATTTTAAAAAATCCCTTTGAATTGTACGAGTATTTTTTAAATACAATCACTAATGTACAGTTGGAAAAAAACAAACAGCTGAATAAAGGGCACTACATGCCTACTGTTGAGGTCAACAAATAGGAACAAGTATTTCATAACAACTTTCCTCTTTATCAAGATGGCATTACTAGGAAATCAGATTTTGGACACGTATATCTTTAACATAGGGGTTGCACCAAGATTTCTATTGGATAAAAGAATTCCCCCTTATTCATGGCAGACTGTAAAATGTTCAGCTATTTCACAATCTCTTATTAAAAAGCAAAGTAACAGCAAGAATGAATGAAAATATACTAATTACTAGCTAAACATGCTGACTCAAGATTTAACAGCCAGGTATATTCTTATGTATGAGGTAATCTTTTCCCTAATTTTGTGAATATCAGCACTTCACATTGAAGTAAAAAATAAAATGAAACCCAAAACAGCGCAAAACTATGTTGTCTTTGCAGGTCTACAGAATTATTCATCAAACCTTAAAATACTATATCACGTAAATCTCTAGCAATTGCAGTACTTGGTAACAAATGTTACCAAAGCTTCATGGAAACGCATTACTACATATACCATTCCATCTGAGAAGCAAAATTAAGAGCTAACTTACTGCCCAGATAGGTGACATGAAGCCTAGAATTGCTGCTTGTATTCCATCTGCAACATAAGGCATGATGTTTTCACCTAAGCGTGTATCTCTGAACAGTGCCCGTAGGATATTTAAAGCATGAACCTGTGGAGGTAAGAGAAATAAAGGAAAACAATATAAATCCAACAAAAAAAACACAACTCAAATCAAATGCATGTTAATTACCCCAGTGAACACAGCAAACATGAAACAAAAATAACCCATGCGCAGATTTACAGCATTTCATTTCCATGCACAATATAAGAATGCCGCTGTTGAACTAATAGGTTAAAATGCTACAGAAGGAAACACTGATAAAAACATTTATGGCTTAAAAATATATTCGTCTAATAAATTCACTCCAGGCGTTACGAGAGAAGGCCAGCATTCTTTTTTCCTTCACTTATCATGGCTGCAAAAATAACCTTCAGAGTCAAGAATCATCTTGTCCAATATTCTTGACATTCAGTAGATAATGTGAGAAAAACTAAACTACAACTCACAGGAGGACAGTATTAAGCTAAAACTGACAGCCAGGCTTGCTTCACCATATGGAGCATTTTGAGATATTTCTCCACTCTGGGGAAGGTGTTAACCTGTGTAGATTCACAGACTTTGACAAAGATGCATAAATTTATGGCAGCAGATCTGGCAGAGGCACTAGAACATTGTTAATCTTTGCATTTTAAGCGCAAGCCATAGTTTGCTGATAATACATGTAAGTATTTGATAACTGCCTTTGAAGATAAAGATCTCGACTTTACAATTTTTATGCATTCCAAACGAATATATTTAAGTTTCAGAAGTTACTACTTCTGCTTAAAATCATTTTTAATATAATATTTTACTGCATACAATATGGTTTATGCAACTCATTTATTTACTCTGAATGTAAAAAGAAAAAAAAAAAAAGGCTTGCTTATTTCCTTGTGAAAGTTTACTCATCTGCTTGTTCACAAATACACTACAGGAAGTAAATGATCATATAAATTCAAAATGAGTATCACTATACTTGTACTAGAAAGAATTATGAAATTATGTTCAATCCACTTCTTAGTATCTCATGCATTTGTAAATTCCAGAGTCTCCATAATATCTGTACATCAAAAGGTTTTAAAACCTAGCCACGGACACTAAAGCTTAACTATTATTAAAAGAACACACTATTTCCTTAACTGTTTGAAGTAATGCAAACACTGTTTTGACATTTGCCTTCTGATGAGATACCGCACTTTACCTGTGGAATCACACTTGGAGGTTCACTCAAAGGTGTTGCCAAGGACATCAATTCTTTGATTGTCATTTTCAGCAACTCTGTTTTGCCCTTCTTTGGTTCTGAAGCTAACAAAGCCTACAGAAAAGTTAAAGAAAAAAAAAAAAAAGTCTGGTATTTCTAGCCATTTTTTGTTTACTACTAGCTCTGTTTCGGGTTTTATATTCACCATACCACAGCCCAACTTCTGACCATATGGAAGGACTAAATATAAATTTGGAAAAGCAATTTTCAGTTTTAACTGTCTTACTTCATTTCGTTCATAGCCTCCTTAGCAGTCAGTGCTTCAGTAAGAAAACCACTTCTGCAGTACACCTCTGACTCTAAAAGTTTCTTTGTATGCAACTGATAAAAATGTAAGTTTTCAAACACACACAGAATCAGAGTATCTAGTATGGCAAAGGTATCTGCCATATTATACATGCTTACGTTTACTATTACGAACAATTTTATAGTTTAATAACATACGTAATTATGGTGAAATGGTCTGGCCAAGGGATAAAATAAGCAGCGCATTTTAAAACAGAGAAAGTAGATGCAACCATCTCCAAATAGTAGCAGTTTAATGGGTGTCAACATATCCAGTAGAGAAGAATATACTCTAATTTAGCCCTCCAGTTAAGGACTGGAATTAAAACAGTCTCTCTCTGTCCTAGCAGCTTCTGTTGTATTTGTCTGACTTAGCACAAATGGATAACCATAAATCACTTATTTCTAATAAAAATGATTGCCTATTTTTTTTTGGGGCCCTGAGTCTGCTCACCATCAATTCAAACAAGACGTTTAACAGTCCATTACATTGCATAAAAAGAACCAAATGGAAGAACTTCAAGCCAAATGAAGTACAAGGGTGAGGCATACACCCAGAAGTAGTCTATGTCATTTTGTCAGTACCTTCAATAATGGAAGAAGCAGAAAGGCAAGAAAAAAAATAGTGCTTGTAAAATATAAAGTAGACAAGAATGAACTGAACATCAAGATTCCATAACCTGAGGAAACGGAGGTTAAGCTGTGACTAGCATTTTCCCACCATTTCCTCACCCCTTAATTGGAGCTGCACCTCTGTGCTATTAGGTAGTCATGTTTCTATTTTAAATAGGTCATTTAAAACGTTCATAACCTTAAAAATTACCTGTTATTCAAATAGATGCGTTCTAAAACAAGAATAAATGTCACAGGAAGCACATGGCAAAGAGGCCACAGCGAGTCTTGATTTTATGCATTGATAAAATAACCTTATTACAGTACTGTAAGAATATGCATTATTATTTATATTTTTATTACCTAAACACAACAGTTTATTTAAGGCTTAATTCCTTTTACTGAGTACTACAGGAACATTCAGAACTACCACCAAAGAACACCCCCAGCTTTCTTTACAATAAAATTTTTATTCAGAAATAGATTTTTCCAGACTAATCCTAATGTTCATTTCAAACCTTCTCATTAATTGACTGGATTAACTTTGTACTTTTCCAGAGCTGTCAGAACAGAAGCATCTGATCTGTTTATCCAAATAACTACAGCGCAGTATAAGCTCTGCCATATGGGCTTGGCAATGTAGACCAATTGCAGACTAGGCAAATGTTTTCTGCAGTGGGATACTGTTGCATCCGCTTAGTCCTTACATTACACACAGCATTGCTTTTTGCATGAAAAAGTGATTCAAACATGTTTTTCATTCACATATTCTCTCTGCTTGCTACTGCCCACTGGATTAAAACTCCATGGTGTGAAATGAGGAAACCAGCAGACATGAGGTCACCAAATTTATTTTGCAGACAACCTACAGATATAAAAGGGAAAGATCTTTCACTGCTGAACTTTAGAAGGTAACACACCTCTAAAACCAATGCCATACTTCAGATCTCATCTATGCAATGCGCGCACAACCAGCAAAGCCAAGAGTAGGCTGTGACTGACAGAAGAGAGGTCAGACAGAAGCAGGCTGCCTCAACTTTCTCAGGGTGAACTCAGAGTGGAAAACAAGCAAGATGGATTACTCTGGCAGCGAGAGCTTGCTCCCAGCAGTTCCTCACATTCTTGGAACAAGCCTGAGACCACGTTCTAGTGAACGGAGCAAGTTACAAATCACATAGTTATCTTGGACCTCTATCTTAGAAAACTGTCTGAAAAGTAAAATCATGAAGGTTAATTTAGAGGAAAACAATCACGTCTGCTTTAAGGAAATAAGGGAATGGAAACAGTTAAGTGTCGAGACTTCAGTATCACACCAACTAGTGCTAACTGACATTACTTCAGCACAGTTGAAAGAACTTTCCTAGTTTCCTATAGTACTTTCTAAGCCACCATTTTACAATTCCATGATTGTTTATTCATATTTTGTCACCCTTCCACTGCATATGAAACAAGTGGAAACCTACATGGTAACAAAGCTTTACTTAATCTGTGAATTAATTTATGAATTTACAGGGATTATTACAGTGACTACACTGAGCTTACAGCACAGTCTTTGGAAATGCTATCCAAATCAACATCAAGCCAAAAATCTGTGCAGTCTCAAGAATACACAGAATTGCACAGCTAAATAGCATCAAACATGGTTTAATTACATTCGGCTTGTTGGTTGTGTAAAGGCTACCAAAGCCTGCAGAAAAAAAAACATTCACTGGAAAGGACCTTTAAAATAAAATAAAATAAAATCGGGTATAAGAATATTACTTGATACCTGTATGTAGAATGGAATTCCTGCACTACGTCTGGTTGCACATAACGTAGAAGAAGGATCACAAGCTTTGATTTCTTCTAAAACACAGCTTAGCCACTGCTCTGGCATCTTGTGCAAACTCTCATTGTTGCATCTACATGAAACAAATCAAACACATAAAACAAACAAATAAGAAACTAGGACAGAAAGAATGAATGCAATTTGTGATCTTAAGGCATAGTCCTACCATATTTGAACATCTTCAAGCATACACTCAGAATTCCTAAGAAATGAGACAAACATAATACAGAATTCTGCATTTTTCCAATGTTAGTGCAAATTATATTAACCTTTCTTGTTAAGTGAAACTAGGGAAAGAAATTTCACTGAACTCAGTCAGAAATTTAAAGGACTCCGTCATTCAGCTCTTCAGCTTTTCTGTCAAGACCTATTATCTTATTCTGGAGAAGAAAATGACGCGTACACATCAGATAGAATGTAGGAAGAGAAACTTCAACATTTTGTACCTTTACTGTCACATTTGTGACCCTTACGCTAATTAGTATATACATATGGTATGTATATTTTATAACCACACAAATAAGACTGAAATCCTTCACAGTAAGTATGTATTACACAAATACCCTTGCAACCTTCTGAGCCGTAAAAGGTATAGAAAACAAGACATGCTGTTCTGTTTAAAACACCACGTCAGACAAACATTTTGTAAAGCACCTGAATTATTCTCCTGTCATGAAATACTTCTCTTCTGAAATTACAAAACTGCACATTGCCTGAAAGCAAAGGACTTCCAAGGACAAAGAAAACTCAAGTCAATCTCAGTTCCTGGTTCTGCCCAATTTAATGACATGTAATACATTCAGCATGAAAGACAAGCTCATTAATCTTACGTCAATGTTCTGAAAGGATCATTCATAGTTACATAAATTAACGGGACACTATTATTAAACAATTATCACACTACTTTGCCACATGATTCAGAACAGATAATAACAATTAATCACTGAAGGCAATACAACTGCAATTATCTTAACCACGTAGGACTTGCCTAAAAATATAATCAGTAATTAAACTCGTGATCAAGCAGCACGAACTTACAGTAAGGTCACAATCAAGTTTTCTACCTACGGGGCTGTGATATAAAATGGAAAGTAAAGCTTAGAATGCAGCAGGTACTAATGTAAAAAACAAAATTTAGTGTAAGATCTAGATCTTACAATCTTCTAACTCTTTCTTTACCTGTATCTTAATACACCTTTCTTCCCCCAATGCAGAAATTTAGGTAGGCTAAAAACTTGATACAGGACAGTAAATGAGGTTTTCATCTGCAGTGAAACCTCCCTTTCCTGCTTTCACTAAATAAACACAATATGAATAATGCTGAAAACAGGTCACAGACAGTGCCAGATAGCTCAGCAGAAGCCACAGCAGATTTTTTGCTGTTTGGTAATTTCCTAAAGATTTCCATCACACGTTTCTTACACTGCTGACAGGCCTTCCCTTCATTTTCTAACAACAGCATCTCTTTAAAACATTTGCCAGCATGTGAAATATTAGTCCTGAAAGGAAGAGAAACATGGCTTGACATGGGTTATGTCACACAGTACAAAAGCATAAAAAGGTTCCTTGCTTTCCCAAGCCTGTGACAGAAGCAATCGAATGAATGCCTTCACCTGTACAACTAATGATCATTTTTCTTTTCTTTTACTTTACTGCTTACAATTAGCTTCCCCTGGCTACTATAAGTGCATGCTCCTTCCCCAGCTTTTGGATGCACAAACAGGATGCAGTTCTAGGGTTAAGACCAAACAAAATCTTCTCCACAGATCTCTGCAGCTAGACTGTACTTTACAGTTCTCTTCATTCAAGTCATCACTTCCCACAAAACCTACTGCTTCCAATTACTGCGGCTGGTCCTACCTCCCTAGTTAAGCAGAATTCGAATGTTAGTTTAGTCATGCAAAGAACAGTGCTAATCTCTCTTCAGTATGTTATTTTTGTATTAAAACAAACACCCCATGATACGTATTCACGTCTGCTGTGCTGCAGAAGAACACAGAATAAAGCATAATGGAAATATTTAAAAGTCACTACGTAGCATACCAAATATTTTATAGTTAAGTAAACTGAGGGGCTTTTTTTCTTTCAGTGGTAGCATAAAGGGGAAAAAAGCACACTGAAATCCAATAAACTTCAGACTCCCTTCAATTGTATTGCTTTGATCTCGCCACAAGTAATCCTACCTTGTTCAGTAACCCACAAAAGCCCAATTTTTAAAAAGCACATATTTTTTATTTTAATGTGAAAGTGTTATTGTTTTAAAGGTAAAAAATATTGGAGACTATTGACTTTGCAATGGAGGAGACTACTCCCTTGAATTTGGCAGCTATGTCTCCTTATGGTCTGGCAAGAAGAATATTGACTCAAGAAGCAGGTGGCCTGAAATCTGAAGAATAATGAAGCTTTACAACGTAAAAATGGTAGTCACAAGCTCAAATATCATTTTCAAGAACAATTAACTTTTTTCTTTTGACCAGATCAAGCAAATGATACTGCTAATTAAAATATTACACTGTAACTTGATATGTAAATTACTTAAGATGTAGTGCAGTAAAGTATTTTTCCACAAAATGCAGACTGTCTTTCTTCCGGTTATAACAATTTCATACGTGCCCAGAAGTTTCTGCGGTCAGTTTCAATGAGGACAAAAAGCCTGGCAATTCAAAGTTAAAGCTAAACCCCTCTCTCCATTTTCTCCTATCCAAAATTAATGGTGTGTTAAGAACAAAGGGTCAATCTTGGATTTGGCTTTCCTGGATGCTGGTGGTTTGTGGCATAAACTTAACATAAGGACCAGCATTTTCTACAAGGGTATATCCAGAATTCAGAGTTTCCAATCACTGTAAACTATTCCTGTCTGGAGAAAAGGGAGTTTTCTTTCACCATTTTTCTCTCTTAATAGAGCTGTACTCTTTTTCCATATATGTAACGTAAAGCTAGTCTCCATAACACCCTTCTCAGACAAACAGACAAGAATCTAGGCTTCAGAAACACAACTGTGTAAACTATCCTAAAGAAAGTCCACTTTCAAGAGCAGCTCCTTTAAAACAATGACGTCCACCCACTCGCATCTTCCTTTTTATAGCACCTGCTCCAAATGAAATAAAATTCTCCAAGCGATACAGCTGCTCTGATAAAGGTGCTGTTTCGAGGTTTCTCTAGCACTAATGCCACTAACAGAAACTTGGATGACCTCAAAAATCTCAGATACAATATAATTACCATAATCTCTCTCTGCCACCAAGCATATCGGAAAAGAAATGGGAAAAAAAATATTAATAGAGTTAAACATTAAAATGTCTTCGAACTGAGCAGTGCCCTGATATTATATAATGCATTTTTACATACATATTTTACAATATTCAGGCCCTACAGGCATCACAATAGACAAGAAAAAGGTTTTTTTTCCCCCTCAGTGGACAAAAGTCCTGGGATTTTTGAACAACAATCCTTCATTTTAGACTATTTCCTTCACACCTCTTTTTACACTTTTGCTAAGAAGTTAGAAATAATTCTACTTCATCTCACTAGAAATTGAATTACTTTTAATTTTTCCAAGATGTCCTCCCAGCAGCTTGGAGGGAGCTGGGAAGGTAAAGAGTTACAGTCACTTCATAGCAACTAAATGAATCAGAACCTGAGCTTAAAGCAGAGAATTTGGAATCTACTCTAGGTACCAGGAGTACCAAAGATCAGCAACTGACGATGCAGAGAAAAATTCCCACCGATACTGGATTAAACATCAGTAAAATCAAAGCAAGATTCTTCTTCAGTATTGTCTACTACAATACTATATTTACCACTCTTCACTTGTTGCATAAGGCATAAAAACTTCAACAACTGAGATCAGTTTAAGCTCCATTTCTTTAAAAATGATCCTCAATAAACATATTGCATTGTATGACATCTTTTTTCCCATACCTTTCCCTTGCATTCTGTAACCTCAGTGAAGCAAAACACTACAACCATAACTACGTACACTACAATTTTGAGATTTCCACGAAATCTTTACCTTCTACTTGATCTCTCAGGAAAAGTTAAAATAAAAGCAGTTAAAATAAAAACCAGTTAAAATAAAAGCAAAACAGAAAAACACCATTTATAGTAAAGAAGTGGTTGGGGTTATCCATATGGGTTCTGAGAGACTCTAGTTAAAAGTAAATGTCAAAAATCTTCCAGGATAGTTTCCCTACCTGACAGTTTAGAGGATCAAATAAGCATTGATATCTTCTCAGGGCCTATATCAGGAAAATGTTGTCAAAAAAGGTCTGCTTATTTCACTGACATGAATGATGCTTAATTTGTAATTGTACAGTCTTACATACAACAGACAGAATTATAGACAATATCAAGCAGGAAAAACTGAGGGAGCATCCCAGCAATAGAACTATGAACAGGGAAGAAGAAGAATGGTAACTGACGTATTTTGAACATATTCAACAATTTATATCCAAATGAATGTCAAATTCATTGTTCAAATTTGACCAATTAGATCATATTTCATCAGGTTCATAAGAAACCTCTGTGGAGGGAAGATTTTTCTCTGAGCACTAACCCAGACAGGTCTGAATACCACTGCTCTGCCTAGATACTCCACTGTTGGTTTTTAGGGACTACAGAGGTAAAGCTGGAAATATTCCAGAACATAGTTTTAAGCAAATGTTTGGCACTGAAATAAAGCACCATGTTTATCTGCAGTCTTTCCTAAAAGTACAGGAGAGAGATTTACCAGCATTTGTGCTACATTCTTCACTGGGTCTTAGCGAAAGAATAATTGCAAAGTGTCAAGGAGGTTTCTATAAGTCTTCAACTCCATTACGCAAAGTATCATGTTCAAGCTGTATATATGACTACAGGCTGCCCTAGAAAAAGTTTTCCTCCTCCAGTATTTGTGAATGCAACTAATTCTGGTACCTACGCTTCAAGACTCTCTATCAGCTATGTAGACAGTTAAGCCAGTTCACATTTACCTGCAGAACGGAGTCTCACAGCTCTACAAGGATAAATGGAAAGACTCCAGGACACTCAACAGACCTACAACACAACTGCATTCACTGCAGGACTTGACTCACACATTATTTCAGAGAAGAGGCTTCAACCCAAATCCCCTGTGTCCCAGGAGTACCAAACTAAGAATTACTAGCTATTCCGAAATCAGTCTTCCTTATTTTAAACACAAATATTAGCTTTGAGACCAGTACTTCCTGGCAAGTAACTATTTCATTGAAACAAGGGTATCCCCAAAGAGCTTCTGACTCCTTCTTGCAAGCTGGATTTTTCCAAAAGAATATGTGCTCTAGTTGAAATAAATGATTATAACTTTTATAATGCTAAGTAGCATGCATCATCAAAAGACTGTTCTGGAAGACTGTTAATTTGGAAGAGGAAAACTACTTAAATCATAAGTTCTTTTTTTTTTTTTTTTTTTTTATGACACGTGGGGAGGTGGTTGAGTCACCATCCCTGGATGTGTTTAAAAACCATTTGGATGTGGTGCTCAGGGACATGATTTAGCAAAGGCTTGTTAAGAGTTAGAGTAGTATGGTCAGGTTGTGTTTGGACTTGATCTTTAAGGTCTTCTCCACCTGAGGAATTCTATGATTCTATGTATACTGCTTTCATAACTGACAGAGAAGCAGAGTTCTCTTAAGCTTTCTGTTCGATTGGTTTTTGGTGGATTTTTTTGTATGACTCCAACTTCAATCCAACTGAAAGAATAAATCCTTTGAAACAAAAGTAGATCGTAAAACATAAACATGTAATTTTTAAAATAACACATCTATTGATAACATCTTCCAATATTCAGCAGTTCTTTCTAGGAATTCTGTGCTGTTAACAGCCTACTTTATTAAATGAATATAGCATTCCAAATAAACATTCAAAAAGAAAACACTGCCTGACACGAAAATACCAGTTTTTGGCAGAACACATTTCAGTTTGTCACTGTGTATGTTAAGAGAAGACCAGTTTCTTAACTTGTTAATATTTTCTTACTTGAACATATCTCTGTCTCAGGAAGGAAAAAAAAAGTTTCACACATGAAACCAAGCTTAGCTAGTGTTACAGAAGTCTTAAGTTATGTCTGAAGTCTGACAGAGAAATGCTGAAAAGGAGGAAATCATTTCACTGCTGAGGTGAGGAGGTTGCTTTTTTTGTTCCCCCTTCAATCATCAGGTTCAGGCTGAATGAAACAGTGAACAGTATGCTACTGTATCTTTAAACAGCAGCCAGAAATACAAACCAAAGAGAACAACGCTTTGCAATAGACTTGGAATATGAAAACTATAAAATGCCTCTTTCGTGCTCTATTCAAAATAGATTCACTAATTGACGCGACAATACAGTCATTTCTCTACAAAGCTGACAAGATAAATGGGAATACCTCAACTGTTGTCCATTTTTCCTGTCATTATCTTGGCAAATTTTTTCTCACTCACTGCAGGAGCTGCTCTCTCACTACACACAGTGCTTACAATGGAAAATACCTAATCCTGCAGCAAAGTTAAATGGAAATGGCAAACAAGGGTGCCACTGGGCAATTATATCAAATACTTCTTTTACTAGAACAGCGCTACTAGCTAAGCAGCCACTCCATCGACAAGTCCATACCAGAGTCCAACCACTCATTTCTGTTTGGGAAACTGTCATAGACACAGAGTGAAGCTGGCCAGGCAGCTGTTCTGGTGGGTATCACTGTTCTCATCCACAGACTTCTATTTAACTTTAAAATCACACAAAAAATAAAAACAATACAGCATACACACACACACCTCACTACTGCCTTCTCTTTTTCCCCCACCTTCAAAGAAAAAAACCCAAAACTAAATAAAAGGAGCTGTGGCTCTAACTGGCTGACATGGTGGAAAAGGGGAACACCAGATACCGTATCTGGTTTTGATGCTAAAATATATGTACTTCAAATTGAAAATTTTAATCGGTCTTCTCAAAAACTGATTAAAAAAGAAACAAAGCCACAAAGCCATTAGAATTTCTAATAGTCTTCTTAAAAAAAATGGATATAGATACTATATATCATAAAGAAATGTTACTAACACTTACACATACTCTAACAAAAGGAAAATAGGTAATATGTAATGGAAGTTCCAGCACTCTTGCCTAGATCTCAGGTCAGTTCTGCTCATTTTGTTCTTCGAGGAAAGTATAAAGTTGCAGGGGGAACTAAAAAAAAATAAAAGATTGCATATCACATCTTGTGATGCACTGCCAGAGAGTCTTCCAAATGTCAGAATACACAACTCATCCAATGACAAGTAATAAAAGTTTCCAGGAAAGCATCTTGGCTGAAAACAAAATGTCTGGCATTCATTTTCATTAATGACTTGGGAAGGAGGAGCTGGGGGAATGAATTCTACACTCCTACTTTCCCCAAGAGCTTTTCAGAGTCATTCTGTAAACTAACACTCCAGAAACTAAAAAAAAAAAAAAAAAAAGAAAAGCAAAAAGCACAAAATGTCTGTATCTTCTTGCACTATTCCTAACCACAAGTAATACCGTCCAAAAATGCCATGCAACTAAAGATATATCATACCTTTACCAAACTCAAACAAAATCCATGTGATACCAAAGATCTTCTTGAACAGTCAGCTTCTGGGCTGATGATACAGTTTGGAGAAATTATTATATTAACAACCTAATAAGTTGCACTTTTTTTTTTTTTACCTCGAAAGTGTTTCTGTAAGCTGCACAAAGCCAGCGTATGCCAATTCAAAGGCACCCCTGTGCCTCGACTGCATCAGATGATGTTTAAAGTAGTCTCCAATATTTTTGACCTTAAAAAAACAACAATAACAAAGTTACTTGAAATTATAAATGGACAGTTCATTTATATATGCAAGATACTGCAGTTAAGAGCAGTTCTTCTCCTGGTTGAACAGACCACTGGCAAAAGTAAAAAGCACTTAAAGAATGACAATTAGTATATTAATTTCTTCAGGGTAAAGGCATAGCGTTATGCCCTTAGAAGATCACCAAAAAAATAAAGGACATAAAATTAGCTGCTTGTCCAAGAGGCGCACATTCAGATTTTCAGAAAAGGACAATCCTGATTTTCAGAGGAAACAAATTCAGAATCTTTGCTGGCCATCAGTCTTAGCCTAAAATCCCAAAGAAAATATCTACTACATTGTAACAGCACAAACAAATATTTACAAAAATTTATCAGATTCAAATTCAAATTTCTAAAGAATTGTACCAAAGGAAACAAATCTATCTTAGTGAGCTATTCTGAAGGTGCCTCAATTCTGTAAGAATGTCTGTGACTACTAGAAACAATTTTAAAACAAAAAAAAGACATTGTATTTATGGAGTAATGAGAGCTACATTTGAAAATCTGAAAAAATAAAATGTCAAGATTGAACTTTCACTGACAATTACCTTCTATAGCCCCATCAAGATAACCAAGCTTCTAACGCTGTTTGGAAGCTTACAGTGCCATGTAATCTCACTGTACACAAAATGAGACGCTTCTTTATTCCAGAAAAATAAGAATCATTAACTTCCAAGGTTTAATTCAAACTTCCACTATCATGTGCTTAAAACAATAACATACTTCATTTTACTTTGCAAAATTTTCTTCAGGAATACTTTGTAAGCTCTTCAGAAACAAGTTCGTCAAAACTTATACATAAAACCAAGCATTAAATCATTTCAAGTTTCCTAAAGAGTTCTTATCCTATTAGCTATAAGCTTAAACACTTCAATAGTCTGACAAGTAATTAGGATGTCAGAGGAGTTAATGCCATATGTAGCTACGGTTTTCCAACCATTAATTCATTTTATCCAAACAATGAAAGTACAATTGTTAAAAATAAAAATAGAGACCAAATGTACTACTTCCTGCAGCTAAATTCAGCCTAAGATAAACAATAATTGGAAATATCTACGAGGTTTCAGCTCTCTCACCTCAGATTAGGAGTAAGAGCCGTTTTTTCAGAAGCAACTGACACACAGACAGACCAATTCTCCAGCTGTATAAACAAAACCAAACCATACACATGCAAATCAAATCTCTTTCCTGCTCCACCACCACCCTTAATTATTTTTGGTATAGTATGGGATACTTTTTTTTTTTGTCACATAACTTTCAACTCACTACTTATATTTCTGAGCTTTTTGCAACAGCCACAATGACCAGGTTACATCAAACTGAACTCTGGTATATTCGCTTTCATTCATCTGCTAGGGTTTGAAGGAAAAGAACTGCCACGACTCTTTTATTCAAAAAATGACAGAGGAACTTGCCTCAGGATCCATGCTAACTATGCATTCCAAACTTAGAGGATCCATGAGCTTGGCATTCTTACTCCTCCAGGACAGAACAGCATTCAGCTTCTCTGCATCACAAAACCAGCTGCTCAAATGTCAGAATGGAGAATAAATTAAGTTTTTCTCTACATCATCATGAAGACTCACAGCAACTGTAAGAAAAGGTGACCCCATCTACTTTATTTACACAGGAAAGAGCACTCCAAGATAAAAACACTCAAATATGTGGTGCAAAGCAAATATCTTAAATATGTTAGATCACCTTGGCTAAATATCAAGAGTATGACAGGTTAGTCTAACTAACGTAAGAAGTGACAATTGACAGGGCCAAACTTGCTATTGTGGCCAAAAGTCTCCATATTCAAGACATATATTCAGCAGAGAATATCCTGACAGTGCTTTAGGAAATAGTTAGTATATTTGTACCTTATTTTCCTGGTGATTAGATGCCACCAAGTCATCCTATTCTCTAGAGAGAACTTTCCCAAAATATTAGATGGCTGGAACTGAACTCCACATGAGACACTTTACATTAAGAACTGGGGAGAAGATGACTTTTGCTTTATTTAAAAGCAAACAAATTGTTCCTTATTAGAACAAACACCAAAGCAGCAACTGGGGTCACACTAGCACAAATATGACAAACCTCCGTGTTCTTCCATTACGGAAAATCTTCCACTGACTTGAAGGTTCCAGCACAATACCCAGATTGTCAGGGTTAACACAAGCAGAACCCCTGGCACTGGGACAACACTAAGTCTGCTGTCTGTTTCTGTTCACTTTGGCACATGGTTCCGGCAAGCTTATCTCCCAAAATTATCTTAAAATCTTACATCTGAGACAAATAGGAGTTTGAGGAAGAACTTAAAACACCAGGCTTGGAGCACTGTCTCATGATGGTCATGGGACAACATCAACAGAGTCCTTGTTAGATATCATCTTGATCAGTTGGTTGCTAATGGAACAACTCTTCTAAGGAAAGCTGTTTGCACGATTATCCTACCGGGCACAGCATTAGATCTGGCATCTCAGATTTTCTGGGTCAGATGGAGAATGAAAGATAGAGCAAATATTTGAATGTAGAGATACCATCAGATATACAAGGCATCTCCTGTGTCTATTTTTAAAGGCAAAGCAGTCATCACGACATGGGCTAGACATTAACAACTGCCAATTCATATTCAGAATTTCACAACTCCTTTCTATGTGCATCTCTACAGAAAGCAGATGAAGATATTCTGAAGAGTCAGCATGCACAGTGACATTCAAACACCACGCAAACCCAATCTGTAACTAAAAAGATAAGGAAGATGCAAATTTAATATTGTCCCAACTTCTCGTAGGAAAAATAAGTAACAAACAAGTGCTGATTGCCTATCAATTTCTCCTACATAGGAACATATCACAAGAGAGAACATTTAACTGCTAGTAAGAGTAATGAAGAAATAAAGCCAGAACTAGTTGGCTAGCACCGTTATCTTCCAAGAAGCACAGTTCTTTTGCGACGTTTCTTAACATGGACTGAAAGACATTCTCTTTTTATTTGCTTGCTCAAACAGAAGAAAAAAAACAAACCAAAAGAGAACATGCAAATTCAGCACTTATTACAATCTTTAGGGTGAATAAATTGCAACAGTAACATCGACTCCATAAGCTACAACTTCACAAAGTTACTGATCTGAACAAGGAGAAAGGTGCAATGCTAGGAAGGGAGGCTTTGCAACAGATTTTTCTAAACATTTACTTAGCCCCAGTTCAAGGCGATTAGATCCAAAGTTTCTTATGACTTTCACCACTCCATATTCTTAAATCCCTAGGCACTTACAGAACAAAGAAAAAGATGGACAACTGTAAAAGAAGGGTGTATCCGCATAAGACACCAAAATCCAATTCTATTATTTCTCAATACTGAAAAATTGTTTCATGGAAGTTTAAAGCCACAGAAGTTCTGGTACTGACACTGCTAGTAATTTATGATGAAATATTCTTTTTGTATGATAAGGTAAGGCCACTTACAAAAGGTGCAATGAAAATGGCTATAACTTTCCCTATAATGTTGGTTTTACATACAGCCAAACTGCATTTCCTTACTAACCTGAGGAAAATTTCAAACTGATTTCCTATCAAATAATGTTCTTCAGATTAGAACATAGATACAGTTTTACAGGAAGATGTCGGAAGCACAGAGAATCTAATGAGGCATCTATATCAAAAGAAAATACGTTTCTGCTAATGTCTGCTTTCTAAATAAAAACGGAAATACTACAGTAAAAGCTGACTCATGCTAAAATACCAATTCTTGTTTGACTTGGAGCAGAGTAAGGAACACAGAAGTAGAAACACTGCTCTTATCCACCTTCCAGACCTCTACAGCAATACAAGTAAAGCTGTAAACCAGCTAGGAAACAAGCAGGCCAGAGACAATGCAAGAATAAAGATACTAACACTATTTCCATGGCACTACAAGTACAACATGAGATAACATAAGAAATTAGACCTACAATTACACTGCTATCCATTTTAGAACAGAAACTCACAACGCCTAATCAAAAACTATTTGCTTTCTATTGGAAAGAAAAGAAGTTAAAAAGTAGTATGTCTTGCGTATTTCAATCTTCTATGTAGACTGGTTTTGTCAAAATCATAAGGAAATGAAAAGGCCATCAATTAAACATAGAAATTTAATAAAGACAGAATATTTCCCAAATAAATGCCTGTGGTAATCTAATTTCTTGTAAGCACTGTGCTCAATATTCTACAAGAGATCCAGATGGCACATTAACATTTCTGATGCCTAAAAATCAAAAATATTGGAGGAAAAAGAGTCACACTAAATTATCCACAATTCAAACATCCTATGCAGCATAAGGCTACGACTAGTCGGCATATTTCTCTTTCAGAATGTTTGATTATGAAGTACAGTTAATGAGCTTTATGAAAACACCAACATCTATAGTTCAAAATGAAATTAAAAAAAACCAACTGTTTACCAATGAAGCCACTTCATAAGATTTTTAACAATTCTAACACACAATTCACATATATGCACATGTATAAATATAAATCAGCTTTTATTAAAAAAATATGCATCCTATAAATAACTTAACAATAAGAATGAGTATTTCTTCAGTTTTTCTGCTATGTATAACTCCATCTACTTGTTACTACTTTAAGCATTATGCCTCCAGCATACCACTGTATCAAAAACACATTGTTAACCACGTGCGCGTCAATAAAAATACCTTTTCATATTTAATATAGCTCTATTTAAAAGGAAAACATTTGTAAAAATTGTCTGCTTTTCCCCTCTCAGAATATGAAGTGAAAAGTATTTCCCTACCTGTTCTACAGTAATCAACCCATCTGAAAGTTCAGATGAAGCCTGCGTAGGCAAAAGTTTACACAGTGTCCCTAATAGCAGAGATACTTCCTTCATGCTTCTCCAGCAACACACGAGTACCATTTGAGCAGTGACGTCACATATCTGACTTTCTTTACCTTAAAGACAAAAATCAAGAAACATAATAGTCTGACTCCAAGTTCTCTGGCACGGACTTGTAATTTAGAATTAATTTAGCTTGATCTTCTTACAAAATATAATAATTCGCTACAAAACAATTGAAAACTAGGTAGTACAAAAGACAATTTAGTTCTGTTGACCCCAATTCAATTCTTGGAACTTTTTACCGTACTTAACTCTGTTTGGATATGGGAGCAGTATACAACTTTACTACTATTTTAAAGAGTGGAGGTCTTTTGGTCAACACCAGCATTGCACTGCATATCAAACTATACAAATATCACCAACTCTGTAGCTAGGCTCTAAAGACCTCCCATACCAATCATCAGTCCACCACTAGATGTTATTTGTGGGTTTTTTTCCCTTTTCTTTTTAAACTCAGATGCCCCCATAAGCCCAGACCATACATATTTTAATGCAGCAGCGTCATCTAGTGGACATTATGTGAGTCTACCATAATTTACAGACATTTTCATGAAATAAAACATATGGCCCCCCCAAAAACCTGTACTATATGCAGGAAAATACGTGAGGAAACAAAGTTCAACTGTTTGTTTCTAAGCCTTAAAAACCTCGCATAAACCATTACATTTTAAATGTACGGATATTTTGTAAATATATACAGGCATACAATAAATATACTGAAGTTTGGTACGTAAAGAGATAGATAGAAAAATTGCACAGCTGAAATTCACTAAAATAGGCAAATATTATCTAACATTTTATCCAAGGATAAGTCTTCAAACAGAAGCTTCTGCTTATGTAATCCCGTGCAACAAATTTTACCTCATGAATACATTCCCCACTACCCTTGTGTACACTGGAGAGCAAAATCACACTAACACCTTTCAACAAGCAATGTGTTAAAGCGTTTCTTGACAGAAGAGGTGTTAAAGATTACCTGGCCAGTGAAGTTGGGGCAATAGAATCCAGGCCAATATCAAAACAACTCATTTACACATGTACTCTAAGAGAGATTAACCACAATCTCCCAGAAACATAGTGAATTAGTCTTCAAAACCATGCCCATGAATAACTAGTTTCTGACAAGTTTACAGAAGAAGTGAAACATTATATGGAGAAAATAACTTTCAGCTTTGATCACCCACGTAAAATGTCTGCTCTATAAAGAATAACTTGATTTAATTATTAATACAGTGTTTGATTTACCTCTCATTTCTGTGCAAATATTTTCCATTGGCTTGCGGTCAGCCAGCTTTTCAGACTGTATTTGGCAGTGTTCTTTCAACATTTTTGCTTGCATAAAATAATCGTTTGTGTCCTGTGGCTGTATCTCATTCAGAATCATCTGCAGGCGATCCGCAGTTTCTACACGTTAGATAAGAATATTTAAGCTGCTTTCCTTTTTTTTTTTTTTTTTTTTGGTCTTTTAGTTCTTCATACAAAGGTGATTTACTTCAAGTAAGTAAAAAAGAAGGCCATTAGCAGTAAAATTTAGAACTACAGTGACCACGAAGACCAAGGAAGAAAGAAAATCAGACTACACAGTCACCTGTTTTGAAACAGATGCAACAACACAATCTGCGAAGGATTATTCAGATCATTTAGTGCAGAAGACAGATAACCTGTATCAAAACTTAAAGGAATGGCTTAATCTTAAGATATAAAATAGAAATTTGAAAGGGACAGGTGTAAGGAGTTGTTTCCTGAATTGCAATAATAAATAAAGACAACTTCAAGAGCTTCAGATTTTACAGAGTTCTTTTTGTTTGTTTGCTTATTTGTTTGTTTACCTGAATCAATATCCATTGGAATAAGACCCTCTGGTGATGAGCTCTGCACTACTGGTGATACTACAGCAGAGAGCTCGTATGACATCAGAATGAGCCTTGCCACTATTTGCTTCCATTCAGTTATGAACATCAAGTTACTGTTAAAAAAAGAAAAAGAAAAAAAGGCAAGCAACATACTAAGGATTAAAATAATTTTACATTGAAAGGAAAAAAAAAAATGACATTATAAACACTGCATTTGTGAAAACTAGAAATATGTTGTACAAGTCCTAGGACTGAGTTTTTAATACTTACAAAGAAATATACAACACCTAGCTAAACTATGGCAAAGTCAATAAGAGTGCTAAAAGCCACAGGTACTGCAATCCATTACAGATAACATTGCATGCTTTTATGTTTCAATGAGCAGCTTTCCACTGTGCTTAATTAAGGAGTTACAACTTACTATTTTGCAGTACGTTTTACTTACTTAAAAGGTAATTGCTGCAACGCGCCGTTTATACAATGCACTCTCCCATACATTGGGAATGACGCTGCTGCTTGAAGTAGAGACTTTTTAGCTTGAAATATTTCTTCTTCAACATTCACCAACAAAAGCTTGATAACTAAAATTATTTAAAATTACAGATGTAAATTACACATACAAATACACGCTGTATTTTCTGAGAAACAAACCTGCATATAAGAAATAGGAATAAAACCTGTTTATAAAACAGTTCAACGGAAAACGCAGAGAAATTTCTTTGTTTACACTCCTCACTCTTCCGTCCATTTAATAGCGCTTATTGTTGGTTTTCAGTTACCTAAACACCAACAACATGTCATATTCTATTTAGTCTGTCCGAACCAAACAGCAGCAGTGAAAAGCACAGCCAAGACCATGTACTCAGCGACAATTCCACAGACCATGCTGAAGTCAAGAGAGGTAACCTACCACATACTGAAAGTTAGACTTTGCCCATAGAGGCAGCTTAAAACAACAAACAGCTGAACAGAATATTAAATATCAGAAGCTTCCTGTTAAATATTTGAGTCTTTAATTAGCCACTGAAGAAGCTGCCCAGTTTGCAAGGGTACTTGTGCCAATTCTATTTACATTTATACCATGTAGCACATCAGTGTCAGAATCAGAATGAATTACAGATCCAAATAATGAACTACAGATTACTAACAGAAGATACCCTCTAACAATGAGACATGGGACCCATACACTTGCTTCATTTATCATAGTCATAATGATGTCTCAAAAATCATGGTTTCACTGCATATGAAGAAAATACTAACAAGCCAATAGAATGTCTTACTCGAAAAGAAGCCACTAAGAGGACAGAAAGAGTTGTGAGTTTACAAAAAAACTAAGTTCAGCATTCGATCACTAACAACGGTGCTTTCAGACTTCTAATTTCATTGCAAATTATTAAAACTGGAAGACATTTGTTTAATGAATTTGTCAGATCTGATAGATGCAGAGTTTTGCAGCTTTCACACAGAGGCACCAAACCAAAGAAAAATATTCCACACGTGAACAAAGTGGCAATGTATACACAGGACTGCAAACCACTTGGAACAATGGTTCTGACTGAACAGAGGTCCAAGAGTCAGCACTTCAAATGTCAAGTACTTAAACATGATACAGACAAACCACAGCTGCCTTTGCTCTGGGTAAGTGAGCTTTCAGAGATTCCTTTCCAGCACTTTACGTACCCAGCTACATCAAAGGAGTTACCAAGGTCCCAATGTCATTTTCCTTTTGACCAAAACAATAATGAAATCCACATTCTGAGAACATGGGAAAGCTTCAACATGATCGGGACTTGATTAAGATCTTCATAAGGGATTGTCTATTGAAACAGCAAAACTAAATATACTTCAAATCCTATTAGAAATAAACACCTTCTACTCGCTATGCCCATGATGCAATGTCTTGAAGAAAAGCAATAAGGTTTCAAACAAATATAAAAAAATACTGGTGATAATTTCCCTAAAATTTACCTGCTAAAGTGTTCTTCTCCACTGTACCTACTGACATGTCTTCATTCATCTGGGGGTTATGCTTAATCCATCTTCCTAAACAAATATGCTGTAGACCTTTATGATATGCTAAGAAGTTCAACAGATAGGAAGCAGTGACACAATCATATGGCTTGGTACTTGTGCTAAGATCCATTGCTGCTCGGAATAGCAGATCTAGACTTTCAGAATCCTGAAAGATCACAGACAATCAGAAAATGAAATCTGAGACCAAATCAAAGAGGAACAGAAACACGGGGCTTAGTTTTATGAAATTAATGAGTAACAAAGTCAAAATGCCTCAGTCGTTTGCAAGGGACATCACAGCTAAGAAAAGAGTTTGCATTTATCTGTTTATCTGATACTAGAGTATGCTCTTTCCCAGTATTAAAACGTGCTTAGCAAACAGTTTATAGCAATACCCAATTAACTACCCACATTTTTTCAACTGCTAGCAAAACAGCCTTCTTAGCATCCTTAGGTATGAAGCTGAAGCTGTAAAAAAAACATATATATATATATTTACACATATTACACACATATATACTCTCTCTCTCTCTCTAAAAAAAAACAAAACTAGGGCTGAACACTACTGCAGTCACCTTGGACCAGCTTCTAACTTTCAAGAACAATTCAAGTACCTAATTCAACATAGAGCTTTTATCTTTCATGAAATTACTCCCTTTAAACTATTTTTAGTTACATACCTGTAAATTAAACACAACATCACGTAGCTTCATCAACAGCTCAAATGCTAGGACTTTTATTTCTTCAAAAGTACTTGCAAAACACTGAATCAAAGTTCGGACACGAGCAGAATTGATCTCCTGATCCAATCTAAAAACTTGCTCCTGGCCTGATCAAAGAAGTTGTTTCGCTGTAATTTGTTTCCAGAATAAACATTATATTTACTTTCTATTTACATTATATTTACATTTTATTTTGTTCTACTGCCAGAAACACTAAAATGGAATTTCAGCTAAAGCATTATTTTAATACGAATGAGTATTTAAGATGGCATGTTCATTACTGAAGACAAAGTTCCCACATCAAAAAGTTACTCTCAGTAGTACAGAAAGTAACTCATTGCCAAAAACAGAATCTCACTTATTCAGCTTTGAAAATTATTTTCCTGGAATTCGGTAATACTAGCAAGAAATTCCTTTCAAAAAAAGGATTTAAGACTTCTATGTGCTGTCATGATTTCTGGGGACTGACCTAATACCAGAAAGAAGCCAGAAGTTTTAAGACATAAACAAGCTTCCCATGCTTGAAAGAAGACCAACCAAGAAGGTCACTTCCTCTCCAAATCAAGTTTTGGTTGTCTCATTCCTTTAAATAACAACCAAAAATTTGCTTTAATGTTGATCATATGATCCAGAGACAAGATTTAGGAAAACCACCAATATGCCAAGGCTCTAAGTAGTATTTCTTCAACTAATGTTGCTGTAACAGTGTAGAAACTTTGAAGTAACAGCAGCAGCAGATCATCAACTGTTCTTATTTAAATATTCCTTATTTAGAATACAATATATCTCAAGGGCATACGATTTTTTTTTTCCAATTAACAGTTTTCATGGTCTCAGTATTTTAAATAGCATACTATTAATAAATTAGAAGAGGTAAAGGACATGAAGTTATTAAATATACTGAAACTTCTCCAAAATCTTTCGCGGTGACCAAAAAAAAAAAAAAAAAAAGCAGTAAAAAGTCTTGCCAGAAAATCCCTATTTAAAAAAGATATTCAACAGATTATAGACATTTACATTTACTTCAAAATTCCATTAGCTATTAAAATGCACCATACTTTCTTTGGATAAAAAGGAAGTGGCAAAGTACTTGATTTCTATGGCACTTTCTAAATATTTTACATATTTTACGTTGACAGAAATTAACCAGCTCTCTTAAAAGAATCTTCAATACCTCCCATTCCCACACCTCATAAATTGCAATTTATTTATAAAATAGAAAGCAGTCTCTCACCTTTTGGAAGAGAAAATATTTCAGCTACTGATCCCAAAATACTAAGGGCAGAAAATCTGGTTGGGTGCGACGAACCAGGAAACAATGCCTCAAAAAGTCTGTCACATAAAGATGACATGAAATCCTAAAGATCAAACGAGAGATTTTAGAACAGTTTATTTGCTGCCCCACAAACGGACGTTTAAGTAGTAGGATTTAGGACATTCTGCTGTGTTACACAACAAAACCATGACCTTCCAGCTCCATTTGGAGGAATGAGAGGCCTACTTTCATAGTATTGACAATTTTCTTATTTCCCAGAGCACATGAAGGCAGGAAGATCTTTAGTTTTAGTTTTCTTAAAGAGCTTCCCATCCCCGCTCCCACAAAGAAATCATGACTGTATCAAATCCTTAAAATGCAGTCATTCCCCACTTGCTGCTGTTTCAGGTCACCTAGCAATCCCTCAGAAAGTAATCTGGATTGCCTTTTGACAAAATGAAGTTTAAAGACACTCTCCAAATACTGAGAAGCCTCAGTTCACAACATAACACTGCATTTAATCAAAATTAACTTGCACAAGTAGTGTTAGTACTGTTGTACTTTAAATGACCGAATCCTTCTATACCACAGTGTTTTCTAATGCAGATGTGACTTAACATACCCAGGGCTGTTTTCAAGAAAAGTTAACCGACTTACAGAAATGCCTTCCCATCTCTTATTGTCTTCTACATCTCTAGCAATCCAACATATTTTATGTTTACTTACTCTATATGTCTGCAAAATCCCCAAAGGATTCCTTTTAGGTGAGTCTTCAAATAATTCTTGCTTGCTTTTATTTTGCTCCAATTTATAAAGCATCTGAGAACTTTCTCGTATTCTACAAAATAACTTTAAGAGCAAAATCAAAACACAGCAAAAGCAAGAGTCATTTACAGTCAAATATGGTCTAATGAGATTTTCATCTCAATTTCTAGATCTTATTATTTGCAATTTTTTAAAATGTTTACATGCAGCACAACGCAGAACTGATCCTTCAAATGAAAAACAAGGCTTTCTGTTCCTCATTTCACACTCCTTCTCACCCCTTTACACCTCCAGCACCTATTTCCATCCCCCTTAAGTTTACACCCACTCTTCTTCTCCCACCTCCTCATTTTCCATGGAACATAAGCTCCTGTATAAAAAAAAACCTCAATTAACACGCATAGATTTTTATAGCTTAACTAACCTCAGGAGTGTTCTCTCCCTTTCTACTTCATTTCTTCCAACACAAATTTTACAACTCTCATTTCTCAGTCTGCTTCAGGCAAGTACAAATAGAGTTGGGCTTCTCTTGTTTCTGCTAAGCCTCTTCCATCCTACTCCCATCCAACACACTCATTGTACACACATGCTTTCCTTATCCTATCCACATTCTCTTATTACATTACCATTCACCATTAGTTACTGCAACTATCGCTTAATTTTTTAAGTAAGTTATCCTTGTCTGTCCTTCTGTTGCACAATACATAAAAATCAGACCTATCTTAGAGTTTCTTCTTTCTCACCCTCAGTAAGCTTGCAGACAACACCAAGTTGGGAGGGGGTGTTGATCTGCCAGAGGGGAGAAGGGCACTACGCAGGGACCTGGATAGACTGGATTGATGGGCCAAGGTTAACGGCATGAGTTTCAATAGGGCCAAGTGTCAGGTCCCGCATTTTGGTCACAGCAACCCCAGACAACTCTACAGGCTTGGGGAGGAGTGGCTGGAAAGCTGCCTGATGGAAAGGGACCTTGGTGTGCTGATGGACAGTCGGCTGAATATGAGCCAGCAGTGTGCCCAGGTGGCCTAGAAGGCCAATGGCATCCTGGCTTGTATCAGGAATGGTGTGGTGAGTAGGACTAGGGAAGTCATCCTGCCCCTGGACTCGGCATTGGTGAGGCCTCACCTCGAGTACTGTGTTCAGCTTTGGGCACCTCAGTACAAAAAGGATATGGACATACTGGAGCATGTCCAGAGAAGGGCAACGAGGATTGTGAAGGGCTTGGAAAATCAGCCCTATGAGGAGAGGCTGAGGGAGCTGGGGCTGTTTAGTCTGGGGAAAAGGAGGCTGAGGGGAAACCTTATTGCTCTCTTCCAGTATCTGAAAGGTGCTTACAGTGAAGTGGGGCTGGTCTCTTCTCACTGGTGACAGAACAAGGGGAAATGGCCTCAAGTTGTGTCAAGGTAAGTTTAGGTTGGACATTAGGAAACACTTATTCACAGAAAGGGTAGTTAAACACTGGAATAGGCTCCCCAGGGAGGTGATTGAGTCACCATCCCTGGATGCGTTTAAGAGCCATTTGGATGTGGTGCTCAGAGATATGATTTAGCAGAGAGTTGTTAGAGTTAGGGTACTATGGTTAGGCTGCGGTTGGACTTGATCTTTAAGGTCTTTTCCAACCTGAGCAATTCTATGGTTCTATGATTCATTTAAGCAACTTTCAAACCTAATATAAAAAAATTAGAGAAATTACATATAATTAAGACAACAAGCACATTAAACATTTTGTTTACCTTTCTCAGCAAAGAACATATCTGTTGCCTTACTGAAGGAGACTGGCTGTTCAAGTTGTACGTAATGAAAAATAGAATTAGTTGCATTTCTTCCACAGACACAATTTCTGTGCTACGATGAGTTTCACAAAGCAAACCTAAAGCATCAATGCAAACCTGAAAGATATTTAGATGTCAAATATAAAAGAGTTATAGACACCTATAACTATGGTACCTTTGTTTTAAAAGAATACTGACATAGAACTTATGATCTAAGCAATTCCTCCAATTTTCCATGCAAATCATCTTATGCCTAAAGACTCAAAGAAATAATTGTCCCTCTACCTGATTGTGCTGATGGACTAGACCCTGTTTTATAGATTCAGTAGATACAAGACCACTACTCATAATATTTGAAAGCTCCAGGTGTCCATGAGCCCTGGCTGTTCTTAGGCATGCCATCAGGGCTCCAAGAGCTCCTCTGGTACTCCAAGAGCCTAAAGAAAATGAAATACAGTCATAATTACAGTCTAATTAACACCTTAAACAAAGCAATAACTGCAGAGCTTGTCAGAAACTCCACATACTCCCAACTCATTAACCTATCTCCTCTTTTTCTCTATAAATCAAGGCAGTCCAAAGGACAGTCAGTCATAGATTCAATTCATTCTAAATTACCTACAATCCAAAAGCCTCTTCACAAATAAATCATACAGAAAAAGGACTTTGTGATATCTCAAAAGCCATTGAGAATTACACTCAACTACAACAAAAACTACAAAAAAAAAAAAAATCATAGATCTCATATCCATATATTTGCAACAAAAAATTATCCCTATTTTCTCCCAAATACATTAGGAATTGAAAATCCCTTTTTCAAGATTTTTTTTATTTTTTAAATCATTGTAATTACAAATATCATATTCATTTTCTTACCAAGATTAGCATCTGCAGAAGCTTGAAGAATCCTAATCATGTAGCTCAGACTGTCAGGGCTACATCTGAGTAACTTTGGTAAATAGTAATCTATTATATATGTAGTTTGGTCATGCTTCCCTTCACACAGTATTAGAAGAAGAGGAGAAACCCAGATGTCATGCCACTGGTCAATCCAAGTACTTTTCTGAGAACTTGAAGTAAACTGGACTTTGTGATTTGTAAACATGGTTTCCAAAAGATCACTAGCATAGGGTGCAAGAGACTGATCATTCATCGCATTCAATATTTGCACTGGAATTGATCTGTCCAACTGCAGTATATTTTCAGTGCCCAGACACTCCACAAGACAGGCAAGAGAAGCATATTTCCCTTTCACATGCCATTCCAAACTCAGTAAACGCTTAGTTAGCCTTGTGAAGAATGGGTCTGATTTTCCATCAGATCCAGTAATGATGGTCTGGTGTATCCGAAGAAGATTCCTGAATATCAGCTTGCTTTGATGTCTAACAGCATCCAGAGGGTGTTCCCAGTGTGTGTAAACATATTCCAGCATCTTCCCAACCACCTCTGAATTCCCATTAAGTTTCATTTTTAGATTTGGTGAGTCTGAAATAAGGGCAGCTAATGCTGAATTAGTCCAGATAGCAAGGATTCTAGACAAAGATGTTGCCATGCTGGATTCTTTTAACCTTTTCAAAAGAACAAACAAAGTTCATAAACATCATTTGTCACTTACACTGAAAACAAATACACAAATTTTGTTTCAAAATAACTATTCATCACACTAGTTTACCTCACACAAAAACAGATAAGGAAACGCCATCCATTTGTTGAAGGAAAAAGAATAAATGTAAAAAGGTTTTGGATGTTTCGAACTGCACACTCAGTCACCTGACATGCTGTTAAATGGTCACAGCTAAAACCACCTAAATAGGTTGACAAGCCATTACGACAGCTATTTTTTAACTGAGAACAGAACTGAACCTCTGCATGCTAGTCTTTCATAGCATTATGTTACTGCACGCTTCTTGAATACTTCAGGAAAAGTTTTCATTGTCTTAAAAAATATATCAAAGAGTAAATAAAATGAGAATTGCGTATCCAAAAACAAAATCATAAAATTGACCTCCAGGACAATGTGCTCACATCCGCTGTTTGGTATCTAGAAATGCTCAGCAAGCATCGATGAAGTCAATGGATGCGATATTTTCCACACGGAGGAATTCTGTGACGCATCTTTGCTTCATACATACACATTTTGTCAGACTGCGCCTCTGCTGCCATCTGTCACATGGCAAAATCTAACAGGATACTGGGAGGAAGATTAAACCTCAACTGCCATACCAACAACATCCACCTCTGATGTCATGGGCCAAAATAATAATGGGAGGCATTAGTTTTGGAGCAGCCCTTGTATTTTGAAATTTACAGAATTATCCTGAATATATTTAAAAAGGTGATACGACTTGTAAAGAAAACCAAATTAACTGAATTGGAAACACTGAAGATACCTAGGACCACAACATTTCCAAAAAAGCAAGAAGAAACGTAAACCCCTACCCAAAAAGCATGAAACAATAAAAATCAAATTGCCGACTTACTCGGAACTCAGAGACAACAAGACTGATGCGATATCTAGTAATAGTTTCTCTCCATTTTCACCCATGCTGCCACTCTTCCAATCCAGCATAGCCAGTGCTCCATGGCACAGGAAGAGAAGGACAGAGTCAGAAAGCTGCTCTGTGCACAGAGCCCCACAGTTATTCACAAACCATGCTGGCACGCCTGCAAGTTTCCTTGATCCACAGAGCAAGTCACTGATCTGTAAGAGCAAAATCAAACCTATTACAGGGTCTTAGCACAGGAGAAAAAATACTCCGTACACAAGCACAAATCCTGGAAGATCTGAAAGATTATTTGCATGTTTTTCCTACAAATTCAAGAACCTTCTATCACTATTTGATACATACAGAGAATAAATGATTTAATTCCAAAAGGCCAACACAGAGGTTGGCAAGTCCTGCTATCTGAATTAGCAAAGCCTCTAAAACGACTCTGGGAGGACTGATTAATGACATTACCTTTAGAGAAGATATATACTTACCAAGGAAGGTAATTCTTCAGCTGGCTCATACATAGCTTTAGTGAACAGAATAAAGGCCAGTCCTGAGGTAGTCTGAACAGTCTGCAGGAGAGTTTCTACATGGCAGAGAAAAATATTTTAGTTATAAGTGAAATAAATATCGTGAGGCAGAACTGTGTATCAAAATTATACTACTGGCATTGAATTTTCCAAGACTTTTATTCAACAGACAGAAAATACAGAACTGCCTGATAAGAAAAAAGGACTGTGGCACAGCCTGCTGACATTTATAGAAATTTCTAATATAAAAACCACATATGCGTATAAGAAACAAACCTGATTAATTACAGTGCACTAATTAACAGATCTGAGTACATAATTCATACAGAAATACATTATGAGCTACCAGTCATAGCTCACAGAAAGTCCTACTCTGCTCCCCCACTCCCATTAATCTTGACAGTTCAACCTCCATTCAAGCTATACAAGACAAGTTTTTCCACATCCAAGTTGTATTTACTGCAAAAAGAACAAGACTGATATAATGAAAATAACAGTCTTTGAATGTTACCAAACTTACCATCCATTAGGCAGTCCGTGGAGCTTTTCAGTAAATTACACATACTTTGCCAAGCAAAAGACTTGTGATTTTTCCAAAGACTTCCCTGAATATTTTCTTGCAATTTCTGTATAAGCATCATTGAAACTTTAATGGCCATCAATAAATCATGCATCAGCCGAGTCTGAACAATATGATTTCCATTATTACTTCTGGGAGGGGGAAAAAAAAAAGGTATGACAATATGCTCACAAAGATGGAAAGAAAATCATCCATTACCATTCCCAGGAACTCACATTCCAACAACTTCAAAAAGAATTCATGGTAGTAACTAACTTATTGTTTGAGTTGACCAGACGTAACTAGCAGAAAACAAGAAGCAGACTCAAGGGGAAAGTTTTAACATGACAATAAACACATGAAAATGTGTTTATTAAAATGTGTTTTTAACATGAAAATAAAAATGACAAACTCTGCTGCAGTTTCTGTCGGTTCCAGAAACTAAAGACAGACAGAACACAGTGCTGGTCCCTTCTTATTTTATCAAACAGTTCCCTCATGCACAGACTATATTTCTATCACTCAACATTCTTCTAATTTGAAGACAGACAACATGTAAACTTGTAACATACAAAACACTATTAAGCACCCTTTATCCTCCAGGCATATGGTAAGAGACCACAGTAAGGGGGCTTCACTTTATGCCATGCTGGAAAATGTCAAGATTCTAAATGATGATTACCATGACAAACAGAATATCAGTGCTGAATTAAACCCTCATGAAAAGTAGAAGGAAATTACTCTACCTGAATTTTAATAAGTGTATTTATTAATTACAGTGTTCAGTCACAATTCAGATAGCAAAACCACGACTCAAAGGCCTCCCCTAGAAGTAGTAGGTCCAACACAGTATCAGTGCCTTAAAGACTAACACCTTTAATTTTGTTTCTTTCCACTCATATATCATCATATTGCCACAAAAGAAAAGAAACTCATCAGCAGCTTTTTTATTCAATATATGTATCGGTGTAAACTAACATTCCCATCTGTCATCAGTACATGGCTATCAAAGTGATATTCCACATTAAATTATCATGCAAGAGTGAAATAAAAACAGACAAAACACAGCTTGTATTGAATTCACTTGCCTGTTTTCTTCCTGTATATCAAGTAGCGACTTCTGCAGAAACTGAAGAACTAATGAAAATAATTATGTGATAAACTTATCCAAAAAAGAGCATTCATTAATTTATTTAAAAGAGCAAAGCAATTACACATACAGAGTACGCACAGTCACAACAGAAAGTTATCAGTATAATGGCATTTATTCCACTCTATAAACAAATTAAACTGAAAATTCAGTGCAGTCCCAAAGAAGCAATGCTAAAACAAAGTCTTACACTGATTTGTAACAAACCAGAACAAAATTAGAGTTTCCAATCCATGTTGTCCAATCCAGAGTAAGAGACCATCAGTGAAAAGGTGAAATTACCAAGAGCCAAAAACAGAGCAGCAATAGAAGGTCCACGGGAAGCTATGAACTTTATTTCCATTCCAGGTCATGGTATGTCAAGCTATCTCATAGTTTACAGATAGAATCAGTATGGGACTGAATTGATGTGATTCATTAATAAGCTGTCTCACCAGCAGATCAGACTTGTGCAGAATTATTACCAAACAAAACTCTTGCCAAAGCAGATCAGGGCCTGCTATAGTCAAGACTAGATTTTAACACTTCAGTGTAATCCTATTTAACTTCATGACAAGGCATAAGACAGTGGCTACCTCACATAAACTAGTAATGATTCCAACAAATCCTTAAGATCACCCACTGCTACCCTTTCAGATTTGTATAAGAGGATGCTCAGTAAAGCAAGATCCACTCCTGGAAATTAAAGGTACAAATCAAGGGGAAATCCTTGACAAATGTGCCATATAAAAGTACTTGTTATTAAAAATGAATCATAGGGAAATCAGATATCTATGTCTGTCACAAATCCTTCACACACAACCTTCTCCCAATAATCTAAAGTGAAAATTATTTTAATGAACATAACTTTACCTTCTTCAAACAGATTCAAAATACTCGCTCTACCTAGAGAAAAGAAAATACACTTTAACAAGTGAAAAAAAAAAAAGTTGTTTTTTTTTTTTAAACATAACAATGATGTTTACATCTTTATCTATGCGCTGCACCAAGACACAAAACAATGCTGAGCAAGTTAGAACAGAAAACAGTATATTTGATATATTCATCATACCTAAGCTGAAGTCCTCCATACAAGAAGCAAGGTTGTCCAGTACTTTTCTGTACAAATACACATCTGTGGTTTTCAGTTCTTCCCTAAGGCAGCACACAAAGCTTTGTATAGCTAATGTCATAAACCATTCAGGAAGACCATTCAGTGAACTACAACAGTAAGAAACAGCATGATCAGTTACTGCACACTGAGGTATTAATCAACAGCTGACTAAAGTCAGTGTCAGCTCTATCTCCCATAATATATACATGCTGCTTCCAGCACTAGATCTCTCCTCAGAGTTTCAGCAAACACAAGGATATGTTACACCTGTCGCTTTATACAACTGAGGCCTACAACAATTTTTTTTTAAAAGCCAATAAAAATTAAGTTAAAACTTTAGCATGTTTACTACTGCCGCCCTTCTGGTTTCACAGTAAGAAAACTACATCTTTAGTACTCAAGATAAAGAGGAGAAAGATCTAAGAATGCCTACACGTGACTTCCTGTATTCCCCTCTGGAATACAGAACGGATATTAAATCTACTCTGTATTTTTCTTACCAATTGACAAGATTTCCTTCAGAAATTATTTCAGTGAGTTAACTCAGCAAAAAAACTGGAAGGACAGCTTGCACTTCTACCTTTAATGTAATGTCTGTGCAAGGTTTAGATTACCCCTAAACGTGGAATGTAAATTAATGTACATCCTAATACTCTATGCCTAGATTCCTAAACCAAGTGTCCACAATTTCTATAGCATCATGATCTATATGAATATTTTTAATATTTTTAAATATCTTTAAAGATACACAACACCTAAGTTGGATCCAGATCCACTAAGGCTTTATAGTCTTCTACGAAAACATGTCATTTATATGCATAACTCATTTTCTTCTCTCTTATCTCGACCTAAACCTAGGAACTCCTTAACATTTTTGCTTACCCTTAAAAAAAAAAAGAAAGCTAAAGTAAGCTTCCCTTTAGTCACACACAGCTCTACTGCACTGTTTTCTGCTCAGCCCATTTCAGACTTTCCAAAGTCTGTTTACAAAGTAACACTTCCAAAAGACACATAGACACTGATCTTAGATACATTTTGCTACAGTACGGAGAAAAAAAAAAGCAATAAAAAGTGATGAATACAGCTAGACGTCCACTAGCATAAAACATCAGCAATCAAACATACTTTCGTTAAAATAGCCACTCATGTTCTAATTTTGAAGCTACAAAAATCTGTCAAAACCGTGTGGAGCCCTGGCATAAAATGAAATACAAGACGGAAGCCCTGGAGATCTTAGTGGAACAAATGTTTTCAAGCTGTATGGGAACTGTTGAATCAGGCCTGAACATCTGATTGACCACCTGAGGCAAGCACTGAGTCAGCTCCAGGAGCACAGGTGCAGGCAATTCAGCTGTGCTACTGGAAGGGGTGGAGCCTGGCTGCACCTCTCCTAGACCCCATTTAAGGGCTGACTGCCGCTAAGGAAGTATTGCTCTCTGGAGATGATTGCTCCTTTGGGGAGTTTTGCTGTGAGCCTTCAACATCAGTGAGCATTTTCATTTATTATTGATTATCTTTGCATAGGGATAATCTTACTTAATCAAACATCTGTATAAGTCTAACCTCTGTAAACTTATTTATTGTGCACATGCACAGAAATAAAGACAGCTAAGCAATGCATCTTGAAAATATTAAGGCTGTCATAAATTACCTAAAGAAATACAACAGCAATTTTGCAACAGAAAACTAATCACAATAAAAATAGGCATGACAAATACTGTTCAGTCAGGATTCCGCTGAACCACCTTCTCTTTGTTATCAAAGTTGATGTTCTTTTAAAACAGATGTATTTTAAATTTCTATTCTACTGTTAAATTTTAAAATTCAAAGTGTTAATTATACACTCCATTGTCTTTCAAGTAATGAAAGAGGATTACAGCAATACCTCACTTTGAAGCTATTTATCCAACAATATGTTGTATTACTTGCACTTTTTTTTTTTTAACTAACTGAGGAAGAAAAAAGAGCACATTCGCATATGAATATTAAGTATCTTCAGCAATTTGGAGTACATGAATGTTACTGACTTCTAGGTAAGGAAAGCATTACAAGGAAAAAAAATATATATATAAGGCTATTATCCAATTCTTTACCTTGCTAATACTTTTTTCAGGGGATTCTTCACATCCAATGAAAAGTATGTCTCTCCCAAGATCTCCAAACAAGCTTTAAGCATGCGATCACATGTAGAGTTTTGATCCATTGTCTTTACCAAAGGTGTAATCTATAAATAAGAGAACACTTGATTAATAAAATAAAATGTACTTGTCCTCGTAGTTAAAAGAGGTGGAATTCCCTCTCATTTGAGTATTATGATGCAAACCTGTCCCTTCTTTAGCATACTCTGTTGAGATTCAGGTGTCCAATACACTCCAGGAACACCTCTGCTAGCAAAAATACATAAATAAAAACTCAACATTTGTTATTGCTTGCTTTCCATTATTCTCTCTCAGTAACCACAGCCTTCACCAATTTGTATTAGAACTACATTTCCACAAAGCATATTCAGTAGTAACAACTGCATTTTGCCATTTCACAGGGACACTTTAAAGGTTACAGAGTTTATTTCAGAGCTATATTTCCCACTAACAGTGCACACGATACATCACCGCTTCCAAGACACCACTCTAACACCAGTGAAACCTTACTTGTTTAATACATTGGATCTGCTGGATGCCATTGCTCAGTTGTGCACAGTGCAGAAGCAGAGAGGCCAGATTTTGCTCTTCAGCCTTTGAAAACCCTACATTTGAGAGAAGAGTCTCTTTTTAAAAAGGAATTATAATAAACCTCATGAAGAAAATGCAACATATAATAAGCAATCACTGGCTCCTCTGTGAAGGAATGTAGAGTAGGCCTCACCCTGAATACGAAGATAATCATCACAGAATCACAGAATTGCTGAGGTTGGAGGGGATCTCCAGAGCTCATCTGCTTCAACCTCCCTGCTCAAAAGCATGGCTACCCAGACCCAGCTGACTGCCCAGGACCACAGCTCAGGCTAAGCTCAAAATGAAACCAGCCTGTCCCAGGACTGCCCCCTACCTGCCTGCTGCAGATACCTCAAAAGAAAGTTTGATCTTCCCTACTGACAACAAACACTAGATTAGATAGATGATCTCAGGTCTGACAGTTCATTTCTTCTTCATCTTTAAGGCCAAGAAACAAGAACCCGCAGAAACTTAAGCATTCAATTCCTATGTTCTTCAGTTTTGTCTATTTTTTAATACCAGTGGAAGCTTACCTCAAGCAAAAAGCACTGCAGAATAAAAGAGCACTTGAACAGTATCTTTAAATCAAGTTAACTACAGAAAATGCAAAGGTTGTGAAAAGACTCTCAATGTGACCTCCAGAAGTCCCTAACAACCTCAACCATTCCATGATTTGTTGAAATTCTGCATTATCCCACATATTAAAGGCTAGTACTTCAGGCAGTCCTGAATTATAGGCCTGCAAGTGGGATCACACAGAGGGCATTCTAGCACCTTCACATCATTGACAGAATGAGACGAACAGCTTGCAAACCAAAGACACAGTGACCTAAAGATTCCTTTAACTCTAAAACAGGAAGAAGTCATTATCAATACCAAAAAAAAGCAAAGATAGTAACAAAAAAAAAAAAAAAAAGGACAGAAATACACAATACTAAAACATCACAAACAAAAAAATGTTTAAAACAGCAATTCCAGTAGTTACTCACGTTCTGATAGAAAAAGAAATTATACAAGTTTAGTTTGAGGACAGCAAGCTTACCCTGAAGTTTCTCAAGCTGCTGACAGTCAAGAGAGAACGCGTCAACCCGAATCTCCTTCTTTTTCTTCAAAACCATTTTAGCTGATTAAGAGACACCTGCTCCAAAAACAAACCAAACTACAAAAACAAACCAACAAAATACACTGTTTAAAAAGCATAATAATGAACACTTCCTATAGAGGTCTTTTCACAGAATAAAGCTTACTGTATTATTTATGCAATCTCTTTTTGCAAGATTATAGCTCTCTTCTCCATATTTTGAACCATTCCAATTATTCTGCCCAAAATCGGCCGCAACTTCATGGCACAAAGAGGAAAACAGAAAACGCAAGTTCAAGTTTGCTGAACGAACCACAGATGCTCTCAGCGGAAATTTTACTGCACCTGTTATGCAGCCTGTGGTGTATTCCTTGAACACTCTGAGAGCATCACCATGCATGGGCACATGAATGATACCACAAAACGTCAGCTGCTCTGCTGTACGCTACTTGATCAAACTATTTTAACACTAATTTAATGTTAGCAGTATAAGGTTAGGACCATGCAGTGAAGCACTTTGGGTTCTTAAAAGCAGACCGGCCAGTTCTTTGCGCACTACAATAGGTGATACGAGTAGGAATTTGTTCTCCCTCCTTAAAAGAAATTAAACGTGTGCTGCAGCTTCACTGAGGAGCTCATTCCTACAGAGCGATGGGGCCGGCAGGGATCCCCTCTGCTGCAGCCCCTGCTGGAGCAGCGCGGTCCAGACCGGTGTCCAGGTTGCTTCTGAGGACCCCCCAGCACGGAGAGCCCCTCTGCCGCTCCGCGCAGCGCAGCACGGCGCAGTTCCCGGAGGTGCCGCCCCTCCGGGCAGTGCTGCGGGACCGCCGCTCACCCCGCGGCACCAGAGGGGCGCATGCAGCGGGCCCCGTGCTGCCCTGCGAAGGCACGGCGCAGTCGCCGACCACGGCGGCCTAGAGAATAAGCCGGCGCGCCACCGCGGTGCCGCTCCGTGCAGCCCCAGCACAGCCCTGTGAGCGGCAGGGCCTGCGGAGCGGCCGAGCAGGGCGGCGGCACCGCCATTGCTGCAGAAGGTCCGGCGCCGCCGCCACGGAGCCATCGGCGGAGAGGAGGGCGAGAGCGGGAGGAAGCCAAACGGCGGGAGGCCGTGCCCGCCTCGGGCCCTTACCCAGCCGGGAGAGGCTCGTCCAGCTGCGCAGCTCCGCTTCCCTTCCCGGCTCCGCCGCACCACGTGCCGCCCACAGCCGCCTGCGCCGGTCCGGGCGCTCCCCGCCCCAGGGCTCGGCCCTGCGGCCTCCTCCCGCTCGCGCTGTTGGAGCAGGGGCTGCCGGGGAGAGTGGGGGAGAAAGGTGCAGCACCGGAAGTTTTGCTATATCTATACGCGAGGGAAATGATTTGGGCTTCTCCCTCGGCTCGGTGATTTCCCCCCTGCCCTGCGTGCTGTAGGAAGCTGGCCCCGCTGGTTGGCACCGAGCAGTGCAGGCGCGTGCTGGGCATCCCCTGCGGTTCAGCCTCCCCACTCAGTCCAACAGTTGCATCCTCATTTCAGTGGATGCGAAGTCTCTGACCATCTTCACTACGTCTGCAGTTCCTTCACTTCGAGACCTGCACATTTTATATTCATTCAGTTGGCATCTCTTAGAACCGTAGAATCATTAAGGTTGGAAAAGAGCTATAAAATCCAGTCCAACTGTCAGCCCATCACCACCATGCCCTCTAACCTGTGTCCCTCAATGCCACATCTACCTGTTTCTTGAATGTATGTCAGATGGATCTTAGTACAAGACCATCTGCCTGCTTTGCTCAGTCACTGAACCGAGCCTAGAAAATGAGGCTCAACCCTTTGGTCAGCTGCAGCCTTCCTGTGTGATGTTATTGCTTAGGACTTCAGTTTCATCTCTCAAGGAACCAACACTTGCTAAATTCCAGCTCCATGTACCACTAATCACTTTCTGTCCCCCTAGGGACAACTGTCCAGCTGCTTCCTGCCTCCTGGAAGGGCTTTGGTACTGCAGTGAAAAGCAGAGTCATCTCAAGAAAGGAAAGAGCAGCACACAAGAGCCACACCTTTATTTGCTCTGAGCCCCAAAAGCACCAAGTTTCCCATAGCCCAAAATCACTTAAAACTCGCTTACACACCGCCACACACAGCTCCAAATGTGCTGTATCACGAGCAGCCATCCAGGCATGGGTTATCCAGCTTAAATACTTCGTAAAAGTGTCACTCCATAATTTGTTTCTGCTGTTAAGGAGCAACAAGCCACTGAATTCATGGTGTCTGTGCCCTGCTGTGCATCTAACACTGCTGCACTGTGTCATGGGAGGAAAACAACAAACTCCCAGCAAAAGTTTCAGAACAAAACTTCTGGCTTATTATGTCCCAGAACCACAAGGAGGTGGGGACAGCGCCCTGGGAAATGACATCTCATTTCCTCAGGCCCAGGCTGGGGCAGGGCTGGATTTGCTGGGAAGGCTGAGACCATCATCTCCACAATTCATCAGATCCTTCCTCTGTGCTGGATTAGTGGTTAAAAACATGAGGTTTATGTTTACAAACATTACAGTGTTGTGTTTACAAACACCACAGTTGAGGCAAATCGACACCTACAAAGTTGATTCCTCACAAAGGAAACATTCTAACCCACAACTGCTGAAAACCTGAATTTGGAAGCTGTAAATGTTGATCTCCTGGAGCTCGGGGTCTGTACGCCTGTCTCCAGTAAGCAGAATGGTTTACACGGCGAGCCTATTTTCAAGGAAGACCATGAGCTTGGAAACAAGATGTTCTTCGGAGCAATACAACGTTTTACCACTCCGTGGCGCCAAACAATTAAAAAGAGGATGTGCTTTCAAAGGCAAACTACAGACTTTATCAAAAGCTGTATTTTTCTCATTTAAAAAAAAAAAAAAAAAAAAGCAAAAAAAAAACCGCCTTTACCAGTAATCGAAATGAGTACAGATTGTTCCATTCAGAGGTACAAAACACAAGCATTACAGCTCATTTATGTCAGATGCCATTTGCCTGTTCCTGAAAGACAAGCTGTAGCCTTCAAAGAGCAACATTTTAGGATATGTCACGGTGATAATGTGAACTGAACAGGAATTATCTTTCTCCCATCCCTCATCCACTTAAATAAAACCTTTAAAGATGCCTCCTTTCTGGAAAGACCAAGTGACATTTTTCATTGAATTATAACAGTAGCTGAAGATCAGCCATTCACTTATATCAAATTTTTGCATGACAACTAATACAAACAGTACTCTAGGATCTTTTTGTACTACTGAAAGTTTTAAATACATGAAATCCTTCTAAAAATCCAGGTATAAATGATCTTACAGAAGACGATTTGTGATCAGAGGTTTTGGAATAGCAAGGTGCTTACTGGAATACATTTTCCAATTGTAGACATAAATACCTAAACCTAATGGTCTCAATGATTATCCATGTGACAGAGAAGCAGAAAAAGCCCCATTTGCTGTGGCAGGCTCATAAGGCTCTGATCCTGCGTGTCAGAATCACATCCTATGTACTCACAAAAGTCTCATAAACCCTGGAATTGGACATTCTGGTTTCAGGTTTGATACCTCTCGATGAGTCCACCCTTGTGCAAACAGAAGTTTTCTACGCTTATTTCTTATCTTTGATATCACATCTCTTTACCTATCAGGGCCGCATGGCTGCAGAGCACTGTTACCATCGTCTGAAGCCAAAGAAAACGTCAAACCACGCTACAAGCAGCCAAACCGCTCGCGGAGCAGCAGGCTGTGCTCTCCCTCTCGCGGTCCGACGCTGCCACTCGCACAGCCCCGCTCTGCCCCGGCTCCACGCCTCCCCCGTCCCAACGCTCCCCGCAGCGCCGGGTCTGTCTGCCGGAACCACTCCGGGCAAACGATACGGATAAAGTTTGCTTTAAACGTCCATACGAAATCATTTCGTACAGCGTTGGTTAGGAACAGAGGGATGATTTTCCATCTGTTGGTCAAATATTTTAATCTGAACAAATAGCATTCTTTTTTTTTTTTTCAGTTCGTTTGTTTCTAAAGTGGCTTTTCAAGGCATTCTATGCAGAAGATATTAGGCATAAACCAATTCTTTCTTGCCATTCCAGCAATCATATTTTTAATACATTTTTCAGTGGCAAGTGTTTAAAAAATCCAAGAGGCACTTAGGAATCTACCAGCATATGAGTGGTTTCAGCAAAGTTATTTGGATGCTTTAAGCAACAGAGTGGAAAACTGGAGCGGTGCTGAACTGAATAGGAAAAAGTGAAATTGTGTGGGTCACCAGATGGGATATGGAAGCTTTTAAGACCTTTTATTTTCTTTCAGTCACAAAAACATGCACTTTCAGTGACTCCTAGATGAGTACGAGGAGTGGTGTACACCAGAAGACTGTATCACTGTACGTACATGTGAAATGAACACCAGGAGAACAACACTGCACAGAACTGCAATTGGTTTACGCACCTGGAGAACCTGTACAGCTGGTGACCTCTCCAGCTCACAGCCCAGCCAAAGCACAGTCCCTCCGCGCCAGTCGAGGTGGATGGGTATGCGAGGAAGGTGCCTGAAGGTGTCAGACAAGCAACGCATTGGTTACTTTCTCTCAAAACTCGATACTTTGGGAAGCCCTTGGCACAGACTTCAGACCGCGGGTTATCCGAAGCACACGCATTACCCAAGGTACACGTGCGCTCGCTGCAGCCCCAGGGGCCGACGGGCCCGCTGCCAACATGACACAGGAGCACGTGCACCTGCTCATTCGCGCTTGTTATGACAGCAGCGCACAGGGGGCTGATACCCATAGACACAAACCCGCTGCAAGAGCCGTTCATCCCTACCATCACAGCTCCAGAGCCACTGACCACCCAGATTCAGCGCCTGGGTTTGTATGGAACAACCTTCCAGAAAGAGGGGAAATGTAAGTAGCAGCAAATGCCGACGTTACGGCCGACGAACATCGGGACACGCGGTTATGTCTTCCTAACGCGATCCCCTCTTTGGAGATGTAGTACAAGTCAGGGGAAAAATCCCCACCAACGAATGAATGAGGACACGGGGACGAAGAAGGCGCTCCCTGCCAAGGAAGGGGAGCGTTGGGCGCATCGGTCAGTCCTCGCGCACCTACCCTGCCCCTGGCGGGGACACCGCGGCCCTGCCCGCACTCCGCGCTCCCGCCGCCGTCCTCCCGCCGCCCCGCCGCTCAGGCCCCGCCCGGGCTCCCCGCCGGGGGCGGCCCCCCGCTCCTCAGTGGCCGTGGCGGCCGTCGCTCAGGCGGCCGCGCCGCTCGCCGCGGGGATGGTGGGGCGGGCGGCCGCGGCCCCGCAGTGCCCACAGCCCGGACGGCGCCCGGCGCGGAGAGCCACGGCCGGTCAGGTTTGAGATTCCAGTCCTCGCCTCCCTCCCTCCCTCCCTTTGCGAGCGGGGCCGATCCGGGCGAGCCGGGCGGGGTGCGCGGAGCTCCGGGCGGCCCCGCGGGGCGGCGGGGGGCATCACGGTTGCGGGTGACGTGCGGTGAGATCACGGCCGTGACGCTGAAGCGGGACCCGGAGGGCGGCGGGCGGTGCCGGGAGATGCGCGGCGGTCCCGGTGTTGTGACCCCCTGAACAAGGAAAGCGAGAAGCACGCGGACTACCCAGTAAACGTAGAACATGAGGGTCTTTTTGAAATACCGACACCATCAGCTTTCAGAATCTCACCTAACGTGTAAGCACCTTTACACGTGCAGCCACCGAAGCGGGGCACGAGGCAATGTGTGGGAGCGGCGGTGGGTGCGCGTTGGCCGCTCTGCACGGGTTCATCCCGCGCTGGCATGGGGGAACTGCGGGAGGATCATTGGTACGTGGGGTTCTGAGGGCAGTTTTAAATAGCTCAGTGTACAGTTTGGGCACGGAATTATGCAAAATGAGTCAAATGGAAAATAAAGTTAGCAGTGTTTCTGTGTGAGTAAGGGCCCTGGCCGGTGACAAAACTGAAAACGCTGCCTTGATTCCCAAACAGGTCCACTTTGTGTCTCACCATTTCCTTTCTCCTGCCCAACCTTCTGGCTCCAAAAAATAACTTGGAAGCGCAGTGTTCGAGTGGCAGAAGGGAGGGCCGCAGCCTGGCCATCGGGGCTGTGGTGTTTCAGGACGGTGCTGCTCACCATCGGGCAGCCAACACGCACTGTGCAAACCCTTCCTAGAGGAAGGCCTGATCCCACTTTGTCCAGTAGTGACAGGACGTATGGAACGCATGGGCAGAATACAGCTTTGTGTTAAAAACGGGCAAAAACACTGACAGCGTGATGAGGAATATGTAAATTTTTAACAGACTTCAAAAAGCCGCGACATGGTTCCCTCCTTCCCCCTGAAATGTATTTTGATGATTTCCAAGCAGACAGCAAAGAGAAGGAAATTGTTTCAATCCTTTTGGGGAGAATGTGACATTCTGGCTTCTTGAAGCCTGCAAAGAGGTTTATAAACTTAAAAAATGAAAAAGACGAATTTAATCTTTCCAGACTTGTCAAACTTGTCTCAATTAATTTTTGATGACATAATTAGAACTTACCACTTTAATGGGTGCTTTTTTAGTTTACTTTTCAAAAGATTTTATTTCTGAAGACTGAGAGGAAAGGAGGGCTCTGCAGTGGGAACGGAGCAGGAAGGAGGGGAGGACTGTAGGTTACAGTGCTGATTCAGAGCGCTCCGTTAAAGCCAAAAGAGATGAACTCATTTTTTTTTTTTCCTCCCTTGGGGAATCAAACAAGAAACAGGAAGTCATTGATTCAAAGCAAGATCATTCACTCCGCAATTGTAAACAGTGCATTATGTGCCTGTAAATATTTCCAGAACCCACTGGCTTTTTGGAAAGTATGAAGTAAATTATTATAATCTCTAACAAACTTCCCACAATAAAAAAGAGTTATTCTCAAACTTTTTATCTGCAGTGTTTATACAGTGGAATATTAATTAGCTTGGACATAGAGAAACGGCTTGGCTGAACGCATTGTTCGCTGCCAGAAATCCATCCACTCACATGTTTTGTCTGTTGAAACACAAACATTTTTAACTCCACCCTGTAATATTGCACCCTACGAAAAAGCAAAAATTCTTTCCCTACTGTATCCACTTGTGTTTTCACCACCACAAGCACTGAAATTTCCTACTGTTAACCAGATGTTGGCTGAGTTCATCTCTGATTTGTGTAGCTGTCATTAATCAAAAAGTGCTGTAAAAAAAAATAAAAATCCTACATAGGCAGTCTAATAGGAAATGGTCATTCTTCATCACTTGGGAGACCAGACCATCTGCCCCAATCCACGCCTGAAACTTCTGCTCCTTTTGTACAGTAGGAAAAGCTGCTGCTTGGAAGTGTCCCCATGCACATGAGGAGTCTACATAAGGAGGGAGGATCAGGGATGGGACAAGGGGAGGAACACACTTCCCCGCAGTCCTAGGAAGTCCAAGCTGAAAGTAATGAGTGAAATGGTACAAGACATTGATCACCTAGAGGGCTTGCAGCTGACTAAGTGCTTCTGTGCTTAAAAGTTTAGAATTTGGGTGTTATAGGATCAGTTCAGGAAGCTGTTTTAATAACATGCTTAAATCCCAGCAGTTCCACAGGGATTCCTGAACTCCAGAGTAGGAATTCCTGAATAGGGATGGTTGTAACTTCAGTGCTTAACAACTTGAAACAAAGCCTGCAAGACCAAGAGAAAGAGAGGTTAACGAGCGGAGCAGTTACCATAAGACAAACAGCTAAGGTGAAAAATGTTCCTGTTTTTTCTTCTGACTTAGATATAGAATAAAAGTAACAGAGAAATTAGTGCATGGGAAAAGAAAAAAGAGTTGAGAGAGTTTTTCACCTGCTTAGCTATGGTACTGAACCTTCAGGAGAGAACCAAGAAGTACTTGGTACTTGTAGTGCATCACAGAAAAGTGTACTTGCCTTTCTATGTGCTTTTACTCGCAAGGAAGCACTCTGGGCTGAGTGGTTGAGTTCAGCCCTCCGCTTACTCTATTAAGCTGCTTGCAAATAGCAGGAATACAAAAGAGCCCAGTCCTTCTGCTTGCAGAGAGGTGATTTTCTTGGCTTCTCAGACTTAAAGCATGACGAGCCAGCTCTCGTTGTGAATAATTTTTCCAGCTATGCTTGTCCAAAAGGGCATGGAGCTGAATTCTCTGAACAGTTAAGTGTAGATAAAAGCATGGGTTTGAACTTGAAACACAGATGAACCGGGATATTCTGAGATCTGTTATATCTGCTGCAGACCTAATGTGAAGATATTGTTTTCCTTGGAAGGACCCATTTAGGGACCATTTGCTCACCTGCCTTTGTATCTGGAACCATAAGCTCAACCTCTTATCTCATCAAGGAGAATAAATATTCAAGGCAATCTGAATAAGCATAACAATTTTAAAACACTTTAAGAATCACCTGCCCATCAGTAATCCAGCATAAAAACAGACGTGGTACTAATTCATACATACTTATACCTATATAAAGCATTTTTCTTAGCAAAAGTTCAGTTCTCCCCAGGTCTCACTATGCAAGAAGTGATATATACAGTAAGATGAGGTTATCATTCTTGGTGTTTCACTGCTTATGATAAAGAAAACATATCGCAGACCTGAAATAACTGAAGAAATTAAATTAAGGTAAACCTAAATATTATCAACATAGATTTCAGAAGTCCTTCCTTTACGATAAGGGCATTTGTAAGCAAACGTACTTTCACTATGTTTTACGGAGCTGTACATGCACAGTAGTTGTGAGTATCCTTGAGATTTATATAAAATAAGTTAATAGGTTTATTTTTAAAAGCCAGATGTTAAATACAGACTCAATCTGAGGTGTTTTTTTTCCCCTCTTCCTTTTCCCAGGATAAATATGGCTGATCTTTCAGAGCCAGAAGGTACTGTAAACTGGAAGGAAAGATGTTTAACTCTGGAGTCACAGCTTATGAAATTTCGTCTCCAAGCAAGTAAGATCAGAGAACTGCTAGCAGAAAAGGTAGGTCTCGTGATGTGAATTTTAACACTGTATGAATGACTTTATTTGATGAAGAGAGCTCATTTCTGTTCATGGTTTGAGATTACAACTACTAGGATTTTTTTTCAGGAGGAAGAAAAAAAGCATTTAAAAATGCATAGAAAATAGGTGTGTTTTAATGCTGCAAAAGAATTTCACACACTATATTTCCCAGCAAAAATGTTCTTTTTCAGGTGAGAACACCCTGGCAAATCTCATGCAGAGAAGAGCGTATATCCAGTAATCAATTTTACAACATAAAGTTAATATTTAGAATCTTTTCCTATGAATTTAAGATCTAATTTAGGACAGAAAAACAAACTCTTGGGAAAAAAATCTAGAAGTGTTGTTTTACATAGCATTTCTTACCAAATCATATAATTACCAGACTCGTGTATTACATAAGACATCTTAAACTATGGAGAGTCCAGAGCTTGGAAGCTGGAAAGTATTACATAGTTGAATATTAATAATATTTTTTTGAATCATATAATCATAGAATGGCTTGGGTTGGAAGGGACCTCAAAGATCATCAAGCTCCAGCCCCCCTGCCACAGACAGGGCTACCAACCTCCATATCTAATGCTAGTCCAGTTTATTGTTTAAATGCATATTTTGTTTTGAAACAGAGAAACATTTCAAATGTCACGTTCAAATACGTGAATCCCAACTGTCTACTGCAAGTGAACCCAGATTCTTCCACCCCCCCCCCCCCAAAATAAAATACTGTTCCTTTTAACATATTAGAGTGAAGATACTTTTATTTTGAATAGCTTTCTACGCTTAACTTAGTGCTTCTCTTTTGTGAACTCATCTGTTCTCCTTTTGAAGCCATAAATTGATTTAGCATCCACACAGTTTCCTCTGAATCATTCTAATTTTACTATATTTTGGAGGGCAGGAGAACTAAATAGGGTTCGAACAGGGAAAACATGCATTTGTGTATATATTAAGAACCATGAATAGTATCTACATACATTTGCTCTGTGCCTTTCCTAATAAAATATTTAAGATTCTGTTTACTCTGACAGCTAAATTGAACACCAGATGTGTTTTCATGGAGGTGTCTATCACAGTTCTGGGATTTAGTCAAGGTCCTACAGATTTTGATATTATGCTTCGTTTTTTCTTTTACTGATCGGTCACTGCAACTTTTAAGGACTTTCTTGTAAGTCATTCTAGTCAGAAAGATTCTGTTATACTGGATAACAAAATGCCATCAAGGAGCTGCGTTTCTGCACTGCATAGTGCCCATTACTGAATGTCTGTGGTTATGCTGGACATCATATGCCATGAATGAATCTCTGCAGATCTCCACTGATAGCCTCAAATTGCTGTACTAAGTAACCAGTCCCTGCAGTTGCTGAGACAGTTCACTGGAGGTAAATTTCCTCCCACCCCATGGCTGTTTGTTTCTTTTAAACACTTTGCGAAATACAGATTATATAAACCAGAACTCCCTTATCTGCAGACTGTGTGATTCCCTTAAGGAACTTCAGTAGCTCTGTAACATAACAATTCTCCTCAGGATGGCCACTTTGACTCTTCCCTAGTCTACCATCATTTATCCACACGTCCCCTAATTTTGCTCCTACAGTTTCCATTAAATTCTATATTACAGACTTAGAGATCAGTAGTTGGCTCAACTGTATCATCCAGTTATTGACTGGATATCATTTGGTCATGGCAATTTGTCACTATTAAGTTTATCTTTTTGTGCCCTTCTTTCTTCTGCGAAGGTAGAAAACTTCAACTTGAGATGGAAAAAAAAAGGGGAGAAAGAAATACAGTATTTTCTGGGTCTTTTCATTAAGTAGGTTTTTAAAATAAAATGATCATTAAAATTTACAGCAATGTAAAACTTCTATGTAATAATATTGGGCACTGCTGGAACTGAATTTTAGAGTTAATACTCCAAATACATCTGCTTTGGCATGACTGAAAACACTGCAGTTGGAAAGCGGTGTAATTGAAAAAAACTTGTTACCAAATGGTAAAACCTTATTGAACAGGTATTTGAAAACCCATAATATTGGGTTTTGAAAGAGTGACCAGCTGTACAAATGCTTTGAGATCTCATCTTAAAAGGAAAGAAAAAAAGGAAAACTTGTTTCCTTCATTCCACTTACAAAGGTGTGATCATGAACACACACCAAAGAGTACACTGCTCTCTGTAGTAACGCTCAGCAGATCATTGGATGTTATGCAGTGGGGGCTGTTAGATGACGTATGTATCTTCTGCCACTTTACCCCATTTTGGATCATTACCATTTGGGGTAGAAGTCAAACACTAGATGTGACTATCGTAGGGACTTTCCAGCTGCCAGAAAAGCCTTGTTTTATGCATCTGCTGTTGATTATAATTTTGGCAACCAAAAAGTTAAGATTCATCAACTGCACTTCACAAAACCATCTGTGTTAAAAAACAGAACGAGATTTTAGAAGTAACCTTTGAATTACTTCTCTTTGACTTTCACTTCTTTCCTTTATGGTTTGCATTTCCAGGCTCTTCGCTACTAGAAATGCCCCCTTCAATTAAAATAAATGTATGCTTAATCATATCATTTCAGAAATCATGCTTTAAAAAACAAACAGAAGACAAGGGATAAAATCACAGATTGTCAGCATTGTGCCTGAAACAAAGCAGTCAAAGGACATTACTGATTCCCTCTCATCTGTGAAAAAGATTACGCCGAAGTAGAAAAAAAACCTCTTAAGAACTTGTCGTGTTACTGTGCCCTTGTTTTAGTTCGCCTCAACTTTTTTGGGATGTTTACAAAAAGCTAAGTGTTTCCTGGGGGTGAAAATGAGAGAAATATTTTCCAGTTAAGATCATGGGTCCAGGAAGTATTTAGTTGGGATAATTTAATATATTGCAGCCCAGAACAGAGCATTAACAGACTTCATAAAAAAATGATCTTTCTCCTCACTTTGTCACCTTGTCTTTTTAATCTGAATCTTTCATTCATAAACTGAAATTCATTTGGGACGTGCATCAAACCGATTGGTCAGAGCTCAACAAAATGAGACCGTATCCATCAGCAGATTTATTAATTTTGTGCTACTGAAAACCATATTGGTTTCATTTGTAATGATCTGCTGGCTATTTTTCACATATTTTTATTTTTGAAATTCCAAAGTATACAAACAATTCTCAGTATTTGTAAAGGGAAAAGTATATTCACCCGATTTTGGTGTTGAACTGCATGGAACTGTTACTCAAAAATATATCTGGAAAATAGCAAAGTGAGTAATGAGAAACTGACTGGCCAATATCTGATGGGCATCCTGGTATTAGTGACAACAGAAGAACGCAGCTGATGTCAGACATTACAGCTACCCGCTATATTTATTACCTGTTATAGAATGAAACAAGTTTTATTTTGCAAAGCACACAAATATTCACACTATGACTTTGATTAGCATAGGCTAAATGTGGTTTTGTTTACAATCATGTCTGCGCTATGAAATGTGTACTAAAACATTGAACAATAGCAGCAGAGAATCTTCTACTTCAAAACAGCAAGATAAATCGTAGTCCTATAGTATGACAGATATAAAACTCTCATGGGTATTGAATTATGTAATTTATGTAATTGTTGCAGAAAACAGAGTGAGAGTGGTATTGTGTCTCTATAGGAAGGTAATATAAATGAATTAGAGGGGTAATTCTCCTAGCCTTCTTCTTCTGTAAGTATTTGAGACATCTTCTCAAGACAGTGAATCGGGAAGATGAGTTCAAATTGTTATATTACAATGTGTTTGTCACTTGTCAGGAACTATTCTTGCATGTTTTCCTTACGTGTTCTATAATTCAGTCTAACACAAGGTTTTAATAAGGGTCTGCTAAAATCTATCCTTTAGTATTTGAGTCTGTGACCTACGAGCTTTTGTAAACGTATTTGGGCTTTGAATTAATGGATATACTTTTTCTTATACACTCAAAATCAAATATCTTTGCAAAGTTATTTTCTTCAGTGGCTCTTATGCAAATAAATGTTTGATCAATGTGGGAAGTCTTCACTGTATTTTTTATAGTAGATATGTTCTAGTTTAGAAAAACTATTTACTGTTCTTATGTTTTGTTTTTGAAGGAGTCGGGTTTTTTGTTTTTTTGTTTTTGTTTTTTTTTTAAAGCAGGTACTTATCCTTGAACCTCAGTGTTTAATGAGTTTGAGAAATTCCTATTACAATAGTTTCAGCACTGTGGCTACCAGAACTATAACCATGTAATAAACACGGGATAAAACAGAGGAGCAGAGGAATACACAGTGTTTACAGAGAACTCATCCATTCACTGTTGTTTATCTGCTTGGGTTTTTTATTTGTTTTCATTTTGCCAAGAAAAGAGTTTATGTTTATAAATCTAACATGCAAAGAAAGAGACCTTGTTGGAGTTTTAAGCAGAAGCTGCTGCTGTAAGTGGGAGAGGTCTTTGAAGGAATTTAAGGAATGATGTAGAAAGTATCCCTAGTACGCCAAATTTAGGATGTCTGCGGAACAGGGTTTTAAGTAGAAGCTTTTATTTTAATGCAGCTCGAGATTTACGCATATGAAAAGCCTATTAAGAAACATTTATTGAATAAAAAATCATACAGCTCAACTGCAAGTTTAGCTCCTAGCTAGTATTCATGTCAGAATAATTTGCTGTCCCTCATTCTTGTCACAGTGAGTACCTTCTTTACCTTAAATACCTATGTAACATCATATGTAAAGATTATGCTTTTCCTATCACTGGGATCCTCTTGGTAGGAGAACTACGTAGCTATGTTAAATTTGCTGGTGGGCAGCCTGCACTGATTTTTTTTTTCATTAGACACCATAAGGGCTGACTATGGCACCATCCCAAATGTTGGATTATAGAGTAAATACTCAACATTCACACAAATGTTTCCAAGTTTGTTTCCTTCCCAAGGATCATCATTTTGTACTTTGAGTGACTGGCAGCAAATACATATAACTAAGATAGAGGATTATTTTCATATATTTATTGATTTGTTGGGGTTTTTTAATGCGCTTTTTTACCTGTGGCAGGACAATTTCAAGATTATTGTTTTTGGAGGTAAAATCCCTTAGCACACTGACTTGTGCAGTGTCTGTCAGTGTGAAAATTGTGAAAAGAATGACAACTATTTGCACTTAAAGAATTGTGAAGAGTAAAGTAAAGGGGAGCAAAGAATCATAGTACCAAAATTATCCAAATTGAGGTTATTTTTCAGTATTTCAGTTGCTCTTAAAGAAACCACTAGCCAAGGAAAATATTTCAGACAAACATCTGAATGAATGCCTGGGTTGAACCACCACGTCAGCTTCAGTCTAAGGGTTTTTAGAGCAGCTGCTCCCATCCTGCTCCAGTGCATCCCTCCCTAACCTGGTTGCTGGTGCTCACCTTGTGCCCCATTTGGCACCTTTGGTATCCAGAGACATTTCCACCCTTGTTTACTAGAGAGGACAGTGAAATTCGGTTGAAAGTATTGGAAGCAGTCCACCCAAATCCTGTTTCTACACTGTGAGACTGAGTTTTTATGTTGCTGTGTGCTTCAGTGTGAGGGTGCACGGGTTTCTGAGCTGGCCCCTTAAGCTGCAAAAGTGTCTCCTTGTGTGGTGCCTGAGGGCAGCTGCCTGTGGAAAAGACAGTCCCAGAGCTTCACCTGTGTTGTGGGTAAGCTGCAGAGCCAAGTCCTCTGCCAGTTTTTAAGTTAGTTGATTCCCAGAGACCAGAAGAAAGCTCTTAGGGTGAAAGTAACTGAGTCAGCTGAAGTAGTAAACTCCCTGTTGACCTCTGTGGCCCACTTTCTGCTGCTGCTGATTTAAACCAGTGTATAAAGGGAGTGCAAGAATACTATCTGGACCTCTGTTCTTGCTAGACTCCATTCAAGTGAGCTCCTACCCACTTCTATGCACAAGGCAATTGGGCAGTGCAGTGTGTGCTCCCGGGGTGGACTGATGTTGGTTTGTATGACTTAATAATTACACCTAATAGTTGAAGAGAATAAAAGTTAAAAAGTTTGTATGGCAAGAGTCTTAGTTTATTTTATGCCCATTTAATGTCCATACCTTTCCCGTTATTAACTGTTTTTATCCTTCATCCATTATTATGCTATGCCTTTTTATGACAGCTTTTTTTTTGTTTCACTGCTTTTGTATGTCCTAAGCCTGTATTCTTTCTAAGGAGGATGAAGATGGGGGGAGGGGGGCGTGGGGGGAAGGAGACATCAGGAAGCAATAAATCAGTTGTAATTGTTCTCCTAGGAGCCAGGCTGTCTAATAGTGTGAAAAAACAGCCCTAGCTGTGAGGTCAGTGAATGAATACCTTTCTGCTGTACAGAAACAGAAGGGTTGGTTCTGTTCCAGCCCACCTGAGATGGAGAAAATGATGGATGTTATGGAAGCTGTGATAGTGGTCAGGCATGGTGTAGATCCTTAACCAATCTAAGATTTCTTTACCATTTCACTTGAAGAAGTGAAAAGATGTTTTTTCTCGGTTTTTCTGAAAGGAACTTTTCTTTGTACTTACAAATTATGCATTTAATTTTCATTCCCTCAGGGAGTATTTTCAGGCTTTAAATATCTGTTGTCATGTCTTCAAACTGCATTATGCTTCCTTCCTTATATTTCTGGAATCGCTTGCTCCTGTAGCATCTGTGTTCTCTAGGTGTCCTGTACACTTTAATTTCATACGTAAATTCTTTTTCAGTCAAGTCAGTTATTCAACTTTTTAGACTTTGACAAGTAGACTTCTGACTGGTACCTTTTATTCAAAGGCTGTAACCTCTCAGGCAGTGGTGTGGAAAAAAGATTTCTATTTTAGATATTTTTGTTCTGGCTCTGATCAGACCTCACCGTTCAGCAGAAGTAGCAGAATTTCCCCAATTGCAGTACAACAATCAAAAGAAAACAAAGCAGATAGCTGCCTTTCCATAGATGTGGAGAAAACAGGCTTTGATACATTTCTGTAACGGTTTTAAGTGCTACCTGAGAGGTCTTTTTCTCTACCCACCACCATACGCCCAGGTACACTCTTCCACCTTGTTAAAACACTATCTATCTGCACTTTTCTCATGACTTTGAGTGTTGTGGTATTGTCTACTTCTGCTCGAGTGCAGATCTACATATTTGCATATTTCATTGTGTGTCTGCAGCTCAGCTCTCAGGATGAAACCTGAGCTGGAACAGAAGACAGCCAGATAGTGTGAACTTTCCTTTTTACCAGGCTTAGGAAAGTCCTGAATATTCTTAGGAAAGACTGAAGCTGGGAAAAATACCATTTAATTATTCAGCCTCCATTACATGCTGCTCATTTCGCCTTCACTGCACCGTCTCCCTAAATCCCACTGCTGAATTTAACCTTTTTGCATCTGTATATTTATTGGCAGCTGTCTGAGACTAGTAAGTCTATAAGAGTTCCCTCCAAAGGCTTTTCTGTTCTGTATTTTCAATTTATATAATTCCAGAATAAATCATTAATTTTACTATAATAAACTTGACTGAAATGTAAAATATTATTTTTCATATTCACACATTCAGTAAGCACTAGAAAAGCCTTTTGTGGACTGGACTGTGATTCTGGGACAGCAAGACTGCATCGTTATGAGCGGTCTTCAAAGGAAAAGAATATGAGCATATATGTACATCCATACAGATAAACCTACATTGCTTTTACACTTCATGATTCTGACCACAATACAGGATGAACACATAAAGATGAAGAGGAGGAATTGTTTAGGTAGGAAATCTGCAGAGGACGCTGCTTTCTTTCTTCATGAGAATTCTGGCTTTTTTACCTGATCATTGGCTTAAAAGCTGGTAAGATGGGAGGTGAAAAAAATGAGGATACATGGAAAAAGTAGCAGCTTGCAAGCTGCCAGGTTGTGTGCACTGAGTTTCGCAGTAGTCATAACCTAAGTGATCGTTCTGGTAGGATCTGAAGGAAAAGTAAAGCCATAGCCTTCATAAAAGGTTTTTCCTTTTCATGCAAGAAGGAATGACAAACAGTAAAATCCTGTATGTTATGAACCAGTGACGTAGCGAAGAAAATTCCCTATGCTTGACCTGAGTAGCACAAGGAACATTTGAACCTTCTTACAATGTACATTAGCCTATTTTGGGAGATCTGTAACAAAAACAAAGTTGGGTTTAAAAAGAAGTTCTTCATTTTGGTGACTAAGCCTACACCCTTGAGAAATGTTTTTCCAAGTTTCAGTTTGTTCTAAGGAAAGACTTCTGTGCCAAAGCATTCAATTTTGTCCATTCCTATTTTAAAGTCTACTGTAGTTTATAAACATTTAGCACCTGCCTTATGGAAGTTATATGATATGTAGAACAGAAATCAATGCCAAGACAGAAAGAATAGTGTTTGAAAAAATGGATGGAACATACCCCATTCAGCTTGTTAATATATGAGTTGTGGAAGCAGGAGGAACATTTCAGTGTTTTCTTAAGCTAAACCACCAGAAGAGAGACCTTGTAAAAAGAGCAAGTTGTGCTTCTCAAACAGTTTTATTCTCACTTCTGACTGCAGCCTCTACAGTTTGGACAAAGCATGTCTGTAAACATGAACACTGAGAGCAATCTCAGCCACTGACAAATCAGTGATTGGTTTTAAGTGGTACTTGTGCTTTTCATAAAGAAATATGTGAGTTAAACAGAGGAATAAAGAACTGAAGTGGAAAATTTTGGTCACGTGCAGCGTTCTGGAATAGCTGGCAGGCATATTGTACAAACCATTTATAAGCTTATCAAGCACCACATAAAAACTCAGGTCTTTTCTATCTATAGCTTTAACCAATCTGGAAACTTTCCAGCCTCTATTGCTTCATCACCTGTTTACATCTGCATGGTCCTTTGAAAGACAGTTGTAGGTGTCTTTATTCATCCCTTATTTCCTCTACTTATTTATAGAAGCATCTCCCCATATGAGCTCACACATTTACAGACATCATTACTGGTATGAATACGGCTATGTAGGAAGGCACAATGCTGCTAAGGCTCATGGCAATAATTTACTCTGATCAAATCTCTTCTATTCTAAGGATTTAAAGAGCTACACTGTGTAGCATTGCTACTCCCATCCAGTTTAAAGGCTATATAATTCTTCAGTTTTGGTAAGCCCTATGTGGTAGGACTGATAGGTCACTAAATCACAGAATGGACAGATTTACTACTTTTCTTTTTATGTGGAACACTATTTCTCAACTACACGTGGCTTGGGATTTTTTTCTCAGACAAGGCTGAATAGAAAAGTTGAAATGCAGGAAAAAAAGCAGACTGCTGTTTTCAAGTCATGGAAGTTCAGACAGGGTGTGTTTCAGATTCAGAAACATTGGGGTTTAACTCACTTTTAATTTCTGAAAATGGACTTATTATCAGCATGCTTTGAAAGGCTTACAGAGAAGCACTGCTTTTATTTTTCTCTTCTTCCATTGCATTTTGTTTTTAATTTCAAAATGCTATACGCTAAGATTCCTAAAAGCTCTTTGTGATACAACTGTATTGTTTATGATACTAAAGATAAGGAGACACTGTATTATTATGCCTCAGTCACAGTCTAATTTTAAAATGTGAACGGGACAAGTAGCTACACTGAAAAATGACTTGGGTAAAAAATTCCTTTTTCTGTTGCTATCAAAAACAGGCACTTTCACATGTCAAAAAGGAGAGAATTCCAACAATGGTTTTGTGGGTTTTTTTGCTTATCATGATTTAAAAATAAAATACTTCCTTCTGAATTACAAACTAATGGTTGGAAGTACCAGGAATTTTATCCATGTAGTGCTGTCATTTTTCTAGAATATACGTTAGATGAACAGTGAAGTGTATATATGAAAAAATGAAAGCACACACATGCATACAAGTGGAGTGTTTTTTAGTGCGAAAGTAGATGTGATTTCATGCATCATGAAGTATTAGAACATCACGCAGATGTTCTAATAAAACACAAAATTCCTCTACTTGCACAAAAATGTGCATTGAGCATTTCTGAATACAGCCAAGAAACTTCCAGGTGAACTTTGACAGTCACTGTGTATTTTGCTTTTGTATTGTACGAAATTCCAAGTGACTGCATGTAGAGCTTCAATGACCAGACCTCCAAGGCAGTACACCTCTTTGTTTTTATTGCTGCTATGTTTCTTCAAAGCATTCAGTATTTATTCACATCTGGCATTTCTCTGTTCATTGCTTGAACAAAAATAGCTCAATTTGATCAGTGTCAGATGCAGGGTGGTTATTTCCTTACTAAGTTTAAAAACAAATCTGTTTTTAACAATAGATTTTCTTTTCCATAATCCAAATAATGAATGCAGCATGCACTAACACATTTTCTGAAAGATGCAGGAGGATTTTTACACTTAGAAGGAGAAAATGCAGATTAAAGTGATAATCTTTTCTTCTTTACCTGTGTCAATATTGCTCTCTACTCAGCACGTGTGTACTCTTGCTTTTGTACCTAAGGTATTTGTTCTTTACATTTAAACATTTCAAGAGTGTAAGTCCAGAACCAGTGTAACTTATAACAGGAGACCTCTGAATCTTTAATGAATTTTGGAAAGAGCCTGAGCCAGCCATAGATGGACATGACAAGAATGTTCCTTACCAGAGATTTGTTGAACTGGAACATTATTTCAAGTTATCCCATTCAGGACAATAGAAAATTAAGCTTAAGTATACTTTATATGCTAAATGTTACTAATGTCTTCAGTTCATTCAAGAAATGCCTAGGCTTATAGCTGACACAAATCATTTAATTCTGTTGATACTGGTTTTGTTGATAGTGGTGATTTGCATAGATGAATATTAAAAGAAGGATGGACATCTAATTCAACAGACTTTTCTGTTTTTCAAATCACTTTCTCTACAAAGACAGTCGGTTATCAATATGCAAATTGCAGTAGGTAGGAGATCCTTCTTCTGCATCTGTAAAACATACCAACCTTTGCTTTGAAATGTGGCATGGTTAGAATTACCTGCCTTTTTCATCCTGAGGTTCTCTGAAAGTAGTATTTACATTTTTTTAATTATTTGAGGCTCCTAAGCTATCTACTTGAAGTTGTCTTCAGAATCACCAGGTAAAGAGAACTTAATATACTATGCATCTTATAACTGACAAGTTCAAAGCATGGTTTTTGGTTTAAACGATGAGCAATTAGTCCACTCAGGTATTTCCACCATACCTCGCTATCTCCTGCCTCCCTCACACACACACAGTAACACTGCTATCACTGTTATGAAACCTTTTGCTAACTTACACTGGAAGATTTAAGGCTATGCTTTCTTTGTGAAGAGAAATCGTTTCTCTTGGAACTACTTCCAGTTTTTGCCCAACAATTCCGATAACCTTGAGTCCTAAAGCACTCCTTTTTTTTTCCTCTTTCATTAGAACAGCAGAAAACTTACAGATAGTGAATTTCATTTGTTATTTTTCTGGCAAAACCAATTTGTGTCTGGAGATCAGGCAGATAGAAAAAAAATACTTTTTAAAGTTTTGTTATTGTAATAGATACTGCAAAACAAACCCAAGTAAGATCTAAGTAAAGGGAAAATTTGGATTTATTTAGTGATTGCTATGTAGCATCAGATTATTGAAAAGTTAGCCAGTAGAACTGTTACATAAGTGCTCATCTTGTGCAATCGTGTTATTCCATACTTGCTGAAACAGCTTGCTCTGTTATGTTTTGTTTGTACAGGACTCCTAAAATAAGTCGAAGATCCTTTAGAAATTTTCCAAATCAAAACTCACATGTAATTGTTGCCAGGAAGCTGACTGATGCATCCATACTGTAAGACTGTACAGAGCTTCTTAGCATAACTTCTTGAAATAGTTAACTCTTAAAGAAGCAAAAATAAACCTTATTCTTCCATATTTAATCTCTGAATGCTATCTTTCTTAGTAATCATCCTCTCAGCTACTCTGGCTCCAGCTTTACACCCATCTTATCAAGAGCTCTATTCCAATCATATTCCTTGTCCCAAAAGACTATGTGAACATAGTATTGTGTTCCAGGGCCTGTGCAAGAGTATATGTTCCTAGAAGAGGTACAGCATACAGTTTCACTGTAGAAGCACGGAAGGAACTTAGGTCTGTCTTGCACCGGACTACCCAGAACGTCAGTTGTTGTGCAGAAGAGCAGTGCTACTGCTTGGGGTTCATACAGTAGTTCAGTGGTCATCAGTTATTGTCAGAGAGTCTTCTTGTTTTCAGGTTTAAGCTGAGTCTGAGCCAGCTGAGCTGCACTCCCAGGTTTTACTTCCATTTATCGCATATGCTAGGTTTCTTATATAACCTTACAGCTGAACTGAATTGTATTTACTGGACATAAATAAATTACCACGTACTGCTTTGGCAATCACCTGCATTTGCTTGACTATGAAATTTGATGAACAAAGTGAGTAGCAACAATGAATTTCACATAACAAATACCTGAAGGAGGCTTCTTGTCATAACATAACCATTATGACAAATTACTATTAACTATCATAGAGTATTTACAATGTTCATTATTGATATAATACCTGCTCTTCTACTTGGTTTAGCATACTGCTTTTACTGCAGTGGAATGTTAGCTGTCCAAATATTCAGAAATAACCCCAACTTTTGAATCCACAACTCACTAAAAAGAAATGTCATAAAAATAATATAAAAGTGAGTTTTGTAAACTAAACTTACATTTGAACATAAAGCCAAAACAGACAGATTAAAAGTAATCTTAGAATTCCAAATTCTGTAAATTAAATTCAAATTTAAAACCTCAACATGAAGTCATACAAATACGGAATTAAATACAAGTGACCAGAGAACAACAATGGAAGCTGATCTCTCTGAGTCTGTGCAGACTGTTAAAGCACGAATGACTGGGACAATCACTTCCCTGTTCCTTCAAAACAGCTCTTCAGGGACTATTGCGTATGGTGTAATGTTTGTCACATTTGTATCAGCAGTGTTTTGTGGTGTTATAATGTATACTTCAGTTCTTGTGTCATCTGAGAAAAGTCCTAGAAGGTCAGTCACAGCTTTTCTTATGCAGGCTCATTTTCTCCTTTTTCAGTTTTTTGATTGATGGAAAACCATGATTCTGTATCCTTGTCTGGATGAGGTGCTAAAAGTACACAGAACTCCTTTGTGTTATTGACAGCATAGCCGGGGAGAGAAAAAAGAAAGAAAAGGAAGATGCCAGAAATTAGAGTACAAACAGGACAGAATGAAGCTGATTATTTCAAAACCAAGCAATAAACTGGAGACAGAATAAATGGTCTTCATCATTTGTACCATATGCTTTCCTATGAACAATTTTGAAGCTGACTACCAAGCATTTCAGTGTTAAGTATTTGATTCATCCTTCTCAGATGAACTCAGGTCTATAGATAGGTATTTCCTGAGAACCATTCTCTAGTCCTTAAATTACAGAATAATACCTTCAATTCCATAGGTACTTCATACGATGATTTCAATACTCAGTATACTTTTCTTTTTAAAGCCATAATTCTGTTTTCACCAAGATTAGACTAGAGGGCTCTTAACAAAATATTAACAGAGAGTTTTTTTACTTGCCTACTATGTTGCACATTGTTGGAAATCCCTTCAAAATAAATCATGTAAAATGCAGGGGGTTTCAGAGGCCTAGGGCAAAGGTTGAGACAATGATTTATTAGGCATCATTATAAAGTAATAGATCAGGATCTCCTGCCTCTCAAAAGCAACCTACACTCCCTCATGCTGCTCTGGTCTCTGTCTTTACCCATTTCTACTCTGGCTTTTCACATCTTGTTTTGTGCAGCCCCCAAGTCCACAGTGTCTTTTCTGCTTAACACCCCCTTCTTGTCTGGGATAGTCCTCGTAGCACATTAAACCTAAATTTGACAACTTCAGAAGAATTAACAGCCAAATTGTAAAACGTGCAGAGTACCCCTTCCTCTTGCTAGTTTGGGAAGGACTGAAGGAGCTTAGTGCTTTGTAAAACTGCATGGGAGGAGTTGCAGGGTTATTGTCAAAAGGATTTCCACCCTCAGTAACAAGGGAAAAAAGCAGGGTGTCATACAGCACCTACAAAATTGTTCCATGAAGAAAAGTTGCATTAATTATTTCTCTTCAGAGTAATTGTAACAATATTTTAAAACGGTTATAATCATAAATCATCTCAGTCTGACACATAGTTTATCTTTTTATTTGTTTTTATGCTCCTGTTAACAGTGCATCTTCTTGATTTTCAGAGCCAACCGTTAAAAACATGTTTTGCTGTGGAATTTCTGGCAGTGGGCAGAATGCACAGGCATTTTACTGTATGCTTTTATGTATCTACAGATGCAGCAGCTTGAGAGACAAGTTATAGATGCTGACCGCCAAGCAGAGAGGGCTTTTCAGCAGGTACACCTGAATTGAAAACTACCTTCACTCACTATGTGCATGCAAAAGTTACCAGGGGAAATTGAGGAAATTGTTACTTGTCTTGAGTAGTGCTTGAAAGGGAGAAGACAGCTTCCTTTTACATCTACTGACTCACCTTCCTAGAGATGGCTTCACACTTTCGTCACTGTACAGTTCATTTCAGTAAAGTCAAAGAACAGAGCAAATTCAGAACAGATGCACGTAATGAACTTCTTCACTGATGCATGTTAAGTCTTTGATATGTGAGTGGAAATAAAAGGAAGAGTGACCTATTTTAGAAAACCTTAAAAAAAAAAATAAAATGAGGCTACCTAATCCAGTCTCTAAATAGGGTTGTTCTGTGCTGCTTGTGATTCTTGTGAAAGTTCTGCCAACTAAAGGATGAGATTATGACTAAATATTTAACAGAAGTTGACTTTTGATTCCAAATGGCAGGTATGGCTACTGCTGACATTTTATGAACATCTGTGTGTTCCCTAAAAATCAGTCTTACTGTGGGACAGACAGAAACTAAAAATTGTAAGAATAAAAATGTTCACATACTGATTTGGAATCAGAAAGTATTCCTGACTACAAGCCAAGTGTCTTTTAGACACTGACTAATAAGCCTAAGAATGGCTTCCTATACCTCAATTGCATCCCCACATTGGCATTTCTAACAGGGTGTCAAGACAAACCGTCATATTTCTTCTCACCTAAGGTTCAGAACTTTACAGGATTACCTTGAATCTAAGTGTAGGGGCAACTTTAACAATCCACTTTGTGATTAAATTATTACCCTTAATGTGGAATATTGTTTCTTAAGTTTTATGTTTGACTTTCCAAATAGGTACAAGTTATGGAAGAAAAACTAAAAGCAGCTAATATTCAAACAAGCGAATCAGAAAACAGGTTGTATAAGAGATGTCAAGATCTAGAGACCCTGATTCAAGATAAAAACGACGTAATACAGAAATTGGAGCAACAACTTGAAGAACAGGTTAGAAATAACTGTGTTACAAAATAAAAGCATCAATTCCACTCCTAACTACGCAAGAGGAAAATAGAAAAGAATTAAGATCTGTAAAGAACAGAAAAGCTCAGAATTGTATCTGATGTTGGATTAAAGAGTTTTCCATTAAGAGTATATCATTTGAATAAGACTGATTCACTTGCAAATTATGCTCTGGCTTCATTTGAAAGAACAGGTAATTTTTAAAAGAGCCAAGATGTTGTTCCTTTTCTCCTTCTTTGAAATGTTTTCTATTTTCCAGAGAAATAGCAGCATCCTTGATGGGCCTATTAATCTTTGTTTTAAAAACTAACACAGGTGATCAGATTTCTTGAAGGAAACTTGAGGATTTGTTTCTGAAGGTACTACTGAGGCAGACTAGAAAAACATGCTTGTGTCATTTTTTTTCCAGAAGCAAATAAGACTGCAAGAAGCAAAAATCATAGAAGAAAAAGCAGCTAAAATAAAAGAATGGGTGACAGTCAAGCTCCATGAGGTATAACTCTTGCTACAATATTTACCATGCAGAAAATTGACCGTAGTCAAAATGTGCTACCCAGTTCCATTGGTTGGTACAGTTACTTCCACGAAAGCCGAAAAATGAATTAAACAGCACAAAGGATGAAAGCCTCCATGTCTCTGAACTGCTGATGTTTAATCAGGACAGACAGTATCTCTGGCTTCTCTTTGCGGACAGAACCCTAAGAACTGCTCTGTGGCAGGTCTACGTATCTATCTCCACTTTTTGAAGGAGATTAGGTGTCGAATTTAGCTTGTTTCAACAAATGCCTAAAGAGTGAATAATCCCCCAAAAGCTGAACAAATCTGCTAGGGCAGGAAAAGGACTCATTTTTCTATTTTCCAGTGCCCACTGGACTCTTAGTCACAAATAGTTTCAGGGGTGCTAGCTGTATTCCCAAAAGAGACCAGCTGTCTCCATTGGTTCTCTGCTGTGGTGAGATAACCATCTCTACCCTGCCTAAGGCTGCCAGTTTTGGTATGTAGCTGTGCTTTCTTGATTTGCATTTACAGAATTTTAAACTGCCTATAATCATTAAAGCTTTACTGTATTGTAGTTAACTGGAAATTGTGTTCACTCCAGTTAAAAAGCAATTAATTTATTTCTTAAGTTGGAAACTAGGAATAGCATTTATAATTAGTCTGCAAGGGCAAGTGGAGTTTTTAAATTCATCTAATAAAAACGCAATTAAGTGCAGTTAAAATAATCTCAAAATAGTTTGGACAAATAACTGTAACTCTGTACTTAGAATCTCTGGGTAATTTCACAGCAGTGGCAAGGTATGACACACTGGAAGGTGGAATTGATGGCTCCCTTAACTGTGGTATTGGACACCCAGATTCAAATATTCTCTTTTCCGAATTCAGAACAGAGGCTTGAACCAATATCTCTCCCTTCCTAGTAGTGGGCTATAGCAGTGGCTTGGTGGGGTCTTTTCCTTCCTGTAGATATCCTATTCTATGTAAACATTTTGCTATTTATTTATTTTTTTAATCCTGGCTGCAGGATGGCAGGAGGTTTTCACACCATCAATGCCTTTAACTCTTCTGCTTTCTCTTGGATTTGCCAAATGGCACCAGACCTAATTCTAGCCCTCTGCTTTCATGAAACATGACAATGCAGATTTCTTTTTTCTTAATTGTTTGGGCTCTTTAAAGCAGTCTCAGGTTTGCTTGGTTTTGGCAATGCTTTCAGCAGAGTAAACAGTTATTCAATTTAACGTTGCAGAGAATTTAATTGTTCAGGAAAAATAACAGATGCATAGACTGGGGTTAAGGGAAGCAGCAGATTGGAGATCAGTATTTGAAATAGCTTCCCCTTAGGAAAGCAGAAATGCAGTGCAAATCTTAAGTGATGCCTTATGCCTTAAAAAAAATGTTTCACCAATGGATGAGATTGAATTTATGTGCTTTTAGTTAGAGGTGGAAAATCAGAACCTTCGCTTGATCAACCAAAAGCAAATCAAAGAGATGAAAACAGTACAGTCTAAACTGCAAGGTAAATGTACAAGTTTATTCCTAATTTCTCTATACATAGCATACATCTTACTTTATTAATCTGTGTCTCCACATAATTAAAATATTCCATAAAACCACAAGTATTTTATTATTAATTATCTGACTTCATAGTGACTGTATATACAAGTGTTAGGCAAGCAATAATTTATTTTTTCCTAAAAGGACACGCAAGCAAAGCACAACTGTTTTTCCCTGAGTGAATGGATATCTTTGTGTTATTTAAGAGGCTTTGCAAGCAGTAAGATTTGATAGGACTTTTGTCAGATCTTTGCTTCTCTTTCTTCATAGGGTAGGCGATCTTAGCACTGTTGAGGAACTGTCAATTTGTAACTGCTTTTCCAGCAAACACTAAGCTGGGAATCAGAATTCTGATTATGTTTTCGTAATTATTACATTTGACTGCAGTGATCCAAAACCTATTAACATAAAATTTCTGAATTACTATTGTTCAGAAGCTACAGGCAAGAAATCTGTTACTTCAACACAAAAGCCTGGAGACTGTCAGCGACTAAGCGGTTTGACTTTCGGATGCTTTTCAAACAGAGCAAGAAGTCCTCAGCCATCTCCAAAATTTGAAGAAATAAGCAAGTCTTCATCAAAAGAATTGGACTACACTGAAAGCAAAACCACTCTAGGTATTTAGTCACCCATATCATTTTATTCCAACACACGTGGAATAGTAAAATCAACAAGTGTGCACAGCCATTTGCCAAGTATGTAGCAGTACCCTCTTCCTCTTCAGTGCCACTCTCTCCTATTAGGAAAAAACCTTTTTGAGCATTAGAGTCTCAGTAATGCTAATGCTTTGCTTAGCAGCACTCAGTAGCCTACGTTTTACTCCAGGTTTGCTGCACAGTAGCATGTGCAGTTCTTTCCTATCCAAAGAAGGAATAAGTTTCCTCATCAGTTTGTACAATTTCCCCAGCAGGCCCTGAAGTCTTATAATACCAGAAAAATGATGTGCTGTTATTACAGGCATAAGCAAATCCATTGCAGCTTACTGCTTTTCCTAATCAACAAAAAGTCTGGTAAGGAGACTATTACTCCTAATCTGGTCTGTCACTTAGGTCTCACAGCACTATTTCTGACCTCACAATCCTCTTCACAGTTAGTCATGAGATCCAAAATTACAAGTTGATCGCCATGGAAAACCAAAACTGAAATAGATCCTGTTAGAATTTTGTCTACTTAAATGATACCAAGTTCATTATCAATCTGAGTACATATGTGTTCATTTTTATAGATGATGAAATTGAAGTAAGAAAGATTTTTTTTGAAAGGAAGGAATAAGGAGTAAAACCTTAGGCTTGACAAGAGGGAAACAGATCAACTTTTGTGACTTCATTAATTTCACCTGGACTATTTTAAAATTCTTATTCAATTCACTTTAACTTCACAGAGCTATGTAGCACTGTAAACTTTTCTATGTATCTTTGTAGAAAAGCCCTAGCTTTAGCTTCTGTTTTAACTCAAGGAGGGCACACAGGCATCACTGTCGTGCTTCAAGCTATAGCTGTCTCTTGCAAAAACAGGTAAAAATTAACAGCATAAGCAAAGCTATCTTTAACACAGTGTCTTTCCCTAAACATTTTTTATGTGCAACTCCTGTGCATCTTAAGCATTCTCTACTGAGAATACAGTAATAGCTAGCAGGAGAAAATTCTGTATATAAACACTACAGGTATGCTCGGAATATTTGATTTATTAGTGAAAGTCTTTTCTATCAATCCTGTACTCCAATTCTCTTTAGATTTTAAAAAAGCAGCTAAATGTTTATGTCCTCTTAAACCTTTGTTTTGCCTTTTTTTCCTGTTTCTTTTTTAATTATTATTACTTCCATACCTATCTGGTCTACTTTAACATTTGGCTCCACTCTGCTCATCTTTACATGTGTTGCCGCTTTTAGCTTGGCTAGAACTCTGAGTAATGTCTGTTACGGTTTGTTGGTAAATACTCTTCAGTTGCATTCAAAGATAATATTGTTCCTATGATTGATTATTTACAATACTGAAAACAATTAAATGTGCTTCATTATTTAAAATTATTACATATTTACTATTTGCAGACATAACGACCAAGTCCTCTAGCAGTCAAGTTTGCTAAAGTAATTTTCTTCTGCTCCATGTATTTGTCTTCTAGAGAAGGATATCCTGGAAACTACCTCTGCTGGTTCTTCACATGAGAGCAATAAAGGTCAGAAGTCATTGCAACAAAGTTCCTTGGGATCAGAGCAAAACAAGAATGTGCGAACGAGCCATTCTTCCAAAGATGTAGACAGTGACATGTCAAAAAACTCCTGCACTACTGGAAGTGACTGGAGCTCAGATGATGAGGGAGGAGATAACAAAGGACTGAAATCCAGGTGTGCATCCACCCTCTCAAGTCACACATCTGAAGAGAATGCAAGGTACAGTAGAGCGGGAAGTGAAATGTATTTGACAGCCTCTGATGACAGTAGTTCTCTATTTGAAGAAGAGAGTTTGGGTCTTCAGAGGACTCAGCACAAAAAGTTGTACTCCTGGCAGCAAGGGTCCCAAAGAAAAGGTCAGAACAATCCAAGTGGAAGGTGCAACTCTGACTTCACAAGTAAGAAGAAAGACCTAGACAGTTCTTCAGATGAACTCAATAAGAAATTTCAGTCTCAGAGGCTAGATTATTCGTCCTCATCCAGTGAGGCAAATACCCCAAGTCCAATTTTAACCCCTGCTCTTGGACACAAACACCCGATCCGAGCAACTTCTGCAGGCTCTCAATGCACAACACCATCAGATTCTCCCTCAAATTTGCCACCTCCAAAGTTACGAACTCCTAATGTGTTTACTATAAACTCATCATTGGCAAAAAAATATTTAAGCCAGCCTCAGCTGAGTTCTGATAGAATGTTTGGTAGAAATAGAAATGCTATAAGCATGATACGGCCATGGAGACCTCAGGAAACAGACATTGATCAGGTAGATGGAGAAGACACAGTTATTTTAGAGAAAATGGAGATTGGCTGTGATGAAGGAGTGTTTACCTATGACTGTACTGAAGCACAAGATGCTGAAGCCCAGGAACCCTGTGATATGACAAAAAAAGTTGCTAGCAACAAACCTCCAACTCCACCATTACATCGATTTCCTTCCTGGGTAAGTGTAATGCTAGACATTTTTCCTACCAGTGAAGCTAATTCATTTCATGTTTGTCTTCTGTGATTTTTGTTGACCGTAACTTTCCTGCTCGCCTTACTGTAACTGAAGTTAAGACAAGAAACCCAGAAGCAAGTTCGGTTTGACGCACAGTGTGTCAGCCATTGAAAAAACACAGTGTTTTTATAGATAAGGCTTTTTTTTTTTCCTGTCACAGCTAAGTTATGTCTGTTAGTGTACATCTAACAAGATAATGCTTGTGGATATATTTGTTTCTTAGAATACCAACAGAGTGTATAAGTGCTGTTGTCAATGCTATTACTATAACCATTGTACCACTAACAACCTAGACAGTAAGTTGACTGACAACAACTGCAGATTATGGAAGGTACTGATCACTTTTCCAAGAAAAACTTCAAAACCATCAATCAGAAAATTAAAATGGATATTAATATTTCCGACTCAAAATCCAAAATAAGCTCCATTAAGACTCACTTACTCCATAGCTCATTTTAATGATTCAGAGGTGAATAACTTGTTGAAGAAACAGCTTTTCTATAGAAATATTTTAGTGCATATTTTTTCATTGCAGATTTTCATATTGTGGCTTTTTAAGACAAAATTGTTGAAATTTTCCCTCTATAATGGATTTCACTGTTCCTAACATGCAATCTTCCATTAAAAAAATAATTCTGCTATAGGCACTTTGGCCCCAAGTGATAGTATATATATATATTTTTTTAAATAAGTTACCTATATGGGGCAACCATTGTGTGAAAAAGGACAAATCAAACTACGGGTACAGTGACTATGTTACATAAAACAAGGATGCATTTTTCAGCTGCTACTGATGACACCACTTCATCAATGGCCTCATATACAATATTATCACATTGCTACTAATACAAAGGCTAGGAGTCTGTGGGGAGGCTACACAAAAGAAATGCAATTGTTGTGTTTTAATTGTCTATCATCAAATCCATTCTGCTTTTATGTTAGGAAAGCAGAATTTATGCTGTAGCCAAATCTGGTTTAAGGATGTCTGAAGCTTTCAACACAGAATCTCTTAACAAAAGTAAGTGGCTTAACTGTTCATTGTCTCAAGAACAAAAACTTTCTTCTTATGATTATAGGACCAAATGTCCCATGTTTATCCAAGATATTTTTATTAGGATTATCTGCTGTATAAAACCTAGATAATCACTGATTGCCTTTACACTGTCTTCCACTCATATTAGCTTGCCTCCTGACTTCATGCTGAATCATAGAAACATTCAGGTTGGAAATGACCTCTAAGATCACGTAGGCCAACTGTCCACCTATCACCAATACCGCCCGCAATTTGTACTTCCTTAATGCCAGTTTTCTTCGCCTTCTTTTCATTTTGAAGGTTCTATACCAGGTACCAAGATTGAAGGATTATACCTTTAATTTAAATAGTGTTAAATAGTGATGATTATTATTTATTGATACTCCTTAAAACCATCATAAATTTTAAATAACTGTAAATTTTGCATCCACAACAAATGAGGAATTAGTTCACTTTTTATAGCAGAGCTGTACAATACAAAAGATAACATGAGAATTTGGTAAATTGAGGGGTAACATAGACAGTGCATTTATATAATCTGTTTCTTGTTTAGGTGCTGCTTCACTAACTTCATACTCCATATCTGGACTATATACATCTCTAATATATAAGAACATGACAACTCCTGTCTACACCACTTTGAAAGGGGTAACCGTATTGCTGTTTAAAGAACATTTTAAAATACCATTAGGCATTAGAACACTATCAAGAACTTTTCACACTTGATGCCAAATGTGTCATAAGATCATGGTTATTGATTACAGAACCCCATAAATAATGGAAATATCAAATAGCCGGGAAAAAAAAAAAATTGCTGCTTATAAGGTCAGCTTTTCTAAAGTTCCTTGCTGATTTTTCTTTTTCCCCAAAGGCTTGTTAATTATTAAACAGAGCCACATTGTGTGTAGAAATGTTTTTGTGCCAAAGCTGTTTATATGCAGATAGCCAGCAGTAACTAATCACAGCATTGTTTATTTTCTGGCAGCTTTTTGTGATTTGGAAAGACCCATGCCTTAAGCCTACACGAGTTTTCTGTTTTAAAGTGTGGGAGTGGTTGAGGGCAGAAGGAATTTAGTTCTGTGTTTATACTTGTGTGCCAAAACTCACAGCCTAAGCAAGAACAGCATTGAATGTCGTAAAGCCAGCAGTATGAAGAATTTACCAATAGCTTTTACACAAGATTTCAAAAAAAGTTGCATTAATTTCTGCAGAAAGCAACTCAAATAAGCAACAGCCCATTTATAGATGAATCATCAGGATCAGAGGAAGAAGAAAGCTCTCAGTCCAGCTCAAGGACTTCCGAGACTGATTCTCGAGGCAGAAGTGGACCAGGTAGTCCTCGGGCTATGAAACGAGGTAGGCAAAAACCATAAGAACATGGAACTCTTTGGAAGCTTGGAAAATTGGGCAGTTTGCATTATGTTTTTAGAAACAGATTTCTTCATTCAACAGCATGGACGCCTTAAATCCAGGCTTTTATCTTAGCTATCAAAGCTCAGATCTATTCAAGCAGGAGCAAAGACAGTTCAGGGTAGCTACTTTTTTTTTTTTTTCGCTATTATCATAGATGGCTGTTTAAGGCATTAATCTAGTAGCTAGCTGTTGTCATGAGAGAAAAGTGACTTTAACATTTAAAACAAGAAGCCCCTTTCAATCTATATTTTGTCATGTCGGCAACTTCCTATGACCTTTAATGGTGCATAGATTAAAAGACCCAGAAAACAGTGACTGCTAGCAGCAAGAAATACATACTCATTTTTATAAAAATAACAGTTTAACGTTTCATACAGGTAGGTAAGTGTGTGTTTTCCATCTCTGAAATGAAAATAACATGCTTTGCTACATGGGAAGGTACAGTGCTTCCTCACTGGGTAACAGTATCAGTATTATCTCTCTAAGGATTTCTTCATTTGGTGAAGTGAAGGAGGTTACAATCTTAGGATCCTAGTGAGACCACGTGTTAAGGTCCTCCATTATATATTCCTTAGAGAAATGCAAAGCAGCATTGTTTAGTTGTGACTGTTATATATGTTAAAAGCTCAGGAATTAAAAGCTCTGCTTACATCACACTTGAGCAGGCAGATACATATGCTGGCCCACTAGAAATGTTTCAGTGTCAGCCAGGTGTGGTCTTGAGGCTGCTCCATTTCCCAGGTCTGCTTGCTGCTCTACGCATCTGAAACAGCTTTCCTCACCCTTCAGAGCTCTCCTGACCAGCTTTCTTAGGGCAAGGTTACTCAACATTCCCAGCCTGAGCCTTCTCCTTCAACAGACTTCTCCTGCAACTCTTGTTTTTTTTATGTAAGGTCAACTGAAAAGACTGAAGAGCCTACCTGTGTTAGTCCTGCTTCCAGTTCGGTAGTTACAGTTCTGCTACACTAGTGTGAGAAGAACCCATAGTTCCTACATCCTAGCAGTTCCATGTTGGTGAGCAAAAACCAATGCAGTAGCTGCAGATTCATCCCATCTTGCACATTTGCACAATAGGAAATCAGCTAAGCTCGTAGCTGGTTTCACCCATACTTTACATCTGTGTCTCTAGAATGGAACCATTCCCTTTGCTCATGCTTTCTTCTCCAGAACTAGTCCTTGCACTGCTTCAAGCATGGAAAGCTTTCTTAATCACAAAACAGGTGTGTATCTTTACTGAGTTCACATATTGTTTAAATATCTATGCAGTCACAAATTTGACTAAGAGCATAATTATTTTGCTACATATTTGTTATTAGAGATCTTACATGAGAAGAAGACAATCAACCTGAAAGCCAAGGTGGCGTGCCAAAACCTATAGCTTCAACATATAGTAGATCTTGAGCTCAGCTTTTTAGTACCCAGGCACTTGCATGGCAAAACCAGATACTAGAAAAAAATAAAGGGAAAGATAGTTTATTTAATTAGAGATCCTGCATTTGTTTGGATTTATGCTGATAATTTTGTTTGCCTGCAGATCCCACTCAGATATTCTTTCTGCAGGGATATTCTGATCTCATTTGTTTGTTGCATAATGAATAATATGGAGAAACATCTCTCTTTTATCTCAGGTGTGTCTCTGTCTTCCATGACCTCAGACAGTGACTACGCTATTCCTCCTGATGCATATTCAGTAGACACAGACTATTCAGAGCCAGAGCAGAAACTTCCTAAAACCTCTTCCTCATCTAGTGATAATGGAAAAAATGTAAGTACTGAAGATCTGTAAAGAAATTTACCTGTGTAAATTCGCATTCAAAGAGTGCTACAAAATCCCTGTATTCAGTCTTGCCAATTCACAGACTGCCTTATGAATACAAATAAATTTTATCGGTGATGTTAACCATGTAAAACCATAATAACTGAAACAAAGTGGACAGTTATTCTGAGCTCTCTATGTCATGAATGGAAGTAGGTAAAGAACTCCATAAGACAATTCAAAGCACTTCAGATGTTTCTTACAATTGGACCTAGAGGGTCGTGTCCTGCCCATGGCAGGGCAGTTGGAACTTCAAGGTCCCTCCCAACCTAAGCAATTCTGTGTTTCTTTCTTGGAACCAGGTCAGGCATCAGGTTGCATACAAGATAATAAAATCTGCTTAAAATTATTGTTTGAAGTAGCTGGAGGCATTAGTCAAAATCCTTGCGCAGTAATCCGTTTCTATAGCTTCCTCATACTAGGAAACTGACATCAGGCAAACTAGAGAAATTCTAAGTAAAGCAGCATGGAAGGATAAATCAAAGAAACCAAGCCATTACAGGGTGTCATTCTCCTCTGTGAGTTTTTTAATGGCCTGCATCAGTAGTTAGTGTCTTGGCATACAAGTGGATTGACTGACTGATGAAGATCATTCATTTTAAGCTTTCTTCAATGAGCAAAACTGAACTCTTGTTCTATTGGTGCACACACTGAAAGTGTGTTCTTGCAGAGCTCTGAATTATACTGTATTGTATCTGCTCTGTAGATCAATCCTTAAAGTTTGGGGGAAAAATGTATTTAGATAATATTAATTTGTTCACTGTTTAGTATAAATGATGAGAGTTAAATCAGGAATCATCATATCTTCATTCCCTTGTATAGTTCTGGGCAAATCACTTACTATCCTACATGTACCTTAACTGTAAGGTAGGGATATTAATTAGTTATCCCATATGCATGACATTGTTCTTAATTGATACTTGTAAAAATGCTGTCCTCGGAACAAAATTCTCATAAAATGTGGGTTTTTTTCAGCATGCTTTTAAGCTATTAAAATGTCTGTGTGTATATTTATACAGTTTCTCTGGGGGATGTAGAAATATTAGCATACTTAACTACTTTTTATCCAACTTCTAAATAATCAGGAACCTCTGGAAAAATCTGGCTATCTGTTAAAAATGAGTGGTAAAGTGAAGACTTGGAAACGACGGTGGTTTGTGCTTAAAGGAGGTGAACTACTGTACTACAAATCTCCAGTAAGTACACAAATAAGTGTCACTTATTTGCTGTTTTATATTAGTTTGTTTTTACTGAGAATCTAGGACTGCCAGAAGGAAAAGAAGTGCTCCCTTACAACTGACACACGAGGAATGCAATTCAGGACTCAATTCTTTAAGAGGCATACAAGGTCCTCTGTGTTTAAATAGAAAGTATTAAATGAGTTCTATAATTAATTATTGCTATTTGTTAATACATCTAAAATATATTTTTTCCATTCTTTCCATACAGAGTGATGTAATTCGAAAGCCTCAAGGTCAAATTGAGCTAAATGCATCTAGCCACATTGAAAGGGGTGATGGGAAACAAACAATCCAGGTGCCTACTTTTCTCTTTTTGGGTCCTTATTTCCTGCATTGCCAAAACATCCCAATCTCTGTTGGACCAGAAGTCCACATGTGGACTCAGAATTAATTAGCTCTTTGCTTGAAACCTAAAGAATATTTCAGTTATAGAAAGTAAGGGTAGAGATGCCTGAGTGCAGTGTTGTCTGTATTGTTAAAAAGGTCAGATTCTCACCTATGAGATGCATTAAAAAAAAGTGGTCATGGGACCAGATATCAGGGTTACGTTGTCTGTCTGAAATTAGAAAATTAATTTTTATCAATTCTGCTGTCCTAAAATCTTTCAAAAGTCTCAGAAATCACAGCTCTGCCTGGTCTACCTGGCCATTAAACCTTTTTTTTAAAAGAAAAATACTTTGGGAGAAATAACACCTCAAAGTTGTGAAGCTACATTGGGTAATATTTGTTAAAACCCCCAAACCATTGGGTAAAACACAACATTCTTAAAGCTCAAGACTCTTCTGCTACTTCATAGCTTACCACAGAAAAACGAACACACTACCTGACTGCAGATTCTCCAAACATCTTAGAAGAATGGATCAAAGTACTACAGAATGTTCTTAAAATACAGGCTGCTAGTCCACTTTTTATACAGCCTGAAATCAAGCCAACCATGAAAGGATTACTTACAAAGGTAAGAACACCTTTATTCTCCAAATGTGCCTTATTTTATTAATATGTCTAGATGAAAATGGCACTATGGTAAAATAAATGCAAGCAAAACAGACATTGTATAGTTGTTATTATACAAGGTTGTAATAGATGGATAGCCAGAGGTTATAGAGGAACAACTCACCCACACTGAGGCTCACAGCTAGGATAGATGCTCACCACAAGGAACTCCACACAGAAGCAATCTCCAAAAGAGATGCTGCCTTAGTGGTGGTCAGCCCTTAAATGGGATCTAGGAGAGGTGGAGTCAAGCTCCACCCCTTCCAGGAGCACAGCTGAATTACCTTCACCTGTGCTCCCACAGCTGACCCGTCACTTGCCTCAGATGGTTAATCAGAGGTTCAGGCTGTGATTAACAGTTTCCCATACAGACATGTATTAGCTTTTCTACTACTTTTCAGAGTGAGAAATCCAGAACTACCAACCCACCTAATTCTGCTTGTTTGAGATTTAGTTCTTTTTTTTTTTTTTTTCCATCTTTTTAATTCACTAAAAGTTGTTGAGTATTCCATTTGCAATCTATACATATCCTAGTTTAACATGGTACTTTGACAAATGCATAAGTTGCAGTAGTTAACTGATTTATTTCAATGGAGTGCTCATTATTCATTATTATTCATTGAGAAACGTTATTTCAAGATAATAAGAACACTACATAAAAGGAATTGTTCTTTTTTGGTTCTTTCATTTCCTCTGCTTCCATTAACGTAGGCCTGATGAAATGAAAAACTCACACTGGCTACACTGGCTTTGTACCAAGTGCTTTAAATCCTATACCTTTAAAAGTGCTATGCATTTTTAATTATTGTCTAGTAATGTGGAGAGTGATTTGAACTAAGTCATTTATTCCCAATATCAGCTAAGTCCAGAGACTGTGAAATGCAGTCTATACTTTTTCTGACTGAGCTTATAATTAATGGTCTGTTATTTCAGGTGAAACATGGATACTCCAAAAGAGTTTGGTGTACCCTAGTTGGAAAAACTCTGTATTACTTCCGTAATCAAGAAGATAAGGTAGGTCCCTTACTTGTTTCCTCAGCTAAAATGCTAAGTTTTAGATTTATTAATGTAAGATTTGCCTGGGTAGCATACGACCATTTAATCTTAACTACCAGTCATTTATACTTAACAGATTCTCTATTGGGAAGGTTCCCATTTAACAGACTGTTTTATGGGCACATCCATTGGTCTGCTTCTCCTATGGGACCTGATACACATCCTGTATCTCCTTATCCTTAGCCAAAGTGGTACACTGACTGATTGACTGGTCTCCCTTTTTGCTACCCTTGACACTCATCAGATCTGGCTGTCCTTTACTTCTGGAAGCTGACTTCTTAACTATGTTTGCAGTGGGTAGTGACTGCAAGATTGAAGGAATTATTGTTCTTTTTATCTCTCTATTGACTTCTAAATCTTGTTCTTTGGAATATCACTGTGCTTCACTGCAAGAAATGCAGAAAAGCCTGGCAGGATGCAGAGTTTGCTGCTGTGCTGGGGCAGGAGGGATTCTTTCCAAATTACCATCAGAAGAAAAAAGGGAGTTCATTGTCCATAACTGATGAGATAGATAGACAGGAACAGAGGTGGAAGAAGGCAAGAGAAAAGGAACATTAATTTATGAAGCCAATGAAAAATACCGTTTACAGAAGAAAGAAACAGGATCTAATCAGCTTTAGATTAACCTCACAACAATACCTGACTTTTTCACATTGAGTTCTTTACTCATACTTCTCAATGTTGTCAATCCCTAAGATTTGCTGTCATAACTACCTGCTGAGTCAGGACAAAGAGACTTCCCAGTAATAGTTTTCACTTGTACTTTTACTCTCAGGGCATTGTATTTTATTATTAAGAAAGAAAGCTTCATGGAAGTGGATCAGGAACAAGATTTTGGAAAAGTCTACAAGAATTCTTTTTAATGTCCCTGAGGTTATGAACATTTTACTCATACCCTTACTACCTAGATCTATCAGAAAGACTGCTGGCACTTGACAAAAGGTTAATGCTCCACTGGGCAGTCAAAATTCCTAACAGAAATAAAGAAATATATAAAATCAAATTTGTTACTTCTAATCTATCCAAATATTCACGCTGTACCCAGTAATTAGCAGTCTCTGTATAAAACTAGCCATCCTTTTTTATCCTTATTCATTTTTAAACATTCTATTAAAACTTATTCTGTATAAATAAGATAGCAGCAAACATCCATCAGAATATTTTATTTTAATTACCACGTAAAAGTGTAATACAAGGCTAGGGAATCAAATGAGCAGAGTATTGATCTGTAGCTCGTCTTACGGAGATTTTTTTTTTACATTTTCTTTTATGAAGAAATCTCTGCTTAAATGAATTTGCACACTGGTACTTTAGAGGATTTTGATTCTTTAGCAAACGCTTGAAAAGTGGCTAAAAGGTTTGCTGGCTTCATGTTAGTATGTGCCTCGCATTGGTTTTGCTGCCTCTTTGAAAGCAAAATTGAAACTAATTCACTGGCTTGTAATAGAATAAGAATTTAGCTTTTGTAAGCAGAATGCTTTTTAAAATATTATGTATGAAAAGTTTCCCAGAGCTAGTTCATTTCTAATGTTGAGCAATTTGCTAATTAGAAACATATTTATTGTAGCTGAAAGTGAGTGTGCAGAAAAAAAAATTACACAATCCACAGTGTTTAATATGGAAATGGAGCCCTTTTAAATGGCCTCCTTTATAAATGGAATTCAAATTTAAAAATCAGCCAACTGCATTTTAGTTAAAGATAGTGAATAAACCAGTCTTGACTACTTGCAAGTGAAATGGCATCTCGTGATTCTATCTTGTTCATAAAGTTGCATGCTTATGAAGCACCAAAATAAACTAAGAACATGCCATGCATCTTCAGTCATTACTAGTGTGAGCACTGGATTAATGATCCACCGCTACATGATGTTCTCTTCAAAGTAACTATATTAACTGCTTACTTTACCAAATCACTATTCATAAAACCCACTTGAGATTGAGTCAAGCTTGCCAGCTGCTCTCCAAGATTACATTTTCATTTTCTAAGCATACTGTCGAGAAGCTGGGTCAGCCTCATCTGCTTTGCACTGTTATTGATATTTTGAGACCGCTTCAGGCTTACACTAGAATGTGTCACAGAGAAGATGCCCAGCCATCATTTTACCAAAGGGAAATGCCTCTTTCTTTGCAACGAATCACTAAACGTTACTAAACAATACAGAAACAATAATCAAGGCTCCTTCTCTATAACATTAAATACCAGATTCTTTTGAACATCATGGTCTGAACAGCTAGAGAAAGAGCAGTAGTGCAATGGAAAGGGAGGAACCTTTGCGTAAAATCACCAGTAAGGACTGTCAGCCTCTGCCAGTCACCTGATTGTGAAGATGCTTTTTTGTTTGTCGTGACTTCCTGCTGCTGCTAAGTATGAAATAATTACTTGTAGGAAAATTTCCTTTTGAATGGCTTTTTATATAACTATGTATACAACTAATTTTGGTCTATTAGACTGAAGAGCGAAACAAACTAGGAAAGTCTGTCACATAAAATATTTATCTTCTGAATTTATAGTATGAACAAAACAGGTACTTCAACACTGTGCTGCTGTCCTTTGAAATGACAAAGGTATAATTAAGGCTCTAGGCTTTACCCAAGAAATTTTTACTTGGAAGCAGGTCTGGAAACTCTGAAAACCTCCTTCTCTTGCCCTAACAGACATTTATTACATTAACTACATACAGAAGCAGACCTGGAAAGGAATTCAAAAACTTCTCAATTTCAGAGTTTGGCACACATAATCCAGTTTCTGTTGTCCGCAACAGCTTATTTATCTGGCATTACTTGGCAGAAGTGAAAATGAAATAAATGAACACTAATGGTAGTCTTATGTTTGGGTTGTTTTTTTTCTGCTTGTGGAATATGCACTGAAGCAAACGTTTGCTTTCTAACCACTTCCAATATTTACTTTTAGTTTCCTCTTGGTCAAATCAAGCTTTTTGAGGCCAAGGTTGAAGAAGTTGATAGATCCTGTGACTCTGATGAAGATTACGAAGCTAGTGGTCGTAGTTTGTTATCAACACATTACACTGTTGTTATCCACCCTAAAGATCAAGGACCCACTTACCTTCTTATAGGATCCAAACATGAGAAGGTAATGAAAGGACTTTTTTATTACGTTTCAGTAACTTGCCTATGACTGTGATGCTGTGATATGAACAATTCCTAAAGAGGAGGGGGAAAAGGATCCACAGTACACAAGCTTGTCTTTGCAGTGCTGTCATAGGCAATCCCTTTTGAAACAACCAAAACGTGCAGGCTTACCTACATAAAGTGATGGTGCAGAATACCAAATATGCTGTAAACGGAGAATTTTGCTCACATTAACCTTAAACCTGTAAACAGACTTTAGGAAATCTTCCTGAGAAGTTCTGGGTTACTGAGTTACCCATTTTCATTGTTTGGACTAACAGTAGGGAAGACTGCGGTAAGAGAAGTGAGAGATACAGTTAAAAACACTATTACTGCTTTATGATTCTTAAGTAGTCTCATAGATCTGTTTGTTTGTTGATCTAACTCCCTGCATTAGAAGGATCTGGCAGTGAGAAGAAGGCACTTTATATTTTTAGCTTTCTGATTTCTGAGGGTAAAAGGCTTCAGAACACAGCCCTGTCCAATTTTCTGTACTTCATACTTGCAACATAGAGTGGCCATGAGTGCAACTGTTTAAGGAAGGCCAACCCCTTTGGGCTTCAAAAGGAGGGTATGGCAACGTTTGAAGTTGAGAACAAAATCTTTATGAAAAAGCTCCTTCCAACAAAGCTTCAAAGTGGATTCAATTTCTGACTTAATTCCTGTGAAACCTGATGTGCTTTTTTTTTTTTTTTTTTTTTTTTAATGCTCTTAAAAATCTGGTGGGATGAATGAGTTGCTGTGTGTTTTTCTACTTTAGGACACATGGCTTTACCATCTGACAGTTGCAGCTGGAAGTACCAGTGTAAATGTTGGGTCTGAGTTTGAACAACTTATTTGCAAATTATTAAATGTGGAAGGTGATGCCAGTAAGTTTATTTTTGTTTCAACACACTCATCTTGCAATACTTACCAATGAGAAAATACTAAAGCATTTAGGAATAATTATACTAAGAACGTTTTGGGGTTTTTTGCTGTTGTTGTTGTTGCTTTTGTTTTGCTTTTTTTAATGAAAACCATACAAATAATAGTTTTAGACATACTTCTAGGAACTTCTAATGCTTATTTATAGTGCCCGATTTCTTTGGTCTGTACATAGCAGGCCAGTCAACCTTTTTGCTTGGCTTACTTTTGTGCTGACTTTCTTTCTTATGCCAGCAGAACCACTTGCTCTGTGAAACAGGAACACTGACACTAACCTGCCCAGTAGAACACTTTGAAGAGAAGCTATGGGTCTTTGAATCTATTATCCAAAATGCCATTAATAAAATCAGTAACAGAACTATGCCTACACAAGAAAAAAATACAACTACCAAGGCCTTGTTTCTATAAATGATTGAAACTATTGAGAATGGAATTTCTACTTCAGTTCAAAATTTAGTACAGTATTTGCAGAACAGATGATAATAATTTAGAAAATTTAACAGGTGCCCAACTCCCACTTTGATACAGTCAGGTCTTAAACACTACTAGGAATTTTTGAAACTGCATTTCAAAATGCTGATCTCTTGTGCTACATGAAAAATATATTTTCTAAACTAAGACTATAGACCTCATTACAGAGTTTTCCTTATATATATATATATATATGCAGTTTTATTTAAGGAAGTTTCAGAATTCACACTTCTGGCCCACTCCATTTAGCTAGGGCAACTGTTTCATTTCTGAACACAGATGTCTGTTCTGTGGGAAATACCCTTCAATATGTCTGCTAGGAGCAAGGTTCCAGCACCTTCTTAACATCTCTGGGGGCAGTTCACATTGATGTTACAGTAATTCCTAAAGGAGTGGCTATATCTGCCACATCCTGAGCTACTGTGGATAGAGTAAGTAGCAACTCCAAAGGGCAAACAGTGCTAACATTCATCAGAAGAATCAGAACATCACCACTTTGCTCCAGATTTTAAAAGCAGTGCATAATATTTCCTTGTGCTTGTTGGATCTGCAAGAAGTTTTCAGATTCTGACTGTTCAAGCAGAAGTCACAGACAGACTCACATCTATGCCGTCAAATTTAGGATCTGTCTCGCAAACTCCTACTCATACAATTATTTTCACACTAAATCTCTGCTCTTGAGAACTTTCATGATTTTGTATAGTCTCACAGTTTGCAGCAGAAGCCAGCAATTCCACACACTCGTTATTGCTATTTGAGATACAGCTACTAAAATTTAGAAGCCAGGTCCCATTAGTAACATAAGGTAAAGCAGTAAAACTGATTTAATATCTTAAAAGCTTCACCTCACTGAGACTCCTTGGCCCCACTGTGTAGAGAAGAACAAAGTGAGAGTGTGTACGGAGAGGAAGATGACTGTAAAAAACTGACATAGTTGAATTAATTGCAGAAAACATATTTTATCTGTTTAGCTTCTCAGATTTGGAGACATCCTACCCTTTGCCACAGCAAAGAAGGAATTGCTTGCCCTCTCACAACTTTGCCATCAGAAGCCTTACAAACCGAAGCCATTAAATTATTTAAGGTAAAAACACATTTTTATTTACAAGCTTGCTTCCATTTGTTTCCTGACTTTTTTGGTATACCCATAAGATTTTGGATGTTTCCCAGTGAAAGGCCAGATTGGTATCTGAGAACTATGAGGAAGCGTGTGCTGCAATTCCATTTACCTTCTTTCTCGTCTCTCCTGCCCTTACTCGGGTAAACAACCTCTAAAAATTAAGTCATAGCCCAGCTATAAATAAAGTACATTTCAAAAACAAAATGAATTATTGCTATTCTGTACAATGTGAAATAAATCATAGTTTGGAGGGCACAGTGCTTGGATAAATGAACTTTCTCCACAGAGCTTACAGAAGCCGAAAGACCAAATTCCCTGCAGCATGAACTTTCTTAAGAATTTTGATGCAATGGTTAGGATCCAGGAAGGAATTCAAGACAAGTACCATATGTTAAGTCACAGCCATTTGTAAGCAAGCTTTCCAGCTTATTTGTCTGAAATGTCTGAAGCACATAAAAATACATCCATTTTATTTTGTGCAGTCTTGCAGCATGAAAATTAAAAGGAAATGTACTTCCCTGATAAAAATAAATTGATATCTATTTGGCAAACACTTTCTGAAATATATTTCAGACCTACGTAAAATAAGAGATGATGTGTATAACCTTTACGAAAAGCTTCTCTAAAAATCAGTTTAAAAGTCAAGCAATGAACTGATTTAGAAACAGAAAATGATGTTATTCTATTGCTGATAAAATAAGTCCCGTGCATCCACGTATTTTCAGATAGACTGGAAATATATTAGTCCTCCATTCATTTCTTGTATTTTGCTAGTACACTTTAAAAAATCATCTTTAAGGAACTGTCCTAATAAATGAAATTAGTTATCATGACTACGAGAACTATAATACAGACTAAGTGGAGTAAGTGATCACATAAGCTGTCTTATAAATCACAAATGCCTGACTTTCCTAAGACAGAAGAAGTGGTGGGAAGTTTATACGAACCCACAATAAAAACACCAGTGAAAGCTAAGAAGTTAAACAAATGGCTCTGAGTCCTGGTTTTCTAATTTGCGTATATTCATTCCCCTGTGTTGTTCTCAGTCCTTGCACGAGTGTTTTACACTGGCTGTCACTGTGAGCTGTCCACCTTGCATTTTAAAGTCCTGTACAGGGGTAGGCTGTGTTCATGCAGCATGTCCTTAAACTTCCCTTTTCCCACACCTGTTGCAACACCTACTAGCACAGGCTCCATTTTTTTTTCTAAGTGTTGCTTTTATCCTTTTGAAAAACGATAGCTTTTCATCCATTCTGGTCCCTTTTTTTCACCTCTTTAACTGATGACTTGTGACTTCAATTATAGCACATTTTTGTTATGCAGAATGTCTGCAGGATTGGTTGGAGCTTTCTGTACGTAAACTCGCTTACTGTTTTATTTCTAGACCTGCCAGTTATTTATAAATGCTGCAGTTGACTCTCCTGCCATTGACTACCACGTATCTTTGGCCCAAAGTGCTTTGCAAGTCTGCCTCACACATCCTGAACTTCAAAATGAGATCTGTTGCCAGCTCATTAAACAGACCAGACGTCGACATCCACAAAACCAGACAGGACCAATACAGGTATTTCAACAGCAGTGAAGGAATTACACAGTATGTTTGGAATGGCAAAGGGGCTCTGCACTGTAGCATCTGCATAAAATCACATAAAAACCTAACTATCTTATTACTACTGTGTCTGAAACAAAGCTCACGTTATGCTCCATGAAAAGTACTCACATCTGATGACAGGGTATATCTATGCCTGCGCTATTTTTAAAGGTTCAACATACAGTGTGGGCTATCATCGAGCGTTAAGACAGCATGTGGAACCTAATTCTTTTTTACTGCATCTTTCCTTTGATTGGTGCTGTCTCAGGAAGTTTGGTGGGCGAAACCAGATGTCTGCATAGCGTAAGTATGAAGAAAAGCTGTTGCAATATGCTGTGGAATCTCAGATATGTTCTGTTTTTCTGACAGATGTCACCTCTTACTTTCTCATGCTGTCCTGCATGCATTCTGCTTGCAAGATTATGAATATATATTTAAAAGTCTCCACCTTAGTCCAGTGCCAGTTATTTACCGGTATCTTAAGTATGTAACAATTAATTGAAATTGAAAGGAAAAGCAATAGTTAGAATCCATGCAGAACTAGCAGACCTGGAATAGGGCAAGCGACATAGTCATACCTACGGAACTAGGAGATGAATCAGAAGATGAGAAAGGAAATTATCACTTCAAGGCTTTTGTAATAGACATGTTTTTTTCCTGACTTGTTATAGAAAGTAGCACATGACTAGCAGGCATACCTATTATCAAGAAAAGGCCCATATCTGGGATATGGACAGTATGTGTGCATCACTAAGACATCCACAAAGGTTTTACAGAACACATAGCATGTTCATGTCAGCATACATTGAAATTACATATGACTGATGAAATTCAATAATGCATTTTTTAATATAAATTTTATATACATAATAAATCTTTGATTTTTTTCAAGCACCGGTGAGGCCATCCCTCCAATACAGATAAATAAATTGTTGCCATCATAATTATATGGTATGATATTTAAGGGTTAACCTGTTCAGTAGAACATTTGTAGCCTCAAATTTTTTTAAGGTCTTAAATTATTAACTCAATCACGCTTGGCATTGTAGCCTTAGAATTCATTTTTCCTGCAGTTTGCTTTTTGTACAAACTGATTTGCCTCCACATTTCCAACCCCAAAAGAAATATTTTGCCCTTCCAGTGAGATGACATACTCATTTACTCAGCTTTTTCTCTGTTTTGTTTTGTTTTTTTCCTTCCTATTTACAGTTGCACGATACTTGTGTCGGCACAGTAAGCTGCACCGCAGGCCAGGAGCCAAACAGGAAGTTTTACTTTGTAAGATGTTTAAAACAGTAAATGTCTTCCTTTTGTCCAGGGCTTGCAGCTCTTGGCTCTCTGCATCGGACTGTTTCTGCCCCAGCACCCATTCCTTTGGCTTCTTAAGCTTCATTTAAAGAAGAATGCAGATTCTAGGTATGCCTGAGTATTTTTAGCCTGCTGGTTGACTAGTCTTCAAGTACCTTATTTCCAATCTTTCCTTTGATATACATGTAATTTTTATCTTCTGACATACATTTTATAATAAATTTGAGTAGAATTCTGTTTCAGTTCTAAAAGGTGGCATGTGTTCTTTTTATGCATCAATTGGAAAAGCTCCTTTGTTTTGAAAAATATTTTGCAATGGAATTCTGACTGCATGTTGCTAAAGCACGAAGGCCCAAGTCTGTGGCAGTTACACAAAATACTCTGAGCCACGTTCACCTTTTACACAATTCTGTTCATCTCTTTAACTCTCCTTAAAATTCCCTGGGGAAAAATGCTGGAAATCTTGCTGTGAAACCTGAACGCTCCTCCCATCTCACATCTCCAGAGAGATTTACTCAGTTTGCTGTCCTTTCAGTTAGTAATTGCCTGATTTCTTTTTCTGCCACAGAACTGAATTTGGGAAATACGCAATATATTGCCAGCGATGTGTGGAACGTACCCAGCAGAACGGAGACCGAGAAGCCAGGCCTTCCCGAATGGAAATCCTTTCAACTCTTCTAAGAAACCCTTACCACCATTCACTACCCTTTAGTATTCCAGTTCATTTCATGAATGGCATCTACCAGGTATCGTCAAATAGACCAGAAAATCTAGGCTTTCCCAACCCCATGCTACTGGCATATTTGTGAAGCATACCAGAAATAGAGTTTTAAGTGTTAAGGTAAATATGTTTCAAGTTTCATCCTGTGCCAGTACTAACACAGGGCACAAAGCACAAGGTATATGAGTCAGGTTTGATCAATGAAGAGGAATTGTTCAGGATAAAATCATCAAAAGAAATAAAAACCTTAAAAACACTCACAAATGAGACATCCATTGCTTCTTTGACTTCACAACTGGATGAATGAATTCAACTAAAGAAAAGAGAAGGGTATCAAATTCCATTTCCTCTCGCTAGATACCTTAAAAGTTAATTATCTCACAGAAGTCACAGAGATGCAGCTGTAACTCCCATTAGCAGTATGAAGGATAACCCTATTCGTTACAGAAAAAACAGAGTTTCATTCTTAACTCTTTTGGGAATTCATCAGTCAAAGTCTGTAAGAAAGCTTTCCCTGGGCTTCCATGCATACTGGTGCAAGTTTTGGTTTTTATTTTTAAACAACTCAGAAGATTACAAGATGGCGACTTTCTATATTACGTCAAAATTATATTGAATAATCTCTATTTCAGGCAATAGAAAAACAAACTGTTTTTCTTTTTCCCTTCTAAAAGTTTCTTAATTACTTGCTGTATGCCCAATAAAAGAGAAAAATCAACATGTATTTAAATCACTCTAAAAAGTTTGAAGGAAAAAAAAAGGAATAACTGCTTGTTATTTATTTATACGTTGCTCAAAAATACTTACTCTAAAGGGCTATGGAAACTGTAAGTAAACAAATCACATCAATTGGTTCGGTAAATGACCAATTTGTAAGTTTCAATGACACTAAGTTATTCAAAGGGAATGGAATGGGTCTTATGCTCTGGAGGTATTCTCATTTTTCAGAATCTTTGCTTTGATTTTCTGTTTTTAAATGTTTGGTAGCAAAATAGATTTGAGGTGCTTTTCTAGGTTGTTGGGTTTGATGCCTCTACCACAGTGGACGAATTTCTGAACACCCTGAACCAGGATACAGGAATGAGGAAACCAGCTCAGTCAGGATTTGCACTCTTCTCTGATGATCCCTCTGGCAAAGATATAGAGCATTGTCTACAAGGAAACATCAAGGTAAACAGAAGTCTTTAATGAGCTATGCATATTAAACAGCAAAATCGTTTTACAGAGCTCTCTTCAGACAGTGTGAAGGAGAATATTTTTCAGGCTGGAAACTTTTTTTTTTTCCCTCTAATATTTTAAAAGGAAAGATGAAAAACCACTTTTTGAATTACTGAAAGTCATTCAGTGAACTGTATTTAAAAGCACTCTCTGAGAGACTGATATTAATCATGGAAGTAAAAGCTGGATTACAAAAGAAAAAGTAAGCTGTAACTAATCACTTTCCTTCAAAACCAAAAATCAATTGGTATCCAGCGTGTAGAGATGCCAGTTACCATACCTGATAGACCCCCAAAAGATGAACGTTTGAGGCCCAAAAAGTCACTGAGACTGGGATAGGGATCCTAGGAAGTTGTTATTAAAAAAGAAAAAAGAATGGGTTCCTTATCTAAATACAGAATGATTAGCTTTCAGTTTTGGAAATTTCCAATGTTTGGCTTATCATTGTACTGGATCTTAGTTCCTTCTATTACTAGTAATAAAATCTTTGTAGTCAAGATTGGCAAAATGCACTACCAACTATGTATTAGAAAAGTATTATGTATTTTTCAAGCCTTTTAGCAGCTAATTAATAATGGATTTTTTTTTGTGCTTCTATCAAGTAGTTTTTTGTACCCTCTGTCCGGTGTTCACAAGCTGCATTTCAAGACACAAGGAAAGGTACAGCCAGGACCTAACGACAAACAAGCAGAGTCATCTGATCAGCTCGGTTTCCCAGCCAGAATAATTACCAAATACAAAGCAAAATGTATTTTAAAAAGTACTTTTTCCTTGGTAAAAGTGATTTTACAAGCTGATCACATTACTGCTCCCAAAAAGATTCATCTATGATGGAATGGTACCATGAAGTCCAGCAGGACTCATTGGTCCTCTGTTCTGCCTCCTCCCCATCTGGCCACGTCCACCTGCTGTCAGGCACCACTCTGCTTGCACTTCGTATCACACTTCGTATAAACATTATGAGAAACAGTTAGTAGAAAGCACCTGAAAAGCTTCATGTAGCAGAAAGGCAAGGCAGAGATCGAAGGCACTTGATTAATTATTTAACAACTCACTTTGTACAATTAAACACTCATTGGCTGCTGCTAAATCAGCTAACTGGCCTTTCCATACACGTGTGTTATGGTTTGTTTCCAAAGCTGGCGTGGGTGTTGCCAGATAAGCAAACAAACAAAAAAAAAACCCTAATTATGAAACGTTCCAACTAAGAATAGCTCGTAAAGTTACCTGTCAGTTAGTTTAAGAATTCAAGGTACGCGAGTTCCTGATATGAAATAGGTTAAATGATACTAAAATAAGATGACAGTTTTCATTCACAGGTAGTTTGAAAGGTGAATACATACAAAAGTCACTTCCTTACTGACTCCCTTCTAGATCTGTGACATTATTTCAAAATGGGAGCAAGCCTCCAAAGAGCAACATCCTGGGAAATGTGAAGGCACAAGGACTGTCCGCCTGACCTATAAAAACAGGTTTGTGTAGCAATTATAACACCTCTGCCTTGTCTCAGGAATTATTATGTATTTTTTTAATTAATGTGGTTTCTTCATCTGAAAAATAGCGGCTGACTCGAAGCTTGCAACAAAAATAGTAAATGGGCGTAACTACAGCAATTTTAAATATATAGGGTTTTTTTGTTTCGTTTTAATCTCATTAAAGGTGATCACAGCTGCTAAAAAGATAAAGGCAAAATTGAATTCCGAAGACTGAAACTAAGTATTTGCCCACCTGTTTCAATGTTGTTCTGTTAATGCATTTTGACACTGACATAAACATTTCTCATTCAGAACATACACTACTAATCCTCAGGGCTAAGATATTTCCCTGTCTTCTTTATTGAATAACTTTGTCTTTTCTGCAGGCTTTATTTTTCAGTTCAAGTCCATGGGGAGACAGACAGGGAGAAGCTGCTGCTAGTCTATCAGACAAATGATCAGATAGTCAATGGGCTCTTCCCCGTAAACAAAGAACTAGCAATGGAACTGTCTGCTCTTCTAGCTCAGGTAATCCTTGTGCATTCATGCAGTTCTACAGATGGAAGCCTTAAATTAAGGAGTGGTTCAGAGTTGCTTGACAGTCAAATGACCTTCACCTTTCACACATGATAGTGCAAGAAACAGACTGGGCTGCAAGCTTGGTGCAATGTTAACTTCTGTACTAAAGTGGAAATGCTCTACTGTATACACTGCTGTTGGCACCAGTAAGGATAAACCTTCCTTTACCTCCTACACAGTCAGGCCCTCTTTGATTGAATATCATACAATGCCATAGCATTTCTTCATTCGCTATTCTTTAAACAATTTCTGCAAGTTAATATACCAGAGTAACAACAGCTTAGTGAAAGCCTACAGGTCCTTTGTTAGACGTGGTCTTGCTGCAATCTGTTCTACTTTAAAAAAAGATTAAACACGCAAGGGAAGATTACTGAGAAAGTTACAGTGTTGGTGTTACTCAAATCTAAACTGGTTTGTGTAGCTGAAGATGTAGCAATCTCAGAGAGGAACTAGATGGTATTATACCCTACGTTTGTATATTTTGTATTTGATATTGATCTTTTTTGCATGGTAAATATCAGATAATCCAAAATAAAATGACTTTCTTGGTTTCTGTATCAGCAAATAGAGCACTGGGTGATTACTGACAAACATTTTCATTTTTCACTTGGTAAGACAGGAGAAGCTAGCTGATAGTAAACACCTGGAAAGTCACTCTGCAAGAACAAATTTTTCTTTCCTTCACGATCTTTTCCTTAGGTAGAGATTGGAGATTTTGAAAGGCCTTTCTCAACGCCAGCAGGGCAGGTCACATCCCAGTCCAAGTCCAATCAAACATTAAAACAAGTTTTGGAGAGATTCTACCCTAAGAGATACAGGCTTGGTTGTTCAGAGGAACAGTTAAGGTGAGATGTGTTTTGCTATTCAGATTCACTGAAAATTTAGCACAAAATGAGGAGCTTTTTAATTGTCATGAGGTCTGACTTCCTGTTAGGCCCTGCTTTCCTAGACCTGTGTTTGAAACTCACATTCTTACTGAATTCAAGGGTATCACCATTAACTCTGCATTCAAGCAAAAGTTTTAGAACAGGCAGATTACTACATAGTGCTACAAAACCCAGAGATTTTGAAATTCTTATTTCTCTTATTTGGCAATTTCTGATTTAATATTAGATCTAATGTAATATAATAAAGATATAGTTAATCTAATCTAATATTCTAATTTAAGCCTGAGCATGAACTAAAAAACTACTGAAGGTAACATGACAAGTACATTTATCAGTGTTTGCTATTCCAATGTGCAATCTCTTGCAGCCAGTCAGACTGCAATATGGTAACTTAGCCAACTTGCTAGCAACGTATCACCTAATTTTAATAGAATAATTTGCAAGTTATTTCACTCAACACCTAATAAAATAAAGAATAGCAGAACAAAATAATTAATTATCCACAGTCAATCTCTTGCAATTTGGAAGTTCAGTACACATTACAGAAATGTTTTCCTCATTCTTTGCTACAGAGTTGAGAAAGTTTAAGGCTATTATCGTACACACAAAGCAACATACATTACGTACTGGGAATTTAACAGGGACATTCAAAAGTTTACAGTCAAAAAATAGAAAGGTACATGATTAATTACAAAGAAGAAAGTGCAAAAAGCATTAGATCAGACTGACTTGTGGAGGCTAAGTCTGTTCAGCTGTTCAAGTAGTTCCTAAACTACAGATTGCCAGAAAGCAGAAGTCTATAGGAGGGAAAGAGTCACTCTATACCAGTCCTTTTACTTGTGTTTTTTTTTGCTAAGGGTGTAGTTTGACTTCACAGACTTCCAGTAAGAGTAAGCTGTAAGTGAAAGATCTCCCCTCAGCCATGCATTCTCCTTCCCTTTTAATGGGCTGGATCTAATAATCTTGTGGCTGCAGGGTGAGTCACTCCTGAAAGTCGGTGTGTTGGAAAGGTACGTTGGGTGCTTTTGGAGAATGAGTTTTCTATCGGAGCATTTCATAAAATCAGCTCACCTTGGAGCCACAAAAGAAAAGAGCCATTGTGTATGCATCATGCATCAGAAGCGCCCTGTCTGGTAGCAGAACTCAGATACACTGAAAAAAAAAAGTAACATTAAACTGCATCATCTTCCACATCTGCGCTAGCCACAGGTAAAGATAGGTGCTAAGCTGGATGGATTTTTGGAATGACAACTGGCACTGCTGTTGAGTACTGATAAAGGTAGATTGATTACCTGTAGAGACATATTAAAATCTGTGCTACGCTTTTTTTCCCTTATGCTTCCACTGCTATGTCAATATTTAATCGCAATGCTGCAGAAATGAGAAGCAACTTTGTCATTTTCACATGTATAAAAACATTACACAATGTTTCAGATTTAATACTGTATAAGTGATAGTTGTTGCATTAACTTAAATTACCATTTTAACAAATGGATTTTTTTTGCTCATTAAACTTGTAAGGGTAAGTATTTAAAATCCTTTCAATAACTAAATTACATATTTCATTCCAACAGACAGCTTTGTCAGCGATTGTCTACAAGATGGATGGCTCTCCGGGGGCACAGTGCTGCAGACTGCGTGCGCATTTATCTCACCGTAGCCAGAAAATGGTCTTTCTTTGGTGCTAAATTGTTTGCAGCAAAAGTAAGAAACTTCACGGAATTTGAATGGTGTTATTTCAGCATGATTTGCAGAGGTTTTTAGAAACTCTTGTGTTGGAAATGAGTGCGATACGTGTGCTGATTTATTCTCTTCTCAAATCACTCATTTGATGTGGTGAAATAAATAATCACAGCACTCAGTAAAACATAATACCTTCCCAATACACTCACTGATTGTTTCAGGTTATTAATCGAGATTGTATCTTTTCTCATATCTTAGATGGAGAAAGAGTTTTTGCTTCATACCTTTTTTGCATGATAACTATTAGAATATTGAAAAGCAGTCATTAATTGGTTATGAAAGCAGAATCTGGGAGAAATGTGGATGTTACTAAGGGTATTTAGAGCATTCCCTGCTGTGCTGTCCTCCCTCTTAAACCACTCATATCTTAACTCTCTTTGTTCAAAGAACAGCTGTGCTAAATACAAGGGTTACTTCTTGTACATTTTACCGGACTCAGCACTGAGGGAAGCTTCACACAAGTGTTAGGTTGAGTTCTTAGTTCTTCCACCACTACTGCATGCCTTTGTTGTTACCTCCCAGTTAAATCTCAGTAAGATCTGTGGGTGAAAGGAGCTCTGTGTTAGCTGATCATTAATAGTGATTTACATACTATCTCATTTTGAAGTAGTAATTAAGAACATTTCTTTTTATAGCCTCTAGCAACATCCTCGCTTGAGAAGTCCTTCATATGGTTTGCTGTACATGAAGATGGCATAAGTATCCTAGATTACAGCACTATGGTAAGGGACTTTTTTTTTTTTTTTAAATACTGAGCAGATAGGGAGATTCAGCAGAACAGTACACAAAAAATGGCATTAGTCTTCCATGCCGTTATCTAGTCTTTCTCTTAAAGCAGAAATTCATTCCTTTCAAAACGCTTTAATATTATCATTAAAGTCATACTAATAATAGAAATAAATAATGATTTCTTCGCACAGAATTTATTTTTGTTTATCAGATAGAGTTTTTATATCATTTAATGAAATGTTAATATTTTAATCATTCAGATGTCAGGACATCTACAGTTAGAGTTCTTACAATAACATTAATTTTCTTTTCCGTAAGACTTCATTTTCCATTATTATTCATAATGCATACACTCTGCAAAGTGCTGTTACTTAAAAAGATTGTTATTTTCATTGTATTATTTTCGTTTAATAGTAGCTGATATAACCCAGTGTTATTTAATTATGTCATTTTAGGCTCTGATTTTTCTTTGATTTGTGATAAAAGTTTTCATAGAAAACAACTCCTGGTAATCAGCATTAAAAAGGCAGCACCTGAGAAAATCCCTGCTTTAATTTATATCCTGCAAAGAAATAGAACGGCATGTCACTATTAGCAAGTACTAATATTAAATATCAGAAAATTAAAATCTCAGATTCCTAATTGTATTGATATGGGCCTTTTCATTACATTTCTTTGCAGTTAAAACAAACAGTAGAACAGAAGATGAGACAGCAAAGAAAGCAAAACTATACAGTAGCCGTACAGAGAGAATGAGTGTTGCATTAGGCTGAAGAAAGCTCTATAAACACTAAATTATCTACTCACAGTGCTACATACAGGATTCCTGCAGAACACTGCCAGTTTACAATGTAGGCAGTCCCTGCCCTCCATTAAAGAAATGCTCGATTTCCAGGCAGTATCCTGACTTTCTGTAGGAAGTGTCAAGGGTATCAGAAATTTTTCATAACCAGGAAGTCAGTTATTTCATAGGCACTGTCTTACATTTAATTTTTGAATACCTGAAGCATACAAATAGGAGTCTTAATGATAAACCAAACACTAATTGTAGACTCTAAGGCCACTCGTGTGGTGCTGAACACTGAACAGGAAGAGCTCCAACAGGCTCTACAAAGAGGAGGAGCTTTGAAGAGCACTGATGTGCCATCAGAGATGTGGGAAAAAGAAGAAAACAGAAGTTACATGAATTTGTGTTTCTGTAAACTACATCATTGCACAATGAGAAATCCTGGAGTTAATAACATTAGATGTCAAATACCCTATCATTTAACCTACTTAGACACTACTTCATTTTCAAATGGAATTCCTATGGATAACTTCTCTCTAAGTTAGTCAAGAGTTATGTAATTGAATTACAGACTGGAGTTGAAAGCCACTTATAATATCTTTGATCTAGTTAATTTGGAATAGAATTTGGATTCATAAGAGGCAAACGACAACATTTTGAAAAATCCACATATAATGATGCTTTTAAGAGATAGATTTGTCATGATGTGTTTTTCTTGCATTGACATGCTTACAGCTTTGGGGTTTCTTTTTTAAGCGATTAACAGTGACATATACGTACAAGAGTCTGATGACTTTTGGAGGCTATCAAGATGACTTTATGCTGGTTGTTAATGATGCGCAGACAAAGGACAAAGCAACTGAAAAACTGCTTTTTGCCATGACAAAACCCAAGGTTGGTACATTAGCTGGTATAGTTTTCCACTTTTCTACTGTTTCTAAAGCAGGTAATCCTTAACCGATGTAAAAGATGAAACGCTTTCTTTATTCCTAGTTTTCTCAGATTGACTTTTGCCAATTACCTTTTAGAGGGAGAAACAATTAATAATATAAGAAGTAACAGTGACAGTACTGATGTGTTTTCAAGTTCCTTTAGATATCATTCCAAATTTTTCATGTAAGGACACAGAAGGCTACTAAGGGCAATAAGTACATGCAGTACCTAAATAGTAATCTGGCTGATTGATCAGCACCACAGATCATATTTAAGAAGCTGTATTTCCATTCTGGAGTGGAATTGCAGAATACAACGTCTGAGAGATCTGTCACTTGTTTAAAATCCTAGCGTATTTTTGACTTCAGTAAAGGAACTCTTCAAACTTTTTCAATCCAGATTCTCTCAGTCACTGGTAAGACTGACTGTATTACAGCAGACAAAAAAAGCCTGAAGTCTTTTGCCGTTATTCTATTTCACAGACTGTTCCAAATATGAATTTCACAAAGAAATTTGGGTAAAATCATGACTCTTTGCACAAATAGGCATAGGAGAACATGATGTACAAGTTTCTCTCAGACTGTGCCCTTAAAGGCAAGGTTGGGTGGACTGTGAAGGAAAAATATAGTAAAGACTTCCCAGAAGCCTTCATTCCTTTAGTCTACTGTGTATCTCAACTCCTTGAGCTCTAGATACTTTCTAGGAAAACTGAGGGAACACATCATGAAAGTTTTTTGTACGAGCATCATCTATTGGACTTCAAAACCCCTCAGTTGAGTAAGCCATCTGCTTGAATCATTTAAGACTGAAGAAGACAAAGTCTTCAGCATGATGAGAATAGCGTTACATTTTTGGCAAGCTGTGATAGAAGAAAGCTCCCCGTCATTAGCTTTGATGATTGATGAAGTACTTTTCCAGCTGATGGTGATTGTCACTAGCTGGAAAGTTAGCTATTTTTTCAGCAGTCAAAACACATCACTGTATTTTTCAAAGAGATTTGTATGTTCCTGTTATAGATTCTTGAGATCACTCTACTGATTGCCAGCTATATTAACAACTTTCATCAGCAAAAAGGAGCTGCTCATCACCTCTCTGCACCAGCATTACTGACACCTCAGAGTGGACAGAAGCTCAAGGAAATGGGAAGTCAGCCGCTTCTCACCAACAACAGACCAACTAAATGCCCAACTTTGTTATGAAAGTGTTACACATTGTTATAATACACCTCTGTTACGTGGTTCCTACACCAATAGTAAACTTTCTGATGTAAAGACATACCACATAAGCAGGTCTGTAAGCAAAAGAAAGGCAGACAGGTTTACATTTACTTAGCGGTACACAGCAAGAGAAACCCTCTAATTAAAGCCCTGGCCTGAACTGGAATGATGAAGATGAGCCAAGTTAAGAATTTTGCTTTCCTGGGGTTGGCTTGTCCCTGTTGATGACAAAAATCTGTCTGTCAATAGCGTCATGGAAAGGTGGCCTTAGGAACAAGTCTATATATATTTTAGTCATTTTCCAGGTATTTTCTCAGGGAACAAACTGTCTTCAACTCTTCATATACATTTTAAAAAATTATAGGAATTGTATAACCTTCACTTTGAAGAGGACTTTATTGAAAAATGTCAAATAGAATATTTAATATTTTCCATTTCCACTTCATATTTGCAGTACCAGCACCATGGGACAAAAAAGAACAAATTGTTTAATTTAAGTAAATATTTCTCCTTCAAAAAACTCGTAAACACATCATGTAACTATTACAGATCAGAAGAGTATTCTCCCAGTATACTTTTAGCCTTTTTATACAGCTATCCTACATGGCAAATCTTTATCTTGACCTGAACAATTTCTTAATAATCCCTCTCAGCTCCAACTTTTTGGAAAAATCTAAATTGGAAAGGCACTGTTTAGTATAGTTTTGTTAAACAAGATCACCTACCTAATTCCTTCTTTAATACAGAAGTAAATAATATAACCCAGATGCAAGAATGACTCAACTCAAAACACAGGAATAATACAGAAAGACAGCTTGAATTGTTGTGCTTGGAGACATACGTGACATGTAAAGTGCCATATCTATAATGTATATACATTGACTCAGAATAATATTTTGTGAAAGGTGTACTTGTTGTTCTTCATTTTTATCTATACATTCTGTATTATAATACAGTGTTCTCACGCACCAAAGGTAAAATGCTGTATCTGCACTGTTGGACTTGGGAGTACTTCCTGGTTTCCCTTTTCAGCTGCAAGCCTCAGTGCTGTGTCAGGTCAGGGATGTAAAAATGACACACTTTCAATTCCAAATCTTACAGTTTCCATGCAGAGAAACACTTCCGCAGGCTCTGAAATAGATCAACATCAGAATACTCTAGTAGATAATTTAGGTCCAGCCATAGAACAGGTAGTCAAACATGAATCATTGAACTACATACATCACACAATTTCCACTTCTGTTCATGCTGATAATCAAGGATGATTAAACACTTAATTACTTAAAATTGCAGCAGTTTCATAATGATGAATATTAATATCTCATGTTTGAAAAACTCCTTTGTTTTATGACATTTTAAAATTTCATATATATACATATACAGATTGAGAAAGAGGTGGTTTTCAGCTGTTTGCTCTCAGAGGAAGGTAGGGATTATCTTCCTGAAGAAATGAAATAGAATAGATGGGAGATACAGAATGCAAAAAGAACAGAGTATTAAAGAGTGGAAGGCCAAGTTGGCAGGCTGACTTGATAAATCCATTTCTTTTGAAAGCTCTCAAAATCCTGCCACAAGTTAAGTCTGCAGGATTCTACCACCATTTTATGGCTCAGTGCTTTCTACTGAAAATTACAGAGGCAGAGTCAGCAACAGCTCCTGGCACTGTTTTGTCTTTTAGTGTTAACCTCTTGCTACTGCAATATATTCCTAAATCAGACACCCGCAAGCAATCCATGCTACAGTTTCCATTTGTCTGGCAGCAACTCCCAATTGCAGCAATTATTACTATGACTGACTTTATTGTAAGTCATAGAATGGTTTATGTTGGAGGGGCCCTTAAAGATCATCTAGTTCCAACACCCTTGCCTTGGGTAGGGTTGCCAACCCAACCTTGCACTTGGCCTTGCTAAACCTCATTAGATTCTCACATGTTCTCAATTCACAGGCCTGTCTGGATAGTGTCCCTCCCTTCTATTGTGTCAACTGCACTGCTCAGCTGGGTGCCATCAGCAAACTTACTGAGGGTACACTCAATCCCACTGTATGTCACTGATAAAGATGCTGAAGAGCATCGCTTCCAAAACAGCCCTGAGGAACACCACTCGCGACCAGCCGCCTCCTGGGCACAGAGCCATTGACAACAACCCTCTGACTACGAGCATCCAACCAATTCTTCATCCATCTATAGTCCAGCCTTCAAATCCTCTCTCTCCAATTTGAAGATAAGGATGTAGTGCAGTACCATGTCATCCTTAATTCCATATATAGTCACATTACCAGAAATACTGTGTAATTTTCATGAAATAAATACACTCAGAATCACAGTCTGTCCATACAACACTAAACAATGAAGAGTCTTCGGGGATTTTGATTAGCAACAGCTAATCAAGCAAACACTCCCCTAAAGTTAACTACGTCAGCAAGGAATATCTCTTACACAGATGAGCACACTTGAACAGCTTAACTTGCAGAGCACTGCACGTCTCTGGGGAGCTCGCTGCAAGCTACTCTAGCCCCAGACCTACTCAGAAGATACCACACAATATAAGTCAGCAAAACTGAAAATTTCAGGCAGATAGTTAATCTATTCCGCCTCCCTCACCCAGCCTGAGCCTCATGAGCAATTCACATCTCAGCATTAACCTTGAATCACCCATCAAAACAATTCGCACCATGCTACCCAATACATGACTAAAGCTCAGGAAGGAACTAGACCTTTCTTACCTTCTAATCTTCAGCAGCAATGATAGCATGTGAGCCATGAAATGAGCAGTGGCCTCTGGGACTGGTGCTGAAAAACTTCCCATACTTAAGGTTTGCAGAACCCAGGTTGTAAAGACATGTGTGTGCTAATGTGGAAGGAGACTTCACCTTCCATCACTAACTTCAGAGCATTTTGCACTTGCTTTGAGCTAGTACTCAGTAACAAATAGCTGTATGGGGACGGTCAATGAATCAGAGGTCCACAATGACTGAAAGGTCATTCACTGGTAACTATATAAAACATACTGATTTGAAAATAGCATTTGGAATACAATATAAATGTCTAAGTTTGCCTTTTCAATTTTTGTGTGGCAGTACTAGTAAGCAAACTACTCATTTCTAAAACAACGCAGCCCACAAAATTAGTATTTTCTTGTTAATTTTTTTAATACATATTTAAATTTAAAAAATATATTTATCTACAAAGGAATTCTGGTAAGTATTTAGAGCTGAAATTATTTCTTGGATTATTATACATGTTATACATTAGGTCCTGAAGGAAGAAAACCATCCTTGCATAAAGGAATGAATCTGTTGAACCTTTAGGTAAAGATTTAACAGCCCATACAGCTTTAGTGAGATCCATTAGACTGAGTTAAAATTAACTAAGGTGATTAGTAATTCAGTGATAAGGAATTGAAAAGAAAAAGTTGTTATTTTACAGCTTCTTAGGGCAGTAAAGGAAATGAAATAGAGTAAGATGAAACTTAAAAGTACTGAAAACTCCAAATTCATTTCCAGACTGGACTTCAGCAGAGCTGATTAATTGTAAACCCTTTACTTTGCTCTCAGCTCAGATTTGTACTGCAGTATTTTCCAGATTTGCCACCATTCTGCCACGGAGAAAATAATTATAAAAACACTTTGGTTTTCAGTGTCAAATTCCCACTGTTGCAGTTATATATAACTAGATCACAGTTCCAGGAGCCGTTCCCACATTAGTTTTGGGGTTTTTTTGGCAGGGTTTTTACCCCTTTTATCTGCCAATTGTAGATCAAGCATTAGCTTCATAGAGCAAGATACCAGAAACACCTCGTGGAAACGAAATTTATGGACAAAATGTATTTAGAAAGGCATCAGGAAGACACACTACCATACAATGCTAAGTAGAGGAGTTTCTGATTTTCATTAACAATACCATGGTTTCTATAAAGGTTAGCAAATGCTTTAGAAAAGTCATGTAAAAAAACTGGAAGTGAATCAAAACAAGGGAACATAATCAGATTAAGACTTCTGGAATGGAAACTGCATGATTATGGAAGTCAAAATAGAGAAAAATGTTTTTAAAGAGCAAGGATTACATGAGGCCTGTCTCTTGCTATGTAAGTGTATGGGGAAGGATGAAGGAGTTGGGATGAATTCTGAGTTAATCATTATGCATGAGGCCTATTTATTGATTTCAATTGAAACGGTAGGTAAGAGATTGTTTAACCTTGTTTTTTCTACCTCAGTTCTTTCAAGACACAGAGCAGCTACTCAGATGCAGAAGACCAGCTCCAGTTGCTCTTCTGGATTGTGGGTCACTTCCCTGACTGCCCATACTTGTGGCTTGTCTGCTCAGGTTTACCTCCTTCCTACCTCCCTTTCATAAGATGAGGTCATTCCACAGTTTTACAGCAGCTGAGTTTATTAACAGACAGTGCCTAAGGCTGAAGTAAAATATTAAACTAGAAAACAACGGCTATTTTGGGGCCAGTTCTCTTTAATGTTTTTGTCAATGACTTAGATTGAAGGTATACTAACTACATTTGCAGACAACTCTAAATCGGGGGTAGCTGTTGACTCCCTGGAGAGCAGAGAGGCCTTGCAGAAAGATCTCGTGAAATTGGAGAGCTGGGCAATCACCAACTGCATGGAGTTTCCAAGAGCAGTGCTGGATTCTGCACGTGGGATGGAGCAGCCCTGGGCATACATAGAGGAGGGGCTGAGAGGCTGGAGATCAACCCCACAGAAAGGGATCTAGGAGTTCTGCTTAACAGCAAGTTGAATGCAAGCCAGCAACATGCCCTGACAACCCAAAGGGCCAATTGCACCCTGGGGTGCCACAGGCCCAGCACTGCTGCCATGTGAGAGGCTGTCCTGCTCACCACCAACACTGGGTGCGGGTTTGGGTGATACAATGTAAGAAGGACATAAAGCTCTTAGAGTGCGTCTTAAGGAGGGTTGCAAAGACACTGAAGTACCTAGAGAACAAGGTGTACAAGGAGCAGCCAGATTCAGCCTAGAGGAGCTCAGGGGACGCTCATGGTGGCTGCAGCTCCTCATAGGGAGAGGAGGGGCAGTGCTGAGCTCTGCTCTCGGTGACAGCAATAGGGCCCAAGGGAACGGCATGGAGCTGTGTCACGGGAGGGGCAGCTGGGTGTTAGGGACAAGGTCTGCACCAGAGGGCGGTGGGCATGGAACGGGCTGCCCAGGGCAGTGGGCACGGCCCTGAGCTGCTGAAGCTCAAGAAGCATTTAGACAGTGCTCTCAGACACTGGGTGTGAATTTTGTTTGTGTTGTACTACCTGGAGACAGAAGTTGGACTCCATGACTTTAGCGAGTCTCTTCAACTCTGGATACTGTATGGCTCTATTAACAATTCCCAGCTCATCCATCCGTGGCCTCACAGCTAAAGTAGTGTACCGCCTTAAAACAAGGGCTCCAACCACCACCTGCAAACCACCCAGTGACTCCACCACCTCTGCTTAGCCTGCTCTCACCAACCGCGCTCACTTCCACAAGGCACGTCGCCACGCTCTGTAACCCCAAAAACGAAGCGGCACAAACCAGCAAGAAACTCCACAGCCTCGAGATGCGAAAAGACACCTGCGGATCCCCCAGCCCCTAGAAGAAGGGCTGAGGGAGGGCGGGGCGGGGCACGGCTGAGAGCGGCCTCCGCCCCTTCCGCCTCTCCCCCCGGAACTACAGCTCCCAGAGCGCCCCGCGCCGTTCCCATGGCGACGGGCAGCGGGGCCTGGGCGAACAGCAGCGATGCCCAAGGCCGGGTGAGCGAGAGGCCCGCCGGAGTTTTGCGAAGGGGGTTTGGGCCCTCCCCCGCCCCCTCGGGGGCACGGCATCGCAGCCGTGTGGGCACTGGGGCCGGCGGGGGGGGAGATGGCTGTAAAAGGGCAGATTCAGCCTCTGCGGCTGTAACGTGGCGTGGGGGAAGCGGGGAGGGGGGCTGCCCTCCTCCTGCCAGGCGACGGATTGTTATTCTCTAACGGCTTGCCTGTTCTGTTTTCCCAACCAGCGATACTCTGTGGGATATTGCTAGAGATGAAGTAGAGAAGAGAGAAAGCTCCGGCGACGATGGCAAGCGTGTGGAAGTTTGGGAAAAATCGGTGTTGTTTATGGGAAGCAAAAACGGGGTAATGCTGGTTATCGGGTGCGTTCTTTGAACGCAGGTTATGTCAGGGAAGAGATCTGACAAGCGTGGTGTTCACTTAGCTCTTCTGAAGATGAGGTGCTCTGAAGTTTCCCCTTGTGAAGAGCTAACTGGGAACAGACCGACTCAAGTGCATTTCTACCAGCCTTGCTGTGATTACAAGCAGTGGTGTCTTGGTGGGCACTGTGTCTGTATCAGGCAGACCTGAGCACACATCGTAAGAGATTGCAAGGTGGTGGTTCCAGAAAGAAGAGGGAGAGTGACTTTGTATGTGGGTAGATACTAATAGGACAAGGGGGAACAGTTTTAAACTAAAAGAAGGGAAATTTTTCACTGAGAGGACAACGAGGCAGTGGCACAGCTGCCTGCAAAGGCGGTGATGCCCCATCCCTGCAAGCACTCAGTGCCAGGTTGGATGGGCCCTGGGCAGCTGAGCTGGTAGACAGCCCTGCTCACAGCTGGGGGTTGGAAATGTGTGGGCTTCATCTCCCTTCCAACCTAAAGCAATCTATGATTCTGGGATTCGTATGACCCAGGTTGTTTTACTTCATTGTCTTGTGAGTTTGGTCATCAGTAACTCTGTATCTGTCATCTGTTAGTATTACTTACTTTTCAGAATAGAATTTTAGTTTTAGAAGGATTGGTATCTGTACAGCCTCTAACTAGCAGGTAGAACAGCAGTGTAACTTGATTCTGATAGAAATTTGGCAGTTAGTTTTCCACCATAAAGTTACAAACAATTACATGACTTTACACTTTTCAGATACCCCATAATAGGAATATTACATCAATTAGTTTCACTTAGTGATAAAAGCTTATGCGTTAATGATGTTACAGCAGAGGAGTTCTTTGTTTTTAATTTCCAGGGCAAGACCACTATCATACTGAGGTGTCTTGAGAGGTACGTGTTAAGTATTTTTCACCTGTGGCTACCTAATGGCTGATCGTAATAAAGGACATTATAAGGAACAGTTGCCAGTAAAAGAGAATTGTTTAAAATGTAGCCGACAAGAAGAGGTAGTCATATAATCTAGTTGATTACCTGCTGGGGTTTGATAATGAGATATAAGCCTTTTAATTTTGTTACAGTGTATTTTTTAGAATTTTACACGAATGGTTATGTTGTGTGATAATTCATAATACAAGTATACAGGTGTTGTCTTTTGTGTCCAATTGATCACTTACGGATTGAACTTACTTCACTACTGACGCCTTCAGTTCTTTTCTCCAATATGAATGCTTAAATGGTTGTCTCTTCAGATTGGTGCTGCTCTTTCTCCTGTCTTTGGCAGAAGAAAGCCACTGTTGTATTAGAGTGTCTTCTTCGTATTGCTGTTTCTAAGCTAAATTCTGAACTGACTGATAAATACAATGGAAGTAGAATTATTTATTTAGAGCATCTTGACAAAATGAAATTATTTTTCCTTGGATAGGGAAGAGATTCCAAAGCCAACGTTAGTTTTGGAATATACCTTTGGGAGAAGAGCAAGGAGACACAATGCAGTGAGTACCCAGAAAGTTTAGTTTTATTTATGTATGTAGTTTATCTTACGTACATATATATATATACATACACACACACACACACATAGTAATGTGTAGTTTATTTTCATCTTGGGTGGTTTTAGTTTATAAATTGTGAGGGGAAAAAAGGTTTTTTTGATTATCATTTTATTACAAATATTTCAATCTTTAATGTATTTTTCCCTATCACTAGAATGCAGTAGATCAAAGACCAAAGTATGACACAAAGAAATCGGTTCCATTTATGAAATCTACCTTGTTTGTCATGTTTGAGTGCTTTTATCTTCCCGAGGAGGGAAGATGCACAGGATGCATACCTTGAATTTTATCTTTAAAGTGTGAAATGATAATAAAAAATAAACCAATGAATATATTTACCACTGGATTTATGAGATGCATATTCATTGTAGATGATGTTAAATCATAATTAAGTTTAGGGTTATGTGTACCACTAACTTTCCTCTGCAGATTGTGCTAACAAGAATATTGAATCCATTCTCATCACTGCACAGCACTGTCCAGCAGTAATAAGTTGCTGCAAGTAGTTGTTGTTGCTGTTACTGAAGCATGGAGTGGAAAATCTGAAAGATAAAAATCGCTTGAAACTTTTTGTGGAAGCTAAATGTGAATGTAAAGATTGATGACTTTTCCAGTTGAGACCGTTGTCTTGGGCTGCAGTAAAGAAAAAGAGAAGGATGAAAAGCTGATATATTTAAAAAAAATATTTGACATTAATCATGCTGCTTCCTGACTTCTTTGCCTTAAAGTAGTCATTCCTCGAGAGGCACACCGGGAGTCTTTAGTGTTCTATGGAATTTATTCCACGTTCTTTGTTTGGTTTTGTTTTTTAGCAAACGCTAATGAAGTAGTATGTGCTATTGTTCTGAGTCACTTGCACGAAAACTCAATGTACCAGAATCAAAATTTTCTCTTGGTGTTTCATGAATGCATGCATTTCTAACAAAATCTATTTTGCAGCCCAAAGATGTAGCTCATTTTTGGGAAATAGGTGGTGGAACCTCATTACTGGAACTGATTCGAATACCAATCACCGTCAACAACATAAGGTAAGTGATAAATATTAAAATTTCAAAGTTAATTTCAGCTGCCCGTCAAGCCTAAGTGAATCTCTAGGCTGCTTATTATAGAAAATTCTTTCAAAATATTAGATAACATATTTGAGAAGTTTTTTTTTGTAAAAAATCACGGTAATACCATCAGCACTCTGCCTTGAACTTCCTTTTCACAATCCTCTCCTAATAAGACAAGTTCTTAGCAGTCTCTAAGAACAAGAGAAAGCAATAACACGAAGGAAATGGGTTGGCCTTAAGTAGATAGAACAAGAAATGCAGAAAAAGAAAGGACGTAGCCTCTTTATATGCTCATTGGATGAGCAGAAAAAGCAACTTGGGATAGGAAGAAAAAAAATTGGTTCCCTACTTTTATATGCAGACACAGGAACCATCTCTGTGCGGAGCAGTATTTTAGAGTGAAAGATGAGACAAAAAATTACGAATAAAACTGGACACTGGATTATTAGGAAGTGAAGTGACCATCTGATAAGAACAAGGTCAGACATGGGAGATGATGTTTCTGAAAGGAACTAAAACTGTTGAATTAATTACAGGAGAAGAGAAAATAATTCAGAGTGAATTAGGAGAATATAGTGAGAATAATCAGAGTGATGGCGTAGCATAGGAAGAAGAAATGTATCAAAAGTTGCACGACAAAGTAAGAATGTGATGAACAATGATATATTTTACCTTTGTGTTATGATGCATTGTTGTATTTGGTAATCAGCTTTAACTTCCATTAAAAATAATAGTAATGGGGAAGATACAATTTCTGTCACATACATTGCTACTGCTCTGGCTATTGAGATAACGCTATTATTTAGTGAGGGACTAACACAGAAGAAAAGCACTTCCAGCATATGAAACCTCTTGTTGCTGGAAGGGCTTGGGGAAAATTCAGCTGTTTTTCAGATATCTGAATGAACTTAACTGAGCTTCACCTTGGAAGCTCGTGAGAAGGAATCTTATCATGAGGATGATCTTAAGCTTATTGATGAGAGAACAACATTGTTCCGCAAGATCATCCGTGTTAACTTCAACATACTACTCAAAAATTCTACCATCTCAGCCTTTTCATTAGTTCTCTCATCTATCTGTACTCAGGCAATTTTCTTATGTAAAAGTTCCATGAACTATAGTTGCACCAAGAGAATTTTCATCAGTTTTTTTCCACAGCATTTGAAGGTAAAATTGGACATTCAGTTTGCTTTGTAGTATTCCTGATAACCACTGTGGGGTGGAATCCCCTTTTTCATATCATGATGGAATGTGGGGAAAAAAAAATTACTAAATCTAGTGAATTTTCGGTGTTTGCAATGTCCCCCTTTGCATTTACATTCTAATGCTTTAGGAGTCTTGGGAGCCTGGTAGTTTGTAAGCATGCCTTGAGAGCTCTGACTTCTTCCATTAGTCTTTCAGAAGACCTTTTGATGTACTCATTTGAGGTTCCAGATAATTGGCACCATCCGTCAGACAGAATGATTCCTTTAACCAGCTTTTTCTGTGTAATCTGACAAAGGAATAAAGAAAGCATAGAAATTTCTAATGCATTTGTGTTTGATAAAGGCCCTGTCCATTTACTAACATTGCTTCAACTGAGAGCGTAGATAATAGTTCAGAGATGACGTGCTTGTAAACAGTGCTTCCAGAAAGAAAGTCAGATACATGCTATCCCCTAAAACTTCTGACGGAAAGTTACCAAAGTAATAGAACAAGAGACAGTGGAGAGGTTTCTTCAGTGCTCAGGGCATACTTATAAGCGATCTCTCTTTGCTCTCACATTCAATTCTACATTAGCTTTTGTATTTTCATATTTGTTGCTTTCAGCATTTGTACCGCAATTATGATAGTGAAGGAAAAGGCTATTTGTCTCACGCATTGAAGATCTGAGCAGATAATGCCTTTTTTTAATAGGTCGTTTGCAGTGGTTCTCGTACTGGATCTGTCCAAACCTAATGAACTGTGGATGACTATGGAGAATCTTCTGCAGGCCACCAGAAACCACGTGAATAAAATTCTAGCCAAACTGGAAAAGACAGATCCTGAAGTAGCTGCTGAAATTAAGCAGAAGATGCAGAACAATCTACAGAGGGATCATCCAGTAAGTTACTTCTAATATTTTCTCCAGATGTCACGGGCCTTTATACAGTTAAAGATAATGCTTTTCAAAATGATAAACAACTCTTTTAGATTTTTCTGCATGACTGAAAATCCATTTGATGTAGATGAACCTGTTCACTGGAAAATTATAGCAATTTAATAAAAATTCAATAAGAGCAGAAACAAGGAAAGAAGGTTTCTTATATCTTTTTGTTAGATATCTAATGTGATTGTTATGGCATGTTACACCAATCAAAAGAAATAGTTTTAGAGTAGCAGTTTGCTTTTTTTCCCCCCTCATCTTTTTAAAATGAAGATGAAAACTAGAATGTACAAAAGTCATCTAGCAAGAGACTAGCTGAAGGTACAAATTTAAGCAAAGAATATAGTTATAACAGCCATCAACATGACTATATACTTTGCATTTATTTAAATGTCTATCACAAACTCAATGCCTTTTGATAATCTGACAACTAATTAAATTATAAAGTTTCAGAAATGTTAACATCAGTCCTTTAAACATAATTGCTAACTAAATCTCTGGAAAAGCTAAACTAGATTATGCGCAATAGAAATGAAAAATCATTGTGCATGAAACCTCTGCAAATGTTGTGTATATATAATGGATAAATAAGTATTTAACAGTTCAAAGACTTGGCACATAAATCTAGTTACTGTACCTTCTAAAATGCTGCAATGTAGCGAGTACTTTTCAGTTTTTGAGCTAGGTAAGCAACTTCTCCATTTTTTGAGAGACCAATATATGCAACGTTCAGTGGATTTAGAGCGTAGAATCTGAGTTCCGCTGGATAATAATTTCCATTTTTACTTTTCAAGAAGGCATTTCACAAAAAGAAAGTACTACAGGCATACTTGGCAACAAATCATGACTGCAATGTCAAGCTTACAAAAAGGGCTTATCAACTGGAAAACTGCTCACATTTTTCAATAAGAATAAGAAAAATGCCTCTAACGGTTTAGAAGACTCGTTACCTCGCAGGAAGCACAGTTGTACCTTCTAAAACTTCCATTCGGTCTTCATTATCATAAACAACAGGCACAAACAAAATGTTCTGTTACTGCTGGGTTCTCGTTAAACTTTCTACGTCAGTTTTGTGGGAGGAAATATCATCATTTACAGTCAGAAAACTATTTACTCTTTTATAGCTAAGCATTTTTAAGATAAACAGGATTGCTAGGAATCTGAGATTGAGTTTTTTGTGTTGTTGTGGTTTGTTTTGTTTTTTTTGGAAGATTTGAATGTTCCATTAGACTGGATAAATGGTTATCGGCTCTGATTTTTACAGAAGAAATGTATCAAGTGCAGACCTTGTTTAGGTAGGCAGGGTGCCAGTTTTAATGTTTCTGATGTTGTTTTTTACTAGTTAAGAAATTAACACTTTGGTTATTTATTTTTTCTCACGTTCTCCATTTTACGTAACAAACTATATAGGAGGTTTTGCCTTGACAATGTAGGAATGCAGCAATTATTTTTCCCTTCACAGTACAGGATGTCCTGTATTTGCAGCTTCTTGCTAATTCTCTGTCATTTAGCCTGTACGTGAGGTAACCACTTTTAGAAGTGAACAGTTTGATCTGCTGCAACGTATTTCTTTTCCACTCTGCTGCAACCAGAGCAGTTTGACAAATTCATCTTATGAATGAGAAGGGATTTGTCTCATTTCACAAAGACTACATGAAAACCTTCCAGATAACTTGAGAATTATTGTTGCCTGCTTATTAAAACCTGGTCCAGATGTTAACCACCTAAGTAACATTTGTGCCTCCAGAACCACTGTCATCCATTGATACCAATTTGGAGAATGTGGCATGGATTGAAGTTTGTTCATTCAACTTAAGGTTCTGAAAAAAATAAACCTCATCTCCTTTGAATTAATTTTAACCCCTTTCAGTTGTTTTAACTATTACAATCTTCTATAATTTGCTTACACTGCTTAACCGTTATGTCTGTTTAATAGGATTATGACTTGGTTGACCCTTTTCCAATACCCTTGGTGATTATTGGAAGCAAATACGATATATTTCATGTAAGTAATTTTTTGTAGATGCGACACAGCAACAACAGTAAGCTACCATTTCATTCTGCACCTGTTTTCAAAGTGTTTTTTACAGTCAAATGAGTCATCGCACCTTTTGGTGGGAGAGGAAAAAATGTACTGCTGGGTTCTCTCCCAGCCCAAGCAAATGCATACCCACTTTCCAAGTAGCACTTGATCATGAGAAGCTAGAACAGTATGTTTGAATTTTAGCTGCTGTACTGGCAACTTCTGCTTACCTGGATGACTACATGGTACATCGGTACTAGGCCACCTCAGGGTCACTTTATTATTAAGTACCATGCATTCTTTCATACCGAGGCTTTATACTGAGCCCTGACCACTTTAAAAACCAGTGGCTGTCATGTAATGAACACAGAATAACAGCCCAGTTCCATCGGAGCCTGTGGGCAGACTGCTGGAAGCTTCAGTGGGACAGGTTTTCACCCCCTTTATGCAGGGCATGCCACCTGTATGATCTTGTATTAAAGGAACATAAATTAAATGATATTTTTGTGCAACTTTCAAATCTTGTAGTTACTAGAATTTAAAGAGCATAAAGCCAAAGGTTTACTGAAACTTAAATGTTTTCACAAAAAAGGACAAAAATACTGATTCCTCGAGAAGTCTTTGGTTTTAGAACTTTAAGAATTAGGAAACAAATTAATTGGAAATTGAATACACATTCCCAATTAAAAACTTCTGTGGACTAACGTATTGCCAGAATTAGGCTCCCTCTGAAAAAAAGAAACAAAGGGAAATTGTGACATTTCTTTTCAGAGTAGGCTGTTACTGATTCTGTCTTAAGATATAATTATGCTGACAGCTGAACGCCTCATATATTGCAGCCTAAGTGCACTGCAGTTTAAAGAAGAAGAGAAAAGTTCTATCTGTAATGGTTTGGGTTTTTTTTTTGTTTCTTACGCATGTGTTCCAATATCAACTTTTTTTTTTTCTTTTTAGGAGTTTGACTCTGAAATGAGGAAAATAATAAGCAGGACACTTCGATTTGTTTCGCATTATTATGGCGCATCACTGGTGGTATTTATGTTCACTTACTAATTAAGAAATAATGAGTAACACTTGTGCTACAAAATATTTAGAAAATAGAAATAGAGAATCCCAGAGAAGACAGAGTTTAATTGGTTTTACAGTAGCTTTCTTAATGAGATAGTTTGTAAATTAGGTCACAGGTATTGTCAGCTGATGGATGAATACACATAAGCAAAATACCTAATGCCCTTTGTCAGTAAAAACCTAAAAATGTGGTTATCTGTTAGCAAACTCAGTTCTAATGTTGAGTTTACTGCATGGCTTGTAAAAGTTTTTGTTGGTGTGATAAAGCAGGCCAGAATAAGCGTTTGACCTCAATGGGAAGCATTAGCAAACCAGCCTCGTTGGTAGAAGCATGAACTTAGCTTAGGTGTAGTGGGCAGGCTTCTGAAGATTTAAAAACATGGCTGCAGGGGCACGTCTTTGCAGCAGTTTAAGCACAGATTACCACACACCTGTGAAGAATAAAACCAAGGTCTTTTTCACACTAATGAGTAGGAAGTACCGACTCAAGAGAACGGCGAGACTTGGCAGAGCATTTATGTGGGAACATAAACTTGAGTTTGGCAGATCATCTCCTGAGTAAAGGCAGAAATCTTCATTATCAGGTTCACAACCCAAACCAGCTGCCTCTTAGGCTCCCTTTACATCAGAATGCGGTTATAATTTTATCAGCCGTCGTTTCTGTAAAGCCGTTCTGTGATAGTCGCTTATTTTAGTTGCTGAACAGCTTCTGTTTGTTTAAATTGTTTACTCTAGTAAATCCAGTAAGCGTACACAATTTTTTTTTGAGGTCAGGAATTAGCCAAGCTCTATCCGAAATAGTCTATGCCGATGATACAACGTAGTATTTCTGCGATGGAAAATCATAATGGATATTTTGTTTTCTAATTTGTTTAGTTTACCAGTAAATCTGAGGCTCTCCTGCTGAAAGCTCGTGCTCTTATTAATCACTTGGCATTTGGCTACGATAGAAGGTAACAATGATCATCTAGCTATTAAATGTCTTGCCCTGAGTCTATAAAACCATTGAATGAAAATACTTGGATGACCAAAACTTCTTTTTTCTTTGTAATAAGATCACCTATGCAAAATTCTTGCTTGTGGAATTTTAGTCCTGCCTCAGCTGTACATCTCTGCACGGAATAGTAGTAACTCTTTTCTTCCCTAAGCTGGCAGAATGGAAACGTAATCACCATTTTATAGATTTTTGCTTACTCTTTGCAAAGCCCAATATGAGTCTGTCTTAGCTAGAATAATGTAAATATTAGTTTATTACTAAATGTTCTCTTAACAAGTTTTCTTTTTTCTGTTTAGCAAGTCCATATCAGTGGATCACAGCAAACCCCTGTTTATCCCAGCAGGCCTGGATTCACTGAGCCAAATAGGTTAGGCCATTTGATGTTCATTGTGTTTGTTGTTTAATTGGTTTTGAAAGTTAGAAAAATATATTAAGCTCTTACAAGATAAACACACTGTCTGCTTTGACTCATCATTGAAGCAAATGGTGTGGAAAATTTTAAACTGCGATTTGGTATTTATATTACTGAGAATTACTTTAGGTAGCTTACTGAAGTATCAGGACTACCTCAGGTAGTAAGCTATCAACGACATTTGATCTAAAAGAAAATGTAATATAGAACGCCTCCCAGACTATTTGTAGCAGCTTTTCACTGCAGATGGTAAACTATTAAAGTAGCTGGAACGGTATCCAAAACTATTTGGTAATTCATGTTGTTACGATAACATACTTGTATTATTTTGTGTTGTGCTGTTATCCTTAGGGCCACCACCCACCTCTGACAGCACCATTGGAAGGATGCGTGCAAACACACCTTTAGAGCTGTGGAAAAAAGTGTTTGAGAAGACATTTCCTCCCAAGGTAGGTGTTTACATGTCTGCTGCAGATTCTTTTCCCTTAGAATAGTAGTAATATTACTACTAGTTGTTGCTTTTCCAGTCCGATGACTGGAATTTCAGTCTCATTTGGTAGTTCTGTTTCTTCTAACCTCTTTAATTCATACTTCTTTTTTTTTTAAAGACATAGGCTTGTACACAGCGGTGGCTTGGTTATTAGCTTCCGCATCTTCAGTCACCCTCTTATTTTTAGGAATAATGGAAGTGTTTAAGATTTAACCCTCTGTTTTTTTTCCTAAAGTTATGCTTTTGCCTTTCATTATTTTGAGAGAGAAGCTATACTCAACTTTTTGACATAATACAAGGCAGCATATGCCTGAATGCCTAAACCAAATGACAGTGATGTTTCAAGAGGAAACCTCTTCAAGGCTGCGGCAAGCTGCTAATCTTATTTTACTAGGGCATGAGGCTTTGAATCAAGGTGCATGTTAGAGTTCTTTCCAAAATCTGCTGGTTTGCTCTAGGGAGTCTCCGCGGGAAGGATTTATAAGATAATTAGAATCCTTTGGCATCTACATAATTGTAAATCTTCTACATATTTTAGAAATTGCTGGTCACAAGATGCAAACCCCTGCGTACTTTTTTTGAATAAAAGTAGCTGCTATTGTTAGTAAGAACATCATTTTCTATTTGACCTCAGCAAGTACAGGCTGGTGCTTCCTCCTTGTGTACTTAACTGCTTCGCAGTTCTTCATCCCTGTCCGCGTCCTGCCCTACAGCTTATCTGGGCAGGCAAGGAAGTTAGGGATTTGGAACCGTGCTTCCCATTACAGGGTACAAATTGCACTTTTTCTAATTTTAAAATTTGGATCACCATTCTTGCTGGGAAGGTGTCTTACCATTTTCCACTCATTTGATTGCTACATACCAAACGCTTAACAATTACTCCCGGTGGCTTTTGACCAGAATAAATTATCACCAAGATGCCATTCTCAGTACAGTGAGACCCATACGATAAACACATTTTTCAAAAACTATGAAGTTGTTTTTCACATAACTTTTGCTCATAGCCTTTTTATAAGCAATGAACATCCACCATCCGGTAGCTGTCCCTCTGTCCTCAGCACAGCTAGTAATAATTATTGGATATGGGGTGTGAATATTTAAATTCAACTTCTGAAGTCCTACACAGGACTCGGTTTTGACCATAACTTTATACCAGTTGTTCAAATCTGCAGGTAGATATAACTGCCAGAAAGCAATACAGTAATCATTTGGCCTCTCCAGCTAATTCAGCTAATCCATTCTGGGCAACCAGAATGGTTACTTTGTATCTTTGTGCCATACATACATCATGGAACCTTAGCAGATGCTGTCTAAAGTTAGGTACACTGGCCCTTTCTAAACGGTAAGATAACTCGGAGTAGCAATCCTTTACTCAGAAAACAGTAGCATTTACCCCTTTTAAGGGTACAGCGTACACTGACAGTTTTAGATGTGCCTCAGTACATTTCTCATCTTGCAAGCTCCATCAGTGAGATTTCCATTTTTCTGTTTTAGTTCCAAAATATGCTTTAAGCTTCAAAGGTGTTTTAGTACAACGAGAATTTCCTTCATTTTATGATAGTTTTAATTCTGCTTTATTTTATTCTGTTATTTGTATGGTTAACTACTTGCTCCTTTCCCTTTGTTATGGCTGCAGAGAAATACGCAGTGCAACATCTGGAAAAACCTTATTTAAAAGTTTGCTGTTAGTGTATTTTCTTCTTTGGAATTAAACGTATCATTCTCTGAAGTCAAGTAAATGAAATTTCAGAACAGGCAAAACAATAGTAATAAACAAAGTGTTTCGTGGATACTGAAATAATGCAGCCTTAAATGAAGCACTGTCTTGAGTATTCAAACCACTGAGATGCGTATCCTTAACTATGCCCAAATGTCCTGGGCCAGAAAGGACATTTGCTTTCTGAGGAGAGAATAGTGAACATTTACCAGATAAGGATTTTATTTCCCGTAAGTTCTAACTGCACCATTACTTTCTTAAAATTTTACCAAACTAAGATAATGTATTGCTTTATTTGATCCATATCCTCTAGTGCAATTTTTGTCCATAAATGCAAGATTTTAATATCTTTGTTACAAGCAAAATGCTTCCATCTTATGTATATCACTGCATATTCGCGTGAAGGGAACAGAAGGTAAAATAAGATAAAATTTACCTTGTGTGTTTCTCTCATTTCTTCCTCTAAGGGTTTCAGTGATTTACAAGATAGCAAGGACCCTGCACAGGATTCACAATATGCTGAATATGAAGTTGATGTCATGAGAGCTCAGAAAAACCAGGTGCGTGCTTGTTCTTCAATTGCTCTTCACAATCAGGCATTCCAGAAACACTAGCATTGCTGAAGTAATTGTAGAGTATACTCATATTGTCCTTTTGTCTTTACATAACTTCTGCTTTACTTCAAGGACTCTTTTCCACATAGATATACTGTTGGTTTTTGTACTGGTAGACACTTTGCAGGTGGAGTGTTGTTAGATCTTCAGGTTTGGGCTCTTTGCTTTAGAGGTGAATAATTCAAACAGTTCCTCTCTCTTCCAGAATTAATTCACTAAAAATAAAGCAGTTTTATAGATAAATTCAGTGGTGAACTAGGCTAAGGTCATTGCCTTGTCGATATAAACCTCCCATGAATAGAAATGTAGGCTTTACCAGTATCATAGGTATGGGTCTGTCAAACTTAATCTGAGATTTATACATTCGTCTTCTTTTGGAAGGAATACTTATTTGGAAAATTCTGTATTTCTTAAAGATTCATTTGTTTCACATGCTGAAAACTCTTCGCTAGAACGACTGAAAAAGTTTTGCTCTATTCTCCAAGGTTCTATGTGGGCTATCTGCTTGTCATTTAACTTCTTTGTGTGCTAAGTTACTATGGTTAAAAAAGGGTTATATAGCAGGGGTTTAAGCTGATGAGCTTAAATGCAGTCTCTCTTTTAGAGAGACACTGTACCAATTTAGGTCTCACATACTATTACGGAGCACCCTGCTTAAGATGAAAGGCAGTTTTATTGAGCTGCGCCGCAGTTAATCTCAACTAACTGTAGAATACCGTGGCAAATTCCATCCTTTTGCATTCATGTAAAAGAAAGCAAAATATCTCATTACTGCAGCAATCCAGTCTTTGTACAGTTGGGTTAGATTGCAGAAAGGCTGTAAACTTATAGTTAGTTACCTGATCCAAAGAAATGCATTAATAATGTGAAAGAATAAAGCGATTTTAAGAATCCCATGCAGTCCAGACTTGCGCATTGCCTGTAACGTCCTGTTAATGTAGGCATCAGCTCTGAATTTCTGTTATGTCAAAAGCAGTCTTAGAAATCATTAACGTTTGTAAAGCACATTGCTTTTGGAATTTGTAATGCAATCTTATACCCAGTATAACTATGTGGTACGTTAAGTTATTTTTACATGACAGTAACATCTTGCGAAACAAGTTGCTGGTATGCGTTGATTAAATCATGCAGGAAATTATTAATTTTTCTGTTTTTAAACAAAAGAGAAAGGCTTTTAGAACATTAATCTGTTCAAGGGCATTGGAAACCAGAGTAGTTTCTGGTTTTGGTTGGGCTACTGCAAGTAATTCGAGCATTAAAGAGAAAATTACTGTTGTTATCTGCACCTATTTTCTAAACTTCTCCGTAATAAAGTTTGATTATTACAAGATTATTTGCACATTATTAAAATGTTTCATCCTCAATGGATGTCATTCAATTCATAATGCACCAAGATGGCAAAAAAACATTTAAAAAACAAAACAAATGAACAGAAACCCCCAACAGCGTGGTTAACAGTCTTGAGACACCTTTGAATTTTCCACTTATATGAAAAGTGGCACAAAAGTCCAATTTTTAAAGGAAAACATTAAATGCATCATAGTGTGAAGATCCAAAAGGTAATGCCAGACCTATCTATTATTTAGGAAGAACAATATATTGAAATGCTTATTATTCAGCGTGTTGCTAATGAAATCATAACGCAATATGAAAGTTTCCTATCATTTCATATCAGGGTACGTTTTGAAATCGTTCATTTTACTTTCCAGGACACACTCTGTTAATGTGCCACTTGGACTGTAGGTTTGCGTGTTTATCTCAAAGATAAGCTTTAAAGGAAAACACGGAAATATTGTAACAAGAAAAATAAAATAGTGTCTTGTCTCTGTATCTGATAAAACAATTATCAGATATTCACCTGACTGAAATTCTGGCCTTAGGTGGGACTGCTAAATAATATGTGGTTGATTTATAGATAACCGTAGCAATATAAAGTTTAATAAAATCAAGGCTGTTTCCTCTATTATCTTCCACTAGTGAGGAAGTGCCCTAGCACCAGCCAGTCTCTAAACAATTCCATGTGGTTTGCAGAATGCATTTCTCTCCAGGGATTTCCAAGTTTGTAGAGTTTGTGTGCAGCTGGAGTCTGTGGAGAAATAAATGCATCTCTTCAGCATTGGCTGTGATGACTCTTAATGTAAAATTAGCTGTGAGAAGGATACACTCTTTTAGACCAGATTATTCTGCTTTCTTATTATTTGCAGAGTTAAGGATAAGACCTACCACTCTATCACTAAACCTCTGTGGCTACGTTTTCCACGCTGTGCCTTTGTTCTACATATACTCTCTACCTTTCTCTACTATGTCTTTTCAGAATTCTTTTCCTAGTTTTTAAACCACAGACCTTACTTGCAGATTTATATCAAATTATGCTCTTGTAATTGTGTACTTCTTTTTTCATGCTCTGGAGTTCTGCTCTGAGAGTATAGCATCTAGGACCTTTTTGAGATCTGCATAAAGGATAAAAATTCTTTTTATCGGGATATTTAGCTGTAGCTCTGTTCATAGAAGCAAACGTTAAAGCTAACCTTGAGCTCAGGGAATTGGATAGTCTCCCAGTTAGGTTCTTTAAAGTCAGTGCCAAAGTACCAACAGGTCACTGTTACGCAAAATTGAAGTGTTAGGGCTTGGTAGATAGGTGGTGTCTTTCAACGTCAGCTTACAAGTAATGGCAGCATATCTTCAAGAACAAGGCTGTAAAGCCTTAAACAGAAGAAAGGAGGGCTGGGGTGGAAAAAGCAACAACACTGCATGTATGAAATAGACTGAAATAAAATTATGAAAATGTATCTGAAGTAAGATTAGAAATATATCCTGTCACTAATCCTCTCTTGAGTCACGCAAGCACCGAACTTGTCTATCTGTAGATTTATTTTATTACTGGTTTTTTTAGATTCTGCATCAGAAACAACCATGTCACTCACAAAATGTGGTTCTAAAACATCTGTCCTGTGTTGCTCTAATGAGCTAACGAACCACGTTACTCACAACTGGTGTCATCTTTGGTGTGAGATCTGCCACTGGCGTTTTAGTACTGGTTTAAGAGCCTTATTAGAGCATAGTTATTAAACTTATACTGAATCATAGTTGCTTATTTTAATCCTTGTTTCAGTACTTGTTTCTTTTTGCTGCGTTCCAGACTGAGAGCAAGTTCAGTAAGAAACCACATTTAAAAAAGACAGTTAAAGTCACGATGCCAGTCCCTTAGAACTGAGGGAATGCAACAATTAAGGCTTTTCCTGCAATCGTAATTTTACTCCTTGTTTGTAGACATTGTAGTATTGTCTTTAATTACATGATCATATACTATTTTGCTGATGTCTCAGTTCAGTTGTTCAGTATTTCTTTTCATTATACTTATTCTTTGTGTACCTTATTTCTCAACCTGCCATTCAGACACTTCAGTGAACACAGAAGTATTAATTTTTTTCTCTGAGAATGTGTGGTAATGTTATCTTAACTGATGTTTGTGAGGCGCTCAGATAAGTCTTTCTTCTCACTCCCTTTATGAGATAGCTGGGATCTTCCCCATTTGACAGTTGAAGAATTTATAGCAATACAGAAGTAGAGAAGCATTGAGGTTAAAAAATGTATATAAAAGAAAGGGGAAAAAAATCACTTTTAGCCAGAGTTGAGGCATTTAGGACAAGTTGCTGCCACACCAATAACATTTAAAACATTCAGAGCATGCTGAAAGCAATTATTAATTCTGTAAATCTGATCTGTATGATATACACTTGGTTCTCGGGGAAAAAAAAACAAAAACAACAAAACAAAGCAGCTTAATTCTAGCTGTGATCATTTGGGCTTACCTGGAAATACATGCTCTGGTAGGATGTTCTTCTAGTCTGGAGAGAAGATCTCTTCAGTGATTGTGTAGTTACAGTATATTGTAAAAATCTGCTGATGTTTGTAGTATATGACTTCGGGAGCAGGAAGGGTTTGTCAGAAATGTCTCCGAAGGGATCTTCGATTTGTATTTGAAAGGTTTTTTTCACCTATTTACCTTGGTGATCTTTGGCAATTTATTTTGCTTTCTGTTTTACACCAAAACTGAGGAAATATACTCTCCTGACAGCGTTTGTCCTCCTGAATCAGTGCATTTATTAAAGGTTCTTTTCTGTATTTTTCCCCATATAATCCTGTCAATTTCTTTGCCCTCATTTCACTTTGAATAAATGTAGTCTTCCTTTGATGTGCCTCTTAAGTGTGCAGCAAAGGGACAAATATGTATCGCTTTATGTGGAGGAATAGCTACACTGCTTTAGTATATGCTGGTTTTAAGTGAATTAACTTGGAGCTAGCTAAACATTACAGCAAAATAAGTTCAGCTGAATGAGCCACCTTTCTTGAAACACTTAGTCAGAAGGGATACATTTGTAAGCCTGATTATTTAGGCAACCAGCACCTGTAGAAGTGACCTTACGGATTGGTTTTCACACGTCAAGCTTCTTAATCTGTTTTTACCTCTTTCTGTAGCATTTGAGAAAGCTGTTAGAATTGAAGTTATTTTCTTAGCATCAAACAGGATACATTTACTTCTTCAGGTATCCCAGCATTCTCTCTACTTCTACTACCAAACTGCTGGAAGTTTGCCAACAGTTCAGAACGTTCCGAGGTCACATTTACTTTATATTAATAGTGAGGGAATGAAATACTGAGTATAGACTGGCTTACAGATGGAACAGTATACATGAGCTTGTATTTAATAATGCAACTTACTTAATACATTTAGGCACAGTTTGTGCTGCATCAGTCATCAGTGAGTAAGCTGTAAAACTCAACTCTTGCAAGCGTCAGAAGGATATGTACTAATTAAAAAATCCTCTTATTGCTCATAAACACGTGGTGCTTTCTGATAGTTTCGCACTGCTGGTGAAGCTGCTGAAATTACTGCCTGAAAGAGAAAATTCAATAAAATTTCCTCACAGCTTTTAGGCAATAATTTTTCTGTTGCTCATGTAAAACACTTGAACAGTTTTGAGGGTCTCCACTGCATTTATGCTAATCGCTGCTTTTTGTCCAGCCCTTTTCCTTCCTTCCTCCTCCTCCCCCTCTTATTGTTTTTCTCATCACCCCAAGCTACTTCAGTAGCTGTACAGCCATAAGTGCATTGACTGTATTTTTAGTGATTCCTGGAGACTGGCTTTACTTTTTTTGCTTTGGCAGATTGTACAAGATTTGTACAAGATTTCAATGGTTCAGCCCTGTGCTTAAAAAAAAGAAAACAAAAACATTTATTTTCCATATTCCTAAGGAATTGCCAATCCATTTTGCTCCTTGAGATGCCTTGACTTGGACGCTTGGTTTGTGTGACAAATGAGTTTTTATTCAGTAATTTTGTTTTCTGTTCTTAAAAGACACATAACACATTTTAGTGTGTTCATGTGGACCCTGCCTTCTCCGAACTGAATGTCTAAGAAAGGGTCCCAACTTTCTTCTACCTTACAAAGGAAGTGTCTAGGCAAAAAATAATAATAATATAAACAAATAAATCTAGCTCCCTATGTCTTTATGTGAGAGCAGATGTATCAAATGCCAAACTTTCAGTATTGTTTTGTTAGAAATAACAACCATCTAGTTATTTTTTTTCTACAGTGACTAATCTTTGTACACGCTTTAATTGGTGAGGCGGCTAATAAATCTTATTGCTTTTAGTCGTGAATATATTAAATCAGTATCTGTATGTATTTCTTTTTCAGGAACTTGAACAATACAAAAGAAATGCCTCCAAATCCTGGAAAGAAATGGATTTTGATCCCGATTGATGAACAGCTGAAGGTGTCCTAAGCTGTATGTTTGCAGGATTTGAATATGAAGGTGGCGTCAGTCAGTCCTGTCTGTTTTATAATTTGTAACAAATTACTCAATGTTTGTTTTTTTTTGAATAATAGTGCCCTAATCATGTGTATAAATGCATGCAAGTTGTCACACCCAAAGTATGAACTGCGTGGTTAAGTACACCAGGCATCTTCAAAACCAAAGCTTAAGAATGCGTTTCCATCATAATTTGACCTATTTGAGTAGTGCCAGAAAAATGTGCAGAACATAATAGAATTGAAAACAATTTTGACCTGATCTAGAATTTAGAAATCTTCTTTATCTCAGCTTCAGTATCATAAAATTTGATTCTTCCTCTGCTGTGTTACAATACCGTTGCACGGAATTCAAAACAAGACATTTCTGTCAAATATTCTAATACTAGAAGTCATTCGAATAAATTTGAAAAACATTTGGTTAGTGGTGGAAGTTTAATGGATTCTCATTCGACCTAAACTAGTGAAATGCTGGCCTAAATATACACAGCTTTTTGTTAGAGGACTTCTTCACTGCAGTCAGTTGGGCTGAGTCTTCTGAGAATAAGCAAGATAAGATCTGCGTTGAAGTCAGAGCTGGCTCTTGAGAGCTACGACGTGTAGACTTGTTGGAGAGTAAATACCTAAACAGGCACTTGGCAGACCAGAATGCAAGAATATTCCCTGATGAACAACTCTCTACATGGGCACAAAAATGGCAAAGACAAACTAAACTGGTATCATTTCATCTTTTTTAGATATAGTTTTTCATGTATTTGTTTACTGATTCTTTTTGTTCATGTACCTTTTATTTCTGAGAATATTACACATAAAGATAATTAGAAGAAAATCTTGGCCTCACAGTTAAGTGAAAAGCTTGCCTTAACTTGGGGATTCCAAACTTGTTGTTAAAATGTGTGTTATCTTAAAACTGTAAAATTAAACTAATTATTTTACTATGGAATTTTGATGTACAAGTATACTTAACTCTGCAATAAATAATTTGTTCACTGAATATGAAACAAAGCTTATGAATTTTGCATCTGGTAGGCTTTCCGTTTTGAGAGTTACTTGCTTCTATTTACTAATTGGACAAATTAACCCCTTTGATGTGTTTGTTAGTGAGCCCATGAGAACGATTTCCAGAGCAAGATGCAAACAACATCTCTTTCAAGAAAAGGAAGACAACATTTTTTGTATGTTTTTCCCTAGTTGAACTGATACTTTATGAATAAACAATTGTTTTTTTTTCCAGGCTGTTTCCAAAACAAGATTTAGAACCGAATACCGAGAAGAAAGAGCTAATATATATAACTCAACTGCCTTCTATGATCTGGCATTGCTTACAAAACAAAAACGTTTGGTTACTTTTATGTTGCTTAAAGATCTTGCACTCATGGATGCTGCGGTTGGATAGGATGCATAAGATTAAAGTGATTTCTTAATTCTGTCTTTTATTAAGGTATTTGGTTTGTTCTCTTTCCAAAGTCCCACAGATGGTAATAAAACAAAGCATACTGCTTTAGAAACAATTCTAGAAGAAAGATTTGCTCAGCAATTCTATCTCTCTGCTTATTGGTAAGAGTTTAAAAAAAAAAAAAAAGTACTGGGGAAAACATTTGAGCACCATTAGATACATTGTCGAAGACTGAACACATCAGCAGACTAAATCAAATTGAAAAGTCCTCTAAAACATGTAATACTGTTGAAATGACTGATTTGGGAAGGGAAAGAAGGGTGGGAATACCAGGAGTAGCAGGAAGTCATTCACACTCTTATCAGAACATTGTTTTTTAAGATGGAAAGTGTCCACTTAGTTAGGATCAAGCAAGGGAAGATGCATGTGTTTCTATATGTTTGATTGCTTAAATTCTATATAAAATCCAGCAGATCAAGCTTTGAAGTGTAAGAAAATTAAAAGTACAGTATTACACATTGTTAGAACTGCTACTTTTTTTCACTGCCTGCTAATAATCTTCTCTCTTATTTTGAAGCTCAAGATTGCTATAATGGCAAGTAGTGGTAGAAAAGCATAGAGCAGCAAGAAATCCATTGTGAACCGGGACAATGCACCAGGAAAGTTTTCTTCAATGAATTGAATGCCCTGAGAGATTGGACATGCAGCATTGATTGCAGTGGAACTGTTGTCCCCATCTGTCAACAGAAAGAGGGAATTCCTTCAGTAAGTTAATTAGTAAAATTAAAGCTCAAGCTCCTGTATCTAGGTCCACACATTTAATTTATGTAGCCTTAATGTTATTTTAATGATGAATTAAGCCCACAGCTTCAGCTCCCACCCTTTCGGTGTTAAGAACAGACAAACCGTGTGTTTCTGCAGTTAATCCAGGCCACGTTATTCAAAGAACCAAACAAGGAGTCTCTGGGAGCTTGCTGTTTTGGTCATACCAAGTAAATGAAGGGTCTTGAGGGGCCGCACTTTGGCCAGTATGATAGACATATCATTCACATTAAACATCAGCCGTTAATGACTACCACCAAAGTCATGGACTCATTTTCTAACGGTTGTTTTTATGGTTGTATTCAAACAGTCGCCAACTACACTTTTCTAATGAAGAGGGACAGGAGAGATTGATGACAAATAGTGCATAAAGGATATGTAGCCTTGGAGAGAAGCACAAACACCTGTCCACAATGCCCAAAATATCTTAAGGCTGAAAGACAGCTGAAAGCTTTACCCTTGTTGACAGATTCACATCATCCTTCTAATCCTTCCAACCTGTCTGTAATGTTTTCCACTTACCTTGCTCACAAACAGTGAAGCGCAGCATGACAGACTTAAGCTGCTCAATATTTGCCTTGCTAATATATTTGAACTGAAGCCTCATCAGAGTTAGAGGAAACGTCTGCATGGATGTTACGTGTACTGCTCCCTGCACTGATATTCAATCCTATACCATCTATTTCTGTTGATACTCTATTTGTGCAACTGCTCTGATAAGCACATAGTAGGCTGCACAGTTGACTTTCCAAAATGGAGAACAGGTGAAGAAGAAAAAGATGAAAAACTGAAAGAATGAGAAATGGTTGAAAAAAAATAGTTGGATATTTATCTAGCTTGCAGATACAGAGTTACAGTATGTTTTTCCTAATCAGTAAGGTCAGGATGTTTTAAACAACTAACAAGTTTTCTTTAAGTTATCAGAACAATGTTGTTTGCAGAAGGAAAGGAATCCTTCTGAATACTTACCACAAGTGAAGTTTAAGCCATAAAATTCATTGACTATCAGAATCTCGCTGCTGTATTTTTGAAAGGTGAAAAAACCGAGTATTTGAAAAGGCATTGGCATTTCTTCTATGGTCCTTTTAAGAAACAGAGAAGTTAAGTTGTCATTTGCTGCACTCCAAGAACTAGTTCTGCCCTAAATTGAAACAGCCTCTCTGGTTGTGGGAGAGTTACGGGAAGAGTTCTTGGCTGTACATGTCAGCTTTTCAAACAGAAGTTTTATTTCAGTGCTAAATGAGGAGACAGCAATGAAGGTTCTCTCTGACTTTGGTATAGCATTGTAACATTCAGTCCTAACTTGTTGGTGCATTGTAACGTTCCTTCACATTTATTAGGCTATTTATTGATTTAATATTTTTATGTAGTTGAGTTTACACAAATTTTAAAAAGATATCTGAAAAGTTGAGTGACTAAACTGGAGAAGAATATTAACAAAATTGTTGAGAACAACTGTTTTTTTCTAAAACCACTATTTAATGTGTGTAAGATCGAGTAATTATTAAGAATGGTAGGACTTTTTTCAGTAGGATTCTCTAATAGGGACAGAATTTCATATAATCATGTTGGCATAAGTAAAAGAATTCAGCTGAGCTGATAGATTTGAATTGCTCAATTTTATCTTCAAGTTATATGCCATTTTGCAATAATAAATAAGCACTTTAATATCTTTGCAGATTCTGAAGTTATTATTTGTGTGTGTGTGTGTGTGTGTGTATTTAGTACAAAGTCTAACGTGATTAGATAGTTCTTCCTCTCTATGAAGATAACAGCTGCACTTTTGTTCCCTTTCTCCTCTGCATTACTGCACTGAAGCAATACGGATTTTTCTTGAAACTCATCTATAAGTAGACTATTTTAACGTCAGCACCGTAATGAAGTAAAACGTTTTCCTACCTCACGAGTCCGGTTCCCACTACCACACCTGCTGAGTTAAGCAACACCACTCCGCTTTGGACTATATTTGTGTTTTGAACAACCCCGAGCATCACAAGGGTGAGTAGTTCACCAATCACATGGGACGCCAAGATAACCGCAAAGAAAACTCCAAATCTGAAAGGATCAGGGTACAACCCTACAGTCCTGTAAAAAAAAAAAAAAAGAAAAAAGAAAAAAAAACGAACCAAGGGATATTTTTAAACAGTTTGGTTTGGGACGAGACTTGGAACGTTCCATTCCTTTTTATTTCCATTCATTTCTGCAATCATCGCTCATTAAGGGTTTATTCCTTAGCTTTTTGCATGTTTGACAGAGCCTTAGCAAAAAGGGCATCCGCTTAACTTTATGACATTACTGCAGATGTATGAGCTTTCTCCATCTAGATTAAGGAGGGTTACGTAAAGATGTAACTGTAGGAAAAAGAATGTGTTATGATCCCCTAAGCTAACATCCTCCTCCTTTGAGACCATTCAGTAAGAGCTGAGTTATTTTTAGGTCGTATATTTAAAGAACACCTTTATGCAGACAATTAACAGATGGAATTTTGCACTTCTGCACTTACATGTAATTGTAAAAATGGGTATACTCATCCCTACTGACTGGAAGGCTAATTGAATTCACCACCCCTGTAATTCATCCAAATGCCATTTCTTCCATACTTTTATTCTCTTTAATAAACAACACACTGTTCCTTGCTTTTCCCTCACTTAAGGAAAATTGTCCCCCTCCAATTTGTGCTAAAGACTAAAAAGTGAACCAAGCCAGCAATTGTTTGGCAAACTTGACAGATGATAAAACCTTTAATTACGTGGTGACACAGTACATTTCCACCGTACTTCATTCCAAAATTTCCACATAGCAGTACATAACACATGCTCTGCTTAGCTAGCAGGCAGCTATTTGACACTTCTTTTTCATATTCATTGCTCAAATGAATATGAAGAGTCACATGACTCTGTCTTACTTTGTAATCCAACACACCCAAACCGTGGCCTTAAAGGAGAGCTGTTAATTTTCTCACAGGATTTCCTGTACGATATTTTGAATGTGATACCAAAAGAGTCTCCGTTATAAACACGTGGCTGAACATTGACTCTTCAAGTACTAAACATTCACCAAGCCAGCAGTATTTAACAACCTCTAGTTGCAGATGAGTGCAGAAGGAGCAGCTCTCCAAGGTCCTAGTATTTAAGTATCCCTTTCTCTGAAACTTTCTAATACAGAGCTGTGTAGATACAGACTCCCAAATTTGGGACAGGTAGGAACAGAAGAAAACCAAAAAGTACAGAATGAAAAAACAACTCAGAGGAATAGAATGGTAGGATAATATAAACTGTTAGAATTTTCTCCAGAAGTATCCTTAGTTAGAAAAAAACCTGTATAAATAGAGGACATGAACTCAATTACCATACAAAAGTGGCTGCGCTTGTTCTTTGCAGGACACATTTTGTGCCTGAACATGAAGGAGTTCAGGTCTGTCTGATATACCTACATGCACAAACTCTGAGAGAAAATGACTTGTAAAAACAGACACCAGAGGCTGTAAAAGCCTCTGCAAAGCTGGTCCATTGAGAGAAGTTTAGTCCTGAACAGAAACAATCTTCAGAATTTCATTGAGAAAGCACCCAGCACTTGCTTGAGGGAAATAGTAATTCCTACTTGTCTGTGAACAGGAAAACAACTATTGCAGGATCACCCTGGCAGACTGTCTCCTGGTGCTGAAGTTCTAATTCAAGAGTCGATGGGATTTTATGCAATTTTACTTAATCCATTTTCAAATTACCAATGGCATCTTGTTGCAAAGCTACAGCAGAACAGCTCCTATATCCATTATTGCTTTTACAATGGACTATCTGCTTATCACTTTCCAATGGCTGACCAGAGAACACGAATCCCAAGCACAAACGAGCCTGGTATTCACTTGTACATGCTCTTCTGTAGACTGTTATCTATGATCTGTCACATGAAAACAAAAAAAATCTATAGTGCACAGCACACCTCTCCTTTCATTGTTAGGAAAATACCCAGAAAAAATACTGAAGGGTGGGAACTGACACTTAATACCTTGCTATCACATTATTATAGCAACCATCGACTGCATTAATTTCAGAATAAGCAAGCCGGCAATGAGAAATTGATGGAATAGGAATAAAGAACAGCAGCCCTATCTGGTAGATGTAACAATGAAAAGATGAAATATTTCATCACCAAATTCTATGTTCATGTTTCACAATGACATGAGAAAATGTAATGGGGGGGAAAAAGCCAAGTTCTACGATCAAACCCTTTCTCCCACTACTACACTTGTGCCTTTCCTTGGAGAGTGGAAGAGAAGATTCCAGACCTTATAACCATATTCTGTAGTTAACCCCAATTTTTTGAGGAAATTTGAAGCTCTGTTACCATCACATATCTACTGTCATTCCTCACTTTTTCTCTTACTTCCTGTCTGTTTTTAATGTAATGCAATTTGATACTTTGCACTTTCTGTATGGCATAAAAGCGATGATTGTCCCAGGCCCATTAGAGTTTCCAAGGTTAACTCAAGAACCAATTTTGCCAGCCTTACGTACTTGTTATTACTTTTGCGTGTGTGCGTATTCAAAGTTTGACCTACGTGAAATACAAAGCCTTCCTGAAAATACCTCACCAACTCAACTGGACTTCAGGAAGACTGGTAAGTTCCTAAGGGCCACTCAACTCCCTGATCCTATTTAACATCTCTTGTTACAAGTGTACATATAGTCTTAACACTGCCTGGAAGAGAAGGGTTAGAATTGCATAATCGTTCTTTAAACTTCCTCCGTGATCATTCTGAGAGAAAATAGCACTAAGCCATGCAGGCAGGCTTATTGCTGACAAAGGAACTGAAATAGATACAAGAAGAAAACAACAATCCGTTCGATGGTACAAGTACTTACCAGTACATAAAGGTGCTGAAAATTACCACGCTGAGAATACTGAAGGGCAGGAAATGTATGATATAAGCTAAAAGCATTTGCCACTTCTGGTACAAGCCGTCTTTGCTTTCCTGGTCGCTGATAGCACGTAAAGGTGGGACTGGATTAAATACAATTAAATATATAAGAAATAAATAGTCTTTAAATAAAGAGACCAAGACCTGTTGTCACAAAATTGACATTAAGCACTGAGACAGCTTTGCGCATTTATCAGAAACATTCTGTTTAAAACACCCTGTTCTCCTCTTCCCACTATGAATGCAATACTTGGTCCCTGCAGACTGCAGAATTTTCTATGCTACGTAAAACAGATCTGAGGAGGCAGCATGCACTCTTCTCTTTTTGCGGATACAAATAAAGTCTTGGAAAAACTGCCATCGCTGGATAATGTACTGACATGCTGATCTCAAGGTGATGGCAGCACTGTATGTTCCTGACATTAGCGGAACAGCTTCCAGGGTTGTAAATGCAAACTACTGTTGGTCTTTGTGTGACTAATTGATGGTAGCTGTAAGAGAAACACCCTTCGATAGAAATATAATCATCACATAATAGTCTAAAATCTAATTATCCTTCCTTGCTCTCAAGGCTGTTTTGTACTTCCACCCATTCCTTGTGTTTGATCTTACTTAAGGCTGTAAATTTTACACCTAGACTTTGTCCTGTCCTTATAATGCTACGCACAGGCAATTGAAGGGGTTTTTTTCCTCTTTCAGAATAATGCTTCCATACCCAGGTCAGCTGTAAAAAGGGAGTGGTGGGGACTGCCCTGTCCTTGGAGCCATGCAAGGTCAGGTTGGAGGGGCCCTGAGCAATTTGATCAAGCTGCAGGTCATCTAGCATCTGACCCACTGCTGACCTGCAAGAGACAGGGGAATTGGACTAGATGACCTTTAAGAGTCCCTTTCAACTCAAATGGTTCTACGATTAGCAGCATACTGCTTCATTCAGCACAGTGAACATGGAGCTTCTTGGAAGCGCTACTCTTCTGCATTGTGAAGCTTTCTGCTGCTTCACTTAGGAATTTCATGCTTCCCTATCATTGTATTACCTGAAACTGCAAGAATCCTTTAAATGACAGTCTTCGAAAACTACTTGCTCCTAGTTACAAAATAGTGGCAGCAATCTCCTAGTCACAAAATAGTGGCAGCAATCTCCTAGTCACAAAATAGTGGCAGCAATACTTGCTGTTGCACATAGTAGAGGACAGAAACTCACAAAGGGCAGCAGCATTGAGCATTCCTGTGTAGGGGGGGGCACTCACGCACTGGTAGAGGAGACCCACACGGTTCTGCACTGCTCCTTTTTCCAGGTCAGACGTTAGTCTAAGAAGGAAAAATGCTACAAACAAGCCAAACAGAAGATTCTGGAGGAGACGCATGATTATGCCCATCTTATCTTTGGAGAAATTTCTTGTTATCCTCCTGTTAACAAAACAAAACAATAGCAGTATACATCTTAGCTATGACTGACCATGTGCTAACAGGGTATTTAGCTTTCAACAAATCTTACACAGAAAATATTCCCAAAAAGACAATATGGAAAAGACAGATGGGTGAAGAAACAGACTAAAATAACAAGAAAGTCTATTCACACAAATGGAAAAAAAAGCCTGAGAGATTAGTGGATAAGGAGAACAAAAGAAAAACTATTTTCTTAAAAAAAAAAGAAAAAAGAAAAAAGTCTTACCTTAAAAGAAACCATAATTTGGAAAGGGCACCAGGTGAGTCTTTGTTTTTGAATGGTATGGGTGGAAGCTGCTTCATAAACCTTGTTCTCTCAATGGCTTCCATCACTTCCCTAAAGATCTCCGAGTTTTTGTAGGCTGACATAATCACCTGAACCCTGCTATAGGTTTCAAGTTCACGTTCCTTGCTTCGAGTGTCCACAGAAGTCAGATCCACTGCAAATTTACAAAATATTTAGCATACGTACATCACTTTGGCTTCTTAATCTTTGCCCAGAGAGGTTGTGGATGCCCCATCCCTGGAAGCATTCAAAACAAGGCTGGATGTGGCTCTGGGCAGCCCGATCTAATGGTTGCAACCCTGCCCATGGCACAGGAGATGAAAATAGATGATCTTTGAGGTCTTTTTCAACCCAGGCCATTCTATGATTCTATGATGATTCTATGGTTATCTATTCCTCCCTTGCAACAAACCTTTTCACATCTCTGTCCTAAAATCTGCAAATAAAAGGTTGACTGAAATAAATGAAGTTTCCTTTCCTCCTTCCTTTCTGTTTGAAGCAGAACGAATGAATGACTGTGCAACCACAATAAATCTCTGTTTTGTGGCCCCTGTAGTACCCTCAAGGCTTATGTGGAAATGCAAGGACTTAATAGCGTGCCAGTCAGACCTTAAGCCTTCTTCCTGCACACCAGTGAAGTGCTACTGCTACTGAGAGCAAGACAGATTCCCAGCTGAGGATGAAACATGATCTACTCTTAAGGTTTATATCATCCTTAGATGGGAGTTTTACAATGTTGTGTTCATTTTCAAAAGACAAATTAACAGGAGAAAAGGGTACCTGCAGCCCTTGTCCAACAATCTCAGTTTGTCCTCAAAACTGAAATTCTTATGAATATTCCCTAGTGTTCTGAAAAGCGGAATTTAGCATAACTGCCTTTAATGGTGAACTGAAGACTTCATTCTAAACATGAACACACAAAAATGGGCCACACTTTATAAAACCTGCTGAACGTGGCTTGCTCTAAGTCACACAGGAAAACAAATGGCAACCTGGCATGTTTCCAAAAAAATGATGAAACAGACCGGTCACGAGACCAAATAGCTAATGCCTATCCTGCTTTTGTACTTTTTTTTTTTAAATACAAAGCACGCAGCATTTCAACAGTATAACCTATGCTCAGTACATAAGATCTTATTTTCCTCTGCTGCCGGTGTAAACGATATCAGAATCTGTGCCTTCATTCACATCATTAAATCACACAAAAAATATAAACTACCAATTTTCTGAAGACTAAATATTCTGATGATTCTTAGCTCTAAACTGTATTTTTTCCTTTTCTTGTCACATTCAAAGGTTGACATTTGAAGAATGCAGTACTTTCTTTACCAGGCTGTTTTAAAGGTGGGTCTAAATCTCAAATCATCTATGCATTTGAAGACTATTCAAATTCATGAAGACAAAATTATCCTCACTGTCACACCAGTATTTTCAGCTTCATCCCATTCCAGCTTCATGTCAACAACCATCCTCTCTTCTCTCTGAATTTAGGATGCCATCTAGACAATAGAAAAACACTGCCTTCTCTGAATGTGCCGTGTTTCTGAACACAGCTTTTTGATTGGTCGTATTCCCTGGTTAACGTTCAGCTATTATTGTCAGAAATCAGCCTGCATACCAGATTTTAAAAGATACACAGACACACATAAATGTACACACAGACACACTCAAAGACACAGACATATTCATTTTTCCACATAGGTCAGGTACACAGATGCCCAGCGATGAATCCAAGCCTCATTTTCAAAATCTGTTGCAGATACTTCTTTGATCCCAAATTGGTAGAACAGAACTCAAAGCTTTCACAAACAGCCTCTTGTTATCATCTCCAGAAGAATCTGTACATTCTACTTGAGTAGTTCACCCTGGTATTAGAAACTCCCAAAAGTTTTTGAAATCCCAGATAGTGAATGTCTGGACATTTGTCCCCTGGTCATCCTCTAGTTTTTCTATCCCACCCAACAGGCAATGACTCTGTTCACTTTTTTTGGCATCAGAAACATCCATGAATGCTTTCCATACTTTTGGGATCAAATTAATAACCCTATGTTCAATTGATAGACACAGGGACATGCCATCAGGAACCCAGAGGTTTAATAAATGTGAAAATTCCTTTTTCACTGCTAGCTTATTCCTTTCTGCTGTGTTTCAGTCCTCCTGCAAACTTTTGTTGTTTCATGGACATGCGAATGTCCTCTTTTTTTCTCTGAGCTGAGTACAGCTGTGGAGTCAGAGAAAAATTCAAACGCATTCCTATCTATGGAAAAATCTTTATCTGGGGAAGAAAACCTGTTCATTTTTACCAAAACAACTTATATAAACTTACCATAGAAATCAAAAGGATTTGACTGTTCAGGACATGAGTAGCCACAGCTGCTAAAAAATGTGATCATTTCCATAGGGTTCCCGCAGAAAACCATTTCTCCAAAGCTCATGATGGCTATTTTGTCAAATAACTGTGGGGGCAAATTAAGGTTGTAGCAATAAATACTGGGAAGAAGCACATGAATTCTTGAGTACAGCGACTGTCTTGGTAATAAAAGTGCTTTGACAGGAAAAATAGATTTGACACATTCGAACTTCCTTAGTATATTTCTGTCAAAGGAAGTTTGTCCTTTCTGTCACTGCTCTTGATGCTTATGCAAGATGACACATTTGTAAGCTCTTAAAACTTAGTGCTTCTCAAAGTTTTGGAGCCAGCAGTTTACAGAGCTAATCCAAGAACAGAAATAAGATCTGTGGACTTCTGACTTCATTTCTAATGCACCTTCACTTACTGACTGACCTCCTTTGGTGCTTAATAGCATCAGTCTGCAAAATCCTCAAATTATTGGGAAAACTGCCCTGAAGTATTATGGACTTAAAGAGCACTGCTCTTTGGGTGTACGTTTGCCAGGGCAGGGCTCCCACGAGCTATGCTCAGATCATTCCCAGTGCACCAGAACCAATTCCAGTCCAGAAGAGCACCATCACTCGCAACTGCTTTGTGATCATTCACACTAGATTTATTCAGCCAGAGAAGCGCCTTGTGTTCATGGTGTGGTGCAAATTCAAAATAGTCTTGGGAAGGAAGACCACCCCACACAACCTACGTGAACCTAGAAAACTTGAAATAAAAGGTTTTTTTTTTCCTTTCCGTTCCAAATCATGGCTTCATCTTGATTTGCAAGCATAACTGAATCACAAATTTGTAATGATAAATAAAATACTAGTTTTCACAGTGCCAGCACACACGGGGAGTTTACATGGCTTCTCCCAGTGTTCTTGATTTGGGTAGCAGCATAACACAAAGGTTATGCACACTGTGTCAGTGCTACTGGCACAGAGCAGTGTGTGTCCTAATATGCACTGCAAGTGGCAGAAGGCCAGACTTGTAAAGTTAAAGACAAGCCTATGTTTACATGAGGGTAATGTTAGGGAGCATTTTAACGCAACTATACTTGATCCTGTCCTTTTATTCTGAAAAGAACTTAAATACTAAAAAGGGTGGTAAAAAATCAAATGCTGAGTAGATATCGTTTACCCTGAAGAGTTCTGAGCGAGGCTGATGAATGGTGATAATCACAATCCTGTCTTTGTGTGCAAGCTCTACAAGCAGTGAGACGATCTGGTTTGCAGTCAGACAATCCAGCCCTGTCGTTGGTTCATCGAGCAGCATGACCTCTGTGTAACGGCAAGAAATAACATTAAAACTCAGGTAAATGGAGAGCAAATGTTATGGCTTTTGTATTTGCAGCTAATTCGAAAAATGCTGTAGAAATTACTGTACATATGAAGTTCTGTGTGTAACACAGAGCATGCACATTCATTACCAAGGCTTGGTATTTCATCTTTATTTAGCTTCAGTGGCTCAGGTTCAGCTACTGGGAGTAAGAACATTTAGAGCTACACAACAAATCAGAACATCATGATTCTTTTCTAAGTTCAAATGAGATCCATCAATTTGCAAGACAGATTTAATGTACACTTGCTTCTAAGAAGAATTATGAAAAAATTCAACATGTATACAAATGTAAATAAGGCTGAAATAATTAGCTAGAATATATGATATGGATTAAATATATATAGATAATGAAATTAATTATGAACAATAGTTTCATGAGAATACAGGATGTATAATTCTATAAATGAAAGCAGTTTTTAAAATTGCATTTTCTTTGTGGCTTTCTTGCACATGGAAGGGTAAAAGTTACAGTCAAATCATTTAGTTTCACATAGGTGATATACAGCACAGAAAAGGCAGTTCAATCTTAGGGTTTACGTATAGGGAAGAAGATTTTTCTCTTTAGGTTTATCTACACAGAATTACTATAATATGAGCTTAATGAGCAACAAATACTCCAGTGAACTGTCCAGGAGTCACCACTAGAACACAGTACCTGTGATAGACCTCACTTTGCTATCTAAATTTTCCCTTCTACCTTGCAGTCCTGTTGTGTTTGAACAACTACAAGGACTCTAGGGTCCAATAAATGGGTGGTATATTCCATAAGATTCTGGCATTTTGAAGAATCTGTTTCAAACTGATGAAATTCAGGCGCTGTTTCCCACGGTTAATCCTTCTACTCTCTCTGTTACTCAGCTTTGATTTTCATTCACTCGACTCTTTTTTTTCTTTACACTAAAATTAGGACATACAGAAGCATGGTATGCATCAACATCTGGCTTCTTATCAAGGGAAAGACCACATGAGAGCTATTATACTCCTGAGCAATTTACTCTGCTTTGTTTCTTTCTTTTCCAAGTGAGCAAAGTTCATGTGCAGACTGCCTTTTTGACCCCATCAAGTACACACATTCATGGCCCGATGTCAGCTGCTCCACTGCAAGACTCAGTGTTTGTATACGCAGGGCTCTGATTGGTTCTATAAACTGTAAATTAATGTGTCACAGCTAACGTTGCACTTGTGGGAGGGGCAAGCCCAGAAAGAGGTAAAAGAGTCTAAATGCATGTTCAGTCCTTAAGATATTAGATTTCACTCCTTTCCAAGACCAATGATAGATTAATGGCAAACGTGAATTCACAGAATCACAGAATTGTAGGGGTTGGAAGGGACCTCCATCTCCATCATTACTAGTTTAGCTTTTACTGAATTACAGATTAAAAAACCTATTTGTATTTGAAAGTGGGCTATGGAGGTCCATGGCAGAAGCACGAAGTAGTACTGCTCTACTTTATGTTCAAAATCCAATTAGTGGTACTTACTGGGATCTTGTAATAGCTGGGCCGCAATTGAGACACGACGCCTCTCACCTCCAGAAATTCCTACATATATTTGGCTTCCAATTATTTTGTTGGCAATGTGGCTAAGACTCAGCTCAGCCATAACCTCATCGACCTGAAAAATAATTCCAATTTAGAAAGACCAATCAGCGTTCAACTCAGATACCAACTCAGATACTCAGAAAAACAAAAACTGAAGGGGAAAATAAAAGGCTTAATTTTAAGCTAAGGCTTTCCCAGGCTGTTGCTTGCACCCATTGTAATTGGAAGGATTTGGGCCTGATTTTTATTAGGTTATGTTTAATGCAGTATTCCAATTACTTTTACAAATATATATTTTTTTTATTTCTACATATTCTAAAATGAGTAGAATTTTATCTTTGCTTGACATTAAGAGACGAAGAGGTCAGAGGCTAGACATTATATTATTAAGAATGATGTGCTAGTCTGGCTTCCAAAATAAGGGAGCAGAAAGACAAATCAATTTTGGAGAAGTACAAAGTACTGTATGAAATATGGGTGAAGAGAGAAGACAGAGAACAAGAACCTCTGATCAGGAGCTTCTGAGCTGAGGACAAGAGCCCTCTAGGTGGTCAGGAACGTGCATATTTTATTGAAAAGGTAGCCTGTAAGCAGCTCAGTAGAATAGTGTATTTCAGGGCTGCTCTGGTTAGCGAGAGAGTTCCCATGGGAGTCAGAGTAGTGCCAGAGTCAGCCCTGTTGTTCATGGGACTGGCCAGCACACACAGCCCTAAGCATTACAGAGAGCTGTAGTTGGCTCCCAGTTGGCCAATGGGACCTGAACTCTGTACCAATAACATCTACTGTAGCAGTAACTGCTGCAGCATTGAGCTAAAGTTTTGTCCCAAGATATTTGCTAGGACATCAGCACAAACTCCCTGCAGAGGTGGTGAGCACTAGGGAGTCTATCCTGCTCCTTGCTCAGCGGAAGGCTTGTGAAGGCTTGGAAAATACGCTCTATGAAGAGCAGCTGAAGGAACTGGAGCTGTTTAGCCTGGGGAAAAGGAGGCTGAGGGGAGACCTTACCGCTCTCTTCCAATATCTGAAAGGTGCTTACAGTGAAAGCGGGGTTGGTCTCTTCTCACTGGTGACAGGACAAGGGGAAATGGCCTCGAGTTTTGCCAGGATAACTTTAGGTTGGATATCAGGAAAAACTTCTTTACAGAGAGGGTTGTTAAGCACTGGAATAGTCTCCCCAGGGAGGTGGTTGAGTCACCATCCCTGGATGTGTTTAAAAACCGTTTGGATGTGGTGCTCAGGGACACGATTTAGCACAGGGTTGTTAGTTAGGGTAGTATGGTTAGGTCATGCTTGGACTCGATGATCTTTAAGGTCTTTTCCAACCTGAGCAACTCTATGACTCTATGATTCTATGAAGGATATCTCTCCAGCTGCAGAATAAGGATTATGAAACTGCATAAATATAAACCAGAGCCATCGATGGAAAGTGCTGCCAGTAAAAGCATTACATGATGTCATGTCTGCATTCCTAGCAGAATATGATAATATACAGACCTTCTTCTTGATGAAGTTGTTGGAGCGCTTCTGAAGAGCAAGTAAAGCTGTGTAGGTCAGAGACTCTTCTATGGTGAGGAAGCTTAGCAAAGCATCATTCTAAGAAAAAGGTGAAGAAGCAGCAGTTAGTCCAGTAGTAATCAAGATACTGCTTTTGCTCACAGTCATGCAATTCATTCATGCAATTTATTGACTGCTTTGTACCAAACCTACTAATGAAATTGCAGTGGGAATGCATTGTGTAACATTACAGCAGCAAATTCTTTTTTTTTTTATTCTTTTTTTTTTTTAACAGAATAGTACACACAAACAAATGTGGAGATCAACCTGTGGTACATAAGAGAAGCAATCTCTAAACTGTTCCTTCTTCAACTGATGCCCATTCACATACACTTCACCAAAAAAGTTGTTCTTATCTTCCAGTCTTCCTGATATTGCATCCAGAAGTGTTGTTTTCCCAGATCCTTTCAAACAAAACAAATCAGTCATGGGATGAGATGAATGTTGCAATCTCAAGAGCAACTGTGTCACTCGGATGGAGATGTGAAAATCAGAAAGCATTAAACAAAGTCTTAACATGAAAGTAGTAGGAAAGCAATTGGGAAACTGGAATATGTGTGAATTAGCATTTATTTTCCATATTCACACTTTATCGTGAAACATTTGCATTTGGAGGTAACCTTATCTTTTGTTGAAGTTGTAATTGCTAGTTAGATGGCAGAAGATAGAACTCTGGAAACCAAGCGTCATGTTTTCACAAAGCAGGGGTTAACACAGCTGCAATTTCATTATTTAAAGCACAGACCTCAGTCACATTCAGACTACTGTGGAAGTCACCAGTAATAACTGATTTTGTTTCTTTGAACGTAAGGGAGCAACTTACCAGAGTTTCCTAAAATCCCCATAATCTGGCCACTCTCTACATGAAATGAAACATCTTTAAGTATTTGCCGAGTCCATTTTGTATGGTATAAAGGAACTTTCCACCATGGGCCAACTCTCTCTCTTGGAAAACAAACATCAGAAAGGAAGAAACACTGAAGATGTAAAAAGTTTTGCGTGACACACATACACATGAGCTTTGGAAATCTCCATTATGTGCCCCACCACAAGGTGGGCAGCCCCGCCGTGGCCCTCACTCTTCACCAGCCCAAGGCCAAGCCCGCAGCCCACCTGTTCCAGCCCTCTCCCCTCCTTTCCAGAGGTTGGAGCAACTCTCAGCAGGCAGGACCTCACCTCGCCTTCAGGATCTCTGGTCCTACCTGACACTGTAGGAGACCCCCCGCACACTGATGCTGTTGGGGGGCTGTGCCACGGCCTTCATCTCGCCTGCCTGCCCACTGCTGCCACTCCTCTCCAGGGCGGGAGACTCTCTGCCCGACATCCTCTGGCACCAAAGCCCCACGGGCCGCTGCCGTCACGCCACCAGCCAGATGCTTGCCACTGCCACCATGCCTCGGCCGGGGTGGGGGCAGCTCCCTGCTCCTCCTAGAATGGAGCGACTTGCTGCCCCCAGCACCCGCCACCCTGGGAAGTGCCTAGAAGAAAACAGAGCGTCTCTCTGCACTTTCTTTTCTACAGAGCAACTGATAGCAGCTTCAGCTAATCGCCTATCTGATGTACCTTTAGCCCCAGCTGTCAGTGTCTGGGAGGAGGGGAGTATTTCCCTGTCCACAGGGTCACGCCTGCTGCAGAGATTCCAGGGCACTGCTCTGAAGGCACTTGGAAAGCTCAGAAGCAAGGAGAGAAGGCTCCCCACACCTCTCCAGGAGCCCATCACCAAAGCAGCAAGGGGTGTGAGGCCCTGTGTGGCCAACATGAAGAAAGCCCCTGAGAACATCTCTCTGGAAGGTATCAGTTGGAGCCAGGACATGTGCACGAGCTCATCGGTGAGTGAGAGCTGTGAGAGGGCTGGCTGTGGGCTATGCACAGTGCCCAGGCTTCCTCCAGGGACTGAAGAGAGCTGGCAAGGTCTCAGCACTGCTTTTCAGACAATTTAGTGTCATGCTGCTCTCCAGTGCATACCTAGACAGGGAACAGGGGAACGGAGTTCTTCTAGCAGCCCTCAGCTGAAGCTGAATGTTACATGACTTGGGTGAAATGAGAACTCAGCGTATAAATCACTGGAAGAGCTTTAACCCCCATTATGCCAAAGGATACAGGGTTAGGATGATCTCTGAATGCTGACTTGAGATAATGTGCCCTTTTGCTGTTATTTTACAAGACATTTGTTCAGCGGAGATGGTGGGTATTTGGATATTTCGGTTAGTTAAATTAATACCCTTGTCTGATTATGATTCGCTTTTTCTTACTGAGCATACCTTGTTTGCAGTTACCATTTGCTCCTTATAAGCATGGACATCAGCAGACTGTCTTCTGTATGTGTGTAGTGGTGAATTAACTGCTTCAGGTTACTATGGTACGGTATGGATGAATTAAATAACAAGCATGCTTCTAGTGCACTTTAATTTTTGGCTGCCATAAAATACAGATTTCAATACATACCATTTTGATCCAGTAGACATTACTACTTCAACAGTCATCCATTTCTTCTACAATAATAAAAACAGAATGGAATACAGATTCATCTCCTTGTGGTGGCATAGCATTTAGCTCCGTTTTGGAAATAGACTCATTTAAACTGAAATCTAACAGATGAGCATAGCACAGTGTAATTTGGCCCTTTGATGTATCCTTAGAACAAACTGCATTTCATGCTGGCTAACAGGCAACATTTCAACCCTTCACACTTTTGTACTAAGGTAATTTAACAATACTGGTATATCCCACTGCACATACTTCCATTTCTATTTCTCCCTTTCTGTTTCTTTTTTCTCTGTAATCAAATTTTAACAGCTCTTTAGGTATTGCGATTAACCGTTGTAACTAAGTTAGTACTTTCTCCACATCAAGGCCCAGGACAGTATTTTTTGTTCTGAAGAAGATAACAGCCTGTATTTCACATACAGCGGAAAATCAAATGTTCTTGAGGTCAAAGAACTCAACTACCAGGTAAACACTCTACTTTATGCAATTCCCTTGAGCAGGGAACATATCCAGAAGTTCTTGATTCATTTCGTAAGCCATTTTAGAAGTAGAATGAGGTTCAAATTCATGCAAATGCTGCACAGTAAAATATACAGAAGTTTTGTAAGAGGGATCATGCTCTTGTCTGTAGTATTGACAATGGGCTATATGCTCCATTGTAAACATTGTAAAGCTAGAGGATGACACATGAGAAGAGGTCAGTTTCTAGGCTGCTTTCTCTGCCTTAAGCTAAATTACTTCTTTGAGAACTGAAGCAGAGGGACTTTCCGTCCAGCCACAGATGGCCGCAGCATTTGCTGGCAAGAATGCGCATGCAGGAAATATAGAAGGATGACGTGGATAACAAACGTAAGGAGGATTTCAGGAAATTAGTGGAATTTGTCACCTCTCTCTGTGTCGTGGGGCATCTGAAGTAGGCATCATAATTTCCAGTTTTTGAGTAATTTTAAATTGTATTAAAAAATTAATAACATACAATAACAATACATTACAGATAGTTTTGCTGATCAACAGAAATAAGAAGCAAGGGATGAAAAACATACACTTTTGGAAGAGAATTTTTGTCTGTATTTCTGAATATTAACAATATTACTTTAACTTATTCTCTGCTCTGTAACAAATTTGAAAGTATTTATCATGAAGTAGTTGATTGTTTGAATTGATTTGTTTTTTTCTTTGTTAGGTTAACCTGGCATCCCAGATTCCCTGGTATGAGAAACTCAAGCAGATGCAACTGCCTTTGCTCTGGAACTCAGGTCCTAATTCTCACATGTCAATAATCCAGAACCTGAATTTAAAAGTTCACAGCGGTCAGATGCTAGCTATTATAGGAACCACTGGTAAGAGCAACCATGTTTCATGACTTGATCAAACCCTTGGATAAAACGTACACAATTGAAAACAATACCCCTCAGTAATGGCAAAATCTAGCTGAGAAACAACTAGTGGAAATGTATCACTTAAATACATCACTAAAAGGTTAAACGTGAGAAAACAAAGAATCATAGTGGAGAAACATGTATTCTGAATTTGTTTCCAAAACCAGTTTTTACTATGACTTGTACATGTGCTCTTTGTTCCTTGAGGTGCACTGAGGTGCTGTTGCAACTGTAGTTTGCAGTCTCACCTCTGCTGCATGTGAAGCAGCTTCATGGCTCTTATAAAAAAAAATGTAAATTGCAGACCTCACCCAGTAATATAGCAGATATGAAGCCAGAAAGAAGATCAGTGGCAACTGGTAGAGCGTAACCACAAATAGCAATTCCCTTCACATGCAAACAATTCTCATAGGATAAACTATACCACCTTCAGATCAATTAATGAAAAACTCGAGAAGAGAATTCCTCTTTTGTACGACTTACAGTGTCTTAAAAACATGTCTCTGGTTACTGTTCCCCACTGTCATGTGGAATTTTTCTTAGCATGTATCTGTAATGAAAATGAAGTTGCACCTTAGAGATCTCCCATAATAAATGAAAAAGCTTATGATGAAATAATATATTGATATAGATATACCACCATTGTAAGGTAACATGCACTGAACATATACCGCTTTTAGCAGACTAGTCAAAGTATTTTTAAAAGCTGTTTATCATCTATTTTTTTCAAATTCCTTAGTAAAATGGGTTAAATTGCTGATGAGTTTCACAATGTCAATGGCAATCAATATGTCACTCTTAAATTGAGCAATACATACTTCACAGATGGATGGATTTCCTTTTTAAAATGTACATATTAGAAAACAGGTGTGGCGTTAATCTTTTAACAGGAAATCTGGTAATAAATGACATCTAATCATAATGAGAGAGCTCTGTGTTTACCTAAAGTATCATACAGCATAAGGGAAAAAGTCATTTGCTATTTAATTCCAAATAATGTTTTGATTACATTGTTTTCATTTCCTTACCTCTGAACATAAGCCAGCTTTTCTTAATTATTTAAATGACTTTTTGTCTTATTCAAATCATAGTAATTTCTGTTTGATCATGATTAAGATTTTTATTGTCAGTATAATCATTCAATGCCTTAGTTTTTCAGCTGTTCCAGCTGCCATTTCTGAATCCACAGCTCCTTCCAACAAGCAAGATCATGCAGAGTGTTTAGGTGACAGCCCAGGTGTCACCTAAAGGTGGCCAGGATTCCACCATTCAGCTGCCTCTCCAAAGTAAAAGAAAGGTGACTGCAAGACAAGGAGAAATCTTGCTTCTTGCATTCACAGAACTGCCCTCAAAGCCCATCCACCTAAATCTCCTGAGACATGACCAAGGTTGAAGTCACGTCCTCTGTTCTGGAGGGGAAAGATCTTCTAAGCATGAGCTTGCAGTCATGTGTTGGTATTGTCTTTCAAGACCATTCTGCCTTTGCACCATTAGAAAAGCACAACAGAGGTTTCATGAAAAGAAGTTAGGGAATGAAAGTTTCTGTGCATATATCACTTTTCAAACTAATGTTCTGGAAATGTACTTATTTTCCAATTTTGGTGGTTCTAGCTGGTGGAAAGACATCCTTGCTTGACGTGATAACCTGCCGGGACCATGGAGGCAAAATCAAGTCTGGTCAAATCATGATCAACAACAAACCAAGCACTCCCCAGCTTGTCAAGAAATGCATTGCACACGTGAGGCAGGATGACCGGCTGCTCCCCCACCTGACTGTCAGAGAAACGCTATTGTTCATTGCGAAGCTGCGCCTTCCGGCGTGTTTTTCAGACTCACAAAGGCAAAAAAGGGTAATTAAGCTGTTGGGAAAAAACAAAGTTGTCAAAAACACGTCTGACAGAAGTTATCCAAGAGATTCAGTGTGTTTGGAGTCAGAACAGCTAATCTGACATTTTTTTTAATTTAAATTATGAGTTATAAACCTTTTTCTTACTTTTAAGATAGAAACCAGCAATTGTTCCAAAGTGCATAAAAAAATGACGATCTAGAGAAAGCATCAGAGAGGCTGAAAGAAGAGATATACTGCTTATCGCTGAGCAATTTTTAATGATATCTCTAAAATCAAGATTTGTTTTCAAGTGGCTCTTGATCAGACAGCACCATATTATCCAGATGAATTTTAACTACGTCAACTATATTTTCAGCTTTTTCTCTGTACGCAAATGCGTAAGTAAACTGTTCTGTTTTTATTCCCCCAGGTGGAAGACGTAATAGCAGAGCTACGGTTGCGGCAGTGTGCGAACACGAGGGTAGGGAATGAGTACCTCCGTGGCATTTCAGGAGGCGAGAGGCGGAGGGTGAGCATCGCTGTGCAGCTCCTCTGGAACCCAGGTGAGCAAAACCCAGACAACTTCCTTGTGCTCACCACCAAACCCCCGGGGGGGAATAGGGCAGTTAGAGAACGCAAGAGGATTCAGGGAAAAGTCATCCAGTTTGCCCCTGGAGGCAGGTCTCCTTGGAGGAGTCCTGGAGGGATGTTCAGCAGCCCTCTCTCGCTTCTGCCAGCTTTGCCAATACAGCAGCAGTGACAGAGCCAGGCAGAGTCCCCTCCGCAAGCCTCCACTCACCATCAACCAAACTACTGAATGTTGCCGGAAGTCACCCTCAAAGCAGTGCTCCAATTTGCACAAATCTGCACGAGGTTTGTCTTTTCCTGACTGTACGCCACAATTTACTTTGGAGGCCTGCTTATCTCTTACAAACCTTGGATTGCTTTTCTTTCTTTCAACCTGACCTATTCACAAGTACAATGTTAACAGTGAAGGTCATTCTCTTGGCAGTACAGGAAGTCACTGCACTCTTGTGCAACTCTCTGACGTGGCTGCCTTATGCCACTAGAAAATGCCCATCCTCTTCAGTAGAAGCAAAAGATGAGGCCAAATCTGCAATTGATTTTGCAGGAGTGAATTCCCGACCTGCTCTTATATATAACAACAGCACTAATAATCTTGGCTGAGCATCTTGTTGCGTGACGTTTCTTTTCACCCCTTCTACCTCCACTTGGAAACAGATCCGAAAAGTTCTAGCTTACCTAGACTTATAATTCTGCTATTACTGTAAGAGGTGATGCTCAGGAATAGATGTGCTGGTACTAAAGTAAAAATAAATAAATAAATAAATAAAAATAAAAATAAATAGTTCAAATAAATTTAAGTAAAGACTTTTCTTTACATTTCAAACATAAATTATATCCCTCATCACAGAAACCATGTCTGTGTACAGACATTGCCTTGTGCATACTGAGGCCATTAAGTTCCTTAACAACATAAACACTGCAAAGCAATAAGATCCTTGCAAGTTTTTAGCAATCAATTGCAAAACAACAGCAACAACAAAAAATTTCAGCATATGCATAACTCTGTGTAGGGTGTACCTGGTGTAGGGAACCTGCTTTGGCAGGGGGGTTGGACTCGATGATCTCTGGAGGTCCCTTCCAACCCCTATGATTCTGTGATTCTTCATATGTGGATGCGAACAGGTATGAAATAGATCACGGATTGTGATCTAAAGTAATATAAAGTAATAACGTGAGAAATTACACAAATAATGTAAGATCTAGATATTTCAGCAGTTAGAATATAAAACTATTACTATTGCATATTCACATACTTGAGTATAAGAGTATAAGTATAAAGTATAAGAACTGCAGAGAAGAATGTAAATTTAATAAAGAACCTAAATCTTCATCCCCATGGAAATGAAAACCATTATCCTTATTTCCAGTAGGAGCAAGACAACATTTAAAAGTTACTCTTAGCTATTTTATTCAACAGAAGAGAGGAAAAAAAAAAATTGTCATGATTGAGTATTATACAACTCTAGTTTGAAATAACACTTTAGAATTTTTTAAAATGAAGATATCTGTGAGATTTTGTGTGCGAATAGATTTTCACTTAGAACATATTTTCCAAATCAGCTAACTCACTGTTTTTGGCAGGAATACTGATACTTGATGAACCCACATCTGGACTGGACAGTTTTACAGCACATAACCTTGTGATAACATTATCCAGACTGGCCAGAGGAAACAGATTAGTTCTTCTTTCACTTCATCAGCCCCGGTCAGATATTTTCCAACTGTTTGATTTAGTTCTTCTGATGACTTCTGGAGTCACCATCTATTCTGGAACAGCTAGAGACATGGTCCAGTATTTCACAGAACTAGGCTACCCCTGCCCAAGGTACAGCAATCCTGCAGATTTCTATGGTCAGTATCAAGTACAGTCATAAAAAAGGTTTTTGGAAGTCATTTGCTTTTGTGGGTGTATCAGCAAACATTGACTTTTATTGACCTGCTTTAGACATGCCTTATCACTGACTCAAATCAATACTGTAGTAAGGTCAGTTTTTTATATAATCCTTATTTGTCAGCACAGGAAATGGAACAAAAAATAAGTAGAAAAAAATCAATTTTAAATAATCCTCCTCCTAACCATGCCAGATGTAGCAACTCTTTCACAAGCTTAGCACACTTCACATGCTTCAGCTTGTTGAAACTTTTACCTTTGCTGAGAAAGACTTGGATGAGCTGATCAATTTCCTTCTGTAGTTGGTTCTCTGAATTTGATTCAAGAAATATGCGGGAAGCTAGTTTCCCAGGGGGAGGAATAATATGTACCCGGGACAGTAAGTGGAAAAGAGGAGTGCTGTTCAACAAAGCATATTGGAAGGGAGGAAAAAACATACATATAACAGCCCTTTTTGATCCCTCAAAGAAATTTAACTACATGGTCCCAAATCCATCGTTCTTCTGTTTTTTTTTCCTGCATCATTCAAAGGGAATCTCACCTTGTTGATCTAATGGCAGTAGTATTTACCACAGAGGCTGCCTTGGCTGCTTTTGTTATTGCCCTCAGGCCTTTGCATTCAAGTTAGCAAGGACAACGACCGCAATGTATTAGAGTAACCTCTTTGACTGTGCCTATGTGGCAGCCAGTGTCAGTTCTTATCAGCTATGCAGAGATAAGACAGAAATTAATCTTAATATCAAGTCCTGAAACAAAGACCTTTGTCACCAATGTGGTTCAGAGCAGTCCTTCCTTAAGGAAGTCCTGCAGCTGCTCCTGTATTAGAACAGAGTCCTTGGGAGACAAAATCCCCTACCGATTTGGAGGGGGGGAACATGAGAAAAGAAAGTGGAAGATCACTGAGTGTAATGCATGAAGCCATAACTGATAGGAAGGGTGGAAAATATGGGCAGATGGAAGGTAGAAATAGAACACAATGGCAGAGGATGCCATAGCAAGGATGAGTACCTAATAGAAATACAGAAACATACAGAAATACAGAAGTGTGGTGGATAAAAGACATGGGGGACCATACCAGAAGGGAAGAATTAAATAAGGTAGACTGCAACTCATTTTTCTGATGGTCTTCTGGTTCAGAGAAGATCAGCTCAGTGACAGGAGTCAACAAGCGTGCAGATTCTCCCAGAAAGCATCTGTAAAATATCAGGTATTGTCACTCTACACTGAAGGTTAAGCACTGGAAAATGCTACTGTTAGTTTAGATTTTGAAAAATAATTTGTTAAATAATAATATTTTTTAAAAAGCTAAATGAACCATTGTTGCTGCCACTGTCTTCCTTGGTTAATATTCTCAGGCTTTCTCAGTATCCACCTAAAGTAACTAAGAAAGTTTTAACCATTGTTCATGATGAAATTTCTGATTTTAAACACATCATAGAGTTATCACATCTCTAGCATACAGTGTCATGTCAAATAATATCTTGCAGTTGACCTGACCAGCATTGATAAACACACTACAGAAAAGGAGATGGAAAGCCTAAAAAGAGCAAATACTCTTGCCAGCTTGTTTCAAGAAAAAGTCAAAGATTTTGATGATTTCTTATGGAAAACAAGTGAAATTGACAGTGCTGTGACCGCTACCAGCAACCAAAGGTAAAGAAAAGGGAGCCATATGACAGAACTGGAATAACTGCTACAATGTAAGCTAGTTTCATTTTCTTTTCTTTTCTTTTGGGCAGCTCTCATTTAAAACCAGAAGAGGTTATCAATATGCCTTACCATTCAAGTGATCGGTTACCAGGAGTCTTGAAACAGTTCACCGTATTATTAAGGTAACCTTATCTCCAGCATAAACAATTATGTATTGTATTCATTTGTATTTTAAAGCATTGAGAAGTATGAAATGTGAAGTGAGAGCTTGCTGAAAGTGCTTGTCCAGCCCTAGCAAGCTATGGAGCAGCGGTGTTGTTATACCAGACCACCCCAATCATCTGAGTAGGGCAGCAGTCCTATATGCATTCCCTTTTTCTGCCCCAGGACTCTTTCCAAACAAAAATAATCTCCAGATCACATTGCTGCAGGTTTTGGCAGTAGCAAGAGCCTCCAGGCTTAGGAATGCGCATCCCAGTTTTGGGAACCTCCATTCTGATCTCCATGCCGAATCGAGGCGAAACAACCCTTAGCAAGCCCAGGCAGCCTTGTGGTAGGCTCAGACATTGCCATCCTCATGCATCTGCCTCAGATTTGAAGCCAAGGAGGCTTCAGTGATTAGAGCAATCACGGATGGATGTTGATAGTTGAGACTCATGGTTCTGTACTCAAAAGAAACATAGCCAACTTGTTTAATACACACAGAAAATCACTGCTAGTATCAGCTGGTGTTATAGGCCCTTAAAAAAGAGACTTCTATTACCGAAATAACTGCTTCTGCATCTCCAAAACCAGATCTTCCTTTCCTTCAAGTTTTCAGCATTTCAGACATGAAAAGCTACACTACAGGTGCTCAACAGCTTTAATTAAGTCAAATTATGTTTGGAAGCAGATAGACAAATTCCTGACCTACTCAGAGTCAGCAAGTTCAACAAACTGATGTTAGCAGAGCATTTGGAGCAATATATCTGAATGTAACTGGCATTATTATGTACAATACCTTATGATTAATGTCGCTATTTTCCTAGTCGTCAAGTCTCCAATGACTTCAGAGATCTTTCAACATTACTAGTCCATGGATTTGAGGCCCTTGTCATGTCACTATTAATTGGATTTTTGTATTATGGCCATGAAGGCAGACTCTCCATTCGTGACACATCAGCACTGCTGTACATGATAGGTGCACTAATCCCATTCACGGTGATTTTGGATGTTATTGCTAAATGTAAGTGTGAATTTTATTGTAAACGTTATAAATCAAATTTAAAAAGAAAAATCTTAAATCAATGAGAAATTACATTTACTAAATGCAACTCTAGGGTGAAACCAGCCTGTTTGTTTCTACCCTGTAGGTCATTCAGAAAGAGCAATGCTTTATAATGACTTGGAAAATGGAATGTATTCTGTTACCCCATACTTCTTTGCTAAGGTAAGAGGTTGCGTCACCAGGAAAAGCACGCAGATGGATTAGAAAAAAAACAACGACACAACACACAGCCTTGTACAAATAATCATGCTCACATTAGACTTTTTTCTGTTGTGTCTGCCAGTTAAGGCTATCACTTTTGCTTTCTTGGTGTTAACAGATTAAGCCTTGCACCACTTTAGATCTGTTGCCATGTTTCATGGTTGAGGTCTCTGAGGTTCTATGGCTATAACTTGGGAATTCTGGACGTCAAATTTGGTGATTTGTCAGTTTTATATAACTTGATATTTCATTAACTGGAGCATCTTTGAAAGTCTGATTACATTTTGATCTGTAAAAGAGAGTATTCATATTAAGCTGTACCAAAAGTAAAACAGAAATGGCAAAATGCTGTTGGATTTCCAATAGTTATTTGGGCCTGTTCTGATCAGAGTAAAGCAAATGTATTAAATGCATAAAGAGCTAGATTTTCTGGAAATAAATTAAAACCTAAGAAAAATTACATTCTTTTTTGAATAAGGGTTTAGAAGAATCCCTTCTTTGTGATGTTGCCACTGTGAGATGAGTTCTGCCTGCCATGGCATCTGTAATTTAGGTTTCCATTTCTGCACAAGATTTTAAATGCTTATTAGTGGTTGCCAGAGAAAAATATTCTTTGCATTGTGTCACAAAAATTGCACATTATTCATAGAGGAGTAGTTGTAATTTGTTACAACCTTGGTATTAGAAGATGGTAGCAACTCTCTTTGGAAAAAATACTCATAGTACTATGCGTATATAGATTTATATACACATGTATCCATATATATACGTAGTCCAGGGATATATACATGTAGAGCTGTGTATATCTACGCATATTTACTGTGTATATATATTTTACATGTAAAGATATACATCTTTACATCTAATACATCTTCAGGTATTGGAGAAAATTCAAAACATATGCATATATACTTTTTTTTTTTTTTTTTGACAGCGAGTGAAGTAGATATGCTAGGTAGACTGCCTCTGGGACATAGAGGGGATGTCATCAATAGCCTATTCTGAATTTGATGTCATGCTGTCTTCAACCAAGTTTGGACAAAACACACTCTCACAGTGAGTCAGTAACAGTACTCCTGTGCCCAGGCACAGTAGTTTTTAGGGAAAGTCTCCTCAATTCTTAGAAACAGCAAAAACTGTATCAAGACATCAAAAAGATAAAAACAAGATAACAAAAGGCCTAGAGATTTAGCAATTAGTTACAGGAATCGTCACAATGATGGAAAAAAATAGCAGTTGCATTCTAAGGGGGCATTTCCTGAAGTTTTTCTAAACAGTTCCTAAATACATTAAGGTACATCTCAAAATTCCGTGATTGTTGTGTAACTTATTTTTCACTCTCTTTTTTTTTTTCCTTCCTGAACAGATTTTGGGGGAGCTCCCCGAGCACTGCGCTTTTGTTATAATTTACGGGGTTCCCATCTACTGGCTGACAAATCTACTTCCTGAAGCAGAGCATTTTCTGCTGAACTTCTTCTCGGTGTGGCTGGCTGTATATTCCGCCCGTGCAATGGCACTTTGGGTAGCAGCGCTGCTGCCAACGTTACAGCTCTCAGCTTTCTTTGGCAATGTCCTTTTCACTTCTTTCTACCTGAGCGGCGGCTTTGTGATCAGCCTGGAGCAACTCTGGACAGGTAAGACAAATCTCCCAATGACGTCCCTCCAAACTGTAACATTGGTGGTTTCCATCAGCAATTGGTTGCAGCGCGGCTGAGTCTCATGCAGGAAAACACTGCTTTATTCCCAGCTTTACAGTGAGGGTGGAGTTCATCTCCATCTGGAATTAAGATAATGGTAAGTTTGGTCCAAAAAAGCATTAGTGAAAATCTGGAGTGTTACCTGGTCTCTAGGTGAATTATATTCAGTAAATGAAGACTGCACTCCAGTGAGGCTTAGTAGACAGCAGGAATTTGATGGATATGGATATTAGCTTTCTCCGACTTTACACCCCCACAAAATAATATATTTTGTCCAGTAACAAACTCTGATACATTTACAGCCTCTGGTTGTCAAGAAGTTAGAGAAATCTGTTATGCTCGGCACCAAGACAGCAGTTCTGTTTATTTATACACATTTTTCCTGCCTTTTTTTTTCCCCCCCCCAGTTCCATATTGGGTTTCTAAGGTATCTTTTCTCAGATGGAATTTCCAAGGCATGATGCAAATTCAGTTCACTGATTCCATGTACGATATGACTTTTGGGAACGTTACAATTAAAATTCCAGGAAAACTTGTAAGTGACTCTCTAGTAAAAATCTCAAAATTTCTTTAGAAAAAAACGTTGTCAGTTCCTAATTTTCTATTCTCTGTGGTTACAGGTAACCAAGGCTCTGGGCCTGGATTCAGAGCCTCTCTACATAAGCTACATCATCGTTGGTGGCAATATTTTCTGTTTCCTTCTTTTCTACTACCTATCGTTAAGGTTCATCAAGCAAAAATCAAACCAAGACTGGTAACAGCAAAGCATGCAGCTGGGCCAGTAGGTTACAGCATCCCTCGTAAGAGAACATGGGAAGCCCATAAGCTTACTTTTGATGAGCGTTGTGGAGGCACAGCGAGAGCAGGCAGCAGCTGAGCTGCACTGCATGAAGTGAGTCCAGTTCGCCACAGGATGGCAGCAGAAGACCAGGAGTTGGAAGCCAGGTTGTTCTCTAATCAGACACTGCAATAAAACTGAGACTTTTTTTTTTTTTTTTTTAATTTATTTGTTGGACATTCAGTTTATAGGTAACACCTATATACATTAACTACCACTTGAAATATCCTAAGCGATGGGCTACCCATTTAAAAGGACCTAACACTGTAATAGCCGATGTTCCAGGCCACACAGCATTTGAATGTATGGTGATCCTACAGAGGTGAGATCAGCACAGATGAAGACTACTTTCTGCAGCTTGTGTAACACTCTGCACTAATACAAACAGTGCAGAGAAAAGCAACGTGAAGATTTCACTGAAGCCTCAGGAGAACATGCAAGGATGAAAGACTCAAGTATTAATCATCCTGTATTGTTTCTAATTGCTTGTACATTGTAAGACTCTGCCCTTGTGTTCCAGTTAGATGCTCTTGGTGCTCAAAATAAGTATTTTCTCACTGTATATATGATTTCTTGTAACGTATTTTTATCTTACCTCCTTGGGTCTGTTTTTACAGTGTAACTACACATCAATTTATTGTTATTAATCACATCTTACTCCATGGCAGTGCAAATCAGCAGTGTGCCAGATTGGGTTCCTAAGATTCTCAGGTAGGAAGTAGCAAAACTGCTCACTGGTATTTAAAGATCTAATGGTGCAACCTATGAAATGCTGCACTTGTGCAGCTTAGTAAGTTCAGCCATAAGACACAATACTCAGAAAATTCCTAACAATAAACAAATGGCCGTAATTCGCACACAGTCATGGTAAGTGCAGGTGCAAATTAGGCGTATGGTTGTTATGAGTATTTTATAAAATTAGCTTGCATGATTTTATACATTTGGATCCATATCTCTGTGCTCATACACATCAGAAAAGCAAAGTATGTCTATTCTACTTCCATTTACTGATATGTTGCACGTAGTGCAATTGGCTATAATGCCCTGGATGCTTTTATGTAAATCTATTCATCTTAATATTAAAAAAAAAAAAAAAAGAAGAAGAAGAAAATGAAATTAAAATGGAAGAGCATCAATGTTATATTACTTCCATTTAGCAAGAGGGGCTGCCACATTGCTTTCCACAGGTTCTACACGGTAACAAATTCCCAGGAAGACCCCAGTCTAAAGATGTTAAGCAGGTCTGATCGAATAACAGCTTCAGCTCCAGGCAGCAGCAGAAGTCCAAAGCACTCCAATGTTTTTCTGAGGTGAGGTCTACCATTTCTTTCCGGTTCTGCTGCATTTGATTTGGAAGAATATGCTTGATCTTACCCTAGTGCCATCTTGAAATTATCAGATTTTCACTGCCTTTTAATGGCAAAGCCAATTCTTTCAGTCCAATTCAGCATCATTAAATTGTCAGAGTAGCAGATTCCTGTTTGATTCTTAATTATTCCTTTTTATTATATTTGAGACACTTAATTTTTTAAAGTGGTTTACTCTTCTGTGTAATGATCTGTTGTGATTAGAATCTCTTTTATATTACTCTGAAGTTTTAAGGGTATATATTGGTACTTCTAGTCTAAACCTCTATTTTCAAGGTATTTAGAGGATTAAATTCTAGGCTGACTCTCTGTTGTGAATTCACTTTGATGTTTAATATAAAAAAAAAGGAGAGACACAATGGGAGAAATTAAAGACATAAGGGACAGCTCTGAATTTTAGGGGCATATTGTCATGCATGGAAATCTGCAGGCATCTAGATAAGAATATACCATAGCCTTAACTTTGAATTTCCTTCCTTTTGTGAAATTAGTCAGGCTGCTGACATTACTTAAACAGCCTTTTTCAATTTAAAATTCCACCCTCTTAACATTATGCAGCAGGACCAAGCGGTGTGAGTGTTTCAGAGGTGGTGTTATGACAAGGGTAGATATATACATAATGGGGACTTGAGTTGCGAGCCTTGGAACAGCCATCTTACAGAGTGTAGGAAGAGCTATCATAGGATATGGCCAGGCCTGTGTTTACACAGAAAATGCTCATATTCTATATACTACAATTACATTAGCACATTGCCTGTGATCATATCTTGTTTCCTTGATGCCTAGAGATGGGGAATATAGGCTGTGATTATTGTTACAGGCTTTAGCAATAAGAAGAGAGGAGGCTTGAAATACCAGCAATTAGCATTCATATCTAACAATAGCATGCCGTGGGGCTGTATACAGGGAAGAGCAAAGGGAAGAGTGGGTGGATGACACGCAACCTGCCCCACTCACACTCCCAGGAGTTGGAGAGTGTTGCAAGTTTAGAGGGAATTATGCACTTCAGCAGTGAGGATCACGGTGTGCTGCATAATTTGGCCTCTGACATTCCCATCGTGCTCCATGCTACTTGTGTATGAAAAAGGTTTCACACCTCAACAGCAGCGCTGCTGCAAAAATAAGTTGTTAGCAAGGGAGCTCTAATTAAGGCTGAATGTCTTAACTGAATTTCAGCACAGCTTTTGGCTTTCCAAATTTCAAAGCAGCCATTCCTTTTCGCCAGACTCCCCTATTTTAGTAGAAGCTCAACATGCCCTCCTCCCTGTGATTCCACTAACAGGAAAGGCAAAATTAAACCAGCCTGCAACACTCTTGACACAAAGACTAAAGATCACAAGCAAGATGCTACACAAAACTCTTCATTCTGTCTGTTCCTCACCTGCCAACATCAGTTCACTATGTCCCAAGCCACATAGATTTCACTTTCAAGTAGAGCACTACCTGACAGACCAATGGTGCTGCTGCAAGCCCCCACAGCCATCCTTGCTCTCTTTCATTCTCCTGGCTAGCCCTAGAGGAGGTCTCCTCAGTTGTAAGCCATAGCCCCTGCTGCTGTAGGCAACAGCACTGGACTCTCAGCAACTTCCAAGTCACTTTGCCCAACTGCTGGCTGGATTGCCCAATGCATGACCTACCAGGCCATCAGGCTTTAGTTTGCATACACATCAAAACCGGGAATAGAAACACCAAATACAAGCAACAACAGGATTTCTAAGGAAAATACATCAAACACAGAAAAATAATAACAATACAAACTGTGTTGGTTACATGGATGCCATAAAAATAAAGCCATACATGGACAACAAAACCACATGCTGGTGCAACACCTCTGTATTAAAAGCACTGCCTTATGTTTAAATAAATAGATAAGAAGAATGTTTTCACGACTTCAGATATTTTAAGTACCTTTCAGTCACAGCAGGAGAGGAGGGATGTTCTTTCCCAGCATCCACACCAAGTTTGTACAAGTCTCTCTCCAGTGGGCCAAAGGGACAAAACAAATCTTAGCAGTGGGAAACATTTTGGACACACAGCTCTGTATCTTGCATTGTGGGTAATGGCAGTACTCCATCATTTGAAAAGGATCAGTTTTCAGTCTGATTAAGCTAAGTTAGTATGAAGATGTTGAAACTTTCTTCCCATATATCCTAATTGCAAAATGCATTCAGAAATGCTAAATTGGTAACAAGTCTCAATAGCCACTCATTTTTATTTAAATAGACAACGAATACCAATACTGATCACCCACCCCCCTGAAAAAACCCACCGCCATCACAAAACGCCTTAAAAAAAAAAAAAAATCACAGACAACATGCTACTCAGGAAGAATCTATCAGTAAAAATTACAGGTGTCGGTATGTCCACTTGCACCAGAAATAATAAACCTTGTAGGTGTGAGCTGCAGTAACTAATTTTGATGGCAGTAGACGAGAAGCAGTGTACATGGAACTCTGTGACATGCTGCTTTTTTTTTTTCCCTCTGAGAGCCAAGACAAGCCCTTCATATGTTAGCAGCTATTAATTAAGGCAACAATGTTTAAGCAGTGGGCTGAGGTAATTTTAAAACCGCTTAACCCTTTTAAGGACTGATGAGCTTTTAAAAAGCATATATGTATGTGCATGTGTTCATATTCATATGCACACGGAGGGATGTCCACGTGATTGGATCTATAGGCATTCTGTGCACGGTTGGATAGGTTACATACCCATACATACAGAACGCCTACAGATAGCTCACAATTCATGTAATGAATTAGAAAACTAATTATTGGCATTTATATTGTCATAAAATCTAACTGATGGCTTTATTTCAAATTGCAGATTTAGTTGGGATTATTGTGCCTTCGTGGTCACAACTTGATTCTTGAATGTTTCCAGTGTTGAGACACTGCAGCGCAAGAAGTCTCTCCCCTCCATCTTCCCACCACTGCTCCAGAACCAGCACCTCCCTTAACAACACATTTTGCTCCTTTTCAAACACCTAATCAGACTCATTCATATTTTGCTAACCTTACTAAGCATATCTCAGTACCGCTTTTACCTCATGTACATTTTTCACATTTAACAAGTGAGTTAAATGTTGAAATTTTGGCCAGAATTCACACAGTGGGGAAACAAATGGTGCATCAAAAAAGAATTGTGTTTTGTACATAAGCAAATAAAGCCACAAGACAGTCAGTGACTACCGCAGCACTGGATTTTCAAGTAAAAGCACAGCAAACAAATCTATGAACATTCACAAATAGTCCAAAGCAAAATGTACAGAACACATCATTTTCAATGACATCACAGTGCCTGGCAGTGATATTACAAGGCATCAGTTAACGCCACAGTTCCTCAAGACACTTCACTTGCTTTCTTGGTTTGCTTTCTTTTACTGCGGACTGGGGAAGAGTTTAGAAAGAAGCTGCAGGAACTATGACAGAAATCATGTTTCACTGAGGAAGTCAGAGGAAGAAAACACAGGAGCTGTTGGCATAGCATTGCAGCCTCTTTCAGCAGCTCATTCCTAACATGGGACATCTTCCTGCCTGTGATGCAAATCACGGGGCTAAGGAGTACCCTAAAAGAGCCACATATTACCTTACTGGCTGCTTGCCAACAATAACCCCAACTCTTCTCATTCTCTCTGAGCAGCCTGACGCAACTGGAGGTGTCCCTATTCATTGCAGGGCAGTTGGACTGGATGGCCTTTAAAGGTCCCTTTCAACTCGAAAGATTCTATGATACATTCTATGATTCTGTGAACTGAAAGCTGGGACAGGATCTGTCCTGATGCAGCCCAAAAGCACAGCACTGCAAAAAACGCTTGGACATGCGCACCTCACATTTTCCCTTCTAAAAGCAGCAAAGGAAAGGTGAATGAATATTTAGGTTTGCTTACTTTGTTGGGAATTTCTCGGGGCTTCTGCATTTAAAAAAAAAAAGGCACATTGTAGCTTTATAGTACGTTCAGTACTGGGCGCACGATAAATTTCTGCTGAAAAAGCTCCTGTACATGACTGACAATAGCAAAGCCACAAATTACCGTAATTTTATGCCCCCTGCAGCTAGTGGTATAAAACATAGTTTTCAACCTTGTTTTTACTTGCTGAATTTAGACAAATTTATAATGTTATTGATGACAGTAAGAAAGACACTCAAATGCAGAAATTGCATTCCCAGGCACAAAAACAGTTTGGAGCTCAATATTTTATATGCACTATAGAAGATGAAAAATAGGACTGTCATTTAAACTATAAAGGAAAGATGAATATTGAAGGTTTCTTTTTTTCAATAAATCTAACACTTTACATATATATACACATATATACATATATATACACACACACCCACACGCTACATATACACCTATACACACACGCATGTGTGTGTATTCAGCTATCACACCGGATCTCTGATTTTTCCCCCCCTCCATGGAATGCTGACTGGGTTATTAGGTGTGACCTGTGGTATTACTGGCTCTCTTTGAGCATTAAGATTTGATGTGCAGGCTAAATCAACAAAACCATGAATCCTAGAGTGTGTCCAAATAGGGGCAATGAAAATGGTGTAGAGTCTGGAGCATGAGTCTTATGGAGAGCTGCTGAGGAAACTGGAATTGTTCAGTATGGAGGTGGCTCAGGAGAGACCTTATCGCTATCTACAGCCACTGAAAGGAGGCTGTGGTGAGATGGGGGTTGTTCTCTTCCCCCACATTACTAGTGATAGGATGAGAAGGAACAGCCTTAAGTTGTGCCTACGGTAGGGTCAGATTGGATATTAGGAAAAAAAATATTCACAAAGAGGGTAGAGTGACATTGGAAAAGGCTGCCCAGGGAGGTGGTGAAGTCATTGTCCATGGAGGTCCTCAAGAGCTTGTAGATGTGGCACAGAGGGACACGTTTTAGTGGGCATGGTGAGGATGGGACATAATGATTTTTTCAGTGAGCATACACTTTTTATCCTGATTTTTCAATTGTAACTTATTTACAAAGCATTCCAAAAGCCCTAAAAATTGATGACTGCTAGGAGTGATTTACAGTTAAACCAACTTGCCCACAGAAACCGCTCCAGCTGCTATCTTAATCAGAAAGAAATCCTAGGAAACTGTGCAAGTACCCAGGACAACAGTTTGATTTGTTTTTCGTTTACCTGGAAAGTGTTTCAGAGTGCACCTAGCTGGCAGGCTCAGTACCCTCACTACTTTGGTTACTGCTTCTCCTCAGTCTGCAACTTGAATATCAGAACACGCAAAGAAAACACATCAGTCCCAGTACTAACCTACGTCCTGTATTCATGTTCATCTTCAGAGCCACCTTAAGTTATGTAACCAATAATGCACATGTTTCTATAGCTGCTTTCTAATTTGAAAAGCATGAGGTTGGAACAAGCTTTCTCTGTGATTTCTGGAAAAAGATGAGACAGTGGGAGCCATGAGGAAGGTAAGGATCCCATGGTGGCACTGCCATCAGCCCAGCATGTTGAGAGTGTCTTATCCACTCGCCATGGAACCAGACCTAAGGCACTGCACTATGGCTGCCAGCTTGGTCCTCTTACGGCCAACACCAATCCAAATATCAGGACTCAGAGCACCACTGAGGCATGAACTCAGTGAAGTCATTGCTGGGCCTTCATTGATCATCACTTGTAACTCCGAGGGAAGAAACTACAAGAAAAAAAACTGCAGAGGTGCGTGCAGCTATTGCTGCAGTTCTATAGATCCCACTGCTTTATTACGGTGTTATCATTGTCACAAGCTGCTGTGAAGAATTAGCCAATTGTAGCATAGGGTTGAGGAGTATCAGAGAGAAACCTTGTATAAATGGTTTTATCTGAAAGAAGATCAACATGGAACTCCCATCTATAGCAGGTACTGCATAAGACAGTTTCTATTATCTCACTTTTGTAATTACAGGAAACTGAAAATTCAAACCTCAGGCTTCCATATTTGCTCTTATTTCCATACCTCAGGGAAGAAAAACCCAGAGCTTTGCCACTGTAGCAGAGGATCTGCACACTCAGAGATACATCCTGGGATTACCTTACAGTCTTGACTGGAGCCACTAATTTAAAAGGTTATTACCTTTCCCCTGGTTATTGATTCTCAAAATCACCAGCAAAGTACCAGAGGTTGCAACCATTCTGCAAAGGTAATCTCTTTATGCAGTTAACCTTATACAGAAATTACAGGAATAATGTTAAGTGACAGCATTTATTTATTTATTTTACTAAAAGGGTTAAATTCTACACCAGTCTATTTCCTACCTGTTCACTTTTTCAGCTTTACTGGAACAATGCAGTGGTGCTGGAAATTGGATTTGCCTTTTAGGTCCTGACACATTTCTCACAATGATCACTGAACAGCAAAACCTCCTGGTCATATTCACCGTTTCTGCTCCTTCCTCCTAAACTGTGTTCTTGGACATTCTGGAAGCATCACACCTTTGAGAATAGAAATAAAGTCAGTGGTGCTCTGGTGAACATTTCCAGCCTACTTCTGTCATGATGTGCACTTATGCTCCTACCATCAGTGCTACAATCCCAGCTTCTTATTGTAAAATGCAGCTGGATTCCTGCTGACTCAGGCACTCAGTCTATAAAAACCTTCTGAGCTGCTACTACCAAAGTTATGATTCTTTCCGCTACTCAATTTTCAACACTGGGCACATGTTACCGGAATGTAGAGACCACTACTAAACTATCAAGCTCCATTTCTATAGAAAAGGGTCTCAGGAGACAGCAAGTTGAGTGAACTGTTTTAGTAGATGAGGATAGAACCACAGCATACAATCATCGTGATGCAAAATTACATATTGCACATTGGTAGTTAACAAAGAAACTTTTTATACATTGCGCTTAAAAAAAACCACAAAAACAAGCAGCAGCCTTATCCTGCCCAAATCTCAAGGGGTGGTGGAGGAGAGTCCATAATGTGGTGCAGGTCACAGAAGCGACATTAAATCATTTCAATTCAAGCAGCAAGCTTTTTCCAGTCCTCTCAACCCCAATCAGGGCACACTAGTATGCAAACACATGCATGCTCACACAATTTGCTCTTTACAGGAAGATGTCGGGTCATTTCATGTCAGCACGCTCTCAGCTTCCCCAGGAAGCCTCTGGAAAAGTGCTTCCATCTCACAGATGCCGCACCTGTCCTGAATTCGGCACAATCCCACTTACCCACTGGCCAGTGGCAAATAATTCTTATCTACTTTAAAGGAATAAGTGCTACGGTCAGTATGACAGAGTAAGTTTTCTAACAGGACAAATAAGTCACTGTGACAAGTTTGCAAGACTGCCATTCTGCATTTTGTCATCTCACAGGTTTCCACAGAAGAAATAGCAAAACAGTCTGCATATTTGGTGAAGAAAGGCTAACCTTCCAAGCTCAGTTTTTCTTCATGCTTGACATGGCTGAGTCCCATAGCACACCAACGCACAAGAAATATCATTTCAAGCGTATTCTAGAAGAGATGGCACAAATGCCGATTCTGCAAAACCTTCCCAGCATAACATTTGCTTAAGACTGAGGTGACAGTGTCCCAGCGTGGCACCAGTCCCTCAATGTCCCACATTTTAAAGACAGGAGAGACTGCACTCCTCTGTGTAATCATTCCTTAATTGTAGATGAAACATTTACTGGAACAGAAAGTTAGAAGTACGTCACACAATGGCAGGATTTACCTACTCTTTGAACAATCTCTGCCTTCCCAGCCCTGCTATAACGTGGGCCATGACTACTGCAGCATGATCCGAAGTGGTCAGCTCGCACCTTGGTCAGTGCTGCCACAAAACTCTGAGACAGTTGTTCTTTTGCTCCCATAGTGTCTCACTAATGTTTAAGCAGCACAACAGTGGGCTCATTCAAGCCCCCAACTTCCAGTGAGGTCCCTCAAAAAACAATTTCAGAAATAAAAATAAATATTGTCAGTTACAGACTACCACATTCACTTTCAATTTGCACACTGCAACAACAAAATCTCAGAGCATTTTTCTATTAAGAGTTTAAATCAGATAATTTAGATATACAGATGTGCACCAGCACTGATCTTAGAGAGTCAGACACCAAGAATGAGCACTGGCAATAGGCAGCCATGCGTTTGGTGGCTGCACTGGGCATTTTTCTGCCTCAGAAGGCAGCTGCCAAGCAAGCTGCCAGTATGATAGCACTGACTAACGAATGGTGCAGTGCCTGACGATAAGTTGCACCCAGCCAACTAGCAAAAGGTCTGACATCACATTTTCCCCCAGCTCCCAGTCAGCAAAGTTACTCCAAGTCTACACAACTCTGCTGCTACCTTCCTCTGTGAGAAAATCTGCTTGTCTGAAGTCGCACTCATTCTCTTCCTTATCCCATCTGCTAGCCTGGCTCACAAAGCACACAGGCCTACTGCCTCTCAAGTTATGCTCAGTCTGACTCCACTTCCAGGCACAGCCACTGCTGTGGAACTGAGATTCATGAGATGACCTCTAATAACAAGAGCTGTGGCACTAGAGAAAGGGCTGCAAACTAGTTGATGCAGTCTTCAATTACATATTTCAGCATAATAGCAGCATAATATAGCTGTAGCTTTATAAAAAAAAAAAAACACACAAAAAAAAACAAACAAAAACCCACTGCATGTCCATTTTTGAAAAGAAATAATTGTTAGCATTTTTCTGACAATTAGGAAGAAAGGGTGTAAGACAGCTACAACCATAGAGGTACAGTCTTCTTTCCACATAGCCCACCAGATTCATAAGAGGATGTTTTTAAAGACTTTCCAGCTTTTTCTGCTCTGTTCAAGAACAGGTGAATACCCTGCGGTGAATTCCAAAACCAGATGTTACCAACTCCCTCCCCACCCCAATTAAAATTTCTGTGTGAAGTCCCAATCGCCTTTGGAAACCAAGTATCAAAAGCCACCATAAAACCACACCACTAATTTAGCAGATAGTGTACCTTGGCAGCCCAAATGACTAACAGAACCTTGGGGTGCCCCAGGCTGGGCACTACCATCGGGCTGTTTGACCTCACCTCCAACACTGGGTGGGGGGCTGGGCACCAGAGTTTGAACGGACATAAAATTCTTAGAGTGCCCAACAAAGAACTACAACAGCTGTGAAGAGTCTGGAGGGCAAGGTGTGTGAGGAGCACTGAGGCTCCTTGGTTTGCTCAGCCCAGAGCAGAGGAGCTAAGGGGAGGCCTCACGGGCCGTTGCAGCTCCTCAGAGGGAGTGGAGGGCAGCGCTGAGCTCTGCTCTCTGTGACAGCAACAGGGCCTGAGGGAACGGCGTGGAGCTGTGTCAGGGGAGGGGCAGCTGGGGGTTGGGGGCAGGGTGGTGGGCCTGAGAGTGGGTACAGCAGGAATTTTCTGTGTATTTATAAATACACTGCCCAGTTAATTGGAAATTTTACTTAAGAAAATTGGGTCCCAATTTCTTCCTGACTGAGACGTAGCAAGGACTAGAGTACAAATCTTTCAAAATATCACCCAAATCTTGTGTGCACAGATGAATTTTTCATTTCCACAGGCCTACCTAGGTAGGCAAGGTTAATAAACTGAAAATGTAAAGAATAACTAAAAGTCAGAAAACACATGGTAGCAAACCTTCATTTGCAGCCATCTGTACAGAATCAAATTCTGAAGTTCATTAAAACCTGTTTGAAGTACTCCACAGACACTGTTTGCCACTTGCTGGCATTTCATCATTATTCACAGAAATACTGCATGTATTTTCTGTGCACCTTTTATCTTTGCGTCATCATTTCACACAATGCCACAACTCTGGGCTGTAAAAGTTTACATAGGGTCAGCTTAACTCTCACATTTACACAAATAAACTGTGCCTATCAATCTCCCAGCAAGTAAGTAACTGAAGAGCCAGCAAATAACGGACACTCCTTTGTCTAAAAGGCGTGTTTTCATACATATGCAGACCATATATAAAATTAACCTAGCATTTATGAGAATGAATTAAAGATGACATAAAGCTATGACACACAAGCTAGCATACAACATGTAAGTATTTTGTCTTTGTAATATCAAACCCTATAAGATAATAACACAAGAGGTACGTTTAGGAGAAATCTAAAAAAAAAAAAAAGGTGTTTATTTTTTGTACAGATACAGATGAATCCAGAAAATGACGTTATTTACCCGTCCACTTCCACTCCCAAGTATACTGACCAGCAAACAGCAACAAAGGATAACACAGTTCACTGAAGTTACAGTTGTGTACCCCTCTGGGAACTTGATATACATATATTTGTTGAGTCAACAGTAGTCAAAATACAGTTCAAGTTATGGTAGGGTCACAAATCAAATTAGAAGTAGTCCAGAAAGCTGCATAATGATATTTCATTAGCAATTTTAACACGAGAAAAGCATTTCTATTAATGAGTTTATATTAGTCACAGCTATAGAAAGCTCTGTTTTAACACAGTATTTATATTAAAAATTACACAGAACAGCATGCTTTTTTTGAGTTTTTATTGAATGTAATACTTAATTTCATAAACAACTAAAGCATAAAAGACTGTTTATGATGCTTCCAATCTTCTTTTCCTCCATTCTTCCGCATAGAATTTGAATGACTCCTATAAATAGAGTGGAATAAACAAGTTCAACATTATTTCAACTGAAAAGTTACTAATTCTGAACAAAGTCATGTATCTTGACAAAAGCAAAATCCATTACTCTCTGTCATGAAAAACTAGATCTGTATTGAAGTCTGTATAATTAAGAGAAATACCAGGGAGAGAGAATAAAAGGAAAAGGAAAACCTTGCCAAAAATGCACAATGAAGCTTCTATTACAAAATGCAATAATATAATCAATTTCATTTAAAAAATGAAAATACTTTTTAACTGCAATCTGCAGTTGTGTCAAAAAAAAAAAAAAAATTCCAAGCTGCTTTTAAACACAAAGCTGTATTAGAGAAAAAAATGCACAGGAAAATCAGAAGATGAATCATTCCAGTGACTTTGAAAAATGTTATTTTCATTAACTACACATAAGAAATAGACACTCCAGCTTTTAAATAAAAATTCATATTTCAAATTATGTCAAAGTTACAGAAAAAAGGCAGCTGTTATCAGGCTAAAACATTTTGAGCCAATTTCCTGATTCTTTGTAAAATGGAAAAAAAAAAGGCACATTTGTCACGAAGCAGTATGGACAAACTAGATATAATCAGAGAACTACAGAAAAACACTAATCTTACAGTATAAAAATCAGCTAGCAGATGGCAATAATAAGTTTGAAAAGAGAGAAAATACAGTAAGTCATTATTTAAGACTGTTTCCTTGAAATGATACTAGCAGACTACTAGTCAAAGGAACGATGTGAGAAGTATTTGCAGTCTTGACAGATTTAGTGTCATGCCATTTGTCACCCTCAAACAAGACGTATTTGCACAGTTGCATGCATCTTGGCAAGGCAGCCAGAAGTAAAGCTGCAATGCAAAAATAATTCCTGCAATTCTAAAACCCCATCATACCAAGACAGCAACTTGTATTAGATATAAAGCTAGCAATTAATGAAAACGAAAACCCATTAATTGTTTATGAAATACACATTCTCTAAGCCTTTAAAGTTCAAGCACATAAACGCCCCAAGGACATTTGATAAACATACACCTGTAGATGAATGCCTGATAAGGATCAGGTAGTTTAAGCATAATAAGCCCCAAGAGTTTTATTTCCCCAAGTCAAATCCAACTCAAGATTACTACAACTCCTACAGCACTCAGTACTTCATACATTATTACCTCCTTTGAGGAGTCTCTGCAGAGATTTAATCCCTATGTAATTATTCATGCAATTTGTTTTATTGACATCGAAATACACAGTTCCGTAGATCTATTTCTTAATTAGGAAATACTCACAGGGGGCTCAGTGAAAGGGACAGGCTCTCCTGCTTTCTTCAGAAAAACTGCTAGAGATTTCAGAGATAGCTCAGGCAGCTGTATATTCTTTTCTTTCGTTTTCTCATACACAGCCTTTACAGAAGCAACGTCCTCATCTAATTCTGAAAGGAGAAATAAATAAATCAAAACCAACCCTCCCCAGTGTTGAAAAGATCCTCTTTTCACCTCCTTCCATGAAGTCACTCATTCCTATTACTTCCCAAGACATATTCTAAATATTTTAATATACAATATTATGAGCATTCTGTTTTTTTCCATAGTTTACTGCAATTCTCACATGAACAGAATACAACAGATAGCTGCTGCTCCTGCCTTCCCTTTTATTTGAGGCTGGATGAGCTTCAAATTCCCACAAGAATGTGCTGAAACCACAAGGAATAGGAGCTGCTTGCAGTGACACTACTCTAAGATGTGAGACACAAAGCCATACGCCTCTTCCAGAGGCAAATGACACAAAATACAAACAAGAACTAAAATAAAAACAACCGATGTTCAGCTTCTAAGAACTCTAAAACATAATTCTGTTCTCCTAAGTACAGGCAGAATGTTGTTACGGCTACAGGCACTGGCTATATAAAAACTGTAACGTGAAGGAACAAATTAAAAAAGGGCAATTTCCATTTTACAAAAAAGAAAAAATCCACTTCATGAGCAGAAGAAATTTTTTGCTGATCCACTAATGTTATTATAAATGTTAAGTGCTTAGGTAACCAGTAAGATTTTGCTGGATATTACATAAATGGCATCAACTGCAACAGGCAATAATTAATCCATTCTTAATTTATCTAAAGTTCTTACTTCTACTAGCTGAAGAACAGTGAAATGTATTTTCCTTATTCTGAAGTGGGAGAAGGGAGAAACATGGCGGTCCTTTTCCATCAACACAAATTTAACTGCAGACTTCTCTGTTGCTCAGATGTTTGCTTAAGCAGCATCAGGATGAAATTAAAGCAGTCCCCAACAGTTTAACTGTTTCCTGCTGTGTCCTAGTAGCCATACAACAATTTCTAGTACCTTGTGAACAACAAGAAAACCACTGCATCCAGTATTTTTTCTTTTTTCTTGGAAAACTTAAATATCTGCAGTATCGGATGCTGCCTAAGCTTTTGTTAACATTTGGAGTGCCATCCTCACAGGGGCTACAACAACAGCAGTTTCTAGAGCTTAACAAAACAAGGTTAAAACTATGCAGAAACTGATAGCCTGAATCTCTTTCTTGTTAGAAAAGCTTCCCATGGGCAAACGGCTGAACTACTTTTTGAATGTGGGAGGCTAGTGCAGAAACCGCAAGAAGCATTGCTTTTAATAAAGTCTAACAGAAATTGTTAACTTCCTATCTCCTTAAAATAGAACTATTTACTGTATGCAGAACAAAAAAATACTTACACTGTGTTTAAGGGACGACCCAAATGAGAATGGTATTTTGAATGGTATTTCCTTATTTTAGAAAGAATCTAGTCCTAGTGGTTGATCACATCTCAAGGTGAGGAAAGGAGTAAACGCCTCTTTATTCGTTCGATCGTAGATCTGTGCTACGTGACCAATCTTCTCTCACCTGTGATCTATATGCTATCATATCTTTGCTAAACTCACATAAACAAATATTTCATTTGTCCATTTATTTTCATTCTTCTTTCCAGTTAATTAGAAATAACAAGACATCTGACTGGAGAATCATGTTTTCTACAAAAAAGGTGGTACTGAACAGCTGGACTCAGTCCCAATTGAGGAATAATGTTTTAAAGCTCAGTAACCACTACTTCAATAAAGATGATTTTTTTTTTTTTTTTTAAAAGATCTTACTTCTAGCCTTCTGGACTAGAATACAAGCTAAGTGCGGCCTTCTAAATTTTTGTGCAAAAGGCTTCACTGGTGATCATTTAAACAGACAAAACATAACCCACCACTGCAGAAAATATCAAAGATGGAAGAGAAGGTGGTAAGGGTAAGAGGCAGCTATATATTCTGAACACATAGAAGTCTTTACATACACGATGGGAAAAGAATACAGTAAATACTTCACTCTCCATTTCTCTCCCAAGTATCCAAAGATAATACCTTCCTTTGTAAAACAGAAGATGGAATAGATAATGCAACAGTATCCTAAAATGACTCATCCAGCCCAGCCCTGTTACAGTAACTGATGTGAATGCTTTCATGTGATATGGGAGTGAAATCAGCGTTTTATACAAATGAGATGTCTGTACAGAATAACCTGGGAACAGCCTTTAATTGTGCAGGAATTGAATGTCTCCTCTAGAACTGGTTATGAATCAGCTGTCTCCACCTAAAGAAATGACAGCAACCATCTCTTCATTTACACATGGCTTTGCATGTTAGATACACTCTAACCACTGTTTTAGATGTTTAGAGCAAGTCTTAGTTTCATCTCTTTATGAAATGAGAACTTCTACAAAGTGATTAAAATACAGTGAAACGGTGAAAAAAGTTGTATTTGTTCTAAGAGTCATTCACTTTTTACAGCATTTCTCTTATTCAATCAAAGAGGCCCTTACGTAGCCTCTTTTTAACAGTTTCCTTTAATCAGGTCCCCATGTAAAGGAGTCAAGGCTTCAGTCTGTTAGTTGCTTTCCCAGTCTAATAGCTAGGTCCATACCACAGACACAACAAACTCATAGTCCCCCTTCCCTCCACCTGCAGAACCAAATAGAAGTTACAACTTGAACAGTGCAGGTCCCATTCCTCTTCTGAACGTTTCCATGATATTTCTGAATGCCTCATCATTTGTTTTTCACTAAAAACCAATTCCATTAAATTACCATAACATCTTATGAGGTGATGGTATGCAGTTTCCAAATCTATGTTGTCAGGAATCAGTTCTAGAAGTGTCTCAATGTTCCTTGCCTATGAGATTTAAAGCACAGACAAAAGGAGCATGAAAAACAAATAAAGCTGCCAAAACTTAAATAATTACTTGCAAACTTTTCAAGAAAAAAAAACTATAATGATTACAAAGAATTGATTTGTTCAATTGAATGAAGACAATTTCATTCCCCAAATTATTGTATTTGGATATAGAAACTGCTAAGGAAACCTGGTAAGCAAAATGAACAAACTATGGGATCAAAACCCATAGTTTCAAGACGACTTGTTTTTATTTTTGTTATTTTTTGAAGGAAGCAATTCACAATTCATGTACTAATGAGAATATGTCAGGATTTCAACCAAATTAAAAAAATTCAAACCACTCAGCAGCCTTCGTTGACCTAGAGGTCAATGGTAGCTATGATCAGTGCTTAAAAGTACTCAGATCACTGACTAATGTGCTTAAAATTGGAGCCTCCCTCCCTCAACCTCTGACTCCAATTTCAAACACTCAGATCTTGAAAAAAATATATATATATATATACACAGAAGTTACATCTTTATCACATACTAGAAACTTCTTCGTTATACAAATTCCAGGCCAAAAGCAAGAAAATTTCAAAATCTCTGATTTCTTTCACCATCATTTTTACAATAGAATTTTTAATCTGTAACTGTATCTTTCATAGCAACTTCCACAAAATAAAAGCATGTATTTTCCCTCATCTGAGAATTATTCTTGTTTTTGTATTAACTGTCTCCTGATACTACTCTCCTATGGAATCAAGGTGTGACTGGTCTATTGTTTTTTTTGTTTCCTTTTTGCACATTACTTTGAAGGAGAATGTACATGGAAAGTAGGGACAGCAGTAGGGCAAGCACATAGCGTACGTGAAATTACAAGGAATGAGTACAAAGCCAGGAATCCAAACAGATGCTCAAACTAGATATGCGTACAAACCACTGTAACAAGTAATATGAAATGAGTCTTCTAGTGCAAATATGGAAGGAAACAGGAATCATCAGAGAGGGGCTGAGACACTAACTTGCATTTGTATTCGTATAACGCAGTCAACAAAATAAGTATGTTCAGGTTGCAATACAGAACTGAATAGCACAATAAGAAAATAAAAGCATGAAATTTGTAGTATATAAAGTATGACATCAAAAACACACAAAATTACTGAAACAACAGAAAAATATTAATTACATTCTACTTTTCATTATATTTCATAAAATAAACCATTCTTTCAAATGTGACTGGCTCTGCAAATTAACCTTTTTCCCCCAATCTTGAGAAACCTCATAAAGCAGTCAACTGCGAAGTTCAAGATCCAAAATACTTCAGCAAAAGTTGATTAAGTAGTATATACTACATATATATATGCTACCTATACAATGATATACATGAAAAAATATTATACCTGTCCAGGCTTAGATGCTGATTTCATCATAAAATTCACAAAAGCTCTCTTTTCCTCAACCAATCCACCACACCTCTAAAGAAAAAGAAATAGTTAATGTAGCTGCCATGAGTAGGTTAGCGATTAAAACAAATGACAAAACGTGAACATTTCCAAATGTAAGTGTTTAAAATAACATTTTTATACTACCTAGTTACAAAGTAAATAAATGACAATTAAAAAAAAAAAAGAAAAAATACTGCACAGAGGAAACAAATTCATTTCATGCACAGTTTTGGTAAACGTTGCTTTTAAAATCGTAGGTATAAAGTTTGTTTAAAACAAAAGGGGAAAGAATTAAACTAATACTTCAGCGTACCACAAAAACGAGGTTTAGGACTGCAAAAGAATGAAAAAGAGAAACACTATTCCTCTCCAATTATACTGCCAAGCATTCACAAGTGAGCTAGGGATCATAAGGTTAATTATACATTTAATAAGGTGTCAGGGAGATAACTGCTCGTTTCTTTATAAAAATTAAAATGTACAAAGCAAGTTCTCTTTAAAGTATAATTACCTACACTTAAGCATACAAAGGACTGATTTCAATCTCTCTATTTTATAAAAGGCTTTCACTGCAATAGACAGTGTTTGAGGGAGAGAGAGAGAAGCTGAACTTAAAAAAAAAAAGTTTGAGACAGAACAGATAAATCAAAAATCTATTTTACTTGAGAAATGAGGGCAAAACAAAGTATACAAGACAAGTCTTTAGTTCATGCTCCTCAGAGGTGTCAGTCTTAAAATTCCTACAGTGCACAGCACTACTTATAATCTGTAAGGTATAGGTATCCAAATGCCCAGGAAGAGAGGTATTGTGCATGTGAAAATACACATTAAAAGAATTTCTACACTGAGTAGGTCTGATATCTTCAAATGAGAAATTTTGCTTTATTCCATAATGAATGTACTGTATGTGCAATGTTAACAGGCTCTTTAAGGTGCAGGTGAAAAGCTGAAGCTTCATTCCATCATAGAACCTGAAACAAAATCATGGGGGCCAACCCATGTACTGCCAGTGCTCTGACCAAAATTTGCTTTGTGGTCATAAAGAGGCAAAGTATTCATGGAAAAACTTGCAATACTCTCTACCAAATAAGAGTTCTGACTGTAAAGAAACTGTCTATTCCCAGAAAGGTTTTCCACAACCCCCTTTTCAAGCTGAAATATCAAACACTTGGTTTTCATCATAAAAGCACTCTCCTGCCAGGAGAGTTTTTTGCCAGTACAAAAAACTTCGTTGTTGTTCAAGGATTCTGCATGTATTACTAATATATTAGAATATTACAAGAAAAATACATTATTTAGATTGTGATCTACTTTCCATTGTCCAAAAGAACAACGAACAGTGGACGGTGATTATTACTATCTTCTGGTTACCTATTAGTCAACACTTGACCCAGAATAAGTCAATGAGTTTTTTAATTCAACTCAAGTTATCTCTATAGCGTATGTAAAACAAATTTTGTCATACATGAAGGTTTCAAATCAAACACTCGTGTAACATGAAAAATCTGTAAAATTCTTCTCTGACATACAGCAAACAGTATTATTTCTAGCACGTTGCAGGGCTCTGCACCTAATTCCAGCAGTTGGATACTGCTGTAATGAAAAATTTTAGGAAACTTAAGAAGTCATTGGAAATAATTCAGATACTCAGATGAATACTCAGAATGACCAGTTGGCCATAACAATAGTAATAATGAAATATAAGTATTCCAGACAGGTCAATATTCAAATAGCACATCTCATCCTGCAGCAGAAACCACAGTGAACACACTTGTCAGCATGTGTTCTTCCTTTAAAAAACAGGTCCTGGAAAATCGTGAAGCACTCGCTGCAAGAAGCAATGTGTTCTGTAACAGCTTAAAATACTCCTCAGCTGGTGAGCGAATAGTATTCATTCATGACCAACAGCAGGTAGCAGACCCCTGTTTGAGGCACCCCAAGTAGGCCACAGCACCATGTGGCTGTTGAACTGCCAGGAAAAGGCTGGCTGTCTACAGCCACCAGTGCTCAGCAACCACTGCTCATTCTGCCTCCACCTTGGCTCCGTCCAGCTCTGCCAAAGCAGTGTGAACACAGTTGTCACTCCCTGACAGCTACTAAACTGAGCTGAGATTGTCTCCCAGAAATCAGCATTTGTTCTTTCAATGCACATGTGATACTCAAGTGAACAGAAAGTCATTCGCTCCTAATAAATCTTGAATACAGCTTATATATATAATTTTATAAAAACATAAGGCAACAAAAAACAAACACTTCTATTTTGTGAACTGTAGCCACAAGAGATGTGTCAGGTTTACAGTATTTAAGAAATTATGTGATTAATAGCAAGGAGATGGTTAGCAAGAAACAATGCTGTCTAACAGAAAACTTAAGAAACAAATATTTGTTTTGGGTGGAATTTAATGCAATTTACCCGCCTTCACTTCCTTCAAGTTGCTAAAAGGCAAAAAGCTTTCTGACTTCAGCACCTACTGCTTCTCCTAGTACTAGATTATCTCACGGTTCAGAGTCATTTACCTGTGTTGTTCATGCTGTAATTCAAAAGCATGCTAGTATTTGCCTATGCTACATAACATCTCTTTTTCATAATTTCTCAGTTTACCCTTGAAGAGCGCTATGCATTTTTGTGCCTCTCGTTATGTCATTACCTGTAGCAGAGATCTGGCATCATCCACTCTGTCTGCACTGACATATTGAAGGAAAAGATCTGTGACAGGTCTGTAAATTCCAAACTGATTGGCTAGTCGTTCTGCCATCACGCCAACTACAAAATGATAGAAAATATTAGGAAAACAGAAAGGAAACAAGGAAATTCTTTGATTGAAAAGACACTTTTGTAAACTTTAGTGGCATGATTTATGCTGACGGAGCAGATTTTACATGTAATAGCTCTTCTGTAGCACCTCTGTCTAGTCAGAATATTTAAATACAACTGCAATTAACTTACATTTTTCCAAAGCTGGCTCTAATCCTGCCTCAGACACCTTTCGTAACAAAAAGGAAATATTTTTGACAGGTTGATCAGGATTCTGTGCACCAGAGATAAGCAGAGGCTCAAGGTATTCCACCGCAGCATCAAGGTCATTGCTAGGAAAAAAATATTAAACTGGCTTGATTTCTGAAATCAAGATTTCTAAACCCATAGAAGCAATTATATTTAATGGAAGAAACAAAAATTTAATGCTATACTTCCCAGGAATGGTTGATTGCCTGTGACTTCATTCAGATATTGTGGAAGTGAAGCCATTTATGACCGAACAGATAAATTATCCTGTAAATCAAATTTCTGCATTACCTTTGACCTTTAAGAACACCTACGTAATTTTCTTCCCTCACTTAATAAAGAAGAGTTCTAGTTAGCTGCTTATGGAAGTGTTCTGTAAAGCCAGAAGATAAAAATCAAAACATTAACAGTATCTGAATAATTAATAAAGACAACGCACGTATTTTTTTATGCCATTCAATTAATTATTTAGGCAACTCTTCCCATTCATGCCTTTTTGGATGCAAAAAATGATACTAAATGCCATCTGGCCATTACCCTTGCCTAAATGCTTTCATCTTAAAGCACAGTATAGAAAATGCTAATTGAATAATGTAAGAAGCATTCATTTAAGTGAAAGCTGTACTTCTAGCACTACAAAAAGTTCATATGACAACATTTCTATCAATCCACTCTAAAAACAAATTTAATTAAAAAAAAATCAGAACATGATAAATGTTTTTAGGTGAAGCAGAAACGTAGCACATTTGAAATCTATGACAAATGCTTTGAAAATGACATCAGATTTACAAACGCAAAAGTATTTGTAAGAACTCTGCAGTTTTTCACAATTTGCAAGGTGCAGTTTGCAAGATACGTAACAATATAAGGTGCTTGTTATTTGTGCCTCTGCTAAAGTGTTTTCATACAGTTAAGATAGATTTGGTATGGGAGAAGTTGATGCTGCTTGATTAAACTATATCTGCATATAGTGAGTTACTTAACTACTTCTTTAGCCAATCTGACTCAGGTTATGAACGAGTCATGACTTTGCCAGCCTTTCATGACATGGAAATATAAAAAAAATACGCAGCTTTGGAGACTAGTCCTGAACTACCTCTCCTCTCTGGATTGTTTTAATTTAGGAAAAAAAAATCAATTCACTCCTATTGTGTGTCAAGGGCCACTTGGATCTAAGTATCTACAGAATTCAGTTCCTTATGGTTTTTCAGTGGCTGAAAACAGTGAGCTCACTACTGGAACCAGCTTGCACAGTTCCCCTTCAATTTAAATCATCTTGTTTTTCCAGACACTTCAGTAAGTATACTCTCTGGTCCGGCATGCCCAAGGCAATGAAGTATCTCTTACATACTACACAGTTATTTAGCTATTAGACAGAGGAGCTCTACCAGATGAAACCGGTTTGAAATAAAATAGGAGGATATGTAGGCTTCCTTACCTGAAAGTTCATAGCACTCACTTTCTATAAAAGTGCTTATCTTGTGCAGTTTTAGGGGAAGGATAAACTAAGTACGGTATCGCCGTATCCACTAAAATAAAAATTCTAGACAGAATGATAACGAAATAAACATTCGAACAAAAGAATAATCCAAGGCTGGGGATAATTGACTTGATGGAAACTGCAGCCTAGAACAGCACAGGAGATAAATTTTTCCTCAATTTTTCAATATTGAAAAAGGTGTAAAACTACCCCACAGAAATAGAACTGGTCTTTCCCATTTTGAGGGTAAACACAATCATATTTTATCATTTCAATTACTGGAACAGTTTTTGTTTCTGGTCTGATTATGTGCATAATCTGCACATGCAAAGTTCCAAGTTTTTTTGCACGTATTGATAAGTAACTATTTGACATGCAGATTTCATAGGGATTGAGAGCTAACACCACTCCACTCATGTGAAGTGCTGAACAGAAGTATCAAAGCTAATTACAACGGAGAAGACTTTATGATCTCCCAAACATCTCACAGCTATCCCTATACTACATTAAATGATTTCCAAATCCCAAATGTATTTGTAAAATAAGATCAGAACAGAACTGAACAGCACAGTACTCAGCCTGGATTTTTAGCACCTAGGATAGTAAGAATGGAAACAGAATGAAATAGAATATAAGTGATTTTCCAGGGGAAGTCCAGGAAAAACTTACTTCTTCGTGTGAGCCAATGCAATAGCATTAGAAATTAGAGAGGGAGATAAACCAATTGATTTTGTGATGCTTTCCACCATGTTTTCAAGTGCTTTTAAGTTCCTCAGATCTCCTTTCATTGCTAAAGCCTGAGTAAGAGCAATAACCGCTGGTCTAGAAGGCAACAAGCCACTGTCAAGCATTCCTTGGAAAGCAGCAACGGCATCTAATGAATGAGAAGACGTAAAAGAGAATATATTCAGATCTTAGTTCAGAAGATAATTATGCTACTGGTATCATTAATCTTACCTTCTTAGAAACTTAGAAAATTGTATAGAAAACAATTCTTGCGCTGAAGCGATGCCCCCAAACTGTGATAGAAAATTATAACATCTACACAGAGAACATTCAACAGCAGTGTAGGATACAATAATTTAATATTTGCTCAATAAAAAAAGCATTAAAGTAAGATTAACATTTAATTATTTTATTTTAATGTCCAGCTCAGGGGAAGCAGCAATGTCATATATCTTCCTTTATGACCCTGAAGTCAGAATGTTTGGTTTGCTTTTCTCCAAACAAGCTACAATGAATTTGCTTTAATGGAAATAAAAAAATATTGCATACTTAAGAACTAAAATTTTATTTGAAAAATTACTTCATTATTAAAGAGGCTTAAGTCTAATATTTTAAGTGTTCACCAAAACTTTAAGTGAGCAATTATAAATAAAAGCATGGTATATGCTTCCCTACAAGCCTCCATACAAACTAAAAACTGGACTGTTACCCCCAAGAACTGATGACAGCAATCACCCATGTTTAAAACACCGCCCAAATCAGACTTCCATGTGTCTGTCATAAATTCCCACAGCCCAACACAGATGCAGTCACCCTCATTTATCCAACAAAAATTCATGTCAATTTACATTATAGATGAGCAAACACGTACAATGACATGCCCCTCTGGTAAAAATCTCTTCCTCCTTACCAGCAGAGGCAGGATTAATCACAGATAATAATTATCATACCAAGGGATAACACTTCTAACATAACATACACCCACTTGAACTTCACAGCATTAACATTCCAATTCAATATGCAGGTACTGCAGAAACCAAATATTACCTTTTATAAGAGAGGAAGAAAAAACATCCTGTATGCCTAACCTTCCTTCCTATCACATTTCCCTTCTGACCCATTTTTTCTTTCCTTTCTTTTTTTCTTGTTTGGGGAACATCAGGGGGAAGATAACCGAAATCTAAAAGCAAACTTAACACACCACACATATAAAGTTCACATTGTCTTCTGCCTCTAAGTATGGACCTCCCTTCAGCTTGTAGCATGACCAGCCTTCTCAAGAACTAGGAGAAAGACTCGGAAGTTACATGTATGCAGCACTACTTTATTCATTAAGCAAAAGCACTCACTACTAATCTGAATTCATAATGTAATCCCTTTAATTTTCAGTACTTAAAAGAAGCTAACTCTGCTTGTGAAAGCATTTACCATTTACCTTTTAAAAAGCTTTCCTCTAAGTTCCACAAATTCCATACCACATAACTTAAAATTTTGACTTTTAAAATAACCCGAGTTCTTGCTGGAAGATATTAAAGCTCTTTTGAGGATACTTAGGGAGCTGTGTAATTTATGTAATTCATATTATTATTATTAAACTGTACCACATTATATAGTAAAGAAAGATGGTGAACTCTGAGGAAGTGATAAAGCATGCAAGTTTTGCAGAAGTGAAAGCTCAAGAGGTATGTCTGCCATCACAAGATGCAGGTTAAATTGAACTCCCTGTATTAGGATTTCAAAAAGACTTAGCTCTAAAATTGTTGAGTGATCTATCAGCCTCAGAAAATGATCGATGTGGTCAAAACATTTAGTAGCTTGCATTTTCAAGGCTTCACTTAAAAAAGAGAAGTAATAATGTTTAAAATATAAACAAGGATAAATTCTAAATATTCCAATACATTACCAAAAAATGCTTGTTCAAAGCACAAAGTAAAGGAAAATGAAATAATGCAAGCTCATGCAATTCAAGAGACTTCTTGAAAAACTTTCTATTGCATAAAAGGTAACATTTCTGGAGCATAAGAAGTGAGAGGTTTGAGGTGGCAAAAATCTAGGATTCTAGCTAAAAAGAAAGCAGTTAAAGGAAGATTGCCTCAGTACAGAAATATCAGTGATTCCTGAATAAGAGTGGATTTGGAGGTGTAATATTTAGGATCTGAACCAGCAAAACTTAGTGTTATACCAGAGAGAGACAGAAGCTGAAAATTATAGAAGGACTGCTCCAAAAGTAATGCCTCCTTTCTTATTACATTGGCCCTAAAACTCAGAAGCAGATGTTGGTGTTACAGAAGAAGAGGTTGAACCTTCCCACCAATATTCCACTACAGTTTGTTGCCATGCGACAGATGGCAGCAGGGGGACAGTATGAGAAAATGGTAACTGCAATGGAAATGCAAACAAAACAAGCACGTGTCACTGAAAGCAGCACCCACTGACATTCTTCGACACTTGCTGAAAGTTTGTGGAGACTGAACAGTGGACGTGAACACAGAGAGGCGGTGGGTGGTATGTTTCAGAAGCAGCAGCAGTGACAGTCACCTCCACTGGTGACACATGGCATGCAGGCTCTTGTTTATCACTGGTAGTCATCACCACTAGCTGTGCTTTTTCCCACTGAAAGAGAGCGCTTTGTAGCTGAGAATTTGCTTTATCAAATAGTGTTATTGTGTCCTTTCTATCTGTTGTTGGTTCCGTGGAAATAAATAGGAGACATTACTTTCAGAGTGACCTATGTAACAAAATCAAGCAAAAGGTTTAGGTGAAGGATTTGAAAGCTGCAAAAATAAGACTTGCCAACGCAGTAAGTAAGTTCACCACAAATACTTCAGTTGATGACACCAGCAGTTACATCAGACTGAAACAGGAAGGAATTTGAAGTAAGAGAAGTTGATCAGCTGCAGGAAAGAGTGCAGAAAGTATCTAAATGCTCATCCTGAAGTATTCTAATATACCCAATTGTAATGTTGGACTACACAGGCATGCAAAATGGGAGAAAATTAAATTTACTGATGGCACAACCAAAAATGCACTTTCTGGTACATCTTGTGGTATGAAAAACATTAGTGCAATATAATTTTTTTTTTAATGTAGCTGCTCTAGTGCTCCAAGAAATTATTGAAAAAATGTATTGTACTTGCAGAAGAGTAAAAAACAGCACAGCAAAACTACGCAGTTGCAGAGTTCTCTCTCACAAGAGTTCTGCTAAACAACTGAGCACGTGAAATGTAATGCTGTAGTGCAGCTAACACTCTAGGCTGCAAAACTAGCAATGCTGAGAAGTAAAATAACACAACTTTGAACTTGACCCACCATCTTGTTGCGTAGCCTCACATACTCCTCAGCCACCATTTCCTTTTCTATCACGATTGTTACGTTAAAAAGGAAGTCAACCTTAATATTTTGCTACTGTTGGTACTGAGAACTATTAAAAAGTATTTGATTAAGTTTTTAAATCAATATTATAATCATTTAGTGCACAATCATGCACATTTAACAGTCAATTTAACTCATCTGGTATCTCACACAAGCACCACAATATGCAAGAAACAACTGCTGGGAATTGTTTCAGATGCTCTAAAGTATGTTAATTTCCAAAGCAAAATGACTTGTGCTGTGAATTTTAACGCACTTGAAAGCCTGTACTTTCTCTCGTTCTGGAGCACAAATTTTGCATGTCTGAAGAGCCGTGATTCATCTTAAGAAAACCCATCTTGTGTTAAATGGAATGGAAACTGGACTAAGTGGTCAAATGACAAGTACATTCATATTCAAGCTGTATTATAAATGCATGTACAGTAATTTACGTCTCTCAGCTACCACAAAAGGCTCTTGATAAGCAGGTAATTTGCTAAATGGACTCCTTTATCCAAGTATTCGAAGGGCGTTACAAGAAAAATCTGCAGAGGCATTAATGTGACGTAAAGGTCAAGCATTGTGACATACCTTTCAAATAATCCCGCCTAACTTGCGATATGATGAGGAGGCTGCTGGCAGCACTGTTCAGTGTGAAGCCCTTGATGTGGGTCTCAGCACTAAAAGAAGCAGACATTTAGAAAGGAATTACTGACATGCTTCTGATACGATAATAAATGGTTGAGCACCAAGGTGAAATTATAAAAACTACTGTTCGTATGTTAAAAATATTGCTGCAAAATATCGACCTGGAGACAGCTTTTGTGTTATCCTGTCAATGGTTATAGAAGGATAATTTTTTTTTGCATTCTGACAGATGACAAAGTTGGAAGTGAGCAACAAAAGAAACAAAGTACAAGATTTTTTTTAAACAATCGGTTCAGATTCTTGAATGCTGACATATTAGATGACTAAAATAACTGCATGCCCTGCATTGTTCTGTTGTATCCTAAGCTGGATACTTTTTCTTCTTTTTTCAATAGTCACCATAATTATAAAATGTAAAACTATTCTTTCAGCAATAAAAATGAAACATTTATTTTCAGCACTGTATATTTTAAACATAAACTAAAGCATATTATGAACTAACACCATATCATTTGGTTGATTAATTTTCAAATTTCTGTCATCTAGATGTATACGGATTTTTAAAGTGAACATACTACATTTGCTGCCTTAGCCGTGCTAAAATTGCATTTGGCTTATCAATTCTTTATCTCTGATAATACCGCAGTTCACATACCTGCAGTAAAGAGAATCTTTAATAACAACGCCAAAGCTTTTCTATCACTCTGGAAATTAGTCAAGAGAGACTAATCAGTCTTCACATTCATCTTATATTACAAAACCTCCCTCCCCTTTCCTCAGTGACGTATAGCCACACTTTTAATCTCTGAGGATAACTTTACAAATGTTAATTTCTAGATTACAAAATCTCTACACAGAAAAGGGGGGCATTGCCATTTACCATATCAGCAATCAAGATAAACCTCACTGATCATCTTGTGGCAAACAACTGAGCAGCCTACCTACTTGAACTTATAGGCTGAGCGGATTGGGAGGTAAGCAGGGTCATTGCTAAATTATTCTCCTCAATCCCAAGAAAATCCTTCACATAGTACACAATATGACTATCCTCTCAGTCACTTTCAGCCTCCCAGGCTCACAAATGCAGTCACTGGACTCGGGATTTTCTTACTCTCCCAACCAATCCTCTTAATCCCTGCCTAAGCACCCACTGCTCAGTTCCGCCTTTTTTTTTTTTTTTTTGCCTTTGTCCCATCTGTCAAAGCCCTTAAGTCAACAATTCATGCATGAGACTGTAAATTACACATAACAAAGGATTTACTTTCTCCAATCTTCCAATCTTTAGTGTGATTAAATAGATGTTAGCTACTATTACAGAAGTAATCCATCACTCCCATGCTCCTAAATTTCTATTTAAAACTGTGAGTAAATGCAGTAAATATTCCTCAAAACAGTGCCAGAATGCCAAAGCAACTAGGCTTGCGTTGACCAACCGATCAGTAACCTCCTGGGTTGCTTTCTGTGTACGACTGTGTGCTTCATTTGTTTCCAAATGCAGAGCAAGAATGCAATTTCCTTCTACCACATCACCACTTTCTCATTAAAGTTTCTCAGTGCTGTTAACAGCAAGGAAGTTTTAGAATAATCTAACCCTTTAAAAAACATGAATTACTTATTCTGTTGTCTATGCTAATACACATTTAAAGCTCTCTACACATTATTTAAATTTAAAGTTTGGCTACGAGCAGAGTAAAAAGAGAAATACGTCCGCTTATACAAACGAAGACGGCTTTTGTATATCTTATGAAAATATTGGGAGTTGCACAAGTTTCAGGCCACTGCACACATTTAGGCTTTGTAGGAATAATCTCTTTGTAATATAAGGTTGGTAAAATTGCCAAGCACGCAGAAATGTGTGCGAAACATACACATTTGCTATTTCAAACCACGTGCGCACACAAAATCACTTCCTTTATTTCAGTGAATAATTTAAAAACTAACAGACATTTCAGAATGCTTGATAAAAGCATGATTTTATTATTACAAAAAGGGATACACAAATAAACACTGTAAACACTGCTAATAGTAAGCATTTTCTGTCTCGATGTAACAGTGAGCTGTTACAGGCTTTTTAGAATGTCATTATTTGGCATTTCTATGCTACGAGATTGAAAATGAGAGCTCTGAAAAGCACAGTGGTTATTACTGTGGTTGTCTTTGACCAGAATCTCTTAGTAAATCGCGTTTTCCTTTTTCCTAAGCATCTTGAGATTCAGAAGCTTCATCCCTAAAAACACACTTCAAACTTCTTTCGTCTTTAACATCTTTATTTTCTGCATTTTGCATCCTTTTAAGGATTGCCTAAGTATCTTATTATCTAAAGAAGGAACTCAGAATCATCAATATCAGGAACAAAACACTACATCCGCTTTGCTCTTCCAATCTCCAAATTAATGCTTGCAACACACAATACTTTGTGTATCTTCCTTACAAACGCATTTGAGCCATGGAGAAGAGAAGCAGTGCACGCACACATATTCAATAAAAGGTTCAAACTTCTTTCTAGAAGAATCGTTCAAGGTATCTTTTAACATATAAAAGTTTTTCAAAATGTTTAACAGACTACCCGAACTCTTTCAATATTTATTGTACTTCCAAAAATGTCCTTTCCATCTTCTCCATTTCTTTTTTTTTAAAAGCATCTTACCAGCTATTCTCCTTTTAGGGAACACTATTTAATAAACAGTTTGAGTTCTTCCTTTATATAAGCCATATACTCAAAAAGCACAAACATTCCTTACTATAAAAGCTCTGTTACAGATACCAACTTGAAGAATTGTTGACTGTGCTTCTGGATGCAGAACTTACAATTATAGTTCACTGGCCTAGACAACTTTAAAGAAAACGTGAAAACAATGAACAGCTTTTTACACTGTACTGTTCCTGGAAATAATAAACTAAGTTGACTCCAGAAACTGTTAAGATTTTTATAGTGTCCCATGCATCACATGAATTATTCCTACAGGCACATTCTAATTCACTGTATTCAGTCAGAGAACACGCTAGATGAGAAACACTTCTTGTTTTAACTGAAGAAACCAAAGGAACTTAAACTGCTATATTTTTATTCTTAAATCTACTATGATGACGATTAATACTTATTTTGAATTCTATAATCTGAACAGAAGACACATTACAAGCTATAATGGAAGCAAGTGGTGTGCCTTGCAACTCAATAAAGGTTAATTTGACTCTGATGAATCTAATAATGCACGACAGCAGGTTGGATTTATTTCAGAAGCGTAAGAGTTGGATCTAAGGTTTACGGTCATCTCTTAGCCACTGGCAAAACAGTCAAATGTACCATTTTGCATTTGGCAGGCAGCCAGCTGCCAGAGAGTTTGGATAGGGAAAGGCACCAGCAGGGATGGGGATTGAGGAGAAGGCTCAGGGGCAGTTCAGTGAAGGAATCTTGTCTGCTTGGATCTTGCTATAAAAGGGAAAAGGCAGACTGCCAGAAGGGGAGACTTTCAGTTCTGATGCCAAGTGCATTTGCTGATACCGTTGGCTGAAACGTGTTATCAGCAAAACATGCTGTCTCTCTAGTATGTTTAATACATAGCGCCCCAACACCTCATGTGGTAACATATTTCATTACATAACTCCTAGCTACCAGTCATGATCTGTTTTCCCATTGAAAAACATGGACTTCACCAAAAACAATCCAGAAATTATTTGAAGACTGAAAAAACACAAACAAAACCTCCAGAAACCCTAATCAGCAAAATCAAACAAATTAGATCCCCTAAACACAGAGAAGTCTTACGTGTGCTTCACTTTCATGGCTTCTTCAATACAATTCAGAGATAACAAAGCTTTTATGAGGGTGTCATAGGTACGATACTGATAGTCACTCTTCCCTTGGCTTTTCAGAAAAACATTGTAGGCCTCTAAAAAAGAAAAAAAAAAGCCCAAATGAAGTACCGTATTACTATGAAATTGCTCATAGAAAGAAGTAATTTTTTTCACTGAAAAGGTCCCTCTGAAATCCATTCAATTACTTACATCTTGGAAAGCAAAGCTGCTGGTAACAGTTTGTTCAAAGGTGCTCGAATATATCAATCAGCTAACACATACCTCCACAGAACAAAAAGTTTGCTACTGCTGGTTTATTATATATGGCTGTTGCTTATATACCAACTCAGTCAGCTAGAAGGGGGAGACTCAGGATTTTTAAAGCAGCACCTAATTCTGGGGTATACAGTTACAGTATCTGGTGCACGATCACAACAGCGTTTAACAAATAATATAGGAGGTGATTCCAATATGGGGAGATAAATTATTTGGCTACGACAAGATTTATACAAAACATACAATTTACAAATATACAGATATTTAACAAGTAAACTACGCTGCGTTTGTTTGACTGATTAACAGTTTTATTTCATGCATTCACAATAACTGTCAGTGTATGAAAAGATGTTACCAAAAAGGGGGAAAAAAAAAAATGATAAGCACATTTTCAGTCATTTATTTTTCTGAAACAAGATTATGCAGCTATAAACATGCAGCTAAGACTGCTACCTAGGCTATATCATATATAGAAAGCGGTGTGAGGAACAACTGAGCTGTTACATCTAAAACTGACTGCATTTTTCCTATAATAAAACTTAAAAATATAAATCTCTTTGCTAATTCAACTGTAATCCACAATTACCTTTTAAGCAACTTTTTAGAAATTCTCAGACTATCACTACAAATTTCAGAGGTGTGTAGTAAATTATATATATTTTTTTATACTTTGAAAGGAAAGATGAAGATTGCTCATTTGAATCTTACTGGCACTAGAAGCATCACACTAATGGCACTTAATAGAGTATGCTGTGGAATTTAAAACCACCATTCCCAAAGCCTAAGTGCTTGGTGTTAAACTGTTCTACTTAAACTTTTTCAACCAATAAGCATACATAAAAACTTCCTGAAATGCAGGCACAGAAGTAACCGTGTATAAAATTAATTATTAATAACAACACACAAACTCTTACACTGAGTTTATAATTGAGCTAATACTGCCCTTCCAGACCTACTTTGAGCTATATTAAATATAGATGAACAGATAATGGATAAGAATATCACAGTAAAAATTAAGCCAACTTCCATGTACATCAGACCCATGCATATGAAAGATATGGAGAGAGACACACGAGAGATGGAGAGTTAATATGATTGATGTCTTACACCACAAAAGCGACTGCATTGTCAACCAAAAGACCAATAAAACAACAACAAGATGACACAGAAAAGGCACGGGAATCCTCCCCCACGCTCACTTATCAGTCTGAGGTTAATGCTTGGCCTACTGTAATGTGCTGAGTTCTCCCGCCTGCTCAGATACTCAATACCAGCATTTGTAAAGGAGTGTTCACACCTAAATCTGGTGGCTTTCTGTTATTTGAGATAACCGCAGACTAGCTGCTTTGTTTAAGAAAAAGGTAGGTGAATGGTAATGTTTCTTCTTTCCACTTGCAAAAGTCTACTTAAATTCTGCTTTTTGATTATTAAAAAAAACCTCCTTATGCTTGGAGACTCCTAATGCCTTTAGACAGAAGAAGGGTTTCATCCCATGTTTGAATGTTCTTTTCCACTATTTGGATGGTATTCATCAGCCACCAGTGGACACGATATCAAGCATATATTACTATCAATGACCCTAGTCCACGAAGTATAATGTCTGTTTCACGGAAATATCTGTAAGTCTTTTTCTAATAATCAGTTTAAAGGACTGGAATTCTTTTGTTTTCCTTTTTCCTGAATGTTTTGTTTTATATGTCATTTTCAACCACAGAATGATTATCCTATTCATATTAGGTTTTCTCAACTCTATATTACAACCATGCAAGTAGCGTTTTTCAACTACACTTAGGTGTACTGAGACTTATGTCTAATCAAGTATTACGAGCTCAATACTTCTTCAGGTGCCATCTACAACTGCTGAAGTATATCAGCAATCAAGACAAGTTTCTTGGTTTCAGAACCATATTATGTTATACCACCGATTTTAAGTAAAAAAGTTTGTCTAAAAAGTGACAACTTAAGAGGAAAATTTCAGTTTTCAAGACAACCAAATTTGTTTCAGCAACTGTAACTGTTTGGGATATGGTAATGTTATTCCCTAGGGTCAACTTCTCATACCGCAGAATCAGGATAAGAACAAAATCTGATTTTGAAAAAATAAAGTACTTCAGAGAACAGACTTTCAAAATACCTATGTCAGAGCTGTTAAGTTCGTTAGATTAATTACGTAACTAGATAGAAGTTGAATATTTTTTCCTACCAAAAAGGTTTTGATAAAAATTATATTCTGTCCTATTGCATTCATATCAGAACTACTAAGAAGTCACAACTTAGCTTAAGACATAAGGAAAATTTCTTCTCCGAATTATCTGCTTCCCCTGTTTTCCAATACTCTACACCAGCTCTTCTCTAACACTGCTGTTCTGAGTAAGAGAACAAGCAAAAGTAATTTATTGGCAGACTCTGCATCAAATGTCATCAACAACAATTAGCAGTTACAGTTTATATTTTTGTTTCTATCTAGTTTCCCTTCTTCAGAGGTCCAAGCTCTATTAACTTTGCTTCTGTTCTCCACTTAATTATTTCTGGTATCAAAAGCACAGAACACTTTCCTAGGACACACCAATAAAATGCACTCTAATAATTTTGTCTGTTGTGCAGTGAAAAGTATTTGTGCTCTTCTTACATTGTCTTCTGATTCTAGAAGTTTACAAACATGAAGAATTTCCTTAAAACATTAATGTTATGTCTACCATAATATACAAGATTGTACCCCCACATACAGAATATGCAGAATCCATACTTGTAATCAGTGTGCCTGGGATTCAAGACAGTACCATTTTACTGACAATTGAAGGTAGCTGCATGAATGATTAACAGATTCTTCTTTCAAAACTCACAGCTTAAAAATCAGTGGGTACAACTTGTAAAACACATTGATAACACCCAGAGAAGAAAACCAGGTGTCTTGTATTTATAAATATTCATAATTCAGCAATATAAATTATTTTAGCCTATTTCACTCTATTTTCTGATCTCTTTTCAAGTGAGACCAAGTTTTCTTTCATAGTATACGCGAAGAAAATAAAGACTTCAAGAATATTAAGTTGCCCTGCACCTTGGCTAATGCTAGAAATGGACTCCCCCTTCAAAGGCCCGGTTATGCTAATTCTCACTCTGCAACAGTGCTTTTGAGATGAGATGGATAAAAACACATTTCCGTTTATTTAAAGTAAGCACAGACTGATCTGAAGGAACTTAGGTACTCTTCTATATAAGAAGACAAACAAATAAATACCTAAGCATAAGTTAAATCTGCTTTACCAAGCCAGGGAATTTTCTGTAGAAAAGCTATTGATTTCTTATAGTAAACGATCTGAAATGATCTCTCAACAAGGCCATTTTATTTGCTGAATGGCAACCAGATGCCCAGAGGTTTAGGAACGGTAAGCTGTGGGGGTTCTGATTTTGATCTTTTCTTTATAGTCTTTGTACTACAGCTCAAAAGCACACATGCTTTTGGCAGTCACTTTCTTTGCAGGAGGAAATGTCTCCTAATTCTATGGAAAAATGCAGACAACTGATTGTAAAGAAGCTAAAGGTGCCAAGTGACATTAAATTGATCCTTCAAACAAAAATAAATAGGTATGCAACATCAAGAGAAATAAAATAGACTAATATATAAAAGCCCCAGAGAAAGACAGCTATAAGAATAGTTCAGTTGGAAGGAACCTACAAAGATCACAAAGTCCTACTGCCTGACCAAATCAGGGCTAACCTCAAGTTAAAGCATATTCCCAAGATCATTATCCAAATGCCTCTTGAATACCAATAGGCAGCCCTATGCCTGTTCCAGTGTATCACCATACCCACAAAAAGAGATTGTCACTCATGCCCAGTCCAAACCTTCCCTAGAGAAGCTTGTTGCCACTCCTTCACATCCTGCCATCGGTTTGCAGGAGCAGAGCTTGGCACCTCCCTCTGGCCTTCTCTCCTCAGGGAGCCGCAGGGAGCAGTGAAGTCAACTTTTAGCTTCTTTTCCTCAATCTGGAAAACCCAAGTTTTGTCCTCTCCTCAGGGGACACGCCTTCCAGCCTTTCTGCCAGCTTTGTTACCCTCCTCTGGATGCTTTCAAGGACCGTAACATTGTTTGTGTATTGTAGATCTTTGAACTATGTGCAATATTCAAAGTGAGGCCGCACGGACACTCAATATAGTGGGAGAATCTCCTCTTTAGAGCAATGATAATCTCCATAGCATAGATGAGATTAAATTATATGAAACTAATTCTTTTCTTTATCAAATCTATGTCTTCAGTGATCAGATGTGGTTCCAAAATCTATTTTAGATATCTGTTCTTCTTTCAAGACTTCAGTGGCAGGCACAAATCCAAAATCTTTGAACAACTTTTCTACTGGATTATTGCCTTCCCATGAACACGTCCCTGCTATTTCACTTGAGAACTGTAGAGAGAAGGACTACTACATCACATTTCACAACATAAAGCTTGCATCCAAGCAGTAGATTTACTGGGAACCACAGAAACACCTAAAATAGCAAAACTGTATTTTCATCATTGACCCTGTGTATGAATTTAGTTTCCCATGTTTAATAGCGACAATCAGTAGTCTAGAAAATGTGTTAAACCAAATATTACAAGTGACGGGATAGCAATACTTATATATTCAAAACTTCATCGTAGACTGACTTTCAAGCATACATTTAGAGTCAATAATTCAAACGACACTTAAATATTTTTGCATTTGCTTCTCCCTTCAAGCTTTGAAGCATAACATTACCAAGTAACACTGTTAGGTAACTTCACTAACATACTAGCAAAACAACAGTAAGCAAACATCCATTGCTCAATATTTAATCTAAATCTAAATCTTAAAGCTAAGGGGACAGAAACAGTGGATTCGTCTTACCTCTTGCATTATTTTTCTTGCAAAGCATCCTTATTTTTCTTTCTTCAAAATCAGAAAATCCTGAACTTCTCATTTCTTCTTGTCTAGTCTTTAAAACAAAAAGGTTATTTAAATTACTATAATCTGATTTTTTAACACTTATCAATTGAAAGATATATATTCAGCAGTACTGTTGGCTAGCAAAGTTACACTCAGATTACCTCAGGTACCTCAAACGGGACAACTTGACCATTTTTCTCCAATATATCAGCCAGTAATCTTAGTGTTCTCTCACGAGGAACAACATTTTCTTCTTGAATTTTAGTCCAAACAGCTTCAGCTTTTCTCCAGTCTGAGTTGTTATCTGAAACAAGATTCAAGTCTTCAGATAAAAGCAAATTTAAAGTATACATACATGTCTGAAGTCATATTTATGGAAAATACTTATATTGGAAGCTTATATATTTCTGCTTCATACAATCAACCTGAAAAATTCCAAACTACTACTACACCACAGGAGACCCTAGACGGTGGAAACAAAAAAACAACAAATAAACCAAACGATTGACTTTAAGGACTAAATTATCCCAATACTATTTTTTTTTTTAATTAAGTCCAGGGTATTATGGCAGTAAACAGAGGAGAATGTTTGACACCTTTACATGTGCTTGCTTTGGACTTCACAGCTGTAAAACAGATGCTGCCAACTGCAGCAAATTCAGCCACCAATAGACAGACATGGGGCTTGAGGACATTAAGTAAAATAGATAGTTGAAAAAGGTGGGTTTAGTTCTATCTGAGGAAGAGTATGCGAATGGCGGGGTGAGTCTAATTGCTGTCTTCAGCTACCTAATTGACAGGCCTCAAGCACGCAACATCGTGTGAAAGGTAACAAAAAGTTGCAGAACGTCAAACCTTGGAACCGGTTATTCTTCAATTTCCAACTCTTTGGGAGCAAAACACCTTACTTGACAAGGCCATTATCTGATTTTACTTCAAACTTGTCCTAACTTTGAGCAAGGATAAGATCCAAACCTCTTTTTTTCCTCTTATTCTACAGCTTGAACTAGATAGTAGGTGTGACTGACTTACAGATCTTAACTTGTGGCTAAGGTGCACAATGACAACTCTCTACTGTACTTGTGCATAGGGCAGCTTTGATAAATAGTTTAAAATGGCTGAAAGCAGGAATGTGCATGGTTTTTGTCTTTCATGGTGACAGAAACCCACAAATGTTTTCCACTTCTTTGAGTAGATGGAATTGGTTTTGTCTTTTCAAAGAAGAGTGAAGATTTTGTGTGACAGACTTTGATAAATTCTATCTTCTTAGATTCTCTTCCTAGCAGGCACACTGTCATACTTTGTCACTGCCAGAGGTAAACAGGATGATGGTGGAGAAATAGGAAGACTCCCTCCTGTTGAGACAAGATTGCTTTTCAGGCCAACTCGATTTTCAAGGGTGAACCAGTACGTGCAAAGCCAGAACCTAGGTAATGCTACAGTTTGGTTTTTAAGCTTTCTAAAGCTGTCGAGAAAATAAATAAATAAAATAAAATAATAATAATAATAAAAAAAATTCTATGGCCATTTTTGTGGAGAAATACTCATCTCCTCTGTTTGTGGTTAAATGAAACAAGAAAGCAGCCTCTCTTGTTGCTTTATTAAAATGGAGGTCTAATACTGCCTTATTTAGCCTAATAACATTGCTAGTTCTAGTAATTCAAAAAATACGTGAAGAGAAATCTAAAATTACATCAAGCTCAAATGCAAGCTTTCCCACTGCCCAAGATACCAAGTTGCTCAATATACATACACAATATAAGGTTTAATTTTTCAGAGACATGTAGAAATCACTGTAACGCTATTTTAAAATGTCCCAAATATTTTGTGTTCAACACCCAATCTCAAGAACACAAAATGTTTTATCAGACTTAAAAAAAAAAATAATAGTAATAATCTAAAATTTCCAACACTTTTACAATGTATTATACCATATGATACACTGAATAACAAAACCAAAGCAAACAAAAATATAGAAAAGAAATGAAAAATTACTACAGATACATTTTATACCAAGTCTAACATACAAACAAACTTCCAGTTGAAAAGAGTTCATTATCCATAACAATGCACAAGTTTGGCTGTAGTTGGGGGAATTAGGAATTGTAATTGGGAGCGATCCACCAATTCTTCACACCTTTAAAAGGCACAGGCAGCTTCAACTACAGTAGACTCCAGATCTTTAATGGCTATAACGATACAGAAAATTAGATTTTTCTTCGAACAAGTAGTTTAAAAAGTAAAATGGAGAAAACTTCCAAATTAGGAAATTAACAAATAGTATAAAAATCTTTAATGCTTTAAGTTTTAGAATACTGCTGTGCTGAGCTGCACAGGTTAGAAAAAACAACCTTGAACTCTCCTCGACTTGTTTACAGGCTACTTACTTATGAGGACGGACCACTATTAAAGCTATTTCCCATCTCCAAACACAAAAGCAAAACACTGGAAACACAAAAAAAGGTTACATGATAACTTACCACAAAGCAGAAGCAGGTAGTGGTACATCTCATCTCTATCACATTCAAATACATTCTGAGTTAATTCTACCAACTGCTCCAAAGTCTCCATCTTTAAAAAGAAAGGGGAACATCATTACACCTTAGCCAAACAATTATTTTTCTGTGTATGTGTACTTACACACTGTGCGCGTTCATCTAAGATATTTCTGCGTAAGTACACAACAGTTTACACAGAGCATTAAGTTCAGCTCTTCAGCCTGTCACACATCCTTCGAGCCCCCCAAAAATCTAACAAAATATTTTAAAATAATTACTCATTAAATATAATGACAGTTCTAAAGAAGAAAAGAAACAAGCCACATACCTGATTACCTGATATACACCTTTTTGCAAACCACTGCAGTCTTCCAGAGTGGGCTCTCAAACCAGGAGTCTGCAAAATCATATTTCCACAAGAAAAAAAAACATTACTTCACACAGAACATTCTAAGCTAAAGGAAACATAATACATGTACTGATAATAAGTTTACATATATATACATACATATTTTTAAACCTGCAAGAGACTACAAGCTAACAAATAATCAAGTTAAGCTGCATTTATGATAAGTTTAAGAATTACAGTCATTTTATTCAAGACATTTTCCCTTTTGGTCGAACAATGCTGCATCTGCACTGGCAAAAAGAACTGCTTTAGAATATACTTCAGATGAACTGAAGTATTAAGTAAATTCCATTACCACAATAAGAGTATTATTACTATTATCCATCGTAATTATTTTCACTTCTTATGGTAAAAAATTGCACCGAATGTTCCCAAACCGCCTTCACAATGAAAAGTTCATATTCCAGATCATGGCAGTATCTTAGCAGCTAGAAAACTGTACCACTTGCAGAGGCAACATCAACATTTAGTGTCCCTTTTTGGCTCACATTAGTTGTTTTCATGCAGCTAACAGTGTTTTAAGATGTGACTTCTTTCGCTATGCTCAGTAACAAAAACAGGAAGATACAGTATACTGACCATACTGCAACCAGCTGCAAATGAATACAGTAGGTATACTAACCATAACTCCTGCTTCAGAACAGAGCAAAGGCTTACTCTATGTTCACAGAAGAATTATGTTCAATAGTTAATAAGCCATAATTCTTTTTGTTGTTCATTTTCCCAAGTTAAAAGAGACTTTGCTTATTCAATCCTTCATTGTTTTGATTGGGTTATCAGCCACAAAACACACACGCTCAAAGAACGTTCAATTCTTTATGAACTCCACACAGACTACCACACTGCTCCTTCTCATCACCACAGATCTTAACAAATGTATCATTTCCTCCACTGCCAACAGAAAAATTCTTAGATAAACACAGGAAAATTCAAAATTCTTTACGAAGCATCCCATCACTTATGTGCACTGTGTCAAGAAAAAATGGTGCAAGAAAACTTGCATGCAAAGCATCCATCCTTTTTACCTTTGACACTGTCAAGACTACCTAAATTTACTTTCATTATAGCCTCTTGTTTCAGCACAAGGATCGTTTACAGCAAGAGATGACTGCTTCCATTTCAAGTGTCCAGATTTGAATGAATACAACCCCAAAGTGACTTCAGGGAAACATCTTTTCTATCTAGTAACATGTGTTTTGACTCTTGAAGGGTTATAGTTGCTAATGTTGTAAGAAGTCTCTGCTGCTGAAATGCGAAGCGCGAGTTCCAAAATTCAAATGTAATTTTGCATAAAAGGTAAGAGGCAGCTTGAACAAAGAGCTGTGACAAATAGAGTCTTGGTTCCAAAACACTGGAAACAACTACTGCTGAAAAAGTCAATTAACCTTCCCTCTTTTTTTTTTTTAAAACACAGTTAAATAATTTCCTTCCCCTTGTCTTCTCCAACAGCACAATTGTTACCATTACAACTTCCTGAAATAACTCAGCACCCACTGAAGAAGCAGCATGTTAAACTTCACTTAAAGACTGTAAAATCTGCTGAAGAAATATGAAACAGAGTGCGCTGCAGAATATATGTTAGGGCATATAATCCTGCCAACTATCCAAACCAGTTAACGGTTTATCATTTTAAAAACAGTGGAGTTTGTTTGTTTCTTGTGTTTTAAATAGGAAGCTAATTCCCAGTCCTAGTTCCTCAAAATGGACAATCCTGTCTACGTATTTAACTGCACTTGACCCAACAGGTTATAGGAAAATAATGGCTAACTGGATATTTGCAAGTGGTATAAATTAAACTTTGCTTTATTTCTAGGTACCTGCTGATTTTTCAAATTAGATTTTACCACAGATATTTATGCTTACAGATCCCTACTCAGTGGTGACTTTTTGTTATTGTTTCTCTTGTTGTTGTTTTTTTTAAAGATCCAGCAAGCAGTTTCACAAAAAATATGCTGAAAATTAAGTCAAGAATTAACATCTTACACAACAGGCTCTTGAAAATGAAAAAAAGTATGTTGCTTGCATTTGTAGCTAATCCTCTTTAGAACATGGTAAAATTCAAATACTGAATTCACTTACAACTTTCAATATCATTGCTGATCTGAATTCCAATGAACTCAACAGCTCCAAAGCTACAAACTTTTTATAGTAAATCCTTTCCTGTTCAGAAATGATTGATGTGTCTGTCACTACAAGGACAGCTGAGTTATACAACAGATATCCCTGTTTTTCATTTTGAAATTGAGAAGTGTTTTCACATACTGCAGGTCTCAATCATCAAAAGAACATCTAGGTCAGATTAACTAAATCTCCAGGGCTTGCCTGATAGTCCATATTTGTAGCTTATCCCTTACCATCTTAGGGAATTTTAAGCATTGCATTTAGCATGAAGCAGACTTGCTACAGTAGAGCAGACTAAGATGCAGAATAAAAATAGAGCAAGGAATAATAATTAAAAAGAACAGTTAAAAAAAAAAAAAAAAAAGGACCCCATGGTACTTTAATTACTCCTTCCAGTTTCCCTTTAAAATTCTGATCTTGACTGTTTGTACAAAAAATATATTCACGAATATTAGTTTTCTGATTATCTTTTGTCTTTTTATTAAAAAAAAAAAAAAGCTACTGAGGATCTCAAGAAATTCATCCAGCATAGAAGCCAGAAAACCTCCAAATCTGCATTATAAATATTCTTGGAATATGAAACAGCAGTATAATATCAGATAGAAGGATCACCATGCTTTTCATTCCCTCTCTAACAGTACCTACGGGAGATTATAAAGTGACAGAAAAACTGGCAGTACTTTTCCCTCAGCATTCCTCCATTCTTCAGCTATTTCAAGTTCAGTTTGCTACTTTCTAGTAAATGATCTCTCTTCCACAAACTTTTCTGGTCGCCTCTAAAACACAAGATGCATCACTCAGAAGATCTTTTGACAAAGGATTGCCCGAACTTCTGTCTGCAGAAAACACACAAAATACCACTTAGCTGTTTTTCAGTTTAGCTTCTATGAGCTTCATGTGAAACCCCTCATATTTCATATTAGAAGACAATGCACAGTGGGATTACCTTTTACCCTCTTTTGTTTCACACATGATTGAGTGATACATGTAATAATCCCCTGTTCTGCTGCTTCTTTTCCAGTTTAAGAATGTTTTAGTCACATCTCCTATGGAAAACTTTCCATATTTTTTATGACCTGTTTCTATCTTTGTAATACTCTACATACAATCCTACAGTAATTTATTCACTGATTCTATGCCTTCACACACACAGAAAGGCAAACTAACCAGATGGATAAAAAATATGCAGCATCTTCAGAACTCTTACCAAGAAGCATTCAAAAGACACACAAATCTAATAGTCCTAAACCACCGATATATCTGAGTTGTTCTCTAGAAGCAGTCACTTCAGATAGGGGCTTGAAGGGGGCTGATCACCAGAAAGTATTTTCTGTGCTATCATTTTTATTTCATCTACTTTCTAGTTATTACAGCTCAAAGAAAACATTCTCTGGTGAAATACTGTCCTGTTAGCGAGGAATCTATTTGATGGATTTTTTTTCTGGATTTTTAGATAATGATAGAATTCAAGTTATGTTTACACCGGCATTCTGTAACTATTACATATAATAGTACAACACTGTTATAAGGCTGATTTTTTTTAACCTTAAAAAAAGAAAAGCCAAGTAATTAACAGAACATGTAGGGAACATACTTGTTCCCTTTTCTCCATTTGCCCAAAACAACCTTTTTCTCTTTAATCACAAAACTTACGTAAGAAACACAACAACATAAAAATGAAAGAAACCCCATGGTGTTCTTCAGAAAAGGTAGTGTTGAGAGCGTCCCAGAATAGTATCGCTTTTGTTACAGCAGGCTTAGGATGCATAACTATTTGAAAGCCATCAAAAATAATTTTTATTTGGCACACGTTTAACACAGAAGAGACTGATTATTCACTTGTTTTTAACCTTTCAATACTTCCCCTCCACAGACTACTACTACATGGTGATCAGCAAAATAAGCATTATATATCCTATAAACCACCCAGTAAAATTCATCTCACCTTCCTCACCTAGCCTTGTGCAATATAACTTCACTGTAAATTATACTAATTTTAAAGATTCAAGTTTGTCTCTGCTTAACTCTGCCCTTTTTCAGTTTTTTACAATTTATTCTAAAATGCCTGAATTTTCTTCCTCAAGTTCAGCCTTTTCTTAGAGAAATAGTTCTACAGCAACCACTAACCCAACCATTCCCAAGAATATTGGAAAGAAACAGCCTCGGTGTATAAACCCTAGCTGCACTGCACTTTTTGATGGTATTTTTTAGACAAGTAGATCCATACACCCTTCTCTTTGCAGCTGAAAAAGCCAGTAATAATAAGAGACAGCTAATGCTGCTAAGGACGAAGAATGTTTCACGATGAGTTACATCAACAGCCCTAACAGACTTATGTTACCAGTACCGGAACCAGTTACTGAGATTTAGATGCCAAAGCAATGTCTCACAAGAAAGCGTGCCACTTCTTTGAAAAGACAGCCTTGAACAGACAGCTATGAGAACCGATGTATGTCATTTTTAACAGCTCTCTCCAATATAAGCACTGGTGAAAATGGAACAGTTGATGGGAAATTCTTAATTTACAGCTAGATTTTTTCCCCAATTCCATGAAAATGTCTGCGAAATCTCAAAAATTCCATGCAGCTTCGATGTGAGCTAGGATATTTTTGCACAGGAGCTTACTTGAAGGTTTTTATACTATAAACACTGTATGCTATGTTTGAATCTTCCACTGTGCTAAAACTCTTGGCAAAATTGCTCACTTTTACTAAGCACTTTTACTAAGTGCTGCCTAATCAGAAAGCCAGAGGCACATACAGATACAAGCTTTTGTACATTTTGGAGCCATCTAGATCTAGTTGATAAATGAAATGGTTGCAGTAATCTTAGACTTCTCTTACATTTTTTACATTTTCTTACACTTTTCACTTACTGAACACTCCTTCACCTTCCAATAGCAATTAGTTTTAAAAGAAATATACTTATTACAAATTTATATTGAAAAGGAAAACTTATTTGGCTGTTGGTTCTGAACCCAGGAACTTTTGCACAATAGTCCAGAAGTATATAAATGGAACAGCTTTAAAAACTGAGGGTTCTACAAACAACCTGTGCATCAAAAAGCTTCTTTCCCACTGCATTCATATCAGCTATATACTAACATACATTACTCCTCTCTAGCTCTGCTTTTCCTTAAGCCATTTTACCACCAGGATAACATTAGAGCAATGTCTATGAGAGACAACTGAAGTAATAATCATTTCCCTACAAGTTCAATTTTCACTTGGAAAAGAAGTTTAACTCCTCCTTATTTTATAAATGATTTCTTTGGCGATAGCACAGAGATAATCATTTACATTTTTATTTCCAAACAAAAGAAAGTCTTGAGAGCTACTTGAATTGTTCTAAAAGAAAGATTTGCTTTTGTTCTTTGTAAGCAATTTTACCTAGAAATAAACAATGTGAATAAAAACATTCTAATATATAACACTGTATACTTTATCAATAATACTGTATAATAACACAATGAGATGCTGATCCAAAATATCCCAACACCTGTGCAAATTTTTAAGAAAGGTTAACTGTATGGAACCTGGAATATAATTAAATCTGGGCATATATATTTACATTCCCTAACTTTTGTATGGAGAACAATTGCAATTTAAGCTTTTTTTTTTTTTCTTCCTGCCTATTCTACTATCACCCAAGTTAGCAACTAGTCTACTCTAGTCTACTTCTGTAAAAAGCAGAAGTTAAAAAAGACAAACAAAACACCAAACAACTCAAAACTTCCAGCCTCCACCTCTTTCTAAACATTTAAAATAACAGAAGTGTAACAAGCCACATACCTAGAATAGTTTCTCTAAACTCGTAAGAACATTTTTAGAGTGGACTGAAGAGGGGGAAGAAAGGCAACCCAGGGAAGCTGACACAGCAAAATCTCCACAAAAATAACTCTCAAATTGGAATAAAAACTGCTTTGGTTGGAAACCATTTTTTCCTCACTGGAAAAGGTCACAAAACACCAGCTTTCCCTGCCAACTGTTTTTTTCCTGAACTACGTATTTGCCTCGAAGCTTCTGCCAGTTACCTAGCTTGTCAGCTTAACCAATGCAACTAGTAACTGTTGACTAAATACTCATGATTTGCTTCTCTTGAAAGAGAATATATGCTGCTTTCTGCTAGGTAGACTTTGAGAAAAAATAAAGGCAAACTGATTTTTCCAAAAATACCAGAGGAAAAAATTAGAAGAAGCTTTACAATTTCAGCATTACTCATGACAAAAGAGACTGACCTCTAAGTATTACCAGAATATCCCACTTCTACCATAATAATTTCTGAGAGAAATTATATAGTAAATATATATAATATATATATAAATTCTTCAGATAGTAAGACCTTCAAAGCAATAATCATGCTTCAAAGAGAAAAAATGACAAGAAATATGGAAAATTCATGCTCAAAAAAAAAAACCCGCAAAAAACAACCATCCAACATCCTCTAGGCTGTTCTCCAAATAAAACAGAGCAAAAATTTGCTTTCTTTGAACCATGATGTGGCTTTATGTCGTCTGATGAACCTGAAAAGCATTACAGACTCAGTAGTATTTTCTCTCTAACACAAAGTCCCTGAAGCTAAGAAAGGATTCACAGCTCTTGTCATGATCCTGCATTCTAAACACATTACCTTCTCCCTTTCTAGAAGGAATTAATTCATTAGGCATCTCCTTTGTTTTTCCATTGGGAGCAATGAATTAAATTTACTTACTCAAAACACATTCATTTACTTTCATCAAAAAACAAACAATATATCAGATCTTTTGAGTAACAGGCGCTGCACTAGGAATAACTTTTTTTTTTTTTTACTTCATACACACATTCATGGGCACAAACAAAATCCAGCTTCAATAATAGCTGTATCAGAGTCCAGTTTCATAAGGAGAAGTAATGCATTTATTAGACTAATAGGACTCAATAATAAGACAAAAAATAATCTTTTCTTCTAATTATAGGGCTTGCATGCCTAAAAGCTCTTCATCCATTCCCCCCCCTCCCAGCTGTATACAGTTACTCTAATAAAAGCTATTACACCCCCTACAAACTACGCTACCTCAGACCACTGTATCTCTAACTACCGTTCTAATACAATTTGCATTACACTTCCAAAAACGTTTAAGTTTTGTTCTAACTGCCTCTATTCTTTTCTGAAGCAGACAAAAAATGTGTTTGCAGGTAATTTCTGATCCTAGATGCAACCGTCACCAAACCACACATTAAAAAACCTAAATCCTGCTGTCACAAATGAAGAAAGCATCTTCTCCCAACAGTCTATCTCCAGAATAAAATCAGCAAGGCTCCATTTTATGATGTAGATTCTTATTAAAAGCAATCTGGATGAAAAAAGGTTGTAATCTCTCAATATCAAGTAGAAATATTATCATTGTTTTTATGGCAGATTAAATCCAATGGCAATTGTTATCTCGAGGTCTGCTGACAATGGATGTCACAAATCTTTGCCTAAACCTATTTACCTCATGAATTAACTTGACATCTGTTGGTAGATATATTCCTGTACACTAAACTCACCTGAAATAGTTCTTTTGTCAGGTCTTGAATTCCAGCAACAAATGCTTTTTCTTGCATTTATTGACACTGGAAACACATTTATTAAAAATATTTCACAGCTAGTTTGTCCTTCAATTCTCCACAAAAACATCTTGAGATACCAGAGATGGTGTAACATGCCTATTAAATACGTGCAATACTTATTTAGTATAAGGGCAGAAAGTGAGGGAAAACTCCACACAAAACTTAATAAAAATTCTGAAGCCACACACCATGCACTGACATTTTCAATGGAGGTTCCTCCTGTGCTAGTGAACTGGTATAGGTTGGTTTTGTATTAAAAAGTCTGCCATACGGTTCTGTGATTTTTTCCAATCCTAAATACAGTAATCCTCTCTTAGCTTTCATTTGCAGTAAAACTACACAGCAGAAACAAGAGCTTTTACTGCTTTATTAGAGGAACGACTTTAATTTACTATCTCGTGTGATTTAATCTAGGAAGACTTCAAGTATCTGTCAAGAAAAAGTCTCTACCAACTCCTAGTTTTTAAGAGAAGAGTAGTCCATAAGCATCTAACTAAAAATGGTAGTGATCTGGATATCCTTTTTAAAATGGATTTCTTTAAACACCACTACATTGCTGCCCAAAGATGTAATGGTTTTATCAGTACAGTGCAGTGGCAAGTGCTAATACGTATACTCCCAGAAAAATCTAGAAAAGGAGAAATCAGGTTTACAGGTTCTTCCTCTTGTGAAAAGGACGTTTCTGAAGTATACTGCAGAAGTAGGACCTGCCTGGAAAAAGGTAGCCTTCTCAATGAACTTTTCCCATGGATTTGCATAAGCCCAGAAGAAAGAAAAGATTTAAGACTAGTCTCACTATCTTTTTTCATTTCCTTTTTTTTCTTTTTTTCTTTTTAAGTGTGGTCTACAAAATTGCTTCATGAAACATCTTTGTTCACCTTAAAACAGAATCACACAAGACACAAGGAATGGGATCTTCTGTAAAGAATACTGCCTGCCATGACAGCCTGAAGCTTTGGGTGCATTCTTGTACAGTATTTTACAATATTAACATACCTTACATAGACGCTGTTAGCAATGCTGCACATACCCATTCTCAAGTAAAAGCTTACAGATGGTTCGGTTTATGTTTGCAACATACTGCCATTCCAAATTCTATTTATTTGTGGTTTTGAGAAGTGTACAAGTTCAGAGGAACCTGCTTTAAGCATTTCGATCATCGCAACAGATTAAAAATTACTTGTAGACTAAGTAGTGATTGATCAACTTTTCAAGCAATGCAAAGCAAAGTCATTAGTAACATATGATCAATACTCATTAATATTTTCCATTTGCTTCATTATTTTGAATTCCTCCTCTTGGACTCTGATAATAATTTGTGTTTGGTTGTTTCTGGTTTTTATTACTTCTGGTTTTGTCTTTGCTTGCTTTAAAGACAGACATGGCATATAAATCCATGATAGTTATTTCACTTTTTGTTTTGTTGCTTAACAGTTACAAAGTTAACCTGTAGTTCTGACTGAGGTTGTCTAATTTCTATAATAAATGGTTCCCTCACTTGTTTAAAACCTTCCATACTTCAGCAATGTGTGATGCATTTGTTTTTACCTCATGAAAACATAGTTGAGACTTTTGCTAAGCAGATTTAAAGAATGGCATCCTGGAAGCTCTGCGGCAGGAATGAAATCTTGCAACTCTACCACAGAGAGTCAAGCGTGTAGACCACGGCATGGCTTAACAAGCAGATTAAAATTTTGATAACAGCATCCAGTATGAGTAATAAATGAAGGAAAAAGTACAAGTCTAGAAATATTTAACCATCACGCAGGTAAACACCTACAAGTAGGATAACTCCATGCAAACTTCCCAGATAACTGAACAATTAAAACTGAATCAAAGTGACAAAACAGCTATATTGTAACTGTAAAGGTAATCTTAAAATCTCCATGTAGTATTCAAGGAAAGTAACAGAACCGATAGAGGGAAAGGAAACAGATTCCTTACAGGAGGTATTAACACTCACTTTCTCATTCTGCCCCTCTCCAGGATGACCTTCAGATCAGTATAACCCTCAGTCATTGGCTAGATCAGTTAAATAAAGCAGCGAGACTGACAGGTGACAATGAAGTACACATCACGGAATTCAGAGTTTCCAGTTCTAGCAACAGGTAAGCAGATACGGACTGGAGGGATCTGGGAAGACTAGGTTCTGGTAAGGGGAAGAGTCACTGAAAAGAGTACTAGGGCAAGTAATTCTTCTATACTCTCAGTTCTAGTACTTGGAGCAGTGGAGGAACATACAAGGAAATAAACACCCTTCATGAGAAAATTTGATTAGATATTACCAAAATAAGGCAACATTTTAGAAGTCAGGCCTGAATCTCATTTAATGAGATTCCACTGTTTCCTTTAGCCTTCAATTTTAATGCATTTAGAGTAAAAAAAAGTTCACATAATTCTCTTGTTTTTAAATGGGCAAAAAGGTAATTAAACTGCCTTTAGAAGTAAGGGAAAACAGTCCTGCATAACTAGACCTATCACTGCTGACATAAAAGTCTACTGTGTCACTCCATGTGAAACCAAGCTAGTAAGTGACTTCACATCAAGGGGTGAAAAGAGAGGGGTACCCATGACTGCTGTGGTATGATTACCTTTGAAGTACCCATAACAATATCTGACTTATTAGAGATACAATTAAGAACTGAAGACTACATCATGCTTTGATGTACTACAGTACACAATTGTAGAACTTCTTTTCCTGCCTTAGAACATCTACCAACATATTCACCTATCAGCGTAACTTCAAGCATCCAGTAACTGCCAGGCATTGCTAGGAAAAAACAAAAACAAAAAAAAAAAAGACCTTCCCTTTACAGAGAAGCTAACAATACCTCATTTGGAGGTCCTGCCTCTGAGTCTTTCTAGTTATGTGCCACAAAACAAATGAGAACAGACTTCAAGATCTTAACAAGACAGCCTAGTAACGTTTCAAACTATTAGCTTATCAAACTATGAAGTCTTAGAAATTAGCTGCATCTCCCCCTCAAGCCTTCTCTTCTGCCTTGCATGTATTTCAATTTACTTGTTCTAGTATTAGTCAGGCGTATTTTTTTTGCCTTACCTCTTTTCTATTAATCTATCATACTCTTGCTGCCCTTCCAACAAGCAGATGTACCCCCAGAGCTTTCTCGTTATGACAACATCCCACAACATGAGCTTATATACATGCACGCACAACACATTCACCATGAGAGATTAAGTACATACACAACTTCATGACCCATTTATTTTATAATCTCACTCAAATCTTCTCTTTCCTTCCCCACTACTGTCATTCAGTTCTATTTTAATCAAAGATTTAGATTTAAGAGTTATTTTCTTATCCTGAGGGTTTGAGTTGCAAATTTTTCAAAGCAGGTGTCACTTACACACAAGCATCCAGTAGACTTCTGATTTTAAGAAGAAGCAAAAGCAAGCAGGAGATACAACTTAAATGTGACCACTGATGAGTAACACCTCACTCAAAAGACCACATTCTCTCTGATCTTTAATTCCTTAGCTCCCACAATTTTTTTTCCTAGCTTCATTCCTATGCCCTTTTAGATACCCTTTATTAACTCTTCAGATACTTCTCTAAGAAATGTTACTACTAAAACCAATTGATCAATACACAATAGAAGAATTTCCTGACAAACACATGTCTAATATTCAACAAATTCTAAAAAGCAAAGCAGCCCCAAATTTGATCATCTTTACTGAATATTACATGGCAACTAAATGGAACGAAACATTGATGGGAAGGTTCGACCTCTACTGCCATGCCACCAACATCTGCCTCTGACATTACTGGCCGATATAATAAAATGGAAGGCATTACTTTTGGAGCAGCCCTCATATATGCATGCTATTCTTAGCTAAGTTCTGTATTTCTCAAGATTCAGAAAATTAAAAAACAATTTTTTCAACAGCACATACAAAGCTCAAATAAGAATAAGAAATCCTACTCTAATGAGCATAAAACGACAGGATAAATTTCATTTTCTCTCCAGATATCAGGTGTTAAGCTGAATGTTTATGTCTGTCTGTGATTACTAATATGTTATGGTCAAACACCGAATACTAAATACTTCCAGAGATAAACTGGCACAAACAGCAAAAAAATTTAATGTATAAACAATTCGATAGTTTGTTTACTGTCCTATTCATAACTGCTGAATTGTAGCCACTAACAGAAGTGTTAACAAATTAAATGCCTGGATCTAAGAAATTCTTACTTCCAGTTCTGAGATCATAAAATTTGCACCTCCTTGTGCTTTAATCATTATCATAACAGCTGAACTGCTCAGTGTCACCTTCTGTTTGATATGGATATTTCCATTCTTCTGTACTATTAGAGTGAGCTCAAAAAAAACCCATCTCTAAGCGGAAATACTGATGTTTCAGCATTGTGCTCAGCACTACCAAAGACAAGCACACAGTTTTTGTAAATGCAAGATTTCTATTGGAAAATAATCCAAGTGGTATCTCAAATGTTTTAATAACTATAAAAAAGCATCCTGTGACTTAGGAAGAAAAAAAGTGAGGTTACAGAGTTGTTTATGAACATGACAAAAATGATAAAGACTAAGTATATTTTTTTTTCCTGTAAGATCCCTTCTCCCTCACATTAACTTGAAAACTTATGCAGCATTTTAAAAATATATGACTGTTAGGAAGAAAAATAATCACAATCTGGGCAGATTCTGCAGCTGCCCCTTTGACTTATCAATTTCAGTAAGCACAATTTCAATCAAGTCTAGATAAAATATACTAATCCTAAATAGACCAAGTTTGTCACCTACCACTTCCTATAAGCTGCTTACTATCCTGAAAAAGAGAGAGAACGAGAAAGAAGAAATGCTAAATTAAATGCCAAATAGTAGCAGACAGCACTTGTTTGGCTGATTAACTTGTAGACAAGCATTACAAATAAATCTGAGCATGGTCTGCAGCAAATTAAATTCCAGTGCTTTTAAGAACAAAGAATTCCTTCGAAAAGAGGATTAGCAACTTTACACCCAGGAATGCCTGTTTAATTTAATTGTTTCGCAATCCGATATTTAATATGCAAATATCATTTTGATATATAACAGCAAATTTGAAAAAGTGAGGAAACAATTTCAATATATAACAAGACTGTTTCTCTTCTGAACTGTAATTATACAAAATAAAGCTGGTCGAGGCTTTTTCTTTTTTTTCATTATTGGGATTGAATTCTATTAACATGAATCAGAACAAGTCTAATTAAAGGTTAAAAACTTTAAATGTTTCTAATTAAGAGTCTGGATGGCTGCACGAATAGAGTAACAGAGTTAAAATGCTACCTCAATAACCTTCCTGGCCTCTTTGTATTTTCCTGTTTGCAAGAAGGCAAAGAAGAGATCATAAAGAGCCATCATGTCACCATATTCGCTGCTTATAAAATCTGAAACTGAATGAAAAAAGATTAATTTAATAAAAGAACTGAAATACTTAAATATGCATGTCAAATATTCTTAAAACGAACGTTTTCTCAGCACTACAAAGCTCCACACGTGTATACATACACACAAACGAAAATACATTTTGAAAGGTATGAAATAATTACAGCATACTAGACAATTCGTTGCAGCATTATGGTTGAGCATGTTTAATACTGTTTTTCTGTTTGTACCATTTTTCTGTTTAGCTGCACTACATTTTGAATTATATGCAACAAAACAGGCAGACATGATGATCCTATTCTGTGTCAAGTGCAAGTTTAAGATTTCTTAAATACACAACTGTTTCAGAAACAAACACGTGGAAAAGTGTTTTATATATATTAACCTTTTTTATACATCTGGTATTTTAAACATAAAAAGTTGTATATGTATGCATATACAAATGTATACATACACATTCTATACATATGCATAAACATACATATATATGTTTATATGTGTATATATATACATATATATATACATACACACACACACATATATATACATATATGCTTTATATAAAAAACACGTGAAGCTGGAACAAGTATTAGCGCTGATCTTTAAGAACTTGCTGGTACATTACCCAAACATTAGGTTTCTTCTGCACTTAAATTTCACAACAGTTTTTCAGTCTGAAGAATGTAGACGTTATTTAAATGCTTTAAAGTAACATAAGCACACATTATTTTGTTCTTTCTCTTAAAAGAAATGATACACAGATCATGGAAACAAAAACCTTCCACAAAACTCCATATAACCAGATCACAGAATCACAGAACTGTATTGGCTGGAAGGGACCTCCAGGGATCGAGTCCTCACAGCAAAGCAGGCCCCCTACAGCAGGCTGCACAGGTAGGCATCCAGGCAGGTCTTGAATAGCTCCAGATGAGGAGAATTCACAACCTCCCTGAGCAACCTGTTCCAGTGCTCTGCCACCCATACTACACAACATGCAACCAACCTTTCCGCAGGAGTTCAGTATCTCCTTTTTCTATCAGTCTACAGTAGATGTTATGAAGCTGAAGAATTTTACCGTGCTTCTTATAACAGTCCATTAAAGCTTCCAGAACAGCAGGCATGTCATCCCTTGTGGAAAGAAACAAAACAAGAATAAACAAGTAGACATTTCAATAGCAAATCTTAGCAGTGCATGCACTTAAATCTTGGAAAATTTCAAGGAGAAATCACATGCAAGCCATAGTTACACTTTTATGCCATAGTTATTTTTATGTAACTGGCAAAGTTTTATTACAAGTATAACGTACACATGATAACCAAATAAATGAAAATAGATTTACAGTTTTAGACTCAAACCTTGCAGCTGTATAATTTGAGTGCATGATCACTGTTCATGACCAATTAACCAAAGGTGTGAATACTCTGCATCATCATTACATGCATTTAGTTTTTGAAATACAACTCTCAAGTTCTGCCACGTGCTACTGTAACAAAATACCAATTCCACAGCAATTTCAGTTTACGTGAACTCTGTTTTTCTTGTTAACACATAACATTGCACATATATTACCTCCAAATGTCTTTGTTCAGACACTTCCAGATAATTTACAAACTCCTTAAAATCTTCCCACAGAATTTTTATTTCATTATAAAACATTAGAGTCAGACAAGGTAAACAAAACTGTTTAGATTGCTTTACACTTGTTTTACACTTTTATAAACCAGTTATAAATCACCAGACTGATTCCCATTCGTTTCCTTTCAACACAACTGCGGGTCACCATTTTTCCAATCCATGTAAAAGTCATAATCCAAGGCATATTTTCAATGATGAAAGTGCATTTTTCTTTTCGCACTGAATTTAACCACAAATTAACGTATCAAAATGTATTGTATGCTGATCAATCCATAACAGACAAAGTCATGGTTCTAGTAAATTAGTGCATTAGATACTGACTTGATTAAATGCAGACTTATTCACAAGTCTTCCTACTGTAAATATTCATAACAAGTACAGTATTTCCATTTTAGTTACCTTAGTCCATCACCCACATTTTTCCCCACCGTGTATACAGTATTAAAGCCTTCATAATGTAAAACTGAAAAGCCATAAAACCAATCAGATCTGGAATTTAAGAATAACCAGCAAATGTAGCTTTTAACATGGTGCATTTAGAAGAATGAAATCACCTTCTGCTGACCACTGCTGGAAAGGATTACAAACCAATCAAAGACGAGAACAACCACCAAGAGTGACAAGACAATGTGTAGTTACTCTTTGAAATAAAAAGTTTAAACTGAAACAAATGAAACTAAGAAAACACACACAAAACACAGTAAGTGGACAAACAGCCAATAAAACCGAATTTTAGATTTCAAAGGGATTATCAAATTCCGAGTGATAGAAAGCAAGTGAGCTTAAAAAAATAAAAGGAATCACTCTATGGTAGCAGTTGAAGGCTATAATAAGTGATTTGAAATCGAGATTTTGCATTCCTGAAGCATCTTTATTATTCTTTAAAGAAAAAAAAGACAAATTTAGATGTCTCCTCCTTGTGCATTTCTTGTGCAGCACACATTTTGCTTTTTCAAAGAATGAACTTTCTAGATACTACATGCTACTACCTCTATCTGGGCTAATATTTTAATATTTTTCTTAAAGAGTAAAATACAGAAGAATTCATTTTGCTCAGCAATACTGGTGTTCTGAAAATGAACTCAAGATGACAGATTTCTACCTTATCCCCCTTACTGAGCCCTGTTTACAGTGCATCTTCTGGCACCCCATGAAGTCATTTGAATTTTTGTCATTTGGGGTGAAGACTAAATTACAGGTTAATTTCAAAACTGCAAGTAGCTGTTGCAGGCTAGATTACTGTCATAAAAGAGAAATACTATGGTAGTTACCACAGACAGATATAAAGCTTTATATAATCAGTATTTTTCTCCTACTTTAGATGCAAGTTCAGTTAACAACTTAAAAAAAAAAAAAAAAACCACACCACAGTTTTGCAGAAAACCGCTCACTTTGTTAGAAGGCACAACATTTACACATTCAAATGAAAGTTTCCAGTGATAAATCTGGCTTTTCAGATTGATGCTCAAGCAGCCATAGTATTGCCTCGGCTGCATTCCTAAAGGATTAAAGTGACTGTTTTTAGGTCAAAGCTATCAATAAATGAATGAATAATTGGAATGTCATTCAAACGGGAGCATTAAGAGTTTTCTAGTCTTTAAGTGTGTATTTCTGGAAGTATTAATACTGTATACGCAGAGAAAAAATGTCAGCAAAGGACTGAGATTACAAAAATGGAAATACTGTACTTGTTACTGGTACTTACTGCACATAGCTTCTCAAATAAGTCTGCACTAAAGGAGGTCAATATTTTAAACACTTACATACTAGACATTTGGTTTTAATCTACCAAAATCTGACATTTGTTCCATTGCATTCCAGCAGTAAGTAAATAAAACGAATGAACAACAGAACAAATATAAAACAAATGTGCAAAAGTTCAACCTCTGAAAAGAAATCATTAGTACAACTATTGCAAGGATAAAAAAAAATACCCATCTTATGCTTATACTTGAGTTAATGTGATTTACTTAACAACTTGCAGTATCTCACAAATGTCACAAACTGCAATTAATCCTGAATACATCCTAACAACAACTTTCGTTAAGACAGTCCTGTTAGAAAAACACAGTGAAAATTAGGAACCTACAAGAGGTTTCAAATTCCAAGTGTAGGTAAGATTTTAGTGCGTTTCTTGTTATGACTCACTAACTTAAAGAAAAGCTGCACAACGAGAAGAATGTCTGCATTTTAAGAAAATGATGTTTAGGCATAAGCATTTAAAGCCAACAAATAGCTGTGCATTTGAAAATACTTGGCAGTCTTTTTGTAGAAACTTACGCATGCCAAATACCTTTTATCTTGCCAGAGAAGTACTTACAACGCCACTAAACTGAAAGCCCAGTCCAAAATTACTGTTTAATTTTTGTGGCTCAAGACACAGAAGAAATAATGTCCATGTACTCACTGCCACATTGAAAAATCTGACTTTCAGCGGCAGTCGGCACAAAACTATTGTTTAAAACATGAACACATAATCCGTGCCTCATTTTCAGGTGGCCAGATTCTACAGGTTTCTTTCAGTTACTTACAAGTAGTATTCTATTAAAGGCTAACATGTATTACACTTCAGATTTTGAATATTTCTCCCCCTTACCGAATTGCATTTAAAAACTGATCTATACTATTATTTCCAAGTGACAGGAGGAACCAGTCATGACTGTATTATGCTTGCCTCTTATATAACCCAGTTAATGTCCCAGTTTGCCATTATTTTTCAACTAAATTGGAGCTAGAGTTAGGATTACCCAGGTTTTCGGATTCGTTTGTTTTCTGTTTAGAACACCAAGACACCATGAGGACAAACCTCCAAAATATCTGCATGGGCAGTTTTACTCACAGGAACCTATCTTAGGAGACCAAATGACTCAGATGTCTCCATGTTTGCAGAACACATGCTAAAGCAAGACTGGCTGTTCACATCACGCATGGATATAACATCCCCCTTCAATTTCAACACGCCACTCCCCTCCTACTTCAAGAATGTGGCACTGAAGCTAAACCCTTTTACTTGCAATAAACAACTTTCCCAACCAGAGAGTCTACCTGATAAAAATAAGACTCCAAATATTGATTTTAATTGGAATGAAGTGCTGCAACATTATGCATAAAGCTTTAGTGAAGTGGCAATTTACCTAAGGGGTTTACTGATTGAAAAGCTCTCAAACCTGAAACCGCTAGAGAGGTAGAAAGAAAAAAGGGAATCTCTGGGGTGGGGGTGGAGGGTAGACTGGTAAAACAAACCCCTCTCTGCAAATCTGAAGCAGATGTTAGTGTAGAGAGAAGTCAATTCAGCAAGGTACAATCAGCTTTACAAAAATTATTCCGTTAAAAGAGAACGGGCTCTTGAAAGAGCTAAATGTTTTTCTGTTCATTTGCTATACTAAGGAATCTTCAAGGAGACTGGTGTTGCAATTACAACTAATCCTCCCCAAAAAATTAACTGTGTTGAAGGCTTTGTAATTTCCCTAGGTACAATTTAGCTGTCACTTACTTTAAAATTTACTCAAACATGCGTTCCGAACAGCACTAACTTCACATGTCAAGTGCTTTCCAGCCAATTGAGTCTAAACTGGAAGTCGGTGTTAAACAACTGAATGATTAGACAAGATAGCTCATTTCCCTGCTCTTTTGTTCAGAATAAAATGCCACATTTACATTATCAGACTCAACAGGATTTTCTGACAGAGGGAGAAAAAACCCTAGTGAACACTGTCCGCACCAAGCACATGAAGCCTGTCATTTACCAATCATCCTTCAAAAAGCAATAGCCATGAATGTAACTTAATTACGACCCAATGATCCTTGACGAAAAATCATCTTATCACTGCCCTGTCCCCATAGGGCAAATGAGACACTTTTGTCCTTTGGTACTGATGATGCTAAATTCCTAATTGCAATAATGGAGTAAGAGAGCCAAACATCCTTAATTTCATTGCAAGACATAAAGAGTTTTAACGCAAATATTTGAAATAAAGCTGCTACAAATTAGAGAAACTGTCCCTACCAGAGATGGCTTTTCTCTAAAAATACCTCCTAATTTTAGAAAATGCCTATTTTTAAAGTAAATTTAAAAGTAAATTAACTTGTATGTGCTACAGAATTTTCTCTAACAGAATCACAGGTGAATTTAACTCTGCGAAAACAAAAGAAAAACTGTCAAGGCAAGTATTCACACTAACTGCTACATAAAGCCATATTTACTTGGTTTCTTATGTGAAACTAATCACAAACCAGCACACAATGCTTTAACGGATAGACAGTGCTGCATTACAATACATTGATCATTTTTAAAGAAACACAATCCAGCTGTAGTCTATGTTAATGTTTATGTCAATGTTTAAATACACGGCAATTAACCACTTGTGTTCAGTCCCTTAAAACCATGGAATATTTTGTTGATCCAGTCTATAATATGCATAAATTTAATAGCTCAAGATGTTCTGCTTTGTTTCCTTCCCCAGAGGTAATATTTTACAAAAGGCAGCACTAATAAAATTAAGATGGGAACCTCATCAAGTTTCGCATGAGGTTAAATAATCCTATTTTTGGTTGTGCCAAAGTTGGCTTGCACGTCTTTCTTGGAAGAAAGAAATTATCAGTAATTATTGCATCTGTTTATTTCTTATCTGGGAAATAGGTACTAGCAAAGTCCTGTACAGCACAGGAGCAGACAATCAACAATGATTGTTTTTTCCTTTTCCATGCTCCGCTGTAAATTCTTATTTTCAACATGCACTATAATTTAACAAGAATTTTAGAAAAATTATGGCTATGTACAGGGAAGAGGGGTACATGTAAATATTTAATCCTACGATTGTCAAAATCTTCAAAAGGAAATCACAGATTCCTTCACAAGCAATTAAAAAGTTTGAATTAAATTAAGAACACAAAACACTACTGCAACCAATACTGCGCAACATGAAAAAACGTTCCACAGCTAATTTCAGAGGCATGCTGACAACCTGCAGCTAAATGACAACATTTCAGTATGATACTTGAGCTGTAGGATGGCAAATAGTAAGCACTATTGCTGAAAGAAATGACTAACGCTTACTTCAGTCAATCAGAACTTTGAAAAACTCTTAGCACTTCCAACACAAAAATCAGTAAAATGCAATTATTCTTCCCAAGGTAACTATGTAGAAAAAAAACTTTTCTGTTTTGTCTCTCCACTTCCAAGAAGGCAAAAAGAAGAGAAAATGAGCTTCTTTGTAATGTATCTATCTATCAATATATGAGACATACATTAAGAGTTATACAGAAAAGTACCAATGGCTCTCTAAGTCCTACAGTTCTCTACAGTATGGAATTATTTTCTTCTTGAAAAGTCTAGTCTCAAAAATCTCTTTGTTAAAAATAACAATAAAACAAGCAAAAGATACAAAAAAGTCTTTTTTTTTTTTTTTTAAGTTTTGCAAATAATTTATAATGCACAAGAATGAGGAAGCAAGCTAAAACATCTTCACTGTCTCATCTACACACGATCACATCGCATCACCATACACTACCTCAAGTGAAGAGAACCCAGTACTACGATGTACAACTCTACATGTCAACGTACATAAAGCAATTATGTAAAAGCAACCACACTTACTGTGCACTATAAAGCATATCAGATATTTTTCCAACACATTAGTTACATATGACTGCAGTTAAATTACTTTCACAAACATCTGCCTCATCGTGTGATATAATCAAGGCAGTGCTGCTGACTGCACCCTGCATACTTCTGTTGACCAATCCACTAAAGTGCTATTTACAAAAAAATATATATATATACACCAACAGGAATTACACCTTTTTGATGAGAATTTTGAATGCAGAAAAAATATTTTTGCATGCCCAGAATATTTACAAGGTCTAAAAATCTCTGCATATTAATGTTTTGTTAATATGCATCTTCGAGGCTGACTTACATGCACAATACCATGAAGTATTCGCTTATTTTGCAAGTATGTTATTATATTTAATATTAAATCAGTAACATTTGATATACATGAAACACACTGCAAGAAGCTTATCAGTCACTGTAGTTGCAAGACATTAAAATTGCATGACAACATAAATGACATACTAAGGAAAAAAAGGATTGTGCATACAGTAGGGAAAGTTAAAAGTGATTCTTAGCTCAATTTCAGTAAGCACTTGTCATATAGTTCTTACATACATTAATTCAAAAATCCTGCACCTCAATGAAAAAGTTAAGCATAGGAACATGACACATGAAATTACAGATACTTTCTGCCAGAATGAGTGCATGAACCTCTACTTCCTGCCTTTACAAGTGCATGAGCTTCCCTTTCTATATTAAACGGTATTAAAAACATACACAGAAAGAAATCACAGTAGACAAACCAGACAGTACCTTCCCTCAATTTTAAATTCATCACCCCACAGGCAACAATGTAAAATTATCTGACGTTCACAGATTATGTGATTTTAAAATATTTCCATGTCCAAAAAGGGCTCTTCAATTCACCTGAGATCTACTGTATGATGAGGTAAAATAATGGTTTTGATGGGAAAAGGCATACAACTTAACCTCAAGAGCTAAGTATACCCATCATACTCTGTATATCTATCTTGTCAAACAGACTTTAAAACCAACTTATTTGCAAGCGTATTTCAATAAGAAGCCATCTCACTTTTCATGTCCATAAAACATAGCCATTGTTCCCCCTATCAGTATCACAATGTGATGGACAACTGATGTAAACCAACTTACCTAACTTAGGAAACCATTCATTACTACTCCAAGATAACTTAAAGCATTATAAGCATGTGAATGTTTGCAGACATCAGCACTTTCCAACATGAATGCTACTATTTATAGCGAACAAAGGTCATTTTAACAGAAGTATCATTACTTAATTCATCTACAGCCCAAACATAAGCTTACTTTTCAAGGTGAACTGTAATCAGAGGGGAATAAAGGGCAGCAGTTTCTGCCAACTCGAGGTTCACAATGGTCTCATGTAACCGATTCACTGTTTCAACTTCACCTCGGATGGCAGCAGCATTAAGGAGGCGGAAAAAAGATGCAACCGCTCTATCCGAGATCGGAACGTCCTTCTCTTTCATCTCTGTTAGAACGTTAATAGCATCTACAATGAAACAACACAAAAGACCCTTAGGTAATTTCATGTAGGGAAAACAAACTGCTATTAAAACAGCATTTCAAACCCAGCAGGAATGTAAATTCTGGCGTATAATGCCGATTTCAAGTTAATTACTACTTGCATTTCTAAACGAGACTACAATTATAAATCCACAATAGCATGGTTTTATCATTTTGCTGCAACTTTGACTACAAATTATAGATAGGAACTGTGTGCCCACTCTGCACCACATAACCCTGTATAGTCTGCCCTATAGCTGCAAGATTCTACTAAATGGATGCTTTTATCGTTCAATGCTAACATCTGCTAAATCACTCCATTGTTTCTTCAGCAGATGGCTTGTCACGAGGCCAGATAATAAAGATATGTTTACACTGTATATACAGCCAGACTAATGGTCTGATACCGATAGGGCCTGTTTGCTGTGTCGATACTAATTAGCCAAGGAGAGCCAATGAAAGCTTTCTAACAGACTGCATGTTAAAACATTAGGTTCATTAAGCTTCATTAGTAAGGCAGAAACAAACATTTTGGTATATGGAATAAGTGCATTTTTATAACGTTCTTAATTATTGCATACAGAGAATGTTTTGACCACTTTACATTTGGCTACATTTATGAATTGCTTTATTTTCTGAGGGACACTTATGCTCTTAAAAGCAAGCTGATCTTTTCAAGCTGCTTTAATGTAGAGGTAGCCATGATCTGATTCATTATTATATGGAAAAGATCAGCTTTTTATATTATTCTTCTAACATTAAGATTAAGACAAATTTCAAGAAGGACCTTACAAGAATAAGTATTACATTGATTTTTAATTTTGTTATCTAGCATTTTGGATTCGAAACGTTATGCTTTTATAAGCTTGGATTGTGCTTTTATTCTGCCAGGTCTACAAAATCACAGAACTCAATATACAGAATCACACTTTAAAGTTGATGATATTCTAGGTTTCTTTTAAAGATCAACCAAATCATGCAAATTGTAGAATGATATTAGACTAAATTACTTAAATTAAAGAGCTAACAGCTTAATGCAAACATCTAGAAATCCAGAATTAGGCAGCTGGCAGAACACTCATTAGAAGCCAAAATTTCCAGGCCGTTTGACAGATTGACTCTAAAAAGCAATAACAAACACATATAAGAATAGTAACAGGAAAAAAATATATACTTTATAAAAAGTTAAATGATTTTTTTTTGCAGTACTTGGCTCTTACGAGAAGGTTATGTTTATAGGTTTTATGTTCAGCCTTCAGACCTTCTTAAGCAAAAACAAAGCCATTAGTCTAGGCACATACGCAATTTGTGCCATAAGTCATGATCTTCAAACTCAATCCAAACAGCAATGCTAATAAAAACTAGCTGCAGAAATGCAAAAAGCACTGAGCTGTGCAAATGTAAATGACAAGCTTGCCAATCCATTAAAACTAATGGCCTGCACTGTCCAAGCATCTCTGGTTGAATTCACATGCAAATTTGTATGCAAAATGTTCAAGCACTTTTCAGGACATGATATACCATTAATATCAACTCACGTTTTTATTCCTGAAGCAAGATACCTTTATTATATAGCAGAACTACAGAATAAAAGCAAAAAGGATTACCTTCTAGTCTACCATGCTTTGCTAAGACTTCTACCAGTGCTATGTATTTTCCAGAGTCAAGAGCAACAGGTGAGCTCTTAGGGAAGCTAGAAATTAAAATATTAAAAACTGTATCAGTAGAAGTTTAGATTTTATGAATAAAGATTTATTTTTAAAAACAATGAGGTAAAAGAAAATCACCGAGAGCTGAAAGTTCAAAGTGTTAAAGGAAAAATCTGATGTACCTCATAAGATGAAAAAAATGTTTTCTACAGTTTTGCTCCAACAAACCCCCAAATTTTACAGAAATGTTTTAAAGAGACAAATGGCTTTATTATTTGAATATAGTTTTTGTAGAAAATAACAGTTTCCCAGAAACTTGAAAAGGAAAATACAGTCCTCATATATTCTTTCCAATAAGGAAAAGAATATGAAGCTATTCAAGCTTGATCAACACAGGAAAATCTACTATTTTTAAGTTACTATTACATATTTATTTTCTCTTTCCTGGAACTTATTAAACAAATTTCTCTTTTGTTGTTTCTTTCTGCGCCAATTCAAAAAGTGGCCTCTCAGCAGTTTTATGTTGCACTCGGGGCAGATGAGTAAAAACGTGCTACTGCACTGAAACTTCAGTAGGAGAGTTGATTTTACTTCGTACAAGCTCACCATGGGAATTGTGTGCAAGTGCTAGTATGCCTAAAATCAATACAATAGCATATGGTGAGTGGTGAATTCCTTGGTATTCACAGCTGCTCAATTATTTCACATAGTTTCAAAACTAAGCAAGGTGTGTTGAGCTCCTGGCTCTTAAAATACTGTAAAACAAAAGCAAACACTTTGTGAGTACAAATCAAAATGTGAAAGTAACACAACTTGGTTTGTTCCCCACAGCTTCACACTGAAGGGAAGCTTTCAAGGGCAAAAGGGAAGGGAGGCAAGTAAAAGGACTATCTGTGAGAATATGCTCTTAGTTAAGTTGATCACAGCATGTTTTAGCCAGGAACTAATTTTCATCACCAATACATAAAGATCTGAAAGTAAAAATTTAAGTAGAATGTTTATTTTCAGTCTTAAAATAAAATGACACTCAGAAGCACTGCTATTCTAAAGATAATATGGGTAGAGCGTATTCTAAAAATGCACTGCAGACGCTATTCTAATATACAATACAGGTACTTCTTGCCTTCCTTCTTAATTTAAGCCAAACTTCTATTTAGATGCTATGTGGGTTTAAAATGAAAACAAAACAGACCCTATACAGCAACTTGCCTTTTTGTTTGTTTGTTTTCATTTAAAAAAAGAAAATTATTGTCCATACAAAGTAGCTGTTTCTGATGTTCAATTACAGAAAACATATTTTTTGTTACAAAAACCCACAGCCCTCTTTTAAATGCACATACATTGGTAGGGAAGACTAATTAAAAATGGATGAGGGGGTTAATATTCAACCTACTTAATTCAACAAGGTCTGTGTATCAGCATAAATCTCTGTGACATGTTTCAGTGCCGGTGTACTTACACTTTTTCTTTCAGGTTCATTGCCTCTTCTACATTATCGTGTCGACAGCACAAATTTATTAAGGCTGCATAGCCACCGACAACCATGTCCGGTTCGTATTTGGCTTTCACTTCAAGGGCTTTTTGCATATTCTAAAAAAGGAACAAAGCAAAGATGTGAACTAGAGGAAAAGTCAATATGACATTATGAATCTTATATGTTCAGTGTGCAGTTATGCGACTGCTCTAGTACTTTTAATAGTAGATCACATTTTAAAGCACAGAGCTGAAACTGTTTAGAAAATCTTAAAGATAATTTTGCAGACGTTGGCATCTACATCACCCTATAGGTTAACTTCAGAGGATATTTCAAAGTAACTTTCTTGCTTCAAGCTTTTATTTCTTTAGACTTTTTTTTTTTAACCCACACAGACACTGTAAACATACCCAAGTTCTGAAATAGTTCTCCTTTACTTGGAATTCTTAACAACAGATTTTCACCTAGTGTACTGCCAAAAAAAAAACCCACCCAAAAAAACCCATTTCCTAAAGGATAAGATTTTACTTAACGATGTCATAGAATACCTTTTCTTTATACATTTCTATTCATACGTTTGACCATTTTGAACTTATAATGGTATTTGCTTCTAGTCTTCCTGCATATGCAAAACTGTAGAAACGGACAACTGAGAATCAGTCTTTCTAAACTACATTCTTAGAAGTGAATACTGGGTTATCATCTGCACAACTGTTACTGTTCTTACAGATACAGCCTTATAGGCAGGATCATACAGAACAAGAAACTAAATAAAAGTGTGGTGATACCTCACAAATTACTGGCACACGCTAAATGAATGTAAACTACAGCTGGACGCCTGCCGAATGAAGGCAAGAGACCCTTTATCTCAGAAGAGCTTTCCTCCTGCAGGAAAATGGAATTTCAATCCCTGCATTAACAACCTAGTAATATTTGAATTGCAAATGACTAGTGCATGTATCAGTTGCTTGACAATCTAGATATAAGAGACCGGAGCCATGGCTTGAAAGGACATTTGGCATGTATGATAAACCTATCACAGCTGTTACTATCATTCACTTTGCAGATTATTGTAAACAAACTTCAGCAACCCCAAAACATGCCATTCAAGGTGTTGCTGAAATTAGTTAACCTTTTGATTTAATTGCTTTTTGCACTTATGTTTGATTTATAAGCATCAAACCATGAAACCTCAAGTACCGCACTTGTCTTTGCTTAACCATTGTCTTTCCATAATAGAGTCATTTATGTCCCTTTAAAAATATAGCTATGTGCTTCCAATTATCTCTGCATTGCTTAAGATACCTCTTCTTCACAAAGAGCATATATGAGTTGTTTCAAGACATCTGTAATAGGCTGGTTTTCAGCTTTTCGCTTTTCTAGTTTCTTCTCCAAAGCAGACACGTCAGATTTAGCACTCTAAATGAAGGTAACAGAAAAAAATGTCAATTTCAAAAACACCCTTCCCTGAACAACTTGTCGGATCGCTTTAATGAAAGACAGACAAAATAATTCTCTTCTATAGTATGTGAAAATTTCTAATCATTTAAGATGCTTTTATCTGTTTAAAGAGTACATACTAATTAAACATTTGAGTCAGAATATTTTTTTTAAAAAGAACATTAAGTAGCATATCTACAAAGGTCAACACTACTACTTCTTTCATACTCTTATTTGTGCTCAAGGAAGTAGGGAACATAAGCCTGTTTCTTTTCCCATCTCTATTCTGTTCAGATCAGAGATGTAAAACTTGACACTGCACCATTACATGCAGTATGGATTTACTTAGTTCCTGCCACTCAAGTGGATCACTGTAATTTACAAGCATGAATTAAGCTTCACAACATCTCTGTTAACTAACTAGAACTTTAAAAAAAAAAAATAAAAATGAAAGGGAAACTGAGGCATGAAACTTCAGCCAACTCCAAGGTCAAGCATCAGGTCTATGTGAAAAATCTGGACAGCATTTATTCCTACTCTGTAAAGTAACATCTGAACTTCAAGTGGTGTATTTCAGTAACGTTAATATACTTCCATGACCTGATAGATAGCAATTACAGTTCATCCAAAACCCATATCCAAACATTAGTACTATTCTTGTAAGAACAAGCATAGCCACTGGTGTATTTACTTACATCTGAAATGTCTTCTGCAGACATGGATTTTTTAGAAGATAGTAATCTTACATCCTAAAAAGTAGTAAGACAGTAAATAGATCACTAATTCAAAACAAGAAGTTCAATCTGTAAGTAAGCATATCATAGAAAAAACGTTGTAGTTACATAATTACAAATTAAATCTGCATTATGCAGAATTATTACACTGACATGAAAAACGCATTAGATGTATCCCCCTAACAATTCCATACCTGAGAATGACAATAATTTCAACAGTTATTGAAAAATCATGGCAAGGCGAAAAGGCTTAAATATAAATCACTGCATAAGCACATTTATTTTGCGAAGGAGAGTATGTATGCACAAAGTACACATTCCCCGTATTTTTTTAGTTTTAAAGGAATTGCCACAGAAGCACAGACCTTAATTAATTCAGGAACTTGAGAGGAGTCCAGCAGTCTGCAAATGCCGCTGCAGTAGGTTGCAGGGATAACTATATTCTGTACCAAGAGGTGGGGAAAAAATTATATGAGTTTTGAAACACAACCAAAACGAAATTTGTCTAACAGAAATTATCTTAGACGTAATTCAAGTCTCCAGCTCTTGCATGTCATTGAGAAGTGGTCTGGTTGTACTTAAAAGCAGCAATTTCAAATCTAATAGATACATGTCAGGCAGGACAGGCATTATGTAGCAAAAAATGAAATGGTACCATCTTCTTCAGCTGATGGAAGTATTGTCTCAGACGCTCCTCCTTGGCCTGTACCTCTGAGTCACTCATGCTGTCAATCAAGTGATAAAGAAAATAGCCAACAGCTTCTGTGGAAAAAAACAAGAGAAAGCATTCCACTAAAATTACCGAGACTGTCATGTTATCAAGATTAATTTATAAGAAATCATTTTGGTGTGAGATGTCACCCTGATGAGAGGCTCTGAAATGGCAACAATGATCACTGAGGCATAGAGATTATGTGGTTTGGGAGCACATATCTAACTGGTGAGTGAAAGGAATATTAATTATTTTCAGACCCAGTGACAGCTTTTCAGTACAGAATCTTACTTCAATCTATTTTTTCCACTACTGTGTGACAGAAGTGGTGCTGCCCAAGGCCTTCCCCCCCTTTCCTGCCCACTACCCCAAATAGTTGCCACAAATATTTTGTCACTGCTCAAAAGAAAAAACTGATTTCTACCACTTTGCATATTTAGTATGTACATTTTACCCATTATATTCTATTACCAAGCTACATTAAGTATTGTAATACCGATATGAAGGCATACGAGATATTTTAACCATTACATAACTCATATTGAAGGGGATGACTATTAACCACTGAAAATTAAGATTAACAGATTTTTAGCAAGTACTGTTGCTGAGATTCTTATCTATGTAAGTGAAAAATATGCTGAGTTCTGTACTTGAGAATCAGAACAGCATTACTACTGTCTTCTCAAAAGATCAGCTTTCCCTCCCCCTAACAGGAGAATTTTTGTTTTTTAAATCCAGATTATATGGAAAAAAAAAAAAAAGTATATTTACTCCAAAGCATAAGACTCGGGATATTAAGTACCATTGTGCTTTATATATTTGTAAAAGCCGCTAAAGGTAGAACTAGATGGAAAAACTGCTTGCATTGTCTTTTAAAGTATTTAAGCATTGCTACCGTGCTCATTCTAAATCTGTATTTTGGTCAAAACCTAGAAAAATAAAAGTTATCAGCAAGTTTGTTCATAATTCTAAAAAAGAAAAGATCTAATGGATTTCAAAAATATGCTCTGATTATTAGAAACAGGATTTTACCCAACATGTTTTCAAATTTCACTTTCAAAAAGAAGCAATCAGTGTTTACTGTTGTAATCCCTCAAACCCATCATTACACAGAAGAACGGATTTGTGGATAAGTTACAATCATAGAAATTGAAACTCTACCAGTTGGTCCTGGAGGCGTCAGGCAATATCGTTCATCCTTGTACAACAGTTCTGTTATCTAGTAAGACAGAATAATCGTACATTGCAGCCAAAAGAAGCAAGCAAGGACAAATAGTACCCGAAATTCAATTCTCAAAATAATAAAGCATCTCTCTGTTAAGTATTACTCTTTACCACATCACAGTAATTCTGTAAAAAAATATATATAAGGAAGGGTTGTTTTTTTTTTTTTTTTGTTTTCTTTGTGCGTATTTTTTTTTGTAAATAGTAGGTTTTTCTTAAAAATACATATGGCAGAGTGAAATATGTTTTGAGATGCAGCAGGAAGACATTCTGTAGTATGTTTATGTATCATTCTACAGAAAGTTAACTATCATAAGACACGACTTAAAGCAAGTATTAACCGATACCACTCATGGAGATGTGAACAATTATGTTCCAATTTACTGAAAGGCTGAAATTGGTCTGTAAAGCTTCATTACTATTATTTTTTAAATCCTGAAAGAAGAAAATACACGAAGAAAATAGAGGAATGTGATTTAGTATGCTCTCTTAGATTTAAGATAACTAGTATAGTTATCCTAAATAAATGCAGTTTTGAATAACAAAGCATACATCCATAAAAATTAATTGCATTCTTTATACTTTGTCTAAATTTAGCACATGTTCCATTAGTCTTGCACAAATTGAAGAGATATGTAGATTTTACTTCAGAGGAAAAGAAGCATTTACTCCACATCCCCCCCCCCCCACACATCCTACTCACAAATACTTTACCTAAACATCTTTTTAAAAAACCATTTGACTGTTCTTAAGAAAATTATATCAACTTTACTTAAAATCCAAGTTTTTAACTATTTCCAAGAATTCAACTATATCTCTCACAATCGTAGGATGAAATTTGAAAGAGTTAGGAGGGAGATGTATTCTCAGTGTCAGAGAGCTGTGTTTAGACAATGACAAAACAAAAGGAACCCTCACTTTTAATTGTTAATGAAAACAAATAAATAAAGTCAGAAAACACCAAGTGTAATGTAACCTATCACCTGTCATTCTTTCAACAACCCAGATGGTTAAATTACCATGTTCTTTTGTCCTTTTCCCTTTATTCTCCTATGAGGAACCAATGCACAGAACAACCTCCAACTATAATAAAAACTATGAAAGTCCTAACACATTTCTCATTCTGAACCAAATTCCATAGAATATAGAAAGGAACGGATTGCAGAGAACAACAAATGCATGGTATTATTTTTAATGCCAAGTAACTAATAATTCCCCAAGTTAGTGTTTGATATTTTACGAAGATGACAAAATGTATCCTTCCTCCATTGTGAAGAATGGTGTAACTAACTGTAGACATGACAATGTGCAGACTGCCATTATTTCAGCCCTCCAACTATCCTTCAAGTTTAATTCTGTTATAGGAGCAATAAAACAGATCCCCTTTTTCCTTCCACTACCCCCCTTCCCTTCCACACACAAGAAGGAAGAATAAATGCCGATGAAAACATTCTCTGGCCATCCTCTGACAGAAAATGATAGGAAAATTAAAAATCCCAAACCTCACATCTGTAGCTGATTTATATAAATCTTTAAACAGCAAACCTCCCAAATTTCTTTTTCCATTTCATCGCATGATTTCTTCACAAAATCTGAAATACACTGCAAGCCAAGAACTGACTTACATTAGTCAGCAGGTACAATAACTAAGAAAAACACAGGAAGCAGTGCTTGCCTTCCTAAATTTGGTAATCATAATCTAGTTAGTACCTGTCAATACTTCCTCACTTTTAAGTCCCTGCAAAACTTATACTGAGGAGCACCTTTCTAACATGCTCATGCCAGGGAAGGCACAATTAGTCCATTTTCATTTGACTTTGAGTGATATCCTTTACCTTTGTTTGCTTTCAATACTTTAAGTAAAAAGACAAAAACATCAGAATTCTAATAGTACTTTATTGTTTTATTAGCACTGGTGTGGCGAAGAAAGTCCCAAGAAGGCAGAAAAAGGATTTTTTTAAATGTTAGGTAAGTCAACCACAGCCAGCTTTGTTTCTGAAGCTATAACTATATACTACCTTTAGTTGTAATACCATTCATCCACAAATCAGAGTAAAGCCACACATTTGATTTTCCACAACTGCCCTTGGCACATATTAAATCTCTATTTCATACAGTTGTACAACTGCCACTGACAAGTGTCTTGCTTACAACTGCCAATTACCACGCTCAGAATTCAAATTTAAATTAGTTCATCATAGACATGCACAGAACTTGATTTTATTTACAGCACTACAATCTCCACTTACCTTGCTCCAAAGCTGCACATCATTTGAGCTGTAGAGGGCAGCAAAGGATAACAAATTAAAACCAACAAAATGATTTTATTCTTATATCTTTTTCCTTAAATCTACACACTGAACTAACAATAAGGATCTTATTATTTAAAGCTAAATATAAATATTATTAATTGCCCCATTATGTTTAAGTCAGTTTTTTACAGAAGGATTTTTTTTTTTATTATTTTTTTACTGTACTGCAACTGAACTTGGCATCTACTGAACAACACAAAGTAATGCAGCAGTCCCAGTAACTAAGAATGTATTTCAGTTTTATTTCAAATCTAATCTTTTAGAATGTGCTAACTGCACTTTTAGTTTTATACTTTATTCTGTTTACATTTCAAGCAAATAAGCTTCACAGAGCAAACACTCAATATATGGAATTTGCCAGAAGTCTGGACTCCCGTGCATTAAAACTGGATTTTTATGAACACACATTTAATATTTTAAATATATAACTACAGGCACCTATAAATTCATTTGTAATACACAAACAATAAAGTATAATCAAATCTCTCACTTAAGCTACAGCGTTTATTATAATAGGATGAAACAGACAATAAATGTATAAACAAAGATTTCTCCTTTCTCCCTTTATAGAAGAGATCAGAACTCAATGGAGAGCAGTTCTGGACACATCATACCAAAGACCAAATATTAACTGCTTCACTGAAGTATAAAAAGCCCAACACATTCTGATTCTCTACAAATAACAGGAATTCTATCTAAATACTGTAACTTTTCAAGAACTATAAAGCAGCAACGTTAATCTAGACAAGGCTGAGAGAACAAAAATCAAAAGCTTAAGATCTTAATTTATATTTCCTACAATTCTTATAAGAGGAAAATGACATTTCAGTCTCAACAGCTGCGAAAAACTTCAAAGATTCATAGAAGTTTACAATTTTCTTTTACTTAGGAAGTTCAAGTCTACAAATCACTTATTCTTTGTGTTACTGCCACTTGTATTTGAAAATGAGAGAAATGCAGGTCCGCATATAGGAAAAAAAAGAAAAAGCTGTTTGTGAGGTTAGTTAAGCTTTCGTGGGTGAACTCATTCCACCACTGACAGCATGACAATGAACGGCAGATATCAAACGCATCAATTTCCCAAAGTACTTGACTCTGAAATAGTAATGGTACATCAGGTAGATAGAATGGGAATACTTTGAAGCAATAACTGGAAATCAGCAGCTTCAACTGAAATCCGTAAACTAGTCTGCTACAGACACTGTTCATGTGCCCCTAACGTGTCTGTGTACTGGACTTCTGTACACCAGTTTGAAACTCTGCTCATTTCAACATTTGAGATCAGCATCTTGACATGAAATTTTGCTGTGCTTGGGTTTTTAAAAAAATCTATTGTGATATCCAATCTTCTCTTCTTTTATCCTATCATACACTCAAGCTCCAGTTTTAGGCTGTTAAAGCCATTAAGTTTAAAATGGAAAAGGAAAAATGAATTGGCGTGCTTTCAGAAATAGGTAAAATTCAGGCACAGCCAACTTCATAATACAGCTTTTGAAGCCAGGTAACAATAAAAGTGAACAAGAGAGAAATATTACAGAACTGAAAACACTTTGGCCATACTTAAAAGTGGCAAGAAATGACTACAGTCAGCTGAAGGAAGTAAAAAACCAAATAGGACATCTGGGCTCACAACTGCACTGACTGTTTTACCACCTGGAAGTGTAACTATTTTGCTTAAGGTGGGTATGATTTTTCAGAAGGTTATTTTCTCCAGTACACATTGATATCGCTTTGAATTTGCTTTGAATCACACTCTGATCACCTGCACAATTCTCCTGTAGTAGGGGAATTTCATGCTAGCATTCGTGAAGCATGGCAAACACTGCCTTCATTTTTAGGTCAAATCCTACTTTAACTAATTATTTCTCTATAGTTGCAGACAGAAAATTTGTATTAATTAAAATAAGAGTTTGACCATCTGAAGCATATTATTCTAAGCCTGACAACTACAAAGAACAGCAAGTCCAACTGGATCTAAAACACTACTGTACTTATCCTTCCAAAGTCAAGGTCATATAGTTATATTCAATTTTAACATTGGTTTGCTTTTTTTCCCCCATTTCCCTTGGTAGAACATGATCGGCTAGACAAAATTTGCCATTTACTAGATACTTATTTTGGCCATATTCATCTGGCATGCTGTGCTAATATGAAACGTGACTGTATTTAGGTTGTATAGCCATTAAAAAAAGTTCAGGAAATTACTTATTCTTTAAAAGTAGCCTTCAGACTCTTGCTATAAGTAATATTCAAGTGATTTCTGTGGTGTGGAACTGAAAAAAAAAAAATCCACTCTTATTCACAGTCTTTAATGTTTGACTGGAGCAAAAAGAATGACAGAAGTGCATGTTAATTTATACATTCTTCCATAAACCTAAGACAACCCTGCAAAGTAGTATGAAATCTTCCTTACAAATTGAGGCTAAATAGCTCTGAATATGAAGTCATGCCAGTGTGGCTCAATAAAGCCAGCAGATGTATGCCAGGCTTCTATTAGTATTCAGTTCTCATCAAGCAGCCATTTAAGCGTTAATAGTGATCTTTGGGGGAGTCATGTGAACACATCAGTTTATCAACATAAAAGTTCACAAAGACAAAATTTCAAGTGTTCACTTCCCTTATAAGTTTCTATACTGTCAAACATTATAAAATAACCAGGAAGAGTAATATGCTCAGATACAGTAGAGGCAAGGAAACCAGGAAGAGTAGAAAGAAAGAGAAATATTGCTCAGATCTGCTAGAGCTGAAATCCTACTTGAAAATTCTCAAATATGGAGGTAGGGGAAGAAAGGGGGAAAACACCGCAGAGACTTGTGCTCAACAAGGCAAAAGAGAGGACACTTCGGTAGAGAGAATAAAAGGGGTATTCACACAACCTTACCTTCTAAATCCCAGAATGAGGCTGTTTCTAAACTGACGAAAATCTATAGGAGGTGTGCTTGCTGAAGACACTGTAAATGAAAGCAGTATTTCTGAATAGACATTCTGAAAAAGCCCTAAACTCCAACAAATCAGTTGGTCATGTAAACGAGAGGTTAAAACTATTCTGTAAATTAGTAAATGCTGGCAAATAAAATCAAAATTTCAAATGCTATGGTACTGGAAAAAGGTCCTGGCTTTTATCAGCTTTCAATCTGCTTCCTTTCTGAAGGGTTTAAATATTCCAAGAGAGAGATTTTTCGGCTCTTAATTGCCAAAAATGCGTTAGCATATAAGTTTTTCATGCAAATTAATAAGAGGAAAAAGCATTTTCACTGCAGAAAAGTAACAAGAAAAACAAAATCCCCTGTTTCAAAAAGCAAAATAAAAACCCTATAACTCTAATCAGGAGAACTGGAGAAATTAGTACTGAGAAAAAAAATAAATAAATTACACCACAGGCAAATGGTTTGCTGAGACTTTAGACGGAAAACCTGACTTAAAATAGGCTTTACAATTTATTTTTTTTTAAACCACGACACTTAATGTGTTTATGCCAGTGTAAATTGCTTGACAAGAAAGAAAAAGTAGTTTTATCAATCTAGTGCATTATCCACTGAATTAAGTTAAACGTAAGGGGAGAAAAAAAAAGGAAGAAACACCTCTGAATAACCCTGAGCTGTTAATATTAACATTCAGAATTGTTGCAATATTGGATGTACACAAAGGAAACTGTAATTATTTTAATAATAAATGGCTTCTCAGGGTCATTTAGGTGTATACACTCAACTTTATACCTTTCCTTCCCTAGATATTCCAAATCATTGTATGATGTTCTTCTACAACTGCTGTTTCTCATTCCAGCATTACAGTACAACAGCAGCACATTACATTACATTACAGACAACAGCAGCATGCAGGCACTGTGCAAAGCCACCTTCTCTTGCCTTCACTGCTACAATACCATTAAACCCTCTAAAAACCTGAACACACTGGGCCCCTTCAGCAAGGGCTGCAATAAAAACACCAGCTCTTTGAGAACCTGAGAAATAAAATGCAGGAACACACAGAAATACTCCTTAGCCTAAGAGTGGGTATTCAGAAAAATAAGTTTATATGCTTAACTCTTTAAATTCTAAATTTTCAGGTGAAGTTGCTTTCAAGCAACCCTCCATACAAATCCTCCTCCAGTGAAACTTTTTGCTCATAAAAAGAGGAGCAGAAAAAGCATTTTGGTATGCTCAGCTACTGCTGACAATCGGCAACCTGGTTTCCTTAGCAACAAACAAGTCTGAGAAAATCAAGGGGCTGACAATGAAGTGGAATGGAATGGCATGATAGAGGGGAAAAGCAGCTCTCATGTACGCTGCCTTATGCGCCCAGATTCTTCAGCTGATGCTTCATAGTTTTCATCTTGTCAGTAGGAGAAATCTATACATTATAAGGAAGAAGAAGCTGAATCAATACACCTAGATAGCAACCAGCACTGGTACACAGCCTCTGCCTCCCCTGACTACACCGATGAGACAATCTTCAACTATTTTCCATACTGCATCTATTTTTTCCCCCTTCCTAATACTGCAAAAGAAGCCAATTCAAAAAAAAAAAAAAAGTCAGTTGTTTAATAACTTTGCCTTATCGTTTTATAGGTGCTAATTGGGTTTACTAGCATCATTTCAACTTGGTAAACTAATATAGAGTATCTTCCTTTAAAGCTTAAGTTCAAAAGAAATTTTGCACGATTCCATGAATTATTAACGATAGTCTTTATCAAAAGAAATACCACTACTAAATTTAAATTCAACACCCAGACAACAGCTAAGCAATACACTACATGAGAGTAATGTCATGACAATAAAACAAAATGCAGCCTATGCAGTATTATTGTATGATCCTAATAAATAGATACCTTTACACAAATTAAATAAAATTCAAAGCTGTTTCAAGAACTACACATTTCAAAATTAACATTTCTGTTGTACCAGTAGCTAACAAAAGTAAAAGCAAAATGTAAGGTGAACCTTAAAAGATTCACTAATTGATAAATGTTCATTACTAGAACAAATCACCGACTAACAGCTACTCTTTTATTTTTACTCATTTAGATACTAATAGAAAAACTGCTTTGAGCTTTCATATGGACACTCTTGAAGTTTTAATGTCAAATTCAGCTTCTTGCTGTGATTTTTTTTTCATCTTCAAATGAACACAGGACTACCCTGTTTTACTGTAAGTTTATGGTTAATGTTATTTTTCAAGCCTCAACACAGCCTCCCAGGGTCACAGTTTACAGTTCTTCCTTTATTAGTTAAATAGAGAGGTCAGAGACCATTACAGCAGGAGTCTGCTTAAGCTTCTCCCTTAGTGTTATACAAAAATGTCTGTTGTTTGAGGGACTTTTTTCCCCCCTCATCAGATTTAGTCTAAGATTAGAAGTTTCATTATGAACTCAGTATAACAGGCAAATAAAAGATGCATATGCTTTTAATTCTGAAGAGAAACATATATTATTATTTAACCAAGCAAAATCATCCCATTGCATACTTTTAATCAATGAAATATATTAACCTTTGCAGCCAGTGACCATCAGAACAGTCTTTGGAGAGTACTCTTAAGTGATTAAGTCATGCTATTACAACTCCATGACCTAATTACCCTGTCAAATTCATACACAACTTCCACTGGCAAACAAACCAGCAGAATACCCTCAGGTTAACATCAATGCCATTCAGCTCTTTAAAGCTGGTTTGTTCATAAATTATTCTGTAGTACTTCAAAAGCATGGTCAGACTACCATCCCATAGTAATTTTTGCCACAAACAGAAAACAAGACCAATTCCTGTGCCAAGACTTGCAAGTTGTTTTCTTAAGTGCACTACATCCTATCACAATCACAGCTTTGCTAGATATGATACATGCAATGTTACGGCCAACCTCAATAATAAAAGACAATTTAACCATGATGTGTTGTCCAGAATTAGAAGTTTCAAGTTTGACATCTTGTCACAGAGAACCTCATGTAATGAAAGCTTTGCTCAGACATCCCACATATTTTTATACCCTTTAATCCCTTAGCCTACACACAATCTATCAGCACCGAGTATGTAGTAACACGCGACACGAAATATACTTACACAGAGAAATAACATTTTTCAGTTTTCCACGTCCTGCTTCATGTCTAATTTGTGCTACAAAGAGTCCACCAGTTTCAAAGAGGCAGTTATTTTCCTGGAGAAAGAAAATCAAAAACAACACTAAGGATATATAGAGAAGACTTTCTAATACTTCTTTTTTTTTTAATGCTTCCTTCTCAAAAAATATTGGCATTCTTGTACTGATATCTGTTGATAACCTAGAAGATGCCCTCCAGATGTCTACGCGGCTAACTGGATGAGTTGCTACTCAAAATTTATCCAGTTTTTGTATCAAAATCAATTGGAAAAGAGAGCCAGCAATTCCAAAAAGAGTGGGAGATGAACTCTTACATCTGTAATTCGAATAGAGTAAGAAAAAACTGCATTGGAAATAATTATTACTGACATAGTCACAGTTTTAATCCCCAGAAGAAAAGTAATTCATGAATTTAGTCTCTGACTTCTAGAAACAGAAAGCAAACCCCAAGGATGATATTTAGGTTAGTTCTGAAACACAGAAAGAAAAAAGCAAGGCAAACAAACAGAGCAGTGACCACTTCAAAAGTAAACTCAATATACTAAACAGACTTGATCACACAAGTCCACATTTAGCAGTACAGGTACCTAAACCTTTCACAGAAAACATAGAGAAACACACAACGCAATAATCATCTTCATGAATTCTAAATGCAAACTCACCTTCATCTGGGCAAAGGCAGTTTCAATATCAGGAAAATTTTTAAAAACATAGTCTGTGTACGTTTCTGCATTGAGTTCCACCCCCAACTCATGCATCACTTTGAGGACCTCAAAGACACCTATCAAAACAGAATGGGTAAAGCTGAGCGCTGCAGAAAAATGAGTACCTGGAGAAACATTTGAAAATAAATGTTGTATTTCAAAAACCAGACTTGTCTCCTCAATTTCCCTTCTTGAAACTGACAGGGAAAATACTGCATTTTTACTTGAAGTGTTAATGAGGTTCTTAATTGTGAAACTTGAAATAAATTTGCCAGACTTCCTGTTGCATGCTGCACAATCAAAACCAAGAAACGCTTTGTTAGCTGGCACGCTGCTAGTACAGAAAGTTATTTTCTAACATAGTTAAAATGACTGTTACTATCATTCACATTGCAAAACATCTTCTAAAGATATATATGCCTATATTACTAGGCATAAAAAACAATCTGAAATTCAGTGCAAAGAATCAAATGAATTTCAAGACAGAAGTACATTCATCAGCATGTAATACATTCTTAGCTTTGTTCCCAGAACCCAATCCCACTTAGTAAGGCAAGATCCATTCCTACATTTTTGTTTAAAGCTTTTTAAGATCTGTTTAACGCAAGTAACATTTTCATCAGCAAATGGGTTAACTACTGCCTGTATCAATGCATCAGCTTCAAAATGGAAATTCAGAAAAAGACTGGAGTCCCCAAAGCCTCAGTGAACTTATGTTACAACTTCTACATGATTCAGATCAATTCACACATTACTGCTGTAGATGCACCTCTGAAGACAGTGGAAACCAAATCTTAACAGAGCTTAACAATTAGAGCATAGAGTTTTAGAGTATATTTCATGCTTTTTAATTGTTCACACTCTTCTGAAGTGTGCAGAAACTTCTTGCAATAACCCTAGCAAACAAACTCTGAACCTCTGTCAAAACCAATACAGGTATTATCATTTTTTGCCGGTCTAAAAATGATTTGTCAGTTGCTGCAGGACACCAGTTCCAAACAACATATGTTTTTTTCAACTTGCATTTCATACTTATTACTTTAAAAATGTAAAGTTTCCCAAAGTCCCTGTCTTTGCCCTGGAGTGCCACCTATGGAAAAGTGACACTTCCATGAATATTTTATGCAGTGCACTATGGTGCAAATAATCAAATGTGAATTCCCTTTGAGCACTTGCAAATACATGCAGGCAAGTCACACTAGATTAAAGTCGCATCATCTGTTCGAGTTTGCCTTAAACAAAACTCTGATTTTGGCCCAGAATATGTGAAAATATGAATAAAGAATTAATTACAGCAAGTCTTTCCTGATACCTTTCAAATCTTGACAGCTACTTTCTATTTAACATTTTCACCTTCTCAGAAAATATATTAAACTCTCTTCAGTTGAAACCATTTCAAAAATAATTGAGCTCCAATACGTATCATTAAGGCACTACTTGAAGTGTGAGAAGTACCTACCACAGTGAATAAAGTATGCTAAAACTCAGGAGATTCAAGTTCAAATTTTGTACCTTGATCAAAGTACTAAATAAAGGGGCTTGTTAAGCATAATCATTTCTGAGTAGCCACTTCTCACAAGAACATTGCATAACCTGGCACAACTCCTGGGCAGGTAACAGCACATATGAAGGTTAGGACATGAGCAGAAGACTGGGACGAAAATTAAGGAGGTACATCAGCGAAGTATTGAAGTACTGCACATAGCCAAATTAAGGCCAAACTTGAAAAAACCATATAGAGTGCTGCCACTCACTTCTTCATTCCTACAATGCCTGATGTGGAGTTTTTTTGGAATAGAAAGTTAACAAAAATAAAGATCCTACAGTTTTGTATTTACATTATCATCATATGACAACTCAAAGTGATGAAACATTCTCATTTCTATCAAAATACTACATGAATATAGTTGATTTTTTAGAAACTGCTTGTACCTTATCACAGTATTATAAAACACACTTATGACTTTTTTTTTTTCCCCTCAGGTACCAAAAAACAGACTAAAATAAAGAAATAAATGCAATTACATGTACTTAGAACACCAGTCTTGGATTTGAGAATAAAGCCCCAAAATAGTTGTTTGTTTAGTTAGGAATTACATACATGACTACACCAATATATTCTGTACATTACAGAACATACAACAAAAACAAAAAATGAAATAAATATGATTTTTTATTTATTTTTTTTTCCAATCAACAGTGCCCCCACACCCTAATAGACTATCCTGCATACCTTGCTTTGGAGAATACTGATCTAGAAGATCAGGTGTGACTAAAAACCATACTGAACAACAACAAAAACAAAAAACCACAACCAAATAGTCTTTCAATCAGACTCCGTGCATTACTAGAGTTCATTTTCCTTCTGCCAAAGATTAGTCTCGGTGAACCACAGAACAGTTCATTCAAAAAGTCTGCATCTAAGATACAAAGTGTGCAGACACAGAGTTTTAGAATTTTTATTCACAGCAAATAACACTCAAAACTTTAAGTCCTTCTTTCCTAGATGCACAATAGTTCCATTGACAAATAAGACCTCACAGTAAATTTCTCCAGCCACTACCCCACTTGATCAAGAAGAGGTTTTTGAGACATCGTACTCCAAGAGCTGAACAACATAAGTTAAATACCAAAGTTGTAAGAGGACAGTTGCATGGAACAAAACAGTCTAATTTCTGTTCTCCTTTTCATCAGTGCTGGAAAGAGCACTGGAACACCCCAGAAGAGGTAAGAAAGCATCTTTCCAGGTTCAAATAACTATACCCAAACACAAATGCAAAAGACATCAATCGTAAGATGGCCATAATATCTGTGATAGAGCACAGCAAGTTGCTGCTTCACAAGAAGAGAGAAGTGAGGGACTCACGTTTCAGTCTATCTTTCATTTCTCAAGTTTCGTAATAGAAGTGCTCCTCCTTACTAACATGGTCACACCAGAACAGGGGCATTTCTAAGGCACGTAAGTACAGTTCCAGATGGGGAAAAGGCAGCAAAATTGGGCTTAAAGTAATTCCCCAAACAAATAAACTTGAAGACTGAGGATGTGTTCAGGAAAAAGTCATAACATTCTGCCATACTTCTGCTACTAATCTGAGATGCAGTCAGAATTTTGTGGCTGGAGAGATCTGTCTACGAAGTGCTGCCTCAAGAATTACCTGGGGAAACCACTCATTACTCATTCATCTGTGTGGACTCACACTTACTCACCTCTTCAACCAACTTTTTATCCTAGAGGCATAGTAAAAATTGAATTATTGTTCACAAGCTGTGCTTTCTGTATAACCAGAACAGTTTAATAGAAAACTAAAGTTTTTTTGTTTTTAAGTCAGTTACTGCCTATAAAAATAACTAAGTGATTCCATAAAAATGAAGGAGTGAAATAACATTTTCAGTTATTAGCCAAGTCAAACATCTCTGCTTAACATAAATAGGTATTTCAGCTTATACACAAAATGAATCTCAATGCCAATAACCTTTTCAGATCTACTGATATAGCTCTTTTAAACCCTTTCAAATATTTTCATTCCTAAACCTAACAGTATTTATTCAGATAAACGCTACAGAAGTTAGCAATTATCCACTTACATAAAAGATGCATCTTGAAGCACGCATATCCCATCCGAAACTATCTGCCTGTGTAAAATGACTCAAAAGTGCTGGCTGCTAGTTCAGACTGGTTAAGTTCTCCAAGGTATATTTGAACAATTGCCCTATTTAGCTTTACTCCTTTTAGCCACTATTTCACTCTTATTTCTTTCAGCTTCAATTCCATAACACAGAAGTTAGTGAATCTTCTTTGATATCCCATGTCAGCTTTTGTTATAATAAACATTAGATAAATGTGCAATTAAATGTTGCTACTGGTTATATAATTGCTTGGGTCACACTACGTACACTGATTCAGGCATTTGTACCCTGAAGCTCTAGACAAGTTGTTGCTTATATTGTGTGTTCTTTAAAGATTTAGTCCACTGTCTACTTCCTATCAGATTTTTAGCAGGTTTTTTTCCCCCTAGAAGTTATTTTTCATTTTCAAAAACTTACCCATACTGTGACGCAAAATTATACACATTAGGCCAGGCATTACTACTTTGTAGAGAAAGGAATTATTAGTTCTTTTTTAGTATGAGATGTGATACCATCTCTGTGTTTGCACAGTCCTGTTATTTTATTTATTTATTTAGCTTCTACAAAGCACCACTCTGCTCACTTACTGTCTGTTGTCACCTTCAGGTTCTCACTGAAGCATTATTGTTTTCTCTGTTATTTCTATGAAAATTTCAGGGTGTTCCCATCTCCCCTTTCCCTTAACTGTACCGGTTATATTTTGAGATAGTGGTTCCCATCTATTCTTTTTTCTTTTTAATTACTATTAAGTTTCAAAAAATCAATGTGAGCTTGCACGTGGGAAGACAATTTGTTTCACTGTAGCAAGAATAATTCCACTGATTCTTCACTGCAGAAAAAAATCCTTAGATACCTTCTTGCTTATTTTAAGAACTGCAACATCACTACACGTATGTATGCACAGAGTAGTGACTTTCATGCCTGACAATTCGAGCTCAGGCACTAAGTATGAGGTTGCAAAAATATGTTTGCACATCCATATGATATAATTATACAGTCATACAGAAGTATATACATTCAAATTCTTTGCAGATAGAAAAGGAATGGCTTTCTAGGATATGTTAAAGAAAGTGAGAGTTACGGTACAATATCTGTTCTCCAACCATTCTCTTCTTAGATTACCAGGAGGAACTCCTAGCCAAAGCACAATTGACTGCTACAGTAGGAGCCAAAAATAAAGGAAATCTCTGAACTTGCAGAAACCAAAAGCAATCTGAAACTGGACTTTCTCTGAACACACTGATACAGCTTCAGCTTTCGGAGCTATGTCTGAATCTAACGCTTCCAGCATCTCTCGTATCTTCTTAAGCGAAGTGAAATCTTTGCACTAACAGCCAGCCTTTTTCCATTCACGCATCACCTGTATATACAGAACTATGACACAATTTCATCTTACTTATCTTTGGCAACTCTGTACTCCCAATTAAATCACAAAGGACCAGACTAAATCACTGACAGACATAAAATATTACTGAACTTTCAAGCACTTGAAACCAAGAATAAGCTAAACTTGGGAAGTTACCTAGCACATCAGAACCCAAAGAGTTAATAAAAACCTGAATATTGTTTTCACAAAGGCTTTTTGTAAGAGACTTGAGACATTTTTATAGCCAGAAACAATTAGGGAATACTTGTTTCAGCATTTCTTCCAAACTGGAATGTGACTGTATATTTAAGATAAAATTGCGATACGAAGAGTCTGCTAAAAGCACTTTTTTTTTGTTTGTGCATTTTGTTTGTCACCCAGTGTCACACTAACAACTCTGCATCTCATTCTAAAGCACATTATACTGTGAGATAAGATGAAAAAGACAGTTTTTTGTTTCCCCATGGGGGAAGTACTTCTGTTAAAAGCATCTTTTTACAATACCATTCTTTCTGAATTACCAATAACGCAAACCAAAGAATTAGATACTGTACTCTAAAATTTAATATTTGTTCAATTCTTATTCATATCCTGTAGACATCCCCATGTGTAACAGGGGAAAGTATGCTAAATGCTCAAATCTACTTAAGAATCCTGAAGATTGAGCATTTCTGTCCTTCAATCAGCATGCTGTCAGGTCAGGCTCACACATTCAGCAACGTAAGTTCTCCTCCAGTTTTTATTATTATAACTAAACTCACATATTATTATCTACTTGATAAGCCACAAGTCATTTTTAAAAAAAGAATTGGATTTGAAGTCCAAGAGAGCTATTATAACTTAACCTTACTTGTAAATGCTCTCTCAGATTTCAGTTTCTTCAAGAGTAAGCTCTTGAAAGTAATGAGGAGCAAGAAGAACCACTGGAAGGTAGAAAAAAAAATGTAAAGAGTTATAAAGAAACTCTTCCATACATCTTCCTATGCAAAGGTAAGCTACATAAGTTTGAAGAACTGTATCATGATTAACAAAGGAAGGTGAGTTTTAAAAAGCCTTTCCAAAGGAAAAGCATTTGCCACAAACTAAGAGATGCAGCAAGGTCTTCACTCACTGTTGAAAGCCTGGTAAATCTTCAGGTGGTGCTTTAGCAAAGATTTGTGCCTTATGTATACAACAAAGTAAGATGAGCACAGATACTAACCTTTAAGATTCTTCTCTTTCTGGAACCCAACTAGCAGTGGCCAGGAATAGTGAGGTCTGACTGGCAAGCCTTCCTCCTTCATGGCCTTCATCACATCAATAGCCAGGTCTAAAAATATTCACAGGATAATTAAGCAGTGACGAAGTACTTTAAAAACACACACAAACACACAAAATAAATAAGGAGAATACCTGATTTATTGGTCTCCAAAGCACAACGCAAAATAAATATCAATGGTGCTGAGTGCATTTTTGCTTCTTTTAACTCATTACAAAACTGCTTCAGCTTGCTAATAGGCTGTAAAGAATTTCAAGAATTAGTATATTTCCCAATGTTTCTAAATTTTTAAGAACATCAAAGTCTTCTAATGTTAAGGCAGTGTATATTACACATGCCAAGCATGCTCCTTTTGTGAATTTCTACTTACTGTTTAAATGGGCACAGTGCACTAGAATCTGTGATTCTTTAAGAATGGTTAAAAAAATGTACTATTTTCCATCTCTACAGTTACATTGCACAAAATAAATATGCTGTTTCAAGCACACTATGGAAAAAGTATTATTATTCCGCATACCATATTTCTATTTACACAATGCTGCAAGAAGAAGCTACCCTGGTCCACATTTTCACGCGGTGAATGATTGTAAGACTTCAAAATATGAAAACTTATGTCTTCAAAGCCATGAGTTATCAGAGTCAAACACAGGTTCATCATATCTAGCAATTGAAAAACAGAAAACGAAAAAAAATTAAAATAATGCATGTACCTATTTTCTCACTAAAATAATGAAAGTAGTGAAAACTAGGGAAGAAAACATCTTGCATGTATCATTGATGTACTTTTTAAAATGATTAACCAAATTACTCTTTACAGAATACAGACTACTCTTCACAGAATTATTTGTACATTCACGAAATCACTTTTCCCTCTAAACAGATCATACCAAAAATTAGCAAAACGCCACCACTGTAGCATGACAAGATACTACCTAAGAGAAATAGAATTCTTGTCAAAAATAAAATTAAAAAAAGGTATGAAGTGTAATTAACAGTTATTATTAACAGGGCTCCACCACTTACTGCTTTCCCACAAAGTCTTAATGAATTTTACAAGTTAAAAAAGCATATCTATTTTTGTATGCAAAACACTAAAATTGGTTTACATTACACATTCCAAAACATGTAATTAAAAGTAGCATAGCAAATCCACAAACTAATGGCAAGAACCCTATTTTCTGTATATGCCCAAAACCACAAAAATTTCTCGTGATACTATTTATTGCTACAAGAAAATGAAAATGCTTTCCTTCTCCATCCTGAGTAGCTAAATACCATGGAGTAACTAAGGACATACCTGGAATTAACTCCCTTTCAAATCTTATGCGTTCTTTAATGTCTTCTATGTACTGAGGATATCCAGCTTTGGCAAGGCTAAAAATCACCTGCATCAAAACTCTATCCATAAGGTACCCTTCAGTTTTCTCAACCTCTTCTAGAGTCTGGAGAGAAAAGAAAAACTTTAATTTTAACAGAGTCCACACTGACCTGAAAGAGAACATATTAAAAGACTGATATTTACAAAAATCTGTTGGTGGTTTTTTTTTTTGTTGTTTTGCTTGTTTTTAAATAAACAGGTTTAAGTACACAAAAGGCAGAGAATACTAAAGTCCTCGAAATCAAATATATTTAGAAAGTAAAAAAAGGACAGGTGAAAGGGATATAACATTTTTTCCTCCAGCATCTAATAATACATTAAAACACCAGATGTATTCCCATCATGAGATGGCTTTCTAAAGCAATCACTTTGAAAAGGAGAAAATAATTAATCAAAGTTTTGTTACTGCGTGGCTGACGAATATTTGTTTAAATTGGAAGCAACATTTCCTATTTCTCCCCTGATTTGGTCCTCTCCTTCCAGTACTAATTATTTAAATTAAATCAATTTTCTTGTCTCTTTCCTTTCCAAATATTTCCCTGATTTGAAAATTAAAAAAAGGTGAGAGAATACTTCAAACAATCAACTACACAAAGGGCTGCCAAAAATATTATCTTGTTCAGGCTTTACGAACACTTAAGATACAGATATGAACTTCTAAAAAAGAAAAAATTAGGTTTACTGGAAGGATTGTATGCCTTGAAGGGGAAAAGGATCATTGAGGTTTACTTTTACATATATCACATTCAAGAGACAGATGTTGTAAGATCCCTGAATTATTAAATCACTCACTGGTAAGCGTTATTCATCACATCTTCTCATAGCGTGAAAAGCAACCATCATTAGACAAATATTTTTCGTGAAGTAGGAAACTGCTTTCAGTTAACCAGCTATTCAGATGCAAAAAAACCACAACATTTCTGCTATGAGGAAATTAGTTATAAAATTCAGTATTATTCTTCCTGTATAGATAGAAAGCATTGCAAAATTAAACAGAACAAAAGATCAAACAGATTTCTTTAAATTCAAACTTGCAATACCTTCTTGATGCTATCAGCATCACCCTTTTCAGCATACACATTCAGCAGTGATAAATAGGTGTCTGGACCTGGCTCAACACCGGCCATCCTCATCACGGAAAGGATATTTTCTGCACTCTTGATATCACTAGAAGAATTGAAAAGAAAGATCCTCAGTGGCTTTATGATTACATAAGGCTACTGATCATCACTTCCACATTCCCTCATTAAGTTACTGATTATTGGGAACAAAGGCTGCAACAAGCACGAAGAAACCTATTTTAACTAATACTCTAAAAGGTCAAAGTACAAATCTTTTGATTTTTCTATTACTTTGAATTTTTTTTTTTTAAACTTGAACAATTAAAAGAGTTCAAAAGTTTAAATGCAACCAATTTTCAAACAGTACATAAGAACAGTAATTTGTTTTGAAATGCAACATTTTCGGGCAAGAAAGATTGCTACCTTGCAAAATAAGCCCGGTTTGCTTCAACAATGCATCACAAGATGATACTTAACATTATGCAAAACCATTATGCTATTTTGTGGCACGTATGTTTTCTTTTTGATATCACTCTATGTAAAAGCAAAAAATAAGGAGTATAAACATATTAACATTACCCTGATCTTGCATGACCTTTCACAAGGCTACTGAATACCGCTTCAGTGATGGGGAGATCTTTGCTCTTCATAAATCCAAGAATCTTACTGCAAAAGACAAGACAGCAAACAGTTGGCTTTTTTTTTCTTTTTTTTTAATTTGAAAAGAAATTACTGAGCTATTACTGTGCTGCTGGACAAGTTCTATATCATCAGAAAGGAACAAATCTGGAGCAATTATTATATCTTAGGTTGCTACATAATACAAACATAATTCAGTTATTTTCCTGTTTTCACATGAAATATACTTGCTACTTTGAAATATGCATAGGCAAAAGGGTGGGGCTGGGTTTCTATTTTCCTTTTTCTTTTCTTTTGCATGCCTAGCAATCATACTGCTGCAACTTAAAAGTTAATGTAACAAGAGTTAAACAGACATGAAGTAAGCCCTGTGTAACAAAAGAAGAATTACTACTATCCCCTCCTTCTCCCATTTAGTTCTCAAATGCAGCCATTTTCTTACACAGGCAGTATGCATTCATGCCTCATACTTTTTCATACCTGCTATAGAAACGACAAAACAAGTTATTTTCTGAACAACGTAAATACAATTTGATTCGAACACAGGTGTATCACACAGTTTTATTTTGTTTGTGTAGGCTCCAGCTGTCTCTAAAAAATTGCTTTTCAGTGCTTGAATAAATTATATTTCATACTCTCTGCTTTGCTCAATTTATAAGAATTACACTGAAATGAGTTTTAACATTAACGGTAGAGAATATGATAAATAGATTTCTTAGAAACTCTTTTCAACATAAATGCAAAAGAATACCTCGCTCCTTCAATGTCACCCTCATTGCAATAAGCAGCAATCAACCTTTGGTACGTAACCTACAAAAAACAAGAAGGGGAATTTAACAATTTCTATCCAACAGATGGATATTATTATTGAGGAAAAAAACACCACTGAAGAATACCTACTCGATTGGGCTGCACATTAGCCTCCTCCATTCTGGCCAAGAACTCAGTTGGAGAAAATTTATGCTCATTTTGAAGGTAGACTTTCAGTAATGCATTATAGTGGCTCGTGTCATAGACAGCACCTAAGGAAATATTTCAACCACAGTGTTAACGTATGCTCCCTAAATGTCAACATGATTTTACAGTTTACTTGAATAATTTCTCATCAATTTTATTCTGGATAAACTTTATCATCAGACTACTTCCCATTATCCACCTTTGCAGTAACATGTATTTAACAGCATATATTTGTTTATAAAAGCCCAAAACATAACAACAGAACAAGTACATTGCTGCTGATGTGCAAGCTATTCCACAGCCAGTTAATCTATGCAACATACAGAGATAAATGTATTACTTTAAAAATCATCTGATAAAGTAGCTGGCAGCACTAGGAACTTAGTCCAGCAGATAAATCAAGGTAATATCTAAAAGAGAATACAATACATTCTTGCAATAATAAATAAAATCAAGTTTAAGCACCAGAAAAAGAAATCTTAGATACTTTTAACACCCCTAGATGTCACTATAACTCCCAGAATAGGGAATGAGACTCTCACCCGAATAATAAAACCTACTGCTTATTTGCTAATGAATTTTAGCTATTATAACCTAACATTTAAACACTATTAAAATGCAACCATTTTTTTTATTACAAAAAAAAAAAAAAAAGCAATAGAAGCGTACAACTAGTCCAGAAGGACGGTTTAACAAAATCTACCTACCCAGTTCTTTCATCTTGTCCCATATCATATGGGCTAGCTCTGTTCTTTCAGATGACAACACCTCCGGTAACAGAGCACCACAGCTACGTAACAAAAGCAAAGCCTGGTTACTCCCTGGACAACCTACAGTTAAAAAACAAACAAACAAACAAAAAAACCCAACAACATTAATAAGGATTATTAATGGATTCAAGTAAACCAGAAATAGTCACTCAAAAAACACAGAAGCAGTCATGCCACAACTCTGTCAGATGTAAAAGCTGCTGGGAATTATAACTTTAAAAGAGTATATGCATTTTTAAGCTCTACTCTTTGGGAATTCATTTGAAAAATAACATTGAAGCAATTATAAATACATTTATAGAATATTATTGTCTAAATTTAGGATTTTAAGATAACTGGTCCACACAATCATACGTATTTTTGAAGAGCTAAGCATTTATCCTTCTATATGTTTTAAAAAATACTCATCTGTGAAAACTGTTTTATAGTTCTGGGTAAGGAAAGTGGGTTCAGTCTCTCAGTAGAAGAGTTCACACACCTGATAAATCACAGTGTCACCCTCTTCAAAAGTACCAAACCACGCATGAATCAATACGTAAGTCACATCTTATCAAGCTCTACAAGCGAGGATGCCTTGTCAGGACCTAATACAAAGTAGCATGAAGATCACAAGACACCACTGAAACTCATCCACCTGGCAGAGGGTTTTGTATTTTTCACCAGTGTCAATGTAGACCTGTAAATAAACTTTCATCTCACTTAGAAAAAAAAACCACACCAACAAACCTATAATTCAACTCAGCTTGCCTTCTCATTTAATCTCTTCTTCTGTTGCTATGCTGTTGCTGAAACTACTTTTAACCTCCAGTTTTTACTGTGACAGTGCGATGACTGAAGTTTAAAGCTGACAGGAGAAGTTGCTGGCAAGCAGCAACAGCTGTATACTGGAATGCTTTTTTCAGCACTAATATTACACAGACCATCATTAGGAATGTCAGTAGAAAACGGAGATGGAAAAAACCTTTGTGTTTAAGTGGTACACAGCCACATATTTCATCATAAATAATAAAAAAAAAAATTAAAAAAAGATATTGATGCATTGAAATATTTAAGCATGTTGTATATAATAAAATAAAATGCAACAGAATCTTCAAAATTTAACACTTCCTAAACAGGATACTGAAATGACTAAGCAATGACACTATCATGCACTGCAGAAGATCAATGACAAAACAGGCCACTTTTTTTACAATAAGGAGATCTGCCAAGCAGAAGTTAAAAAAAAAAAAAAAAAAAAGCCCAGCACAAAATACTAAACTCAGGTGGTACAGTACTTCATACTTCCACTCCAAGATCCATGGATTATTTGATCCTAAAGAGAACATAACTTCCTGGCAAATATCTAAAATAGCAAAATAGTTCAGTAACGGTTCCTTACTATTTTAATACTGGTATTCAGAAGCATAAATCTAATTTTCAATTTCCATTAGCATCCATTTTCACTTCTGTCCATGCTCAACAAATGTGATCATTTACATCTGCAGAACAACGAAGGAAACAGTGAAAATGCTCACATGCTTCAACTTCTGCATTCAACCCCAGGGCCACCAAAAATCGAACCATAAATACAGCTATTTCTAGAACGTCTACTCCTGAGGTAAATAACGTTAAAGCTGAAGTATCCTTTGCAGGTTATCCAGTAAACTGGAGATAATTTTTTCTGCGAATCCACCAAGTTGTACTAAAACAAAGAGTTCCTTTATAAAGCAGCATACTGTAAAAAAAAGCAAATAAAATTTTTAAAAAAAATCAGAGCAAAAAAAGTTATTCAACCCTTTCCAATCATAAAGAAAGATGAGATGTGCTTTATCATGGGTATTTTCATCTAACAAGGAAACCGTGTTCACATAGGTGTGCGTTTGCAAAAAAAACAAACCACCCAGTACGTTTAAAAAGATGTTCATTAAAATTTTCTATCCCAAACAGAAACAGACTTGAGTGGTTTCAACTTCCAAAATGACTTACGATCTACAATTCCATAGTGCTTTGTTAATGACTCATAACAAAACTCCCAACTTGTGTACAGCCCAGTAAAAAGGCAGCTGAAGGTATCTCTAACTGCTGCTTATCACTGTAAGTGCAGTTTTCAATAATACATATTTTCTACAGCTTCTCTGTTTCCATAGAGTAGAAACACCTATAGAGCTATGAAGTAACACTAATAAACCCTCAACAGCAGAAAAAAATAGGCAGTCCAGAACTTTATCTTCTGATACAGAAGACAATCAAGAGAAGCGCAGTGCCACATCACTAGTGTAAACTAGGCTTCAAGAGAGCAATCTACAGCAAAAACATTATACAGAGTAAACTCATCTGGGAAGAAACACAGAAGCTATACAGAAAAAAAGACAGTGAGAAAGAAATAGAAATAGGTAAAATACTGAGAGGGCAGGAGTAAATGGCAAATGGGGATTTGAACTTCTAAAGTTACCACCAACTCATGAGAAATAAATCATACTTGGCTAACTTTTATATCAGTGCCTAACTATTTGTTAGCGCAATAAAAATACCAAGATGCCTCCATTTTCATTATCCTGGTGTTTTATATATACCTTATGCTAGTGACTAAGTACTTGAAAAGCAAAAGAAACAGGAAAAAAAATATATATATATATATATAATATATATATAAAGTAATATTCTTCCCTTCCTAATTACCAACACACACAACTCCCTTTAGGAAATAAAAAGAAATTTTTATATTTGCTACACTTGTTTTCAATGCTGTTATTTGAAAAAAAAAAAAAACCACCTCACTAAATTTTTCAAATAAAGATATTTATCATTTCTTTTAACAGCAACCTAATTCAACCTTCATAAATGTTTTAAGCCTGTTGTTTTTCTGAGTTCCAAAACTCACCATTAATTTAAAACATACTTAAATAACTGAAGCACTGCGAGCAACTGATCTCTTTGCTAACATCACTCCCTAAAAATCTTCTACATACTCAATGTCCATTAAGAATTGTGCTCTACATACAAGTTGAGAGGCATAAAAACCTTTTCAACCCACACAGATTTATAGGTAAAAGAAAAGAAAAAGCAGTCAGCATCAGAAAGGGTATCACAAGCAGAAAGACAAAACTGACAAAGTTCAACAGAAAGAGGGAATGAATTGAAGACTCAGCATTTAAACAGCAAGCTACAAAACTTTTGAGACCACTATCCTTAATGGATACGTAAGCCAGTAACTACTCAGGGCAATACACAGCAAAGTTTAAAATGAAAACAAGACAGTGCATGTTGTCTCCACATCTCCCTGTACCACCCCATTTTTAAATAAAAGACCTCTCAAGGACAGCACGATTTACTGCAGATGTTTTAAAAATACACTGTACAAAGAACACAGATATGATCTCCATTCATAGTTCCCAATATAGTTATATTAGTAAGATGTAACATCACCGGATAAAAATTTGTAACAAGCAGAGTAATATGTTAACAGTTGTTAAAAGTACAATGAAATTTCACTAGTATAAATCGCCAAAGACAGAAACCCTTGAAAAGTCGGTGCGTGCATTCAAGGTAACACCTCTAAAACATTCCACATCCATTCATCAATACATGCAGTAGGTTAAACAATATCCAGAAGAAAAAATATAAATCAGAACTTTTCAAGTAACTTCCTTGGTTTGATGAATCATAATGTTGCAGCATCAGCTTTAATTTTGTTTTAATGGGAAGCAGCTTACCCTCTCTGCATGTTTCCTGGAAGACTTTTAGTAGAAGGGTTTTAGGGATACGGCCAGTTTTTCTGACAGAGCTATCCAGTTTATTTAATGCCCAGTCAAACTGCCATGCCCGTCTATTTTGGATTTCTGAAACTGGTTCTTCTTTAATACTTCCTTCATGTTGAGGTACAACCGTAAGGAACCTTGCTTGATGAATGACATCTCTGCTTAAATAAAGGGGAAAAAAAGAAAATAGAAATTATACTTCTGAGAGTTAATTTGCAAAACAGTAGTTACTGAATAATGCTCTTCTTGCTGATGAAAAGTTTCTCAAAAACATTCCATATTAATGTAAACAAACAAATTCAGGTGACTGATTTCAATGCATACTGTAAGCCTTTCTAAAACAATACAGCAATGTGTATTTTCTCAAGGTGTCAATTATTAATCTGAGAGCTTCAGCTGGATCCAACTCACGTTAAGTGCTTCAAGTACCATTCCTCTACAAAACCAGAATTTTAAAAACCATCCAAGTCCTATAAAAACCAACTGTCCTGTTATGGGATCTCCCAAACACTTTCACATGATTTTGAAAAACTATTTCCGGAACAGCCACAAGGACCTCTTCCAAAACACAGCGAATCAAGGTAATAAAATCACGTATTTCTTTTCAAATAAAATACACAAGAACTAATGCAGACACCAATGTTTTAGACAACAGTATACCAAAAAGCTTCATGAACAATGGCATAATTCCCCATCCCTCAGAACTCGCAGTAATGAACATGAAGCTGCCATCCTGCCACACAAACCAAACAAACACTGGATTTGTTTCAACATCTATATTCTCAAAATGAAGCACGACAACTGTAAGAGATAAAACCAAGAAGTACTTCTAGCAAAACAATAAAAGCTCACCACTTCATTTAATTTTTTTTAAAGAACAAGCTTATGTACATGATAACTAGAAAATGGCATCTGTGTTATGGTAGAACTATGGTTAGCCTATAAAGGGCACATTGTTGTTACACCTGAGTACTTTTGGAAATTTTCTACAAACCTACCTCTCTCCAGAATCAATGCAAAGCAAGCAAGGCTTTCTGGATGCCAAAAAGATTCAGCAACTTCTGAAACTGCCCTTCTTCATCCCTGTCTCTTGAGCCCAGAGCTCTTCACTACATTTCTGTAAGGGTTCTTCTAGACTACTTTGGTTTTGTTTGTTTGTTTGTTTAAACAAACTAACAAAAATAAAGAAAATAGGACCATTAGTGGGGGCAAAGTGGAAAAGGTGCCTGGTGGCTTCTCATCTGCTGGAATCTTGCAAGCAGTCCAATGCTCACCTCTTCCCTGGCTGTGTGAAATCCTGACATTAACTGAGCAGGGCCTAATTTTGGGAAGTATCATCTTTTTATCTTTTTTGAGCAGGCTAATTTTACATGGCCAAACCTGTGACTTTCCTCCTGAAAAATTCCCAGAGGGAAAGATCAAGCAAGAAAGAAGCGGAGAAGAAAAACAAATCTGCCAATAAGGAGAACCCTCCTTCAGAGTGAATTCTACCTCCCCTGGATGCAAATCCACACTACTTCCCTTGGGCTGGCTCTCATGTTCACCAGATCCCTGTGAGCCAATTGGGCTCACTAAGCTGGCACAATGTGTGTAGGGTTCCAGAAAGATGTGGAAACTGCTCATGACATCCAAAACCCACCAGGAAAAAAATAAAAAAATAAAAAAAAAATAGAAGAGGATTAGGAGTATGTGACTGAAATCAGAGCAATTCTGAAGAAAAAAAGGAAGTGAAACATGGTTTGTGGTGGCTAAGTGGCCATCTCACTAAAAAAAAAAAGAAAGAAAAAAAAATCAGGATTTCCCAGGGCATCATTTTCTATTTTCTTCCTCTTGTTTGACCATATCCACAGATAGGGTACTTGCCCTAAACCAGAAATCACTCAACTAATTAAATTAAAATTCAGTAATACAAGGTAAGAATAACAGAAAGACAAAATCTTCAATCCTTCCGGGCGTAATAACCAAATGAGATGGTTCTAACGTACATTCTTTAATAAAATAAATAACAACACACAGCTACAAGCTATCCACTTGATAACTATTAGAATGAAATAAACGATTGACAGTTCTTCATCTATTTTTTCATAAGATAAATTGTACATTCTACTGTTATATACCTATTAAAAGAGCAACCTGAAAGCTTTTCAGAGTACTTTCAATTCAGGTTAGAAAAAATTATTTGGAAGCAACACAGGACTCATTGTCTTTGTAATGCAGAAATTTACACTTTGATTTCCATTACCAATTGAAGCACAACTAGGCAAAACTCCTATCTTTTCCACTTAAAACTGAAGTACCTTTTCCTATAAAAATCATTATATGCCACAGTAAATTACTGAATGAAATATTTTGCCACGTAGCACACACGTAACCATAAACTGCTATCTACATCTCTCAGTTTATATCTATACACTGTATTTTGAAATGGGCAATTTATTTAGCTCTTCCCCCCTCACTGGATCTGAATTTGGGCCTTTCCAATGCAAACTGCCTACGAACAGAAAACTCAGGAGAAAATTACAAAAACTAAAATGCCAACAGTCCCTAATTCTAAAGATGAAGAACTGAATAAAGCAGAAAAGACACCTTCCAAAAATGTAAAACTTCAGAAAACTATGGGAATCAATATCGGGTTTGATGTGAGGTAATTAAGTGAATACAATACAGAAAAATTGAGACTAATTGCACAACCTCCCTATCAAACAAGAAAGAAGCTAATGTAAAATTAAGCAGTTATCCCCGTATCAGGAATATTTAACAACCCTGTGCTGTTCTTCTCCAATTTTTAAACACACATGCTTCAGCAGAGAAGGAAAAAAAAACCACACACCAAAAAAGCAAGGATAAAAATAACAAAAAGGTCAGGTTAAATGTTTAAGTTACAGAGTAACACAATAATGCAACAATTTAGCTTTCAAAATATGTTAAATATGATCATACAACGCCAGTTTTAACTATTTTACCACAACTAAAGAAGCAAATATTAATAACAAGATAGGTGCAAAGTGCAGGAAGAATTGTCCAAGCAGTTTTTAGAAGCTTTAACTATACTAAAGATACTTCAATGGCCCTTACTGAACTTCTCCCCAGTCTTTTGGAATTACCTTTAAAAATTCAGAGACAAAGTATGACAAAAACCAAAGCACAACTGATAACTACAAAAGAAACTGACATACAGGTTTCTGATACCAAGTCAGCTGACTTTCACAGAACCAAAATAAGGAGATCTCATGTAGTTTTCATCAGAAGAAAATAAGGGTGCCATGGCTGTTTTTAAACTGTGTTGATGTCTTTTTTAATGTAGTGATCAAAGTTTCTTGCAATATTGAGAATATATTTTATGAATTCTAAAATACAGTTCACTCTTCACCCACCTGGAAATGGACTACTATGACCCATATCCATTAACAAGTTTCATTAACAATATGAATGACAGAAGAAAACAAACATTAAACTTACAGATGACAGCACACCAGTGATGGTGCCCAACACTTACAAGAGAACCTCAGACTTCTAAGTCATCTTGACTACTTGATTAAATGGTTTGAAATCAGCAAAAAAAGAATGTCAGTATAGACCAAAGAAAGTGATGCAGTTCAGAATTCCAGGGGAAAAAAAAAAACAAGACATACAACTGGCCAAAAAAACATCCCAACAGGACTGAAAAATAAACATAAATATGCACCTAAAAAAAGGTTTAATTCTTCAGCTCCTAATAGAAGCAACACAGATAAGACCTAAGATAGAGAATTGTTCTGCTTGTCATGGTATGTTTACTCACTCAGAAAGATTTGGACCAGTGTTGTAAAGTAGTTGAAGCTACTAGGATTCTTTAAATAGGCGTTTGCTTTCCCATCTCACCTACATGACCCAATCCTATACAAACTCACTACAACATATCAAGTCAGCAGCCCTTGCAAGGATGTACAGTACTCTTAACAACTCCTCTGAATTGGACAAAAAGTGAGAACCAGAGATCTCGCAAGAAGCACAAAGTTTTCACTACATAACAGTTCGCTTTCTAGGTAGATTAGCAAACAGTTAGCTCTGTCCCCCACAGTCATGAGAACTGACATCTAGCCTCACAGATGAGAATCCTAAACTGAAGTGACAGCAAGGCCAAAGACCCTCTGAGACACTTGCACATAAAGATTTTGTTCTGCTATACTATTATCCAGGCTTCCAGAGCCTAACAGTTTTCATTTTCTTTGTGAAGAAATAGGGCATCCGCTTCAGGACAAATACTCTAGAGCTTTACATCTCAAAATGCAGTTCAGCAAGACAGCTGTACTGACCCAACATCATGCAGTCACCATCAACAACGGTAGTTCCAGTCCCTCTTTTCCTTTGCCCATGTTACCACTCTCGGGTCATCAGATGCTTAACTGATCCAATTAAGCCTGTTAATATGCCAGAAAACTTTTCCTTGCAGTCTAGCAAATTAAATCAGCCCAGTAATAGGACTAAGGAGCAGTCCTTAGTGGTGTGGCAGTATGCAGCTGAGCAACAGGAACCCTCAGTTACTGCATGAAGAATACCTGACAATAGTACACCATTCTGTCCAAATGTGTGATCTGTTGGCTTCAGCAGAGAAATAAAATGAACAAACATGACCAGCAATTGAGGAAAAAAAAACACCTTTAGGAAAGGCGTTTGGTACTGCTTTCTCACTGCACATCCAATATCACTTCCATCCCCGTAATCTGTCCCTTAATTCAAATTCTCATCCAGAAGACCAAATTGCAATCGTATAGTCTGGGTGTACAGTCCTTTTTTGTTCCATCTACAGATTTTCACAGCCAATATAAAACAGTATAGAAAGGGTGACAGAAGGATACAGCCAGGTATATAAAGGACCTTACGCAGAGAATAAAAACTGGACTTTCAGCAGAAAGTCAACTGCTAACAATTCCATTATCAACACCAGCAATCTGACTGCAGGCTACGAATTCTCACTAACATACTCTGGTAAGACAAGTTACCACAAAAGGTACCCTTGCTATGCCTCTATGAAATTTCAATTGATGACCACTCCTGTTAGGCCTGCGTTCATGGTTAACAGAACCAAATATCTGTATCTTTTTTCACTTGAGCTATACAGAGCAGTGATAAAAATCTATCTACTGCTTATCCAGCAAACAGAACAAAAGTTATCTGCAATTACCCATTCTAAGGAATGTCTAAATCTACATCCTCTCAAACAATTTGAAATTACAGAAGGATAGCTGACAGCATTTTATTTTACAGAGTACGATACAGATCAGAATCTGTCTGCCTCTCTCTGCTATGACTGAGATCTCACAACAGGCATTTCTGTGAGATTTGCATGGGTACAATCTTGCACATTAACTAGCAAACAAGGGAAAGGTCTGCACTTTTGCTACTCTGTACATAATTTTCTTTGTCACTGAAAGCTGCAGATTAGCAGCAGAGTTTGTCCTCTGGCTACCATATTCTCAGGACAATATGTTTAGACCAATCCCAATGGTCACAGGTGGTCATGCTTCAGCTTACCTCCACTATTCCCAGAATAGAAGGTATCTGAAAAGAATCTAAAAATCTCAGACTACCTTCTGCACCCTCCTATAGATGAAGATGCACTTTAAAGTACTGACACAAAATCTTAAGCCTTATTTGCATTACAAGCTGCCACGATCTAGTTCATATTATATCAATTCTAAGCAGGTAAGTAATAACACAACCTACACGTCTTAAAGAAGTAGAAGGGCATAACAAGTAGCCCAGCCACTACTCATGTACTCTACATTGGGGATGGTAGTTAGCACACCCCTGGAAAATTCTGAGTAGAATGATCAAAAACCGCTGGAATGTGAGTAGTTGCTCTTTCAGGTCTCTAAAGAAATGAACAGATCTGTAACTTATCTATAATCATTACTGTAATAGAAGCCTCAAACCCACATCCAAACTAACTTAAAATTACGCTCAGTGATAAAGCAAACATAGTCTGTCATTTACTCAGTTTCCTTGGTAAATACTGGATTACTTCCTGCTGTTTATTCACTCTTATAACAGTTACTCTATGCCTCAAAACCAGAGTTTCACCAGTACTTAATGGAATTTACTGTAGAGGGCTGCGTTTCACATCTAAGGTAACATCCTGAGACCTAAACAACAAGTAGAGAGGTCTAAATGATGTCCATGTGTCCAAATCATTCTAGTTCTTCAAAAGAGGTCAATTTCCAGAAGTTAGGGGCTAGGTAGAAAAAAAAAAAAACAAACAAAAAAACACTGAATAGTAACTTAAGGAAAAAAATGACATTATACACTTGTTTGTGTAATCTCAGCTAGTAAATGCTACTTTTACTTTAAAATTTGGTCCTAGAGCACCACTTGTGCACTAGAATGCCTAAACCCATACATCAAAGTGATAGCAAGACAGAATTTACGTGAAAGATCACCTCAGGAAAGGGTTTACAAGACAGAAGGAATGCAAAAGTTACACATGCTTCTCAGTCTTGCTGCAATATAACTTACTGGTTAGACTGAAACCTTAGAAGGATGAAATAAACATTGTTGCTGTTTTCCCTGAATTTGTTATTGCCCAAGCACGTTTATCACATAATTTAATAATCCAGCATGAAAACCAAAGAGTTTTCAACAATTTCACTAAACCATCCAGCAAGTGACTCCGTGTATTACTGGATATATAGGAGTATAATTTGTGAAAAAGTGGTTCCTGGATGTCCATGAACATGACCTCCCGCAACAAGCTATCTAGAATATTGGCTTCCAGATGAGAAAAACAAAAATGAGCTGAATTAGCACAACTGGAGAAGTTTATATGCATGATTTGCCACTCAGTAACTCAGTGGTACTGCTGCCAGTCTCTCAGCACCTGCCTCCCCAGTTCCCTGGTCCTTCCTCTATGTTTCTATTCCCTTCTTCGCAGCTGTGAAGCTCACCATTCCTATGCTGAACAGTTATCCATCCAGAGCAGCAAAAATTTCTAGCTGGTACTAAGTAGAATTGACTAAGAGGGATCACCAGAGCAGTAGGAAGATACCAACAAGACAAGAGGACCGCCTTGTACAGTTGTTATGTCTACTCAAAAAACTCACCGTGCACGTTTGAAGCCTTTCCACTCTCAGACTTTATGCCAAAATAAATTGTCTGCTGCATGATTTGCACATTTAGTGAAAAGCTAGCATTGAGCTCAGTCACTGACTAGATCTACACACTGACTTTTTTTTCAAACACTAATGCCATGCTCTTATCCACACTTCTGCTGCAGGGTGAGCTGCTGAAGACATCTCCAGTGACAAGCAAATCTTGCTGTTCCAAGCTGCCTATACCCCTTCACTCCATAGGTCACAGGGACACTAACTGACCTCTGAATGGTCTGCAAAGGGACAATGGGGAACATCCTGTCCTTCTCCTACCTACCTGCACTGGACCATTACCAGCTTTTGTAAACACCAGGAGAAATACAGGAAGCATTCACATCCATGGAGAAAATTGATTTAAACTTCTATGTTGTTACACATTTACTTTTCAAAATGATTTATAATAACTACAGTTATAATTGCAACGAGTCATTGGGCATCACCAACCACTCCCTCCTATATTACAGACTGGAAATCAAGAATACAACCCCATGGAGCTCAGGAACCATGAACAGAGCTCACTCCCACTGACACACTTTGAGAACCTGTTGACATTGAAGTAACCTCTAACTAAAGGAAAGCCTGCAGATGCATTCATGTGCTTGTAACAGTACACTTGCGCTGTATAGCATGAAAAACAGCACTAAACCTGTGAATGTACCAGCTGCAGAAAGTGCTTCCTTCTTATCCTAAGTAGTTAAGGATGGTTGCAACAGCCATTAGGCTGCCCAAAGATCAGAATGCAAAACGCTGTTCTTGTCAGCATCACAGAACCACTGAACTGTTTGGGTTAGAAGGGGCCTCAGGGCCCACCCAGCGCCGCGGTCAGGGCTGTCCCCCAGTTCAGGCTGCCCAGAGCCCGTTCAACCTGGCCTTGAGCACCCGCAGGGACAAACCACCCACAGCTCTGGGGCACCCTGTTTCTCACAGGTACAAAAATCAGTGCTTGTAAATAAACCCGGGACGTCACACGTTTCCCGCGCGGTACACTCCCACAGAGAGGCGAGGTACCGGCGGTAGGCCACGCCGTGCCACGGGGCACCGAGGAGCTGAGAAGACCCGCGGAGCCGTTCCCCTCCAGCTCTCTCTCCCCCTCCCCTCAGCCGTACGCCCTTTGCCCCCAGGCCTCAGCGTGCCGCCGGCATCGCACAGCGCAGAGGCGGTCCCTCACCTGGCGGCGGCGGGTGCGGGCGGGCGCAGCAGGGGCCGGAGACGCACGCAGAAGGCCCGCAGGCGCCCAGCAGAACTCAGCAGGGCCGCCATCCCCGCCGCGCGCGCCGCTAGCAGAGGAGCACGTGAGGCGCGCGCCGCCGCACATGCGCAAGGAGGGCGACCAGAATCCGGCGCTCCGCTACGGACGGGAAGCGGAAGAAACCATTTCTCTCAGGAAGGGGGCGTGTCGGCCCCGTTCTTGGAATGGGCCCGCTGAGGAATGAGCGAGCTTTCCGCTTCACCCCCCCTCAGTTTATCACGGATAGAACATTCCACCGACCCTGCACTGGGTTGGGCCGAGCGGCAGCAAACCCGAAGTTGCTCCTGCCGCAGACAGTTGGAGGGGGAAACAGAGCGGCCCTGAGGACGGCACGTCGTTGCGTTCCGGGACACGGGGGGAGGGGGGGTTGTGCAAAAGGGAGAATGAGCTTCTGGGGGCCCTGCGTGCAACTCCGCGATAGGCAACGTTCGCACCCCCGACGACCCGGCAGCTGGGGGAGCGCACTCCTCCTCCGGCAGGAGGAAGTCACGTGGGCAGAGTGGCGGGGGTGGTGCGAGTAGCCATGTTGCCTGCAGGGGTCACCCCTGTGGAGGCGCGTGGGAGTCGGCGGGAGGGTGCTGTTAGTGTGCGCGTGCGTCGGGGGCGGCCCCGACGGCCCTGCTGCTGTGGGGCGGGGCTCGGCCGGGTTCGCCGGCTGGGGCTGTGGTGAAACGCAGCGGGTGGCGGGCAAATATAAAAAAAGATTCCCCTCAGCCTGTCCTTGCTGTTCGTAAGCTTCCTTTAAACCCTGCCGCCGTGGGGGCAGGCGTGGTCTGGATTTTAACCAAAAAGCAAAATAAAAGCCTTCGAAATGTTGTCTGCCTGTTTTCCTCCATTTTGGGAAAAAGAAATGGGCATGAGAGGCAGAGAGGGCATAAAATTCACTGCCTGAGCTTGTTTGCTAAGCTGTCATCAGCAGCAATGCTTCATCTTAACGCATACATTAAAGCTACTTCGTAAAACTTGATTATAAAACACTGAATCAGCTGAGTTCTTAGAAATGCTTGTTTTCATGCAAGAAAAAAAAAAAAGAAAGAAACAAAAAGAAAAAAAGCAAAAAACAAAGCATGCAATTATTTTTGCGGTGGATTGCAAATAGTTACTCCAGGGGGCAGATTATTCATCAAAACACATTGATTTTATCAGGTCAATTAGAATCAGCTGTTTGCTATCAGGCTTTGCATGGTAGGACTTGCCTCCTCACCCAGGTGCTGAGGGGTTGGTTTCACTGCGTAGTAAAAGCACACTTGTGCTGTTCATAGGAAGATCCTGGATGCTCGGCGTTTCTCATAGTCAAGCTTTGAGGCATGGATTGGAGCTGGTAAGGCAATGTTTGTAATGTAACTACAATAGATTTTGCTTTAATGCAATATTAATTATATTTTGTAGTATGCGGAGTTAAGCTTACTAAGGGATTGAAAGATGAACTTTCGACTCAAACCTAAAGCTCAAACTCTTAGGTTGACCTGGGGGCCTGCTCACAAAGCTTGATTATGAGTAGAGGCCCAGTTGTTTGGGATCCTGTTCCAAAGGCAGTACAGGGATGCCTACAATGTTTATAGTAAGAACTGGAAAAGATGAAGCAACTGGATAGTGAAAAAAGAAAAATACTGAGTGGACATTAACCATCTTAATAATTGGTAAGTTCTTGTTGCAGAGATAGCGCTGTTACTGAATCAGTAAAGAACAGCATTAAGTCATGTTGCAAAAGAGAAGAGCCAGGCAGATTCTGACCAGGAATTCCTCTAAGGACAAAATGCAAAAGTGACTTGGAAAATCTAGGAAGCGCGCAACAGCATTGGCAACGGCAGGCTGCGTAGAGCAGAGCCTTTACTGAGTGAGATAATAGATGAGATTCTGCTGTAGGAGGGAAGAATACCTTGATGTGAAAAGGACAGGAGGCCCCAAGGAATCAATTTCGAAATATGTTATATCCGGAGTATCAGACTTCAGAATTCATGTTAGCTGACGTTCACTTAATGGGTGTGAGGGTCTGCATCACGTCAGTGAAGATATAGAGAAAGTAAATTCAGTCATAACTTTTAGAGCGTGGGAGAGTCCTTTATTGCCTGTCCTTCCCCCCTCAACAGCCAACACCTTCCCAGATTTTTGTCTTGATTCATTCTTCCCAGGAAATTCATTCTCATCATTGATAATGCAAGAGTATTGTCCCCACAGATAATATGTAAACAGTGCCAGGGTATGTTTATGGACACCAGAGCTGTGTCTGTTATTGACTTCCTGTATCTAATGAAGTTTCAGGAGACGGCCGCACCGACGTGGGAGAGTAGGAGGATTTAAAAGTGAGGGTTTTGGCCGAACCCTGCCAAAGGCTGCAGAATGGTGGCTGTTACTAAAGGTAGTGGATGAAAACAGCATGCCTGCAGGAGATGGTGAGAAAGCTTCTTCTCGTCTCATAGGTGGTTTAATCATAAAGGCTTAATACTTGTTTGAAGCACGATGTGGAATTTCTAAAGCAAGAGTTACAACATCATGTGGTAATTAGAGCTCATCTCACTCATTCTTCCTTCATTCAAATAGAAGTCCATACTTAAAAACTAGCTTTTTTAAAAAATAGTTTATTCAACAGGTGACTTTTGAATATCTAAAAAGACAAAGATTAACATGCACTATAAATGCATTTCCAGAACCTGACCACTAAAACTCTCTGGAGTGAATGATTCAAGTTCTGTCAAAATGCCTCTGAGATGTCAGAAGAAATATAAAAGTGCTCACAGCAGCTCTAATGTGCTATTTGCATAACTGCAGTGTGAAGCAAGGAGAAGCAATGCTGGCCTAGGACTGTTGCTTTTATGCAGTTTGGATGAGGCTGCTGCATGTCAGAGGGTACGAAGATAACAAGGATCACGACTGATTGCTTTTATCACATGAAGAGGGTTCTGAGAAGCTAACCCCAGAGAAGGTAGGGTTATTTGCGTGTTTCCCTTGAGAGACTCAGAGGTGCCCTCTCCTGGTCTGAGCTGTCTGACAAAGAAGGTGAATCTGCCATGGTGGTGGCTGTAGATGTGAGGCTCCTGCTGCTAACCTTCTGATGCTTTTACCTGTTCTGCTGCATACTAGATTAACTTGACCTGCCTTAAAGTCAGCTCTTTTCAGCCAAAAGTAGTGAGATAGGAACATCCATCCTTCCACCAAGTTCACAATTCAATGTGGTGCATGAGTTGTGTTGTTTAACGGGGAGAGGCAATGTAATTTCCACTGTTTGTGTGATGGCTGCACGTGTATTGGGAAATAGGTCATCAGTAAGGTTTGCCCTACAGAGAATAATTTGGGAGATTCTGGGGGAAGGTAGGCCACAGAAATGCATTGCTGTTATCAATATTAGGATATCGATATTAGGAAAATCTAAGTCTAATTTCATAATTGCTGAGTTTTTTGTACACTTTCAATGCCTCATTTCAACTTCAGTCTAAAAAGAGAAATTGAGATCAGCTCACTTGTGAGATGAAGTTTTATTACTGGAATGCCTGTTGCTGTTGGTCTCTCAAGTGTCAACTGTTTCCTCTCTCTGCCCCAACAAAAAAGCTCACTTCATCCATGCTGTACATTTGCTTACATTTAAGCCAGTTTCATGATTTATGGAAGCCTGAATGCATAGCACTGACAATACAGCAATATGGCATGATGTTTTGCTTTGTTCTGAGTCTGGTGTAATGAAAGATGAGGTATTCAAACAGGAACTAGGTAGTAAGGAAAAAGGCAAAGAGCCAGGTGTAAGGAAATGTAGGCTAATGTCTTAGGTTCCTGTTAAAATGGCAAATAAGAGGACAAAGCCGTGGCATGGAGAAGGGTGGATAATATGCAGTTTTTAGTGGCAAATTGCTGCTTGAGGGTTCTGTTGATGTGTGTGTGAAGCATGTTTGGCTGCTGTGTAAACTAATTCCATTCTAATGGCCTGTAGTGAATTAATTTCTAACAAAGAAGCAAAACTCAGTGCTTATTCAATGTACCTGTTAAAATGTTTCTGCAGGAAAAAATGGTTTGTTTTGTTTTCTTTTTCATTTTGCTTTTATTTGATCACACCTGTAGTCTCCAATGGTGTTCTCAGGACTTCTGGAGTTGTACTGCACTGTAAAATAATTATTTTCTCTGAAGATGCAAAAGAATTTAGCTCACTCATCTCAGCCGTGTTAGTTTTGCAAGGTTAGTAGAAAATTTAATATGTAGTAGAGCCTTTATCTTTGTAACCAAGTCAGCAGATCTTATCCTAGGTATCTACGGGGAGTAGATCTGATGAGTAAGAGGGTACTTTTTTTATACAGTTAGTTTTCAAGGATCACAATTTGAAAATGGTTGTGACATAACTGGGTCACATCTGAAATTTTTCTATAAGCTGCATAAAAAGAGAAGTTGAGGTAGCTGGTTTTGTCAGAAGGTATATTTAGAGTGGTAGTGAATCATAGTTGAGGGATTTGCATATTGTAATGTTACTGAAAAATGCAAACAGTCATATCTTTAGTAGTTCTTCAGCATTTATCTTTTGCTTTTAAATAAGAAAACAAAGTAAGAATTAAGATACAGATGCACATGCATCGCATTATGTCTCTTCTATTGTTGCCTTTGTTTTTGCATGTTGAACTGTGGACATGGCATGCTACAATGAATATCATGTCCCAGAATTTGACTATTTTGGGTGCTGGAGTGGTAAGTGGTAAGATGTTTTAGGAATGGTACAACTATTTCAGTTGCTTGTAGATCCAGGAAGGGAGAAATCATCTTCAGATTTTAATGCATGTTTTATGTTTTGGTTAGAAACAGATATGGAGTGATCCAGGGATCATGTAGATTGCTAGCTGAACTAGGAAATATAACATGACTCATGTGCTTAGAGTGTTTGCTTTAGGTAAGAATCCTTTTGCTGTGCTTGAATATCAGTGGGCATGCTGGCAGATACTTTCTGCCAAATGTCTTCCTATCCCAAACAATGAAAAAAGTTAGGATTCTGGATGTAAGACTGGTCTACTGCAAGCATCTGCAGTCTAGGTTTCTGCTTTGGTTTGAAGTATTTGAGATTTTCTTACAGATGTTTGGATTTGTCTTTAATGGTTACTCAATTATTATTATATATATTTTAGAAGCTGGGCAATTAGTCAAATATGGTCTAAAAAGGATAATCTGAAGGCCACTTACAGCCTGCAAAACATAATCCACAAACATTCAAAATAGTGCTAAATCCCTTGGCATAAGTATACTGTACATGCATGCCTCATGCATGTGTACCTCACTGGTATATACGCCAAGGACAGACACGGTACACTGCTGTGCTTATACTGCTCATTTGTCTTAAAAAAACGAATGCTTTTACCTGTTCTGTTACAGGCTTTGTTTCCTTCACATAATTCTAGTGTAACATGGGCATCTAAAATAGCAGCTCAATTGTTACCTTTATGAACAATAACCAAAGTAGATTTCATTGTGTTCAAAGCTCCCATCTTTTGGTTTGTTTCTCTTCTCTCAGACTAAGGCCACAAACTCAAGTTGTTGAGAAGACAGAATCATCATGAGAGATGTAAACAAGCATTTGGAAGGACAGAGCACAAGAATCTCTTAAAACAGATCAGCCACTGAGAGAAAAAATTCTTAATTCTTTTTGCAGCTGATATGCTTCAAGATAACTTTGTTTCCTTGCTAATTTTTCTGTCATCCCCGCTGAACGTCTCTGCCCCAGTGGTTAACTCAAATGACAAATCATGTGTCAATGCTGCTGTGCTCTAGCTGAACGATTACATTTCCAATGTTGAAGGCAGGGCAGAAGCGATCTTTTTTTTTAAACTTTTTTTAAGCGAAGTAGTGGTTGTGTTACAAAACAAAATTTGGAACTCAAGTGTCAGTCATGCAGAGAGTTTTTGCATGTTGGACAACTTGCTGGATGTTCTCTTCGAAGAGGAGCATGTTTTGGTAGGCTAAATTAGTGGAAAATTTGTTGTTTTTTTTCTTCTTTGTTTTCAAAACTCTTTTCTTCTGATGTTCACAGTGGCTGAGTTTTAAAAAAGCAGATGCATTTACTACAAGTAGGAGTAAATGGTGGCCCTTCTTCCCATGTTTGTCATTTAATGTTGCAGACTGTATCAAGCAGATATTTTTTTTCTTTTTTTTTTTTTTAAGCTTCAATTAGGATGACTAGAGTGGGTATCATTTAACTGGGGAAAATAACCTGTTTCAGCAACAGGAGTTGTGTTGTTGATATTTTCCCATTGCTGAAATGTGTTAAGACTGGACAAGCACTAGTATTTCCCATAGGGTAGATATGTCTGGATAAATCAAGCTAAAATAGCATTCAAATGTATTGGGGCATCTGATGTGCATCACAAGTGATCTCTGCAAAGAAAAAAAAAGGAGGGGAAAAGAAATCCCTTTTAGTTTTCTGTATTTTGTCTAATAAATCATTTCTTGTGGCATAAAAGTATTGTATTGCTTTAAACTTGTGTGGCTAACCAAAAACATGTAAAAGAGGTGGTATTTTTAGCTGTGTGGAAAGAATTACTGGAAGTATGGGCTCACTTAGCAAAATCCTCTGCTTACTGTTGGCAAATCTATGTTCCAATGAAGACGTGAAACACCCCTTGACTGTTTTATTATATCAGTGACTTGAACAAGAATTTAATGCTTCACTAAATCTGATTTTTAAATCAAATTGAGATAACTTTTTCTGAATCTGTTTTGTTTCTGGATTGTTGCTTTACTTCGGACTGTACTGATAGAAGTTGCTTCTTTTCAGAGGGAAGAGTGTAACTGTATCTTGCAGTAAGAATTCTTCCCACCTATTTATAATATTTGAACTAAATAAATGTTAGCAAGGATAAACCAAAATAACCAGTTCTTAAATGGTATGGCTAAGTTTGTAAACTTGAAGGCTAAACTGAGACTGAAGGATTCTTCCTTCACTTCTTCATGCGAAGGAGCCTCTTGCTCCAGGTCTCAGGAAAATTTCTCTTCAATCCAAGAGACCAGATGTATCTCTGGATATGTAGTGGGCTGTGTTTGTGGTTTTGATTAAAAAATCATCTTATGTTGCTTTGAGTCCTGTGCAAGGAGTAGGCACTGTATAATCTTCAGTTGCTTAGGACTTCTCAGTGGCCAGTACCTGAAGAACATACTACTGGCCAATACTACTTTGTAGTCTCAGAAAATCGTTATGGAAAGGCAAGGGCAGTGCTTCAGCCAGTGGAATATGAGAAAGGTTAAAGGAATTTTGATAAAGAAGCTTAGCATGATCTTCATACAGTGAGAAGCTGCTGATCTATTTGGGATGAGGGGTTCTGTAGCAAACCGTGAGGCTATTGTGTGAACAGTTTGGTGTCTGTGAGGTAATCAGTTTATTGCTAGGAGCTGAGGAACTTTCTGAAGTAAGCAGCAAGAAGGATGTATTGAAAATATTTTCCTCTACCTGTACATTGCCTCTAAGTTCTCATCCACACCATCCTCTTGTGCTAGCACACATGGTTACATTCACGTTCTCTGTTCTGAAGAGATGATAAACACACAAAGAAATCTTCACAGCTGTTGCCCAGAGTTGCTTCTGTTCATTGTAGATCTTCATCAATACCATTTTGAGGTTTACAAAGACTATATGAGTCAGCTCAGTACTGTTCGTATTAGCTTGTATTGCATCACTCGCTTCCATTCAGTACTACTGTAAATTTTTCTGCCTGGCTATGTTTGTGTCTTGAATAACTTTTTTTCACCCCTACTTTAATACCAACTAGAATTACAACCATATTAAGAGTGAAGTGCCCTCATTCAGATTCATTGACAGGTAACGCTCATTGTTCGATTAAGACTATCCATCTTCTCTGTTTGTTTTTACTGAAGAGATCTATACATAACAAAATTCAATCTCAAGTATATAGAAAATAATTTTACAAGAACAAATGGAATGTCAGCTCTTTACTTAGAAGACCATTTCCAACTCTTTCAAATATGAATTTGAATATACACAGAGAATTATTTAGAATGTATTAGGACTCCAGTAGGAAGCTTTTATACCTATTGCAAGATAGGTTAAAAAAAAAAAATCAGAATTATTTCCTTTTGTCTGTTTCCAATCTTGTGCATGTTACTTTTTTTTTTTTTTTTAATTCCTGACTACACTTCATTTTCCAGTTTTAGTAGGAAGTTGTTTGAGTTTTGCTTCTGTTTTAACTTCTGCTTATAAACTTCAAAATTTCCTATTTTCCTTTCATCTTCTTGGCCAGCCATTTGATGGGTCCAGCCACAAGTTTAACCGTGCCTAAGGCTTACCTTGACTGAGCTACATGCGAGGAGAGGGATATGCCTATGCGTTTGTGGGGCACACACCTAAAAGTTTACTGCGTAGTTTTCATTCAGACATTTTACGGATATTATGAATATTTGATACAAGGAAGACTATATTAAGTTTTTGTTCATCTTTTTTTTTTTTTTTTTAATGTAATTTGGATCTGAAAGCCCTTTTTATTTTAGTCCTTTAGTTTTATCATAAAATTTATAGAAGGTGTTGTTTAATTTTTTTGAGATGGGATTAGATCCATAAGAAAACTCTTAAAACATGAGTTAGCTTAAGATGAAAATGCATTTTCAGTTAGGCAAGGTATAAATTACTTTCTCAGTTACTCAGGTTTAATGCAATCCATATAGCGCACAAATCTTACTCTGCCAGTTGTTTAGCCATCCATGGAATCTATGAAGATAAGTACACATGGCTTGCATTTTTAATGAAAACAAAATGTAGAACTTTTTTTTTCTTTTGCATATTAAAAAGAGCCAAAAAAAAAAAAGGAAATAAGTTTTTCCTGGTCCACTTGAAGTTTCACGGACTTGGTTTGTCATTACTTTCTCTCTCTCTAAAAGTTCCAGTGATATAATAAACATATGTACCATATATATATCAAATATTTTCTTGTAAGTTTTTTCCTAGCCTTTTTCATCCTCAGCATCTGTTGTTGTTCCTTTCCTGTTACCTTTATGCTTCTTTGAAGAGAGCTCTTTAAACATTTACAGTTTCAGAAAGTTTACAATCTGCCATTACTGCTAAGCTCTTAAAAGAATTCTCCATCTGGAAATGTCTATGTAGGACACTGTTTCTTCATCAAAATATTAAAGTATTTTTCTAATTACACGTCAATTTAAATCCTTAAGTTCTTGAAAAAATCCGCTTGTTCGGTGGTTTTCTTCCTCAAACGTATTTCAATGAGAAAGACGTGGATTGTGATCGTCAGTAAGATATGCCTTCAAACTGTTTAGGTTTGATTGCATTGCATTATAGAATGCTTCATTACTGGTTTAACCTCTCAAAGGCTTTCAGCTGCTGTTTTATTTAGCTATACCAACTACATTGCCTACAGCAACTCCAGGCAATGATTCCCCCAGTGGCATGCATGAGCTGCCCTGCTCTACTGCAAAAATACATTATGGCTGAATTTGCCCTCAGAGTTTGGAAAGATCTAAAGTCTTTGGAGACTAAAAATGTGTTTTTTCTTTGTTTTAGCTGGCAGTATGAGCCTCTGGCATTTTAAAGTGCAAGTCATTAGCGTTCACAAGGGTGATGTTAATATGTCTGTGTTTCAATCTCAGGACATTTTCCAGTTGCTTCTGCCACAACAATCTCTGCCAACTCAGTGCTTCTTAAGCCCCTTGTGAATTAAAGTAAGCTTTGCGGTGCCAGTAAGAATTGCTGTAGACTTTGGCTGAAACCAGTTGCTACCTGACCTTCTTGTGATATTTAGTGTCAAGGTTGAAAATCATTCAGAGCAACTGGATAGGGGTGAAAATTGGGAAGAGTGAGATATAACATAGATACACTAACTGTGATCAAAAGTAAAGCTGGAGGATTTTGGATGGTTTCATTTTGTTTCCGCTGTCTTGTTTTTTGTATTTATTTTCTTTTTTAAAATGAGGTGCTATGACTTAGGTTTATAGGAAGACTCAATTACATGTACAAAAAGCCTGGTCACAGTGATAATGTGGCATTCAGAAATAAAAATAAAATAAAGAATTGATTGAAGTAGTCCAGAGAGTAGCCTGAGGGATGAGATGACAGTCCTAGCTGATGTGAAGGATGGAATCTGTCAACAAAGTTAATACATGTGGGAAATGCAGTAAGGTGGCACAGAGAGATCAAGGGCTGACCCCTTCACCCAGTGTGTTACAGCTGACTGTAGATGTACAGCATGTTTAGTCAATTGCCGCTTGCTTTCACTGGTAGGAATGTCATAAATACTCCCCTTCTCTTTCAGAGTGCTCTGCTGTACTCTTTCCAGCTCCTACAACTAGGAGAAAAGTAATCTAATCATAGGATAGGACAGAGGAAGAAAAGAAGTACAAATGTTAAGATGGCAAAGCTAAAAACACAAACATTTTGGCAAATGTTGCTATTTTTATGCCTTTCATTCAGTCTTAGAGAAAACTAAGCAATAGGGTGCCAAGTCAATAGCACCTGAGGCTAGTTCATAAGGTTTCACAGATGTCATTGCCTCTCTGCACTGCAAAAATATGTAGGACTAGAGAATAAGAAATCTGTTATTTCTTCTTAGTTTTCTTCTGATTCCCTGTCGGTTTCTCCCTCAAATAAGGTTTATCCTTTCCAAATAAGATATCTGCAGAGGACTGCTTTCCAGCTCCAAGCAGAGACAGTCTCCACTTGCTGGCTTTTTTTGCTGCCGGTGTCAGAAACCAGTCTTCAGGAAAGAGGAGTAACCTGTACATGTGTTTACCTAGGGGCTCTTGTCATGGTTTTATGATTTTTGGTTACTGGTATTCCACATCATAACATCATGTAGCCCACTGGGAGTTAAAGTGTTAATGCTCCAGTTCCGGGTACCTGCCCAGAAGAGAAGAACTACTACATTCCACAGGGGATTTTGTGGTCAGAGAGGAGATATAACTCCTGGCAAGGTCACCTGATGGGGTTTTTCTCTTTGTTGCTCTTCTCCTTCGCCTCTCCTCTCTGCTGTTTGTCCTGACTGCACGCATCACTTCAGTATTACTGTAAGGCCTACAGCTTTCAGATACTCTCTCATTATATTTGATTTATTAGCTTCAATTCTAATTATATCGTATTATAGTGTGTTATCTTGCATTCCAATACCATATTTAGTAAATTAGTTTGTTTCTCCTCGGATCGTTGCTGCTGTTTTTAATTATTCTGGGGTCCCCTGTTTCCCTTTTCTGGAGGTGCAGATTTTGTGAAATCCCTCTGCCCCACTAGTCAAGGAACTGGGCCAAACCAGCCCATCAACTGTTGACAGCTCTGGAGGTCTTTTTTTGTTGCTTTTGTTAAATGTAGGTGAGCAGAGGCTCAGAATTGTGTCCAGAACGTAGAATTGACTGTAGGTAGATAATCATTACTACTGGTCTTGCTTTGGGTAACTCCACAGTATCAACACAGAGAGTAAGATGTTATCAATTTTCTTTGCAGAAGACTGTTGTCATTTCTGAATTAAAAAGAGTTGTTGACCAGCACAAGCAGTGTGGCCTCCTGGCAAGGGAAAGTAGTGGCAGGGAGAGCTCAGAGTGTTGGCTCAGGAGCAGGGGGTTTGGTGCATCTATAATTTATTTGGTTGGGTGCTCTAAAAGCATTCACAAACATTAATAAATTTAGCATTACAAGAGCTGGCTGGTGTGAATATTATCAACATTTTTTTAAATAGGAAGGCTGAGATGTAGAGTTATTAAATCAAAATGCTTCAGGGATAGGCACTGGCATTGACTTGGGATGCTTCTGTTTTCTCTTGGTGTTCAGCTACTCTACTCTATCGCATTGGTGGAAGTGTGAGGAAAAAGCTTTATGATGCTGTTGTCACTTCTCTACTCAGTTCTACCCTACAAGATGAGTGACGATCTGTGAGTATGTTCAGGATATCAAGCAAAATCACATCAGGTTGGCTGGAAAGGGATGTTGTGGACATTATTGGAATGTGATTTTTGTATACTGTACCACGTTAAATATTGTGACACTTAGAGTTTGCAGTGATGTGCAATCATACGTGAATGAAACTTTAGGATGACTTTCTGAAACATATGATGACATTTTATGTTTCAGTAATATGTTCAATCCAAGTTTTCCATATCTGATTTTAGAAAATCCTTTCTCTTAGCAGAAATGGACAGAAGATTTTAAAAACGAAATGACTCGCTATCTGTGTCAAGAAAAGCATTGAGTTGCAGCTTACAGTTGATGACCATCAGCTCTGTAGATACTGAGTTAGACCTTTGATAATTAGACTCAGCTAATAGATCACCACTCCCCCCCCTCCCTCTCAGCTCCGGTCAGTGTATTTGTATTCACATGGAATAAGGTAATATGTTCTGTAAATAGAAAGGCTGGGTTTACTGTAGGTATGTCGTACTTATATCCTATTTATAAGAGGTTGTATGGTTTTCTGACTCCTGCGTGTACTGATAGTGGTCCCCAGGGTGGTGAAAAGCAAACATCTTTGCACAGTAAAGAGTTGTAATTCCAGGAATTAAAACTTGAGGATGAGTTTGTTACAGAACTTCTTAGTGTCACCTGCAATGGAAGTGCTTGCATCTTTATCTGTGCAGCATAAGGTGGCAGAGGATCCCTCTTTCAAATTACTTATTAAATGCCATTGATATCACTGATTGTGATGCTGATTGCCTTTGAAATTTCACCCAGTGGTTTCTTGAATACAAGATCACTAATACATTTACATACATATTGCCAGTACTTTGGGCTGAGGACACTTCTTAGATTGTGTAAATTGTACATTAGAACATAATACTCATTAATGTAGTATTACGGAGCTTATATTGATTTGTGGGAGAACTAAAATTAATTTCATTAGTAGGATTTCCATTTCTGAAGCAATCAAATTTTGCCATGATACAAATAGCATTGAGAAAATTATCAGGGCACAAGTCCAGTTAAAGGAAAACACTTTTTAAGAGACTGACCCTGCAGTATTTTTGAACTCCTTCAAATGGAAAGTATCTCTTTTAATTCCCAGTGACACCTAAAGGAGTTGGTAGCTTTGCAAAACAGGCATGAAAAGCTCTTTTTTAATTAAATGTAGCTAAAAATATTAAAATGGAGAGTTTGGAATGTGAGACTGAATTTTCATGTAAGGTCTCACCAGCTGTGTTGAGCAATTGTATCAATAGCTCTCTGATAGAAAACACCCATTCTATACCAACTCGCTAACATTTGCTTTCTCCTGCTGGCGTCAGGCTGACATTGCCACTCCTCACTCTGGTCATCCATTACACCAGAATCTTGCTCTTTACCCAGCTGATGAATTTCTAACTTGAAACAAAGATTTTATTGTTTGTTCCTGTACATGTAATCTTGCGTTTGGCATTCCAAATAATTTCTTCCCAATTTATTCCGGTCATCATGTCTTTCTCCAAGATGTGCTGATGCTTTCTGTATTGCTGTATCCTTCATCTAAGCATTATCTACCATTGTCATCAGTGCAGTTTCACTTCTCTGTTGAAGTCACAGAACTTTTAACAGAGTTTGTTTTCAAAGTTTACCTGGAAGACATCCGCTAGTAAACTCCCTCCAACTAGAAATGCTGATTTTTGACATTGTTTGCTATTATATCTTCTTTCATCATTTTCTTATCAAACTTGTTTTTCTTTACTGATTTCATCTTCAATTTTCCCAGATAGCAGTTTGTCAAATTTTCACTGGAAGTCAGGCAGATATTTTTCTCCATTTTGGAGAATCAGAAACCAATTATTTGCTTGAAGAAAAACAGGAGATTAGACAAGCGTGATTGACCAGTGATAAATTCATGTTTTCTCCCATTTTCCATTCTATTTATTCAGGTGTTTCTATTATTTTCCAGTCCTCCTTTTTTTTTTTTTTTTTTTTTTTTTTTTTTTTTTTTTAGTTTTGTTGAAAGTTAGCCCATGCCTGATTCTCTGCCTGTATGATTTTCTTCCTGGCTTTAAAGAATTTTATTCTTCAGTCCTAATTTAGACAAGAAGTTCAAGGACTTCAGCTGTCTATTGGAATGTTCTTAGTTCAGGAAAAGCAAAAGTCTAAGTCATCGATAGCAACTAATTAAAATGTTGTGTTTATTACATTTCTCAATTTTTATGCCTTTTACAGGAGTTCTAAAAATGGATTAAAGGAAACCCAACTGACAGTCACTTCCCTATACATTTTATCACATATCCCAATAGAGTGACATTTTTAGCATGCTTTTCCAAGTTGTTACATTAACAAATTTGCACTGATTTCTTTATCCTGTCATCTAAAGACCACCTTGTAGTAAGACAGTGAACTTTTACAGCATTCCATACTTGATGCACTGTCTAATGTCACAAACGTCTGCTCAAATTACTTCACTAAGACTTGAGAAGAGTCTACATTGTGCCTTCCATTTGAGCTTGATTTGACAGAATCAGTCCCTGTGCTAGCTCATGGCACTTATCAGTTAGTCAGCCTTCCTCAGGGAAGAGAATTTAGAGTGCACCATATTCAGTTTTCAAATCAAGCCCTGTCCCCTTAGGAAGCAATGTACTGCATTATTAAACAAGGTGCCATCAGCCGTAGCACCATGCTTAAACATTCAGTCAAATAAAGGACGACATCATTATGTTAACTCTTTTTTCACCAGGTTCATTTGTCTTTTAGTGTTCTGAAATAAAATGTCAACACGGAAAATTTTGCTATACTCGCCTTTTAATTTTTCTGGAAAATAGATGAAAAGGGGGCAGGAAAAACTGATGTTATAACCATTAAACTTAATGCTTTGTGAGGATGTAGTGGGTTTTTTTTCTGAATTAGGAATTCTGAAGTGGAAACTGATGTTTTGTTTATTTTGTTGGTTTATTTGTAGCTCTCATATAGACTACTCATTTAGTATGTTTTGATTTAGCTGTCATAGCTCAACACAGCCAAATTCTGCTGATTGCTATAACTTCACATATATCAAAGAAGAAAAGTTACTTCTAACAGGTCTAAATGAGGGTAGAAATCAGTCATAAATGTTTAAGTCCCTTACAAGAACTATTCACCTGTTATGATACACCAGTATTTTGCAATTAAAGTATATTGTGAACAAATGAGCAGAATCAAAAATTGTGGATCCTTTGAAGTATTTTGCATCATTTCAATCAAACAGAAAATCAAACAGAAGTGAATAGATTCAAGATACGTACTTTGAGGTTTGTATTTTAAATCCGTGCTGGTCTTCTTATATTCTAAGTGAGTTTTTTTACATCTTTATGTATATTGTCAGACCAGAAATTGTCAGGATTCTTAGAGAAAAGGAAAGATATCCTTTTTAAAGCTTCATGTTGATATAAATATGAAAATGGATTAAACTCTGCTTCCAATTTTCAAACATATGTACTTCAATGAATATTAAATGGTAGACCCATATCATCATCATGACTTATTTACTTTGTAGAGTTTTTATCAAAAAAGGACTGGAGTTTGCTGTGGAGCGTGAAACTCCACTGTAATTGAGTTTAGAGTGGTAAAACCACTAAAGAGGCCATGGCCCCAGAGAGTTCCCTGAAACCCACCTGTCAGCTACTGTTACATCAGCGATCCAACAAGCCGTGCCTTCCTCTTCCCGCTAAAGACTTCTGTGGCAAAAAAAATAAGAAGGAAAAAAAAATCCCTGCAACAGCTGCACAGTGTCAGCAGAAATAATGATCTGAAACTCAGCCTCCGAGGGATGCTAGTCTGGGTCCTAATTCTGTAAGGTGTCATTTCTCTCATTGCGATGCCATTAAGCATGAAAGTAATGGAGAGGACGTGAAGTATTTTATCGTCATATAATGAGGGAGATGTAGGGTGCTTCAGGATGTTGGTGGGGAGAGGTGTCTTGTGTTTCTATAAGGGTAGTCTTAAAGGATGCCCAAAGAAAAATGGCAATTCAATTCTCAATATATTACAATCAAAATGACACGTTTTAACATATATATTTTGAACGTGTATTTTTAAATGAAGATTGAAATGTTAAGCAAGTTCTCTAAGTCTCTTCAGGGTAAGAGCATTTTTTTTGCAGGTGGATTGAGTGTCTTAGCAGGCTGATCTGGACCACTCCAGAATCATCGATGAAATCACTCCTCAGATCAAATGTTCTTCTCACAGAACTCCATTTATTCCAACAGAGCTACATCTGAGCAGGGTCTGGTTATCAGTTGGTAGTGACTGTTAGTATTTAGAGTATTGTTTGCTAGACTCTTTTCTGTTCAACAGACATCATAGCCAACGTCCTCTGATATAATTTAAGCACTTGTACTAGTCCTTTTAGTGGAGGTGAAGAGCCAAATTGCACAGGAAGTAGCTTCATTATAAAGCTCAACATGATTCCTGCAACAAAATATTAGGGCAAGAAGGCAGAGTAGTTATAAATAAATAAATAAATAAGGTGCAGTTGTTCTACTTTTTATTTGAAAGCAGGCTTATAGTCTTCAGGCTGTCAAGTAAGTTCCTTCACACAAACTAACACCTGTATTCAAAGGCATTTAAATACCCTAGTCTTATTTATGAGCTTACCTCCAGTGAAATCACTACCATTCTGATGTCAAAGTCTGTAAAAACAAAAAGTCTGAATGGTTGGTTTTTTTTTTTTTTTTTTTTTTTTTTTTTGGAAAGATGTAGCTGATCATATTAAGCCCATTTTTGCAGGAAAGGGGAAGAAGCTGCTCGGTTAGGCTTGGATTTGTTTCAAAGATTTTTGCTGGCATATGCATTGTTTCAGAAACTACTCCAACCAGTTTTTAGCTATTATACCTGTATTAGTATTCAGTGCAAATGAGTTCTCAATATGGTCTTAGAATTACAACTGATCATTGGGGATGAACTTCAGTAAGGATACGATGTTCCTCCTATACCTTTACCATACATCAGTCTGAAATAGTGCTTCCTAAGGAGATGAGCTGCTCTCAGAGCTGACCTGCTGTAAGATGCTTCAAAAGTATTTGCTGTGAGAAACACTGCAAATTGTTGTGCCTTGCCTACTTGACCTTGGCATTCAGGCTTACTAAAAGCAGTGACTCAGAACTGTATCACTGCTGTGGAAAGGGCACACAGAAACATCCAGCCAAATTGGGGACTGATATTGGCCCTCTGCCTGCTCCTGAAGGATGTCTGGGCTGAGTATTGCAGTTACCGTGGGTACCCTCCTAGCTGCAAAGAGGTGTCTGTTCTTGAAATCCAAAGAAGATCACTGTTAATTCAGCGTATCTTAATGCTTCCAATTGCTTTCAGAGTCTTGGGTGGTTAATGCTGAACTGAAGACAACAAAACTGACGTTCTTCACTGAAGAAATGATGCTACTCACATTCTTCTTAATAATCTATGTCACGTATGTCCAGCCTGTGGGCCTCACATGGCCTGGGCCAGCTTGTGATGCCTGCTGCTGCCCTGCTATTGTGGTGGCGGCTCTTCTCCACCGAGTGGCCTGGCCCAACCTTGGGCATGCACCCATTGCTCAGCAACAAGCAAAACATCTTTGTGCTATTAACACTGTCTCAGCTAAAACTGGGACATGGGAAGGGCACAGTGCAGTGCGAATTCCACCTCTGATGCCTGCCGCGCACACATAGTTGGAGTGAAACCTGTGTGTATTACACGCTCCATGTACTTGTGCCACTTGGTGAGAAAAACGCAGCATTTGCCAGTACTAACATTTCAATCTACCTAACGTCATCTCAAGAAAATAGAATGTGAAAAAAGAGAAATGGTGGATGAAGGAAGAATGTTGAGCAAAAAAACAGTCAGAAGAAGATTTTTTTTTTTTTGTCAAGACAAATAAAATGGCACTGTGCTTTAATTTGTAAGGAAATTGTGTCAGTTTTCAAAGATTGCAGCTTGAAAAGTCATTATACACAAAAATATTCTGCCAAATTCAATGAATATCGAGGAATGTTTCAGAAGGACTACATGGTACAAGTGGAAAAAAAAAAGGTCTGTCATCTCAACCAATTATTTTTAAGTTACCACTCAGACTATTATAAAAACTAGTTGTGTGGTAGCACACCTGTTTGCAGAAAAATCAGAAGCATTTTCCAATTGTGAGATTATTAATCCATGTATGGAAAGCATGGCAAGTATAATTTGTCCTGATTTAAAAAAAAAAAAAAAAAAAAAAGTAAATGGATTTTTCTAAAACTAGGTAGTCTCACCAGACTATCACCAGATGATTTGAAGATATAGGAGAATCTGTCCAAAGGAATTTGGAGAGTAAAACAGCTAATTTCAAATTTTATATTTTGGCAATAGATGAAAATAGTGATGCTACATGTAAGACTCAACTTGCCATTTTTATTAAAGTTATTGATAACAAATACGGTGTCACCGATACGAATGGCTTCTTTGGTGCTGTTAAAAGAAGCAACTAAGTATTTAATTATTTGAAGGAGTAGAAATTACATTAAAGTGGTTTTTTCAAAAAAAAAAAACACTTTTGTTGTCGACTTATCTGGTATCACTTACCCATGGCTCCCTGGTAATGGTTGGTAAAAAAAAAAAAAAAAGAGGGAATGATAAGATTAATTGAAGATGATGCAATTGCTGCCAGCAATTTGTGGTTGATGAAATATCACTGCATTGTACGTTAGAAAATGTATGCACGAAAGCTTTAAAAAAGGATAATGTCATGCAAATCATCACCAGTGCTGTGAATTTCATAAAGTCCAAGGGACTGAATCATTGCCAATTCCAGGAATTCCTTAGAAGCATGGATGCTGATTATAAGGGTGCCATACGCTATTCTAAAGTAAGGTGGCTTAGTTGGAGTAAAATTCTAAATGATTTTGTGTTTTGCAAAATGGAATCAAGTTATTTATGGAATCAAAAGGAAAATTTGTACCAGAATATGAAGATTAAAAATGGCTTGCATAGATCTGTGGGTCTGATTGCTCATTTAAATGAGTTAAATATGCATCTTCAATGTGAAAATCAGCTTATCTGTGCTGTTTCAATCCATAAAAGCATTCAAAATGAAACTTAAATTATGGCAAGCTCAAGTTGTGGCAAATAGTATTTTTATACACTGGCGAAATGGAGTCTTGTGAACACTGAAAAATATGCAGCCATGCTTTCTGTTCTGATGGAGGAATTTAGTAATAGGTTTCAAGATTGCAAAAAAAAAAAATTAAAAAAAATCAGTTTTCAAGGATGGAGTACAAAAATCTCTGATGAGCACCATGAGAACTGACAAAGAATTGCTACCCCTTCTATTGAACCAAGCATTAGCTTCACAAAAACAAGGTCAAATATCGTACTAGTTTTATGTTTGTGTTGCTCTTGTTTAATGTTTTAATAAGAAAATATATTTTAAACAATGTTGCTTCTATGCACTAACAGCATTAGATATTTTATATGTGGCCCAAGACAATTCCTCTTCACTTAGTGTGGCCCAGATGAGCCAAAAGGTTGCACAGCCATGTTCTATGCATTTTTAGGGCCAAAAAATACTCGAAGAAATGGAAAAAAAGAAGTAGTACATTTTATCTTTTGATTTGATATTTGCGTGTCAAAATAGATTTTACTCCTTTTCCTACATGTGTTGTGCATCTTGAAGAGAAATATCTCACACCAGTTTGTGAATAGTTTGTTCTGTAGTAGTGTGTTCTTCGGCGTGGTTTTATTTGTTTTTACACCAGTTGAACTGTGGGCTGCTGCTAAAAGGGGTGATTTTCCTTGGATTACGTGCTGCTCTTCCTGCCCCAGCCTCTGATGCTGTGACATAGCAGGGCTGCAGGGTGTCCTTTTTGGTGGCAATCTGATAAGAAACTTCTTTTCCCCGGTTAGTTTTCAATTGGATCAACTCACTGACCTGGCAACATCTGATACTGTGGGATCACTAGATATGACATGAGGAAAGTGGTGGGTGTACAGCACCACAGGATAGCAAGCTGAACGACTTCTTTGGGCAGAAGTCTGTGTTACAGAGGATAATATGTAACATAAAATCACTTTGAATTTAATAGCAGGGATGTTTCATTACACTAAAAAATGTCTGAATTACCCTCTTTTTTCTCCCTGAAATTTGCTTTCCAGTACGGGTCCTGCATTCACAACAGCCTTCATTTTAACAACACCTCAAGAAGATGATAGAAGATGATTTCCTAAAATAAGGAATCAACACAAAGCCCACAGTATATTTAAGTTCCTGTAATGCCAAGTTGGGTACACTTCAGTTTTACTATGAAGTTTCGTTATTCCTTGTGTGTGCTTGTTACTGGATGTTGATTAGCAGTTTCCATACACAAGTTGTTCACAAGCTGTTCACACATACTGCCTAAACACGATGGAGGTGTAAAATTATTACCGGTGGTTATCCTTGCATTTAGTGTGTGTGGGATCGCTATGTGATGAAGGGTGTATTATGAATATTGTAAACGTTGTTGAGATTAATTAATCCAACCCTTTTGACAAACAATGTCCAACGCTAGATGGCATGCTTAGCCTCAGGATCACTGCCAGTTCTGCATGACTTTGGGTTGCATAAGTGCCTGTAGGATTCGATCTTTTTTTCCCCTCTGTTTTGAAATAAGAGAGGAGGTGATATTATAGACTACAGCCAGGCCAACCTAGCAAAGTAATTTTGAAAGTTTTATCCTATGATCCTTCCAAAGCCTGCTGCTTTCTACAGAATTTGAAAATTTTCCAAAAAATCCTTCAGCATGGAAAGAAAATATACCCGAAATAATAGTAAAATTCGAGCAGAGATAGAATTGAAAATAGAGTACTAAGAAGAGTTACATTTTAAATAAGTGATAATTCATCAATGAAAGGAGACAGAGGATGCAGAACTATTTTCAGCATTTTTGTTCTCTATTCCATCTCTATAATCTACTATTTTCATAGTGGGTGATTAAATCGTTTCATATCATTTTGATTAAAATGAGAATTTTACTTAAAGGCATTTCTTGATTTGATGACTGAATGAAAAATCTGTAATTTCAATACCCCCAAGGCAAAGTGGCACACTTAGCTTGTGTACATGTCAGGATCTAGCTTGGCACATTATTGAGTTTAAAGGTTGCAATTAATTAAGCTAAGGATGCAGTGCCCACGCAAGATGAGTTTCAGGCAGGTTACTTCAACTAGCTCTAACCTGGTCCTGTGGGCTGAATGTCCATTTATGACGTGAAGTGTCGGATCACCACTGATGATCTCTTGCAATGCGTTCTGGATGATGGTATTATGAAATCTTATTCAAAATCTGGTTTGTTTGTGTCTGGAAAACATGTAGAATCTTCTGTATGTATAGTCCTTCAGTGTTCTTGGAAATGTTGCGTTTGATGCCATCAACGCAGTGCACAAACAGCTGGCTTTCTCTGTACTTCACTTTGTCAGTCAGCTGAAAAATGCGTCTTAGTGAGCTACCAGGGATAGAAGTTTTCGTGGAGTACTTGGCTCACTAAGGTATTTTTAGCTGTTCTTTGCCTCACTTTTACGTGAAAATACGTGTGCCTCTGTGCTTCACCCGTTTCTACACAGTCCTCATGCTGCATCGTTGCTGTCTGAGTCCTGGCCTCTGCTCTACTTTCATAAGCCTTTTCAACTCAGCTGAGATTATTGTCATGATACGAGTTCCTGTGTCAGTCTTGGCTTGGGTATCCCTTCTTTGTGAAGGAGTAGAATCAGGACATAAAGCACAGCTTTTTGTACAAGGCTGAGATTCTGGTGCTGACAAATGCAGGCTTTGAACAGAGAGCAAAGCTATTTCTTGCACTCTGGTAGCACTCAATGCCAATGCTCAACTCTTAATTCTTTTAGAGTAATTAGTCATCAATACTTTCTACCTTTCTGCCACTGGAATATAAATAATTTTAATGGCAATATTGATGATTTATGTCAACCAAAGTGAAAAGGAAATCAAATTACTCAAATCTTAGGAAGTGGAAAAACTTTGCTGTACCATTCACGTTAATAACAAATCTATTGATTGTAGTAGTTCAGTGTTGTAATTTTTTAAAGCACTGAAATGTCTTCCAGATGGATAGAAACTCGGGGTAGGTAGCCCAATGTAGTTGACACAAAGTCAGAAACCTACTAAAGGGAATGCAGCATTGGAAAGTACAAAAGTCAACATGTCAACTTAAATCAACTTTGTCAGAATGAAACAGATGAGTCCATTTGTTGGTAGATCAGACTAACATAAATCAAGGCAGTATAGAGGTTACACATTATAGGGATTTGTGACTAGTAAAATTCCATAGTGTGATCAGAGAGAGTAATCATCTGGCCGCGGGAATAAAAAGTCAAAGTGAAGCTTAAATGCTGAATCAAAAATCAGTTCTGTTAATGTCTAACGCACTGGGGTCAGAAATTCATAAGAATCCAGCTGTGAAAATAAGATGGGAGTTGTATTAGTTTTCTCCATTCTGTTTCTCACATTTAAGTGTTGTCAGTTGATGAGAGTTTGTCCCTTGAGAATTGTCACGGGGTAGTTTAGTCCATGTAAAGTGAAAATTTTGCATCACATAGAGGATCTTGTGAAATCCTGTAAGGCAGGAGGACTACATGCTGAGATTCATAATGGCGACGAAGGAACAGTAGAAACAGTAATCTGCCACATGCCCTTATCTAAAAGTGCTTCTTGAAAAAAGAAGGCAGTGAGTTTGCACTGTGGACGCTATCAGAATCTGTCACATATTTTAACAGTCAGTGGTTAGCAATGGATAAAAACTGGTAACTTTAGAGTAATGCTGAATGAATGTAAATCCCAATGGGCCAATTTTTTTCTTGCCTTTCACTTCTATTTCTGTTTCTAGTATTGTATAAAGTTCCATTCTTGGGTCAAACTAGCAATAAACTCCCTAGCAATATTTATGTGCAGAAAAAAAGTGAATTAAGAAAAGATATCACACACAGTTTTTTAAGTCATTTATTGCATAATGTCCATGCAAACATTTTACAAAGCTTTTGGTAATCTGTCAGTTATTTCCCCTTTGTTTTCAAATGATAGAATCACGTATTTATGACTGCAAAGAAATCTAAATTAATGTCAGTTTTTAATATCATGGTTTTACTGTGTACTCAAGAGAAAGAATCTAAGTTAAGCAAAGAACAAACTCTTAAAGAAATCAATGCACTTCTGCTTCTTTTTAATTATTGTTTACAGTCCTTGGCAACTCTTTTAACTTCTGTTATCCAAATTTAGACCCATCTAAAAAGTACTTAACTCTGTTTTAGCCCCACTCTCCCAGCTTTCCAAAGAGTAGGATGCTAATGAATTAACCACATCTGTCTACAAGGGATCTATTATGCTCTTGCAGATTATGTTACAGAAAATTATCCATTTAAAGTATGCAAAGGATCTATTTGATAAGTACAATTAGCCCCATTTCATAGTTTGGGTACAAAGCGATGTAAAAAGTGAGGGCAAATGATGGAACCCTGAGAATACCTTTGTTGCGATGTCCTAAATGTAATCAAGTGAAAATTGTAAGAATGTTGCCTCAGACTAATGTGCCTAAGAGCACGGCCTATGAGCCCGCTTGTTTCCACAGCTCTGTGACTAGCAACTTGTGAGTAAGCAATGCTGAGGAAGTTGGATGTCATGGTCTGAAACGGTAATTTGTTCAAGATAACAATGAAAGCTGTAGCAAGGTCAATATAAGAATATCTGGGTATTCCAATTCTCAGTTTCCAGTGCTGGTTAGAAGATCATGTTGTCTCCTGCCTAATAACTGTAATCAAAGCAACATTTCAGCAACAAAAATAAAGTTTTTATATCTGTCTGTTCTTTGAAAATGTATAGTGAGAGTCATATTTATTACTAGCACCAGGTCATGGCATCAGAGGCACAGGTTCTATCATTCTTATTTTGTTAGGTGTATTTTACTGAATACTCCTGTAACGCCTGTGTGGAAAACAGTACTAGATCACATGCAGAAAGGTAGTATATGTTTTCTGAATTGCTGACAATGGTTTTAACTTTTAAATAAAAGACTAGTGGGCCAACTGACTTATCTACTATATTAAAGGATACAGTGAGCTGCACAGGTTTCCTCAGCAAGCCATGAGGTGCTTGTCTAACAGTACCCATTTAAAAAAAAAAATCTTACGTGACAGTAAGTAAAGAATTAGTGTTGATGAGGTGGAAAAGTCACAGCTGAGATCAGGGAAAGTAGAACTTAATATTCAGAATGGCATTAAAGACAGTGAGTGGCATAGAAACTGAGGGCACATTACGTCACTCATTCCTAAATTTCTTCTCTTGTGATGGTTTTACTGACTACGCATTGTCATGGGATGGTACCGTAACCTAATAAAACATGCAGCTGATTAAAAAGCTGCTAATGATAAAAAGATCTACAATTAAACTAATAACTAAAGTAATTTACTTCCACTCAGAAGAGTCTCAATGTAGTTTAAGAATCGGTTATGTGGAGATTTTTTTGTGTGTGAACTAAATTCAGGCAACTCAGAAATGGGACAGAAAGCTTTTAGTAGTAGTTCAGACTAACAGAAAACCAGTTAATGACATAAAATGAAAACCAAAATATATCACTGGAATAAGATATTGTGCAGTAAATGCAGTGAAATACCAGTGTCTTAAGATGCAGTTAGTCATTGCTAGGGAAACTGGAAGATGAATCTGAAGTGTGTGTGGCATTAAAATTTACAGTGGATCTAGAGAAGGAGGAGGGGTGGTACTGGGTCAGAGCCAGGAGCTCTTCATGGGAATTATCAATGAATCTGCAGGAAGATCTTCAGAGAAGAATGAAAGCAATCATGGACTTGAAGGGTCAGTGAAAAATGAAACAATAATTATTGCTGTTTAAGACTGAGTGTACTCAAGGTGGATATTGCTCAAGAATTCTACCAACTCTGAAATAATCTTGAAACTTGTTATTGTAACTTGCTAACTTTAGCTACTGGTGCTGATTAAGTCCTGCTGGATGCTAATGAAACTGAAAAATATGGCATGGGGGGAAAAGTACTTTTTCCTGCAGTCATCTGAGTTTTCTTGGAAGTTTCCCATCTGAATACTGACCTGATCTGACCCTGTTCATTTTGTGAGATCTGATGAGATCACAGCCTGAGGTTATGGCACCGAACTAAGAAAAGTGATAACAAAACAAGAATGGCATGATTGACAGGGTAGTAGGCTGAATACAATAAACCTATGGAGAACTGTGTGTCTGTATTCCACTCCTTAATATCCTCTTCATAGATAAGAAAAATAAGCCTTACCTTGGAGCTAAAATAGTAATGGGATGAGGGCTGCCTGCACTACTTGATGACCATAAACAATATTATACAAAGATGGATTACTGGAATGGAAAGTGGGTACTCATGAGAAGTTACCTTGAGGCAGGACTGCAGCAAGAGCCATCCTGTGCCCTTGTGCTATCTCCAGTTATCTCCTTTTGGTGGCCCTGTGTTTCTCAGTAAGCTGCAATATGACCCCGTGTAGTCTGGCTTTAGTGCTTTTCACTTTTGGATTCACTGGAGCTATATAAGATTATTTTGCTTTGAGAAAAACTAAACAAGTCACTGAAAGCCTTTACAGATAAAAGAAGTAGTCTGCAGAAGGCTGTCTAAAGAGGTTTCTTTTGTAGTGTACCAAAAGCAAGCAGCTACATATGGCAATAGAAAAAATGGCAATACAAGACTTATGTAAGGAAGCTTTGGTTTCTTTTTTGTCCACGTTTTTCACTAATCTTGATAGTTACTGAGACACATTCCATTAAGGTTGTGATGTAATTATATGGAACTCATTTAAGAGAGCTTTAATTACAGATTTTTCTCTTTGCATTGAGTTCGGTAAAATCTGAAAGTAACTTCAGAAATTAGGCATAGTTTTGATACTATTTTGTAGTGTGATGAATAGGGAGAAATTCCATTAATGTTAATGGAATTGCTCTAGGTTGTTAGCAAATACTCGTAAGTTTTCAGTGCTAAGAGCCTCTATATGTTAGCTCTTTGGAAAACTAGCTATTTTGTAAACAACTCTCACTTCTATAGATTATTTTATAAGTTATAAACATTTCTCCAAAAGTAATGCCTCCTATGTATTTCCATGGAAACTGCAACAGATACACAATAACACTATTTGATAGAATTCTCAGCTACGAAACTGTATTTCTCAACACAGTCACCACCGTTAGCAATGCATTTTCACAAGTGATGAACAAGAGCCTGCTTTGCATGCTTGTAAAAAGCTGCACCAGCTAAGATACCCAACTGTTTGTCTCACCACTGCTGAAACACACCACTCACTGCCTCACTCTGCTCACACCCACTGTTCGGTCTCCTTAAATATTCTGCATGCATCAGTGATGTCAACAGGTGCCATTTTTCCCACATGGAGGAATTCAGTGACACACCTTTGCTCCTTGAGCACTTCCGTATCAGACATCGTTGTGTCAGACTGCCCTTCTGCTGCCAGCTGTCACGCAGCAACAACATGTAATGGGATGCTGGTGTGAAGGCTCAACCTCTACTGTACCACCAACATCCACACGTGACATCGTGGGCCAATATAATACTTTCAGAGGGTGTTACTTTCAGAGCAGCCCATGTATATGAAAGTTGAAGGTCTAGACAGGCATCAGCCCAGCTTGGAATAAGTTTGTAACAGAGCTGGGACAGATCAGAAGTCTCTGAAGATTTTTTTCTCCTGTACTTCATTTGAAGATGGGAATTTGAATACACTTTCTAGGAATTTACTTTAGAATCTTCCTATTTTAGAGATTTTGAGCAAGTTTGTGATTTCTGGATGTGAAGACCATTTTCTGTTGAAACTGAAAAGGGGATTTCCGAAGGAGCACGAAGTTCCATACAAGGGAGAATAATTGTTATAAAATTATAAATTAATCAAAGTTGATGCTAAGTTGTTGCTGATTAAATAGGTTTTATTTAGTTATTTAGTTCTAGTGGGGATCTCCCTGATATTCTGTCTCTGCTAAACTAGATATAAAGGCCACAAATGTTTGGTTTATTATTTTTGGTGCAATCTTGAATAAGGGGTTTTTCTTTCTTATTAAAAATCTAAAATGATTGTCTTCTGTGTTTTCAGAGGACATGAATTAATTTGTAAGGCAGAAGACCATTTTTCTGGTGATTTCAAAATACTGTTTTGTCTTCTTGTGAGACATACTGTGAATGTTGCAGTCTTACTTTCTATACGAAACTGAAATGCAATAAGATATAAGATTATTTTAGTACAGATATCTCAGTTGTTGCAAAATACTGTCTGTAGCCAAATTTGCAGGCATAGTTTTGCAAGTACTGGGAAGTCACTTGCTCCCTGGGAATAAAATCACTATGGCAGGGACATCTAAAATCTGGAATACAAATCATTTTATAAAAGGAAAGTGGTCCAATCTCATGTCTTTGTTACTAAATTCATGTCTTCACTTTTCAGGCATCTGATGCTACTTCTTGGGAAAGATGATATTGGACAAATCCATGATTAGAGCCTTTGTAATGTAAACCATCCCTACTGCGCTGGAATTGATTACACGCGTTTGGTGAAAGATGATTTGAATGGTAAGTCACTTAGTCATATTCTTGTTTTCACACATCATTCAGCTTCCTACTGGCCTTCTGCTCATTCTTTTCTCTGTTCTCGCAGCAGTATGCACAGCATGTTCCCATCATTGTTCAGCATATAGTTTAAGATGATATTAAGATGGAAAGATCGGTGTAAAGGTGCAGAAAAAGTTCCCACAGAAATGTCTAGGCTTCTCAAATGCACAAATGGCTACAGCATTTAAAAATCCCCAAAGAAAACAGAATAATCTGCAGAATTTAATGGAGAGATGAACTAATTGCTGCAAATGATTATGAAGTCCAGTCCTACAAGTGGCTGGGCATTCTCAGTTTGCCAGCACAGTCTGAGGGAACTGAGAATACTCAGCAGCCACATCTCTTCGATTTAACCATATGGCCAAAGAAATTCTCCTTACTACTATGTAGAATATCTGAAGCTGAAAATAAGAGAATTGAGCCAAAATAGAGCCTGGGCCTCAATTCTAAATCTGCATCAAATTTATCTTTTTATAATCACCAGACTAAATTTCTTCATATGTGAAGTATGAGATTCCTCAGCTTCTAAAATGTTTTGATTGTCCTTTTGAAAAGAGCAGTATCATAGGAAGCCTTAAATCCAGTTATTATAAGCTCCATGGTTTTCTTTTTCTTTGTAAACTCTTGCATAGGGTCACAACCAGCCTCACATTCTGACACTTAAGTCACTTAGATGTCAAACATTAAGACTGCTTGTTTTCATCAAAATAGTATTGGTTGAACTGCATGACATTTCCTTACTCTGTAGTTACCCAGAGACATGGTTTTAACAGCACTGAAGCTTTTTCATTACAACAAGCCTATGTGATGACAGCTGAGAAAGACATCTCTAGCTGACATCAAAATCTTGATTAGAAATATTTATCCAGAGTCTGAAGGTGCAGAGTGATGCTCCAGAAGAATTCTCAGCTGTTTCTCAATACATATGAGTTATATCAGCATGGCATGATGCAGTTGTGAGTCAAGAAATGTGGGCTGCTGAAATAACTGAAGGGCTAGCAGTATAGCTACCTTAGCATAGAGCTTTTCTCAGACTTATAAAGCCTGCGGTTCTTGCGGAATCTATGTTTGGCCACTTGAGCTCCCTGTCCGAGCTTAAAATGCAGGTATAAAATTACAAGGTGGGAGGATGCAGCAGGACAGAATGGAAGGCAGGCCCACAGAAGTACTGTATGAGAACACTTTGGGCTAACTGATATGAAACTGTGCTCCCAGCCTGCTCCTTGTAGCTGAAAACCTCTTTTCCAACAACTTCATATAGAGCTGGCAGGACCTTACTTTATTCATGCACTCACTGCAGTCGCTGCTTAGATTTCTGTTGAACTAAGAGGATGAGCAGTACTGCCCCAACAGGTGGGAGCATTACAGAAATATCCAAAATTTGTCAGAGAAGTGGTATCCTTAGAAATCTTCTTGACTGGAAGATCTTGGAGGTCTTTTCCAACCGTGCTGATTTTATGATTCTATGAAATTGTATCTCAGTAGGAGCAAAAAATGATAAAGTCTCACAGGCTGGGTATCAGAGCTCTGTGGACCTAAGGTAAGAGGGACATCTGGTTTGTCTTCTCTTACAACACAGGACAGAACCTCTCCAGTTATCCCAGTTTTGTTCTGTATATCAAGTGACAAACATATAAGAGGAAAGGGAGAACTGTAAATGCTGTGCTTTGTACGTGATGACCATCAAAGCACTGATTTTTACAGTAAGTGGGGCTCTATATTTGCTGTCTTTCATGGGAATATTAAAAAAAGATCCGAACAATCGCTCTGCATCCAGTGAAGCCACCTTTTAGTAATGTATTCCAGTCTCGGAAAGATTTAATGTGTCTGCTATGTGGCCTGGAGGGTGCATAACAGAATTTCTTCCCTGCCTCTGCTTCAGGCAGTGTTCCTCAGCATTCCTTCTTTCCAGTAAATAAATCTGTGCATAAATAAGACACTAAAAATCTTTACTTTTTGATAATTTTTTTAGTGAATATTCCTGTTTGCGCAGGGCTCTCTTTGGTTCCCCTGAAGCCAGATCTGGCCCATATACAGTGAAAATGAGGCTGTCTGCTCAACGTGCAGGGCTCTTTATGTTCTAGCAGTAAGAATCAAGTAAAAGGAAAAGGACTTTTCCTTCCTTTGTCTTCTAGCAATGTTAGCTTAGACAGCCACCAGCACACGAACATTTACAAAAGGAGGGAACTGCAAAGCTTCTGCCAACTGCCCAAAGTGGCTGCCAAAAACAGATGTTAGATGTTACTGCTAGAGTAATGTCTTCTTCAGCCTGACATGTGAGCGCTGCAATCTTTACTTAAAAGGAAGAGGAAAAATATGGCTGAATTAATGAGTTGAAGCACACAACATATGGTCTGAAAAAATTAGAATGAAAGGGAAAGCGCTCGTCCAATAGCCTAAGACTGCTAAAACTGAGCTGGGTGGATTTCTCGTAGAGAATTGCCCTGGTCTGTCATGTAGCTGAATCTCATCACCTAATAGGTCTGCTTAACTTTTACAATTTTACTCCCATACTTTCACAGTGATTTTTAAATAGTTTCCTAAAGGAAATGAGTAAAACTGCAAAGCTCTGCATTGACCAAGATGATGATAAAACCTGCGTTCTGCTAGCAAAAATCTATGAGTGCTAAGCATCCCACAACATTATCACAAAAACTGTGAATTATGCTTGGCCTTTCCTGTCATTTTGGATAAATCCTACAGACTTTATAGAAACACAATTGCTGTAAATCTTTTGTGTTTTATTTGTCATGTGTTTCATTCATATATTTTATGGAAAAAAAAAAAAAAAAAGAAGGAACCTGTCTGCAAAGGTGAACTACAGTACAACTTCTTTCTTTGTTTACCTGTCTTTCTGTGAGCAGAGAACTAAGCCTCTATAGAGCTCAAAGGCTGACTTACATTGAAGTCAGCATTTTATAGTTAGCCAATACGAAATTTTATATAGATATTGGTTCTCTGGGGTTAGCAGAACCAACAAGTACTCCTTTCTTGCACTTGTGTTTTAAGGCTGAACATTTACAGGGACTCAGTGACACCCAGAAGTAGCTAGTTCATTCTTCAGCTCTTCTTTTGGTTAGTAGTCACACTGTTTTACTTGCTAGCCATGAGTTTCCTGAATTTAACATTCCCGAGTCCTCTGTTCCTTGCCTAAATGCTGTCAGAAGAAGTTAAAAATGTAATGGGAGATACAGATAACCATACAGGAACAAATACTGCATAATTGCATCAGCATTGTTTCTTCAGGAATTCTGCCTAAGGTGGGGTCAAATCCTCAGTTTTCATATGCTGTGATTTCATCACAGGCACTGCAGCGAAAGCAATTTGCACCTACTAGGTGTCCATCCCAGATGACTACGATACCAGGCAGGGCCTATCCCTCTCCTGCTGCAGAAGCAGCTTACACAAACCAACTTGCAGTTTCTAGAATTTTGACTTGAAGCTGTTGTGCTGTAAAAGGCAGCTGCCTAATTGCACAGCTCCCTGCCTTGCAAGGGCACATGAACAAAGTGCCACCTTCTGCTTTTGAAAATAGATGGGACAAGAAAGTGTGTGCCTTGTATCCTCTCTACACTCTTTTCTTCTCCTTGGCTCGGAAAGAGGGTTGTCAGGCTCTTCCCAGGCAGATTTGAATAAGATATGTTCTGCAGACAGGTCACTGCTGACAGGAGGAGAAGCACTAGTTCCTTTCTTATCACACCTGCTATGCCGATGGCAAGGTCTGATTCTCCTTTGCTCCTGTAGGGAGCTAACTTACCTGATTGGCATGGCATTCTGTGTGTGCACTGTTACTTTTTGTGACTTCGATGAACTAAATCAGCATAGTGGAGAGTCAAACACATAGCAGAACTTCCTTCAGAGAAGAGGAAGAAGGTATGGGCTTATACATTTTAGTAACACTGGTGTATTAGGTTGGCTTAGTCATCTTTGAGACAGGACAAGGGGAAACAGCAAGAAACTGGAGCACAGGAAGTTCCGCACGAATGCGCACAAGAACTTCTTTACGGTGAGGGAGCTCTGGAACAGGCTGCCCAGGGGGGTTGTGCAGTCTCCTTCTCTGGAGATATTCAAGACCCACCTGGATGCCTACCTGTGCAACCTGCTGTAGGGAACCTGCTTTGTCAGGGGGGTTGGACTCAATGATCTCTGAAGGTCCCTACCAACCCCTACAATTCTGTGACTCTGTGATCTTGCTTAAATATACCAGCTGTAGGGGAACTATTGTGTCCGGGCCTAAACTTACAATTGAGCACCTGGTGAAGGAGGTGGCTTGCCCAGGGAGCACAGGTGCAAGCACTTCACCCATGCTTCCCATGTGACAAGAAGTCCCAGGTCCACCCCTCCTAGGGCTCATTTAAGGGCTGGCCTTGAAAGGGAGAGTGTCCCCTGGTTGATGGCTGTTTCTTGTTAAGGTGTGCTCTGGTGTTAGGGACTCTCGTAGTCAGGTGAGACAATTTTTTCCTACATATATTATTCATTTTTCTAATGGTGCTTTGCCTGGTGTTGTGTAGAACTTACCAGAAGGAGTTTCTCTGTTTCCAAGGGCGAATATCAACAGATTGTGTTGAGATGTTATCACTACAGGAAGATGACACAGAAACTGTACTTTGCAATATGCTTTTAAAAACTCTTCAATAATCTTAGCTTTTGCTCATCTTGATTCTTTAAGCGTTTTTTATCTTCTTCTCTCAAACTGCTGTCTGTTTCTCCTGTGACTTGCTGTGAAGCTGGAGGAAGAAGAAGTAAATGTGTACTAATGTAAATCTGTAAAAGGTCTGCAGCAGTAGAACAGTGATGCAGAACTTCTGCTGGATGTAAAATAGAGTGTGTTTGGCTGTTAGCCCTTTTTATTTGCATCCTCCTATCTAATGAAGTTATTATTGTGGAATTATATGAGAATTAATTATGTGTAGAGAATGGGTTGGCCCTATTAATTATGGAATTATGGGTCTCGCGTAAGAAAAAGAATAGGCCTAATGTGTCATCAGACTTCTTTTAGCTAGCAAATTTGGGACTCATTGGTATCAAATATCAATAATGGCTTTAGTTGAATACAAATTGGTGACTTCTGAAGAAAATTATAGGAGAAACTTGTGTCATTTTATCTTATTATAGACTACTAAGATATTAGGCAAGATCAGTCTTATTTTCTTAGGCTGTCGTGCAAGGGGTTAAAGCTGATATTTATTGAATTATTGTTTGCAACCAGTCAAGAATGAATAAGGCTTTAATGTATGTGGAGTCAGAAATAGCCGATGTTAAAATGCTATCACAAATCAAATATAGTATTTCAAGGAGACGGTTACAACATTGAGTCTAATTAAGTCTTCACTTAAACATGTGTGCAATTTTGTTGTTCAGAGTCATGTACTACCTTTTAAAACCTTCCCTGCAGTGAATTATGGCACATGGTTTTATGTTGCCATTTGGTAAAGGATGTTGTGGAACTTTTGTTTTGCAGATAAAGTCAGATGTAAGGGAAGTCCTAGGAATTTTTCTGGGTTATTCGAGAGCTGTATACAGTATTCAGAAATATTAGGTACTTGGCATATAGGGCAGATACTTGAAGTACAAAGTATTTTCTTGTTACTGTGCTTTCTTTCTTTATTCTTGCACTATTCAGTACCTTCCCTGAATGGCTGTGAAACACAGTATCAGTGTAGCAAGTTTTCTGGAAGTTTTCTAGGGCAAATAGCCTCCTGGATGCAGGGGAACATTATCCTGATGTACCAACAAAATACAGAACAACACCATATATATGGATTTCCTGGTCACTAGACAAGAATGACTGACTGTAGCATGCATGTAAAATGAACGGGCAACCTGAGTTTCCTTCCTTTCTGGGAGAAAGTACGTCCTGGGAGTTAAAACAGAAGAAAGACTTGGATAATTTATTTATTTACTTTGAAAATTATGATGAGTATTTAGCCACTACATTTCTTTGTTGTGAGAAGACTTAGGAGTTAGTGAAAGAAATCGTGGAGACACCTCTTGGTATCTAACTATAGTAGAACTACGCATGTGCTGAATGCGTAATGCAAGAACATCATGTCAACAACAGGGATGACCCCACCCCCAGGAGCAGAGCCCTTTGAGATGAAGAATGATCCAGCAAGAAGATAAGCTGGAATGGAGCCTCCTTCTGAGAAAAAGCAGTATGTATGTACTATCAAGTTCAACAGATGTACTTGGCTGTCTTGCCTGAATTAGGGTTTTAGCGTATGTTGTGCTATGGACTCTAAAATGCATCTCTTCTCAACCATGACAAAGATACTGCAATTGAATCTCATTCATTGCAAGTTTTCAAAGTTTCACAGAAATTCTGTAGAAAAAGCAGTGTGCAAACCACGCATTCAAAAGGGCAAATCCATCAGGACTTTTTCTGAATTAATACCCTACTACTGAACAGCTTTCTCAGACAAAATCAGTGCAAGCTTCCTTCTTGTTCAGATACTTTACTGATGTAATAACACACCTGCTGTTGCTTGTAATACTAAACCTGTGACAGGATTTGCTTTCAAGAAACAGTGCTGTGCTAGAACAATTTAACATTATAAATCAGATGGTTCTCAATTTTCTGGCAATGGTGTATGTAAAGGAAATACACTGACACATTGCTCTAGTTAAAATAAAAAACAAATAGCAAGAGAAGCAAAGAAGAGAGCTCCTTACAACCAGGAGGGCTTTGTGTTTTACAGTTTAGAAAAATGATTTCAGTTACTATCTTGGATGGGGAGGTTAAGAGCTGCAGTTAAATGAAACTGCCAAATCACAAACCAGTGATCTGGAAACAGAAGAGAAAGGAATTTAAGGCCAAAGAAGTAGTTCTTCTATATTAACTCATGGGATAACATAATGGGAAAAGCTGCAAAGGGTATATGTGAAGACTCTTAACTGAGGAACCTCTCCTTCATTTTGTGTATTTCTCATAAAAGTATTTTTATTGTCATTTTCATTGCCCAAGCTTTGCTTTTTTCGGTAGTTTCTATGGAATTGGTGAGATGAAAATGCAAGTTTTCACCTTTTTTCCAGAAATGGATCACTTTTGCATACAGATTGAAATACATGGCAATGAATTAATCCAATTCAGACATACCCATGTGGAAATGTAAAAATATAAATGGGAGAAGCCCTTAAGAGACTTTGGTGCAAATGCTTTCCACAGCTCCGCTGGAGATGAGCAGCTGCTGCTCTGTGATGCTTTCTTGACTGCTGCAGGTTGAACTTCAGGTTTTTGTTATGACCTGAGCTATGGAACTGGACCTGATTAAGAAGACGAGAGGAAGCTAGAAGAAACAGAATCTGTACATACAATTACTATTCACTCCTGGCTTGTAGGTTGTTTTACTTTGCTCATACAAAAAAAAGAAGTCAAGAATAAACAACAATGAAGGCAGTTTATGCTTTGATGGCATGGCTGCTAACCGAGTGTCTTAACCCCATGCATAGTGCAGAAGGACAGCTCTGCTGTGCACTGCACATCCCTGAAAAGCCTTTGATGCCTAGGCTGGAGGTGTAAGGGAGACTAGAAATCCTGCTGTAATCTAGGACTCAACCCCAAATATGTGTAACAAATCATATCAATTTGCCGTACTAACCCCATCAGTATATTTCCGTCTTTCAAGGAATGGGGCAGTATCACAGAAGTGCTTCTGAACAATATTTTCAGTCTTTTGAGGCTATAGACAAGTGCAGAATAGAGCCTTCACATATATTTCCTTCTTTCGTGTTTATGCTTGTGGACATTCATTCCATAGCAGGTTGAACTAGAGTTTTTAATTACAGTAAGGATCACGTGAAAGAATAATGCTACGCTGTAATGTTGATAATTGTTTGTCTGCATGCTGTGTTGATGGAGAAGTGAGGGTATATGATGAAAATAATTCTAGTTCTGCAGAAGAACAAACATAATCTCAATTCTAGTTAATAGATTCTAGGGAATCTATTAACTCTTTAGTTCATAACAGTTTGAAACATATGTACCAAACATCACGTCACTAAGGAGTTAGTAACGTAGTCTTGAATATTTTTCACATATTTTTCACCAGAGAAGCAATAGATAAGAAGGTGAGATTTATTAATACACAGAAAAATGGGAAAATGTCTCTCAATGGAAGAAGTACGCTTTTCTAATAAGCACTGGTGCATCTAGTTCTTTTGCTTAAGTTTCAGTTTCATGCTGTTACTGTATTATCAATTTGAAAATTTAATTTCAAATCCTGGAATGATTAATAAGAAGATATAAAGATGACAGAGGGCAGGCCTTCGCCTTCATTAGTGGCTACCAATGATGTTTTATTCCCAAGAATCCAGCTCAGGGTGGAGAGTGGAAAGGATGTAAGACAGGAGAAGATTTCCAAATAAAGGAAGGTACATAGTGATCCCTGAGCATAGTTGGTATACAGTTTCTATTTAATCAAAAACATTTTATACACATCCGTCAAACAAATTATATTTTAAAAGGATATATGCAGAAGTGCTCTTCTTCAGAACTTATTCGGGGATTGATTCAAGGAAGCTTGTAAACCGCTGCTTTCTGTTTCTTTGTGGGGTTTTTTTTCCATGAATATTCATCATTAATGTCAGATTGTGGGTAGAACATAACTGCTCACGGTGTCATACTTGGACTGCCACCTCTGCAAACTCAGAGAAATGTCATAGTAAAAATAAGACGGAGCAAATTATCTTACTACTGCAGTAAGATGCCATTTACTTTATTCAGTGACCCATTTTTGTGAAATGAATATCACACTAGTGTATCAGGATCTCAGTCTGCAATTGCTCTGAGGCTATCTGCAATTAAATCCGAGGGGAGGTTTGTTTCTCCCCCTCTCTTTATTTCTTCCTTGAAAGGAAAGATGTCTTCCTTCCTTATAAATTTCTGTTTCTTTTTGCTTCCAAAGACAGTTGCACTACTTCACAGTTTCCTAGAGAAGCAAAATGCGCTTGATCCTGCTATATTCAGCAAGGAACGGCTGTATTTCGATCTTGAAAATAGGTGACATGAGTTTGTATGTTTAGTTGCAGCTACAGGGCCCAGAGGAATTGTGAGTGACTGTAGGATCACACACCGCAAGCATTTTCACTACTGTGATGTTGATATTTACAGAAGCATTGAAGTTCACAGCTATCTATCCTTTCGTAGGTAATCAATACATCATGCATCAGCACTGGTGGTTATGCATGCCAAGTAACAAGTAATCAACATCTAAGCTATTAAAGATTGTGCTGCTTGTTGTTGTTGTTGGTTGAAGAGCTATAAATCTGTTCTCACTTCAAAAAGAGTAGAAACCAAGAAACTCAATATAGAAACCATCACTTATTGTCATTTCTGCCCCTGGTAAGGAGATGTTTATGGAGTAAAGAGAGAGCCTTCCCTGGTACAAAAGAGAAAATAAATAAATAAAAAAAATCTGCATGGTCTCTAAACCACCCCAGCTGTCACCAGCCGACAGATCTGAAATATGAAAACCACTTTTGACATTTACTGATCATAGTCTACCAGATGGTGCATGACACTTCCAGACCAAGTGATAGGGAAGATGGGAATAGATGGAAAGCAGAGCAGAACGGAACTGTAAGCATCCTTTTCTGTAATTCTAACCATTTGCTACTTCATAAATTAATCAATCTGATTTCTGATGTGTGGTTACTATTCTACTGAAAATTGAACTAGCCCAAATGGATCCCATTCTGCATCCCAGATGAAGATAAAGATTACAGGAGATAAACAGAATTCTGTGAGACTCTGGAATCATCTCTTTATCTCCACTGGTTCCCTTGCGACACAGATATTTATGGTCTAAATTAGTGATAATGTTTTTGCAAGACTTAATCCATACTGCTAAATGATTTTGTGATAAACAGCCATAAGTGCCAAACATTACAATCCTATTTCCCAGACTATAATTTTCTGCAGCAGTAGAAAGGCGTTAGTGCTTGCTTTGACTTCTGTTCCCCTAAATAAGGGCACGTTTTAAGGTGTTTCTGAACCTACCACACTGTGTTCTTGTGGGGTTGTTCACTGACTTATTTCTAGCTAACAAAATATGAGTGAATGCTGATGATCTGAAATCTGGAATTGAATGTAACATCCAGGAGCTTCCCTCAAGATGGCACTACTGAACTGCTTCACGTACCTCTGAACCCTTATGTAATCTTGTTTATACAGCATCAGGGTCATTTTAAAGCTAAGATCACACGATGCAAATTTGACCAATGATTTTCACTTTCATTTTGGCAAAATGCCTTCTTTATGTCTAGGCACTGACATGTAAAGGCAATATTTTTGTGCAGGCTCTGCCAATAGAGTCTTGTAGTCAAAGAACACTTGTTAAAAAATAGCCAGGGTTATACTTTCCAGTTTGTCTTAGCAGATTTCAGAGGGATTCGTAGTTTCTAGGCAGATTTATGGGTGTCAGATTTACAGGCCTCTTTTCCTGCTGACTGAAACTCCAGGTCTGTGCTGAATTGAACATGCAACATATGAATTTGAAAGGATGATACAAGTCATGGGCAGAATAGAATTTTCTGTTATCTGTGAATAGAGAGAGAGAGTCCCTGCGTGCAGTTCAAATAGGAGATTCTTGCCTTTGCACCATCCTACTAGAGATACCTGAAACAGAAACACCAAGTAGAAATCAGAGGTCATGTAGTATCTAGAGGTGAAAGTTTGGAAGCGATGTTCGCTGTACCTCCATTAGCTTCTCGTGGCCTTGACGGGTATACCCTTCTTTGGGTAAAGAACTGGCTAGAGGGTCGTGCCCAGCGGGTAGTGGTTAATGGAGTTAGGTCCGGCTGGCGACCTGTTACAAGTGGTGTCCCCCAGGGGTCGGTTCTAGGGCCCATCTTGTTTAACATCTTCATTGATGGCCTGGATGAGGGGATTGAGTGTACCCTCAGTAAGTTTGCAGATGACAACAAGTTGGGAGGTGGTATTGATCTGCCTGAGGGTAGGGAGGCCCTTCAGAGGGATCTAGATAGGCTGAATTACTGGGCTGAGGTGAATGGGATGAGGTTCAACAAGGCCAAGTGCCGGGTCCTGCACTTCAGCCATAATAACCCCATGCAGCGCTATAGGCTTGGGGACGAGTGGCTGGATGACTGTGAGGAGGAAAGGGACCTGGGGGTGTTGGTTGATGCTTAGCTGAACGTGAGCCGACAGTGTGCCCAGGTGGCCAAGAAGGCCAACGGCATCCTGGCCTGTATTAGAAACAGCGTGGCCAGTAGGAGCAGAGAGGTAATCATCCCTCTGTACTCAGCTCTGGTGAGGCCGCATCTCGAGTATTGTGTTCAGTTTTGGGCTCCTCACTACAAGAAAGACATCGAAGCCCTGGAACGTATCCAGAGAAGGGCAACGAAACTGGTAAGGGGTCTGGAGCACAAGTCTTATGAGGAACGGCTCAGGGAACTGGGATTGTTTAGCCTGGAGAAGAGGAGGCTCAGGGGAGACCTCATAGCAATCTACAACTTCCTGAAGGGAGGATGTGATAAGGAGGAGCTTGGCCTCTTCTCCCAGGCAAAAGACAGGACCTGAGGAAATGGCCTCAAGTTGTACCAGAGGAGGTTTAGATTAGACATAAGGAAAAACTTTTTCTCTCAGAGAGTGGTCAGGCACTGGAATGGCCTGCCCAGGGAGGTGGTGGAGTCGTCATCCCTGGCAGTGTTCAAGAGGCGTCTGGATAAGGAGCTAAGAGATATGGTTTAGTGGTTTTTCAGGAGCAATGGTAATGGGAGGACGGTTGGACTAGATGATCTTGTAGGTCCTTTCCAACCTTGTGATTGCATGATTCTATGATTCCACTCATTTCAAGCTTTGCAAGAAATACACCCTAAACTTCCCACATGCTTCCTTGACCTTTGTACAAACATGCAGCTTTCCATATTGTGAGTTATTGACAAAGGAAGTCTGGACTGTGATCAGTAGAGGCAGTCCTTAGAAAGCAAATGCCTTTTTTCATTTTTCCTTTTATGATTTTCTGCAATTGTCCTCCAAATAGTGCTCTTTGAGAGCGCTGTTCTCTTGAATGGTGCTGTAAAAAATCCATTTTTTTTTCTATAGGTAATTCTATGTTGAATTTCTACATAGTTTGGGATAACACTGAGGAAAACTGTTAAAGGAAACTGAGATAATATCTCTCGTAATAGCAATCACCTCATAGTCACAGAATAATAAGAACTGCAGGAAGTAATCTGGCTATTCTTTGAGTGTTGTAGGAGACGTAATGAAATTATCCTCATTGCAAGATTGAAGAACCTTGCTATGCTAAGACTATGCTATGCCTTGAGTAAGTGATTAATCATAGCAAAACCTCATCTGCGTACCCATTAAATGACTTGAACAACATGCAACTATGAAGATGTTTTCTCGCGGTGAAAGATGCATAGCGTCATGAAAACAGTTTCCACTTGAAATGCATTTTGTAACTTCTAAATATTTCCTCAGTGGTTTAAGGGTAGTTGGATTCTACACCTGTGTGTTTTTTGAAAGGTGATTAGGCTTTTTTCTCAAGCTGCAGCAATCTTTAGAAATGAGTAGACTTGAGTGAAGCCTCCCTGCTATGTGACACCAATGCAGCTCAGTCGATGCTTAGCACACGAAGTTGTTTTAACAAGATGCATCACCTCTCCCTGAAAGCTGTTGCCTTCCTACAGCAATGCTGCCTTTCCATGGGTCCTGAGTTACGGTGAAAGGAGATTTGTGACCACGAACGATGTTAAAGCAAGAAGTAGCCATAGCTGTTCACTGCAGATGGAGAAGGGCCAGTTTGCCTAAGCACACTCTGAGCTGAAATGGCCAAATTTAGTAAATGTCTGTGGGACAACCCTGGGTAAATTTTCAAATGGCATCATGTTGAAAAATGATTATTTAGCAAAAACTCCGAAATAATAGTCGAAGGACGTAATAATAAGAAGGCGTGTGGGACTAGTATTAGATCTGTAAGTTGGTGGCCCTGCATGTGGCAGGGTGGTTGGAGCTCGATGATCCTTGAGGTCTCTTCCAACCCAAGCCATTGAATGATTTTATGACCTCTGCCTTTTACAATGATGCCTAGGGGGAATCCATGACAAAGGAATGCCATCCAGGGTGCTGGTCAGTTAGCTGCTGTATCCACAAAGAAGGACTTTTACTAAGTACCTTTACTTGACACTGCATTTTTTCTTCCTTTGCATAATACAAATTTGTATTTTCAGAATCTGAATATGTGTGAAGATGTGGACATTGTTCATCATGTGTTCAGCAGAAAGTTTTACTCATATATTTAACTAGCTTTTGTAGGACTGGGGGAGAAGTGCAAATCAGGCTGTGTTTATTTTATAACAAAACCCCAAACCTCAATTACTATGTTGAAAATACACATTCTAATTCCTGTGGTGTTTTTTTTTCAGTAGAGAAAGTTACCCGAAGAAACCCTTTTGTCATATTCCTTGTGCAGAAATATTCAGTATTTCTGTGTGATAGTGGTAAGAATCACTGCGATTAAAAGGTCCAGCTGAAGTCAATATTAGCTTGCAGTTTATTCAACAAAGCCAATGGTTGAATCCTGAACTCTTGGAAGCTGCCGTGATGACAAAAACAAAGCAAAGAAAAAGCATACAGTCATGCTACTCCCTGAATGTTATGAGCAGAACTAAAATAAACAGTACCCTACTGCTTACTGGATCTCAATCCTGAAAGTACATATATGCATACACTGAGATTAACAGTCATGGACTTTCTGACTAATTTGTGCAACACAACTTTGTGGGAGTGTTTTTCAGATTGAGACCCAAAGCTGACTATTGCAAGAGGGGTAGATGCTGGCCTTAAAAGGCACTAGTCCTCCTGCAATGTCTAATGGCCTGAAAAGGTATGAAACAAGCTATAGATGGTAAGGGAGTAAGGCTGATGAAACATGAAAAGAAAGCTAGATATGTTTCCAGTCCTACAATGCCTGCTGTGCCTTTTGCTCTGGCAGGCTAGGGAAATTATTACAGAGTGTTTCTGACTCTGTGAATAAGTAATAATTTCATGGGATGCAAGAAGAGACTCGAACCTCAGCAAAAAAATGACTTTTTGAGAGTATTATTAGTATCTAGAATGAATAACAAATTTCACTCCTGCTGATCTCTTGTTATACCTGTCCACTTTTTTTTCTAGTTTTCTACCTTCCCACTCCTTAACATTCATTGCATAGTTATGATTTAATAGCTTAGTGAATGGTTCCTCAAAATTGTGTCCATGCTTTTAGAAATATTATCAAAAATTATTCCCAGATTTAATGAGAACAAGAAGCAGCCAGGCAGAGAAAAGAATGGTCTAAGTAAATCTTTATATCTTGCTCAACTTCAGTTCTGTCCACAAGTATAACTTATAAAAATGACCCACTTTTAATACATTGAACATTTTCTTTTACTTAGAGTATAATAGATGCCAGTGAAAGATGCTAGAAAGTGAACTTCTGATTGCTAAGTCTGTCATATCCACACATGCATGGAATATCTCTGCTTTCACACTGTGCAGCAGTGGCATATGAAGTAATACAGTGAGAATTTCCGGTGACTTATAGGAATTGATATGTACAACTATTAAATGCATGATATAACACTTTGATTGCAATAAGAAAGCAATACTCATATGTACAAGCAGGAGGATAAGAGGGACCACTAAGCTAGGCTTTCACAGAGAAGCAGCTACACTGCTAGATGGAATCTAATCAATGCAAGCCTGCTTACAGGAAGGTTGGCATCAAAACACAGCAGCTGAAGTGTAGCAGATGGCTAGATCTGAAGGAGATGTAAACAGAGGCCGAATAACTAAGCATTACATTCTGCAGATGTCAAAGTTTCCAGGCTGTAAAAAGTTTAGTCTAAGCACTCTCCTGAAAGCTCTTATTGTTTTTTGGTTACTGAAGCCCCTAACTCTAGCCCTACTCTTTAAGATATTTGTGATATCGTAAATGCATCCGAGTTCTGTTTTCCCAGACTGTGGTGGCCACTGACAGGTCATAAAATGCACTTATCATTTTCCTGCTTCTTGGATCCTGCCAGTACTGTGTCCTTTCAGAATTTCTTACTCAGTAGCAACAAGATATTGCAAAGGCGAGAACACTGGAATCAATATAGTTGAAGGACAAAGGAGCACAAGGACATTATGGTTAATCCATCAGATCAGGAAACTAACAAACATCTTAATTCTGTTATTTTCTTTCTTTCTTACATATTCCCAGCTAGTTCATTGGGCCTGTGTATAAAGAAGGAATTCTATACCTTAGAGAATGGCAGAAAATCAGAAAGGAGGGCTACATGCGGGAGTCTGTTGTCCACAGGGCAAAGAGATTTTGCTGTAGCCCTATAAAGAAACATGCAGACTGAAAAGTCATGTGAGTTGACTGTGATTTGTTCTGTGCTTTTTGTGTTGCCTACTTCTTTTGTCATCTTCTCCCACTTGTGACTTGAACTTCTTTTCATATCACACCTCTACTCAGAACGGGCTGCTACTTTGCAGATCATAAGCACCATTCATCCCTTTCAATCTTCCCTTAAAACGCTCTGCCATTGAAAAGAAAAACTGTGAGATCTCTTCACCAACAATAACTGGCCTGTGCAACACATTTTACAAGTGAGATAGTTGTTTATTCTCAATGTGCTCTGTAAAGGGTATGCATGTACTTGATGCTGTATACACAGCAGTATCTTCCAAAGTTGGGTAATTCAGACTCATAGGGCAGATGTTGTGACTAGTCTCCAAAGAAAGGGCAGCAAATGGCAGTGTAGAGGGGAATAATAGATTACATCCTGAGCTACTACCTGGAAACTGATACTAAGAAAATTGTACAGGGAACACGTTACATTCCAGCTTAAGAGTAATGAAGAATGAAGTTCAGTGGGAAAGTATTTTTTAAAAATTAACTCATGTTTAAATGACTGTTTTTAATCTCTTGCTCTTATCTTTAGTGATTGTAACTGTTTTTAATGGGTTGATGTATTTTAAAGATTTTTTATTTTTTTTTTGCCTGGTTTCTACCTTACTGCAGGAACTCCAGCTTTCTGCCCTCACAGTGTTGGGCTTCCACCAGCAATGCAATTTAATTAGCCCAACAGGCCTGTGTCCAATTACCAGCACTACCATGCTATGACTTCTACTGTTCACATGGTTAAAGGTTGTCAAACAACATCTTCAGTTTATACTCATCAGGAATCTTTCCCAAATCCGGAAGAAGGACTTCAAGGTCTTAATTTGGACTCTTTTGTCCTTTTACATGTCATAAAGATGAGGTTATTGTCCAATATTTTGTAGTGCATTAGAATTACATTCAGAATACCTCCCTAAACTGATTGAATGGAAGGTATTTTAATAGGGATTTCTGCTGGTGTAGGTGATCTCAAAGTGCACTACAAGGATATTTACGGTACTGAGACAGGCCTTACAGAAATAAAAAATAAAAACCGTGCTTCAGCTAGCATTCAGCTTGCAGTATTAATTAAAGTGATTTGTTTTGCTTTGGCAATATATTTTATCTAATCTAATTCAATCAGAGTCCAAATGCCATGGTGGAATGTAACCATGTGTGACATTGGCCAGTTCAATGACTTGGCCGGTGAAATTACTATTAAAGCTGACAATTTAGTTCTGGAATGTGGAAAACTCTACGTTGCAGTCAGGGCCACACATAACATAGGGAGTTGTGAAAGACTTGATCCCTGAAAGTGTAATAGTGTGATAAAGCTGTGTGAAGGCTATAGGTTCATGTCAGCTGTGGTTTTAAATTCAGATCCATGTGTAGACATTGCAAGAATTAAACGTCTTCCTTCCAAGAGTCTGAGCATTTTTAAATGCTAAAGCAGATGAGAAGTAAAATTCAGATCCAAATTGAAATAACTCTTTTCAGTGAAGTGTGGATATTCAAGATAAAGTTGAGGTTTGTATTCAACTTTAGCTGAACATACCATCTTCCCTCCTTGAAAGGAAGAAGACTTACAAATCATATAGTTAAAGAATTAATAGAGTTAAACAGAGCAAGCCAGTGACTGTGGTTGTCTTTGAAGTTCAGGTTGTTTTCAGGCAAAATGCTTGAAGCTTCTGGTCACTGATAAATTCAGTGCTTCATCCTGAGTTATCCATTTTACATCTCTTTCCATAAACGTAAAATTGCACTGAGATTTCCTTACTAGCCAGAAAGTTCAGATGCTACACCAATGGATATGGATTTGAGCTTCTCAGACATTCTACAGCACCCATTTAGGAGTTCTGCTCTATGGAGTGCCTCATGCTCTCAGCTGAGGCATGAAACACAAGAATTGCTGTTCACGAGCACTGAAAATCTTAACTAGGTTTTTGTAAGATTTCTGGGATCTGACCCTGGCCAATATCAGATGCTTCAAAGAAAAATGTAAAGAATGCTCCAGTATGTATTTCTGGAATAAACTCTGCTATTACATTGACTAAAACAAATTTAGCTGACACAGTTACTGAGTGAATATTAACCATGCATTGTAAGAACAAAAATCTGTGAGTAAATCAGCTGTTAGCACCCTAAGCGATGTATGGAGTTTTGGGAATAAACCATAGATCATTTCAAACTTTCTGCTCATCCTACAGAACTATTGTTCACTTCAGTACAGCAGGATGCACTTCATATACCTGTATCTAAAAGAACTGCGGGGTTGTTTGTTTCCACGTGGAGCTGTTTACAACTGAAGCTTTCATATATCTTCTCATAAATCTCATTCAGTTATTCATTTATCCAATTCTGCATGGTGTTTTTCTTCACAACTCCTGGAAATCTACAGCAGGGAAGTTTCTATAAAAAAATACCTGTATGTGTAATGCATAGTGAACAACAGCCTTGAACTTATCCTCTGCTAAACATCTTTTTTATTTTAATATCCCTCCAAGAAAATGTGATGGCACATGGCTTAGCTCAGAAAGTGGGGACTTCTCTGAGAAATGCCCTGAAATCATGTACTTTTCCCAGTGTTCGTGTGACTTTCTGTGAGCTTAAGTTTTCTTATCAGAAAGTAAGTAATGCCTTCCAAGCTTCTAGCCCTCCTACTGCTGGTTGGACACTGTGCCATTCTCAGTCAGACATTGGTTCATTCTCACCCCAAATGAATTGGTGTGTAATTGCCAGATATCAGCTCACAATGACTAACTTGATTGATTTCACACTGCCACGGAGTTCATCATAACACAATCATACCATCAACTAGTCAGAAAGTCAGTTAAAAGGCAAAGTGTGAAATCAGACAAAGAGGACTATGAGAATCTGCCATTGGGGAAGCTGTGCTGTCTCCTCATCTTGAATGTGCCTTAATGTTTATTCCAGGAGGATCCACTCCATGTTCTTCCCAGGCACAGATGTGAGGCTCACTGGCCTGTAGTTCCATAGATCCTTTCTCCTTTTCTTGAAAATGGGAGTGTTGTTTCCCTTTTTCCAGTCACCAGGGGCATTGCCTGACAGCCGCACATTCTCTGATCTTTCTCATTTTCATATGATGGAAAGCAGCTCAGCAACACATCAGCCTGTTCCTTCAGGACCATGGGATGCACATCATCCAGCCCCATCAACTCGTATACATGCAGCCTCATGAGGTGATGTGAGACTTGCTCTGCTCTTACTGTGGGTGAGATTTTGCTCTCCTGAGCTCCACCTCATGGTTCAGAGACAGGAGAGACACAAGAAGCCTGGCTGCCTGTGAAAACAGGCAAAGCAAAAAAAAACAAACCAAAACACTGAGTACCTCAGCCTTCTCCATGTCTGCTGAAGCCAGTACTCCCTCCTCATTTAACAGAGAGGGTCGCTCTGGCCCGTCTCTTCTGATCAGTGTACCTATAGAACCCCTTCTTGTTTTTAACATCCCTCACCACGTTTAGTTCTGTCTTCGCCTTGTCTTTCCTGATCTCATCTCTGTGTGTCTGGATAGCATTCCTGTATTTTTTCCAGGCCTCCCATCTGCCTGTATTTTCCTTCTTTCCCTCAGTTTGACCTGCAGGCCTTTGCTCAGCCATGCTTGTTTCCTGCATCCTCTTCTCCATGATGCAAGACTCTAAGGCACTTTTGGTGAGAGAGCAACTGAGTGAAATAAGCCAAACAGGTCTTTGATATCTGTTAGGGCTAATTTCATGCTGCTAAATGAGTATATCAGCCTTCTCCATGAAAAGGCAATGCTGCCACAGCTTTTGGGTTTTACAGTACTGAGCTGCACTGTCATGGAGTGCATTTCTCTTTCCGGCTAGCAGTGGAGTGAAAACAAACATTCTGCAAGCTTCTCTTGTGCCCAGGCCCTCAGACATCCTGTTGAATGTATATAACATGAAAGCTCCTCTTACCTACGTAGAATTAACGTTGTTGAATGAGTAACCATGAACAATAACTCCTTTTTACTGAAGAAGTAAGAAAACCAAATGAAAAACTTGTATCTGTTTATAAGAAGCAAACCCCAAAGTCATCTTTGTATTTTCCATGTAAATGTTTGGAGGCAATTCTGAGACAAGGATCTAAATTTAGTGAAGTGATTCAAGAGTTAAGGTAGCCTACATGATAGCAGCGCTAACTTGCCTGGCAGACAGCCAAAGTCGCAGGGCCAGACTGAGAGGTGCAAGAAAGAAGACTCGTTTTTCTTAAGGGAAGCAGTGCTACCTAATTTTACTCTTCCACATGCGCATTACTTGACTAGAATGTGTGGAGAAAGAACATAGCAAATAATGGCAAACACTATCTGTTTCTCACTCAGTGACATTCAAGTATTTTAAATACTTTACAAACACCAGTTTGCAGTTGCAAACATCATGTAAGATAGGACAGATGTTTGTATAAACAAGTAACCTGTAGTACAGTAAAGTTAAAAGATTTGCCCAATATTTCTGAATAAGCAAATAGGCTCTTTGAAAGAATGAAAGGTTATGGCAAGAAATTAGGTTTATTAGAAGTTAAAGATAACTCTAGAAATCTGTAGTCACAGCAGAAATTTCCTATGTGACAATTCATATATGTCTTCCTCTTATCTATTCTTTTTCTTTATAAATTGCAGCCTTCTGCACAGCTTTTTGATCAACAAAGTATTCCTGAAATTTGCAAGGCTTTTTGAAATCTACCCTGTTTCACCACAGCTGTAATCAAAATTTTCAGACTTCCTGAGACACTGAAAGTCTCAGTTCAAATGTTAGGTCTCATCCTGAGTCAATGAACCCTTTCAAAAGCAGGAATAAAAGATTTCCATCATTATAACCATAGCGTTGTCATTTTTGGCTAGATATCAGCACTGTTAAATGACTGCAGCAGTCCTACTTCCCACATTTTGTATAAGGGTGCAGGGTGCTGGGAAGACTTGGACATGCTGCAGGGCTGGCTTCCTGGTTCTGGAGGGACTGTATGGGTTTGTGGCACACAACTGTGCCCACAGTTGTGGCAGTCCAGTAATCAGCAAGGCAAGCCATTAGCATTTCTAATTCCAAGGCACTTTATCTGGACCCTAGGTACCTCACTCTATTACATTATTAATTTCTGTCCCAGCTTTGGACACTGTCACCTACTGGAGACTATGTTGCTTTATAATTGCTTTGTTAAAAGTGCAGATGAAAATCAGTTAGAACTGTACTACTGGCTGCAAATGAATTTCACTTAGAAGCTATTACAGCTACCAACCCCAAATTATCTTCATCCCAGCTGGAGTGGTGCCTCAGTCAGCAGTTCACCTTTTAAAATATTCTTTGTCTGAATAAATCAGAGGAATAATAACCTAATTGGCCTTTGTTGTAATTTTTATTGGTGCATTTCCAGTGGATCTCTTTGTTTAACATGACGACAGAGTAAATCAGAAGTTCTGTGTAAATCAAAGTAACCACTTGGATTAACATTACTGCTATAGAAAATGGAGATAAACCCTTGAGGTGTACGTTCAGCTCTTAGTTCTTGCAAAACCAAGCATGCAAGCACTGGCAAGAGATGGTGTCTTTCCTAAATTTCTGATATGCTCTGACACAGCTTTCATCGCATCTCTGATCCGGGATTCTGCACGCTGCGATCCAGATGTGAAGTAGCCTAAGTGTGCCAACAGCTGTCCAAAAATACCTTATTCTGATTCTGCCAGCATGTTATCCCCATTTCTCCAGGGCTACCTGTTCTTGCTGTTTTCTGAGTGCAAGTAACTTTTCTACAGGTCGCGCAAGCCCTAATAGAGACTGATCCTGGAGGCCCTTTGCCTATGATAGCCCATTCAAATCTGAGGGAGCTAAGAAATGCTGTCCTGAGTCATCAGCAATGCAGAAAGCAGTTCCATTCCTCACTGTTCTGCATGTGTACAGTGAAGTGCAGATATCAGTTCCCTGTGATGCTCACTAGTGCTAGCTGCAGTAGATACAGAGGAGCTTAAATTTCCAGTGGTCCAGTGAGTGCTCAGGAGACTCAACAATTAAGGAGTGGTTAAAAAGTAGAGAGTCCTATTGCTGCTATCAGACTTCCAGGCATGGGCTCTGTATTGCTTACAGAGGTGAGAATAACTTAAAGCGCAAGAAGTGCAAAGAGAGAAGGTTGAGATTTGGAGACGCTTTATACCACAGCCTGTTGGAAGCCATTCTCTATCAAGATCAGCGTGAAGGGTTTCAGAGGGGGTTGGAGCTTGCAGTGTCTCTGTCACCTCAAAATAGGTGTGGGAAGCACTACGGCACTCTTAGAACCACGGAACAGTAGAATATCCCAAGTTGGAAGGGACACACAAGGATCATTGTATCCAACCCCTGGCTCCACACAGAACTGCCCAACATTTCTGAGAGTGTTGCCCAAAGGCTCTCCGAACTCTGGCAACTGTGCCCACAGCCCTGGGCAGCCTGTGCCATGCCCACTACCTTGTGGTGCACAACCTTTCCACAACCCCCACCTGACCCTCCCCTGACACAGCCCCATTCCCTTCACTCACGTTCTGTTGCTGTCACCAGAGAGCGGAGCTCAGCTCTGCCCTTCCACTCCCTGTGACAGGCTGCAGGCTGCCATGAGGCCTCTCCTTATTTTATGTATTTTAAATATATATATATATGTCCTTTTTATATTGAGGTGTTCAAACCTGCACACAGTGCTCGACATGAGGCCATGATAGCACAGAGCACAGCGGGATCCTTTTTATTACTTGTGTGTCTTTAGTAGCAAAACATCTAATTCACAAAATAGGACAGTTGTAGAAAACAGAAAGGGGCCAAAAGGTCTGTTAGCTTGCATTTTACTAAAGAGCTGACTAATAAGTTTGATGCCTTTTGAAGGAATCATATATTCCTGACAAGTTTGTCCATGCTTTGAGTGAAGCAGTTCATCAGCAGTTCTCTTCTCTGCAACAGTGGAAGGAAAATGGCTTGCTACATGGAAGCGGATCTGAGCTGTCCAGGAAAAAATCACTCTTCTTGGAGACTTAACGTATCAGAGTGTGAACAAATACGTAGTTGGGGTGTGGGAGCAGATTATCATTTCACTGTAATACAGTCATTTTAGTATCATTTTATTGCTTTGTTAAGTCTCTTCAGTTGTTCACTGATTTTTGTCTGTTTAGATCAGCTCTTACTGTAAGGTTATTCTCAAAATGATAGCTTTATGTGACACATGGCTACTAATTTCCATATCTAATTATTCAGTTTACAACTAAATAAATGGACTTTCTTTCTGCTTAATCTTGCCATTTAAATTTCGTACTGATCATCAATCATGGCCTTACTGATCTTCAGTGCCCTTTGAGCTAACACAGTTAAGATACTCTCATTTCTGGCACACCAGAGAGCAGTGTCACTAAAATCTCCTTTGTCTATTTTTGACTCCTCAACCCAACTGTGTGTTTACAGTTTTAAGAGGAGACATTCTTTGGAACGATCTCAAAGTCATCCTCGTAACACCCTAGCAACCCACTTTAACCACTCCTCCACTGTCCTCCCATGTTTTCCTGTTACCACTTAGTTTAAAGTGAGGCTTTTTACAATCATATGCTTATATACTGAGACTTTTTTCTGAAATACTATTTGGCAAAAGGCCAAGACCACATGGCTAACAAGAACCTGAAAAAGGGATGTTCACTGAGCTGCTTAGCTTTAGGTACTAGCATTTGTCTGAATGCAAAAAGCTTCTCTGAATAGTTTGATGCCTTGACAGAAGCTCTTCTCTTCATATAACGAAGCCCAGCAGAGAGGGCAGCTCCTTACCTTACTCTTATTAAAGCCATGTTTTAACGGCATAAGCTGAATCTTTATGTCACCTGTGATACAGTTGCATGGTGTCATGTCTAAATACAGTTATCAGGAAGGCAGAGCAGGAGATGCTAGGTAATGTCAGTTCTTTTTCTTTTTACCTATCCCCAAGCAACTCTGACTTCAAGAAAGGAGTAGCAAATGTCTGTCTTCTGTAGCACTTTTAGATGTCTGTTTTACTTCAAGCTGCAGTACAGCAGGTCAGGTAGACAATGTAAGGAGGTTTTGCTTTGCAGAGTATCAATTGCAAGTGCTGAAACCGCTCCCTTTAGGGGTTCCTTTGGGCAGGAACAAAAATCCTGAAAGCAATGTGGGTTTCACCCCAGTTTCATTAACATGTACCTCTTCTGGCTCTGCAAGATTCCATTCCCCTGAACAGTGCTTACTATCATTAGAAAGCTGGTTCCCGCAGTAAACACTTTCTCTGTTGGAAAACCTACGTGTTTCAAGCGCAATAGTTTTTATTTCAGAAGTGCTGGGGAAGTCGTCAGTGGCATAAGATCAGAGGGAATTTCTCTTTTTTTTTTTTGCAACAGACTGTGAGTCTATCAGTCCTCTTTCTACCTCCATGTCAGGACCACTCTTTGACTGCCTGAAAGCTTTGGCGGAAGAGCTAATGCTAAGGTTTCCAGAGGTGTCTGGTTAGGAACAGGGTCTCACTAGGCTTCCTGTGTTGAGTCAAGGAGAAAGATAGACGCCTTTAGAAAATGCATCAGGTCTGAGGTGGACTGACTCAGTTTGCCATTCACAATAGACTCTATGCAGACATGAAGGTAACTACTTACTCTTCTGATCCAGACAAATATTTGCCTACAGCTCCACGAAACAAGCCCAGACTAAAGACATCACTCACTTAACAACTGTCTAAACTCAGCCTGGATTTCAAACTCAAACTGCAATCTTTCCAACTCTTGTGCTATTAGTGACAACAGAAGCTCTGTTGAATTATTTTTCTGCTACATTTGTGCATGGAAGGTTTCTGTTTCTGGTTAGGCTACTATAAATTCACTGAAGCTATTGGCTAAATGAAGTTGCGAAAGCATAACTGTGTGTATACATATATATATAGGTTATATGTAGAACAAATAATAAAAACAGTAGTTATTCTCTTGGTGATGCATGAAACAGGAGAATCCAATTCATTTCTCATTGCAGTCTTGCAGAGCTGTGTAGAAGTAACAAATTATTAATTTTGTAACAAAACAAAGTGTTTATGATACGGCATACACCATTTTTTGGCAGACCTGTTAGCCAAAAATTGGTAGCAGTCTGATTAAATTATTTTCATAGCAGAGTTACGTAAGTCTGTTAGTCCAGAAGAGAGCATTTTTCAGGACGCTTCCATTTAACTTCTTAAGACTGACTGAGTGGTACCATACTTGCAATTATACCTGAGAAGATGCATAAAATTAGTTGAAGGTGAATAAAAGTTTCATTTTTTTTCCTGCAATTGTCTAACATTGATATGAACAGTTCAATGCTCAGTGTATTTCTACCATCTGTGCATGTATATTTGAAAAAGTAACTGGAATTATGACATTCTATTGTACCTAAAATAGACTGAACTACCAAGGGAAGGTGTCATGAAATAATATTTAGTAAAAACTGTTCTCTGTTCCACAGCGCTGTTCCCTGCAGTGTCCTTCATGCCAGTTATTGATCGGATCTTCACTCAATGCAGAAAGGCTCTCTGTGAGCCCATGCTTTAAATGTAATAATAAAGTAGGTCATTGATTAACTGGAAGTATGACACACAACTCCTCCAGTCAGGTCCTGATGTACTGTAAATCTTGGGGGAGGAGAGCAAGCGATGAATCAGTGATGTGAGAAATAAAGCTCACGGGTTTTAGTCTTTTGGGAGGACTTCTTTCAGCAAAATAGACTCAGCAAATCGACAGCTATGCGAATTTGCAAAAGAAGCAGTCTGGATTTCCAAAAAAGGAAGAGAAAAAACAAATGTATAAGATAAAATTCACTTACCGAGGAATTTTTTTTCAGTTTGCAGACAACGTATACAGGCTACTCCTACTCATTGCTCTGCACGTTAATATATCATGTATGTAATTAAGCACTCTATAATTAAGCATATTTACACGCATCAGTTTCCAATGCACTGTCTTCTGGCTAAGCGTCCCTGTCCCCAGGTCCTTTCAATGGCTACCCACTCTGTCCTGGCCTTGAAACAAAGCTATCAGCAGGAAAGCATGTGCATCAGCACGTCTCAGGGAAGCCTGCTGGTTGCTCAGTTCTCACAGTGCTGCACAGGGCAGTCCCGCAGGCAGTTCTGTCATCCCACACACCTCATTGTCTCAGCCTGCAAGCAGCACAGACCTCCTCTTATCCCATTTTCCAGTGCCCTCGCACTTTCAGTACAAAAAATTGCTGCACAAACAAGTCTTTCATTAATGGACTTGAACTATCAGTAACATCTAGGGAAGGATGGTGCTCATACCACAAAGCAATTCTGTGCCAGACTGACTGGGAAAAGACTTAATATGTGGCTTTGAGCCACAGCTAGCCTTACCCTAACCATACTGTGTACCCAGTGCCTCTTCCCCAGTGTATTGTTTCCCCCCAAAATTGGCCACTGTGTGATGCGGCTGGAGTTGCTGGATGTCAAATCTGCTCATCAGTCAGATCAGAGAGCAGAACAACGTTGGCTCAGCACTATGCACCGGGACACCCAGTAGCTCTTGTGTGCTCATGTTCGATGCAGTTTCTTTCCCTCGGCATATATAATCTGCAAATTCTACTGCTACCTCCTCAGTGCCTCCTACTTTCCCATCCAGTAAAAGACCACTCAGCAGTCTTTTTTTCTAGATAATAGCACCGCCCACAGTCAGTCTCTGTGAACATTTTGGCGTGAAAAAAAAAAAAAAAGAAAACAAAGCAATTGGCACTTACTTAGACATCTTTCAGACACACCTGTTCTCTGGGGGCTTCATCACCACCCCTGCACCTCTTGGCTTTCAGTCTCATGTCCACGCCTCCAGTGACCTGCCCGCTCTGCCCCTCTGCACTCTGCCTGGAGCTGCAGCAGCCTGAGCTAAGCTGTGGCCAGTGTCACGGGCTTAAGGGTAGAAATCATCCATGTGAACTAACTCAGACAGCATCAGGCATTTTCAGTCAAACCTATGTTTATTTTTTACAGCAGAATTACACACCTACATATATGCATACAATCAGATAAGTCATATATAAACATAGACCTGTGAAATAGCCAGATCTGCCCTACACTTGTGTTTGTATGATTGTTGTAGTTGTGCAAGAATGCTTAAAGTAATATTAAATATTGTCAGAGTAAAGGGTCACTGTCAATGAACTTAACTTGATTCTGCCATTGCTCATTTTTGCTTTTAGATTTTTTTTTAATGAAATTAAAAAAAAAAAAAAAAAGGGATGCTAAAAGGTATTTTAACATTATGTGCTAAAGCAGATTAATTAAAGCATTAATTAATGAAAAACTTTAGTCCAATCTGTTGCTCTGGAGCTTGCTTCTATCCTTCCATTATCTTTCTTTTTTTGATTAGAAACAAACACTTGTACCTGATTTTGACATACAATTTATCAAAGCTAAAAAGTGCAGCAGTAGGTCCGTATGGCAGAGCCGAATGTTTGATACAATCAGCAACTCTTAGCTAGCGATTACCTAAATGCTGCAGGCATGAAAATGATGCTCTAAATTACGTTAAATGAAGCAGCATGCTGGAAAATGACCAAGATTACTCAGCGTTTTCATCTTGGAAATCCTCCTGGTGCTAGAATAGAAAAAGCCTTTGCTAGTCCCTTTCTAACAGTGACACAGAATACAAAAATACAAGCTAAATTCACCCACAGAATGACAAGTAATCATTCTGAATAAGTAAATTAAGGAATGACTTAAACGAGAAAAATCAGTGCTACATGCTGTAGTGCAGGGACCGCATGCAGTTTTGAGATTAATGCCCTAAGTCCTTGGAGTAAGCCTTCCTGAAATCTTGCAGCGTCATCCCATCACCCAGCCACAAAGGCTGGAGTTGCCTCATTCAGAGTCAAGCCAGAATTCTCACGGCACTGACAGACCTAGATGTTTTTCTGGGTACACTTTCAGTATCTGTGTAGCTCTACCAAGTAACAAGTTCAGAAGATACCAAAGATCTGGACACGAGTCCATCTTACTCATTCCGATTGCCTGAATGAGGGTGAGCGGAGGCTGGCTACAGCTGTCATTCATGACACCATCAGAGTACACAGGGAGATCAGAACTTTTATTTCCAGAGCAGGTGAGATACTGAGCAGGAACTGCGCCTCTTTCTTGTGGCAGCAAAATTCAGTCTTAAGTGCATCTGAAAGCATTTAAGTGAGAGAAGGGAAACATCTGTGGTTTTCCCATTTGTAAACTCACCCACTGAATTACTCGTATTGTCTCCAGCTGCACAGGTTTGACTTGAAGTTTACAGGAGTGAGTCTGTGCACATCAATTTTGAGGTTTCTTCCAGGATGATTTGTGGTGAAAGAAAAGCAACAAAAGGAAATTCCATGTACTCCCTTCAGGTTCTGATGGAAGAGGAATCCTCCCGCAAAGGTATCCAAAGAATTATTGTTTATTTTGTTGTCTACTTCAGCCAGATATTACATCATCTTCATCAAATTCTCTGTTCTGTCTGTTGCCAGAGTGAATTTCCCCTACTTTTAGCAAATTTGGATATACAATCCTCAAAAATTACATAAATGTGAGATTCAGTAGCTGGTAGAAGGCATAAGGAGATCAGGAATTTGCCTCAGTTTTTATAGCTTAAATTATTGCTCATCAACCCAGTTCAGTTGTGGGGAATGCTGAAGAAAGAGTAATGCGTCAGAAGACTGGGAGTTGCTTCCAGCAACATTTGAAAATGACTTTACAAAAACAGGCACTGCTTTACATTTTTGTAGAAAGTAAAAATAGTATTTAAATATGAAAAGTACATTGAATATTGAGCTTTTGTGACAAGACTGTCTACTGAGAATATGTCCTAAAAAGGTACCTGTGTATGTAAGTGTGTACTCTGTACATACATACCTACAATAATCAGTTTGTCTGCAGAAAACGTTTTCCAGTTTCCACTGTTTGTAGCAGCAAATGTCCAAAATACAGCAATGTCCTTCAAGAACAGTTGGAATAAAACATTGATTTGACAGTGTCTTGGGTTGAATGCTCACATATTTAGTCTGTATGTGCAAAATTGGTACCTCTGATTGACCAGTGAATAAACAGTGTAGATAACTAGCTAGATTGATTTTTGAATTTGTCTTTGTGGTCGCACTTAGAGACGGGAAGCCCAAACCCAACACAAAAGTGCCTCTGACACAAAATCCTTTGCCACAGAGCTTCCCATAAAGTCTTCAGAGAGTCTTTGCCCTTTTGCAAGGTGTGCTTATGGCTGCTTCTTCTATTGACAATAATTCACTCATGAATCCAAATGGATTCACAAAATTGGCATTTCTTCATCCAGCATCTCAAAGGCCATGATTTGGTAGACAAGTTTCTAGTATGATGAAAAAGAAAACAAGTATGATGCTTAAAGAAAACAACCAGTGGCAGCAGCACAAAGCAATTGTATCCTCTTTTACTTAATGTATGAGTTAACGTAGTATGTAATTTAAGAATAATGAACCCACAAGTTTTTGCTAAGACTACTACGCAAAGCAACACTGAATGAATCACAATATTAGTTGTCTGCAATGCTAAGTAGATGATACATAGACAACTTAGCTAGGAAAGGAACCAAAACACAATGGTTAGGAGTAAATCCAGGAAACATCCTCCCTTTGAGATAACAAGAGGACAAATTCAGAATGCATTTGCTAAGCTATTGGAAGAGCAGCGAAAAAAAGAGTTTGCGGTTTAAAATAAGAGGTTAAGCTATTTCTGTTTACGTGGATTTTAACATATCTGATAGGACCAGGGCCTCTGTTTTGTAACTAGATTAGCTGATGTGAATCTGGCTGCATCTGTGTGGCATCACTGGGATGAGTGGGATCCAGAGGGATGACTAACTGCAGCAGTGGATTTGGTTTCCAGACTGGAGTGCAAGATGTCCAGCTGGCCAAATAACTCTCTGTGTGAATGCCCTGCTGTTCTGTACTCCAGACTTCTAGTACAGCCATATTACATGCAAAATTTTCTTCATCTTGAGTAGAGCTAAAGAAAATATTAGAGCTCCTACGATTAATATGAGAAGTAGTGAAAAAACATGTTTCTTATGTAGCTGTACGCATGTTGGGAAATTATATACAGAAGGACATGCTGGAACAGAATAAAATTTGTTTTGGAGGAAAATGAAATATAAAGTGTAGAAAAACAAACCTTTTTCCATGGAAATTAAGAAAAGTGGAAGAGGAGAAAACAGGAATAGTTCCAACCTTACAAATGTTCATCTACACTGTATTAAGAAGTCTTTGAGCAAGATGCCACAATTTAAAAAGAAAAATTTTTTCAAGAGCAAAATAGGCACTGTTTTGCTTATTACACAGTTGGTGATGCCGGCTAAATATCTCCATTTGTCACAGTATCTTATTACCTGCTTGAAATTTTGAGTGATGGAAATAATTAAAATTGGAAGAGAGAAAAATAAACTCTGCATGTTTCAATCAAGTAATCAGAAATCCACCTGAAAAGCAGGTGTTGCTCAGCTGTCAGTCAGTGTAACGCAACTATGTAAATGGCTTTATTTGCAACCTGAGGCTTTCCCAAAGGCTTTTTGTATTTGTGTTGGCTTTGTTTAATAAAAACAGCAAAATAAAGGGGGATTTTTTCTTTTTTTTTAACCTCACATGTTGAGGTGAGGGTACTTACAGTATTTTAGGAAAGTTGGGACTGTCATTAATGTCATCATTAACGACAAAAAGCAGGAGGACGGCATTATTTTGTTACTGTGAAGTGTTTCTAAATGTACCTTGCAGCTTCGTATAACATAGGATGGTATTTCTGTTGATGACTCATGCTGACTCATCCACCAAACCAGAACTTACTGAGCTTTCTTCTGTGACCACACACAGCGATATGATTTCCAGTCTGAGGGAAATTTTTCACATTTAATTTAGTAGGCTTTAACTACGGAGACAGATACGCTTCTACAATGGTTGACTTAATCTGTATTTATGTCTTTTAAAATATGTGTTCAGATTATATTTTGCAGAATACTTTGAAATCAATTTTAAAATAATGTGGCTAAGTGCAACTGTACTTTCCAAACACAGAGTTTTGTTTTATGGTGCTGCAGGTATACAGAAACAGTGATTATTGGCTGCTGCTATGGACCTAATGACTTACATACACAACCACTGCCTTTTTGCTATGGCATTAGCAGCAGTGAATGTTGGCCTCAACTGTGACAAGCCTCTATGCCCTTGGGCAATTAATAATTAATAAGAAGACACTGACCTGATTGTTTAAATTCTTAAGACTGAGAAATCACACGACTCTACCAAAGCCAATGTAATTAAATGGTATTAAAACTAGATGGAAAAGCTATTCCTTAAATGCTGCTACAAATATCTTCAGACTGAATATATGTTTTCTGAAATAAATATAAATAATCTGGCAGTCTTTATTTGAAACATGATTGGTCCAATTGTTTATCTCACTCTCGTTAAAATCTGATGGCATGTGGCAGCCCGAAAAATAATTGTTGTTGTTACAGTACAAGCAGCAGGGACTGAAAAGACAAATGCCAGTGGAATTCTCTCTTGTAGCCACATAAACACATCTCTACTTTCTTGGACTCTCTCATACAGGCTCACATATTTGTTAAACCAGGATTCATGATAGTCTCATCCTCACCCTGGGATTCTTTCCTCTCCACCCAAAGACTAAGAAAAAAAAAATATTTTGCTTGGACTACTGCGTGCCTTGCTTTTTAAACTCTTTTGACAAATGACTAATGAATATCCGAGCAACAGAAAATGAGATGAGTGAATCTTCCTCTAAAAGACTACGGTGAGATGCTTCAGGTAAACCGATCAAGGTCTCTGGACTTTATTCCACCTTTGCAATGCTCTGAAAGAACAGTCCATACTCCCAAGCCTCGTGTCCTTCCCCCTTTCTCTGGGAATTTGTCATTTCTCAAAATCTAGCTTTGACAGTGTTTCAGGGCTGTGTGTTTTGCTTTTCTTGCTCCTGCAGTCACTCAGGCGTGATTCCTAATCTGCATGTGTTTGTCTATGATTCTGTCTTCTGATCTCTGGGATTCGCTAAATTGCTCTGTCCTCTGAATCTGAAAGTGCTGGATGAGTGGACACTTTGTCCCTTGTGGTTTCTGCTCCACTGACTTTCTTCTGCTTTGGGTATAGAGTCCTTTGTTTTTCTTTTGGAAAACAAAAATCCCAGACTTTATGTATTTAGTCACACCTTCCTGCCTCCATCATTGTTCACATGGGACTTTCTTGTAATTCTGTCGCTAGAATTCAGATGTTGTTAGTTTTGTGTTTTGAGTTAAATGTGCTTGAAAATAGGGTGTAACCTTTTCTTTTCATTACTTCAACCCCAAGCAGCCACTAAGACTATATATAGTAGGGCACAATACAAGAACTACACGGTTGTATGACAAGGTCTGAATAGAAATTGCAATAAGTGGCTCTTCATCAATCCCCAAAAGTACTGCCTCTTAATGTTCCTTCTCTTGCTATTGCACTGCCAGTCACAGCTTACACTTTATCTGAGACCACGATTTGTATCAGATAGGCGGGCATAAAGGCCTCCACCCTGCTGAACTTCGGTCAGAAACTCTGTAGTAGGGATGCCCACTTTTGAAACTACACACCTTTCTCTGGGACGGGAACTTCTGCACATGATGTGGTCCACCCTTTGCTGCAGGACACAACAACTTTCTAAAAGTGCCACAATTACTGACTAATCACAACCCACAACCGTTTGCTGGCAGAAGAGATGAGTGCTGCTGAAATGTAGGAACTGAGAATGGGTTACTATTGCCAACTAGTTCAGACACCATTCATCTCCTTTTTGTCCAAGCAGTTGTCACAGACATGTGAGGAGAAGAGAGTGATTACTGGACTAATTGTTGTGACAGTAGCTCATTTCTAAAAGCCCTCCTTCTCCAGGGGCCCTCATCTTCCCCTTGTTATATTTCTGGATTGGGAAAGGGCCTCTGGAATGAATAGTGGTAAGAACCAGGACACCGCCACTACCAGAGCCAGCTATTTTGACTAAAGCCTATTCCAGTGTGCCACAGATAGTGTAAATAAACCTGGAAGTCATAGTTGCTGCAGACTGAATATCCCTACTCTCGTTGATGTCACTGAAAATACCCTATCTTTCCTTCTTTCACTTTGCAAAAAACATTGTGATAGTACAACAGTGGTATGGTAATAACTGGAAAAAACAGTGTGTTTTTTCAAGGAATGAAAATTCCCAAGCCCTTTCTAACACTGCAATTAAGTGGTTTACAGTGTTTCAGACAACATCAGCCTATCTTAGATAAACATATACCACTGCAAAGCCCATATCCAAAGGTCCCTCTCTATCTGAATATACTGACATTGAGGTTTTCTGTATCTATAGCTGGCATCCTGCTGGTATCCAATTTTAAGAATCCTATTGTGATATGATGGTGCCAGCAGTGTGTTTGGAAGCGTTTGCTGAGTACTCACCTTTGCATTTGCTACACTTCAGTTGTGGAGCCTGTATTAGAGTTTTCAAATACTTTATTAGAAAGTTGAGCTTATGGCCATTGAAGAGCTTTGCACAGTAATGCTCTCAGGTGTCTGTTGTTATTCTTTCTTTTCCAGCTCTCACAATTTTGCTGCTTTTACAACTTTTTGCAGTGGAAGGTAATATTTACGTGCCTTGAATCTCATCCTGACAGGCAGTCAAATGCCATGGTTTCCTGGGGTGCTCTTACTTGACTATCTGAGAGTACCTCACATTCAACCTTACACCTTTCTCACTGAAGTATGTTGCGTTCTTGGGCATGCCAAAGCACTGTGTAACCTCCAAAAGATTTAACCTGACTTGGGTACCTGCGATTATACAATCTTACATGTTTAACAAACACCCTCCTGGACAGACTTCTCCCCATAGGATAATACTAACTCTCATTATTTGCTAAGAAGAAATGTCTGGGTTTCTCAAATTTCTCACAGGTCGTGGGTAATCTAAAAGCATGCGTGATAACTCATTTATTTAGATTTGATGCTTCCTTGGAAGTCATGTCTTGTGTTTGCCATTGTTACTTGTAATCATTACTACCAAGCAAGTTTAAGGAAAGAAGGAAAAGATTATACCAGCAAAACAAGGGTTACATTTCTGATTACAAAATGGAAATAAACTTAACAAATGAACAAACAAAAAGCATAGAAGCAAGAAAATCCAATTTCAACATGTTCCTTGTTCTGGCAGTCACTTACTTAGGATTTCTCTGAGGAGCCAAGGAGACGGTGCAGCTGCACTTCAGAGTGTACTTCTCATTTGGGTTTTTCCCTGCCTCCACCCAAAGGCTTGCCTCATTGCACGAGAGGATAAACTTCAGAACATTTCACTGAACCTTTTCTCTTCCTTCCTTCAATTTAGAGGGAATTCTAATGGATTGTACTGTAGTTTTGATCAATCTGAGCTATTTTTATGAATGCAAATCATGAATCCATTTAAGCTTGTCTATAAATGAATCACCTCTGATACACAATGATCCTTTGACACACTGATTTCCAAATTTAGATTTACTTTCCTGCTTCTGTTGAATTATAATTTGATTTGGGTCTCCATTTCCCAGACAGCATAAATTCTATTATAAAACTTTTAAAGACCGTATACATTTCATATAACAAAAAAATATCGACTGCACATCAGATCCTAACTTCACAGCTTGTGGAAAAAAGGGATGAATTCATAGAGTTCACACCTAAGATGTTGCTAATACTGATGATCTGTTTAGAGTTTGGAGCAGTTTTGCAAATAATTTTCATTTCTCTCATTTTCCCACTTTATCATTTCAGAGGCTTTATGCTATCATAGCAAATTCCAACTCTAATTCCCTTGGCTGTGGTTAATTATAGATATTCTGTGTTATTTATTCCAGAGCTTCTTGGTACTGACTAGGCCAACCAGAGATCTTTTGGGGGCCGTTTCATTTCCAGAAATACTGCTTTTAATGTGTCAAGTCCTATCATCAGCAAGATGGCTTTTTTCCATATCTGTACAGAAGAGTGTAAAATTCATGAAACTGTGCTCCATTTCTCTGAAGTTGAATGTACACATTTTAAATCCCATTTCCTTTTGTAACTAGCTTAAATTATCTTCAGAATTAGACATTTATAATACACTTACTTAGTTGGGCAATAAGCAGACTGTTTTAAAGGCATATGCTTTACATTTCTCACCAATTTGCTTGTTCTGTTGGCAGTAAGGCACCCTTGCAACACGCTTGCCTTAATTGGCGGTCCTTTGGTAGAATGTGGGAAGAGAGTTCAGAACATGAATTGTGCAGAGACATGCCTATTCTTATTTTGCACTTTCTCTTCGATAACTGGAAACACTAATTTATTTCTATGTTTCAAAAACATTGCTAGATTTTCTTTTTGCCTTTGAGGGGAATCAATCCTCTACTTCTTGTGGGGAGTTTATTTTTACCATCATTAGTGGCACTCTGGTTTCAGCAGAGCTGAACCCAAGGGCTCTCATCACAACTCTAATTTCCCTTTGCTGAAACAGGAGGGAGTCAGAGCACTCGCTACCTCAAAGGAAGTGCGCAGAATACTTAACGTTGATGCTATCATTATGATTGGCATATTTTGATCATCTTATTTTTCTCTTTGATAGTGATGTACAGCGAAGAGTGAACATTATCTTTAAGCTGCAATCTGATCTTACTGAGCTTTAAGTGCAGCAAAGGGCAGTGGATTTTCTCTTCAGCAACAACACAAACAGCAGGAGTTCTGGAAATTGTAGTGGAAACAGCAGCTTCTGTTGTGACAGTTCTCTTGTAGGTCACCATGGTGAGAATGTATCCGAGTGTTATTTTTTTTTTCCCTGCCCAGACGCTAGCGTTACTTCTAGTAGCCAGTAGTATACCTTATATAAATTAATATTCTTAACGTGAATAATCTTAATGCATATTTGCTAATAGAAAAATACACGCATTCTCCCTTTTAGGACAAATTTAATGCTGAGACAAAGAAGCATTTAGCAACAGTTTGAAAACTAAATACAGCATATTTACTTTTACTGAATAAATAACAACATGGAGTCTGGCCTACATTCTGCTTTTCTTTTCTATGTGAAGATTTATTACAGATATCTTAATATTAAAAATCTTCATTTTTAACCTGTGGGTGCAGTAAGATAATGCAGAGGACTTATTTGTACTTACCGCAGAGAAGACTAAGCTCTCTTGTCTGAGCTCAGCTGAAGTGGCCATGGTGAAACAAAGCATCTGACATGAGACACTCTGATGGTCAAGGATATCACCCATCAAACAATCTTATGAAAATCCAGAAGAGGAAAAATTAACTTTTTTTTTTTTTTAACAGCTTGGGGGTGCTCCACTTGGAGTCAGCATGACCCCTATTTCCAGTCCTGCTTCTTAGTTTTGCCCATCAGTGATGTGGCGAGCAGCCTGTTGATGGATCTGCTGCTGGTGACTGAGTCATGCCGAGTGCTACCATTAGTGTGCCCACAGCCAATCATGCCTGCAGCCCTGGCCTGCTGGGCCACTTCTGGGATTGTGCAGCACCAGGGCTGGATACCAGCGAGCATTGCTCAGATGAGAGAGGATGTGAGAAAAACAGGCTTTTCTCTTCCTGTTTTTTGGGGGGGGTTTACTTTTCTTGGTTTATTTCATCTCTTGACGCCTTTCTTTTCTACTTAGGGAATTAACTAGTTAAAACCTGGTTTCCATATAAATGAGGAAAAGATCGCAAAGATTAAACAGGAAGTAGTCGACACATTACTATTTGGTTTCTTTAAGAGACATTTTTATGACAGAAATGTTACTGGGTAGGAAAAGGTAGCAATGGAATTGCATAGACAGTAGTATATCTAAGTAAAAAGCTGCACATTGAGATTATAACCTCTTAAAATGTTGAACTTTCTTTTTGAAAATCACATTCGGGCTTTGAATTTTCATGAGAATGTTCTCTGCTGTAAAAGATGGTGTCCATACAGCATTTGAAAACTGAGAGGATGCTGTTACCAGAAGTAGTGTATTTGGTGGAGTCAAAAAAACCAAGATTTTTTGCCAAACTTGACTGGCTTCTTCGATAACTTTAGCTTAAAAGAACAGAAGTACTTTACAGTTGATTATGCTTAAACTTTAAAACTCTCTAACTTCTCTTAAAGCTCTTTTAAAATGCTTCATTCAAAGGGAGGAAAAAATAATCAAAAGTTCAGATAGTCAGTGAAGAACTAAACAGAGCAGTAATAATGATCAAGGCACATTAAGGATGACAGTTGAAGATAGTCTAAGCAAAAACTGATATTCTAACATCGTGGTAAAAAAATTGGCAAGATTTTAGATGGTAAAAGGATACATCACAGAGCAAAAAGTTAATAATACTAACACTTCCAATGTACCTCTTGTGTTACCTAAAGTTCTGCACTGAGTTGTGAGCTCTCTGTGGTACAGAGGGAAAACGCAAACATACACTCACAAGTGATTGAGTTACCAACCCAAACTACTGCTTTTCAGGTAGGACACTCACAGAATATGGTAACTTAAACTAACACGTTACTTCAGCTGCTGGACAAGCTGAGAGCATGCACACAGGCAATTGTTGTATCTGTCTGTGGAGCAGTAACTTATTAAGCCATGCTAAACCATGGCTTAATTACAAACTGGCTTGACAGCTTGTGGCTGTCTGTCCCTACCCAATTCAACAATGTGACCAAAGCTCAAATGAAGGCAACAGAAATAATCAAGGCACATCAACCCTTTCAGTTTGTTGCATCTTGGAGCCAGCTCACTGCTGCCTGCATGAAGCTCCAAATAAGCACTTGCATACTGCTAATTAAATGCCTGTGTGAAGGAACCTAACCTGTCACCAGACATGTTTGAGATTGCATTTGTCATTCTAATGCTGAAACTGAATAGCATTTCATATTATGCTCTAATAAACAACATTATTCCGTCCTTCCTCATGGTCTCCTTGAAGTGTTAAACTCCCAGTTGCTAGAGGAAATGTCTGATATTAGTTCCCAACCATCTTGCTTTTAAATTCCTCAACTTATTCGTATTTCAATTTCTCCACCAATTTAACTGTGTATGGTTTCCTAGCTGTCTTTACTGTTTGTGCCTCCTGGCACTGGGCTATTTACAGTTCTATTTCCTACCACCTTCTTCTGTTGGTGTCATTAATGAAAATATCTAGGTTTGACCTCCAACTGATCTTTTACAAAACAAAGACCTTCTTTACTCAGATAGTTTACCTCTGATCATTTATGTATAGTCCATCACCTACATTAGTCTCTGATACTGCTCTACTAATTGCCATTATCTCCTCCTTTATCTAGATGGCGAATGATATTATAAGAAAGATATTAGGTTAATCTGGTAACATCCACCTTTGTAAACAAAAGTTACTCTTTATCATTTCCTGCTCCATTTAAAAAGCTCACTGTGAGACAAATAATTTCCTTCGACGTTATTTCTTGACTTCTGGAATGGGCATTATCTATCCTTTTTTTCTGCCTAGAGGCTGTAGTCTGTGCTTTACTTCCCTTCTATACGTAATACTAGCAATTTCCTTTCCCTCATAGCTATTAGCCGTCTTGCCATCTAACCCCATGTTCAACATCATCATCTTTAGTGAAAATTGAGACAAAATATGTGTTCAGTTTCAGAATTAGATATAGACTACCTCTAATCCCCACTTCTGACTCACTGAAGAGCAGCATCACTTCTTTCTTACAATACTATGTTATAGCTGGATAACATCTTGCCGATTTTCTAGGTGTCATGTGGAAACTCTAAATTCACTTGATTTCTCAGATAAATTCTCCCATCGTTTCTCACAGCAATTGACACTGAAGATCTTTCCTGATCCAGACTTTCCTTTTCTGTTTTGTTTTATACTCTCTGCTTATAATCTGGACCTCTCTTGCAGTCTTTTCTCTTCCAGTTTTGCCTTAAAGCCTCTTCCTGTAACCCCTTTGCCTTGTGTATGATCAGAATCACAATGGAATTAAAATGTTAGAGATACTTAAGGCTTCTTCCAGATTGTTGACTTCATTGCACAAGCTGACTTTATTGCCAGGTTCCTTCATTTATCCAGTCAGTCTTTCTGAAATTGACAATGTTCTACTTTTTCACCTTTACCTTTCTTCAGACAACTTACCATCACCTACTCCAGGGCTGCTACCCACACCCACTTCTTAATGGCTTGGTGACAGCTGGGAAGGGGAATTAATTGACTACCAGAAACAAGAATGTCTGGCCCTAGCTGTGAGTAACGTACATTCCCCAAGCTACTAATAGGTAAAAATATTATTATTGGGTTTTGTCAGTATCTGTGCCTTTTTCTTTGCTACCCATTTTTCTCTTGATGAGCAAAACTCAGGCAAAACATTACATGAACGTTTCCAAACTTTCTTTACTCGTTTCTTAACATGAAGACAATCTTATTATCTGTGGTTCACAGATAAAAAAAAACGTCATGTGAAAGAGTTGCTCCAGTGTGAAGACCCGTTAGTGCACTGGATGAAAGTTTTAAAGCTCAAAATAGAAATAAGATTGAGATGATGTAAAAATGGTGTCAGCTCAAGTTACGGCTCTTTTGTCATTCATTTAAATGTGAAACAAATTTAATTCTTGAGATTCATCAATGGCTACTCCTAAAGTGACAAATCTGTTTGCCAAGAAAAGTAAAATACAAAGAATTGGGAATTTTAAAAATTCTCTATGGTAAGAACTAACTTTCCTTCCTCTTAAGTGAAATGTCAAATGGAAGTTGTTAGCAATTTACCTTTATCTATCTTGTACAAACTATATGTATATGTATGTATGTACTATGATGGCTGCTTCGAAAGTAATGCTTCCTATTTTATTATGTTGGCCCACGATGTCAGAGGCAGACAGTGGTAAGGCAGTAGAGGTTGAACTTCCCCTCACAATTCTGTTACATTTCGTTGCAGCGTGACATGATGTCTGACATGGAAGGGTGTATGAAGCAAAGGTGTGTCAGTGAATTCCTCCACACGGAGAAAATGGCACCCAGTGAGTGAGACGGCAGGTGGTGTATTTCAGCAGTGGTGACAGAGACAGTAGATCACCTCCACTGGTGCAGATTTTTACAAGCACATCATGCAGGCTCTTGTTTATTGCTGGGGAAAATGCGTAGTTCATGGTGGTGGCTGTGTTGAATAGAAGTGTTTTGTAGCTGAGAATCAAATAGTGTTATTGTGCTCTTTGTATCAAATGTAGTTTTGATGGAAATAAATAGAAGGCATTACTTTCAGAGTATCTATGTACTTCCCATGTAGAAGTTAACATTTCTGAATTTCAGTTAATTTATCAGTGCTCAGAATCAGATAAACAGTGCATATATATGAAATGCACACAAATTTTGGGCACACATGCTCTACTGTTGATCCAAAACACATACATACATCCTCACAAAGAAATACTGTGCTTTAGTAGTCTTCCATGAAGATTAACTGAGGCCAGCCACAAAATCTCTAGATTAGCCATTAACTCTGCATTGCCACGCACAGCCATTATTTCACCTACTTATTACTTCACTCTGCTGCCCTTTCTGCCTGCTGCTGTGATCCTTGCCTCTTGCTACACACACCTCTTGAGCAATGACAGTGCTTTGTTTTAGCTCACAGGATCCAGGCTGATACATGCTTTTTTTTCTCGTGATTAGGAATGTGCTGTTTATATTGGGTTAAGGACTCATGTGCATGGTGTAGGTTTTTAGTTAATCTCTAACAGATAAGCAGGTCATGCTTGAGAAACAGCAGGGGATATGATTTGTTACATTAGAAACGACATAAGGTGGTATTTTTTACTTTGGGTATTCAACTCTGCCAAGGTTGAAGTGGTATTGAGATGATATACTAAGGAAGCATTTTATATTTTTCTAAATGTGCTATAAAATAATATACACAGTTGGAATTGAAGGTGAAGGCGGTAAGAACAAAAGTGTTGAATCTAGAAGCAAGGAGAAAGGCAGGGTCAGGCACTCTGAATGACAACTGAAAGACTTTTCTGCAGTATTTGTGTACATTTTGGTTTCAGTAGCTGCCGTGTGAAGAATGGCTGCTACAGTAAATTAGATGGAAGAGTCAGTATCAGCAGAGTATATCTTGGTCACACTGGGCAGGATTATCTAATGCTGCCTGTGGTATCTCTCTGGCAGGTGGCCAAGAAGCAAAGTGGAGACTGTAAACAGAGACATGATAAAATTACAGCCCAGATCTGTACCTGCTGACATCTATGCTAGATTTACCAGCAGCTTCAAGGGTGATGGGCTCTCCAAAACTTTCCAGTAAACCACCTGGAATAAAACCTGCTCTTTCAAGATGTAGTCCAAGAATTATCTATTCTGAATGAATTTTGCATTCACCAACCAAAAGATATAGCAGTGTTTAGCCAGATGTGTCATCCCTCTAATAATATGCAAGTTGTATTTAAGCGATGACAAGAACTAAGCATGAGGAATGGCAAAAAAAAACCAAAACCACAACAAAAAAAAACATCCAAGCTAGATGTATGAAGGAATCTCAAGTCCCAGATCTTGCGGATGCTGCAAAGCTAACTAGGTTGATTGGCAGCCAGGCCTGGGCACTCAAATTAGCTTGTCTACAAGCAAGTCTTCTATGGCAGAGGGCAAACTGCGGCCTCAGTGTTCTGGCTGCTTCCAATCTTGCTCGTGTCTGTGCTGGGGTGGTGGAGGTTTCACAGATCACAGAATCACATAGAGTTTCACTCAGCCACCTCTGCAGCTGGCAGAGCTGTGGGAAGCGGCACTGGGGGCCTTTCCCACCTTCTTCTGGCAGAGCAGGTGCACTGCGAGCCGTGGAAAGCAGCACTTCAGTTCCAGCTCTGAATGGCTGTTGCAGCCGTCACCTTCGCTCAAACTGCCTCCAGATCTCCAGGCAAGATTTTCTAATGCAAGTGGTGGTGTCAATGACCTTAAAAGCTGAAAGCTGCACGATATCTCCTGTACTGTGGACATAGCTCTGGAAGAATAATCCCATTGTGTGCCTAGATGGAAGACTAAGTGCATCCAAACGGAAAGTTCCAGGCTTTCCAGGGCCAGCTCTCTTACAAAGGCTGTGAAGAGATTGACTGACAACTAAAAATGCTATGTAAGCTGTGTTTCGACCTCTGGTTCCAAGGCCCACGCACAACACAGGTGTCCATTCACAGCAGTGGGGAGGAAGCACCTCGACGTGAGGGGATGGGGCTCCTGTATCGCTGCCGTTTGCGCTGATGGGCACTCAGCGCTCGGGCGCCGAGGTGCATGACATCACTTCTCTGACATTTGGCTTATGAGGACTACCCTGCGCCTCACTGCAACCAGCAGCAGCACCACATAGGGCTGCAGCCCAGCCCGGAAGCCGGTTTCCCCTCCAAGGGTGACCCCAAGCCCCTTCGGTTACGGTGACAAGCACGACAGCACCCCAGCCACCCTCCCCGCCCCCTCCCCCTGCGCGGCCGGCCTCGCGCGGCACAACGGCCTCAACTGGCGAGCGCGAGCCCCCGCCCCGCTGCAGCCGGCAGGCCAGCCCCGCGCTTCCTGATTGGCTATCGGTGATGTCATCGCGCGCACATACGGGCACTGCCCGCCGCCCCCCGGGGGGCCGCGCACCTTTCCCCTCCCCACCCGCGATGCGGCCAATCGCCGCGCGGAGCGGCGCCCGCGCGCTGCGGCTCCGCGGGGGCCCACCCGCCCCCGCGGGATTGGCAGGAGAGAGGGCCAATCGGTAGGAGGCGCCCGCAGGCTGGGTCACGCCCATTTCGAGCGGCAGAGACCGGGGCAGGAGAGGCCGCGCGACTGGCGGCGCTGGGAGCCAATGGCCTGCAGGCAAAACGCGCCGGGAGGGAGAGGCGGCGGCGGGGGGAGGGCGGTGGGGAGGGGCGAGGCGCTCACTGACAGCCGCTTCCGTCAGTCCTATCCAGGTTGCGAGGCCGGGGGAAAAAGAGCGGAGAAAGGCAGGCTCGGTGCGCAGTGCCTTGATTGACAAGAAGGGCAGCCAGTTGTTAACGAAACAGGGGCGAGGTGCCCAATCAGGGAAAGCTCCTTGCCGGGGGCTGGCGGGTGAGCGGCGAACGATCCGGCCAATGGCACCGCGTCAGGGTAGCGCGAGCGGGGTAGGAGGCCAATGACCGTCCGGGGAGGGCGGGCCGGGTTGAGCGATGGCCGGAACAGCCAATAGGCTGGGCCGGAGGCGGACCAGGTGTCGGGTCCCTCCCGCGGCTCCGTGACGTGGGCGGAGAGGAGGGCGGGCCCAGCGGTGGCCTTCGGGACGGGGGCTCCCAACATGTCGGCGCTGCTGGCGGCGCTCGGAGTGCGCGAGCGGGCGGCGACTGCGGCCGGCGGCGGCCAGCGCAGGGCGGCTCAGGCCTGAGGCCTAGCCGGGCTACCCCGAGCCGACCTAAGGCAGGTCAGGCCCTAGCCGGGCCGCCCGGCGCCCGAACGCCGGGGGACGCCGGCGCTCCTTCGCCGACAGGTAGCGGGGTCAGGGCCTGCCGCGGGGTCGTGGCTTCTCCGAGCCGGCTAATGGCGGGGGTGGAGGGGCTCAGGAACAGGCGTTGCAGAGCGGCAGGGCCCTACGCGCGGCGGGGGGGGGGCGGCCTGCTCGTGTGGGGCCGGCGGGCGGGCAGGGCCTGCTGCGCGCCTGCCTCGGGCAGCGGGGAGGTACCGCGCAGGCCCGGCCTCTACCTCGCCGTGCCGAACTCGAGGCCGCGCTGCCGCCGCCGGCCTCCTGGGGGAGGCGAAGTCCGAGCAGGGGCCCGCGGGCCGGGTGCTGCTCTCGGGCCCGGTCCCGCGAAGGTAACGCGGGGAGCGGAGCTGAGCGAGGAAGGGGCGGGAGAGCCGGGCCCGCGCACGTGCATTGGCTGCGCCCGGGGGAGTGGCGGGGCCGCGGCCGGTGTCTGCCTGAGGGCGGTAGCACGGGCCTTGGGTCGGAGCGGGCAGCTGGCATTAGGCCCGGGCGCCGCGGGGAGCGGGGGCTGCGCGGAGGAGCTGCCGACACACCCCCAGGGGCAGCGCTGCTGTGCGGGTCGTGGGGAAGGGAAAGAAGTTGGTGATCCTCCTGTTGTGGCTGGGAGATCGAGGGGTTTGGGGCCGCCGTGTATGGATGTGGGTATGGCTTAGCTGCAGATTATGGCTAGGTGGAGAGTGGGAGTCATTCTGATGGACTGGAGGCAGCTGTGTGTGGGGTAGGCTGAGGGGCATGTTTATAGCTGTGTTTATACTTGAGAGATGCAGATGGTGGGTGAAACCACACGTGTTTAGGAACAGTGGTATGTGAAGGCTTATAAATCTAGCAGCGATAGGTGGACAGTCCTGTGTAGGGTGTGAGAGGTAAAGGGATAAGTTGTGTGGCCTCTGAACACCGTGGGGGAGGGCAACTTCGGGTAGTAAGCTGATGCATGAGTTCCAGGCACAGAGACAACAGGTTCCTACAGGGTTCTGAACTTGTTTCCTTTGGTGGCTGGTGTGGTTAGCCACGATGTGTTGGACCTTCATGTGTATTACAAACTGGTATGTGGGCAGGAAGACACGCATGGTCCTAACTGCACGCAAGTTGGTTTGCCTGGTGCATGCAGTGAGGGCTTGGGGATGTCCGGCTGTCAGCAGTTGGGTGAGCTCTGCTGCTGGTGTGGTGAGGCAGGCTGGGGCAGTGAGCAGCATGGTCTTTGTCCTGGGAACATGTCAAGAGCTGAGAGTTGCTGTGAGTTGCTGTCATACCAGTGGTGACATGGAAGGCCTGGATACTGCATGTTGAACCTCTGAAATCCAAAGTGGAAATCCCGTGGCAGTTGCTATGTGTTGAGGACACTGTGGTGCTGTTTGGAGAAAAGCCTATGCGTGTGCTAGTAGAGAGTGTGGAAACATAGATACCTGTATTTGTGATAAGAGTTGGGCAGTACATGTTTTTGTCTGTGAGAACATCACTGCACTCTTCTTGTGGGTAAATTATTTGGGATTACTGTAGATTATGAGGATGTGAGGGGATTTGGCCTTGTGCTTAGAAGTAGAAGTGAACATCGGGGTCTTTGAAATGTTTTGTTGAGGAAAGAGGGGAATTGGATAATTGGATGAGTTGGTGGGGATTGCATCTACAGGGTGAAGGTTATGTTAGGCATTGTGTATATGTGTGTATCAGGGGAATGGTATTGATACGAAAGGGAAACTGGAATTTTCCTGTTGCTGAGTTAGTGGGAACTATAGTCTGCATGGAGAGAGGAGGCAGGCTTTTATTACTGTGAATGTGAAAAGCTGAAACTGCGGTGGGGATGTTGAATAAACTGGGTTGGAGTTTCAGCTGTGTCCTGGGCAGGTAGCAGGTGGTGGATGGTCCTGTCTCCCCTCAGTGTGTAGAGAAGCACAATATAGTTGTGACAGCCAGTGGAAACTAAAAGAAATGAATGAAGATTAGGTGATATTACAGGATTAAGGGTTTCTACCAAATGGTCGTGAGGTTTCTCTTCAAGGTTCTTTTTTTTTTCTTTTTTTTTCCTGCTTTATTTTGTTCTGTGTGTCTCAGTAGGTAAATTGTCCATTAGCTTAGTGTAAACTTCTGCTGAAACAAATGCTTGTAACAGTCTTGGCAGATGAGCAGCTAACTAAAAGCACTGTGGTACAGACAAGCTCCATGCATGTGGACTGAGGCTAGGCTGTCTGTGCTTGTGCGTTACATAAACCTTTATGCTTATGTTGACTGTGTGTCAGAGGTACTGGCTGTAAGGCTGTTTGAAGAAGGCTTAGTGCCTGAACGTTTGAGGGCCTGAGATCTGTGGAATGGTGAGTTACAGTGGGAAGTTGTTTGGCGCAGGTGGAAATGGAGAAAAATTGTATTTGTGTATGCTGTGTTTGTAGGTTTGTGGCAGTATGAATTACTTGTTTACACAGCGCCTCATCTCGTGCTCTGTACAGATGTTTGGAGGAGGTTGTGCTATGGGATATGCGGTTTAATTACGGTGCGCAGCATCAATATATGGGGATACTGAATTAACATAGTATGGAAAGGGCTGTATGTAGTGTGAGGCTGACAGCTGGAGGCCTTACATGTTTGAAGGGTGCAGTTGGAAGTCTTGGAGGAATTTTGGGTGTTAATAGGTCGTGGATACTTGTAGTGGCTGCAAAGGGCAAAAAAAGCAAGGAGGAAGGAGGTGGCTGTCAGTGACTTTTTCTTTTGAAGGGCAAAGTGATTGAAAACCATGCGTAGAACCTAGTTTATTTTTGTTGCCAATGCTGTGAGGTGGTCGAGTGAAAAGGCAGAAGGTGGAGAAACAAAGTCTCACTTGTAGTTACCCTGGATTATCCAGGGTGTTTCCTCATCACTTGTGTTGAATTAACACTGGACGCTGGTTCATGTAACTGTTTCAAAGGTGATTGCTAATATGTGCTTCTGACTTGCTTTACAAAGCTGGAGACCACACCTTGCATAAATATAAACCCATCATGATTTAAGTTAAAGCTTGCAGAATCAGTGTGTTTAACCCAGTCTTTTAAGATGCCGGATGTAAAGGATAGCCATTCTCAGGGAGAGTGATTGAGTGTAATTAATATTTCTTAAATATTAACACACCTTTCTTTTACTCTGTCCCCTGTTGTACTAATTCACTTTTAATATTTGATTTAAAAAACAAAATTGCAACTGTATTTGAAATATTTGTATTATAATCATGAACTCATTTCATGACTATAATCTATTTCTCATCTATTTTGATCAGTTTTCATCCTCTTTCAATCTGAAAATGCAGATTTACTGTACGGTAGTATCTTGGATCATCATTATAGTAGGAATGCACAGACTTGTCACATAGGCCTGTTGCTGGCTTAGCACAGCGTAAATAGCTGCTCTTTTCCAGTTGGCACTGGGAGACAATGGACTGCTGGTTTTTGTGAGCGCAGTGTTCCTGGCCTTGGTAAAACAATCCAAGTTCTAGACTCGGTGTGAATTGTGGAGAGTGATTAACAGGTCACGCGTATCCCTGTGTCCATTTTTTTTCCTCTAATATTGATCACCTCTATCATCCTTGTATACTCTAATTTTTATCTTTTTCATTTCCTACCACGTGGTTGAACGAACTTTTCTCATCTCTGAATTCACTGCTGCAGTCCAGTTTCTCTTCACCTCTCTGAAGATAAAGGTGCATCCATCAGATCTTGGGCATTCAAGCAGCCCAAGTGCTTTTATCTGAGTATCGATTTTTCTCAGCAAATCGGAGGAAAGCAATGCTGATTTCTTGAAAAACTGTTCAAGTTCTTGCAAGCTAGGCTGTTTCCATGTTTGTCACCTTCATTCTGTGCTTCAGTTATTTATGTTTGATCATCTGCAAGATTTGGCTTACGTATGTACAAAGCGTGAATTGTCGTGTTTTCATTTTGTCTTAACTGCTTGTGGTGTGATGTGAGAGATGTTTCATGAAACTTCAGGAGTGGTTTAGCCCTTTAGACAGGCTTTCAGTCTGTCTAGTATGCATGTAATCTTCAGGGAGTTTAACTGCAATATCTGGACAAGGCATTGCAAGTTCTTAATTCAAAAAAAAGGAAGTGTCAACTAACATCAGGCTATAAAAGCTTGGAGAAGAGGAATTGTTTGTATGGACAGTGAAAAACACGTCCTTGATGCAAGAGCAAGGATGCTGATTTTCCAAAAACAACCAAAACTATTTTCTATGATAGATAGCTTTGCGAACTCCTCAGCTATTTGCCTAGCATCTTTCAGGCTCAGGCAGTTATCTAGCATGGGAGACACTGAGTCAAACAAGCTAAAATTTGGCAAATCTCTCTAAGATTGATTGCTTCTAGTGTGTGGGAGTTTCAACCATGCATGTAAGTGTTGTGAGTTGAAGAGTGTATAGAACCTATAGCGTCGGTGGAATGTACCTGAGCAGTATCATGTGCTAATGCCAAACATAAATTCTTAGGAGTTAATTAATGTTGCAAAGAAAACTAGTCTGAGAAGTTTTGCATGAGCTGGAGATTACCTCTTGCGCTTCAGTACTAATCTTCATTTCTTGAGGTGTTATTGGTATGGTGAAACATAAGGGTTGCTAATGAGTGTAGCTTAAGTTAGTCTTCTGGCTTTTGGGAGACAAGGAGGAAAGATGTTTTTAGTGTACATGTTGATAAAAGCCCCCCTCAACATCTCAGCTACTGCAGCCATTCCTACAAGTTGAGGAAGGTTTTCAGGTCCAGGTATTGCTCTACTATGAAAAACAAATAGCCCCCTACCGCTCCCCTATGCAGCATTACTTCCTCAGTGATATTCATTCAGTTCACTGTTTTATGATGTTACTTAACATTACTCTCTGATGGTGTAGGTTCTCAGCTTTTTTTTGATGGAAAATAATCTTTTCATTGAGTTTTCTTTCATATGAATGATGTACCCAGGTGCTTAAATCTGTTCCTGTGAGACTTAACTAGAATTCAGCTCAGGAAAATAGGCAGTTCACTTAAGGATGTTTTGGACCAGGCTATTGGAGAGCTTGAGATGGCTCTTTGGTGTGTTTGGTAATGATGAGTTAATGACCACAAACTTCCTATTAGGTGGCAGAGGAAAGCAGCAGTCTGTCCTCGTGGTTTTCAGGAGATTAGTGCATGTTGAGACAAAGTATCACCTTCAGTATTTTGGTAAGCCCAGTGCAGGAAGTTGGCCTTTACTGAATGTAGGGCGAATGTGGTTCTGTGTTGTTAGAAGGTGAACTAACATTTCATCAAGGGGTAAGGAAATAAGGTGATGATTTCTGTAGTAGAAGAGGTAGTGTTTTAATGTTGTTTCTATGATCGTTGTGTGTGGTTCATGCAGTATTGCTTTGGCCTGTCCTCACCAGTTCTCCTGTCTTATCAAAGCCAGGTATTGTTTAAAACTCATGACCTTGCATTTAAAATCTTGTGTGGCAAAAGAAAAGTTGGTGACTAGAGAGAAACAAATGATACAACTATCTGTAAGGAATTTATATTTGGTCCAAATGGAAAACTGAAATAAATAGCAATTATGATAATCCTTTAATATACACAGAAAGAGCTCATCAGCTTATTCTGAAACCAGGACAACTTTTTTTTTTTTCCTTTCTGGGCAAGTGTGTTGTTTAAGATGATGGGCAAGTAATATAAAGCATTAGGAGCATGTGCTTTGTTCCCTACCCTGAGCTCAGGTGGAGCCACTGATGTTGGTTATTGAATTGCGTTTTCAGTGTTTCTTATAAGGTTGTATGTTACAGTAGATGTAGGTGATAATGAAATGTGCAGATTTTGATGTTTTTAGGTTTAATAGGAAAACTTTCCTAGGTGTATTCCACCAGCTTTTGATAATCGTAACTGTGAAGGAGTGGAGGCAAGAGTGGATGAGTGCTGAAACACCTGTGCTATGGTTACTGTGGAAGAAAGGCTCAAATTCTCAGTGCGTCTGCCTTAGGCCTAATGAGGTGATGTGTTGGTGGCTCAGGACAAGTTACTGCTGCTTGGAGGTCCCTTAGATGAATGGGCTATATCTGCCATATTGCTTGTATGTATATCAGCAAGCAGTATGCTGTAATAGAAGATGGTCTCTAGAGTGGAACAGTAAGTTATGTGGACCTGGTATATGTAGTATACCATATATGTCATTTGTGTGGTTGTGTTTTAGACTAGTTGTAGTCTGGTTTTGAGTACACCCCAAATACTGCTGGGTATTAGGTGTTCTCCAGGAGTTTTAGTTGAGGTAGATCTCAGAGGTGTCCAGATCATGTGTTTAGAAACTACTTGGAGGGTGCAAACTAAAGCACAGTAAATGGGATGACTCAGATTTCCTTGAAAGTGCGCTACTGGTCCAAATGGAAATGCTAATGCAGATGTTCTCATTGAGTCTTGGAAGCATCTTAGAGCATCGCAGAGGGTGTTGAGCAATGCATGGGTCTATATCCTCCATTCATCTTTCTCTTGAGTCCTGTTGTCAGGCCTGGATGCTCTCTTAAGTAAAGCATTTTATCTATCTTGAAAGGTATCTGAGTCTTTGTTCCCAAATTATTGGCCTTAGTTCTGAGATTATTGTTAAAATTGCTTGTATTAAAACAGCAATGCTGGAAAGCAGTTCTTTCGTGGCTTTACTTCAGTTAATCACGAATGAAATGAGTGTCTGTGAAGCTTGGCTTCCTGTGGCTTGGTGTCTTGTGGTTGGATTTTTTTCTGAGTGTAATATTGCAGGTCGGCTGTGGAAGTATTTTTATGTGTTTGGGGCACGTGTAATATATGTGTCCTGCACGGCAAGATGCTATCGGTAACAAAGCTGAGCTCCTGCAGTACTTGTTCTCAAGAGACACTAGTTTGGGTGGAATGTCTCTACTTGATCTAGCTATTTGTTATCACAAAACTTCCAGAACATGATTATTTGTTGAAGTATTTTCTCTTGCGTTAACTTATGAATCGTGGTGAGTTTGAGCAAACTGCTGAGGGAGGGGAACCGGAGCTTGGCTTTCTATGGCTGTATTTGATCTTTTCATTCATGATAACTCTTGCTTTACCTAAAGCCTTTTTGTATTTAGCAGTGATTTGTATTTCTTCGGTAAGAGTTAAAAATGACTTTATTCTTTCTCTCCAGTGTTTCAGGTTACCTACTTAGAGGTAGGAAATGGTGCTCCTAGTAGTGGCAACTTTTCTAAAAAATCTCTACAGGACAGATAAAATTATTGAGGGCACCCAACGTACGTATTAAACTGGCCCCAAATGGATGGATGTAAATTACCTCAGGTGTGTATTGTAGTCTTTTGTAATGATTTGTATGAAACTGGAGGCTAGTAGTACTCCCTGATACGTGAAGTGGTTTTGGACTGTGAATGAGGGTTTGTTTTTAAATGTGCGGTGTATTGATGCCTGGAGTACTGCTAGATTTTATTTTGAGGGTGGTAGATGAGTGTTTAGAAAGGATTTTGGATTGTGATTGCTCTTGTGGCCTTGAAAAGCTGCTGAAACTAATGTGCTTTGAAACTTGTCAGATGAGGAGTATACTCCTTATACCCTTATACTTGGGCGACATAGAGTGTGAACTGAATTCTGAGTTTTCTGTCTTCTTTGTGTAAAAACTGAGGAAATTGTTCCTTTTGGATCTGTTTTAGGTGCATGAAAACTCAAAGCATTTTTGTTCTAATTTCCCACAGGAATCTCTCCTGGTTGAAAGGTACTGGTTGAAAGGTACTGTGTATGCTAGTTTATGCACAGGTCCTCATGTCAGATAGGGTACTGCTGTAAGCACTGGTGCCTACTCTGGCATCTAGTTTGATTGATTTACTGTGGGCCATTTGAGAAAGAAATGTTCATAGCTGACTCTTCAAGAAAAGGTTGTACTTCCTTAATGTGTGTTAGTATGACAAACATGAAGAGCCTTTCTTATTTCAGCTATTGTAATACTTGAATCCAGACCTAGCAGTGCAGTTAGGTAGCGATCATCTTAGAGATCCTCCCTTTTAGGAGGCAGAGAAGCTCTGTCCATCTCGATAGGGCCCTGGTGCACAGAACATTCTGCTAGGATCTAAGAGCATCTCACTTTGGGTGTTGTGAGTCAGAACTGAAGCAATACCTGAAGGGAGTTAGGTGACTTGTTGCAGGTGGGATTTACGGGCATCTCTAGCAGTGACTGTTATCCAGTACTTGTAGGACTGGTACCCACATGTATCAAACCAACTCTTCAGGTGTGCTGTTTATCTGTTTGCTAACTTACGCTTTCTTTGTCTTTATTTTTTTTCCTGGAGACATCATAGGAATGAACTTTGTTTCTATTTTTTTCTTTTCTCTGAAAATGTTTTTTTAATGTGTTTTTTTAATCTATTTTTTGAAGAAACAAAACCATCTTTATATTACTCATGATGACGGTAAAATATCCCATACTTGGTGTGGGTTTGTCACCATCTTCTGGTTCCCTTACTGATGGCTTAGGCTGGTGGAAACACCTGAGGTCTGAGTTATGTCTAATTATGTTACTCAGAGGGATACTTAGTCTGATTGTGGGTAAAACCAGACAAATAGTATTCCTGCACATAACCAAAAAGAAAATGATCTGGTGAAAGCAATAGCTAGAACTAATACTATTTTTTGGTGAAGCTTATTTCAGAAATCCTCTACAAGTGCATGGTAATTGAATTGCTGTTTAAAGAGGACCTAAGGATTCACTGGCATTGTCATGGAGATGCTTTAACAGGAGCCATGGCTTGCTTTGTGAGGTGTTTTCCAACCAGCCCTTCTTTTGGATGTCTCTTATAAAGAAACTGAAGGCAATTGAAGTGGTACAGAAATGAGAATGTTTCACAGTATTTGCTAGAGTCAAATATCTGTGCAGCCTCCTCTGCAGGCAAATCTAAGAGCTCATCTGTTTCTGAGGAATGGTAAAAGCTATAGTCTAGTGTTTTTTTTCCAAAGTAATAATACAACTTCTGTGTTAGGCAGAAAAAAAATAGGAGCATTGGTAGAACTTTGCCATAGTAGTGACGTTTTTTTCCTACTTTTATATAATTGTGAAACGATGTAATTCATTTGACTTCTGTTTTTTGTTTAGTATGCACTGTGCTGAACCATACCTATGCTTTGGTATGTGGGGTCTTGTTTTCGTTTGGTTTTAGAGTTTTAGTTTTGTTTTTCACTATGTAAGAGTAAAAACGTGATGCAGGCAACACCTGGTTTGAATGCCAATATCTAAAAAACTTCTGCTAACATAGAGAATGCTTGGGTAGGCAGAGCAGTATCTGTTGTGAAGTATTCCTCATTAATACCTTAACCCTGGGCTGTGCTGTATGCCTCTTTTTATCATGTGAAGGATTTTTACTGGCAGGTAGGCAAGATCTTATTACCAAGCTTTGTTGCTTACTGGTGTTATTTGCTTTGTGGAGGTGCTGTGACTCTTTAATACCAGTGTGGGTAAAAGCTAGCAAGTGGAAGTTGACCACTGACTTGTGCACTACTGGGGAGCGGGTAGGAGCTGCTTTGTATTTAGTTTTCATTCTATCTTTATCATTGTCAACATGGTTTCTTTGAGCTTTTTTTGTTTGTTTTTTATCTGTTGTATTCCTTATTGGAAAGGGATTAGGAGTGGGGGTGGAAACTTCAATCTGTGATGCTTTTTTCCAAAGTTTTTTCGCCTTGAATAGCTTTTAAAAACAAACATGAACCCAAGTGCTGCGGGTAGAGGAAAAACTTATTACAGAATTAAATCTCTTCTTATTATGTGTGTGAGATGTTGTGGAACTGATAGACTTACATCTCCGTTTGAGGAAGCAAAAATTCTTAGAAGGTCTTTTGGAGACTGGAGGAATGTACTTGGCTTGAACTGCAGTGTTCCGAGGGAAAAAAGGCTGAAATGATCTCTTGCCTCTGTCATTAAAAGAGAAAAAGCAATCAAGCTTATTTGATTGCACTGCGAAAGTGTAGTGCTTTTGAAATGTTACGGGCAGAACAAAAGTAAGCCTGGCACAATTAAAGCAATAGCTTGTATGTAATTCAGTCAAATCTGTCTTGTTTATTAAGAGTTTCTTGTAGTTAGTGAATGTTTTGTTACCTCAGTGGCAATGCGGAACATTAGATATATCTGTTCTCTTGTCAACCAGGCAGTTATTACTACTTTGCAGCTGCTTAAAACAGTGGCTGTAAAATTTTGGAAGCTTATCTGTTACTCAGTGTAATTTTCTTTCAGTTGAACTTCTCAAAGCAGCTTGCTAAATGAGGATGTGAAAGCAACTGCTAGAGCAAAGGTTGGAGCAGAAGAGTACATGCAGCAGGAGTGCTGTCAATTTAGCTTAGCCAGCTTGTTGCAAAGTTGCACCCTGAGATATTTCAGAGGAGTTTCTCTTAAGTTATACTTAGAACACTGTGTAGGTCCAATGGTTTGGTTACTGTTCAATATCTGATAACCTGTTTTACCAGCGGAAGCTGTAAATTTGATTGAAATGTTACTCCTGATGCATTCTTGGTAATTCAAAGTAGTATCCATTGTCACATGGCTATCACTCTGATCTGCTGAGGTAAAGAAGTCCAGATAGAAACAGTGTCAGGTTATATCATCAAAGATTCTAAATTTAATTTACACTAAGAATGTGAAGAGAAGGCAGTACTGGAAATCATGTCAACTGTGACAGTTTTAGCAGCGTCACCAGCTGTATTGTGATCCTAAAGTAAAAGAGCTTGCCATCAATATTTAATGTTAAAACCTCTATTATAACTAAATTATGAATGCTTTTCTGGATTTTCCCGAAACGCAGTGTGCTGCAGCTGATGACATGATTCCCTTCATGGTGGTCATTCCTGTTTAATTAAATATCAGTGCTTGCTGACGAGCTTATCTTTATTCTGCAGGCACATGACAACACAGCAGAAACCAAAACTTGACATAGCAGAGGCCATGGTGAGGGGTTCCACGAGAAAGTTCCTGAGGGAGTTGAGCTGTTTTTCTCTGTCTTCTGCCATATCTGCAGATTTCCCTGGCGGATAAGAGAATTGCCGCTGCCACTGTGGCAGTGGTATTGTACGCTGCTTAATGTGGAGCTGGAGCTTATTATCTGCTCTGTGCTCTCAGTGCAAGTTTGAGGAACTGCAGAGGAACTGAAGTATTTTGGTTGAAACTTCGGTACTGTCAGCACTGGTATTGACTGCTGTGTGCACTTGTTGGGCACTGACTGCTTTTGTATCCAGGAGTTCTTCAATTTGTTCATGTTCAGAGGTCACATTGAAATGAATTTGCTTTCAATGTGTTATGGAAGAAATTCAAATAATCTGAAAAGATGCAAGCAATCTGAATTTCAGATATTTTTCCTAATACTTGTAATAAAACATACTTAGGTTTTCTTGAGCACTTGCTGTTCTTTGCAGCTCCTCTTGTTCTTCCCTTCTTCTGCCACCAATTTCTATTATGAATTTTTAGTGGAGTTATAGAAGGAAAAATTTGGTATTCATAACCTCTGCTGTTATTGTCTTGTTGCCAAATACCTTGAGAAGTGGCTGGAAACTTCATCGCTTGATGACTGTGTTCAGCTTGCTGAAATGTGCCTACCTCTGTGCAATGAATTCTTACATTTAGACTGTGGAACATTTGAATTGTGCAAATTGTTTAAGCTTAGAGATTAATTTTTTCAGATATCATTTCTGTGCTATATATAAAAAAACTTTCTCTTCCGTGTGCTAAAAATGTTAAATACTGCTTTATTTTGATAACATTATAAATTAGTCAACCTATAGCAAGCCACTTCTGTGCCCTTGAAAGTAGTGACGGGTTGCCAGTGTGGATTTACCATGGAAAAATCATTACCTGACCAGTTTGGCTGCCTTCTGTGATGAAATGACTAGATCTTGGAATAAGGGGACAGCAGTGGACATCTCTTACTTTGACTGTAGCAAAGCTTTACGTGGTGTCATACAGCATATTCCTATTTGTAGTTTCAGTGGAGGGATGACTGGGCAAATTTGTGTTCAAAGGTATCAGTTAATTGTTCATACTCTGCCTGGATGCCAGTTATGAGTGGAGCTTGGCAGTGACATGTCGTGACTTGCACTTCTTGATGTTGTTATCAATGACCTGGAGGAGGGAATGGGATGTACCTTCAACAGGTTTGTGGTGGACATGCAGCAAGGCAGCTCAAAGGCTGGATGCCCATCTAGAGATATTCAGCCTAGAAGAGTGGGCCTCTAGGAGCCTGAGTCATGTGCCAAGTCCTGTTTCTAGAATGGCAAACACTCCCAAGGTGCTGCAGGTTGGAGGCTGGCTGGGTTATACCTCTGCTAAGAATGAGCTGCATCCGCTGAACGTCAAGCTAAATGCAAGTCAGACAGGGATGAAAATGGGCAGCTTTGTTCCCCTGCACCTGATGTTTTTTCCATATGTTTGTAAGCTGCATTTGTAACTCTATTTCTGGTTTTGGTCCCCTGGAAGAGTGGTAACCTTTTAGGATCTCCAAAGCTTGATACCAAGAAGATGGAGCTAATTTCTTTACTGAGAAGTACAATGGGAAAATGACACAGGGTCATAAATTGAGAGTGACGTTGCCCTTGTAGAGATTTTCAAGACCTGAGTGGATAAAGCCCCGAGCAACTCAGCTTTGACTGCACTTTGAGAAGGTGATTTACCTGGAACACCTCCTAGGTCCCTTCCAACTCAAATTTCTGTGAAGTACCACTTCTGGCTGAGACTTAAGTTTCATTTGGGAGCATGTATTTCTAGTGCTGCTAAATAAATTAACTTGGGTATGATCAATTGCTCGTGTTCACTGTTTCTGAAATTAATCAGTAGTTATTTGTAATCTCTAACTATTGGGTAAGCATTGAATAGACAAAGTGCATTCTTTAGATAACATCGTGTCATCTAAGAAAGAGATGAAAAATACTCTCATTCCAGTTGTTCTAGAACTTTATAGTGGCTGGTAATGTTTTCTCTCTCACTTGCCTTCATCTGTTATTTTGATCTTTGAAGTAAAGCTAAGTAATATGTGGAATGTTTGTTCTTCAAAGTTTCTTGTGGAAGAAACAACAGCAGTTTGGCTAATATTGATTCAGTTCCCCCTTTGCCCAGGCTTATAAAAAGAAACTGTCAGCTAAATGCTGTATGTGGACAATTTGGAAATGGAAGGTTTCAGCTGGACCTAAGCTACTGAAGTTATGTACTAGTATATATATAGTTAAACTATACACTATACACTGATAGCCTGGCTCTTGGGTTAGTGAGAAAAGCAACTTTGCTTCTTTCTTAATATCATTTTGCTTTTATAAAAAAAATAGTGGCTAGTGACAGGCTTCTTTTGATATGGTTTCTGTACGTGAGATTAAATTTGAATCCCAACTATAGTCCTTCATTTCTTTTGACTCCAGTGTCTATGTGTACTCCTGTGAATGGTTGCATCAACATGCCAGGCTTTTCTATCTTCTTCCCCTTAAACATGCATGAATATACATAACCCTGTGCAGACTTTATCTGTTAGGTGGTTGCTTGTATTCCTGGTTTATAAATAGGTTTGTGTGCACCTATTTTGGAAGGTGGTTCAAACGACAGTGGATTTTTTGGTGGGTAGTGTCCATTGACTGGTTTAGCTTATATCACCTTATGCCTTTTGTCTCTAACGAATGAAAGGCACTCCTGTAATCTTTTGCTGCATTACCTCAAACAAGCACGGTCTTCTTGACTAACTTGACCACTTCAAGTTTTTCACGTGTTTTCTAGATTCCAGTCAAAAATTTGCTGTAGAGCAGCTCTTGAGCTATGGGTTATATTGAATAATGTGTTGAACTAGGAAAGAAATTGGTCAATTATTCCATCTTCCTAATTTCAGACTTACAGGCTCTTCTGCTTTATTCACCCTCTAACATACAAGGAAGAGTCTCTAAACTGAATCTTTATCAGAAGCACAAAGATCTGGAAGAAATGTGATTTTTGCTCTGCATTCAAGGTAAGACTTTCAAAATTGCCCGTGACCAGATGGCAAAAAGCATGAAATCAGAGCTTGTGAAATGGAACTACTTCTCATTTGTCAGCTTTCTTTTGCATTATACTTAGCCTGAAGCATATTATGAATATTTATTAAGTATTAAATGCTGCATAATTCTTTGGATGTGTGCTGTGATCAGGTGCATATGATCTAGCTGTGTCTGCATTCTTTCACTAAAACAGTTAACCAAGTTGGTACTCGTAACTAATGTTTACTCATCTTTTTGAGTAGCATAGATGTTCATACTTGTAAAACTGATACACTAATTTGCATGATACAAGATGGAATGTCTTAATAAATTGCATTAATAACTATATTTAGTTTACTTTGTAGTCCCATGCTCATCTAGTTGGAATTTCTCTTGAATGTAGTTACAGCTGGAGTGCTGTGCCCTGTCTATTTCGAAGTATCAGGGTGTAGTTGGGGAATCGGAGGGTAGGATCGTTTCATTTTGAAAGGAGTGGTAGATGTGTTTCTTTCAGTAAAACTGTTGCTTCAAGCATCTGTGCAGTTGTCATCTCTCTGTGAATTTGAGCACTAATTGAGTGGTAGGAGTTATTAGAATTATGTAGCAGTGGTGCTGTTGCCTTCAGCTGTCATTTGCAGATTAACAAAGTATTGAATAAAATGTTTGTTCTATCATTCCCAGCCTCCAAGGGAAGTATGAACAGTCTAACTAGGTTTGGGATGATGAACTCCATAGCCCAGCTTGCAATTCCTCTTGATTTCCCAGACTTGGGGAGTATATTGGTGGGCTACAATATTCACTAGATCATATACACTGTTTTCCAAAGGAGAAGCTGAATATGTGCTTCAGAAAACTGGAAATGCATTGATATCCCTTGCAGACAGCAGGTTGTTTGAGCAGGGGAATATAAAGGCATGGTATCCAGCCATAAAACAGATGGTGGAGAATTTCATGTGGAGTCAGAAGGACATAGGAGGTGTTCTGGGAACTGTAAAGTGCAAGTTGCAGTGCGAATGCAATGTAGGCAGGTTACCCTACAGATAAGGGCACTAGCCCTTGTGGGGTTGCGGGGGACTACTGGCATTGGCACTTAATGTGCTGATTTCAGCGCTTACTTGAAGGTTCTGATCATCAGTAGGCTTCTATTCACATTACTGTTTTTTATTTGTTGTGCCTTTGTGGTTGTGGGTTTTTTTTCCCTAATAGTTCTTACGCAATTACCAAGCTTGTTTGCTTAGCTTTTAAATGGCTAAATTCATCAGATTCTTTGTTATCATTCTGCAAAGGCTTGAATACTTAAGAGTATCCCTTTGTGAACTTTGCTTATTGTTTTAATATATTTTTATAGACATTAGGTATAATTGTCTGGATTAAACCAAGTTGAGCATAACATATTTTAAACAGATAAGACTGAGATGTGAGCTTTGAAAGTTTCAAGTTACATCACTTTAAGACATCTTGACGTGTTGCCTGTCTTCACCCTCTGCAGTTAATGTGTTCTCTTAGGCATCTTGGTGTGAAGATGATGTACCCATTACCATTCACATTCTGCAAGGGAATGTCTTGCAGCCAGCAGTGTGTAGGAGCAGTAACCTTCTGTGGAATTGGAGATGGTGTCTTAATCTGTTATCCAGAACTGCCTGCAACTGATGACTGGCCTGATGAATAGCATAGAAGAAATGTTGAATTATTAACATGCTTGCTTCTCAGAATCTTTTTTCCTGTCATGCCTATGTAGACCTATCGTAGCTGCGTTGACTGCTTGTAAGCCCTTGAGCACCATCCCTAGTGCCGATTTTTTTTAAACTGGCATGGTCTTTTTGCATGGTAGGTTTTAACATTCTTATTGCTAAAACTGCCCTTTGAATTTTTGCAGGTATATTTCAACATGTGTTGTAGTACTTAAATAGTGGCAAAATTAAACCAGTTGTTGACTCAATAGATATATCTGAAACTTCAGCATTTAAATATTTTGTCAATTGGAAGTATTTAAACTGTATTGACTTAAAAGCCAGTCAAGCTGATTTTTATTGTCAAACTGAAGTTGCAGTAGTAATTGGACAAAATTGAGTATTTAAACTTGTGAGTTGCCAAATGGCTGCTTCTTGCCAAGTACTCCTCTGTTTAGATGACAAGTGAAGCAGTTCAGATAGCCTCAATGCAGACACCTGAGAAAGATTCCATGTGTCCAGGAAACGATATTGGAGACTGCTGCCAGAAGAAAAGGTAATGGAAATTTGCTTCACTCTGCAGATCCTAGAGATAGTAGTTTTTTAGTCTTCAGTTCTTTTCTAAGAAAGCTTCTTTGATACGTTTAAAAAAAAAAAAAAAAGTAGAGCATGATATAAAAGTGCAGGGAGCGGTACTGTGTTTCTGTCACAGACAAACCGTCTGTGATCTAAAACCTTACACGTACTGTGGATCGAGTAGGATATATCCTGTGATTGCAAGTGTAATGATCATGCTGGAGTATAGGAATGTATCATTACATATCTTGTGGAATCAGCTGCTTCTCTTAAGAAGTCAGTTATAATCAGATACTTAAAAATGCTTTGAGATGTTCCTCATTTGAAATGATCCACTTAAATGGGTTAAATTAGCAAGGTGCTTAATTTGTTTTAGTGAAGACAGAGCATAGCATCTTTCTAGGCAGAAAAAAAACAATCTGAAATGCTTAAATAGTCTTTGCATTTCTGAGAGCTTTGTTACTTACGCTAACCCAGTAGTGTTAATGACATAGTTCTGCTAATAGGTATTAAAAATTTCTTGGTGTGGAGGAGTCTGATGGGGGAAAAAAAGCATGAGGCTCTAAACTGTGGTTGCAGTGCAATAATAACTATATCTTTATGATTCCTATTTGAGGGCTTCGGTTTCTATATGGAAGTGTTGAATTTGATTTTACTACTTTTGCAAAATTAATGTGTGGGTGGGCTTTTGGTTGATGGAACAGATATTTGAATGCTTTTTCCTAGTTTTCTGCTTTGCAGTAAGTACTAAAGTGTGTATTGTATGAGTGTTAATATAATGTTGTATGTTACTGATTTAAATGTTCTCGTGGTTTTGTTATGGTGTCGAATGACCTTTGTATTTAAATCCTTTTGTACATAAACCTAGAAGCAGTAATGGGATGAAGAAAGCCACAAATAGATTCAGATGGTTAAGTACTGTGACAGAGAATTCGTTCTTCCTCTAACAGGATCGTCAGCAGCGTTCAGGCTATTTCTTAGCTGCTCTGATGGCTCTGCTCTAGTTCACGTGTTCATGAAGACATAGCCTCAGAAGATGAGGGCAGAGTAAGGGCATCACTTGCACTCTTGTAGAGAAGGGAGTCTAACCTCTAGCCAACAGTATTGTATATTTTTAAGGAAAAAGCTATTCAAGGTCCCTTATAAATCCGATACATTTATTTCTCTCATTGTCGATCACATCAACACAAGTGAATTTTTGCTGTGTTTTCTTTATGTGTTGCTAACTGAAGGATTGTTATATTCCAGTCTTCTTGCTCATTTCTCACTCTACTTTGTGAATTTTGAGGTCCTCCTAAGCATAGGTGTACTTGTAGTGCCAATTAAGGCTGTGTGTATTATATGTGTAATGGGGGAAAAACAGGATTTGCTCTCAAGATTTTAATTGTGATGGCTTAATTCCCCAGCAGTCAAATGGGATGCCATTTTGCCTTTGAGAATCCTTTGTGGGATATTTGTGCAGCATGCAGGATCTGCATAGGAAGATTTGTTGTAAAAACAGTTTAAACTTTTGCTGTGGGGTGCAGCGGGAATATAAACTGTGGTATTGAAGATAAATAACTTACTATTACTGTGGTGGTTATAGTGGCCAGATATCACTCCGGAGATTTCTCACTCTTCACTGCATTGCTAGCCACGGAGTTAGTGAGATTCTCTGTTCAGATAATAATTTAGCTTTGGGAGCCTTAGTTGTTTGCTGGCTTAAAAAAAGCTGAAGACCATTCATTGTTGAATTAATCACTATGGTCATCTGCAGAGAATCTGTTCTTACACTTTCAGGCTTGCTGACTATATCTTATAGCTAGAGCATCTTAATACTCTGCAGCTCAAGTCACCTTTTGAATCCTAGCAATAAGACAAGACAGTTGTGTCACATTTCTGTACCTCTTGATCCTACCATATTTTGAAGCCCGTAACAGTGGGATTTCTTTTATTATCCAAATGCATGTATTGGAATCAACCAAGCTGAAATTTGTTGCTTTCTTTGTTTTGTTTTTCCCTGAAAATTGCTTCTGTAAGAGTTCTTCATGGCCTTAAGATATTTTCTTGAATGGCTTAGCAAGAAAGGGCTAAGCTGTTTCTGTTTCGTAATCACCAGTTTTTATTCCCAAGTTTACTTCGGGATTTGAATAATGCTGTAGTTTACTTACAGCTCGCTTTTCTGCTGGGGGAAGGCATGACAAACTCTGGATGTTCTTTTTATATTGCTGTAGTAGCTAGAATGGGTGAGACATTCCACTTTTGTGCAAAGTGAGGAGTGGTTTAGGGCCCAGAGGACTTTTAAATGGGTAGATGTATTCGGTAATGCTCTCAGATGACACATGGGGCGCCTGCTCTCGCAGAGTGTTTGACCAGTGCTCAGGCTGTGATTTCTACTTATTTGAAGCAGATGGATGTTTACAAAGTTGCAGTGATCCACCTGCAGTGACTGTATTTTTTAAACATTGATCTGAAGGCCTGATGCTTGCGGATGCTACAAATAGGTGGATAGCATCAAACTGACTCATTACTGCCTATCAACCTAACTAGCAATATGGTAATAAATTTGCCTCGTGGGGATACACCGTAGCAATGTGTTCAAAAGGCAGACACTTTGCTAAGGGTAAACATGATTCTCAACGCTGCCTGTGCAAATTGCTGTGCCTGAGCAATTTGGCTTGGAATCCCCATCAGGAAGATGGATGTTTGCAGACGTTTTTGCAATTGCCTTTGCAATTATAAGTAAATAGATTCAACTTCAAATTGAGACAGTACGAACATGTTTTCTGTCTGTTACTCCTGAATTGCAATGGGTGACAGTGCATATCTAGAACTTATACTATATCTGTAATACAGGATATAATAACACCTACTAAGACTCCTGTAAACTGTTCTCTTGAATGTCCTAGAAACCCCAATAAATGCGTTGACTCAAAGAAGTCTGCTACTTCTGATTATTCTTGGTAGATTAGAACTTTTTAATGGAAGTGTACCAGCATATAAATGCGATACGTCTTTTAACTCTTGAACATCATCTGTTTTCTTTAATCTGATAAATACCAAATACTTGACAATGAAGGCTTTTTATACTTCAGTATTTTTACTGAAGTGTGTTAGATGGCCTTTTTCCTGAGCGTTTCCAAAACTGGATGTTTGAAAAGCTGTTCCAGCACAGGTGAGATTGTGTACTCACATTCACAGTTTTAGTAAGGATGACTTTCAGTGTTTGTTCTTCTGCTTGTATCATTCAGCAGAGTTTGAGTTACACATTGACTATATGAACAGTCTGCTTCAGGCATTCCCTTATAGAAGCATAACCATCTATGTGGCTGAGCAACGGGGATTAACATGGAAACAAGGATGAGCTGCTGAGAGCAAATATTACTTAAGCTGCCACTGTTGCTAAGAAATCTGTGTAGCCATAATACAAATTTAGTGTTGTAAAACTTTCCCAGAAGACAATTAGAGAATTTAGGAATGAAAGATTTGGCTTGTAAATATGTATCAAAAATTTGCAGAAAGCAGTTCAGAATAGCTTTTGTAACTATCTTCTGTGTGCATCAAAAACAGTGTAGGTTTCTGATGCTGTAAATGAGCCCACTGAAGTAATACTTAAGTAATACTTAAGTGTGGGCCTAGCTAGAACACTGAACAGTACTGAGCCTTGCTGAGCTTTTGACCAGTGTAAAATGTGCTAATCATGTGTTGTTCTCATTGTAAATTCAGACTTGGGTGATTCAAATGATTAACTTGCAATTAAAATTTTGAACAGCCAGCTTCAAACTGCTGACCTAAATATTCACCAGAACCTTGAGCAAATTTATTTCAAGACTTCTGCTTTGTAAAACAAACAAACAACTCTAGAACTTTTTCCTTTCAATGCATTTTAGAAGTAACACTGTACTTTTTGCAAAACCTGGATATTAGTTTAATTGCATAAAGCTTAATGCATTAATAAAACAGTTCAAGTTTTTGCTTAGCTTTGATTCACACTGTTGCTGTGTAGAACTAGGAATCACTCAGCAAATGCACAGAAAATTCATTGTTCTCTTATTGTAGTTCTCTTATTCTCTTATTCTCTTGTTCTCTTATTATCTTAAAGTATGAGCAGCTTCCTCTGTAGGGTGATAGTTGTACTTTGCCTCAAGTGAATGCACACTTGCGAACTCTTGCTCCTGGCTTTTGTTTGTAGGTTAACAAGGAACTGCTGCTTGAACTTGCACAACTAGTTCACTCCCTTGCCATGCGTTCTTATTTTGTTGTAAAATCAGGTAGCCTAATACTTATATGAAGAGGGGGATGGAGTGTTGTAAGTTTGCTGTATGTTTACAATATGCTGCGAAGAAGTTGCAGTGTACTGGCAAAACTGGCAAACCTACTGAGCTTTCAGTATTGCTCTTTTCCTTCTCCCCCTAGCATCTCCTACTTCTGTAATATCTTTTACTAACTTCTTCATAACCCACAGTTTGGGGGGTTGATATCAGCAGTGGTAGGATTTGATACCATGAGGTCAGATATGACACATGAGGTTTTACTTTGTTTTTGGTGGTGGTGAGGTGAAGCGGGTTGGCTGGTTTATTTTAAAGCAGCAGTGATGTGATTGTCCTTAAGAGGTCAGAGTTGTTGCTGGTTGTTAAACAGAATAAAAATTGTATTTCTTTGACCAGAGCCTGAAAATTTTCAAGGGACCTGGATGGTGTGGTGTTTTTTGCTTCTTTTAGTGTTAGGATTCATCTTGAGGTTCAGTAGTGCTTTGCTACCAAGTTTAGTTAATATGTACGCAGTTACCAGAAAGACTAGTATGCGATGCCTACTCTTCTGTAAAGTGGTAGGGATCTTCAAATTTCTCAGGGTGCTTGCCTACAGAATTTTAACATGCTTATTGTTGAATGTTGGTTTTAATTTTTTAGCAGTGACGGGAGTTGCACTTGATCCTCGTGGTCCCTTCCAACTTGGGATATTCTATGATTCTGTGATTTACTTGCGATGCTTTTGGCTGTTGCTTCCATCTGAAGAAAACACTTTTAACGTGGTGAAATGAAGCATATTCAGGGGTAAGATACTCTTAGCTCAAAATGGCTCTCTTGGAATCCATCATAATGTAAGCAGTCTGTCTCCAGGCTAGACGTCACCCTTGTCTAATGAATGTTCTCTCATCCTCTTAGAGTAGTACTGGGAGGAGTGAAGCCTTTTGCTTCTGGGAAGCATAGAGCTTGTATTTCCGTCTGCTTCTGTGAGTCAGCCCCTTCCAGAGGCGACAGGAGCAGCATTAGAAGGACTGAGATTGTCAAGCACCTCATCACATAAGTGTCCTGTAGCCTCTTGGTAAAGGAGATCTTCTGGAGGTGGGACGCGGTGTGAAGGGAGCTGCCTTGTGGCTGCGTGTTTGGTGGTGGTGCCCCAGTGGCTGGTGTACTTAAGGAGAGAAAGCCATGCTTGTTTCCTGCAACTTTGTCAATCTGTGCCTTTTGTCCTGATGGTTTTTTGTTTGTTTTTTATTCTGAAGTCCTCAGGTATGGAAACAATTTTTCTTTGCTGGTGAATTTTGTGATTTATGAGGAGAAGACTTTTGCAACATAATCCAGTGCAGTGATTTTGAATGTTTGCTGTCTAGTTCTTTCAAAACACTTCTTCAGAGTTCATTAACGGTTTATTGGATGCTGTTTAAGTCATAGTTTCACAGTACTCGGAACAAGTCTGCATAGGCAGCAGCTGCTGGTTCTGCATTTCTGGCACTTGTCTGAAATGCATTTTCTAAGATGGTTTAGAGAACTAAACTGGCAGAAGATAATTGACTTTTTCTGGCTTAGTTTGATTCATTGAAGCATCCATCCTGTTGTGGTGCTTAGAGAGAGAAAGCTGGGGAAAACAGGGCTTGCAGCAGCGTGACGTTATATGCATTGAACTAACTGAAACCTTACGGTTCTTCCAACAGTAGCAAAGTATTCCTTCTTTCATGCGGCTTCTTGCTTATGAGTATAAAGAAAACAGGCACTTTGGCTGAAAAACACTAGTTGCTGTTTTGAAGAGGCAAACCATAATGAAATGTTGCCGTAGCTCCATTCTTCAGTCAATGTCCTTAAAGTCAAAGCCTGCCATATGTCCCCATTATGCCTCATTCCGCTCAGCAGAGCTGTAATCAGTTTATAATCGTCAGCCTTACTGTAAGGCTTGCCTTTCCCTCATGCCCCAGACAAAGCTGGCTGTTAGCCAGAGTTCTTCCTGCAGTAGTTCCTTCTACCAGTGTGCTGTCACAGTAACTTCTGTAAGATGGGTGATTTGTGAGATTATGTAGTCTCTGATCTATAAAGGAACTTCGGTGTTTGCATCCTGTTGAAGATGGTGGGTTAGATGCCCAGATGCTTGTGCAGATATGTATACCTGAACTGTTGGTTACTTGTTAGTTTTGTGTTTTAAGTTTAATTTATGATCAGGTTTATTGAAACGACTTTTAAAGATGTATCATGATTATTTCTTCAGATGAGCTGTAGTACTTTGAAAGAAAAGCAGTAAGCTTCGGCTGTGAAACTACTGTGCATTATTACATCTAAGCAGTCATAGTAAAGAGTTGGCAAATAAGAAGTGCTAGACTTGATGGATTTCACTTTTGTCAAACTGTCTACTCGGCCACTTAAGCAGGTGAATGAAATCAAGTAAATAGCACTTGCGTTAGAAGATATGCAAAAGCTGTTCCTTCTGTAACTGAATTAAGGGAATTGAATGTCAGGTAGTAGGCTAGATGACTTTTAAAGTGCTAGCTTGTGCTGGTGAAGGAGAATGGAGAGAAAAATCTGGTTTTATTTTTTGTTGTCAGTATGAATCCTTAATACACTATTTAGATTGTACTGAAAGATCTTATGACAGCCAGACATAGCTTTAGTTCAAGCTCTTTTGTTTTTCAGGAATACAGCTTTTTCCTAAATTCATGTACAAATCTGTTGTGTACCATCTGGAGTAGCTAACTGCTTCCTTTGTTTCTTTCTAGGAAATACCAAAATAAAGCAGATGTTGTGTCCCGTACTGTTATCTCAAGGTTTTGCAAGTCATTCTGTTATGTGCTCCTTGGCAGCAGGAATGTAAACTAATTCTTTCAACACTGAACTAGAACCTTGACAAGGTTGTGATTACAGGTAAGAACAAATTCTGCCTCTTAGAAATTTATGGAACAGTCTAATCACTTGGACTGCATTTTAATTTGCAACTTTTATTTGACTAAGACTTTCTTGTAAATTTGGGAACAGATTGTACAAAAGAATGTGCTTTTTCTTCTTTAATTGCATTTGAGATTTGCTTAAAATTATTTCAAATAGGAAGAAAATGGCCACTCTCTATTTCTGTACAATGCACAGTTAATAAATGGAAATGGTAAAAAAGTGTAGTTTATCAACACCCAAATGTATGCTGACCCAGAATTTGAGAGAGGTGTTTTTTCACAGTCTAGTGTAAGTCAAAGTCGTGAAGCGTTTTGCCACCATGAGCTTAAATCAGCACACTGCCTTGTGTGGCTCTTCTTCCCCTCAGGGTTCGTAGCTCCTTAAAAGAGCTAATAATAGCAGCACTAGTGCTTAAGTTACCCTTTTTAATCAGTTACTGAAAATTTCTAAATTGTTGTTACACGTCCACTGTAGCTTCAACTTCTGAATGACTTGTTTTAAGGGGAAAGGTTGTTGTTGTCTTCCAGGTCGGTGAAAATGTTTTGGTTTCCGATTTCCTGTCCTGACTTTATCTGGCAGACTGAAAAGTGGTGGCAATAACTCTTGTCCTGTTACTGAATATCTTATCTTTTCCACCTGTAGGTGGGGAACTAAAAATCTGTGTTTTTATTTTGATTTCTAGATTTAGAAAGGGTAAATTAAATGCTACAGGGCTGTGTTAATTAAAAAAGAAAAAAAAAAAAAACAACCACCAGAAAAAATGTCAAACTTCATGCTTTGTTTTTTTTCTGAATAATTTAATTCTGTGTTTAAACAAGGAGTACCTGTTTGCAAGACTGTCCATGAAATTGCTTTATCGCATATGCTGAATCTGCAGAATTATGATGGAATTAAAACCTTTTGGTCTTGATTTCACATTTTGGTGTCTCTGACAGGATGAGTTATTTGCCTTAAAGTTGTTTGCCTTAGAGTGTAGCGGCAGGACCACTGCAGTGGTGGAATGTTGATTTCAGGCAGTCTAATATGCCATACTCAGCAGTTGGGTGATGCTTAACATCAGTGATGGGTTTGTGCTAGGGAGGTGTTGCTGATTGTTCTGCTGTACTAATGAAAGAAAGGTTCAACTGTTTTTTGTTTTGGATATACTTTGGTGTGTGTTTGTTTGTTGTTATATTTCAGTTCAGTGTTTGTATGTAATTCACAGCGATGTAACAGATTTTGAAAAGGCACAGCTCTTCTTGTAATGTCATAGACTATATTTTTTATGGGATAGGACGTGTATTCCGCAGATCTGTGTGTGTGTGTGTGTGTATCAACAAGTCACCCCCTCAACTATGTTTAGAAAAAATACACTTTTTTTTTTTTTACTGTGGTTCTGTGTACCTCCTACAAAACAATTACTCTGGTCCTTTCAGACCTGGCTAGGAGCAATTATTTGATTACGAGTTAGGCATTCATTTCTACCTTATTCTCACATAAATGCATCTGAAGCTTTTCTTCTCTCATCTCTTTCAATGTTTGTTCAGTAAGTTATATTGAGAGTATTAACTTGGTTTAAGGGAGAACTCATTTTTAGTGACATATTGCTTTGTGCTGATGAGTAAAATGAATTCTACTTTGATACCCGTTGTATATTAGCTGTATGGTAGCTCTCTTTCTCTGAAATTTTACATGCTATTTCTTTAACGAAAACCTGTCTGGTAGTATTTTGAGAAGGTGCTAAGTTTAATTAAACTCACAAAACAGCTGGTCCTCTGTTGAACTTAGAGAAGCAGCAACAAAAAGACTGTGTAGAAGTACCTAAATTTTCGTTAGGGAAGGATCACTTCTATGTTAGGTCAGTGCCCTCAAGCATCCAAAAGCTACACATCTACCTCTGCTTTGAATCGTCTACAGGAAGCATGGCTCAGTGTAGGCAAATGAGAGCAATTTCAGTAAATGTGGGATATAAGTCTTATTAGCAAACCTACCATAGTACAATCTTTAAGAAGAAAGTAGAGAGTCCACTGGGTGGTATGATAATGCCACAGCTTGTTGCAGGGTTTCTCTCAAGGGCAAGAAGTGACTTAAGGGTTGAAAAGCTTAAATTGGTCGTATCTGATTTAGCCATCTCACTCAGGTGCCTGTGCACTAAACTCCTACTTCAGCATGGCACAAGGAAATGGGTACTGGTTTGCACAGAGCTATCATGGCTTTCAAACTTGAGCCTCTCATGTTCCCATGGAGCGGCAGAAGCAATAGTGGGTTTATTTTGCACTTGTCTAGGCCTGATATTGCAGTACCTGGTGAACCAGCCTGGGTATTTGCATCTTACATACTGCTTCTCATATAGTTAATACATAACTGATATAAAACTGGAGCTTCCCAGATGGCAATTGAGCTTCCCAGCTTTCATAATATTTAGGTGGCAACTTGATAACATCTGAAATGGTTACCTGGAAAACTAAGACGAGTGATATGGAATGAAGGAAGTTTCTACTTTAGAGCATTTGTTACTGAGAAAGATATCTGCATTCCTCTTCAGTAATTTCCTAGCTGAAGTGCTAATATAAACAGACAGCTGTTGGATGTCAGAAACCACACTAGCAATCACAGAATTATGTGTTGTTAGCTAGGAAGAACACTACATGTTTTAAGTTGACATCTGGTCACAGAAGTTCATGGGTGTGACCTTTGCATTTTATCTAATTGTGATGTTGCACGTAGTGACAAAGGCTTGGAAACTCTAAAATGTATCAGCCTGAGCACCAAGGGTGACTTCATACTGTTTGCAGTGATTGCAGAGGTATGTTCCTATGAAGCTCATCTTGGGCATCTGTGGTCTCTTAACTTTGTACCTACCAAACTGCATTCCAGATAAATAAGAGGCTACAGCATGAAAGCGTGCACCTTATCCATGAGAGACAGGCAGTTGTCACATCAACTGAACTTGCTGCAGTTGTGTGACTTTGTCCATGTTTTTAAAAGGTACGAAAGAACAAAATATGAACGTCAGGAGACTTCTACATATTTATCACTGTGTGTGGTGTGTTCACTTGTTACGTTGTGCGGGCTCAGCCTGCAGGTTTTTTTGTGTGTAGTTTTACTTCATACCAGTTTTTAAACTTAGATTCTCAAGACTTACAAAATTGTGTAAGAGTGAGCGTAATTTAAATAGGTTTTGAGTTGCAAGTGCTATGAGTCTGGCTTCTAGAGGTACTCATCTTTCTTTACCCTGTGACGTGAAGGCTGGTCCAGTCAAGGGGCAAATTAAGGCTCGTGTGTTTTTTAGTATTTCAAGATGCTTTGTGGTTTGTAGTTTTTTCCCAAATTTTGGAACACACGGTTTTCTAGTGCTTCTCTGCTTAGTTCTACTGTATTTTGTCAGTAGCTTAATTATACGTACCCTGCACCTAATTCTGAATGTACTCCAGAGGTTAAACTCCAGTGTTTCAATATAGTAATCTGATTATTTACATGCATTACCTGCCTGATGGTAACTTAAGAACCACAGTTTCTGATGTACCAAGTCATCTAAAATTTATCTGCCAGTTGGAACACAAGCATATGTGTGTCTGAAGTTAACAATCTTACCTGAAAAGGTGATAGGTCCTAACCTAACTCCTGGTGCGCCTTTATACACAATCCCACAATCTTCCCTACTGGAGTTTACTCCTGTATTGCATCTGCTGTCTGAGCTGCTGGCTTCTAAATTCACTGCAGTCAAAGTCACAGAGTGACTTCTAAAATTCTAGAATTATAAAATTAAATTAAAGTTAATTTTGCACCTCTTTAGTGAAACAGTTTGAACAGCAACAGCAAAAACTTCTCAGCCAGCAGTTCTGAAAGACAGGAAATCGCTGGCACAAAGTAGTGTGGAATAGCTGAAGCGTAGCAAGTTATGTTTTCAGGTATTGCTGTGGACATTGGAAACAGATGTAAATCCACAGCATTAAATACTGCCTGTGACTGTTTCGTTCTTTCAGACTACCTTGAAGTAGCTAAAGCACATATTGCAAACTTACCTCTTCCTTTTTTTGAATGGCTGATTCAAAAGCAGTTTGGTGTCTCTTTTGTGTATTTCTTTGTTCACTCCCTTTGCCCTCTTCTCCCACCTCTCCCCCCCCGCCCCAGTAAAGATGCAGAAATTCATCTCAGAGTAATAGCTGCAGATTCTAGGCGTATATCCTATTTGCTCAGGGACATGATTTAGCAGAGGGTTGCTAGGGTAGTATGGTTAGGTTGCGATTGGACTTGATGACCTTTAAGGTTTTTTCCAACCTGAGCAATTCTGTGATTCTATGATCCTAACTGATGATTGGGCTAACTGGGCAAATTTTGAATATCCTGCTTTAAAAGCCTGTTGGAGTTGTTTCATGTAACTTTGGTGGGAGAAGTTTTTGATGGTACATTTTGTATAAGTGTTATATTAAAGGTTTATATTGATATTCCATTTCTTTATATCAGTATTAAATGAATCTTTGGCCAGGATCCTTCCTCTCTTGACCCTCAGCTTCTTCTGGCTACAGTTGATTTGAAAACAAACAAAAACTCAAACTCCATAGTGAGTGGTCACATATAGTCAATCACTGTTTTCTTTGTAAAATATTCATTCTTAACAGTTCAACTGTGTCAATACTTTGTGTTGCACTAACTTAGTTACAGTAGCTGCTACTGCTGGATTTCAGAGCTATTGATCAAAATTTCAGTAGCTCTTTGCCTAATGTAAATTTATGTAGTGCCAGTGTTTTTTGAGTTCAGTAAGTAAAAAGTGATCCCAAGCTTTCTGTCATTGAAAATAAATAATTATTGCTTGCATTCCCTGTAAGATTTGGATCAAGTAGAAAACATGAGAGACAGGTACATGTTTGGACTTAAGATAAATAAGTCTTGGATTAGGTTTTTGCCCCAGGAAAGGTGTATCAGTTTCTACTGACAGCGCTGAACTCTCTTGGAAATGTCTTAGCTATTGATTTAAAACTAGAGATGAAGACCATAAGAGAGCTGGAGTTACTGCCAGAGCAGCATTTTGCTGAACTTCCTATGCAGGCCTTCCAAAGACTATTGTTTGTGATTAATTGGCACTTATCAGATGGTGATGGTGGTTTTTCTTTTCCTTCCCAGAAGTGAGAGAACTACTGCAAAAAAGGGAATCCTAGGTTTCCATTCTTCATCTGAAGAATGCATACTGCTCTAAAAAAGTTAGTCATAATTTCATTGTTCACTAAAGCAGTTTATTTCTTCAGCTGATCTTGAAAGCAATGACTGCTTTATATAGACTGCCTAATATAAACAGTGATAGAAAGAGGTCTGTGTGTGCTTGGCGTCTTCTTTATGACCAGCCATAAGCTAGATTCCTAGACCATATCGTAAGTCAAGACCTAGATCATAAGTCAATCTCAACGTCCTTTAGTATTTGTAATTCTAAGAAGTATTTGTAATATTAAAAAGTATATATAGAATATTTGAAAATATGAGATCTTTTTTTTATTCCTTCTGAGCTGTAAGAAATGAAGCTACTTACAAAATAGGTAAAGCTAGGATGTGGAACATGTGCTTTGATTCTTTTTTTTTTTTAAACATTTATATATATACACACACACAAATACACACACACATATATGTTTAATACTGTGGTCACAGGCTTTTGGAATTAGATGAGATTTGATCTTTACACAACTGTGTGTAGGTGTCTCCAAAATAATGCCTCCTATTTATTTCTGTGGAAACCACAACAGATACAAAGAGCACAATGACACCATTTGGTATTGTACATTCACAGCTACAAAGTGCTGTTTTTCAATGTGGTCACTACCATTAGCTTTGCATTTTCACCAGAAAATGCCTGCATGCTGTGCTCATGGAAAATCTGCACCAGGTGACCCACTGTCACCATTGCTGAAACAGTCACTGTTTGGTCTCCATCAGTGTTCTGCAAGCATCAGTGAATGTCAGAGGTGCAGTTTTTTCCACACAGAAGAATTAAGTGTCAAACCTTTGCTTCTTACACATTTCCATGTCAGACAAACTGCCCCACTGTTGCTATCTGCCACGTAGCAACAGTGTGTAATGGAATGTTGTTGGGAAGGTTCAGCTTCTACTACTCTACCACCAGCATCCACCTCTGACATTGTGGGCCTACATAATCAAATAGGAGGCATTACTTTTAAAGCATATCTCAAATGGTTTGAGAACATTGTCTGCTGATTTGAAGTCAGTCTTGTTTTTTGTATTAAATGTGCCAGTTAATTGTCACTTGAAGTGAATTTTTAAAGTCTGAGAACTGTTTTCCTGTTTATATAGAGTAAAAATGAATTGACATTAACTCTTGAGTGTGTTTTCATGATAACTTGGTTTTACTGTAGATTCTGCAGCTGGAGATATGTGTCTTGTTTAAATGGAATGCTCATATTGGATGGAGCATGTACAGGGCTTAGGATATCTTCTCTAGTGCCACACGATTCTTTTTTTTTTTTTTTTAAATAGCTTCTTTAGACAATTTACTGAGTACAAGACTTGTGTTATAACATCAGACTTCCTGATAGCAGAATATTGGTACTTAAAGATAATCATCTATTATACATTTGTAGAGGAAGCTAATAGGTGTGAACAATTTACAGTCGTGATAGTATCTCAGAACCGTCTTTGCAAAACCTTAATTTCTAGCTGATTGTTGAAGAAAAGTTTCCATAGAGAATCTGTCTAAACTCTGATTGTTATTTCATTCCATGTCTCTGAGAGGCTCTACAGAACAGATAATTTCAAGACTTCAACTTAGAATATAATGTGGTACTTGAACATAAGAGCTATCTGAATTCTGGTATTTCTCAGTTGATGTGGCTTTCTTTACCTTTTTCTTTATGATGGTCACAGAATGTTACAAAACCACAGTCATCCTTCTGCATAAGTAGCACTTGAATCAAAGAACATTAAACATGAATTAAGAAAGACAGTAAAATTATATACTTTTTAAACCAGATGAAGAATTGCTTCAGTATTTGGGGAAGTTAGTTTAAGTTTTCATTGAAAGAGAGTTCAAAAGATTTATAGCTGGTGAGCAAAGTCTTAGTCTGTGCAGTAAGTCCTCAGCCCTTTTCATGCAGGCCTCTGGAGCAGAGAGATGGCCTGAAGTTTGGGTTGACTGCATGTCAAAGTTACCCTGGCAGGCTGCAGTGAGGAATCCAACTGCGAGCTTTTTCTTTTCCTCCTGTCAGAGTAAGCTGAAAATGTTGAAAGTGTCTTTAATGGAGGGGAAGGAAAGAACTAAAGAATTTTTAGCCTCTCTTTCTGACCTAGTAACAAATTCTGAAACCAGATCATCATGACTGCAGGCTTGGTGTATGCTAGTATATGAGACACCTCGTGGCTGACTAGCTCAGGATCAGTTGTGGCAGAATTATCTCAGATTTTTGCTGGGTGAAGGCTGCTATCATTTTACAGCCAGTCACTAAGAGTTTCACAGGGCAGTCATCATTGGTAGCGGGATTGGAAGTTGTCTGAGTTTCTGAAGTTCTCAGAAAGGTAGTATGGAACTTGTGGATTAAAGAATATGTTCCTGCTGAGTTTGTAAAGTGGAAGTTGGTTTATCAGGCCTAAGTAGAAAGGCCTGGTCTTGTATAGTTGAGGAGATTAGAAGTCTTCTAAAACTTGCTTAGAAATACTTATATTTTACCTGCAAGCTTATTCTCTGAGGATGCTTCTGACATTTTGAAGGCAGGTCTTCTCCAAATGTTGATGAACTAACTTTCTGTGGAAGTTGTTTTTTTTTTTTTTCTTGTAGATAGCATATCTCTTTTAATTGGATGTGTTTTAAAATCAAGATCAATGCTTTTATGAACTTAAAAACTCATTTAAGACAATGTTGTGAACATTTTTCTTGGATTAAAGTGGGGTTGACTTCTTGCTTCTTTGGAAGCGCTGGCATCATCCTCTCCTTTGGTATAGGTGTTCTGTGTTTCTCTACTGTCAATTTTGCCATGCTTTTCAAGATTACAGAAGTGGCACAGTACATGCAAAGCTAATAAGAGCAGTTGTTACTTAAAGGTAGTAGCTTTTCTTCATGCCTGAAACTAGAAGGGGAATAGGAGTAATATGGGTGTTGTTTTTCTAGTATTGAGTAGATTTTGACAGAGAATGGCAAAATTGGCAGGGCTGCAAAGGTATGTGAACTATGCCATCGCTATGTGTTCATATGGAGAGCTTTTTGCACATTTTAATTCTGATGAATAGGTCTTAAAAACAAACAGAAAACAAAACAAAACACTCGCAAAAAAAAAAAAAAGCAAACAAGAGTATGTAAGCTCCCATTGTATTAATGTAATCTGTTAATTACTCTTCCCTTTATAGCTGTTGATTTTTACATGTGCATGTTTTATAGCTCCTTCTTCAAAGAAGAAAGCAGAGGGAGAAGAAAACTGACATTGAACTTAAATAGAATGGTGGCTTTGTAAATAAGATTTTTCTTCTGTTTTCCAGATTCAATATTGCATAAACATGGGTGCATTTTTGGATAAGCCAAAAACTGAAAAGCATAATGCTCACGGTGCAGGGAATGGCTTGCGTTACGGCCTCAGCAGTATGCAGGGATGGAGAGTGGAAATGGAAGATGCTCACACAGCTGTTGTAGGTATTCCCCATGGCTTAGAGGACTGGTCCTTTTTTGCTGTCTATGATGGTCATGCAGGATCTCGTGTTGCAAATTATTGCTCCACGCACTTACTAGAACACATCACTAACAATGAAGACTTTAGAGCAGCAGAGAAACCTGGATCTGCTCTTGAACCTTCAGTGGAAAATGTCAAGAGTGGAATCAGAACTGGCTTTTTGAAAATTGATGAGTATATGCGCAATTTCTCAGACCTCAGAAATGGGATGGACAGAAGTGGCTCAACAGCAGTGGGAGTTATGATTTCACCTGAGCATGTGTACTTTATCAATTGCGGTGATTCACGTGCTGTTCTCTATAGGAATGGACAAGTCTGTTTTTCAACACAGGATCACAAACCTTGCAACCCAAGGGAGAAAGAGCGAATCCAGAATGCAGGAGGCAGTGTAATGATTCAGCGTGTCAATGGTTCATTGGCAGTTTCTCGAGCTCTGGGGGACTATGACTACAAATGTGTTGATGGTAAAGGCCCTACAGAACAACTTGTTTCTCCAGAGCCTGAGGTTTGTGAAATTTTAAGGGCAGAAGAAGATGAGTTTATCATCTTGGCTTGTGATGGAATCTGGGATGTAATGAGCAACGAAGAGCTCTGTGAATTTGTTAAGTCTAGACTTGAAGTATCAGATGACCTGGAAAAAGTGTGCAATTGGGTAGTGGACACTTGTTTACATAAGGTATGTAACTGTTTTCTCCAAGCAGATGTTCTGTCTTCTATTCAGACAGGTGTAATGTTAACAGCCTAATCTTCCCCTTCTCCTTTGCTTTCCCTTGAACTTCTGTACCAATTTGACTGTGTCTTTGAAGAATATGTGGCCTTATCCTCTGGGAGACAATAGCAATAGCAAAAATATAACTTCAGTGTAATTTTTGCATATAGTTCCAGCTCTTGTTTCAATTTTTAAAATGATTTTTTCAAAAGGTCTTTAAGAAGGAGTCAATTCTGTGCAGGTCTCTAGTTTTCTTTGCTTTTCTCAGTTGAGCAGCTGTTCTCCTTTGCATAGAGTGTGTGCTTGTATTACCTTTTCTGTACTCAGCTAATTGTTAAAGCTCGTATGAATTAAAACTACTCAGATACAAGAGTTTGTTTACGCTGTTCGAGTTCGTTAGGAGCTACTGCACGTTGGTCTAAATATCTTCCTTAGATTCACCATTTCCAAGCATTCCTTGAGAAGTGCAGCTTTTACTATTGCATATAGAGGCAATAGACCAAACAGGCAATTCTGAGAAATTTTAACAATGAAGGGTAAGTAGTTTCTTTCAGTAATGCCGTATGTTGTGTAATTGGTTTAAATGCCCTGGCTTTTCTGATCAGGTACTTGTCTAGCCTTGTTAATGGCTTGTCATTCTAGTACACTTTCAGTAAACTGAGCTCTGACCTCTTGCTTGTTTTTTGAAGTCTGGATCTGTGCAGGGCGTGATGAGATTAGAATGCAGTCTTGTCTTCAGGATGTGAAGTATTATCTGCTGTTAAATATATGTCTATATATATATATATATATATATATATATATGCTTGATATAGGAAGGGAATGTGAGCATGTGTACTTTTGAAGGAATTTATTATCATGTCAGATTCCTGCTTAATTTCTTCAGGAGAACAAGTTATCTTAAATGATGGGAACTACCCAGTAGGTTGGTATTGCAGTGACTAAATGGCACTGAAATTTCTGGCTGAGTTTGGATGAGGAGGAGTTATTTGGGTAATGATTTCATATTTAATACAAGAGTAGAGAACCATACAGGAAAAAATATGGCTTAAATTTCAAACCAGGAGTTTACATTAGTTTTACTGAATCTCCTTGTAAGATAATTGGACACGGATGTGTTTTTATATTTAGCAATGGATTGTAGTTTAGAAAAAAGACCAAGAAAGAACTATTGAAGCTTACAAGTGAAGAACTGGCATTCAAATTGGTACCTGAAAAAGCTCTTAGCTAATATTGCTGGGCACTAGATAGTCTGCAAGATCAGATTGGCCATACTAAGTGAATTCTAATTTTGTAATTTGTCTCTTTTCCTTAAGGTGCAATGTATGGGACACAGATGCTGTCTGATGAGCATGCTCTTATGAATGTTCTCAGACTGATGGGAATTACTAGCTGGAGCTAGCTATTGTAGTAGTTTAGAATAAATATTCTGCATTTCATTTTCCAATATGATTTTGTTTTTATTAATTTGGGTTAAGGCTAACATTAAATGGCTGTTTAAATGTCTTATCAGTTGTCTTACATCTTTTTCTAGAGTTCTTATTTTGTTTAAACAATTGTATTTTTTAACACCTGGTGTAAATAAGTGCCTGAAGTATTTTCCACTTAAAGGCTAAATGGAAAGTAGAGTGAGTAAAATTCAATTTCAACGAGTAGTTTAGTTGAGCAAGAGGTTCTTATTAATCAAAGTACTGTCATATTGCAAGGCTTCCTTTCCCCAGTTAGACCTAGAATACCGTACTTGAAATAAGTGAAAATATGATTGGTGTGACAAGAACAGGAAAATGAAAGACAAATCTAAAAAGTTTAACTGTTTTGTTTTTTTTTCCTTTGTCACGTAGGGGAGTCGTGATAACATGAGTATTGTACTAGTTTGTCTTTCAAATGCTCCTAAGGTCTCAGATGAGGCAGTGAAAAAAGATGCAGAGTTGGATAAGCACTTGGAATCACGGGTTGAAGGTAAGAAATCCGTTTTGTTCATTAGAAATACTTCCATAGCCTTCTTGAGTGTGAAAACAAAAACAAACAAAAGCCCTGAAAGCTGCCATGGTGCCATGAACAGGAAAAACATCGTCAGGAAAAAAGTTGTAACATGCACACTTATGTTCTTTCTTAATATATAACTTGAGGCTTTTACTTCTGTCTTTACAAGACAGCATGCAACCACTGACCTTGCAGAGGCTTATGTCGTCTAATAAAATAGGGATATTGTTAATGTTTTGCTTATGAAATATCATTAAAAGGATATTTGTGGTATTTACATCGTTTCTTGTGAAAGCTTGACTGAACGAAAAATGTTCAGTTTTTCTTTAAAGGATTCGCAGCTGGCAAGTTGTTTAACTGCTTCTGTTAAACACAGTTGTGAGTTTATTGTAAAATAGTAGTTTGAAAGATAACTTCTGTAAATTTTAACGAAATTACTTTGAATACAAATTCTTCATATCACTATATCATCCTTTTGGATTCCGAATGCTTGAAATATAAGCGTATGTGTTTGTGAATAATAGTTGTATAGGCATGTAGAATTTTCTTGGAGGAGAAAATTTGATCACTAACCTGTGCAGTTATTAATATCATTTATTTACTAGTTTTACTTATCTGGAGTGTTGAATGCAGCATCTTCCCTTTAGCAGAAACGCTTAAAGGAAAGGTAGCTTAACTGAGAATTAAAGACTAGCCCCTGTATATTTTTTTTCCTTTTCTACTATGTTCTTTGTGCTGGAAGAACTGACATTTGAAGCAGACTCAGACTGCTGCTTCTAATTAAAAATCTTTTTATCGTCAGTTAAGTCTGTGCTGAGGTCTGGCATGATGGTTGCGTGTAGCAGCTTCTGGGTCTGTTTCACTGTTGGTTAATCTAGTGACCCAAATGTAGCTCAGTTTGGTAGAATTGACTTGAAGTTCATTGTCAATGCTGAAAGTTTGTGTTTTTATAATACTGATTGTATGTTGAGACAGGCTTTTGTGGAAGCAACTCAGGCATGGGAAGAACTGTTCCTGGAACAGTTTGTCTTGATGTTACAAATGTGACGTGGCTAATACTGTGAAATAGCATCATTAGAGAGAAACAGTTTTAAGAGGTTTTGAAAACCTCATTGTTATGAATTTTTCAACTTCTGTAACCTCATCAGAAGAGCACTGAAGAACTGTCGTGTTTATGTATAATGTTGCTTATTAACTCAGCTGCTGGATCTGTCATGACAGCAATTTTTAGGGGAAGGAAAGGGTTTTCTTAAGAGCATGCTGGCTGAGGAAGGAAGTTGAGAGGATTTGATCCCTATGACTTCTTTCAAGACTGGGTTAGAGTGTTCTTGATTACCACTCTATTTGGGTTTAACTACTTTATAGAGGTGGTCTCTCTGTAGATGGACAATGAGTTATGCAGCTGCTGTCGATGTGTTTGTGTTAGGTGCTGAGTGACTGCTGTATTGGGTATTGCTGTCCTGTTGGTGCTTCTGTGTTCCATGATTAGAATTGCAATATCAGCAGTCTGCAGAACCGTTCAGCAGTGGTCCATGAGAGTAATTTCAAACTTAGGTCTCAAGATGTTTGAGGCTTTGGTGGCTTCATACTGGCTCTGACCTGCAATCTTGGGACTGTAACAAGGTCTCTGTGACATAGACCAAGTCTCTGGAGGGTGCCTGCCTGAGCTTGAGCATTTCTTTTTTTTCTTGAAAAGAAAGCATGACTAACTAATTTTTTCAATATGGTTCCTGAATCGTTATAGGCAGCCAGGCATGGAGTCTGTAATCTGTAGAGGTAAAATACTAATTTCCTTTTATTAAAAAGCAAAAGTATTTGATTGGAATTACTAATACAGGACTCCAGAGCTATCACATGGGTAATAGATTCCACCCCTGTTTTTCATGTTGGTTTTATTAAAATCTGAGACCCACTGGCTTTTCAATACGCTCTAATGGGTAGATTTGTAAAGGACTGATTGGACCTACTTATTAGAAAGTAGTTCATATTCAAATAAGTAGGACTAAGTATGAATGAGAAGTAATCCTGCACTGTAGATGTGAGGAGTTGAGGAAAATTTTGTGTTCGTATTAGAGCAAACAGTACAACAAACAGAGCAAAAACAAATGAAGAGCACTACAGCTAATGACTCATAACTTTTCATAACGCTAACTCAGTGTGGAATGCAACATTTTGCTTAAAAATGTCTGTGCTGTCATTGTAACCTTATGGCTATGGATGCCTGTCAGTTTTGCCACTCAGGTTTGAGGATTTTTTGGTACTAACTTTAAAGTTATGAATGACATTTACTCTAGAGATTGTTTAGTTTTTCATCTGAGAGGAACAACTGTATTCGTGTTCATTGTCTAGGTAGGATTTTATTGGTCTTATGTAACCAAATGAGGTACACTTCCTGTTTATGTCCCAGTAATGTGGGCAGTTGATGTAAGAAACCTTAATCTTTGAAAACCTATGAGAAGACCTTCAGGCCATAACACAGTTACCTCTGAATGTGCTGGTGTTGTGTATGGTCTGATTTCTTTCTCCCCATTCCACATGTGGTTTAGATGGGATCTAAATTGAAATGGTTTATATATTTATTTTTACTATTGAGATCTGATGGTCACTTCAAATGTGAACTCTAGGCACATTTCTCAGAACTTGGCTTACATCCCAGACTTTCTCGGTGATTCTAGTTAAGATAAAAAACTATTATCCTCCTGTGTCTGAACAAGAGTACACGAGCTGTTAATAGGCTCTGGGAGAGAGCCAGGAGCAGTTACCTCCGCTGTCAGCAGTTAGGTATACACGTGGTGATTATGGAGTTAGCATTCCTGACTTCTTGGTGGCTCCCCTCTCGATTTGCAGATGGTTGAAAAATACATGGAACTACGGTGTATTTTATTGCTTTTGTAAGTGAATGATAACATTAATAGTATAGCTGTTAAGTAACTTCAATTTAGATCATCTGAATGAACTGTGGAAATGATGTAGGGAGCACTATTTACTAATAATGAGGCATTGTTACAGCATGGCAGAGTTACTGCTCTAATTATCAAAAAAAGGTCTGCTTAGCAGAGATGTATTTTAACCACATTGTCACACTTAACTAATATTATACATACCAAAAATAAGATGGGGGCTTTAGAATCTGAATTTGTGCAGAGCCATTCTGAATGTAGTTTGAAAGATAGCTCAGCTTAAGTACTCAACAGAAATCATTTGCTTTGAGGATTGAATTTCTGTTGCTTCAGCCATTCTTGATTGTCTTTATTACATGAGTTCCCTGCGTCATTCTGTGTTCAGCTAATTGGACAGAGTGCAAGACCTTTAAATGTTAAGTATTTAGCAAGGAATGAGTGCTAGTATATTTGAGGGAGTTCTATCAAGAATCACAGAAAAGAAAGGGAACAGCTTGGAAAAATTTGAAATTCTTACCTCTGTCTTTTCTAAAATAATTTTTTGCATTCTTAAATTCTATGAAATTGTCATTTTGACATAGCTTTTTTTTCTATTAAGGAGGCTATTTAACACAGAAACTGTAGTTTCATTTGTGCCTTGAGTATTATTAGTCCAGGAAAGATATAGAGAAGCTTGAATGGAACACTTCAAACAACCAAATAGCATAGTGGAGAATCACTTAGAAAGAAGTTGGATTCCTAAAAATAAATAAATACAACACTAGTCTTCTTTAAAGGTTCACATAATGAACAAAAGCATTTTTCATTGAAAGAAAAAAGGACTCAAGTATTAGAGTAGTGAGGAAAAAAATGTAAGGTTTGAACATCTTATCAGTGGGTGGCTGTTCTTCGTGAATGTAAACGGTTCAACACAGTATTTTTCTGTTCTCTATTGATTCTTAGATTTCAAGCTGATGGAGCTATCCCATCAAAGCCTTAAAGCAACAGTTTTTTCTCTGCTCTGATTCAGGCATGTTCAGGTTTGGCTTAGAGTAAAAGGCATTGTTTGAGGAATTATTTTCTTGGGTTTGTTTGATGGTTTTCATATATATATCTATCTGTGCTCAAAAGCAGCTAAATACTTGCATGTTAATTTTTGTAGTCTGTTTTTACACATGTAGGATGCTGAGATCATGTGCATTGGTAAACTGTTAGTAGTCCTGTCTAGTCTTTCCAGTGTTATCAAAACAAACAAAACAAGCTCTTAAAAAATAAGTCTCGAAGATCTCCTGCTCTTACAGTGGAAGATCTATGTACTAAAGCTGTTCTACCAGCTTGGTTCTTTATGTTAATGGCATGTGTGTAACTGCATTCCTAAGTTGCAAATTTCAGACAAGTTATCAAGTAACTTATGACAATGGCTTGTTCTGAGTTGCTTGGTTAATTTCCAAAGTGATGCAAGTGTGTTGGACAGTAAAGTTGTGCTAGGTCAGCCTCTTCTCACTGTCTTACTGTCATTTTGAAGTGCTACTTTCTGTTTTGTTTTCATCTGTTTTTTAGAGATCCACAGATGGCTCACAGTAAGAGAGTACTAGGCACAGAAGTTGATACTCTGATATGTTTTGATTTATTTTAGGGGAATGTATCAGACATGGAGATTTAAAAGCAAAACAAAGGAAGAAGATAACCAATCCTTCAAATCATAAATAGGGGCGATTGTTCAATGTAAACTTGTAGTTTTAATAGTTGACTACTCAGTTAATTCAGTTGGTTAGTGCATTTTATGTGTGTGGAATATATGCTATATATGGCTGTTTTGCAGCACTAGAGCTAGACCCAGTGGAGAAAAGTGAATTCCTTCCTATGTCATTATCTTAGAGCTAGAGATAGAAGAAATGCTGAGATGTAAAAGGCAATTGTAGTTCTGTCTGGTTGGGGATGTAATCTTTGGGGAAAAATACGCATTTGTATAAAACTCCTTTGAGGATAGAGAGACCTTGCAGAAAGATCTTGACAAATTGGACTGCCGGGCAGTCGCAAATCGTATGAAGTTTAACATGAGCAAGTGCCAGATAGGGCACCTAGGATGGGGCAACCATGATTATTTGTGTAGAATAGTATACGAGAGGCTAGAGAATGTCCTAGAGAAAAGGGATCTGGGGGTTCTGATTGGCAGCAAGTGTGCCCTGGCCACACAAAGGGCGAACTGTGCACTTGGGTGTCCCAGGCCCAGTACTGCCATTGGGCAAGGAGAGGGTTGTGCAGCTCTACTCTGTGCTGTGTGGCCTCACCTCCAGCACTGGGTGCAGGTTTGGGTGATACAGTGTAAGGGCATAAAGGTATTTCAGAATGTCCAAAGGAGGGCTGCAAAGCTGGTTAAGTGTCTTGGAGGGCAAGGTGTGTGAGAAGCAGCTGAGGTTGATGAGTTTGCACAGCCCAGGGCAGAGGAGCTGAGGGGAGGCCTGACAGTGGCTGCAGCTCCTCACAGGGAGCTGAGGGCAGAGCTGAGCTCTGCTCTGTGTAACAGCAAAACAGGGCCTGAGGGGATGGTATGGAGCTGTGTCAGGGGAGGGGCAGCTGGGGTTTAGGGAGAGGGTCTGCACCAGAGGGCGGTGGGCGTGGAACAGGCTGCCCAGGGCAGTGGGCACAGCCCCAAGCTTCTGGAGCTCAAGGAGCATGTGAACAACACTCTCAGACGTAGCATTTGAATTTTGGGATTGGACTCAGTGATACTTATGTCTCTTCCTACTTAAGATATTCTGTGAATCTGTGAAAACTAGAATGAGATTTGGTTGAAACTTTCTATAGGCTTATCTCTGAGTTAAGTGAGCTTTCTTAAAAATATTTTAGGAGTGAAGTAGTAGTCTTGCTTTGTAGTGAACTTCAATGGATTTCAATGTATGATAGTATCAGGAAATAATTCTTCAAGTGTCTAGTTTATGTTAGCAATAGAAATAAAAAAAAAAAAAGATTCTGCAGTCATGTTTTGCATGTTCAGGTAAAAAAAAAAACCAACACACAAATTGCAGTGTTATTGTCAACATTGTTGAAAAGGTGAAAACCTTGTAAATGCATGTAAATCCGGCTGTGGAATTTGTTTTCTTTCTCTTGCAATCTTTGTCAAACGAATGCTGCTCCAGAAGTAATGCCTCCTACTTTGCTGTGTTGGCCCATGTGATGTCAAAGACGGATGTTGGCGATGCAGCAGTAGAGGCTGAACCTTCCCACCAATATTCCTTTTTATTTTGTTGCTGTGTGACAAATGTCAGCAGAGGGGCAGTCTGACAAGATAGCATCTGACATGGAAGTGCCTGTGAAGCAAGGGTGTGTCACTGAATTTCTCCATGTGGGAAAAAAATTGCCCCCATTGACATTCATTGATACTTGCTGAACATTTATGGAGACCAAACAGAGGACGTGAGCACAGTGAGGCAGTGGGCGGTGCATTTCAGCAGTCGCAACATTGACTGTTGGTCACTTTCACCGGTGAAGCTTTTTGCAAGCACGGCATGCAGACTCTTACTAATCACCGGTGAAAATACATAGCTAATGGTGATGACTATGCTGAGAATGTTGTTTTGTCTCTGAGAATCTACTCTATCAAATAATACTGTTATGCTCTTTGTATCAGTTGTAGTTTCCATGGAAATAAATAGAAGGCATTACTTATGAAGTGACCTACATATGCATTAGTTAAGGTGTAGTGCAAAAAGGTCATTCTTAGTCATTTGCTTTATTCTTGTTTTTGTTTTTTTTTCTGTTAAGGCAGGAAGAGAAGGGGGCAAATGTTTTGGTGAAATTACTCATCCTTGTACTACTAAAAGAAAAAGGAATTGGTCTCTTCACCATAATTCCCAATTGGGCAACCTCTGAAAATGGGAAGAAGGTGCTTTTAGTTCAGTACAGGGCTTCCTAAGTAGTGGTTTTATAGTATTAAGTGGAAGATTCTGATGTCAGGAAATCCATGATAATCCTGAGTTGTGGCTGCTTTAATTACCTTTTTAAAAGCTTCAGAAATCTTGAGCTTCCATTAATATTAGGAAATTGCTTGCTTCTTTATTCTTATTAATTCTTGTTATGTGTCTGCTTCAGTATGTATGGAACCAGACAGTCTGTTTGAAAAGTAGTATATACATAAGATGTTTCCTATCAGATGTGAGTCAGAAACATTTACATTATAGCGATACCATCTACTTCTGACTAGATAGTACTGCACCAGAGGGACAGAATCTTTGAGGGGTCTTGTGACTGATTTCTCTGGATGTATTTGAATGAAATGATCTAAGTCTTAAGACTTTCGTAATCAAGCACACATACTTAGCTGTCATTTGCTTTGCATGCTGTGCTTCGTTCTTAAAGAGTGTGCGAATCTTAATATGCATGAGGTTTCATGGAAGAATGTTTAATCCATTTTAGTAGTATATCCAGCTAATTCACTGCAAGGGTTTTGTAATGTTGATGTAAAGTTGCAGCTGAAAAGCATGGTTGCCTTATTTCTTATCAATAGTGAAGCTGTTCTAAAAGTAGGATCAACTTTGGTGGGACTTGCCCACAGATTACCTTGATGCGGAATGAGCAAGCACATTGCAAGCTGGCATATCACTTATTTTACTGATACACAGTAGCCATCAAGAGGTATTTAAATACCAGGAAAGTACAGTATTTAAAGTAGGCCATGTGCTTTGCTAATTTCAGAAATTGAAGTAGTTGCTTCTGCTGACTTGAGCAAATTGGGCATCTGTAAGTGAAGAATAATCAATTGTAAGAAGCGTAAGTGGTTTGTTTAGCTTTGGATAGTAGCCAGGATACAGACTGTTCTAGGTAAGAGTTCTATGAGTTCTAAGAGACATGAAACTTAAGAAAAAAAAATCCCCTCAAATATTATGCGGAAAAACTTGAGTGCATGTCTGCAGGAAATAACAATTCATTCCTTAATTTGGATGATTTTCAGGAAAAACGTGTCACCCATTGACGTTCATTGATATTTGCTGAGAGTTTATGGAGACCAAACAGTGGATGTGAGCACAGTGAGGTGGTGGGTGGTGCATTTCAGCAGTGGTGACAGCAGCGTGAAAGACAACCTACGTTCCAGATGGCCATGCAGATGTTTATGAGTGCAGCATGCAGGCTCCTTGTTTATCACTTGCGAAAATGCATAGCTAATGGTGTTGACTATGTTGAGGAAGAGTGTTTTGTAGCTGAGAATTTGCTCCGTCAAATAGTGTTCTTGTCCTCTTTGTAGCTGTTGTAGTTTTTGTGGAAATAAATGGGAGGCATTACTTCTGGAGCGACCTGTGTACTTCTGCTTGGAAAATGGAATACCGTACTATTAGTTATCTATTGTGCCAGTGCTGTGTTCTCTTTTGGCCACTGGAGTGATGATGGTCCACTGTACTTGTCTGACTTAATTGCTTGATGGTCCTAGTTTATCCAGGAGAGTCAGAACTTTGACAATCACTGTGCTATACAATGAAGGATGACAGCGAATTCCTGGGAAGTGTTGGCTTTTTTTCGCATGCAACTTCTGAGTATGTGTTGCAGTGCAATGGGAAGGTAATTGAAACAGGCTGCTAGCTGTCAGTTCCTAGTGTGAAACTGCTTCCTAGCTGCTGTCCCCAGGATATTGTATGCAGCTCATAGTCTGCTTTGGAGTCTTTGACAGAGGTTTACAAGAAGCATGAATGGAAATGCAGGCTATAGGTTTGAATACCTCTATTCAATAATGCAAATATAGTTTACTTTAAAAGTTTAAAAACAAATACAAAGTGACAAACATCACAAAAAATAAACCCCCAAAATGCTTCATTTACGTGCAGCATTTCATACTGACTGGTAAAGTAGTACTGTCTTGTATTTTAGTGTCTTAAGGAATGGTTGGTGTTAATTCAGTAACCTAAGGGCTTCTTTTGTTTTTAAAATAGAAATTATGGAGAAATCAGGTGAAGAAGGAATGCCTGATCTTGCTCATGTTATTCGTATTTTATCTGCGGAGAATATTCCTAATTTACCACCAGGAGGTGGTTTAGCTGGCAAGTAAGTACAGTACTGGAATTCCTTTACTATTATTTCACTGGAACAGATTGTTTCTATATTCTGAAGTTTTTTCACTGTATTTGACTCAAGTCAATAATGGCTGTTTTCTATATTTGAGGCTAGTTCAACTTCTGCACTATGTAAACACTTGTAAGGAATGGGATTAGTGGTACAGGTAAGTGGGGAGACCGATCGTATTCTAGAACATAATGTGTTAGTTTACTGTTATCACAGATGCATTTAAAAGAAATCTATTTATCTATATGTGTATATATAATTATTCTTAGCTCTCTACTGCTTCATTGTGTTAAGAACTATCAATAATGTAACCGGTCAATCAGCGTATCAGATTTTTCCTAATATCATGCTCTCTCCTATGTGCAATGTCCATTATAAGTCTGGGTCAGCGTTTGGTGTTATTTTTCAACATATGAAGTCCCGTTCTCTGTGTACTTGTGGGTGTCTATATTTTCACTGGTCGTGCTTGGTGATGAGCAACATTTGCTAAGATTTTTTCTGACCTTAAGGTCCAGACTGTACAGGCACTTTTGTTCTCCACTTGTATACATTCCAGGAATTCAGAGGTAACTGCTCAGTGAGTTGATGCATCTTGTCATCCTGCTCATTAGCAACTGCATGATGTACTTACTACCTGAGTATTTTTGAATCTTCACTTATCAGTGCTGTTCTAATTCATATGTTCTGGCTCAGGCTACCTTTTTTTTTTTTTTTTTTTTAATGGACTGAGTTTAAGAATTTGGCTTCTGATGACTTTCTACCCATCTTGGCTATGAAGTCCGGTGTTTCAGAAGACTGAGTTCAGGAGATACACCTACAACCTCTTAAAGGAGAATTGGTGATTTTTTTGTGACCTTCAAATTTATGAAAAAGACAAACGGTGATGTATTTAGTTGATTTCACATGCAGGATTGAGTTTGTGAATAGAAGTCTTGAAGTAGTATGATTACACAACCCCAAATTATCTACTCAAAACTTGAAACTTCCCTCCTAATATGAGGATGTTCTTAATTGTGAGATCTTTATGCTGTTACTAAGATGGAAGGATTTCATGCTTAATTCTTCAGTTTAAACTCCTTGACTTGGCTGAAAGTAGTTGCTGAAGAAGCTTGTCTGGCTGACAGCCTTTTCTTTTTTAACAACAGCAATAGGTAATAGTTGATCCTAGCTCACAGTATGAGGGAACTTTTTCTAGCTATAGAAATGCAGTGCAACATCTCTTGAGTAAGTTTGCAAACCTCAGGACCCAGCTTCCTTTGAAATAGCACTGTTTTTCCAGGCAATGGGTACTTTCCTCAAGCATCTCACTTGTGTGCAAGCCAGAACTGTTTCATTCTTTGAGAGCAGAGATCTAAGTATCTTAAATCTGTTATCCTTTATGCTTACTTTTCCATGACTGTTTTCTGGCCTATCTTGGATCCTCCCTGTAACTTCACGCGCTGCAGGAAAACGATCATTTGTTGCTGAAGAAAACAGTAATCCTGTGTGACTGTTACTTGGGTATTAGTATTTCCATGCAACATCTTGCTGCTGAATTTTCCCATTATGGGATAGTATAAAGAAATGTGCTGTAGAAAGAGTGAAAGTGAATTGTGATAATTGGAATATTTCCAGTAGCCTGATTTTTAAACCTTTGCAGTGACTTCTACATCTGTGGCAGCCTTACTTGGACAGTCCAGGTGTTTTCTATGACATTAGTATGATGTACTATTGCTCTCCATAGTGCACACAACTGATCAGACTTCTGCTGTTCCATGGGCATTAAATACCCTTCCTGGTATCATTTGTGTGAAGATTGAGTTTCATTTGTCTAGAAGTGTGTTCTGTCAGTGCTCGTGGGTTCCATGTGAGCTCAGCCACACAACCCTTCTACATTTCTTTGTAAGGTATTGGCTATTACTGAGGTGCGTGTGGGGAAGTTACGTTGTTTCTTGTCTTTTTTTTTTTTTTTTTTTTTTTTGCATTAATATAGTTTTTGAAAGTGTTGCTACAAAGGTAATTTTGAACTGATGCATGTTTCTTCCGTCTTACGAAGAGTGTCGTATTTGTGATAATTTCTTTTACTGCTTCGAAGAATCTTATTTTGGAATTGGTGCTAGGTTTTCTTCTGACCAGCTCTTTCCTCATCAGTGAGACCTGCTGTTACATGGGAAATACGGTTTCAGTGTTGTGGAAGGACCACAGATAGATGGATCCACTTAGCAGATCTGGAGGCTGTAGCAGAGTATTTCAGAATAGTTAGTCACAGTGGTAATGAAAGTGACTGTGCTGCTAGAATTATCTGAAGCTCTCAAGGAAGCATGATGCGAAGCCCCGTTGAGTGCTGATAACTTTGTACCTCATTCCATTGACCCCAGGAATAAACCAGGTTCATATTATTCCGTATTACATGCAAGAAGAAAATAAGGTTTTTTGCAGTAACTCATAATTCAGAATAGTAATTCTATGAGTAACTTCTTTGGGAATAATGGATGTGGTGTGCTAAAGCAAGTAGCACTGTTGGTAAATAATCAAAAAATGCATTGACCTTATTTTTTGATCTTAGTGCTCACAGGAGTTATACTGGATTCTTCAGCAGTCAAGATTTTGCTTCCAGTCAGTTCTGCTGTGAGAAGTACTATAACCAATACCTGATTTACTGTTGGTTAAGATATCTTTGAGGGCTTTTCAAATCCTCCTTGCACTTGTGGGATCTGATTGACTTTGCTTACCTTATGTATCTTCCATCTTCTTAATTGAGGGCACGTTGGTGATCGTGCTGAATTAAGCTTGGAGTTTCCTTCTTGACAAAATCTGACTATGCAGCTGGAACTTCTCAAGGTGTAAAGCGATAAACCAGGGAGAGGATAACATGAGAAGAACGTTTTGCCTTGCTCGGTCTTTACAAATTCTGGCTTAGTGTTAATTTCCTAAATTGTATGGAAAATATGTGAAGACACCAAGAATAGGCTTCATCTTAAGAGTCAGGTTAAAGGTAGAACATCTAAATGTTCTGAAATAGTTAATTGTTAAACTTCTAAGTTCTCAGCACTTTTGAAATCTCTTATTATTATGCTCACACTTTTAAAAACTTCTCTTTTTTAGGCGTAATATTATTGAAGCTGTGTACAGTAGACTGAATCCACACAGAGAGAATGAGGGGGTAAGTTTCCCTTTTGATTGCTCAATTTGTTAATTGGGACATCAACCTGGTGTCATACACTAAGCAAAATTGTACGTTGCTGCTAATAAGATGTCATACAAAACATGTATTGATACACATAGTTTGATTTTTGACCTTGTTTTGAATGGATTGGATAGAAAAGAATTTTGACCTCGAGGACATCAAACTAGCTGACTAATACTTTTTCAGTCAAGCCTGTGAGGCAACAGTGGAGGGTTGGTTTTGTTTTGTTGTTTTTTTTTTTACATGATAGTTAACTACTGTTAAATTATCATTAGCATATTCATTTTTCATGAAATGTAGAAAACTTTGGAACACTGGTAACAAGACTAATACTTATTACATTTTTGGGATAGCTAAGGAAAGTGTGCAGTGGCCTAAGAACAGTTCAAATTGCTTTTTGTTTTCATTCAGTTCTGATTTCTGGAAAGATTTGTATTCATTTGCTCTGCTCCTAGTAGGTTGTTTTAAATATTTATGTTACAATATGGTTTGTGGTAACTTCAAACCTGTTTTTTGGGTTATTCATAATGTAGTATAAAGAGTAATTCATAACAGTTGTAGTTAAACTTGTTGAAAAAACATTTCGGGGTTTGCTTGAAGAACTACAGTGTTATATTGTAAAAGATTTGACAAGGTGACTGTTGGCACACCTGCTGTCTTCTGTGCAGTTTATGTGAACCTATCTGTGAAGGTAGATTTCATCTTCTAGTAAATTCTTCATCAGAGTTTTCTTTTTTTCTGGAGATGGCCACAAGGTCCTCAGTCACGTGGTCACTACAGTCAGTGGTATCGGAGAGGAGTCATCTTTTATTGTAATAAGTACTTTGAAATGGGTAGTTGCATATTCACAGTCTCAAGGTGCACAACATCATCGCAGGTATCTTTGTGTATTTCCTAGCGTCTTATTCTTGGACTTCATTATTTTTGGTTTATTTATTCTCCAAGTTACAAAGCTGTTTGTAGCATCTCTGTTTTGTTAAAAGAACAAATACAGAAGAAATCTTCATTTTTATTTCATTACGATTCACTCTTTTTTCGTTGTTGTTCAAAATTGATGCCAAGTATAGATTTCTCATTTAACTTGTATCAAACTGCAGCAGTACCCCCAGAACAAGCTAAACAGTGGTTTTCGTTTCATCTGATTTTGTTGTGATTTCTTTTCTTAAAGTAAAATAAATTTATATAACGATGACTTTGTGGAAATATCAGTTGCCATAGATGATTTTGTGATGCATGTTTTCAAAATTCAAATTTAGTTCTTAATAGCCATGTGTGTTTTCTGAGAGCCTCGCCATGGAGGACAGCATCTTTTTTGTTTATTGATTCCCTCCAGGATATTTTTACACATCTGGTGCAATTTAATGAAATGAGGTAACTGAAGTAAATATGAAAGTTACATCCTCAGAATGGAATATAGCTTTGGCACCGATTACCTTTAAAATCACTGTGTATTTGTTTGGAGTCCTTTTAATTTGGTTTCTTGAATGTGAAATATGAGCATGCTCCAGTTGACTTTGCAAACTCCATCTTCTGTTGCTGTTGAGTGAAAATAACAGCAGCGATATGAATGATGCCCTTTAGAAACACTACACCGGATGAAATTATAGATACCGTTTTCCAGTCAGTACATTTTTATTTTGGTAGCAAGTGATTCTGATCCAAAGTAGTTTGGGAGGAGGATGCTGCCACTTGGTGAAGGCTGCAATTCCTCTATGCACTTTGCAAGTAAGGATCATTTATCTTGCTGTCTTTGAGAGTGGGACCAACCCAATCGGGGTCCCATCTCCAAGGTGACAAAAACGTGATTCCTATGATTGTCTTATACAGTGCTTGGTTCTAGGTATCAGGTAGAGAAGCCTCAGTATTTTAAACTCGCTGTTTAAGGAGAGAGCAAAAAAAAAAAGGGAAGGAAGCTGTAGAGTTATGCAATGTCTATGCGTTGTGATAACGTTGCTAAACGTCTCATATTTAAACAGGAAGCAAAGGTAGGAAGGAAACGTACAGCACCATACGAATGATGAAAGACTGGAATCTAAGTAACGCTTCTGTTCTAACATAGTATGAAGCAAGAGTGGTTCTTAATACTAAAAATTACAAGCTGGAGATAAAAGCTCTGAATCTACAGAGCACGAAGGTGCACTGACTTGAACTTGGGAACCATACCTTGTGTGTATTTAATAGCATACTTGTCTGTTAAAGTGTGGGTGTAATGCTTAAATCTGCTGAACTAGCAGCCATCTTAATCTGCTGATTTTTATATTAGGGCAGAGACTTTTTTTTCCTTCCGTTTACAAGTAATGAAGTAATTGTTAAAATACTAGTGCGTTCAAGGAAATATTAGAAAAGCAAAAAGCAAACAAAAAACATCCAGAATGTTAGCAGTTTGAGAATATGGCTTCCTTCTGAAGCATTTACTTTTTAGTGTTGAACAATTTCAGCTAATAACCCTGTGTTATAATAGCTTGACAAATAAGTTCTTAGAAAGTATATAAATCAAAACTTAGATAATATCTTTTTCTAGATAAGGTTTCTTTAAGTTTGCACTGCACAGATACCCATTAGTATTGTGCTTGGCTTAGACTTGTTTCTGCCTCTGGAGCTTGTGATTCATGGGGTAGCTTCTTTCAGTTCTTTGCATGTATGTTCTGTTCTGTTTATCTTCTGAGAATCTTTAATGTAAGTAGGAATTGTGTAGAGTGAGAGACTAATTAGAGTAAAGAATCATTACTATGGCAGCGCTCAGAGATCACAGCATGGCTTCAGGGTATAGCAGTCATTAAAAGTTCTCTTTTACCCATCTCACCACTGTGCAGGTATTGGACAGATTTGGGGGCTGAAGAGAGCCTTGCATTGGGCTTGCAACCAGCATCTCTGCTGGTCTTTCGGTAGAGAGGCTTCTGATATAGCTGTGGTGACTTGTACTCTTGTGTTTATATGAAATCATAGAAATCTCTTACATATTTAATGCTCCTGCTGCCCGGTGCAGTTAGGCTGCTTGGAGGTATATGTAATTTAGAAATGAGAAACAAAGTCACTGACCGTGCCAGGAATTTCAGTGACCTTTTTTTTGAAGCTAGCTTTGTGTTTGAGTATCTTGCCTGAGATAAGTTGTGTTTCTTTCTTGATTTTACTTTACTTTCTGGCACTTTGCTGAGGGAAATGATGTCATTAAGGGCTGTGACAGATTGCTTTTAAAAATGCCAAAATTCTTACATGCTTACGCACTGTAAATTTAGTGTTCCTAATATATAGTAGGCTTTTATATACAAGTAATTTAAATGTGCATAACTTGTGTAAGAATTTAACGCTTGTGTTAAATACAGCTGCACTTATGCACTAAGTTCAGTTAGAACACGAAGGAAGACAAGTGCTAACTTGCACCGTTATCTTAGCTTTCAGAGAATTTGGGGGACCTGTTCTAGCCAGACATCATTAGCAAGAAATCTATGTAGTAATGTATCCATATTGTAAGATATATAAAAGAGATGGTTTCTATCCTACTGTTATATGTGCAGGTTTTTGTCCTCTGGTGCTGAGGGAGATGAGGTAAGCACAAAAGAGACCAACATCAGGCGGTATTGCACGGGAGTGAAAGTATTAAGCTCAGTCTCCCAAAAGAACTATGAAAGATCTGAGTATTGTGAAATCAGTGTTTGTTTGCTAATGTCAACCTTGGAGCAGAACTGAGGAATTACACAATGTAGATATTCTCCAAACATTCAAAAGAAATAATTCCTCTTCTATACTGCCTTGTTTAATAATAGCTAGATAAATATATATAGCTTTTTTTTCCTGTGAAAATCTAAGAAGTTGAATATATCTGTAGTCTCATCTTGATACTCTGATTTTTTTCACCAACTTGGTGAGTCTCACTTAATGCATTAGGAATACCTTCTTTAATGTGCTTCTCCTCAATGGGCTCTTGAAGACCTCTCTAATTGTGAAAACACTAGTACATGGGAGCAACATGTGAAACTGAGACCAGGAAACCACAGTGGAAGTACGTCTCTACTTAGGCAACAAATGAGGCTTAGAGGGATGGCACTGTATGCAGTAACACCCCTTTTTTTTTTTTTTTTTTGCTAAAATTGTCCCCTTTTAACTTAATCGTTGCTAATCATTCTTAGTGCTTCTATTCTAGTAACATCACAGAATCAAAAACTCTTATTGAACCCAAGATACTGTCTTAGCACTGCTGTTAAGTTGTGAACGAGTGATTGCAATACTTTGTTTAGTTTATGAAGCTTTTGGACTAGATAACAATAAAATGAGGTCAGCATTAAAAGAGAGCAGTCTGGATTTTGCCTCCGTTGCAAAGTCTGCCAGCTTTGAGTGATCTAGTTCCATTTGTCTAGTTTGATAACTTGCTAGATATTAATAATTTAAAATGTGCTATTCCCTTAAAGTGACAGTACGGCTTTAGCATTTGGAGGTTTAAATATGTGGCAGGTGTACAAGTCCATTGCAGAAAGCAAAGACGCACAGCAGCGAAAGACTTTCCACTGAAGGCCTGTAACCAAATAGGTGCTTTGCGGAAGAGACCTACAGTCTTTAATCAGTGCTTGTTAGGAAGCTGTTTTTGTTGCTGTTTTTTTTGCTGTAGGTTGCTAAATTTGACTTTAAATGGCTGTTCCACCGGTTAATTTTTCTGTGTAGTGCACACATCACACATCTGCCCAAATCACTATCTTGTATTCTTCAAACATCCTCATTCCTGGTGCTGTAAGTAGCTGATTGGTTGTTTTTTTTCTGGGCAGCATCAGGCATACAAAAATCAGTCTTTAACATAGGGTTGTTTTCAAGTACACTTGGGAGCGTTTATTTTGATGTGATGCTTCAGTTAAACTGTTTGCAGTAAGGAGTTGCCTATTCTTTTTAGTATGTTCTTCGCAGAACTGCTTTGCCACTGGCTGTGAAAAATACACAATTAAAGATATTGACCTGTTGGCCAAAAAAGCTTTAATATTCACGTTTTGTACTGTCTGACAGCCGATCACGGCTGTGGAGAACATCAACTGTGTCCACTGGGAGACAGTCTGAATAAAGATGGAGTTTATTGGGCGGAGGTAGCATTTGACACTGCCCAGCTCAAAGCAAATTGAAATGATTGACAATGCTGTTCTAATAGGTATGATTTTGTAATGGTTGTGTAAAATGAACATGTTCTGAGATGTTGCTTACAGGGTGTTTTTTGTACTTGCGTTAGAACGAAGCTGATGTTTTTTTCAGTCAGAAAAGTTGTCTTTTAAAAAATGTCTTTCTAAAATATCCTAGTTTAACTACTGATTTTTTTGGGGTCTTGAATCTTAAAAAAAGGACCCTGGCGAAGCGGAGGAAAGTGGAACGCAGGGAAAATTGGTGGAAGCGCTCAGGCAAATGAGAATAAATCATAGGGGGAACTACCGCCACCTTCTGGAAGAGATGCTGACTAGTTACAGGCTAGCTAAGATGCAGGGAGAAGAGTGCACTGCTGAATCAGCTGCAGCTTCTGCTTCAGATAATCATGCTGGACCCAGTGACCCTGTGCCACACAGCCCCACAGAATCTGGGAGTCGCCTTGCTGATATGCAGAGCTCAAGTGAAGATTCAGGGATGAATGAGATGAGCGATAAACAGACGTGATGTCTTTGTTTTTCGTAGCGAATTTGATGCTTCTCTTCACTTGGCATATTTTCTTTTGTTTATATCTCAACATTTGTCACATCTATCGTAGAAGTCTGTTTGTTTTCAGTTTCAGTTATTTGTACAGATTGTTGACGTAAATATACTTTTTTTTTCCCTTAGAAGTTGGAAAACTATTGTATATTACAGTAGTTGCATTTTATGTTCTATAGCAGCCAGTTAAGTTCCACGTGAGATTTTGTTTTTAAATCCTGTGACCCCCAACAATAGGAACCTAACATGCTAATGCGAAAATAAATTAAAAAAGAATAAATAAATCAAAAAGCCTCTAAGTATGTTCTCAAAGAACATTTTGATGGTATGTTTGCTCATTGTACAATAATTCCCATCTGAATGGTATCTTTTGTGCACACGGTTTGAATTTTATGAATACTTCCATCCTTTTCCCCAGCATCGTAACTGCATGTTTGTATTTCAACTGTGTATAGTTTATATTACAACTAAATTACAAAAGCTATGATGTCGTAGTTTGTCACTTTTTCTTCCTGAAATGTGTATGTTCTTTCGTTTTAGATTGTATCCGCTGTTCATAAACACGTATTTTCTAGATGACTGTATTCTTATTTTCCAGGTTGTAGCGTAACGTATAATCAGAAATGAAAATGTACTTAGAATTAGTACATAGTTTCAAGTTCTAAGAGTTTGTGTTGAAGTGAAAATAAAGAATATGCTGTGGAATAATACCTGTATGCATATTGACTCTTTTAAGCAAGTAATAAACTGACTTGGAAATGTTGTCTTTCTGCCATTGACACTTCTCACAGCTTCTCATTTGAACTCACCGTGATGTTTGTTAGTTTCTACAAATATTTCAGTGATTTTGAGTTTGACACACTCAACGTTAATCCTCTATTTGGGCAATGTTTCTCAATTTCGAGTTAGAACATCAGTAATATAAATGAATAAACAAGTTGTTCTACTTAGGTTTACCTTCTACCAAATCTTTTACTTGTCTTTTGGTGTATGACACATGCATTTGGGTAGGCCATGGATGATAGCGGGAGTTTACAGTGGTGGTAACTAATCCGCTAACGAGTTAAATCTGGAATCGCTGTGTCAGTAGTCAGTCTGTAACATGACAATTGCATAAAAACATCATTGTTCAACATAGGTACAGATTTCACTGCCTTAATGAAACAGAGCCTGAGGGGGTATCTGATGAACCAGGGTTATCTTAAGAGTTTAGTTTTAGTACTCTGTAGATTTTTTTCTTTTTCTTTTTTTTTTGTTTTGTTTTGTTTTCTGTGGATGCAGTGTTATTTATTGATAGCTGTGATGTGGTACGGCTTCAGGTAACGTTTAAGTCTTTATATTGTAGTGGTTTTACTGGGTTCGTGTCTCACGAAAGTGAGTTTTCTCGTGTAGTTGAAGGGCAGAGCATGTCTGTGTGTGGAAGCTGGCAGGTATGAAAAAGGAAAATGTCTTTTGATGCTACTGTGTTCTAATTAATTGTGCCACTTAAATCCAAAGTGCAACAAAATGTTTTTGTTTGTTTTGGTAAGAAGTAATATTTCTCCTCTTCTCTTCCTGTAGGGTGCTGGAGATCTAGAAGATCCGTGGTAGCCTTACAAATCTACTAAAATGCTTTTGATTCTGAAAGGGGGAAAAAACTTTTAAATCTGTTTTCTTCAATACAAGGGAAAATTTCTGGTGGATTTCCAACATTTTGTGAAATGGGCAGAAAGATATTAGAATTTTCCATCATTCGTTCATGTTTGTGTTTTCTGATATTGCCACTCTTAGCATTGCCTGTACTACAGTATTTTTACCAGCCTCAGGCATACCGATTACATCTGTAATGAACTTTGGCCCTAAAAAGGAAGGAAGGAGTGATGCTCTCAGCAGATCAGTGTATGTACCTGAGTTGCATGGGATCGTAGTTGTACTCTGAAGATACACTGTGGTTAAACGAAATTACAGCATACAAGCATGAGAGAGTACAAGTAATTCTGTGAGACGTTCCTTATTTCACTTTACCGAGTTGGAAGGCTTTGCAGCTCTGTGGCTTGGAAGTAATTTCAATTGGGCAATATGCTATCAGATGTGTATTACTATTATTATTATTATTTTTAATTTTCCAGTTTTACCTGTATTACCAGACCGTTAGGTTTCCCTGCGGTGTCCAAATTGTGATATGTTGCCTACTGCTTGCTTGGAGATAAGTGTATTTGGCAATAATATATGGAGATTCTAGGCATCTAAAAACAGTAAGAATTTTACGCATGTGTACAACACACCCTTACACTCTTGCTAGAGAAAATCTTTTAAAACCAAACTGATGAGTTTCTAGTTAGTAGTGACTTGTTTTGACATCTCTCACAGCTGCAGGTTTTTAAAAAAAATGCTGAAAATTTGCCTTTATTATAATGTAAATTGTGATTATTTTTTTGTTCTATATGTGGTTTTCTATAGTTTTTTGATTTTTTTTCAGCTTAAGATACAGACGGAAGTCTTGTGTAATATGGGTATAATTTTTAATTGTTTGCGTTATTTTCAAAGTTCAAATTATCACTTTGAGATTACTATAAATACACTTAAAATTATCTATTTTAAATTAAGAAAATATTAGAGATATTTTCATGGGTTCAATGACCTTTCATTTTATAAGCAATGGGCATGGTACAGAGTGGCTGTCATGTAAGGTACTTGAAGATTCTTAGTTTAATTCTATTTTTGCAATAACCTTGACTTTTTCTTCTGACTTCTTTGAGTTGTGCATGTAATGAGTCCAGTAAATGCTGAAAACGGGGAAGAGTAAAGTATTTATCTAAAGTAAAAGCTATCGGGGAGGGGAAACAATGAATGTATCCATCTGTACATGATTTACATGCTGTGGATGCCTTGTAAACATTTTCCTATTTGTTTAAACTGTGTTTCAGCGAGGATGTAATTGCCCTTGTGTGTAGTTTTAAGCTAATGACAGTCATCAACTGGTTTTGTGTGAAATGGAATTCATGGTATTTTTCTGTAACTTTATCCCCATGGTGAGTCTGTATAAACCACACGCTCTTTCATAGCAGTGCCGAAGGCCAGCTTTCCCCATCATTTTGATTCACTGTGTACCTGATTTTTTTTTTAAAGTTTTTTTTGGGGGGGAGGGGGTGGGGGGGTCTAGAGAAGATTATTGCCACAATATATTTTATTTATTCATTAGATTTTAGCTTTGTAAGTTAAAGTGTTCTAAATGACGATGTTAACAGGTATTTGTCCCTTTACTGTTTTTTTGGGGGTTGTTAAAAGATAGGGAATGAAGAATGCAAAATGGTTTATTGTTCAGACTATCCGCTCTGGTCCAACCCTGTACTGATAGTACTTTCCCAGTATGATATTGTGATGTTTCATACAATACAGTGAACATAACCAACTTGTTATCTTCAATAAAGGATTGCTAAAACAGTGTGATATGCTTTATATTTTCTTGAGAAGGATTTATCTAGAAAGGGCAAGCGTTCTTTATAAAAAAAGGGTAGAGTTTACGAGGTTACTTTTCTGGTGCAGGCTGGTGATGGATGTGTTATACAGGGAATGTGGTTCTTTGCTGCAGGAAGCCAAGAGTCTCTAAGTAGGCTTCTTTGTGGGTGACAGAACACTATGAACGGTATGTAAGCTCCTGCAGTAAATTCTTCCCAAGTTGGGCTGAAATGAGTCTTATTCTGCTTACTGGAGAACGTTTGTTTAAAGTCTGAAAATCCGGATTCAGATTGACCGTTCAGGCAGTTCTCTTGCTGAAGTTCTGTAAAGATCTGAGGCTAGATCTAGAAAACTATACTTGCCAGATGTCTTAGGTAGAAGTAGTTGTAATGTGAATGCCTCACTTTAATTCTTTTTACTGGTTTTATTTAGTTATTTTTACTTCCAGTGGAGTTGTTTAGCTGGAGGAAAAAAAAGTGCCAACAGAGTCCTCCATTGGTGACATTGCAGAAATAAGGCGTTGAGCACTCGGTGTTACTGTGAAACGGGCACGTTTAGGAACGAGCTGTAGGTTTTTGAGTCTGCAGAGCGGTTCTTGGGGTGCATTTGTTGGATCTGCTTTTACAGCATAAACCTTGCATGATGTCCTGCTGAACTGCAATTTAAACCTTGTTCTGATGTAGTATGAGTTCTTGTACTCCATAGGCTCCGGTTCTGTGAATGCTTACGTGTGTGATATCTTTACCTTGATGTATATTGCCTCCCATAAATGAAAGGGTTTGTTCTTTCTGTAAGTATGTATTGTATAGAAGTAAAGCATGCACATAGGTTTTTTTCCAAAGAGAATGGCCCCGGCTCATGCAGCTCAATGAAATGTGAATCAAGACTTCTGTTTGTTCTTTGAAGAAGCGCTGCTTTATATTGGTGCGTGCACCAAGTTTCTAATTCTAATCGTGTTTCCACTGCTTAGATTTCAGCAGCCCGGGGAGGGGGGGGGGGAGGTGTTGTTGGAAAAACAACATCATTCTTTTAGACTGCGTGTTCTTAGCTTGAGAAATCTGAGGTGTTTGATCAAATTTGTTCATGCGTTTTACTATATGCCACAACTTGTCAATTTTAACATTTGGTTTAAAAATATGTTTTCCTAATTATATTGCCATCTGGTAACTAACATGCCTTTGTGCAATGCTGAGAGTAGGAAGTGTCACTTCCACCTCAGGTCTTTCTGACGTGTCAAATTCATCTTGAATCTTCATTTCTGTGAATACTCCTGTACCGCAGACAGAATAGTCTGTGTCACTTCTGAAATCTGCTGTCTGGTCATCTTGAGCAAAATAAAGATTTAACTGATTACCATTAATATGTTAAATGGAATAGGGAATAAAGAAATGAATGCAAATGCAAGTGTTGTAATCTTGACCTCAGCAGGTTTTTATGAGAGATTAAGTACGAACTCTCAAACGAATGAATCTTCATATGCTTTTTCTAAGCCTGTGTGCAAACTGTTGTGGGACTTGACCAAAATATCTGTGCTTTTTCCTGCTGCGTGCATGAAGCGATGCTGTTATTTTGATGGAGTAAAAAAGAAATGAAGCGTACATTTGAAATAGAAGTCAATTTTTGAACACATCACAGGCTAAGAACCTAGCTTTACAAGGCTTTTCTTACTTCTGTAAGGCTTTGTAATGCCGTTGAATGTTAATAGGTATTATCTACCCAAGTACATAGAAATCTGTGTGTGTGTATGTGTACATATATGTATATTTAATTTGTTCCATGGCAAATGTAAGCATAAGCCATGAAACTGGCCAGATGCTGGGTGGCTCTGCACGAAGGTGGTGTAGGGGATGAGGAAATCTGAAAGAACTGAGTGAAGATATTCCCAGTTTTCACTTTGTTTGGTTCTAAAAAACTGTGCTATGAGTAAATGTAGCAATATGCTATGTGAGTATTACCAACAAAAGCTAAAGCAAAAATAACCCAAGCTATTGCTGAGGTTCTGGCAAAAAACTGTCGAGCAGCTTTTTGATCTGTCAACAAATCCAAGTTTTGTTGGTGTAAACAGCAAATCTTAGATATAAGGATTGTCTACTGCAGACATGTTGCTTTTCAGCTCTAAATTGGAAGTTTAAGTTGGAAAGAGGTAGTGCAGTTGGTGCAAGTGAGCAACTGCACGGGGTGCGCTCAGAGTTGAATGCAGTTTGGCAAGATCACACCAAAGTGAGCAGGTCACTGAACGGTTGCAGTATGTACACGTAAGTATGGAGCTAGCTCATGCAGTTGAAACTGTGCATGGGATCTTCAGTGTCTTTCATGGGATCTTCAGTGTCTTTCATGGGATCTTCAGTGTCTTTCATGGGATCTTCAGTGTCTTTCATGGGATCTTCAGTGTCTTTCATGGGATCTTCAGTGTCTTTCATGGGATCTTCAGTGTCTTTCATGGGATCTTCAGTGTCTTTCATGGGATCTTCAGTGTCTTTCATGGGATCTTCAGTGTCTTTCATGGGATCTTCAGTGTCTTTCATGGGATCTTCAGTGTCTTTCATGGGATCTTCAGTGTCTTTCATGGGATCTTCAGTGTCTTTCATGGGATCTTCAGTGTCTTTCATGGGATCTTCAGTGTCTTTCATGGGATCTTCAGTGTCTTTCATGGGATCTTCAGTGTCTTTCATGGGATCTTCAGTGTCTTTCATAACACTTCTGTCCATTTGACAACTTAATCTTGTCCTGCTTTTATTTTGACTGTTGCTGTACAGGTCACATTTAGCTTTGCTTTGCTTATGCCGACTTATATTCTCCACACCCTGTGGCTGCTTTGCTGTCAACCAAAAGATGAGTAACTTCTGCATTGTAGCGTGACTGAGTCCCTTTTGTGTTCAGTTCTTTGCATGTGGTTATTTCTCACATCCCTCATGGACTTCATTTACATTTGTAATCTGTGCTGCTGTGCTTCACTCTTTACATCTGAAAGGTGATGTTCTCTCAGGTACCTTATTTTTCTGTAAAGCTCCTCTTTGCAGGGATGCCTGGATTTAAAGACTAGTTGGTGTTACTGAGAACTTTGTTCTGCACTGAGGAATACCTGCTTTTTCCTTATCCTCAAGTTATGAGGATAGTTTTCTAGAGGAAGAGCCCTTCTCCATCAGTTTGGTAATTGTTCTGTGAAAGTAGTTGTCCTTGCTAATAAAGGAAGACAACTACAGTGTAGCAAGAGAATGCGTTCTGAATGCTTTCTGTGTCTAGTTGAAATATGGTGGTGTTTTCTCACCTATTGTGCCAAGTCTTGTTTGTGGAAATGACTGTTAGCCTGATTTTTTGCTCTCTCAGACTTTTGGAATTTAAGGTGAGTTATAGGGAAATTGAGGCTACATTGTAGTAATGTTTGGGATTGCAAGGACCCTGCTTTGACCTTTACCAAGCTGGAAACGATCATATTTGTAAGTGCCCTCCTCAAGTTCTTGGAAGTCCATCTCGTCTGTAAATGTAAATACTGACCTTTGTGGCTTTTTCAGGCAATGTTGGGATTCTGTTGAGTAGTTAAGAAAGACTTTCAAAACTAAGTATTGTTTATAACAATTTCTATGCCAAATTAAGTAAGAAAATGACCAAGTGGGGTTTACTTTTATCACTTGGAAAGAGCAGCAGAGCTTCAGTGGAAGTGATTGGACAGAAATTCATAGAATGAAAGTTGTGATTCTTATGAGGTAAAACACCACTTTTAGGTGTTTAGTGACCATAATCTAGAGACGATACCCAGAAATCTTTGGCAATGTCATACATTGCAAGAATGTCCACTTCTGATTGAGAAACTCAACTGTGTGTTTGGTTTTATTTGCTGCTTGTTATGTTTGTTTTAGTTTTGTTTGTGGTTTTTTTTTTTTTTATCTGCTAATAGAATGAAAATACCTCTCTGGACTGAAGTTGCACCTCAGCAGCATTTTCTGGTTTTCAGGTCATCTTTACCTGTGAACATGAAGTTTCAGCAGCATCCTACCCTTAGAAGTTGGAAGCTTGGATGCAGATGCATGCATGTTCAAGAGCCCGACTGCATTAACAAAAAAAATATTTCCCCTTCTTTTGTAAGGAAACTTTCTAACACCATCCCCATAAAATTAGTTCTGTGGATAATCGTTTTGTCATGGGCAAATGTACAAGATTTGATTCCTTCTTGTTAAGGAAACTGGAGAACACTCTTCGAGACTTTATTTTTGTCTCTTATCCAGTCATCATCTTCAGTTCATAAACACATCTAAATTTAATGGTGCAGTAAAGATTTTGGCCTGGGCCTGGAAAGCAAATAAATTTTTCCGGTGCATTTGAGGCTACGTTGCTTCAGTTCTGGGAGCAGGGAATGTGAGCACAATAATGAAATAAAAACGAAATACTTTTCCTAGCGCTCCTAAATCTGCTTTACTTTCAGCAAGATGCAGTGGTAGGAAATCATCTGCTAGCGCAAGCAGTGTGCGAGCTGGGTGAGAACTGTGGTGTTATCGAACAGCTTTTCAGTCTCCTGGTCATGAACACCTTGCTCATAATGCTGTGTAACAAATTTTAGGTTGGAGAAATACACTTTGGATTTGTCTACTCATTGCCACTCATCCTTACCTTGAAAACATTCAGCACGTACCGTACTGTTGCTGAAGAGATGAGACTTACTGAACTTCCTGCTCAACTTTTTGTGGGAGAAAAATATGTATCCAAGTGTGTGAGTAATTGCAGCAATTCTTAGGGGTAGATACCATATGTCAAGTGCTGCTCTGTGAACTGAGGAGAAGGACAACATTGCACATTAACACCAGAAAGGCCTCTGCTGGGTGAGTGCTCTTGTGATGCCTGAGAAAGAAGGGAAGGACTTCAACAGCTCCTATATACGTATATATTTTATATTTATATTTTATGAAATATAAATATGTAATAAATAATATAAATATATAATAAATATATATAATAAATAAATATTTATAAAATATGTTTTATATTTTTATATAATATATATATTATATGTATGTAACAAATATATATAGATTATATATACATTAGATTTTGTTGCTTACTTAATGAAGAGTACATCAGATGAGATGAGATATTGACCAAAGGGACAGAAGGAAGGGTTTGTGGAAATTCAGCATCTCTAGTAGATAAATCTTCTAATCATAGAATCCTTGGAGTTGGAAGAGACCTTTTAAAGGTCACCTAGTCCAACTCCCCTGCAGTGATCAGGGACACCTGCAGTTGGATCGGGTTGCCCAGGGCCTGATCCAGCCTTGCCTTGAAGTTGCCAGGGACGGGGCATCAATCACATCTCTGGGCAACCTGTTCCAGTGCCTCACCACCCTCACTATAAAAGACTTTTTCCTTATATCCAACCTCAGCCCAACCCTCTTATAGTTGTGAAGCCATTTCCCCTTGTTCTATCACCACATCACCTTCATGTGGGGAAGTGGCAGTGCTGTGAGAAGCAGCACAGCCCATGTTGTGTGAGGACAGCTAGGGTTGCTCAGAGCCAGCACTGTGGGGCGAACAGGAACTCTTGAAACTCCTTGAAAGTTGACGTCCTCTAGAACAGATGTGACAGGGAAGTGTGGTGGCAGTGTAGGTTGTGCAGAATGCAGAAATGGGTGAGTTGCCAACTGGAGAGGCATCAAACTGGAGTTCATCTTAAAATAAAATCTCCATGGGTGTTCAACAGTAGCTTGACCCTCAGTAGGGGAGGGGCCCCAAAAGGAGTTGGCCGTGCCTGGTGCAGTGCCATGAGCCAGGATTTGAGGGTAATTGTTCTCATTAGAAGTAGTGGGAGAAGGCAGCCATGCTGATCACCCGTAGGGCAGGGGCCAGGTGCCTCCCTCCCAGAAAGCTCCTTCAACAACATCGTGCGAGCCAGGCTGAAGGTAATTACAACAATTCTAATGCCATTAACCTTTAATCACGTAGTCCATTAGTAGACTAAGAGCATTAAAAAAAAAAAAAAAGAAAGAAAAAAGACCGCCAAGCCACGGCATGGTGTCCTGTGCTATTAGCTTGTGCTGCTCTCCAGGGCTGCGGACTGCACAGTGATGGCAGAAGGCTCACGTGTGGCCAGGGAACCCCTGGGCGAAGGATGCGGCGTGAGAGATTTGTCTGTGGGGAGTGTCTCACTCCTGATGTCCGCTCTCTTTGTCAAGGGAAGATTTTCTTAATGCCGGGCGAGAGGCAGCTTTAAAGGTCAGATGATTCATTGGTCTTGTGGGTGCCGCTGAGGAAATGTCGTCGGCTGTAGTGTTTGCCTTTTTGCATGGGTGTGAGGCTGGCCTGCGTTCTGTAAATAATAAGGCTATATTTAGAAGCAAAGTGCATTATGTCAGACCAGTTTTAGAGGTGACAAAACGTTTAATGAAAAAGCATTAAGCGAGAGAACTCTTTAAAAAATAAATATCTTCCTACACTTAGCACATTAGGGTGCTTAATCACCTCTTTGTACAATCAATATGTGTGGTATTGAGTAACCAGCGAGCTACTTGGCATTTGTACAGCATCAAACTGCAGACTCCTTAGTCAGCCCATGCATCAAAATAATTACATATAAGGAATACTTGTGGAAATTAACCCCTCCATCTTATAGAAATAACCATGGCAATCTGTGTGGAGATAGCAGCTATTACTGCCCACGTGCGGGTTGGTTTTGTTTCCCTATCTAACGCTGAGGTAAACAGAGTATGAAGTGTTTTCTGTACTCTTTAATGCTTTTCATTGGGTTCTGCGAGCACAGTTGCATTGGCTGCTTGCTGCTGCTCAACCCTGAAGTCACTCAGAGGAACTGCTTTTAGAACTGCTTGAGGGCAGCCAGAAGTATAATGCAGGGCACATAAAGCACAGTTTAAAAAGTTAAACCTCAGTGGAAATAGCTGGTGATCTCTCTCTCAAAGTGAATTTTTACTATTTACAAGTAGTTTTACGATGAGCAACTCATCAAGATGGAGAGGGGGAAAAAATAGGCATATAAACACTGTGGTTTTATACTTGATTAATATATAGCAGTTGTTGTGCTACAAAGCAGTACAGCTGCCTGTGCCAACTGGTTGGCTGCAAGAACAAAGGTATGGAGAGAGCTGAGATGCATGGTTTATCTTCTACATTAATCTTAAAATACTCTCCCTGTTTGTTTGGTTTTTTTTATGTGCCCAGCAGCCATGGGGAGGTTGAAGCAGTCCACGCAGGTTCCATCTGTAGACAGCCTAGAGCTTGTGCGTGGTTTCATCTGCTCCAGCGGAGTAATCCTCCTGTTTTCAGGGCGCACTTGGCAATTAGGACACAGTCTGTCCTACTTAAGGTATTAGGAAACATTTAGTATGATTTAGGAATTGCATTAGGACAACAGATGCTATTTTGAAGGAAGAGTTTATGGGCGGTTTATGGAGTGAATGAACATTTGTAGTTGTGCACCTGAAAAACATTTGTATTAAGCGAAGAAAACTGCAAGTCAGAATGCAGCGATGGCTTCCAACTACGTCCAACTTGGTGAGTTGGCCTTTATCAGCTGTGAGAAGTATGCATGCTGAAGGTAGCCAACCTGTACCTTTAGATCAGACACACAGTGCAGGCAGTTATCAACATTAAATTTTTCACTGGCTTTGAAAGAGAGAGGGCTGAGAAACTTCGAATCTGAATTTCAGCTGCGCTTTGGGTGGTTGCGCACCGCTTGGGTGAACTGAGGATATCTCATCTTCGACGTTGGGTAAGCCATTGAGAGAACTTGATTTCTCTTCCTTCGTTTGGTTGTTGAAGCATGCACACAGATCTGTTGATTTGAGACTTAACTGCCATATCCCTGGCTTTCTGCCCCACAAAATGGAAATAAGAGGATTTGTTCTATGGGGGTGGACAGAAACATGCTGAAATGAATGTGGGACATCACATGTGTGAGTTGACTGAGAAGCTGCTTGGCCAAGTGCTGTGCCATGTACATTGCCCCGAGCCTGTCCCTGTCCCACTGCGCTGAGCTGGGAGGAGCACCCATGCAATCCTATGGTGACTGAGCAGCTTAGGAATAGATCTCTTTAAGGAGCAAAATGGTTTTTGCATTGTGCTAAATCCATTCCCCAGTGCAGTTTGTTCCTCAGCCACCTGATAGCTTACCTGGCATAAGGCAGTGGCAAAGCAAGGCGGGAACAAGCAGCAGGGGGTGAGTTCCTTTGATTAACAGGTGCTGGTAAATTGAAAATGAAATGGTGTCCTAGGCAACGCTGTGTGAACATAATACAGCCAGCAGCTCCTTGTGAGGTAAGGCAAGAGGTCTCGAGGGAATGTCCTCACGTTGCTCCAGGCGAGGTTCAGATTGGATATGAGGAAAATCTTGGACTGGCACAGGCTGCCCAGGGAGGTGCTGGAGCCACCCATCCGTGGAGGTGTTGAAGAAACTTGTAGGTGTGATAGTAGGGGACGTGATTTAGTGGAGAAGTATTGATGATAGGAGATCTTAGATGTCTTTTCCAACCTTAATGATTCAGAGATTCTAAGTTACGTGGCTATGTTGCAGTGTACCTGTGCAGAGCTGGGTCATGCCTGGCCTGGGAGAGCTCTGGGTGCAGCAACCCGTAAGGTGCTGCTCATTGAAGTGTATTCCTTATCGGTGCTGTTGCTGCTGAGGTGCTCACCCTGGGCTGTGAGAAAGCAAGCACAGCAAGCTTTGGATCTCTTCGTCCTGTTGAATTTGTGCTGCTGAAGCTGCCAACGCCTTGTTCTCGGTCAGTCTTTGCATTATTCATTAATGCTGAGGTTGCATTTGGGGAGAGAGACCAGGATCAGTTTGCAAAGTTGCACATTATGGAAGAGAATTTTATGATGTTGAAGAAGTAAACGTAACTTTGCAATTAGTCCCGGAAACAGGCCTGCCACCGCGGGAAACTGCTTTCTTCCAGTGTTGTCTTGCTGAAGATGCCTGTTACGCGGAAGAGCCGGAGCACTTTGCCCTTTTTGTCTCCTGTGAACTTTGACCAGTTGGTCAGGATTGTTTATAAAACCAGATGCTAATTGCGCTGCTTCTCATTCCACTGAACAAAGGTATGCTGGCTGGCTGTAGTGAGTGTCCCTAGGAGGAGAGGCATGAAGTGAAATGGTCGATGAGGAGGCGAAGAGCTTAGCGATGGAGCTGAGTGAGAAAGGAGGTGTGGAGAACAACGGGTTTGTTCAAAATGAGGCTTTTGATGACAGGGAGACCGACACCAGCAGCCAAGATGAAATACCAAAAACGTGTGCCGTTGATGTGAGCCCAGCAGCTGTGGCAGAGCCAGCATTGCAGCCCTATGCAGGAATGCCGAAGGAGGTCCTGCTGCAGTTCTCCAGCCAAGCCCGGTACAGGGTCACCAGGGAGATTCTCTTCTGGCTCATCATCGCAGCTGCTGTCCTGCTCGTGTCTGCCACGATTGCCATCATTGCTCTGTCCCCGAAGTGCCTCGATTGGTGGCAAGATGGTCCTATCTACCAGGTCTACCCTCGTTCTTTTAAGGACAGCAACATGGATGGGAACGGTGATCTGAAAGGTATGTAACTAAGCGGGGCAGCTGTTGTCTGTGTGTTAGGTATGTACATAAAAATAACTTTAGAAGTCACCTTATAGTCGAGCAGAGAAAGGCACTGACTTGAGATTGGGGCATGAAAGCTGTCCTAATAACCACTGGCTGGTGAGCCACATTGCCAATTACTGGATATCATCAGAAGCTTTTTGCTCAACTTAACCTATGCCTGGAGTTAGAGCAAGCGTTTGGAGGTAGAGCTGAGTGCAAACAGGAACGCAACTGCCATTATGGGAAAATATCTCTGCAGAGCTGTGGTCAGATGGGAGGAGGGTGCTGGACACTTCGTCACGCTAGTTTGGCTGCATCCGCCTGAGAAGTGAGAAAAAGCAAACTGACAAAGTGGGGGTGGAGGAAAGTGTTTCTTCTTGTTTTCTTTGTGATCTGGGTGTTTCTGAGATCTTATTAAGAAAGCGTATCTGATACTGATCAGGTATTGGTAGCTGTGCTTTTAAAATGGATGTCCGAGCCCCCATAGCATCTGAAAAATTTCTAGACAAAAAGCACTAGCTGTAGCAAATTGTAGGAGACTTTTCCTAACAGAAGGAAAACCCGAGATCTTTGTGTTAAAACTGTACTTCCTTTGGATGGTCAAAGGATTCGTTGACTTCGAAACCAGAGAGTAATGACGGTGCTGTATTCTAATAAAATACAGGTGTTTGTTTCCAGAAGTGAATGTTAAATACATTGCATGAAATTGTGAGTATTTTAAGACTGCGCAATAGAAGTTGTCTTCGGTCAGTTTTTTAAATGATGATTTTCCTTTTTCCCTATAGAAGTGGCTTTGAATGGTTTCCATTCTGTGGTCTCATGCTGCTCCTGAAGAAATGGCAAGGTTGCCCTGCTATCTGAGATAGGTGAAAACTGGGAGTGGTTATATAGCAAAGAGATCTGTGTTCTGTCTTTGAGAGCCCGCAGCAAACTTAACTGAACAAATCGTTTTTGTCTTTTGTAATCAGATGGTGCCCTTTTCCTTTTAATAGGAATCCAAGAAAAGCTGGACCATATCACGCATTTAAATATAAAAACCATCTGGATCACATCTTTCTACAAGTCCCCCTTAAAAGATTCTGGCTATGGAGCTGAAGACTTCTACGATATTGATCCCATGTTTGGATCAATGCGTGATTTTGAGGATCTTCTTGCATCCATACACGATCGAGGTAAGCTCTGATCAAAATAGCTCTATTAAAAAAGATGTTTGTTGTTACGGTACAGGTGTGCCTTGTAGCTTTCTGGAGAAAGCAGAAAGACAACTAGAAGATTGAGAGGGAACGTACATTTTCTTCCTGCAACTATGTCTTTGGTTGGTGTGCCTTAAGCAAAATCCTTGCCCAGATGGTTCCCCTTGTGACTGAAAGATGTGATCCTTATCATAAAAGGCTTGATTAAAAAAAAAATGTGTCTGTTTTAGGGTTAAAGGTAATAATGGATTTCATACCAAACCACACCAGTGACAAGCACCAATGGTTTCAGCTCAGTCGCAACCGCACTGGGAAGTACACAGATTACTACATCTGGCAGGACTGCGCGCAGGCAGGGGCAGCCATCAGCGCTCCCAACAACTGGGTGAGTGTGGGCAGGGATGCTCGTAAATCACCCGTAAATCACCCGCTGGATTGCGGGTTGCCAGGTAACAACAGCACCTGGAACACAATCGTCCTGTGGATGTGGGGCCACGGCCTCCAGCACTGGGGGCAGGGGTTGGGTGCTGCAATGTAAGGAGGACGTAATGCTATCAGAGAGCGTCCAAGGGTGGGCTGTGAAGATGGTCAAGGTCTGCAGGGCAAAGTGCGTGAGGAGCAGCTGAGGTCCTCACTCTAAAAAAAAAAAAATGGTCCTACCTATGTTTTCCTCTGTGTTGTAATTCCCAGCAAAAGCCTACTTAGAGTGAAGCAGTATTGAACACGAAATACGTGTGGCGAAAGTGTGACTGAAAGGAGGAACAGCTAACAGGAGAGGGAAATGAGAAACAAAACATTAAAATCAACCCAATTTATTGCACTGATGAGGCATTTTGTGTGTGATTGTTTTTGTGATTGTTTTTCTTCCCCCTTATTTGAGCAGGTGAGTGTCTATGGGAATTCCAGCTGGCAGTACGACGATGTGAGGAAACAGTGTTATTTTCATCAGTTTGGGAAAGAACAGCCGGACTTAAATTTCCGCAACCTTGCCGTTCAACAGGAAATCCATGTAAGTGTATGACCTGCTGCTGCACCAATAGCACAAACTTACAGTGTAATTGAAAGTAACTTGAAGATTGAAGTACATTTAAATGGTTGAAACAGAAAAGTGTGTAGACAAACGTTAAGTTTGTAAGCAAAATTCAAGGTTCGTCTTCTGATGATTCCAGTATGGAGGACAACATCTGATGAAAGGATTGACACGGACAGTCAAGTGTCACTGGTGCTGCAGTACAGCTGAATCACCCAAGCTGAGGGAAACTTTAATCTCTGTTGATACAAGGAGCTGTTTATTAGCCAGCCCTATGGGGGGGTAGCACCTTGTTTTAGCAGAGGTGTTTGCGTTTTTATGGCAGGGAGGCAATGCTGATCTGAAATGCAAGGAATCCCGTTGCTCGTGGATAAGGAGGAATTTGTGAGTTTCGGTCTGTCTGCATCTCTGGTGGCTTTATGTGGGGAGAGACAGGTGTACAACCAAGAATGTTTCACCAAGGAAGACTTGTATTCTGATGAAACCCCATGCTTGTCTGCATTATATCTCCCAATAGATGGAGTTTGTTAAAATATTGGAAGCAGGTCTGAACCTGGGGAGTATGACAACTGTGTTTTTTTCCCTTTTTTCCCCTACTTTTCAGGCATTAGGACAGCTACCTCAGCTGTTTTGATGTAGCCCTTGGGTTTTTTATGCTGTGATATTGAATTTTAGTGTCTTTCTTTGGTATTTTTCCTGCCTGCCCAATTCTAGTGCGACCGTCTCCCAGGCTGTCTCTGTCTCTCCTCAATGTGGATGTTGCAAGTGTGCAAAGGAACAAAACAGAACCTATTTGGTTGTGTTTGTTAACTGAAGCATAAAATGAGCCTGCTCTCAACACTGATCCTTGACCAGCTCCACCAGTGACTTCTCTGCCTTGACGCCTCCCTTAGCACCACGTCTTTCCACTCTTCACTTTTCCTGCTACTGCCTGTACTTTTCAATGGCCATGGCAATGTTTATTTCCTTTAATTGATACGCTACTGAAGCTAAAGTAGCAAATAGATGCTGCGTTTCCTTTGAGAAGAAATGAAATGAAGATCAGTAGGTTTAGTCTGATAATACCCACTTTAGATAAATGCTTATGAACTCAGTCAATTGCTTTGGCACGTTATGGAATAATACTTTGGTGATTTAATTCAGAATCCTGTTTCATGTTAGGACTGTGTGAGCGAGGAGGAAGCTTCAGCTTCTCTGAAGAATGCTATTGCTTTTGGTTTAGTTCCTGGGCATGGGGGAGCAGTAAACCTTCTAGCAACCAGGGGCTGTGGCTTTCTGTCATAAATTAATCATTCTCAGTACAAAGTCAGTACCTAATACTTGCCAAACAAAAATCTGTAAGGTTGAGTGTGGAGTCCAGCCTGTTCTGGCAAGGGTATCTCATAGATATTTAAACAACAAACAAGTTTATTTGTACTGAGGTGAGATAACAGTTTCTGTACTAAAGGAATGCTTACACAAACTCCTCAAGAGAGACTGAACTTCAGAGCTGTTTGTGAAAAATGGAGCAATTAGAACTGTGATAATATAAGAACTACCGAAATAGAAATAGATTCACTAATAGTGACTAACCTCTACATTTGGTAATGAAATTATAAATCTATAGCAGTTAACTTGGATAATAATTTTGGTGTTCCTGCAAGTCAACAAATAAGCCTGAAAATTCTTGTCTGTCAAATAAAAGGGAACAAATATTCTAAGAGCTCTGTTGTATAAAATGAAAATTGGTGGCATGAGGTCTGTGCAGAACAACATACGCTCGTGTTTGAATCAATACGTTCTCTCTGTGTGCAGCAAGATGGGTGTTCTCCAGCAATAGTGCTTAGCCTGATCCAAGCTCTTCTGACAGAAGAGATGAGAAGGCCCTTAGGCACGTCCTGGCCCTGGACTTGTGAATTATGGGAGAAGTTACCAGTATTTGTTTTTAATACCAGAAGAAATAATAGGATGTCACCTATTTAGGTTAACAGTTCTAACTCGACAGGATTCACTTTCATTTCAAGTAGAATTAGAAGTACAAATTCAAAAATAAATGTTATGTTAATGTCTACTAACGGGTTTTCTATTTAAATACGTATCACTTTGAATGAAATGGGCTCACTTGGAATTCCCAACTCTTCCCTTTGTCCTAGGATGTTATCAAATTTTGGCTTGGCAAAGGAGTTGATGGATTTAATTTTGTTGCTGTTAAATTTCTTCTCGAAGCCACACATCTACGAGACGAGCCACAAGTGAACAAGTCTCAGAACCCTGTAATGTATATTTTGTTTTTTTTTTCTCCTGTATTTTCCATGGGGGTAAGAGACTGCTTTTACCCTTTGGGGTCTTAATTATGGTTTTAGAAATGCTGAGTCAGTCATGTTCCTTGGAAGGAAGGTGGTTCCTGGACTCGTTGCTTAAGCAATGCATACAAGGATTGAGCAGGAGCGCCGTGGGTGAGAATTGTCCGTGCACCCGCTGTATTTCTGTGCAGACAGACTTGCTTCTAGTTTTGTTTAAACTGTTTGAGTCAGAACTGATCAGTTCTACAAATACAATGTTGTTACCACAGCGGCGTTTTCCATGGTTAGTGCTGAGGGTGTCAGGTCTGTAGGACAGTTCCCCAGGCACAGCTTGGATATGCACTGCACCAGTGTGGTAAACTCATTTCAGTTTAAAACTCTGCTTGGGTTGGTGGATTGTCTCAGCAAGAATTTGGAGGGCTTTGAATTCTAAAACATTGGGCTAATAATGCTGCTTTGTTTTTAAGGAGAGCATCACAGCCTATTCCGAGCTGTACCACGACTATACAACCACGCAGGTTGGTATGCATGATATCATCCGTAGCTTCCGCCAAACCATGGATCAATACAGCAGCGAACCTGGCCGATACCGGTAATCATTTTCATAGCTAGGGAATTTCTTTCTCTCTTTTTGTTGCCATCTTCATAACAATCAAATATTTTTTGTCTTTTTTAAACTTATTACACGATATGCCATGTAAGATTTTGGTCCTCAAATGCACGTAGGCTATGCTTTTTCCCAGAGTGCACGGGAAAGGAAAGTTGCAGTAAGTTGGCCCTGGTAGCTGTTTCGTATCTGTGGACTGTAACAAGTAGGCAGAATATGTGATCGCTCATTGTGGCACAGTTTTAATCAAAGCCCATGAGCCCATCCATTGTACAGTATTAACAATAGAGTTCATATTGGATACGTAATGAGAGATTGTCACAATCACAGCATGACTGAGGCTGTCATGCACCTCTGGAGGCCACCTGCTCCAGCCCCCTGCTCAAATGGGGAGGACATCCGGAGCCAGCAGCTCAGGATCATTCCCAGATGGCTTTTGAAGATGGAAGCTCTACAAGCCCATCTGGGCAGCCTGTGCCAGTACTCAGTTACTCCTGCAATTTAAAGATGATGCAAAGAAACAGCTTTCCAAGTATCTCCCCTTATCTGCTTTACTAACTACAGATTTCTCTGTATTATGTTTTTGGTGAGGAGGAGAGGGAGGCAGATGTAATTCTTCATCCTGTATTATTTTCTAAGCATGCTGAATGCTGTTGCTAGCTTTCTTCAGTTCTGTACAAACCAGGGATGAGACAAAAAAAAAAGAAAGTCCTTGTTTATTTCTTTGTAGATTTATGGGTTCTGACAGTGATGAAAAAGAAGACATAGAAGCAACAATGATGTATTACGGAACAACTTTTGTCCAAGAAACAGACTTCCCATTCAATTTCCACCTAATTAACATGAAAAATCTATCTGGCAACAGTGTTTTTGAAGCTGTCAACGTGTGGATGAAAAACATGCCTGAAGGGAAATGGCCAAATTGGGCGGTAAGAGTTCTGAACTTGCTGTTATGGGAAAGGCCTTTTCATGTAGGTGATAAGGTGATAGAACCTCCACACACGTTGACTTCAGTGGGATTAGCTGTGGGGGTGTTTGCTATGAACTGTGTTTGGGATATGGAAGAGATGAGCCATAGGCAAAGCACTGAAAGTACAGCCTGTGATCATTTCCACAATCGCAACGTGGGAGCATTTCTGTTTGGGTAGCAAATGTGATCCTCAGGAATGCAGTTTTGTACCCTCAAGGCATCTCTCTGTGAGAGGAGGCAAAGTGTCCAAGGTAATATTTAGAAAAAGCTGTTGGCTTTTCAGAAAGAAAACAAGCTCATATACAGACCATATGGAGTTGCAGCCACTTGTTTCACCACATCTCTTCCTACATACAGATCTCTTTGGTTTCAGCCCCATGCTCCAGCATGCTCACCTTTTGGAGGTTTTCTTGCAGGGCTGACAGCTTCTTCCAACCCTGTATAAGAGTCTCCACAAAACAAGCACCACCTTTGCATGGCTGTGAGGAGGGAAGAAATCCAAGGGAGCTGTAACTGGGGCGAGTTTACAAAGTCCTGGGCTGATTTGTCATCTCCCCTTACTTCTACCACCTACATTCTAAAAGATTTTGGGCAAAAATGTGTACTGGCATCAAGGGGGGAAAAAAAAAAAAAAGATCCTCCTTTTAGACCTGGAGGTAAATGTGGAAGAAAGTAACCTACTGCTCTGTTAGAGCAGCTGTCAATGTTGGGGGCCACTGTAAGGCCCTTTTCTTAGTCTGAGACGGTCTCTTGTCATTTATCTCTGTGGAGATAATTACTAATGTAATTGTGCAATTGGGATGTGCGTGTGTTTGGCCAATACACGTGAAACATACTGAGCTGCTTAAGTGGACAGTGATTTTGGTGTGTGTCACTTGACAAAGGAAGAACAGGCTGGGATCCTCTCTTAGCCTGGTGGAGATAATGTGAATTTAAATAATTTTTTCCTTTATTTTGGTGCCCGTGAATGAAACTTCACTCAAGATGGTTTTTGTCTTAGACCAGTTCTACATATGCATTGAATTTTATGTCTTGTTAATGGAATGATGTTTTCTTGAGGTCGGAAGCCCGAACACTGCTCGGCTCTCATCTCGGTTTGGGAATAAGTATGTCAAAGTTATGAACATGCTGCTGTTAACCCTCCCTGGTACTCCCGTAACTTACTATGGTGAAGAAATAGGCATGGAGAACATTGCATCAGAAAACGTAAGTGAAGAGCATATAAATTCTGATCCTGCTGTTATTTAGTTCTGATTAATGGAATATTTGAAATTGCAAGGTCAACCAAATCCAGTCTTTCTCAGTGTTTAGGTGTGGTACTATGTTCTTCATTGCAAAGCTGTTACACGGGATGCAGAAATGGCCAGGCCTGAAACCAGAACCGAGGCTCTGGCACCTTCCTGAGCTGCTAGGTTACAGTCCTGGTCCCTGTTTTCTGCCCTCAGCTGGATCAGACTAGCCTGCTCTGTGGTGGCCTTGCTTTGCTTCAGCAGAAGGCGTAGCAATTGCCAGTGTCAGGCCTAGGCCAGTGGCTCTGATAGGTGTGCCTAAGGCAAGAAGAACAGAGTCCATGTCTCCTTCCTCCCACAGTACTTTATTCACTCTACCAAAGTCCATTATTTCCTGGCTAATTTTTAAAGGAATTCAGAGATCATGGAAGCGTAGCTAAAGCTTCTGTCTCCTGCAGACTGCTTTGTTCTTGCTATAAAGAGGCACCTGTCGAAGCCATAGCCCTCTCTGAAGTGCACAAACTCAGAAGATGGGGTCTCCAGATAGAGGTGTGTGAGCACACCAGGTACTGCTTAGCACTTTGTGCAGGCTCTCTATGTTTGTTTTTGGATTTCAGATCCAAAGCTAGGTAGCCGAGTCTGCGGACTATGCATCTAACTTATTTGTTCATAGTTACAAGTAACGCATAGCAGGATGTTTGTTTGCTTATGTTTGCTTATAGTTTGTTCAGAACTTATTCAAGGTCAGGGGATTAGAACAAAGTGCCTATGCCTTTCACACTGTGCTGACCTGCCTGACTTTCAGTTGTGTATGATTTCTTGTCTCTTCTATGATTGCACCTGACTACTGTTGTCTCTTTGCTGAAGATGTGCTTGCATGATTGGAAAAGGTTGTGCCCAAAAGGGAATAGCCCAGATCTACCTCTTCTGGCTATATTTGAACACCCCAAGAACATGGTCCTAAGGCAGATGCAGTTCTCAATGTGGAAAGCCTCTGTTACAGCGTGATGAGCTGTAAGCGATCCAGGAGACTCCTGGTGTCCACTGACAATAAAACTTTCTGGTTCAAGTACTGGACAGACCAACCAGAGGTGAAGCTTTGCTGGACCTGGACCTGGTGCTCACCAATGCGGAGGAGATTCTTAAAGATATTAAAATTGGAGGCAGCCTGGGCTGCAGCAACCACGCCCTGGTTGAGTTCATGATCTCAAGGAATGTGGGCCTGGCAAAGAGTGGAGTCAGGACCTTGAACTTCAGGTTGCTAGGGAATTGTTGGATGAGATCTCCAGAGAAGTCCTTACAGACAGAAGAGAGGAACAAAGCTGGCGACTCTTTAGGGATGCCTTTCTGAAAGCGCAGGAGGTCTCCATCCCTCAGAATCAGGAAGCAGGCAGGGAAGGAACAAAACTGGCATGGCTTGGTGAGGACCTGATGGTCAAAATGAAGGAAAAGAAGGGCGAGTACAGGCAGTGGAAGCAAGCGTGTGCCACCTGAGAAGAATACAGGGATGCTGTCAGGACTTGCAGAGATGGGATTAGGAAAGCCAAGGCACAGACAGGACTGAACTTGGCAAGGGATATTAGAAACAACAAGAAGGGATTCTACAGGTACATAGGTCAGAAGAGATTGGCCAAAGAGAGCGTACCTCCTCTACTAAATGAGAAAGGAGAACGGGCTACAACAGATATGAAGTAGGCTAAGATATTCTGAGTTCTTTGCCTCACTCTTCACTGGCAGCCAGGATTCTCACATAGAGCTGGGAGCTGGGGGGAGCAAACTCTCCCCCACTGTAAGGACTGAGCAAGTCCGAGACTAACTCATGGGACTGAATGTGTACAAATCCATGGGGCTGGAAGGCGTGTATCCCAGGGTCTCAAGGGAGCTGGCTCATGTGGTTGCTGAGCCAGTCTCCATTTGAAAAGTTGTGGCTCTCAGGCAAAGTCCCCAGTGACTGGAAAAAGGGAAACATCACTCCCACTTATGGGAAAGGGAGGAAGGAAGACTCAGGGAACTACAGGTCAGTAAGCCTTACCTCTGTGACTGGGAAGATCATAGAACAGATCCTCCTGGAAGACACATTAAGGCACGAGAGGGATGAGCAGGTGTTCTGAGACAGCCAGCATGGCTTCCCAAAGGGAAGGCTGTGCCTGACTAATCTGGTGGCCTTCTGTGATGGAGTGACGGCAGCAGAGGACAAATTGAAGGGAACTGATGTCATCTACCTAAAATTCTGCAAGGCCTTTGACATGAGCCCCCACCGTGTCCTTATCTCTAAATTGAAGAGAAATGGATTTGAAGGCTGGACTGCTCAGTGGATAAGGAACTGGTTGGAAGGTCACAGCCAGAGGGTTGTGGTCATCTGCTCTATGTGCAGGTGGAGGCCATAAAGAGCAGTGACCCCAGGGGTTTGTCTTGGGACTGGTGCTCTTTAACATCTTTATCAGTGACAAAGATGATGGGATTGAGTGCACCCTCAGCAAGTTTGCTGATGACACCAAACTGAGTGATGTGGTTGATACAGCAGAAGGAAGGGATGCCATCTAGAGGGACCTTGAAAAATTCAAGAGGTGGGTGGGCCCTTGTGTACCTAAGGAGGTTCAACAAGGCAAAGTGCAAGGTTTTGCACTTGGATCGAGGTAATCTTAGGTATGTATACTAGTTGGGAGAAGAATTCCATGAGAGAAGTCCTTCTCAGCAGGGCTAACAGGTGCTGGTTGATGAAAAATTTAACACGAGCCAGCAGTGTGCACTTGCAACCCAGAAGGCCAGTGGTATCCTGGACTGCACCTAAAGAGGTGGCTAGCAGGGTGAGGGAGGTGACAGTCCCCTCTCTACTCTGCCCTTGTGAGGACCCAGTTGGAGTACCACATCCAAGTCTGGGGCCCCAAACATAGGAAAGATGTGGAGCTTTTGGAGAGGGTCCAGAGGAGGGCCATGAGGATGATCTAAGGGCTGGAGCACCTCTCCTGTGAAGACAGACTGATGGGCAGCCTGGTCTGGTGGTTGGCGACCCTGCACATAGCAGGGGGGTTGAAACTTGATGATCATTGTGGTCCTTTTCAACCCAGGCCATTCTATGATTCTGATGTGATACTAAGATTGTTCAGCCTGATGAAGGGAAGGCTTTACATGAGCGGGGCAAGGGGGAATGGTGTAAAACTAAAGGAAGGGAGATTTAGATTAGATGTCAAAAGGAAGGTTTTTTTGTTGGTTTTTTTTTTTTTTAACTGAAAGAGGGGTGAGGTGCTGGAACAGGTTGCCCAAAGAGGTTGTAGACGCCCCATCCCTGGAGGTGTTTAAGGCCAGGTTGGATGGGGCCCTGGGCAATCTGATCCAGTACTTTATCTCACAGTTTAAAACCCTGCGCGTCGCAGCGGGGTTGGAACTTGAGATCCTTGAGATCCTTGAGATCCCTTCCAACCCAAGCCATTCTATGATTCTGTTACAGAATGAGGCAGCTTCTGGTGATGTTACTGAGAATATTATTGGCCAGATTTGTACCAAAGGGAAAGATGCACTTGGAGAAGCAGAATCGTCCCTAGGTTTGTCTGATTCAGCTGTGAAGACATGTCTCTGACAGGAAATCACTTTGAGCACCAAAAAACACGTCCTGCATTATCTTACTGTCATTGATTACTGCTGACAGAAAGATGCTCTTCAGCAAAGTGGCTTGCCCTTGGCTCCTCAGGGTATTCTCTCATTTAGTTGCCATCCTGTGGCTCATGGGTTTGTAACAATGCAAATCCACTCTTCATTCAACCTGGAGAGGAAGAATCCCTGATTAATTGGGTAGAGAGGATTTGCTCAAGAAACGGTTTTCAGTCCCAGCATTTGAAAGTCTTTAACAATCATGAAAAGGTAAAGATAAAAGGGAGTGTTACAAGTGTTAAAAACTTAGGATTCTTTTTTCCCTGCTTTTCAGAACATGCTAAAAGGAGAAACCCATTATTTATAATGTCATGAAGCAAAGTGACAATTTCTTTTGTCAAGCTGCTATTCTGACAGATTGTATTGAAAAGTGTCCTTTATATGAAAAACAATTTTCATAGGAAACAAACACCCAAAGTATGTGCAAAATATTTTATGCCCTCTTATGTCATTAAATTTAAGTGTCAGATCTTCTGGCAAGCTCTTCAATAACATTGAGGAAGCTTTGTCATAATTGTTCTGAATCCCTCAAGATCAGAACTTCAGTCTTGTTATATCAACACCTTTCAATAAGCTAAAAGTTGCTATTCAGTACAGTTGTTGAACTTGAGAAATTTCTTTCTTACACGAGTAATCCTCTCCAAGCTGTACCCCTTGCAAATATAAGCTCGAAGAGATCTATGGTGAAAAGTTTGGTGATTAGAGAAGAACAGATGCTCAATAGCATTTACTCATTATTTACTGTTACCTCTTCTTGGGACTCATTTTCTTATGCTTTCTGTGAGCGCATGTCTAGTTTATTTATCAGAATATTCTAGCTGCTTTTAGTCAACTTCTATCCAACCATCTGTTGCAAGGGGAGACTACTGCTCAGTTGGGAGCTCCACATTTAGCCAGTAGTGCTGTATCTGTTAGACCATCTATTCTCTTCCATTACCGTAGAGCAACTCTTTTCTTCTGTATCTCTTGAGATTTGCATCAGGATTACATCCTCCTTGCTGACTCTTAATGTCAACTAGAGAAAATAATGCTTCAATGGTGATTGTGTGGAAGCTGAGAATGTGTTATTTAAGAACCAACTTTTTAACAGGCTAATCAAATTGCTCTAACACCACTTTATTTTTTTAGGCGACCTTTCCAGAGAAATCCCCTATGCAGTGGAATGGCAAAGATAATGCTGGTTTTACTGAAGGCAACAGTAGCTGGGTACCTGTTAACGCTGACTACCAAAGCCTCAACGCTGAAGTAGGTATTTGCCTGTGACAAACCAATGGTCTAAAAGTATCCTAATGTATCTATTTTTCTCCAACTTCTAATGGGACCTGGCAGTGTAATTAACAAAACAAACTGCAGGGAGGAAAACAGAATAGCATTGAATCTTCACTGATTTTATTAGGGAAAGAAATCCTCACATCAGCACAGAGTCTGCTTCAGCTGTATTCATTTAAGCAGAGTAACTGCAGTGATAATGTTGATGTGGCAATTTGACTTCACATCCTTTTAATCATTTTAACATTAAACTGAAATCCAATACTTTTTCATTTATACTGGTGTATGTAAAGCACCCTCCTTGTAATAACTTTACATACGCTATTTGTAATGTATGTAAATACATCTTTTTTTTTTTTTTTTTAATAGTTGAGCAGTGGCTCAAGCAGATTTTGCTGACCAATATTGAAGACAAAAATATAATGCAAAGACTGGGGGAAGAAAACAAACCAAACGGGAAATAAATCCTGTGACTTCAGTAGATCAGACTCGGTGAAAAAGGTTCACTATCAAGCTGTGGTTTTCTGTAGAACAAATGCTAAACGCTCTAAGGGACAGCTGGAAGGTGGAAGTAGTATCTGTGCCAAGGAAATTCTGTCCTGCTGGATAATCTCTGCCACTGCACGGATCTCAAGAAAGTGCAGGAGAAAAAGCAGTTTTGCTATGGAATTAGCAGACAAATTTGAAGAGAATTAATTGTTAGAACTGAATTCTAAGAGGTGTGTTCTTGGTAGATGGCGTGGTGTGAGAGGTCCATCTTGTACAATGCTGACTCTCTTGCAGGTCCAGATGACCCAGTCTAACTCAACCCTGAATTTGTACAGAGAACTGACTCTACTTCGCAACGATGAGCTACCCATACATCGGGGGTGGATGTGCTCCATCTGGAGCGACAGTGATGTTTTTGTGTACGTGAGGGAATTGGATGGGTTAGACAGAGTCTTTATGATGGTCCTCAATTTTGGACAGGAATCGACAATAGATCTGAAAGCTATAGTTCCAAGCCTCCCATCTGAAGCTGTGGTAAGACTAAGTACTAATTTTAGCAATACTGGTAAAGCTGTCAATACCAAAATAATTAAAACTGAAGTAGGAGAAGGTCTGGTCCTTGAATATAAAACAGAAAAGCCTGTTCATAATATGGAAGCTTTTCGAGAAAACTGTTTTGTGGCTGAAAAAGCTTGTTATTCCAGTGCCTTCAATTTACTCTACACGAATTGTTAAATGCAAGAGTAGCTTTCCTGTTAACATAGAAAATGCTTGGTTCAGAGAAATGCTAATTCTTTTTGGCTTTTCAGGCTTGCTTTCTGTATGCAATAAACAGCTTGAAAAATAAAATTAATACAGAATTGTCTTGTGTCTGTATTGGGTAATAAACAATTTTGTCATTTAAACAGTGATCACAGTGTAGGCATTCATTTGTATTATATTCTGGAGGCGCCTAATTTTTAAGATTACTGTTTTTATCTTATCAGATAAAAGAGTTCTGCTGCTTCTAAATTCCTGTTCTTGAGAGTCCTCTTTTTTTTTTTCTTTTGCAATCTCTTTGGCCCCACCATGTGATTAATACAGTGCAGTGTACTGCATAGTTAGGAAGGGCAACACTATTTTCCTACATATGGAAATTAGTTTTGGAATATTTTAGTGAGATTTTTTAATTAAACACAACTTTGTTGGGGGGATTTACTACATGTCGGCATATGTTAGACTTTCAGCACAAACTGTCTTGCACTACTTGTACAGTGCTGTACTGCTTGCTTATGAACAGAACTGTATATGAAGGCAGCTCTTTCTGTACCATTTGTTAGGGAAGGTATTTAGTTTAGTTGGCTTCTTTATAAACTGATGCCAAACCCAGTTTTGTCCCTGAGTATCTGGTCTGTTTATGCCCATCATGCAGTGATATGTCTGGAGAAGACGCTCAGTTTTTCATATAAATGAAAATCGGACTTGAACTTCTTCCAGTAGTTGACATGTTTATCAGCTATTTATTGATTTAATGCTGGAGAGGTCATACTTGAAGTTCTTTTTTCAGAAAAGCAAGGTGTCTTGCAACCTAAAGCAAATAATTACAAAATAATAAAACAGCACTATAAACTGTCAAGGTAATTGTACAGCTATTACAATCCTGTACCAAACTGAAACTAAGCAATACCTTGCCCTAAAACAAAATAAGCTTTTTCCTGACAAATTTCATTCTGTGAGCAACTGCCACAATAACTAACATTTGCTAGGATTTTTAAAATAAATAAATAACAGGAATAAAATCTGTGATAGTCTGAGACATGAGTAGCAATATGGCAGGCCTTGGCAGCCTGTTGCTTATAGCACGCACTCTTGTATAAAGTGTAAAACATTGAAACTTAATTGTAACTCACGTTCCATAATGTAACGCTCAAGCCCACCATAGACATTTAATGAGGATGATGGAAATAAATAAGGTCTTAATACTCTTCAGTGCAAGACTTTTCATGCAGGAATATTTTACATAACTTAGAGCCTTTCGTTCAAAGCTCGTGGCATGTTGCAGTGGGAGTTTTACGCTGCCTTGAGGTTTAAAGCATGATGTGGTTCTATAGTATAGCTGTCAATGGCTCCTTTCCATATATAAATGGAAGAACAACCTTAATTACAGCAGGGTTTTTTGTTTGTTTGTTTCTGTTTTGTTTTTGATGTTTAAAACACGCATTCAGTGACTGCATCAATTGCTAAGGTTTAAATATCAGTTGAGGGATACCTCCCCACAGTGTTGCGCAAGTGTACAGTGAAGGGAACATACCTCATTCAGTGAATCCTCCCAAGATGAGTCACAATGACTGCCACTTGCCTGGATGTCTAAGATGATATTAGGGATCCAGTTTCCTGGAACAATGAAGCTACTGATCACTTGACATTGAATGAACAAAGAAAGGTAAGTGGGCGATGCAAGTTGGTTAGGGATAGAGAATTATTCTACCTTCAAAAACAATTCCTGTTGTTTCTTCCAAAATTAAAAAAAAAATAAATCACGGAGGGTTTTGCTGTACGAACATTTTGTATTCCTGTTAACTGAGTATTTAAAAACGTTCATGCATCCAGGGTGTATGTTCTCTCCTTGGAAAGGTGTGCTTTCTCTTTCTGAGTAAAAGAGGGCTACCAGATTGTATTGAACAAATGATGCATTTAAGAGTCAATCTCTAGTATTTAATTACATGACTAGTCTGCTTTAGTCAAGTCCATATATCTGTGATATTATTTTACCTTTCTTTCTTGTTCTGCAGGCATGATCTAGGGTAGCCTTCCTAAGTTTCTGAATGTATCGTAGAATTCCTGTTAGTGGTACACGTTGATCATTTTCATATGCTGTGATAAAAACTGAAGGATAGCACTGAAATTAAAAACCAAAACCAGTTAGATACTTGACAACTGATCATCTATTGAAATGAGTAAGCACATTTTTCTCTATATATCTAGCAGTGCTGCCTGTTATGATTTATCTAAAATGTATCTATTACGTAATTAATCACTCTTGAAAAAGCATCTTGTATCACTAACTGAAAAAAGCATTTTGATCTGAAAAATGACAAATTAATATTAGAGGATCACCTACTTACATAAGGTAACCAAAAACCATCCTCTCCCTATTGCTCAAGGTGTGAAACATCTGTGTGCTGATGATTACACAAAAAAAGGAGTAATAATCATGGAATGGTACATCTTTAACAGAGCAGTAGTTGAGATTTACTTTTGTAATTTTTATATACAGGAGTGTTTTTAATATGGTAAGATCTTAATTAGCTATGTCACACAGCTAACATCCTTCAAGTAACAATTTCATCTGAGGTAACGATATCAAAGCCATAGCTTCTTTTCCATTTCATTGTTTGCCTCTGATGGTATTTAATCAGTGCCAAGTACCATCTTCCTGCTGCAGTGACATCTGGGTAACCCAGTAAAACAAAGGAGATACTGAAACAGTCACTGATTATGTTAATGATTCATTTTAACATAAAGTTAACACAAAACAGCAGCAAAGTTTTAAAACGTTGGTTTATAAAGCATTGAAAGGGTAGAACAGATTTATATTTTAAAGAAGTTATCTTTTTTATAATTATTTTCTTATGAAGCACTACATCTTACTACCCTTCCTGTGTGGAATACTACAGTAGTAACTTTACCTGTGGCTTAATATTGTGATAAGGACAGTAGTTTTTGATGTACTTCATACATTTTTCATCTGCTAATGGATTTCCCCATTCTTCCTGTTCTTCAACTGACAGTGGGAGATGAGTTTTCATCATTGTATTTAGAACATCTACAAAAGGTGCCTTAAAATTATTAAAAAGAGAAAGAAGGTAAATTCTGAATTGGAATGTTTCAATTTCTAAAACTGGTAAAAATAAAACCAAACCAAAATACAGCTAAGTGCTGTACTGAAGGGTCTGCAGAGGCTCACCTGTAAAACCATGGCTCTGAAAAGTTCTGGATCGCTGTTGCAAATGGCTCCCGCAAGAACTCCTCCAGCACTGGCAGCTGTTAGTGCTGTGTATTTTGGCTGAGAAAATCCTAGTTCATGCAGCAGCATGATGCAAGCCTTAAGGTCATGGAGGCCTTTGAGTTTGTTATGCTGACATCCATCTTTGTGCCACCTAAGGCCTAGCTCTCCTCCACCCCTGGAATTTAAAACAATTCAAGTTAGAGTCTGTTTGGAAAATGTTGCAAGTAAATCTTCAGATAATAAAGGACAGCAGCAGCCACAGAACTGCAAAATCATAGTTTGCCTTTCCAATTAACTTTCATTTCTTCCTGTCTTTACCCGCTCCCCACTCCTCCCCTTGCAACTAAAATACACTACGTACAAACAAAAAAAATCCCCACATGATGATTGGTGAAAATGCTATCAGCACTGTCAGAGTAGTCAATACAAAATCAAACACTGATATGATCTTTTTATATAGGAAACTATTAAAATGGTAATGGTAACTAAAACATTTTCCTTTCTTATATCACTATCACCAGATTTATTATTAACATTAAAAGACTATTTCTCAGCTCTGCCAAGATGCTCAAATTCTTTTGTGCAGCACAAGATTCTGGGCTGTCAGTAAGGTTCATTTTTTCTAGTTTGAGTTCAAACACAAGAGGAAATGTTGTATTTTTTACTGCTTATACAATTTTACAACTAAATTTACCTGCAATCTTTCCCATACAACCACAATTCTGGTTCTAATCCACCTAAAATGTCTTTATTCCAGATTCACATCTAAAATCAATCAAAAGATTGGTCTGCCAAAATTCTTCCTTGATACTTCTTAGGATTGATTTGCATCATAAGACACTTGCAAGGATGGGAGGAAGAGCTGCACAGTGCTTGCCATTTTATTAGCAGGCTTTATATATTTTTATGTTGAATTTGTTTTGGAACTGGTATGTCAAACAATGCTCCTCTATTCCTAAAGTGACAATCTTCCCTTACCCACTGAATCATCTCCAATGTAAAGTCTGTTGTACATACTGTTTTTATGAAACTAGTAGGTTTGTAGCTAAACTGGGGACAGGATTTAGTAAGTAGAAGAACACAGAGTCAGGTTAAATGTTTAGTTGTAGAAAGGCAAATGGTTTTCAGAAGGCACAGACTTAGCACTGGTAGACAATGCCCTCAGAAAAGCGGGTGGTAGCTTATCACTGCAATTTGAACATGTCATTTTTTTGGGTGAAGAGGAGATGAAAAGTAATGTGACAAAAGATAAAACCTAATACGTAACCATACTGTTGACTAAAGAACATGAACACAGTATATGGTGTGTTGAAAGGAGGATTTTTTTTTTCCCTGAGGAAAACTTTTTGTTTTAAAAGGGGCTGTTGTAAATTCTAAAAAGAGGTTGAAGTGAAAAGCACGAATTAGAACTAAGTCGGGGGCGGGGGGGTAGGTAAGGAACATTTCTATACCTCTTCAGCTGCACATCAACAAATATCAGAATATCCCACAAATGAAAATATTAATTCCATTTTATATTTGACTTACCTAACGTGGCAATATGCTAATATCCAGCCCTCTTCAATTAACATCAGCTTCTCTTCTTTAAAGCTCATGTTCAAATCTATGCCATAAGCTCCATATACATGAACTAGAAGTGGTTTCCCGTGTAGCTCTTTAGAATTCATATTATGAAAAACTGTAATTGGCACCAAAGTTTCATCCTGGAAATGAAGGAGTATTTCAGACATTTCAGAAATCTCAATGACACATGGCAATGAAAACTTCAATTATTTATTTTAAAATGTGTTTTTTTGATTACAGTAATTTTTTTTCACTTAGATTGTACAAAGCACTCTTGAAAAATAAAGCAAGAGACTGAACCTCTGCTGTGTAGGCTTATAGATGCAGAGTATAAAATTCATTTAAGTGCAACACCTGAGGAGTTTTTAAACTACCAAAGCACACAAGTCTTCCTTCTCCCTTTAACAGTCAGAATATCTATTATTAACAAAATAGTTTACCACTTACTGCAGCACAAACTCTTTATTAACATCACCATTTTTTTAAACTCAGGCTGTTAAAACTTTCTTTTCTTGGTCTATATTGCGTAGATGGTTGTGGGGTGTCCTTTTCCGGGGCTGACATATTCCCATTTATCATAGATAACACGATACCATACATCTGTTAGCGAGTCTAAGTTGTGCTGTGCTGAGCTTCTTGACTGATCACATACTGTTATCTCCTCTAGCATACCCAGATCAATGAAAAAAATCTCATCGCGACTTTCTTTTTCTTCTCTGTAGCACTGGAGAAAACGCCCACTGGTAAGTACAGCACCAACTGCTCTTTTACATTTTTAATCTCTATTCCCTGCCAAATGCATTTTCTACAAATGGGTGGGGAGGAAGGGAAGAATAAAGGGAATGGGAAAAGGACTGAAAAATCTTACCTTGCTTTTAGCTAGTAAACGTGTAGTGTGACAATTCATAATAATTGGTACCTCTTCTGCAGCTTGTTCAATGAGATTATTTTCTTTAAATGAATATGCAAAACGCCTAGGGGGGTGTACTGGGGAGGTGAGCTGAAAATAACAAGTGCTGCTGGCATGTTCAGGATGAGATTCCAATTCAAATGCACAGGCCCATGTAGGTAGCTGAGAAAACAGAGCATTTCAAGTGAGACCCTTACACGGCTTCTGTAAGTTCTGCCTAGTGTGTCCTTCAGAGGAAAAGATTTTGAATAGCAAGCTAATTATCTGCAGCTTGTATGCAACACAAGCTCTATTTCTTTTACATTCAATAACAGAACAGTCAGAAAGTGAAAGACTTTAGTAAACTTTTCACTTAAGGCTACTGGATAAAATTCAGTAATGAGATAAAACAGAAAAATAAATCTAAATTAAAATCCAGTTTAAAATGGGCATTTGGACAGTTTTGTTTTTTTTTTTTAAATGAAACATTTGAAATGATTCTGCACTGTTCTTAATTTTTAGATCCCATTTCCCCTCTGATTTCCACTCCTGCTTGAACATGTTGCACAGCCAAGTCCATGTCAGTTGTTATGCTTTTGCTGTGAGTTAGCTCAGTAATGCTAAGCCACCAAAAACCCCTGCCTCTTAACTTTGTTCTTTGTGCCAGCCATTGTGAAGAACAAAACCTTTTCCTGGCACATTTACCCTCAGACACTTACTGCTATTATATTTGAGATTTTTAACTCCACTAAGAATAAAAGAAATCAAGATTCATTCTTTGCGAGCAGCAGGAACATAGTCAAACCCTCTGCCAGGCCATTGCTTGCTCGAGTTAGTTTGTGAGAGATTTCTGAAATGGCAGTGAAGTCAAAGTTCTCCAGAGTAACTGCAGACTCTCTCTGAATAAATAAACTAAAACTATTTTCAAAAATGAAAGGTTTCAGAGACCGTACAATGTACTTTGCTGAAAACCTTTTCTCTGTAGCAGTTTTTTAGAATGCAGCCTTGGAAGCTTGTTGGAATAAACTTGCAAGTTCTTCAAACAGTACTTTTCAGGCAAACAAATCAATTAAATATTTCAGCTAAACGGTCTCTAGAAACCATGGTTTCAAATGGAGACACTTCATTTGTATTCCACAAGTATTTTGCAACATCTAGAGAAATGAGGAAATACTTGACAGAAACTGTACCGCAATACTAAGTTTTCCCATTTATTTTGGGTCAGCGACCATATCTGTCATTTGGATGTTCTAGCCTTTAATCTCAGGGAGGGCCACGCTTACTTCCTTGCATAGGCTGATGAACGTAACCACAAAATAAGCCTGGTAAAAATACAGTGTTTAGGGAATCATGGCTTATTTTACATTAGAAATCGGCTGCGTTGTAAAGAGTTTGATGGTAGCAAGTTGAGAAAAGAACTGACTTGTACTATAGCCGCTCTTTAACTTCATAAAGGCTACAATAAGCCAGCACATGAAATCGTGAAAAACATCCGCAGGTAATATAACTAGTCATAATGATGTATTTGTCACTATTAGTTTTCAAACCACTTCTGCTTTTGGAATTTAACAAGAAATAGTGCTAGAAAAAGTATGTTGCTTGAGCCAAGCTAAAACGTACCTGTATTGATTGAACTGAATGTGAAACAAAAGCAATCACATTTAAGTATAGATAACCACCTTTCTGCAGGAACATAACACAGTGATCACGGAACATCTCCAAGTCTATTAGCTTGGTTTTCTCTTCCAGTGCATAAACTGACTGCCAGTTCTCTATGCCAGTGGAAGCTACTGAAGCCTTCATCAACTATAAGAACAGAATACAAGATAAAGAGTTATAAGTTAGAGGTACAGACGTACACGTGATGTCACTCAACATTTTAATCACAAAAGACTGTTGATAACTGAAACTGGAAGGTTTTAAATTCCCTTTACTTGGGCAAAATGGAAGAACAGTTCAGTAACTGCCTACATATTGATAGCAAGAGAGATCTGTGTGACAGATGGCAATTAGATTTTACAACTCTATTTGCAATTGTATTGTGTTCCTATAAGACAACTAGGTTAGGTGTTAGAAGCAGTGTAACTGGAAGGTTGGATCATAGCAAGCTGAATGTACTTTATTCTTTTTTTCCTAGTAAGGAGTAGGGAAACGTTTAAAAAAATAGAGAATTGTGACATTTGAGTGACTACAATGTATATTCTTGATATGATATGCAAGAGCAAGATGTATAGATGTATACTGTGTTGACAGTAGGTCCCATTTCCATGTCTGATGCTAAGCACTACGTACAGGACAAGATGCTCTCAAATGAGCAGCAAGGCATTTCTTCTCTCCCAGTAAGTGGTGTACTTTTAGCTGTTAAGGAAAGGCTGCCTCTGAAAAGGTCTGAATGTGATTAGAAAAACTGATACTGAGAGAAACAAATTTATGGAAAAATTTGTATCTAAGGCTGTTTGCAAAAGTCAGTTCAAGCATCAAACGCCTTCACTGTGTCCAGTAGAACTGCAAGCTGTTTGGCTATATAAACTGAAATCAAATTATAATAAAGGGGAAATGGCTGTTTATGCCAAGAAATGAGTGTGCTTTTCCAAAGAAGCTGAGTCAAATCAGCATGCTATAGGCAAGACTCCACATACTACTGTCAGTCTTTTAATCCATGCAACTCTGTGTAATTCTCTTAAATTATTTCAGTAAGCTCTGAAGCTCAGAATTAAAATCCAGCCTTATTCTTTCTGTGGTCTGCAACAAGCATCTAAATGAATCCTATGACTCTTATTATTACTTAAGATTACCTTATATTCTGCAGGTTCTCCATATGAAGTAAGAATATATAACTCATTGTTTCTGTGTTCAACGTGATAAATGACCCCTTTTGTTCGGGCTTGTACAAGAACAGGTAACTTAAAAGGATGTCTGCAGTCAATCAGCCAAACTTCTGAGGTTGTCTTGCTGTTGCTGTTGATAGTGAGGAAACGTCTATCTTTTGTGCAGTATATGTCCACAAAAAATCTGGAAGAAATAATTTTAAAAAAGCTTAAACCTGACTAACATTCAGAAAACACAATTAATTCAGAACCACGGGCTACCAATTACAATGTCAGAAACAGCAAGCCTGTAAGTAGGCTGGAGAGATTTCAGACTACTTGATTCCCAAACCCACTTCTGCTGCATTTATCCCGGCATTCAAAAACGCAGTTTTGTGTATGGAACCTGAACTCTGCAAGGAAAGCAGTTCAGTTGTTGTCCAAATGAATCCGGATTTCCGAATCATTCAGATTGGAAGGTCTTAGATGTGCATGGGCTTTGAAATTCAAACAAAACATAGATTTTTCTTTTTTCGAGATAGTAGCCCTATTTTAAAAAAATCTGAAGGATAATTGAAGTTAATAAAATTAATAAGAGTAACATGTGGAAACTGCAAAATAAAATAAAATAGGCGCTATTATACTATAAGGATAAATAATTAAAAAGTCCAAGTGCTACTGACGTAAGAAAAAATAAAAAGCTTAAAGGAAAAAAAATGTACAGAGGCCTTTATAAGACAGGCTGGACAGTGTTGAAGTAACAAAGCTGGAAAATGGGAACGGTTTCTGGAACTCCATTGATTTTAAATGCTTCTAAAATCTAGGAACAGAAAACATTCAGCAGTGTCTGGATGCTAATATTGGACAAGTTCAGGCTGCAATTCATATTCAAGTTTCTAAATGAGTCATGCTAATTAATTGATATGTCAAATCTTGGGGCATAGGAGTTTCTTTGCCATTTTGAATCCTTAAAACTAGATGTCTTTAAAAGAAATTGCAGGGTTGAGTAATGTATTCTGCGCTGACAACAATAATGAACCTTCTAGACTTGAAAATATTTGATTGGTGAAAGAAAGGAAGCCTTGGATACCATTTTTCACTGCCTTTAATTATTTGCAGGCGTAGGAATTCCAGTATTTTTGGTACAATCGTTTTGTCTAATTGCACCGTCTTGGCATTTTTAGAACTCCCACTGTCCGTGTCCTCCTAAAGTCTGCAAGGAATCAGCTTTCTGCCCCTAATCCACTCAGATTCAGCAAGAGTGTGCCGCTGCATTCAGTATAGACTCTAACAGTTTGGCTCTGTTGACCTTACCTCTAAGAGAGTCAAGCTGAAATGCAGGTTACACTTCTCCCCAAGGACTCTGACCTTCATATCTTTTCCCCTTGTAGCTTTTGTTTTTGTGTTTTGTTTTTTTTTTTAAGGAAGTCAAGATATCTTCAACTTCTAAAAAAAATATTTGACTGCAAGTAAATGAGTTGGTGATATGTAGAACAACTTCTCTATGGCAATGCAAAAGAATGTCTTGCCATCTCCTATGAACAACTGTGTTCAGTCATGAGCTGCACTGGCACATGAACCTTTAGAGTAAGTTTCTTGTAGATTAACTGTAATGACTACAACCTTCAAAATTATGCCAACAGTTTCCCTGTGGGCACATGTCAGGTCAGTGCAGTTTGACTTTTACAAAAGAATGTATCAACTACAGCTAGAACATACAGATCTTATTTACTCTATCTCATCTGCAGACTTTAATTTTTTTCATTTTCTAGGTGAATGTATGAAGGCTATTTCTTTACTGAATATGTAACTTGAAGTAAGAATAATCACAAATATTTATGGCATGCTGTACAAATCTGTCATTTTAGTGCTACGTGGCTTAAAACTAGTTCTGCACTCAATTCAGCAAGAGCCTTCTCATCTTCCTAAACTTCTGCTTAAAGAAAGGTTATTGAGAGGGTATTCAGCCAACAATAGTTCTATCTCTGTAAATGCTGTAATGATTTTGCTCATCCATTACCCAGAGCAAGGATTAGCCTGAACTTCAATGTTTTTAAAAAAGTTGTATCAGACATCAATAGCAGAGAAAACAAAATGAAACACACAGTCTGGTTCACTCTGTATGAAACTGTCACGCGTTCATTAAAGGACACCCTGACCTGAGACTGACCTTGACATTTATAAACTCAGCTGAACTCGTGAGGTAACAGAGAAAAGTTAAATCGCTGCTGATCACATATCAAGAGGAGGGGAAAATACATTCTCAGACAGAAAAACAGAACTTAAAAATGCCTTCTGCCGTTTGAAATGCGATATGGAAGAATTTGTTCCCAAACCAGTTAGAGTCTACATATTGAATACTGCAGAGTATGTTAAGGACTTACTGTATTTCAGATGAATATTACCTTGCATCCTGTTCTGTGTAAACTAACTTAGTATATTTCTCAGTAGTGAAAGTGGTCATGAACACATTCTGGCATTTAAGATTCTTCTGACTTGTGTAATACAGAACATCATTGGTAGCCCATTCTAGAAAGAAAAGAAATGCGTATCAACTTGGAACAGTATATATACTATTACTGAGAGAAAACGGAGCTCCACGAACATTGGGCACAGTGCTGAAAAGCATGAGTTGCACATGACATGGAACTGAGGATAACACTTCTACATCCCAGAGGCTGGGATAGCAAACAAAAAAATTTTTTCCAAGTTTTCTTTAAATGCCGCAGATCAAGGATTTCATAATCTATTTGGGGAAAAAATTAAAGAAGTTCCAGGGCCCAGGACGAGAAAGCTTGTGACCCTCCTATAGGGGCTTCTGGAGAGAAACAAGAAAATAGAACATATGTGGATGTTAAAAAGTGCATATAGAAACAGATGTTTGCATAATCAGCAAGACAGTGAATAGGATCTAAGGCCTGTGCTATTGCATGCAAACCATTGAAAGAAAAAAGACTGATTATGTATATGGTCCGTGGGTACTCCTGAGATAAAAATTCTCCAGTTTTCTGTACTTGTGTATGTATTCACATTAGAAACATATAAAGCTATTTTGCTATTCTGAAATTCACTAATCTGACTGATTCAGCCAAATTATTGCTATTTATGCCATTGGTGTAATAATGTTTAGTATATACCCTTTAAGAACATATGCTCTCTTATGCATAAGTAGTATAGAAATGCGGCTCTGAGTTGCACAGATAGCTGAGTTTCCATGATGAAGACAAGCCTTTACAGGAGAAATTGCAGTTCTTCTAGCCTAGCATTAAAAAAAAAATAATAATGTAAATTTTCAAGGACTTTAATTTGTCTCCCTCTTGCATATTGTGCAATATAAACATATACTTTACGAGTGACTGTATAACCTAATTCTCTTTCTCATGACTGGGAACCACTAGGTACATCACTTGCACCTGGGTAAATTTATGAAACGGGTAATAGCCATTTATTATACTCTATCTGCCATAATCTGTCACACCTACACAGGCAACAGTGAGTTGACTTCTGAAATGTATGGAATCTTCCAGGAAAACCTTGAAGTTTGATTAAGGTAAAGTGAAAAAAACTAGCAAGTTTCCAGCAGGCCTAATTTTTCTGGCAGACATTACAAGCTTCTACTGTGCAAACGTGGCATTAAGTTCCAGCTTTTCTTGATGCTTTTAATTAGGCATTTTTTCCCAGTGTTTTAAATTCTTGTCCTACTCAGGCAAACTGCTTACTAAACTATATATTTTCATGACATCTAACAATATAATAGGAAATACAAGATCTGGAACGTTGTATAGGCTCTAGTGCGTTATTTTTGCTCTGTTCTTTAACACGCTATTAAAAAAAATCCCATTTGTTTAGGTTTAATTCCACGTATTTGTATCAGCAATGTAAAACTCCATCATCTGTGCTGAAAGAATTGATTGAAGTCGTTGACTGTTTTCATTAAGTTCTGAATTATGACCACATCCTAGAGTCCAGTTGGAAATTCCAGCCAACACTTAGCTGTACTGAGCACTTACACACTGCTCAGAGGAGGTAAGTGCGTACAGCTATCAGTGACTTCAGTTGAAGCTGCAGGGGTATAATACCTACAACTTCCCATAAAAGATCCTTATATTGCAAATAGTTATGTCAGTAAATTTTTAAAGAAGCATATTGAATTCTGTAAGAAGAATGATGTGCAACAGTGTTCAAACATACAAATGCTTGCTTTTATAATAAAGGAAAACTTGTATCATGAAAGGAGTCACTCATTCGTATCAAATAACTTGTAATTTTACAGTGTAGGAGCACACATCTCTCAAATAAGAAACCGTTCAACAGCTATGAGGATTTAAACTAAAAAACTTGCTTTTTTTTTTTTTTTTTTTTAAAGCATTATCACCATTATTTGTAGACTAAGAACAATGTTGTACTAAAAGTTGGTGTGAACCATATTTATAGACAACTTACCAAAACTAAACACATTTGGAATTACTTCTTCCACAACAGGAACATCACTGAGTTTCATAATAACACAGGTTGCCTCTTCAGAATTCTCACTTTTTAAGCTGGTAGCCAGGTACCTCTCATCTGGTGAAATTCTGATCCGTTTAATAAAGGCACCAGAGAAGCCCATATCTTCAGTGCTGAATAAAATGCGAACATTTCCTTTATCTGTTGCGTTTTAACAAGTATAAAATAAATAAATAAATAAGTAAAATCCTGTGATTGAGGTGTGTCAGAACAAACAGTATGTTTTTCATACCAGGATTAAATAAGTACACTTACAATACTACTGAAACCAAGGATCTTTTCCATGAGATATCTGCAAACGCACTGTGTAAAAATGAAATTACACATGCAATAGCATCTGGTCAATGCTTTAAATTTTGAAGTGCAGCTTTTGGGGATTTTGTTTGTTTGTTTTATGCTTTCTTTACACTCTCTCCAGGTACTTTGCCTTTTTTTTTTTTTTTTAGCATTTTTAGTTGGGGCTCTGAGAGGTTGATTCTCAGTTCCCTTCCAGAAACTTGCCTCAGTTTCACAATACACGATTCCTTTACTCTTCTCACCCCCCCTTTTCAGATTCAGGACTCCAGAATTACTCATCTATTGTTAAACGGTATTATAAAAAAACCTTAAAATTTTATTTTAATAAACAGCCAATATGCTTTAATACAAAAAAAAAGTGTACTAATTATGCACACACAACATTTTAAACAATTGTAACAAGTTAGGAAGAGAAATCCCTTACCATCATCTGCTTTTGAACAAAATATGTAACCATTCTCCTCAAAGTAAACGTTCCCTCCAAATCTTATCTGTTCAATGCAAAACAAACATTTTTTTCAGTTTAACCTATAGATCATCTCCTTAGAATCCCAATATTCAGTGTTCTGTCCAGCGGAACCATATGTAAATAATAGGATACAGCACGTATTTAGTATTGAATAGGGGGAAAAAGGAATTACATGCATCGGAAAGGTTACTCTAAAGTTAGGGTATTTAAGCTACCTATACATGCTCTAAATGTAGTGAATGGCTCAGATCACCCGCACTTGCTCCTTGTAGTATTATTTTTTCATCATTTAGCAGAGGATTGTGTGATCTTCATTTGTTTTTGACTATGGTGAAATTAAGGTCAAATACACTACCATAATAGGGGTGAGTTGTTCTCAGTGTGTGCTGTTACTATCCACAATTACTAAAAACTTCAACACTTGAAATTACCACCACAGAATAACTAGTGAAACAGTATTTTATAACAGGAAAGGCTTTGCTGCCTGTTTTTTGTATTCAATGACAAAAAAAAAGTTTGTATTTTTTGTCACTCACCCTTGGGCTTTCCAAGTGGAGTGTATACTTGTTGTGCAATTCTTCTATTTTTTCCTTTATTCTTTTTGTCACAGCTTTATAACTTCTTGAAATTTTATTCCAATTTTCCTGCTCTGATTTCAGAAGATCTTTGTATGAAACCTCTGATGTTGTTATGGATGTGACTTTAGTCCCTTCCTGTTGAATAAGGAAAAAAAAAACCAATGGCTACAAACCAGCATTCTATAGTCCAGTGTGAACGTACTGAGGCAATAATGATATTTCCTGAGCTACAAACTGACAAATCAGCTTTGTATTACTACAAGAGTATGAATGTGGTTTCTGGATATTTAAAAATACTTTAGAAATCTCTTTCAACTGCATGTATAATCTCCCTCTGGACCTATGTAAAATTTTAGCATCCACAACAATTTGGGAGGTTCCATAGGACACTTTGATGAGGCTCATAGTGATTCCCTTTCATTTGGAGAAGTTACAATACACCTGGGAAGAAAGCAGTCATCTAGAAAGACTTGGGAGGATAGTAGAGGATCTCAGTGACTATGTAAACATATAAACACAAACCAAACAGGCAACGACCACATGATTGACTCCTGAAACCAGTGTTGTAGCTCAGCATTTGTAATCCTGTTACTGAATGGCCAATGCATATACACAGCCACAATTTCTTATACATCAAGAGTTCAAATACTTTCCATGAAGCATTTATCTACGTTTATGACACAGACATAGTAACTGTTACATTATGGCTAGAAGAGGGTTTCAACAAATATTTTGGATTTGATCTTTCTGTCACCTTTGAAGAAACACCTCAACTTGAAACAATTTTTGAACTACCCCACATCCATCTGAAAATGTCTAAGATAAAATAAACCAAAGCAGCAATCATTTAAAACAACATTTACATGTTATATGTATGTAAATAAGTTTACCGGCTGCCATAATGTAGTAACAGTTTATTTTTCTAATGCTGTTAGAAAATTTTTCGTTAGACACAGGGCCAGAAGATCTGAAATGACTTCAGACCACTGGATGACTCTGTGCATGATTACCACTCATTTATGCAAGATTTACTTACCGAAATAAAACCAAGCATGATCTCAAAACAATTGTTAGAAGCCATTATAGTACTTTAATAAGCTAAATGCAGACTCAGTGATCAGTATACAAAAGGCCAAGTTTTTCTGAGCCAGCTCATCTTAGGGTAGGTGGACCACTTGTCTCTCTCTAGAGCCCTGATGATTTCTCCTGACACACTGAATCTTTCCAGAAGATACTATGTTTTCCCCTAGGCTGTTATTTTTTACAAATTGTTACAGCAGAAAAAGCAACAAAATTGCAGATTGACATCAACACAGTATAGGGAATTTGAACAAAATCTTTGAACATAACTGAAGCCCTAGCCTTTATTCTCCTCTTTGAAGCCCTTTAGGAAGAACATATTTCCTTGACATCTGAAAAACAGAGTTGGCTTCCTTAACAGATGCATCAAGACAGTTGTTGACACTGCCTATTCATAAACTGCATACCTTGCAGGAAAATAACCTCCATGACAGGAGTCTTCCAGGTGGCACAGTATTGTTGCACGGTCTTCTTGTCCAGTCCAGGATGTGGCATTTGTTCAGTTTTGTTTTACTACAAAGACATAGTGCTTGAAGATGGTTATTCTTAGGATAGTATTTAACACTGAAGCTCAGCCCTCGGACAAAAGATTTTGCAGTCCAACACATGATATCCAAATCTCGTCTTGACAGTCAACCTGAAATTTATGAAAATCCCAAGCTCCTGATCACTTGCACTATGTAAAATATGCATAACGTAACCTGAAGATAAAGCTTCATCTTTCAAAGATCATTAGGTAAATAAGATGAGAGCAGTAGAACTGAAGGTGCTTAATATCGAGTGATAGACGCAAATGAGCTTACACATTAACCTGCCTGTTACTGTCCAGAGGAGGGCTGCAAAAATGATCCAAAGGATGGGACACCTCCACAGTGAGGACAGGCTGAGAGAGCTGGGGCTGCTTAACCTGGGGAAGAGAAGGCTCCGGGGAGACACAAGGGCAGTCTTTCAGTATCTAAAGGGGGGGCTGTAAGAAAGAAGGGGACAGACTCTTCAGCAGAGTCTGTTGTGACAGGACACAGGGAAATGGCTTCAAACTAAAAGCGGGGAAGGAATTAGACTGGATGTAAGGAAGAAGTTTTTTACAGTAAGGGCAGTGAGGCACTGGAACAGGCTGTGCAGGGATGGTGGATGCCTCATCCCTGGAGACATTCAAAGTCAGGCTGGGGGGGCTTTTCGCAACCTGATCCAGCTGTGGGTGCCCCTGTTCAGTGCAGGGCAGTTGGACTAGATAGCCTTTAGAGGTCCCTTTCAATTAAGACAATTCTGTGTTGTTCCAACACAGGTGTCCAGGCAGCTGGGAGTTTAGCTCTGCTGAAATTATCAGCGAAGAGCAAGGAAGATGTAACTATGCATCTGACTAAATGCTGCTTTCGGGAAGTTGGTTCTTTTCTGCTTTAGAAGTTCGTTATAACAACAGAATCACTTTCAGGCAGGCTGCTTAACAGCAAAGAGACAAACCCCACTGCTCCTGCAACTCTGCAACGGAGGACACCCCGTGTGTTCCACTGTTCTCAGCCCTGTCCCTTCCCACCCCCCCGCCGAAGGCCGGAAAAGCCGGTCTGGCCCCACCCCGCCACCTCCATCCCTCACCGCTGCGGCATAGCTGTGCCCAGGCCGGGCGGCTCTCCCTCCGGCCGGGTTAAGATGGCAGCGGGCGCGAGCCGCTCCGGCTCCCTCAAGGCACTGCCCGTAGCAAAGATGGCGGTGGGACGCTTCAGCCAGCTGCTGCGGTCGAGCACGACTGTCCTCAGTCCCTGCGTGCCGCTTGCTTCAGTTACTTGCGCTTTACACTGCGTTTCACCCGCGGGGTTCTGAGCCCACGGAAGCCCCGTTTAGAGGCGCACCCTCACCCCTACAGAGCCGCCGCGCCCGTCAATCAACGTGCTGCTGCCATTAACAAAGATGGCGTCCCGCTTCCTCTCTCCCAAGCCCTAGCCTGGCCGGTCCCAGGACCGCAGGGCCGTCGCGCCGTGCTCTCTCGTTGCTTCAACCCCAGGCACCCCGCGCTCTCTCGGTGCTTCAACCCCAGGCACCCCACGCATGTCCGAGGCTGCCGGCTCCCCGCGCCGCCCCGCCGCGGGTAGGTGCGGAGGGAGCAGTGCGGAAGCGGCGAGAGCCCGCTGGCGGCTGCTTGGACAGGTAGGGGGAGCCCGCGGGCGGGAAGGGGTCGTGGCGGGGCGGCGGGCGGAGCGGGGCTCGGAGGGAACCGCTTCCATTCTGGAGGGAGGCGTGCGGGTGCTCGCTGCTCGCTCCGCTCAGCTCCGTGTAGTGCCCGCGGTCCTGGGCTTTTTCCGTGTTTTTGTTAGTCTCGAGTTTGTCAACTGTTTGCAGCAGAATGGAGCTGTTGGGTAAAGAAACAATTTGTAAGAAGGAAGAACTCATAATCCTACTGGTAATATATAGGGATGGAATGGTTCCAGCTTATGCTATAGCTGATTAGGATGAAACTTTAGTGTATATACAAAATAACACATGAGTGCCGTACGTCTGAGTGGAGTTTGTACTGCACCAGCTCTAAATTTAGCTTTTGGTGCATGCAAGAAATCCAGTGAATTTCAAGTGATTGTCTTTATAGGGAGTCCTACATGTGTTCTTAACATAGTGACTAAATACCAAGGGCCCTGTAATTGAGATGTGTGGAAATCCAGAATCTGAAACAGAAGGCAGATTGGTGATTCTTTTTGGCTTTTTCTTTTTTAATGTCTTGTGTTTTGATTAAGGATGATGGATGGTGGTTTGTTTTGTACTGTTTTTTCAAGTTTTGATTATGATACAGAATCATTGAATCGTTTGTGCTGGAAGGGACTCCTAAAGACTACCTAGTCCAACTCCCCTACAATAAACAGGGACAACCTACAGCTACACCACGTTGCTCAGAGCTCCCCCCAGCCTGACCTTCAGTGTCTCGAGGGATGGGACTTCTACCACCTCTCAAGTTTCAGTGCCTCACTTCTGCCTAAGGAAGAAGTAAATAACTTCCTTATACCCAAACTAAATCCCCCTCTTTTAGTTTGGAACCATTTCCCTGTGTCCTGTCACAACAGACCCTGCTAAAGAGTCTGTCTCCTTCTTTCTTACAGCTCCCCTTTAGGTACTGAAATGCCACTCATGAATCTCCCTAGAGCATTCTCTTCTCCAGGCTGACCAGCCCCAGCTCTCTCAGCCTGTCCTCACTGGGGAGGCGTTCCACCCCTTCAGTCATTTTTGTGGCGGCCCTCTGGATGCCATGTAAGATCATAGATTACCCCCACTTGGAAATTACTGATACAGATCAAGTCCAACTCCTGTCTCCACACAGGACCACCCAAAAATCAGACCGTATGTCTGAGAGCATTGTCCAGAGCTTGTCAGCAGGTAGCTCTTGTTTGTTTGTTTGTTTGTTTGTTTTCCTTTTGGAAGTACAGCATGTCCATTGGACTACATAGGTTCAAAACAAGCAAGTAGACCAGAGGCTCTTACAATGCAACAAGCAGCAGTGGACTGCTTGAACAAATTGGGTTTGATTTCTTTTGAGTCTGAAGCTTGCAGGTGGTATTTAAGCTCGTTCCTGCCTCTTTTTTTCTGCAGTGACTGAGTTGTCTTACAGCAGTGGGGATGTTGATACAGATGCAGCCAGTGTCTTCAGGACTAGTGCTACACTGGAGCCCATATACAGTGCAAAAACCTGGAGATGTGTACATTCTTCTAAGAAACCTTGAGCTTGCTTTGATATCAGGTGCTGGTTTTATAGGTCCCTGGGAGATGTCCGTTTAGAATGGCAGTATGTATGAAATTTGAGAGATTCAAGTTCACTGGAAGGGCATAAGGACATTAGAGAGCCCCACTTTTTGAAGTTTTTAAAATAGTATCAGAAGTTTAGGTGGGTTTGTCACATTCTGTTGTTTGTTTTTTTGGGGTTGTTTTTTGGTGGTGGTGTTGGTGGATTATGCAAAACAGCAGGCTATTTTAGTAGACGGTAACAAACACTGTGATGCTTTTAAGAGCTGACTGAGGAAAAAATACTTTGATCCTAATGTAGAAATGCAGGGTTAAATATAAATAATGCAACATATTCTTCCCTTGTGCACTGCTTTCTCAGTTATATTTAGGTTTTTAAAAGATTTGACCTGCTGTTATAATTTTCTAATCTTAGACCTCATGATTCTAGTTTGAGGCTGAGAGAAAAATGTTCTTTTGAGTGCTCAAATACTCATTAGATACTCTACTAATCTAGAGAATGCATTTTACAGAGTAGGTAGAAGATATCTCTGTAGAACAACAACAAAAAACAGAAAAATGCCACTGCTGGGTTTTTTTTTCCTGTTAGTAATGGCTTGCTTTTGCTTTAAGAAAGCCCCCAGACAACGTTCTTTTCTAAAAATTTGGTCTTGGTGGTTTTCTTTAGTTGTCAAGGTGTTTCATTTCTAGACATGCTACTATTATATTATATTCTGGTCGTCTTTTAATTCAGTTCTCCCGTTTTGATATTTTTGTGATTTTCTTTGTGTTTGTATTTTTCTCGGGTATGACATGAGTAGAAGAAATGGCATGGACAACACACAGCCATTTTTAATATTTTGATAAGAATGCCTGTGCCTTTTCATATGCTGAGCCCTGCTGATGAAAAAAAGATCCAAAAGCAATAAGCCTGATGCATCAGACCTGCTATTAGAAACTAACAGCATAGCAAATACAATTGTTCTGCTCCTGTATGTAGTACTTCCAAGTATTCTGCAAAATAATAGGTCATGGCACCAAATTGTAAGGCTGCTGGATCTGAGTACATTTCCAGTTAAAGCACGGTCGACAAAGGTTGGGTGCAGCAGAAATCACTGACCCGTTATTTTCTTGTACGCATTCAGTATGCAAAGCTTCCATTTCTGAAGAGCTGCTTCTTGTTTGACTTCAGATTTAGCTCTAGTTGGCAAAAACATGAAAATTGCAGTGTGCTCCTACTCAATAGAGCTATCTCATGCAGCTCTATTCGTCTCTAGTGATGAGTTTATTTTCTGCTCCATTTTTTCATCACAGTGGAGTGCTTATGCACCTTGATTTTAAAACTGTTGTGGTGATTATTTACTTTCTTTCTTTCTTTTCTTTTTTTTTTTTTTTTGGTCCAATGTTAAGAGAAAGAACTTACACCCAGGATTTCTCTCTTCTCCTTCCACGTTGCTGACCTGAAGAATTAGCCTTTATGTGTGGCATGAAAATGCTGGTTGTCTTTGTCATGGTGGTACAGCTTGAACAAGATGGGTACGGGGCTTCCCGTATGGAGGAGTTGGTAATGCACTCCTGGAAAACAGGGTTGAGTGCAGCACCCTGTGCGGAACAGTGGGCTTGCGTTTTCCCTTTCCTGAGCAAATATTTAATCCTTGTAGCTATTACAAGAAAAATATAAGTGGTCGCGTTCTCTGTCTATGGTATTGCTTTGAATTCTTTGGTTTCTTAGTGCTGGACTTGGTGTTGTCAATGCATTTGAGGCTTATGCAAAGGTTGGCCAATGTAGTATCTCAAAGTCTGGAACCTGTTACAGGCAGCAAATTGCTCAACTCTGGTGAATTTGGCAGCAGCTGTGCAAAACCTGTAAAACCTATGTTTTACAGGCATAAACATAGCACTAGGGCACCTGAGGATCATGTTTTGGGGCTGTCATTTAAATTTCATGGAAGTTGTCTGTGCTTTCTCATTTCATCCACAGAGACAGTGAGTGGGACACAAATTGCATGGTGAGAGCCCTGCTTGGTCTTTCAGACTTCTGTAGTGGTTCAAGAGCAGGAGAGAACTCAATCTGCCTGTCCAATTTTGGCATGGGTTCACTGGAGACAGAGTTTAAAAAACAACGTTATTTGAGAGCACAATACATTTGCTTTACAGTTCTTGAGACATAATACATTCATAATCCATTCTCTTGACTCCTATCGTGAATATTTTTCTCAGGCTTGACATACTTAGACTAGTTATTGATAGCTATTAGCTAGCATCATAGCTGTTATGGTTAATTCCATTCTTGCTTTATAGTTAAAGAAGCCTGCATTTGTTCTTTTCTTTAAAGTTTTTTTTTTTTTCCTCAATGTTTAATTTGTTCTTCATTTCAAAGGTTCTGAAGAAAAAGCACTTGAAAGATGTGCATCTCCAACAAGTGTCCGTGAGAAGATTCACGTCGTTCAACCTCTTTTCAGTTGATGGCCAGAATACTGAAGAGGAAACTGAGATCTGGGTTCAGTATAAAAGCATCTTTTATCCTGAGTATAGTGTGTCCATAAGGTAATCATCATTTAAGTACTTCCTAAGATCTCGCAGAGTATAAAACTTATTGTCATTCTTGCAGTGTTCTGTATAAATAGGACATAGTTTACAAATAAATTGTTAGATATTATCTGTCATTGTTTGTTACAGTAAGCAGGTTGTCTGTGGTGGTGTTGTTTGTTTTGAGTTTCTTTTCAGTGTGTCTCAGTGAAGTGCCTGAGTTTGAAATGTATACTGATGATTGTGCTTAGAACAGAATGCAAAGACAAGCATTTGTTTAGTATTTCTAATAGATTTGTTTGACATTTTCATGGTGTAAAAAGGAGGTAAAAACTGAACAAATTTACTTGTAATTTTAGTCAGAATTTTGGTGATGTGTTGTTATTCATCAAGTTCTGAGGGCTTTTTGTTAGTGATCTATATTTTATTGAATTTTCTTCTTGATTCTTGTGAAACTCAATGGTAATTTGGAAACCAATCGGTAAAACAAAAGAATGTAAGAATTCTCCTTCCTACAGAAAGGGTTAGTTTCTAATGAAAGAGCAGGTTTTTTATCAAAGCAGATAAAACAAAAGAAAAACAGTACATTCTGAAGGAACTGTTAGAGAGTTCTCAATAACGAAACAGAAGTTTATAGCTCTGTCCATTCATTACTGTGTGGTTTTTTTCTTACTTTTCACAATCAGTTTTATGCATACCTTTAACTTGGTTTTGCCTCAATAGGTATCACTGCAACAGTAAGTTAAGCATCCCTGAATCAATACTTGTTCTGCAGCCTCTAATTAAGCCTGCTGAGTGTGTCAGACTTTGCGTTCTGTGCAAAATGCAAAGTCTGGAGATTCTGACTCATGGAAATTTTGAAATACACTTCTTGTTTAGCTAGGACCATCTGTAAGAGTCAGTCTTAGAAACTAAGATCTAACAAAAACAAACGACCACTGTTAACTCTGACATTTTTGCAAAGTTATAAACAAAAGCATTCAAAACAAACAAAGCAACATCATACGGATTGTCTTAAATCTGCAGCAAAGTGTGAAGTCATGTATGAAATAATTTAAGGCTTTGCAGAACTTTAACATTCCATTTTTTTTCCATGCTTAAGCTTACTGAAACTAAAGGTTTTCAGAAGAGAACCTTTCAATTTGAAAATTCTGCCTAACAGTGATAGAAGTATGAATGGTTCAGCATATGGACTATTCCAGTGAGCTGTTGAGTAATGCTAGGGATTCTGCCAAATGCGTACAGTCTACCTAATCTCTTTATCCATTGTCTCTGCTCCCTGGTTCTATGTCTTCAGAAACACAGAGTAGGAAATATTAGATAGAATTTAGGCTGAGCAGGTCCTTTAGACTGCTGTCTTTTAGTTCTTCATTCAGTCTCCTTAGTCACTAGTCACTAGTGTGATTTGCAGCACGTGGTGTCACTTACTTGATTGACTATTTAGAAGAATTTTAAGGTATGACACAAGTTAAAGTTCAGCTGTGCTGGCACTGCTGCAAAAGCGAAACAGATGTCAGGCTGATCTTGTCACATGGTGTTTGAGCACTTTTGTTTCCATCACTTCCCACATGTAGTGGAAATGCTGAGTCACAGCTTGAAGCAGTGATTGAGCACCTGGTGGGAAGGCAGGGCCAACCCAGAGGAGCTCAGGTGAATGCAGTGCACCTGAGTGGCTGGAAGGTGTGGAGCCAGGATCCACCCCATCCCAGACCTCATTTAAGGGTTGGCAGTGGAGGCAGAGGTATCTCCATGGAGTTTCCTGTGTACCTGAGGCCTTCCAAAGGTAAGCAGATTCTTTTGTTTATGTGCCCACAGCTGTTGCATTTGGATAGGTCTTTGCTTGCTGAAGCTTAGGACCTTGCTAATCTGCTGTTGTTGCTGTACTTTCCATTGTGTTACACTATGTCATTTTTCTGTTTGTATTTTATGTTTGGCTAAGGGTAGCTTCACTGATAGTGGGACAGAGCTCAAATTATTAGATTATGGCCACATTTGTCAATGCGTGGCTCAATTATCGTCAATCACTGTATACTATATTACTGAGTACAGTAATACAGTTTTAATTTTTGTCTTTAATGTTTGTCTTAGCTTTACCAATAGAAATGTATGGTGTCTATGCTGGAGCAAGCTCATATTTCATTTCAAGAGATATGTATTGAGAATGATAGGAAAGCTGTCTCCCGGTGGGGGCTTTTTTTCCCCTCATTTTGTTTTTTCTAGAGGATACTTGATGATTGCTGTAAATAGTAATCGGGGGTGATCGTTTAAGAGCAATGATCAGAAATTATGTACTCTTACTTTTCTTTGTTGAACCACTAACAACGGATGGCATGTATTTAGCATTTCAAAATATCTAACGTTGGTGAAGGAAGAAAGGAGAAATTCTTCACTGTGTGTTTTGTCAAAGTATAAATAGCTGCACCAAAATCCAGTTTATTGTGAGTCTCTGTCCAATTTTCTTTCCTACTTTTGCAGAAGCAGTATTTTAAGGTGGTAAACTTAACAGGTCAATGTACATGGCACATTAACAGTTCTCCTAGCCAAAACTTGTGTGTCTAGAAGATAAATCTTGGAGTTAACTTTCTTGAATTTTTGAGAACCGAGCATGTCTTAGAAACTTAAGTCTTTCCTTCATTTTTCTCCTCCTTTGGCAAGGAGGAATGTTTGGCAAAATATTAATGATCATTTTCGTTAATAGAAACAGTTTGAACCAGGTAAAGAAACATGTTATTAATGTATTATTAACAAAATAAGAACATCTTCCAGGTAAATTAGAACTGTGTGCCCTGGTAGGAGAGCCTTTTCATAGCAACATCTTTTTCTGATGAAAAAGAGCTATGACCTCCCATATGTTTTCCTTATGTATTAATGTCTTCTTGGGGTAGCTCATTGCTTGTGTTGTATGTTAGAAGAGTTGTCAACTAATATCTTGACAAGACTAGATACTTTAGAAAGTTCATAAGGTTGATGGTGGCTTTTGGCTAAAAGTCTAAAGGTCAACGTATATCAGTTCAAGGACTGTCAAAACAGATCAAATTGTGTATTCAGATATGCTATGACCTAGCTGGACTTACTGTTCTACAGGGACCAGGGGACCAGTTTGTTAGGCAAATAAAGCTTCAATAGGAGCTGCCAGCTGTATGCATGGTTTTCTGAATTTCTCAAAGCAACTTGTTTTTATCAACTGCCATTTTTATAGCCAAACTCAGACTGGGTTTGCGTTTGGGGAAGAAGAGCCTATGCAGTGCTTTTTTTTGTTGGTCATTCATTTTAGAATCATTTTTTGTAGGAAATTTTTTCAAAGCAGGAAGATAGAAGCACTTCATGTAAGGCAAATTGCGCTTAAAGTAAGAATAAAAACCCACGTGACCTGTCTAGTTAAACAACAATTTCTAGTATGGTTAATGAAATGTAGATTTACAGTATCTGGTGGAATGTGCTTTCTTTAGGATTTAGGTGTTCTTGTTACTAAAATGCTTCACAATAGTTTTGGGCTATGAAAGGAGTATCTGATGAGTACTTTTCAGTACTAAAAAATAATTTCCTGTCCTATGATTCAGAACCTCTGCTGATTAGGTTTGGACTGGTAATGTCTTTGATGCATCTACACACTACATCCTTGCCTTAATGATAGATGTTGGGTGGCTACATACGTGGGGTTACACAGAATCAAAGAGCTGTAGGGGTTACAAGGGGCCTCTGGAAGTAATTATAGATCACAACAATGTACATCCCTGTGGCAATGCTGTCTTTCAGACATGAAAGTTGCTTTGTTTTTTGTTGTTTTTTTTTTTTTAGTTGGAGCTCAAAAATGAGTCATCAATGTCATTACATTTTTCAGGATATAGATTTAGTTTAAAATTGTAGTTTAAACAGTTTTTAAACATATTTTAAACAGTTAAAGGGAAAAGCAAGTTATTTTTGTGTTAAAGTATCTTCCATTGATCAGTAATTTGGTGTTTCAAATACTGAAATGCTGAACTCAGAAGGGGGATGCCAGCACCTTACAGATAGGTTTAAATCTTTGTAAAGAATGTGAAGTGTTCTTTGCCTTGTGTTGTATCTTTATTCTGAGTGTTCCAAAAATATGGAAGAAACTGAGATATTATTCTAGACCTTTGGTTTAGAAACGAGAAGCATGTTATTTGTTCATGGCAAGTGATATGCTAGAATATGGCTTAGGATTGAATTCCATCGGATATTCCCATAGGGTATTTCTGCTAATAACATTTTGAAGTTCTAATGGTTAGGGGATTTTTCTTTTCTTTTCTTTTTTTTTTTTTTTAATTTTTTTAGGGCTAGACATAAATTGAATGAAACCTGAAGGACTATTGCCTACCTATTGTGGACAGTTTGTAAGGATATAACTGTCTTGCTTATTCAAATTACTGCGTGCTAAAAGAATGAATTGAGAAGCATAAACACTTGGGCTTGGAAGGAAGGAATTGATGGAAAAGCTAAAAAGTGATTTGGCAGCGCTGAACTAAAATGGTTGCATCATATTGTCCAGGAGTTGTATATCTATAAAAAGAATTTGTAGATAAAAAAAGCTGTTTTGACTTCTTAGGATATTAAGTTGAGATCTTAAACTGAAGTGAAAGAAGTTTTTTTGTTTGTTTGTTTGTTTTTTTTCCCCCCAAAAAAGCATCTAATCAGATAACAAAGCTTTTAGATAATTCTGAGATTCTCACTGGACTGCTGTGGTAATTGATGGTAGGACTCTGCAATATTTGTTTTGAAGTCCCCTTAGCAGCAGCTGCCTTACCCTTATCCTGTCTTGCATTTTCCTCAAATATTATAGCTTTGTTTTGGATCTAGGTTAATAATACATGATGATGTGCTGTTTCTCCAGTCCACTCCCAAGCATTATATACATAAATAGCCTACCTTAGTTTTTGTCATTTTGTTTAAGTAGGGTATTGCTTTCCTTATTCTGTTGAAGAGTAATATAAAGCAAGAAATGGAACTTAGTTCAGTTTCATAGTGGTTGATAGAAAGCATGCCTTAATACAGAAGCTACTGAATGATTATCTTCATTGTACTGCCCACAACTCTTCCTGAACTGAAGAGGAAGAAATGTTAATATATTTTAATACTTGTGTCCCTTTCTCTATATGACTTTATACATCCAAAGTTTATTCGTTAATAGTTGAAAGTAAGGATTTTTGCTTTGTATCAGGAGAAACATTAAATTAGTTTGTTGTTCTTCAGTTTGCCTTCTGTAGCCTATTGCCTCAGTTGTAGACATTTTTTGCATGCTATACATTGAAGACTTGTAATAAAAACACCATAGGTCAGATTAACCATGCTGAGCTGAAATCTTTTGTCTTGCTTACTAATGCTCATATGAGGCACTTTCTATGTTTATCTCAGCAGTCACAGCTCTGAACTATTTTTGCTTGCACTGGGCAATGTTCATAGCTTATTCCAATACTCAGATACTCAATACTAATATTCTTCTGTAGTTGGAATGCCTGTGGGAATTCATGGGAGTTTTGGGATTGGGATTTAACTATGAACTCCTGTGATTTCTTTTCTTGACTTTCATACAGTGCACATGATTTTTACAAATGCTTCATGGGCAGCCATGGGCAGCTTCTTCAATGTACTGTTGAAAGCTGCTAATATAAAAGGCATTTATAAAAACAGAGTGTGATGTGTATTGCATCCCTTTTTTTTTTTTTTTTTTCCTTTTTCCTGAGCTAGGTGATGGAAGATCCACTGATGGAGTGAGGCAGAGAAGGAGCAATGCTTACAGAAATGTTGGGGTAGAACAGTGTAGAGCTGTGGATCTCAAGTTAGAAATGGTGTTTTTTAGGAATGGCACTGGGTAGTGTGATACGGATGGCAGACTTCAGGTTTATGGAATGACTGTGTTTACAGATAAATAGGACTTTTAGGCTACAAGTTCCATTTGTGGTGGACTTATTACTGACTTAGATTAGTCCATAAAGGCAATGTGTGTAAAACCTGAGATGTCATTTCCAGAATAAATGAGAATGGCTTTGTTATCCGGGTAACTCTTGAGATAATGGCTACTCCTCTCATTTTAGGTGATTGAGCTTGCTCTTTGCTTTTGTTCAGTGAGCTGATCAGACTAAAGGAAGCAGATGTTAAACCCTGACCAGTTTCAGGATGAGTGTGAACTGGAACAGAGAAGAAGTATGTCCTTTATTGCAAAGCTGTGTCTTTCTCATCATTTAATTATGGGTCACGTATGTACTTGCCATGAGTAGTATTTGTAAAAGCAAGAAGATACCCAGACAGCAAATGAGAGAAAGAGATTTTCAGTATTCAGTGCAAAATGCCATAACTCTCTAAGACAGCAAAATTTAGGGTGTGTTGTGTTTATACTTGGGTGCCATGGTCTTTTGGCTGTTGAGTATGAAATGCTAGAATATGTTTGGAATTTGGGTGTGCATTGGTTTTAATCATAGAAAACTGTAATCTGATCCTTAACAAAAGCTAAGTGTATTTAAAAAAAAAAAGTAATTGCAGATGAAACTAATTTCTTGATTTTTTTTTTTTTTATTATTATTTATTGTATTTTTAATACCTTCAAAAATTCAGGGAAGCCTTGGAAACGGAAGAAGCGTGGCAGACATCTATCATGGAATCTTACCTTACTTGTAAAGCAGATGTAATCTCATCTCCAGTTAAAAATCATTATTTTGGAAATGGCGTGAAATTTGGTTTGGTGGTAGCTTAAGGACAGTTCTATTATTGTATCAGTTTTCCATTTTGCTTTTTGTCTACCTTTTGACCGTGGAGATGTAAATTGTATTGTTTTTTAGCCCAGGATATTCCACTTCCATTTTTTTTCTCTTCATAGTGTTCTGTTAAAATACTGGTACTAGAGTGCTGAATTGTTCATCCTCTCCTCTGGTTGCTGAACTAGGAGATTTTTATGGTAAATCTCCTTTATTTATGGACTATGGAAGCATAGAAATAAAAAAAATAAATTTCTTGTTCCAGGACTAAGCTACACGTGAACAGAGATTAAAGGTTTCTTGTTTTTGCTATCTCTGCACGTTCTTTTCCCCATAGTCTTACGGTCGTTCAGAGAAAAGATATTTGCAGCCCTCTGGAAGACTCTGAGTTTGTCACAAGTACATGTGGTTATGCAGTTGGGATGCAAAGGAGTCAGGGAACTACCAATCCTGGTTGTTTTCCTGTCATTTCCTTTGGATTAACTCTGGATCAGTTGACCGATCTGACTGAAACCAAACTTGTCAAAGAAAAAGACGAGTGAGTAAATTCTTAGTGCAGGAGATCCATCAAAATACTTCTACCCTCAAGTGCAACCAAGAAATTTGTTTTTATGTAGAGCTAGAAGGAAAGCTTTGCTGTTCAGTTGAAGGATGCTTTCGGTATCTTTCATGTATTTTCCCGTCCCTATTTATGACCTTATTTCAGTTTCTGTTATCCCTTTTGTCTTTTTTAAGAATTAGTCTGGTTGGTGTTTGGTACTTCTCAAAAACTATTTGTATTTAACTACAAATATTTTTTTGGAGCTAAAATACAGAGCTTTGTATCTGTGAAGAGATTTTTCCCCTACTTTTACAATAATCTTCTATCAGGAAAAAAAATAAGCTGAGAGAATGAGCACTAATTTTGTAAATGCTGAAGCATTTTTATTCTGTTCATTGTTCAAAATTAGTATGATCATAGATAGCCCTGGAAGCTATATTAGAAACATTAAAAGATTGCATTTCTGCTACTGTGCTGAATTTTAGGTTTTTTTATGCATTTGTGAAAGAATTGTGTGATGAAATTACTTTTAGAGTGCAAGATTTCCTAGTTTGTTTAGGTTTTTTTTCTTCCTTTGGGCCTAAATTAGCTTGGAGTAGTTAATAAATATATATATGCATAGTTATTGTTTTGTGAGTCTGGCTAGCTTGACATCTGTAACACGTACAGGAAGGTTCTTAAGCAAATTTGTGCTCAAGTTTGATGTGGTTTCCTTCTTCGGGTTGTCAGGGATTTCCTCACTGTGCTCTAAAATTTGAAGCTTATGTGAAATTTGGTTAATTATTCCCAGTTTTGAATGTTTATTTCACATGAATTATACGAATATAAAACCAAAGAGGATGCAGTTCACTGAACAGAATTGGTTTAGTTGTTGATATTAATTAAATGTTCTTGGCTGTTTTTGGTGTGTGTGTGAGAGAGAGAGAAAGTAGGAATGTGTTTACTGCTGTTGTTTAAAAATACTCTTTTGTTTTTCCTCTACAAAGAAATTGCTCTACCAGAATTCTTCCTTTCCTATATGTGGTTTCCACAGCTAAGTTGAAACTTAACTTATTCTTTTTTTTTTTTTTTTTGGGGGGGGGGGTGCGGGGAGGAGAAGGTAACTATTAGTTTCTGAGGAATGTTCTCCTGATTCATGAATTTCAGTGGCAGATCTCCCAGTTTTGCATCTACTTGGTACAGTAGCATCTGTGAAAAGAAGTGGGTGAGAAGTGGACAGCATGTGCAGTGAACCTCTCTGAAGAGGGAAGAAGTTTTTTTTGTTGTTGTGTGTTGGTAAATTTACTACTTGTTTTCTTCCAGATTGCACAACGGACTCATAAATGTTAAAGATGTTCTTACAAGCTTTGACAACACAGGAAATGTCTGTAAGTCCATTGTTTATTTAGATACAGTACTATGTTGGTAGAATTGAAATTACATCTCATTTGTCTGAGGAATACCCCGTTACTGTGAACAGATATGCTGATCTACCTATGTAGCATTTTATGTTGCAGTGGTTTATGTAGCGCAGTTGTTTGTGTATAAATCCTTGAATTGTCCCACTGCAGGTTTATTTTTGTTCTGTGTCAGAGAAATTGAACTGGGTTGGACAAAAAATGAGTTTAGTCCATTGATTTGTCTTGGCTGGTAGCCATCTCTTGATATCTGAGCAATGTTTTGGCTTGTAGAACATCTCATGGGTTCTAAAGACAGGAAAAATTATGGGATGAAAATTCACTGTAGCTATTAAATATGAAGGTATCAGTTGTGATTCAAGAATTACTAGATGGTAGAACAATTAATGGGGCAGTAGTATGATATTTTTGTCCTGGTCTTGAACTCTTGTCTAAGCATGAGTTGTTGGCCGCATTAATCTTAGACAAGATGAGCATTAAGTGGACCTTCAATGTCTGACCCAGTCTGGCTCTGCTTCTCTATACTTATTAATAAGTGTTATATCTTGTTAATGGACTACAATTATAAAATTTTAGCAGACCATAAGAAGCCAAATAAAAGTAATTATACATGTTTTTAATGTAGCAATTACCATTATATAATTTATCATTATATAATTTACATTTATGGATATTTCTTTTCTGATAAGGCAAAAAGCCTTATTTCTCAGGAGGGGTTGGTTGCTTTCGAAGAACGGAACTTAAAGAACAGAGCTAGGGAGCCTCTGTAAGTTTGTGAAATATTCAGTGAATGCGCACATATCTTATCTTCATTATTGAAGCTATAAGGTAATCGTATATCAGAGCAGGTTTTATTTCATCTCAGAACTCCAGTCTTTGTATTCCAGAGCTGTTTCCATAAACAGGGGCTTTTCATTAGCAAGAAATTCAATTTAGTAAAATAAACTTTTGTTTTCAAAAGGGGGGAAAAAAAAAAAATCGTAAACCCACTGCTCTCCTTTTTAAATTTGCCGGTTTTCTTTGGCTCTTAATATTGAGAATTCTGGTGTGGGCCTGCCACAAAATATGTTAGGATGTCACTTTGCCAAGGAGGGAAATTTTTTATGATTTCCAAATGAAAATTGCATCTGAGGACTATATAAATATCCAAATGAGTAAGTCTGAGAAAATTCACATTTGTAGTTATTGCTGACATCAGGTAGAGATGTAGGCATCATGAGCTAGATAATGAAAGTATTTAGATTGAAGACATTGAGGATCTGGCAGAAAATGCTTTGGTTGCGTAACAGGAGGCATTTAAAGAGATTTGATGTAGATCCTTCAAATAAGGAGCTAGAGGAACTTTTATAACCATTTACTTCTTTTATCCATAAATTTTACTCAATAAGGGGAAAAACAGGAAGAAGACACTGTACCTTACTTTAAGTATTGTTACGTGCTTTATCTTTGTTCTTTGTGTAAGCACTTTAGATTGTGATTGATCTATACAAATTTCCTTGCTAACACAAATAAATTACTCTTCAGAAGTTTTATATGCTTTTCTATTGTTAAATGTTCTGTTGACTATTAACCTTTTCAGTGTTTCAGCCACTTTCTTATTGATTACAGATAGCAGAACAAGACTTACTACTCTAATAGGCACAATGCCAGCGCTAACTTAGAAGTAATATGGCTTTTGTAGTTTTTACTGTTTCTCTGTATATACAAAGATTCACATTTGTCCCTTTGGCTTCAGTATTGCTTTGAAGGTTCATTCTGTGCCATTATACAGTGTTTGCTAAGTAAGTTTCAGATTTGCTGCTTCTTTGTTTTTAAATGTCTGTATCTCTCTCTATTGATGTGCATATTTATGCCCATTTTATTAAACACTCTAGATTACACTGTATCAAGGTAACTGTAAATTAGTTATTTTTCTGACAGCATTACAGTGCTGGCTTGGAGTGTAATCACGGAATGGCTTTGGTTGGAAGAAACCTTTAAAGCTTACCCAATTTCAACCCCCTGCTGTGGGCAGAGTTGCTGCCCATGGCCCCATCCAACCTGGCCTTCAATGCCTTCAGGTATGGGCCATCCACACCTTCTCTGGGCAACCTCAGAGACTTGTAATGCTCCGAGTAAATAATTTCTGCCTAATACCTAACCTGAATCTCCACTCTTTTAGGTTAAAGCCATTCTCCCTTCTGTCACTGTTAGACCATGTAAGAAGTTGGTCTTCCTCCTCTGTTTATAAGCCCTCCTCAGGTAATGGAAGGCTGCAATAAAGTATAGTAGTAATAATCATACTTCCTTGCTACTGCCTTTATGGAGTAAAGGTGCCTAGAGTTCAAGCCAGAACTGCTTTGTATTGCATCACCATAGTAAAATTTCCTCAACTGTGTGCTGCTGAGCTGCTCTATTTAGATCATACCTTATTGAGTATGTGCAGTCACATCATCCTTTGATCTGAAATGGCTTTTTCTTTGGCCTCTGTGTGTTTGTTGGCTCTTTTAGTGATAACCTACTGTGGAAATGGAAGATGATAATCTTACCTCCTTTTACACCTGAGAGTAACTACAGTCCTTATGTCAAAAGCTGGGACTTATTTTTAAGTGGTATGTTATTTACAACAATAACAATATTAGCAGGTGATAGTCTGCCCTAAAGAAGATTTCTCATATGTTTTTTTAGCATTTAACAGTATTAGATTATTTCTTCTAATATTCTGTATTAGTAGAGCTATCCATTACTGAACAATCCCATCAACAGTATTGTGCTCCATAATAAATCTATAAATAATTATAGATCCTAGTGTTCCTTTTAGAATGCACTGCATAGTCATAACTTATTTACTGGGCACTAAACTTCACTTAAGTGATTTGGGCTGAAATAATCAGAAAATACTTAACAAATATGCAGAATGCTAAAATAATTTTGACTACCCTGCTGAGTCAGGAAGGTTAATATTTTGCTACAGACTACTAGAACATGAAATAATTGTCTGTAAAACAGGTAAGATGTTGTAAAAACTGACATATTATGCATATTACATCATTTGAATCAGAATCATTTATTTCAAGTAACATTTATTTTCTTTGGTGATTCTAGTAATATTTTCAAGTGTTTTGTATTTTAAAAACATTTTTTGGGGGGAGCATTTCTTTGGTCTTTTTGTTTTACTTCGATCTTCCTGCTCATGACCACATCACCATACCCTGTCAAGAGAAGAGTGGTAGAGCAGGTTCTAGTAAACACCATTTTCTCCACACTCCCAGTACACACACACTCAGTACGAGATGTGCCACTAGCTGGCAGCACTATATAAAATTTCACGAAGCAGCTTTTGAGGAGTACTTGTGACTGCTTCCAAAAGTGCTGCCTTACACCAGTAAGGCTTCAGGGAAAAGATGGAGCCAAGTGCAGTGGCTATAAATGGCATATTGCTGATTTCCCAAGTGTTAATGCCAGAAATGGCCTCTGTGCAAAATCTTGTTTGGATTTGGTATTCACATTCTTTTTATCTTTTTAAGAAGCATTACTAAGGATGCATTTTCATTGTAGGATCATTGTCATGAGTGAAAATCAACACTGCAAATTACTTTTCCAGAAAAATTTGAATTTTTGGGGGGTATCTATCATGTTTTTCTGCTGTGAGAGAGCAGTTTGCATGTGAAAACTCTAAACAGCTTCTCCTTCTGGATAGGATGCAGTGCTAAATGCACTTCATTCAGTTTTAATTCTGTGCGTAAACAGGAAGGGGGGGGGGGGAAGGCTGGGATGGAGGAAAGGGTTGGTATGTTCCTTTTAGACAGCAGCATGCCATCTGTTGAAAAGATGGTACATCCTGTGGTCTCTAGTCATAAGACACTCCTTTTAAAAGAACTGATGGATCCCAGGCAGAAGGCTGAGTGGTGGCACTGTAGGGTAGCATCATCTGGCTGGGAGCCACATGCCATGCTTGTCCTTTCAGGGGAAAATCTCTTCTGCAAAAGACTGCCCAAAAACCAGGGGAAATTCAGCAAGAATGAACTTACATGAATGATCTCCTGCTGACTATTTTACTAACAAAAGAAAGCTGTTGTGACTACGGAGTTTGTATAATTGTTTCCCTTTGAATTATGTATATTGTTTAATCCTACCCCTTCAAATTATGCATTAATTTCTGTTAAATGATCAAAGGCCAAAATCTGATTTTTCTTTACTAATTGCCACAAGTCTAAGCAAGGTGCAATGTCTGTAAGGCAGAATTTTAAGCAATGAAATAAAATGCGCTTCAGGATTTCCATCTGATAGATATTCCCAAAGCATATTTCACTCTTAAAATACTGCTTTACAGAATGTTAACGCAGAAGTAGGAACAGGATATTCTAGTTTTCATGTAGTATAAATTGCAAATATGCTATATGTAATAGTAAAACATTTTCTAGTAAACTACACATAATGTTGGTTGACAGTGTAACCATTTGCAAGAAAAGTGCTCGGTACATACTCATTTTATTTTCTACTTAGTGGAGTGTACAATTACATGTTTTGGAACTAAAAAAGCAGCAGAGGGTGCTACAGTTACAGAGCTTTCCAGACACTGCAAAGTTTCTGCTCCTGTGGTCAAATAGACCCTGCAGACTTCAGCTTTCAATTTTGGGTGGACGGAAGCTTAATGGTTTTGAATTCTGTTGCTTCTGTTTATGTGGGAAAAACAGGTAGACAATTTGAAATGCAGAGAAAAAATATGTAAATATTCTAATTTTGAGATTCTTTTTTTTCTGGAAGGTGTTACAGCTTGGAGTAAGAAGTGTCTGGATACAGCTTTTATTTCAAAACACCTACTCACCATCTTCTGAACTGTTTTTATTTCTACTAGTTCTACTTTTAGAAATTTGTTTCAAAATATGTTTTATGTTGAAAGAATTTGGCTTTTTAAATGTGAGATTTTTTTTTTCCCCATAAGTGAGCTAGCTTAACTGAAGAATGCTTTTGTCCTTCATATTGTATTTTTTAAGAAAATAATTAGGAAGCTAGAAAATAACAAGAAAAGAGGCTTTGTCTTAAATTTTCAGTCCACTCTTTTTGGGGAAAAAAGTCTTGAGGAAAGATATTGAAGAAAATGAATTTTGTGGTCCACTTCTTTATTGTATTCATTTTAAAACTGCTAGTTTAAAAATGCTAACTGTGTAACTTGGATTTAACTAAAAAAAAAAAAAAAAATCTGTTTTCAAACAATAATCTTTTCCTTCTGTGTTCCTTCCTCACAAATAACTAAGCAGAGGCTATGTTATCTTCCCAGTAGTACTATATGAGAATGTTTTTGGAGACCTACCTGAGTCTTTATAGCTCTCACAGAATGACTCAAAGTTACCTGTGCTCCTCTATGGAGAAGTTGTGGCAGCTACTGAGTTACCATGCTTGAGGAGGATAGAAGCCATCAAGCTACCTAAGGAACAGCATAGGATGGCATCCTTTATCATAGTAGGGCTTCTCCTGTATTTCATGTAGCTTTTCTTAGGCTCAACAGGAGAATACTTTTTTTTTTTTTTTTTTTTTCCCCCCCAGGCATTGCTGTGAAAATTTCCTTTCTTTGTTTAGGGGAGACTTCTTGTTTTCTGTCATGAAGAACATACTGACTTAGGCTTCCTACCTCTCTCACCTCAAGAACCTGCTACTCTGTCTTCTGAGTATTCGTTGTTTGTGTGGCAGTTTTATACTGTTTACTATGTCAGAATCTTACACCCTCTTGTAAAATTCCTTAACTAAAAATAAATTGAGTGGAAGAAGGTTTAGATAGCAACAATATGCATCATTTCAAATGAACTACCGTATTTATGATAGCTGCAATTTGCCATTCATTCTGCAGCTTCACTTTAGATAAAACATATCACGATCAAGGTTAAGAAAAAACAGCTGTTTCCTCCCCCATTATGTATCCAATTCACTTCACTTGTTCAGGTTACAGTATCATTCCAAGCAGCCACATTGATGTAACTGGCATAAAGCTTAAGGAATGCTGCAGAAAATAAGTGTATGGGGAGAAGTAGGTACCTTTTAAATTACTCTTGCTATTAGAATTACTGATATCAAACTGTTCTCTTTTAGAATGTCAGTGATTTGTGTGTTTTAAGTACAGCCCTGTAATATTATTCTTCTCCTAACTTTTTAAAATCTGATTATTCTTCTCACAAACTTGAAGAACTGACATTGGGGATTTGTTTTCTTTAAAATATTTTCTTCTGCTTCATATTCCAAAATTACCTCACACTATACCTGTGCTTATAAAGGTGGCATCAGCTTAGCAAAGCAGGAGGAGAAGAAGCCCTCCTGAGCTCTTCTCAGTACACTGTTTCTTCCTTGGTCAGTTTGAAGCTATCATAGTAACTGGTTCACCTGTTCAGGCTATTCCAGTGATAGCCTTTTGTTTAAAAAAAAATATGGATATATTAGAGTAACTTCAGTTGCTTTTTCTTGTATTGCAAAGTAATGTTTTCTGCCTTGGTGCCCTGCTTTCGGTCTAGATGGGATTCTGCCTCAGATCTGCTGTCTTGGTCTTTATGTGAACTGTTGGCATAGTCTACCTTCACTCACTAATGTTGACCTTCTGTAATCTGAAGCATTTTGAAAGTATTCCATGTGTGCTAAATGAATTATCATGACAAGTTGGATCTTTCAGTGTAAATGAATTAAAAGAATTTGGAGATAGGTTGTAGTATCTTTAATTAGATTTGTAGAGGGAGAAATGTTTTTAATTTCATATTTTTGCTTTTGTTAATGACACCTTAATCACATTTTTAATTGAGGTAAGGTAGGATAACAATTGTAAGCATCTTTTTAGGTGTACAGTGTTGTTAATTAAGTTTACTTTTTTTAATGTATTGAATTTCTCTAAGTATTTCACGTTTAAACATTAAGTAGTTTCAAACTAGTTTCACATGGCTTGATCTGCAGTAGGATGTTGCAGTTTAAGTAGAACTAAGGTGTTTCTCACAATATTCTTTTTGTCTACTATTCTTTTTACTTGGCATCTTCTAGGCATGCTTTTAGTGTAGCTGTTCAGAAATGCTGTGCTTGGAGTACCTCCTTGGGTAAATTAATAAATTTTATTATCACACAAAGTTACTGATGTATCTTCCTTACAAATCTGATTGCATATTTCTCTGTGTTTTGATGTAAGCTTACCTGTGGCTATAGTGTAGAGGTAGCAAGGACAGTCCCTGTTCTTTGTGCTCTCCATACAAATGTAGCTGAGGTGATATAAAGATCTTGCACCTTATTTCGGTTTGGTTTCAAATACTTTTAAAATAACTTTTTAAAAGTTGCACTGCTCTTCACTTAAAAAACAATGTTCAAATGCATGAAATAAGTGTCTTATTTCACCGCAAAATTTTCAAAACCTTTCAACTTAATGCAGCATGACTTCACAGGACTGCATTCAAACGAAACTATTTTAAGTAAAAAGTTTCTGAAAAATCATAATTTGAAAACTGTGCTGAAAAACAGTCGTTTGAAACTTTGTGTCTGTTGACGATTCTGACTGAAAAGTAAGGCGAAAACTAATCTATGTTGCAATGGCCAGATGAAGATCCAGTGTACTCATGTACTTAGCTTGATGAAGTAAATACTCATTCTTAATTCAGTTTGATAGAGTGCTGCAGCTAGTAATATTTTTTTTTCCCCAAAGTATTTTCAATGATGTGGAAGATATGGACCAGATATTATCCCAGAAATCTGAAGAATTAATTTTTGGTAAACTGTGTGAATTAAAAGAGCCCCTTTGTGCATGTGGTTTGGTAAATGGAGAATTGCGTATTTATGCAGCTGATAGTTCCCACCCAAGTGCAATAACTGGTATTTGTTCCCTTGAGCTTCTACTCTGTTTCTAGGTTTCTTCCAATTAATTATTGAATCTGTACTGTCAAAATGACATATGCAGATTCCTGGAAGCAATGAGCCCAATTATATCCTTGAAGATCATTTTACCAATCCAAACATTTACATATAGAGATTTGATTTCTCATTGCAAAATATTTCTTATCTCATAAGCAAAGTATGAGAAATACGCCTTGTACAGTCAACAAATGTACAGTTGGAAGAACAGCATGGTTAGAATGGTACTTTACGGGTGATATAGTTGGAAAGATTATTGCGGTGGAAAAGACACAGTTGAAGAAGAAATGCTTATCTGAGGATCTAGGCTTGCAGTGGAAAACTCCAAAAAGAAGGGATCTCCAGAAAGAAATCTTTCTCCAGTGGTGGTCTGCCCTTAAGTGGAGCCTGGGAGGTATAGAACCAGGCTTCCAGTCACACAGCTGAATTGCCTTCACCTGTGCTCTCATGGCTGACCCAGTCCTTGCCTCAGGTGATCAATCAGTGGTTCAGGCTGAGACTCAACAGTTCCCATACATGCCTATACTGCTTAGGAGAGATTGTCATGTAATTCACTAAATCAGTCTAATTGGCCTTATATGTGTGTGAAAGTATTACATATTAAGATGCATATAGTTATGATAGGTAATTCTATATGTAATATACATGAAAGAAGAAACAAGATTTTAACAGGTTTTTAAAAAGTAAGATTTTGTTGAACATTTTACCTGACAGTTTACTTTGACCTTCCTGAAATAGCAGCTTACTGGTGACATAAATACTGTAAGAGGATGAAACTACAGCTGTGGTGTGCCATCTCTCCCCAAATGTTTGAAAGCATTGTCAGCTTTTGAATTACTGTCATATTTTTCCAATTGTTTTTAGTACAAGTGAAATTTGATTTGCCTTGGTTACACAAAGAATCTAATTGTCTTCAGCAGGGCTTGTCAAATGAATAAGAAACATTGTTTTCTCCTGAAAATTGGTTTAAAAAAAAAAAAAAAAAAAGGAGGGGGGTGGGGGGGAATAGTTTAATCTGAATTAGATGAGAGTATTGTAACTATTAAATGTTTTCAGTGTTAAATAATGAGCAGCATAATAATTGAAACGATGTAGAAATGAGTAGGAAACTTTACTCTTCCTGTTTTTTACACTGGGAAGTAGAATGTTAGCACAGAACAAGTTAAGGCCTTGATATTCCCAAAGTACTATTACCTAAGTAATACAGTTAATGCTTTATATGTATTCTTTCATGTTAAATATTGAATAATCTGAAACACGGTGGCAGATAGTGACTGGATGATCAGAGGGACATACTGTAAGCACAGTGAGAAAGCTGTTCTGAATTGTCCAGAAAAGCCAGATTCAAATACTTTGTCTGAAATAATTCAACTGTGGAGCCTGATGCCCTGATTTCAGTACTGTTTGAGGTTAATGCACTACGTGGACGTCCCCACCCATGGCAGGGAAGTTGGAACAAAATGATCTTTAAAGTACCTAACATCCCAAGCCATTCTATGATAAAGCAAGGAGTGTGCTGGGGAGAAGAATTAAGAAAATATTAAGGGCTATACAAGAAAAGTAATTGGGAATGAAGATTTATTGGGTGAGGGTTTTTTTGTTTTTATTTTTCCCAAGAGAGAAACTGAATTGGCCAAACAGGAGTCTGGGATGAATTACAATGAATGCAGTCAGGTTTGTGTGATTAGAATAACTAAGATGGGAAGTCAGAAGTGGAAAGGAGGCTACACTGTCTCAGGTTGAAGAGCATTAGGAAGTTTCCCACCCCCCAGAATGGATGTTTCCCATAGGGCCAGCAATAGAACTACATTTCTGGGGATCTGTCCATGTTGTCTTCCTGTGACTGCACAGGTAAAATACTTTTTTTTTGTTTTGTTGTTCTTTTTATCTGCTGCTGTATTCAGACTGTGTGCTTTGTGATTAAATACTAAAAAAATTGAGGTTCTAAATGTTTTGGGTGCTCAGAATTAGTACGTATCTTTCTGCTTTCTATACTTCAGGGCCTTGTGTAAAGAACTGTTTCTTTCTGAATTGTATTCTCTTTGGGATAGCACCATTAGGTCATAAGGCACAGTTAACAAGGGCTGTGACATGGAAGGGGTGGTTCTGTTAGAGGTAGCTGGCTGGATATCTTTCAAAGCATGTGAGGTGCTGAAAGCAGGCAGTGAATCTGGTCTCTGTACTGCTTGCAAGCTAAATGCTGGAGATGTTTGACTCCAATAAGTAATTCTGAAAAAAATGGAACAGGGCTATGTTTAACTGAAGTGTGAATATTGGTTTTGTTTTGTTGTGGTTTTTTTTTTTAAATTTTTTATTTTTATTTTGACCTGCTGGAGAGGAGCTCTGCAGAGAGGGACCTGGGTGTCCTGGTGGACGACAGGTTGTCTGTGAGCCAGCAGTGTGCCCTTGTGGCCAAAAAGGCCAATGGCATTCTGGGGTGCATTAAAAAGAGCGTGGCCAGCAGGTCGAGGGAGGTGATCCTCCCCCTCTCCTCTGCCCTGGTAAGGCCTCATCTGAAGTACTGTGTCCAGTTCTGGGCTCCCCAGTATAAAAAAGACAGGGATTTCTTGGAAAGAATCTGGTGGAGGGCCACAAAGATGGTGAACTGGACCATCTCCCCTATGAAGAAAGGCTAAGTGAACAGAGTTTGTTTAACCTTGAGAAAAGAAGACTGAGAGGGGATCTGATCCAGGTCTATAAAAGGTGTGGGGGGCAAAGTGGCAAGGCTGGACTCTTCAGCAGTGTGTGGAGACAGGACAAGGGGAAACGGCCAGAAACTGGAGCATAGGAAGTTCTGCACGAATGTGAGCAAGAACTTCTTTATGGTGAGGGTGACGGAGCACTGGAACAGGCTGCCCAGGGGGGTTGTGGAGTCTCCTTCTCTGGAGATATTCAAAACCCACCTGGATGCCTACTTGTTTGACCTGGTGTAGGGAACCTGCTTTGGCAGGGGGGTTGGACTTGATCTCTGGAGGTCCCTTCTACCCCCTACGATTCTGTGATTATTACGTGACCACTGGCCTTCACATCTGTGAACTAAAGGGAGGCAGCAGTCCTATGTGTAGTATGTGAAGGTATTTAATTACTTACTGTTTCACAAGGCTTACGTGCACAAGAGCTTTGCGAAGATCATAGTGGCATTTCCTAACTAATTTTGGCCTTTGTTTAATCAAGTATTTTATTTTGCAACCTAGATATTACTTTAGTGGAAATATGTATTGCAGTTCTGTTTACAAATTGTAATGTTAATTGCATACATGGGCCTCAGATCACAAAAGCAAGGATCCTTCATGCCTTGAAGTAGCACTTGCTGAGACAGCATTGGGGTGCCTTTTGCAGAAAATGTACCCAGAGAAAATCATATTTTTTGAAGGTGTTCTGTATATGCATGTCTAATACACTCTGAATTATGCTGTGACTCATAATGCTATTATGAGTTAAAATGTATTTATTTTGATAAATTGCTAGTGCATGGTAGCCAAATTGCATATAGTAGTGTAGCAGTTGTTGGTAGATCTGAATCTTTCCACATCAGTTCAAAGAATACATAAGATCAAGACTGTTTTAGGAAACATTTAGATTTTTTTTACCCATTGGTGAAGAGTTATGAAAAGCTTATTGGTTTAAAAAATTTGTTGCTCTTCTAAATTGTTATGTATTCTTATAAGAACAAAATTCTAAAGAGCAGGAAAAGGTAGTGCTATGGTTTTCCTCGTGGTGTAGCTAACTTCAAAGCTTGCGGAACTTGTGTATTGTCTGAGAAAACCAATGTCTGTATGTAGCTAATGCCACCTCTCTGAGGCATGTATTGCAAATATTAAGAAACACCTCGTTAGCACATTTAGTACGTGTTGCTGGCACTTCTCTGATTTACTGTATCTAGCATAAATATCATCAGTTTGTCTTTTTTGTTTGTTGTTGTGAGTAAAGGCAAGTAAACACTGTTTCTGCTGTGGTCAAACTGAGATTTGATTGTTGTACAGAGACGTACTTTGGTAATATCTTGATTGATCAATAATGTCCTTAGTTTGGAATGAGAATGCATTGAATGCTAGGAACTGGTAAACAGTAGCAGGGAATTTTAAACTCTTGTTGAATAAGAAATTTAGAAATCCTTATTGTCCTTGTTACATCTTCTTTTAGGCATACTATTCAGTTTTCTGAGACAAAGATGCTGACCCCGTTGTGAAACTGAAGCCTGAAGTTTTGTTTTTTTTTTTCCTCTTCATACTTATAATAATGTGATATGGATATTGAATCCACCTAATTATTATGTAAATGGATCTGTGTGAGATCACAAATCATAAGCCTTTACCTCTGTGTGTATTTCTAGATAGCTTAGGCAAAATGCACACTAATGAAAAGTTTAGTAACTGCAGTTTGAGTGACTTTATAAGAAAGTACCAATCTATTTTGCATTGTGTATGCAGGGGTCTTAAACTTGCTGCTGAGCCAAGCTAAAAAAGTAACATCTGATTGTGATATTACTACAAGACAAATGGTAGCGTGGTACTCTGCTTGAAAACATAATGGCTTTATAGTATAACCTTTAACCTTGAAATGATGCTTGAGTGGACCTTAACTCGTAAGTGAGCATGCCTGAGTAAATAAAACTGTGGTTTCACATAACAGAGAGATACATTTTTTAGATCTTTTGCTGATTATATTGTGTGAAGGTCAATCTTTTGCCCTGTTTCTGAAAGTTGGGTCAGAATAGAGATTTGAGGGTCACTTCTTCAAGTATCTAAGCCATTACAATGCACTAATAGGCCCTGATAGCTCATTTTATAAGTTCTTAGCATTAAGCTGGACATTGTTTCAACTCATTTCAAATCCTGCATGTACCCTGTAGAGTTAATTAACATCTTTTAAAATGAGTTATTTTTGGTTATTTTTAATTCAAGAGCCTTGGTTTATTTTGTCATTTGCTATCATTTACTGTGGGTAAATACATAGGAAACACGTTTGCTTCATTCAAGATCTGTATGTTGTTTTGAAACTGAAAAGTTAAACTTATTTTTCTCTCTAACTAAAGCACGTTAAGATGTGCTGTGGAAGACACAGTTGAATATCAGTACAAATTGGTGTGGAGTAAAATAATTTATATATTCAAACTGTACTTTGTGTAGTGGAATATCAGTTTACAGCCTCCTTCTCTATATAAAATGCATTTGGTACTTATGTCACTGCTATGAATCTTGTTTAAAGGACACTGAAATCAATTAGTTCAATTAGAACGATGAAGCAAACACATAATTAGGCAGCACATTTCGGTTTTCCGCTGAGGTAACTGGGAGTGTATCACAATGGACATCATTCAAATTGAAATGATTGTTTTTTGAGAACTTTTGAGTGCAGCAGATTTGAAAATAGCGTTGAGTGAATAAAACGCGGGCAGAAAAAACTCAGAACTGTGTCACTGCAAATGAGATTTGTATTGACCTCAAAAACTGAGTGAACCCTCCAAAATTTCAGTTAAAAAATCTGGTTTTTTTTCTTAATAAATGGAGTAACGCTAAGACAAGTGACATGATTTCCAAGAAGATAAATGGGGAAAACATTTGAAATTGCAGAAGTAATCTACATGTAAAGAACATGCTTCGTTTTTTCAGAAAATCTTTTTTGTAGTAAATCTTCAAGTGAATTTAGCAATCATTTGGAAACTGTCTTTACATCACCTCTTCTTGCCTCGTGTTTGGACTAATGTAAAACATTAATTGTGCTGCTAGCAGTAACTCTCTGATATGTAAGGTTCAGGATGCAGTTTGATTTTTGTATTGCTCATCAGCAGGTAAATTCACCGCCATGTCCATTAGTCAGTGTGGTTTCTTTTAGATCTTGTGAGGAGGTAAGTAGTTAGAAAGTTAATTGGTGTATATATACTGTCTATCCTATGAATTACTGGAGCTGTTGCATCATGAGATTGACTATTTTAAGGGCTACTTTTGCAGTTCACATGGTAGGGAAATAATGAAAGTGAATTAAAACTGGTGTGTCATATTTAATATTTTATTTTTTTCAAATAGACAGTGTGTCCATTTCTTATTTCCTTCCAGCATTTCTTCTGCCTGCAGTCACCTGTCACATTTTTTTTTTTTTTTTCTGCACTTCTCTCTGCTTTGCTATTCTGCTTTCTTTTCTTTGGTCTTGAAGGAATCCAGTCTTAATTCTCAACTCAGAAAATAGCTTAGCTGAGCAGGACTCGTGTTCAGAGTTATCCAAAAAACTCATTGTTGTATATATTTAAGGAGACTACTCCAGAACAGTGTTTTTTCCGTGTGTAGATAAATCTGAAGATGCACCACTGGATGTTCTTCGTTCCAGCAGTGGATGGCTGCAGCAGGCCCCTTGTCAAACTTTTCAGTGTTCAGAAGTGGTCAATAGTTTAACAGGTTTGAACTATTGGGTGGTTTCGTTTGGAAATGAAATTGAGGTAAGTTAGAGAATTTGCCAGTAAGTGATTTTTTTTTTTTAATTTAGTAAATTTAACACCTCAAACCCAGCTGTATTCATTCTGATTATCATGCTGTCCATGGGTTTAAAAAAAAAAGGCAAAACCCAAACCCAACTATTCTCATGAGAATATGGCATTGTTTGGCTTTTTCCTTCTAAACACACTAACAGATATAAGTAAAATGGAGCCTTAGAGCATTTTGTTCAGCAGCTCTTTGTCTCGTTGTCCATGGCCTCTGCTCTTCCATAATCTAGAGAATGTGCTTTGTCTTGTCATGGTTTTAAAACTTGTTAGTTGAGCACGTTTTGTTTCCAAATAGGGAAAAACTTAATAGCGCTTGTCTACCCAGTTAACTTTTGATTTGGAGTAGTTGACTTCTCACCTGTTGGGAAACATGTCCAAGTTAAGGTGCTTGTAAACGGTAAACTGGACACTTAATAGCATTGTTCTACTTCATGCATGTTGATCTAGCAGCTAGCCGCTTCTTAAGGGAAGAAGTCCTGTTTCATCTCTCGTGTAGCTTCCTGTGCTTGGTCATCTGCTCCTACTGTCTTTTCTCTCTAAAGCTTTTGGTACCAACGTATCAGTGGCGTAATGTAAAATCTAGCCCACTCTGAAAAAGATTAAAAATAAATCAGATCAACAAGCATATTTAACTCTGCGTGTATCCTTGTCATAGGCTTTGACAAAATGAAGGTGGTTGTTATGTGTCCAGAATAGGGTGACACCACTTATTTCAGTGGTTTAATTGGTTGAAGTGGTTGCAGTCTGAAAGCGCATCTACGATAGGCATTTGTTCTGGAGTGAAGGATTTTCTGATTTTTACTTGAGACTGGATACTAGCTCAGCTAACACAGTGAAAACTTTAGCTGACTTCTTGTGCCCCTAAAAGCAAGCTGTTAGTTCTCTTATCATTTTAGGTCGAACAGTGTAAAAAGGGCAGCAATACCCTATTTTTATCTGTCATTATGAGAACCAAATGTAGCTATGAGTAAATAAATGCGGCAAGTTTATGTGGTGAAAATAAAATTGTATTTATATGATCACTTTGCAGAATAAGACTGCAGTTTTAATTCTTCCAAAGCAAGATTATTAATAGGCCAAAAGGGAATGGCTAACTTCCTGGAAAGCATGTAGACCTCGACAAACGTTATTACTCTGTGCTCTCCATCTTAATATTCAAGAAACGAGCTAAGAAGATAAGCATGCTTAGTATTTTTCAAAATGAGAATCCTGGCTGTTGCAGTTTTAGGGCACGATGAACGCTGATTGCAAAATATGTGTATATATTTTAGCAATTCAACCCTTTAGCTTGAGACTTAGAGCAAAGTGTTTTGAAACCAACGAATTCCTGTTATTTCTTCTATAACTTAAAATTGATAAACTATTGGATGTAGATTGACATATACTTTATGTCTGGGATGATGTGTGAGACAGTAAGTTTAAATCTCGAATTAACTTCAAATTATTATATGCATAAACCCCTAAAAATATCTGTTTCCTAGAGGGGAAAAAAAAGAATTGCTTCTCTACCAGGTGCCACACAGACACCATCAAAAATCGCCCTCTTTACATCTAAACTTCTATTATTATTTCTTTTTCATTTTAGCATGACCATGCAATGAACAGTCAAGAAAAAATAGTTTATACCTGATTAAACATGTGTAGTCTTTTCCTCCTTTCTCCTAAAATTCCTAGTTTGGAAGGTTTAGAGAGGTGGACTCCTTGCATTTTCGTGCCTCATTGCTCTTAATTTCTCTGTCATTTTTATTCTCGTTTCGTTTCCCTGCCCTTCTCAGTCTTCCATGGTCTTTTTCCCACCTCTGAAAGGAAGGCTTGAGCTGTGTTTTCGCTGGTAATTACTTCGGTGTTAGGAGCTCTTCTCATTATGCCGGAGGCTCAATGTTTGCATCCATTCTGAAAGTGCTGTAGGTAATCGTTATCCTGTATGTTTTAGTTTCTAGAATTGATTGTGGTCAGATTAGGGTTAATGCTTCCCAATTCTTCTCCAAGTAGGGCTTGTAGGGTATCCACTTCTCTCAGGTGTGTGAGCCCTGGCATTATTCTCTTTGTTGACTCGGAACAAAGGTGTTACAGAATTGCAAACTTGTGAGTCATGTCCTAATGTTTGTTTGTTAGGTTTCAGAAGAAGCTGTTTATTTTAGTAGGCAATTTTCATGTGAGATGAGGTGAAACATTGAGAAGGCAGCCCCTCATCAGTGGACAAACAATTCCTAAGAATTTAGCTAATGGCCCCCCTTCAGTGCAGAGAATAGATGGCAACAATTGTACTTCCAGACTAAACCAAGAACTACTTGTTTGGCTGCTAGGTGTTAATGCAAATTTGTTCTTCAGCTCATTCAACCCTAGGGCTCCCATCCTTTGATTTAATTAAATGTAATTGGTTACACTGCTCCTCCCAGGCCCCTGAGGTGTTTTTGTTTATTGCTCACTCTTCGCAATAATGCTTCAATTCAAGACACAAAATGCTCGATAAATAAGAGCTCTTTATCCTGCGTTGGATTTACGGGAGATTATTCCCCTCAAATAGTTTGGTTTTACTGTTAAAAGTGAATGACTAGTGAAATAAACTCATTGGGTGGCAAAACTAGTATATCCAGAAGGAAGGAAATAAGAAGGGTAAATTAGATGAGATTAGAAGAAGAAATGAAGTCATAGTGTTAAATTAGTAAGGGATTGCAACTTGTGTTGTAAGAGCCATTGACGCTTTTAAGTGATGCTTCAATTAATAGGATTGCTATTGATGTACTAATATATTTTAAGAGTTACATTTTGAAGTTTATTATTAAATTGCTTGTGTGTTTTTGGTAATTTGAGGTAATGTTTTAAGTAACAAACACATCAGCTAGTGGAAATTGACCTTTTGAAAAAATATTGAATATGCTTCTTTGGCCAATAATATCATATTTGGTCAAAATAATCATATTGTTCTGTTCTGGAATATGGAATACATATATATGCCTTCTTTCAAGGGAAGGTTTTAATTGGAATTCTGTTCACAAGTAACGTGTTATCTGTCTGTAAGTGCAGATGCACTTTATTACATTATTTAGAAATGGCAAATATTCTTAACAGTTTGTATTGTGGAAGTCCTCAGCTGTTGGCCTAAAGATAATTCTGAACATTTTAAATTTATCAGTACCTTTGCTTTCAATGTTTAGGCTCTTTTGCATTCAAGTGTTCTTTTTCCTTTCCTGCTTTTCCTTTCCTGCAGTGCTTGAAGAAAAAGCATCTTATCATACATAACGTTTCTGTCTTTCCTCTCTTTTTTTCAAACTTTGTTTTCTGTCTTGAGCTGTGGGACATGGTTTATAGATGTACTTAATTTTGTAGACCTTAGTACCTAGGATCACTCAGATCAGATGATGCTGAAGAATAAAACTGTAATAGTTTGATTTGACAAACATTTTAAGCCTATCTAAAATGGCTCTGCTGCTGAAGGTGAAGTCTGCCTTTTTTTATCCTTCTGCCCTTGACTCATTTCCATCCTGTCCTAGTGCCAGGCTCAGAGAGTAAGAGAATATGAACAGCAAGGTAGAAAGACACAGCACTGAAAGTTTAGATCAAAGGGGCTACAGAATACACTGGACAGTGCTGTAGGCTCTTGCCCTTTGAGATGAGGGTGAGATGTTCTTGCTTTCACTCTTGTTAGATGTCAGTCACTGATGTCCCCAGTAAGGCCATTCAGGAAGCCCTTTTGAAAAGTCAGCACTGGCAGCAGGGTGGACCTGTCCCAGCAGTATTTGGAGTGGCACTGGGTGCTTCAGTGATATTCTTAAGGATTTTTTTTTTTTTCATTGATAATGTTCAATTTCCTGTGTGTGAAGTTATTTTGTCCTTGAGAATGGTAGGTGATTGATATGGCTGAACCACTAACCTGTGATTGGATAACCATGGAGACAAAATGGAGAACAGATTGTTAACAGCTTTTAAATCAAAGAAATTTTCCTCAGCATCCCATCATTAGCTGGGCTAAAATAGGTAGGAGTTCAGTCAATTCTTTGTGACTTCAGTGTGAAACAATGAATCCATGTGCGAGCTGATTTGAAGGACAATTTGGCTGCTTAGGGACTGGGAAAATCAATGCTAAACCGTTTAGCAAACTAAGGAAGGACTAACATAAAATGTAGCACTGCAATTAGTCTTTTAATCAACTGGCTGATTGCAAAATATTTTGTGTTGAAAAAGTTGTTGCAAGTCACTGCAAACAGCAGCTGCTTTTGTAAGTATTGTGAGGCTGCCACAGGTTTTGTGCTTTCCTGAAACAGCTTGAAGAAATGGGAGTGCTGAACAACAAATGTATTCTAGCCACAGCAAAATGATAGCGTATACCCTTCTAAGAGAGTATCAGCCAAGGACTTAACTCTAAATGGACGTTCATTTAAAGAAAAAAAATACAGCTATCAAACACTTAGAGTTCTGTGAAACAAGATAAGCTCTTCCATTGCTTTGGTACTCAAGTCTGTTTATTGTATTTTACTTCGATCTGAAAATATTTACATAATTTCTTTTTATTTGAATATCAGCAGAAGGTCATTTGGAAAGATGTTGTTTCTCATTGTCCACGTAGTTTATATCCACTTAGGTGGAAAAAATAAGTTTCATAGTCAAAAGGCTCTATTTAAAGTTATCACAATGTAATAAGATGCCTCTTGTGTACTATTTAAGACCTGCTTTCACTAGGTGAAGTGTATTTATATTAATAAAATAATATAGAAAAACATCATTATGTGAATAGAAGGCCCTATTCAGAAAAGGTCTTCAAATTTCTATGTGGGGTCAAAACGCTTTCAGAACTATGAAATGGAACATAAGTAATATTCCTATTCTTGAGCTGTTATAGACAGGAATAAAAATCTTAGAAATATAACTGTATGTATAACCCACAGCCAAATAATGCCATTCATTCAGGAAAGAAAAAGAATGAATTTCTATTCAAGTCATTGCTAATCTGAACAGCACCCCAGGCCTGGTACTAGAGTGTTGTAAAACGGCAGGAACCTACAAAAAAATAAGTTTTTATTTTTCTCCTCAGAATTTCTATTAAGTGTATTTTTGCTAAAAAGAAAATATTCTGTATTATACCAATCAAAACTGTAAATAAAAATGTATACTATTTATTGGTTTATTGTCAGTCCTGAGAAGGAAACAAATAGAAGAAATGATGCCAAATATTCTAACTTCAGAATGTCACTTTTTTTTTTTTTTTTTTTCTGGAAATTCAAGTCAGAAACATGGATGTAGATCCTCATCAAATACTTCATGTTGTTATGAAACTGAAGCAAGATACTTGCCTTTCATCATCAGTTCAATTCTTTGGGATTTGAGATTTGGGTTCAATGCTTTTCACTGGAGTCCAGTTAGAACATGTAACTAAATCAACCACGTAGAGACCATATCAACAAAAAGATAAGCATGGATAATGCTGCTCTTTAAGCGTGACAAGTGTGTTGTTTTCAGTTTGCAATTAAAATTTTAATAGCTTTAAAAAGAATGTCCACTACTCTTGGGCTTAAGTGTGTCACTGTTGTCCTTTTGGGAGTGAATCTCCTCTGGCCTTTTTCCTAGCATGTGTCTCCATCATCTTCCACTTGTCTCCTTCATTTCTCGTCCTCCATTGACTGCCAGTCTTAAAAATGTCTAAGCAGAAATGTTGTGGGCTGCTTTGATTGAAGTTTTGGGGAGGAATGCTTTGCTCTCAGCAGTTTCAGAGGCGGATCTAATGGACTGCGCTTGTTAACACAGCAATTAATGGCCTTGTCCCACATAGGTCTTCCCTCATACTGGACCTTGCCCTTCTTGCCCTGTATGTGGCACTATTCCAGTACAATAAGCCTGATGGATTTTCCCTACACTTACAGGGGATCTGACTCTAAAGGATATTTTCTAGCCATGGATGAGGTGAATGCGGGAGTTGTTTAAGATCACCGTGTATTAACTACCAATTTTTAGTAGTAGTTGCATCATAGGATTGTGCTACAAAATTGGTAAGGGGGAAAATGGTCTGAAAAGCATCTGCTATTGGGACAAATGCTTTTTTAATTGCCATGTTTTCTCCTTATGCATTTCACAGAACACGCGTGTGCCCTCAGACCTCTTTTGAGCTGCTGATATAAATCATTGTGAGGTTGATGTTGAAGGTTACCCATAAAAAATTGGACTAATTTTTCAAAGCCCTTAAAAAAAGGAATTAAAAAATAGGTAAAATAACACCGGTCTTGTCTCAGAGGCAATGTTGTAGGTAGTGTTGAGTTACAAGATGCCTTGTTTTATGTTCTTGTGAAAAACTTCACCTGGCAAACACACTAGCTGCCATTCATGTAGAAATGTTCCTTTAACATGTGGAAGCTATGGTGAAGTTTGTTTCCCATTTGTGTCAGGTGGTTGATATATTGGTCACAATGTATGGATCGTGGCCTATATCAGAAATAGAGCTATCAGGAAGTTGCTCATAGATAACTATGTACCAACGTCCCTTGCTATTCTTTAAGTCTGTGTTGAAATATTAATTGCAGATTTCCAAAGTTGCAAGTATTTTGCTGTGGGCTTTGTCTTTTAGCTTTAACATCGCATTAATGGGAATTCGCATACTGTGGTGATGAGCGCAGTATAAAGTAAGGATTAGATAGGAGTTGAAATAGAGCCAACTGCTGGGTTATGTTGATACAAGTCTGCCAGCAATTGCTGTTCCTATACTACTCAGTTGTAGGCATGGGTTTTCAATAGACTTGCCAAACAGTTTGAGTTTTGTACATCAGTGGGGAAGCAAGTTTGTTGAAATCTTCATTTAAGTCACATATTTTCCACCCACATATCTAGTGGAGAAATTCAACTTTCATCCTCATTTCTTCTTCAGGGTTTGAAGATATGATTTGTCATTGGAAGTGCTATTTTATGTGCCTGATCTTTTGTGAATATCCCTCCCACTTCCACCAGAAAAGCTTGTTTTATTGTCTTTAATCTTTGAGGTCCTGCTTCTGGAGGTGGTGGAAGCGTTTTATTCTAATACAGTTAATGAAGTATTTTAAATCCTTATGGGGAAAGCCGTTGCAATCAGGGAAATGGAATTTCTTGCTCTCCTAGCAGTTTGTTAGGAACTACTGCCTGCTAGTTTGGATTTGGTTGCAGTCACATATCTAATTTATCTTTTGGCCTTTGAATGTTTGCATAGGTGTTCTGACTTATACACATGCTTATGCACCATCTTGCATTGTCACAAGAACTCTATATGCTCGGCCAAGCATCTCTTTGACCAAATTGAAGTATTTCTGTGATAAGAGCGGAAGGAAATTCTCTTGAATTCTGCCTGTGGAAGTGGGTATTGTTCGATTACTTTATGATGATTTATTGTGCCAGGTGGCAAGTGCCAACCTGTGCTGCGTACTGCCTTTCTCGTTTCTCAAATTGTTTTTTCATATGCAGAGTTGAACCTAGTGAGATTTGGAAATGGATGAACTCTACCAGTATATGTTGTGAAGTGATGCTTGCTTACTTTAATGTGACAATGAAAATGCTATGTTTGGTGAAATAAATCATGTTCTCCAATAATATACTAAAGTAACTTACTTTTGAAACTAGTCCCTTGCAATAGGAACTATTTTTCTATTTCTGGGAAATTTCATCAGTGAATGCAGAGGCTTTATGGAATAATGAGAGTGATAGGGAAACACTGATTATCTGTAACATATAAGAAATGTACAAGGAATCTGAACTATAGTTTTTTTTTTCTCTTTAACCCTATAAAATCTGTCAGTTTTGTATAATTTAATTCATTCAATTAGGCCAATCTGTTTATACTGTATGAAACTTAACACAATGCAAATGATATCACTGCTGGTTTCACACCTCTTTCTCAGTTCTCCCTTCTGCATTCTCAAGTGTATGTTAAATTTTTTTTTTTAAGTATTAATTGAATTCTTTGGGTCAAAAGAACTGGAAAGTTCTGGATTTAATATTGGTGTTACTGCCATTGCTATGTTGTGATAACAACATTGCTTTTAATAAATTCTTCGTAAATGTAAACATCATTAAGTCTTTTGAACAACTAAGCATCAACTCATGAATTTACATAAACACTGCTAATGAACACTTATTTATTATTATGCATCTCTGCAATTTACTAGCAGATTTTCAAGACAATAGTCAATTTTGTAATCTTAATTTTATAAAACCACTGTATTTTTTGTCTCCTTCAATCATTTAAGATGTAAATTAGGCATTCTCAAGCTTAATGTTATTCATTTTTTATAAAACAAATACATCATTAATCTGATTAAGTTCTTGGATGAGAGTGCTGTCCTCAGATCATTGTGGATCATTTATTGTTGGGCATACATCCAAAAAAATAGATTCAAGCATGGCACTTACAATCTAGGTTTAGTAGAACTGTTGAAACCCTTAAATGACATTTTTAGGAGAATGGAAAAGCAGTGCTTACTTGGAATGGCAAGCATTATGCGAAACTTAGCAGCACTTCTTATCCTTAACTGCAGCTCACTGATAATCATTCAGAGCTTAGAAATGATGTTGTTCTTTGATGCATTTTAATAGTATAATATATTAAAGTCAGCTTAGTGTGTTCTAAATCCTGTCGTTATTGAAGCGTGTTGGTCACCAAGAGACATACTCTGCCAGCAGTGCTAACTACTGTAAGGCTGCGCACCCCTTCTTTCTGAACTCTGAAGTTGACCGTGGCTTTCGTGTTATCAGATGTCTTCAGGTCGTGATGTGGGTAAACTTTGTGGCATGTGTGATTCTGTAAATGTGTTGAAAAAACCTGAAACCCTTCTTTGTCTACTACTGTATTCCTGGCTACTTAGGTTTTTTTTCCAGTCACTGCTGTTAGAACTATGTTGTTCTGTTCTTCAGCATCTGAATGGATTTTAATGCTTTTCAGAACTGTGATAAAGTTGTATTCTTCTGTCTTCCTAATGGGAAGTCTATTAAAAAAGGAGCCCCATTTATGTGTGCTGTAATACTTTATTAGCTATGAAATCTTACTTCATTTAGAAGTAGCTGGGTAATTTCGTGGAGTTTTGGGGTCTGCAAGCTGTAATTATCTACAAAGTGCAGGGCTAAGAATCATATGCACTTGCTAAAATGTGATGGTGAAGATTTGTAAGTTTTCTGTCTGAGCAGATCAAAGATGGTCATTTAGAATCCCAGCTTACTGAACCTGGGTCTGGGAATAAACGCAGTTGGGAACAGTAGCTATATCATGTGATATCTGTCTGTTCTTAAAGAATACAAGAACTGTTGTGGTTTAACCTGGTGGCAGCTGAGCAGCACGTAGCCATTTGCTCACTCCTCCCTCCATAGTGGGATGAAGGTGAGAATAGAAAACAAAATAGAACTCGTGTGTTGAAAGAAATTTTACATTCAGTAATGCCTGTATATTATCTCCTTCTTTAAAATTGAAAATGCTAAAATCTGTGTTTTGTTTGTTGTTTTTTTTTTTTCAGTTCTTTGTGAGAGGATTCACTAATGAAGCCACTTACAAATTTTAAAGCTAAAAATGTTTTCTGAAGCATTAATCTTTTAAGAATGCATTCAGGGGACATTTAATATTTCAGTTTGCTGCATTTTGTCTTTTATACTATTTTAAAACTAGGACTAGAGCTTATAATATTTTAAGCACTATTATGATATTAAATATTTCCCACTGATGGAGGTGCAGTACTGTACATAATTCAATGTCACAGTGTCACTGTAGATTAAAAGGATATTCCGGCCCAGGGTGAGGCCTTTATAAAATTTTATTGTTGGATTGGGATAATTTATAAATTTAAAATATCAAATACTTTTTTTTTTCCCTCTTGGAGGAAATGTCCATTCAGCATAGATAAATGTGTTGGATTTTAAGATGTAAGTAAGTGTCTTTTGCATGGGTAAACTGAAAGCATGTGAATAGAAGGAGTATGAATTAATAAATTAATGTCCAAATTGTACTTTTAGTGCTTAAGCGAAAAGTAAAAGAAAAGCTTTTAGGCTTTGGGGCATTCACATCTACCGCAGTTCTTTTGTAGTGCCATCTCTTCTTCTGTATGAACAATCTTCCACTTGTGCAGTTTTTTTGAAGTGTGCTACCTGTGCTCCCACCACAGACAGGGGCAGCCTCAATGGTTGTCCCATGAATCCACTCTGGGGTGGCAGGAAATGCAGCTCCATCTCCCTGGTAGAAGAACTGGCAGCAGCAAGTGTACGCCAGTTTTATTTATGACCTTTATGGATTGTTCTAGAGTCATACTGCTATTAAGCAGAGGCTTCAGAGAAGCATGAACTAATTTTGAGCATCTTAAGTTGGCCATTACAAACAGTGCTTAATTTTAGTCAGCTGTTACTTACTGATTGTTCTCAAAGTAGTACTTCAAAATCATACCTGTACTTTGATCTGAGGATGAGTTTTAACACTACAGCTGCCTACTGGCAAAAGATCTGAGCCCACTTCTTTCTTTTTGACGTCTCCGGTGCTTTGCTGTCCACTAATTGATAACTTTAGACCATGCTTGTTTGACTAAGTTGCTGCAAAATGCAGTACATTTACAATATCTTCTGTACATGTTATTTCATATTCGGTTTGGAATTAATCTGCAATATGAATGTAGCAGGTAAGAGTGTATCTGTGCAGAGAGCTAGCACCATAACATAATGACAAATACTGCTGGCAAATTAAGTGGTTGATAAACTCTTAGTGAGCTACATGCAGAAAGACTCTCCCTCTCCAGTCGCTCAGGTATCTTTTGGAAAATGGGCTGAATGATTCTTTCTTCGTGTGTCAGCTCATCTGAATTATTGGGCTGCACTCATATCTTTATGGCTTCTTTGCTATCTTTTAGTCTAATGAATGTGAGCAGCAATTTGTGAATATTTTACCATGACTCACTTGTTAAAATGTTAATTTTATGAGTATTCTTGCTTTGTTTATATGGGAATTAACTAGAAGGAAAATGGAAGAATTACTTGAGATAGCTACCAAAATAAGCATTTCAGGAACAGTACTTGAACTGTTGCTTGTGGTGATTTATTCTCTGATTTTTACTTGAATTGAAAATACTCATATATAGGATCAAGACTGGGAATGTAAAGTTCTTCCAGCGATCTTGTTGAATAAAAATGTTATTTCATTTTTTGGAGGGAAGAGAATTGTTCATTTTGAGATTCAAAGAGATGTCAAGCAGGGGTGTGTGGAAAAGTAGGTATGTTATTTCTGTCACTGCAGGGTGGTAAATCCAGTAATCTGGAGCAGCTATAATTCCTCATTTTATTGCTGTGGGACCATGGGTTTCGCTGTAGGTTTTATTTAACTCAATAAATAAACAATGAAATTCTTAGTTTAAAGAATTTATATGGTAGACTCTTTCAACTTTGTTCCTGTTGTTCACGTTAACTGAGACTCAGTTTTTGAGAGACTGGCTGGTGTATCTCCTCATACCAGTAGCAGACTCCTGAGAGGCATGGTTACCCATGGTGGTCACGTGGGACTTTCTCAGTAGCTGAGCGCTCTTCTCTTGGTATGGACCTCACCTCAGGCTGTAGTTGCAGCTCGCCATCCAGGGAGAAGGCAACTGGGGAGGGGGAAGGGCTTCAACTGGGAGGTGTGCGTGGGAAAGTCTGCAACAGGACAGAGGAAGCCTCTGCTAGTTGGTTTTTGTTTGTTAAGATCTTTTGAGTAGGTCTTGGCTTAGCAACAGTTCTTTCTGTTTATTAGTGACTTGTGGTGTAAAATTTTTTTCAAGCTGTATTGCTACATTGAGGTTTTTTCCCCTCTTAATGGCTACATCTAGAATTAGATGGAATTCATTGTTAGAGATGAAAATGTGAAGTAAAGCTTCAAGTGCAGCTGAAACTTTTGAAACACATCAAGGCTCCAAACGCTCCTCCAGAACTTGTAATATCTGTTAAAATCTGAATTGGAAGATTGAGTGAGTCCTTTGGATGTGTTTTGTAACTGACTTCATGTAAGATTGGCTCAGTGTTAATAGTTCCAACTGAGGGGACACTTTGATACAGATTTGTAGCAGCTGTGTACTTGATTTGCAGTTTAGGGAATTTAGTCACCACATTTGGGAAGCATCATGTCCACAGTGAGGTTGGATAAGAATAAAAGGTTGCTCACGCAGAGCAGGCTGTGTATGACAGTGAACAGTGGATCTTGCTAGCTTTGAGTTCATTTTAGTTCTTCTAAATTTAAATTTTTTTTTCTCATTTTTCTCTTTCTTTCATTTTAGTTCTTCTCCTAGCACTGGAATAGGCTTCCCAGGGAGGTGGTTGAGTCACCATCCTTGGATGCGTTTAAAAACCATTTGGATGCGGTGCTCAGGGACATGATTTAGGGGAGGGTTGTTAGTTAGGGTAGTATGGTTAGGTTGTGGTTCAACTTGATGATCTTTTAAGGTCTTTTCCAACCTGAGCAATTGTATTATTTAGGCTATTCTAGAGTCTGTATTTGTTTTCCAGTGGTATTTTCTAGATTCATGGAACGAATTTGTCATGAAACAGTTTTATAATAGTCTCTGGCATAACCCCACAGATTATGCAAATAATAACAAAATTTCTGTTACACAGTACAGTTGCATACCCAAGTTTAAAACAAACAATGTTTAAGCTAACGTAAGATAATACGCTGTGTTTTTTGAATGCAGAGTAAATAGGCATATATTATGATCATCAGAATGATACTCAAATTTTATTTCTGGAGGGCCGGAAAGATGTTTTGGTGTTCAGATATTGAAGAGTATATATATAATTCTATTAAAAACTATAAAGGAAATGTATGTTTGCTTCTGGTATTATAGTACTATTAAAACTGAATCATTACTGTTAGGCACTGTGGCTTACTCCTCAATTTTTATTAAAAAAAACTTAGTTTCTGTGTAGAAATATCTAGGATATATTTTGTCTAGTAAATGGAGGAAAACTTCTGTTTCCAGACAGAGTGTGCTGATTCTGGGTATCCACTGCGTACTGAGAATGAATCTACTTCTAGCTACCACTTGGAAATTTATTTTTGACCATTTGATTATACTACGTGTTGAAACTTAATTTATTGTAGCAGTGACTTCCTGCCCAGCACTAAATAAAATTCACTTATAATCATTGAGAGGCTTGAGTTTCAGCATTCTTTCCTCTTCTGTGTCTGAATCTCTGTCCCAACTGTTCTTATTTTATTTTACAAGAGGGAATGGATAATGAATCGTTGATCTTCTGAAATATCCTACCATTGAATCCTTCTGTTCAGAGCTTCATATTGTCAGAATTGAAGTCCAATGCTTAGCATTTTAGTAAGTTTAAGGACTGACTGTGTAAAACTGGATGATATATCCTGCATTAGAGGGTGAATATGAAGAGTTTTTTGATGGAGATGAAAAAGCTTATTTTGATATATATTCATATATATATAAAGATATGATTTTTCATATATCTTACCAATCTATGGATAATGTATATTTAAATGTATAATGTGCATTGCTGTGAATTGTATGTCAAGTCGCTTTTAAAAAAAGACATCAGTTCCTTCCTCATGATTTTCAGCAGTAAATGAGATGTGTGATTTAAGTATCCCCTAAAATAATATTCCTATTTTCCCTTAGAAGAATGGCTGCAAAAAATTCAGGAATTTTAATATGAAAAATTTCAAGATCTTTAGAAAATTTTACACTGTTTTTCAGTGGGAAAAGTCTAGTTGAATATTTATAAAAACTCAGAATTTTAAACCTGCAATTTTGACACTGATTTTCACAAATTGTTTTCCAATTTGTCAACCTGTTAAAATGCAAGATCTTCTCTGGGTCAAGTGTCAGTGCTTCTGAGAGTGCCCTTGTTCATAACAACCGAAGACAGCTCTGTTTCTCTGGGACAATGAAGCACATAGTTTTCAGGATAAAACTTGCACAAGCTTGAAATGAAGCATTTGTGCTGTGTGGTTCTTTAACAATGGGAGAAGCTAATTTTGAGAGAAATGATTCTTGATTGTATACCAGCATCAGCTTTTGGCAATTGCCTATCAACAGACTGAGGACAAGAAATCACATGCCCATGAAAGACGCAAAAAGCAGTAGTTCAGTAAGAAAATCAGCTATAAAACCTCAAGGAAGTAAGAAAACAGTAACATGGCTTAAGCTGGGAAATGGAAATAAAACTTAAAAGTTAGATTTGAGTACTATTGTGTATGTTTAGAAATGTATACTGCTTCGTAATGTTAAACCTCAGGTAACCAAACCTCCAGACTGTAGGTGTTTTAGATGGTTCACTTCCCAGCCTCAGCTGATTTATGACTTGATCTTTGTGTCAAATATAGTAACTTAGAGACTGCACTGCTACTGCCAGATTATCTGGCTGATCTGTTTTTTTATTCGTTAGGGTTAATTTTCAGCTGGATCAGCTCTCTACTCCAATTCACTGTGCAGTTGCAGGAGATAGACTGAAGAATGCCAGGAGAAGGAAAGAACAGAACCTCTCTATTAGAAGAACATACTGTGGTTGTCTCAAGTTATATGCACAAAACCCTTTGAAACTATCATTAATTGTGGGGGGGAAAAAGTAGATTATAGATAATTTGGATGTAATATATTTGAATGAGATGCAGCTTGTAAATTTATTACTTCTTTGGATTGTATCCTTGTGCTTCAATTACATATCCTTTGTTGAAATTTTGCTGTTTTAGGAAGCAAATAAACTCTGTATGATTGTTTTTTGTTGTTGTTGTTGTTGTTTTTTAAGAACAACTTTTAACATGGTTTGACAATGAAAATACAAGTGGGAACTGCTTTATGCTCATAGAGGGGGAGATTTAGGTTAGGTGTTAGAAGGAAATTCTTTACTCAGAAAGTAGTGAGACACTGACACAGGCTGCCCAGAGAAGGTTGTGTATCTCTTCTCTGAGCACCCCTTTTCTTAGTCGTCTTGTTTTTACCAACACAGCAAGTTGTGTGATGTCATAGATGCTCTTTCGTGCATTGATGCAACTTATTAACACAGTTGAAAACCATGCAGCTTTCTGCAAATTCAGTACATTATCTAAAAGAAATGCCTAACAAGTACCAGCCTGCTTTAACAGAGCATGTACATTATAGGACTACATATCGAAAAGTGTAGAGGGTGAAGAAAAGCATGGAACTTTTCTTTCTGGTAGTGCTATTCAACCAACTCACAGTAACTGTTATTAATTCTCAACAGTGAGCTTGTGCTATATTATAGCATTCTGTTATTTTCTGTTTTGTCTTCTCCTAAAGATCAGGTATTTTACCCTTCTTATCTACTGTGGTAAAATGACATAAGAACTACATCTCATGAATAAGTATTCATAACTAATTCCTTTGAGCAATCTAATAATCCGAGGTTATAGTTAGAAACCTATTTGAGGGGATTTCAATGGCTCCCTCCCATAGCAAAGCATATGGAATGTTCTTCCTCAAAGAATAAGAAAATTGAAGAGTTTTATATTAAAAATTCGGATGTTATTTCTTTAAAATGTATTACTATTTATTACTTACAGTATCCAGAAGAGATGCAAGATGAAGCCAAAAGCCTTTGGCTGTAAATTTAAGAAGGGGCTATAAAGGGATTGCAAAGCTTGGCTTAACATAATATTGATAGTTTGTGAAGGATTGCCATTACAGCTATTCAGTTTGTCATATGTTGGAGACTTGAATTTAAGACTGACTTAAATTCGTAGCAAGATTCGTGGATTCGTGCTGTCTGTATCGGATCAACATTTCACCTGAAGTGCTGAGGACTGTTACGATCAGCTATTCTCACTTGTTATGCAGAAGTTAGAAAATTCAATTCAAACCCATGATAACCTCTGATATTATGGTCAGATAATTTTGTCTTTAACTTGGCCTTAACAGGCTTAGTTACTTAATCTCAACAGGCGGAGTTACTTTGACTCAAGCGATGTTAGGTGACTGTGCTGCAGTAATTTGATTGAAAGTCTGAGCATTTAATAACTTCTTTATTTAAAAACAAAACTTTTTTTTTTTGTTTAATTGGCATGCAGTGTTTAGAAAGGTGAGTAGTTTTTTCTTAAATACTCGGAGACAGATAACCAACTGTCTCTCCGTAGAAATCCAGTTAATCATCTAATTAAAACCAGTGTCATATTTCTAACCTGAATTTTTCTAGCTCTCTCATCTTTTGAGTTCTTATGGCTTTGTGTCTAGAATAGAGACTATCTACTTTTTGTGGGTTTCTGGGATTCTGTTTACACTTAGCTTTTGAAATGTAGCAAGCTAGCTTAACCTTCACCTATCCAATCCATCTGTCGTTACTTATTAATAATGCCTTTAAAGTTGGGACATAATTTTTATGAAGTCTCATGTTACCCTCTGTACTCTGACAGCAGATACTCCTCTTGCAGTAAAATTATATTTGGGTTCCTTGCCAATTCTTACTGTCCTCTCTTCTCATTTACCAGAAATAATTAGCCAAAATCTTTTGTTTTCTCTTTAAAAAAAAAACCCCAAAACACAAAAACAGCAACAAACAGAAAAACCCCAAACACCTGCATATGCACTATTTGGTTTCAATCTTCTTTTTCCATTTTGTCACTAGAAGTAGTAGTGTTCTCCAGAGAGAAGCATTCGGTATACATTGGACTTTTAATTATCTAATATTTAAATAGATGTAACTTTCTTTAAATTCCATCTGAGGGAATGCTCTCTTACCATGCTGTTATGGTAACTGTAGCTCTGCTATGCATGTGACTTTTTTGTTTGGGTGTTTTTTTTTTTCCTCATGGTGTATATATACTAAAAGGTGCATGCTGTGGTGAATTAATACTTGGGCATAATAAGTATCCTGAGCAGAACAGTATTTACAGTTTTTATACCAATTTTATTGAAGCCGTCTTATGCATTTGTTAATTGCTATTTATATATGTACTTTAACATGCATTGTGCTGAACTTCTTTCCCCTTAAACGTTATTTGTATTTCATTGGCTGCGAAGAAGTTTTAGCTAAGAGGGAAAAAATGTGAGTAATGGTGTTTTTAAAGAAAATATCAAACTCTGTGATAACCAAGGATGTGCTCAAGTGGCATGAATACTTCAGTTCCAGATGGGTCAGCTTTAGGGGTCAAGTTGTGAAGAGAAAGCCATCACACACACTTCATCAACACCGTGGAATGAGAGACCAGTGCATTTACTGAGCAATGGATTTCCAGTGAGCGTATAAACTAATTGGTGGATGAACATGCCCCAGGAGCAATGATTTTAAGGTCATAGCAGGCTCAGTGAATTGTGCTGACTTACACTGTGTCTCACTGATAGCTGATCTTACCAATGAGCAGTTTAGAGGCATTCAAGCCTGAACTCTCTTCCATGTGCCTTGAATGGCATGTCAGCGGTCACTGTTTCTGACATCCTTTATATTTGTCCAGTCAGCTCTAAATCTTTAGGTTGGGCTTCAGCGTACTCAGGAAAGAAAAGAGAGAAGCAATTATTTTCAGTCATTGAGTTCTGAAGATCTTAGTGTTAATTATGCCAAACACGGTTGGTTCATCAACAAACTAGAAATGTTAAAGAGAGCAGAGAGAAGGAACTGATATTTTTGGTGCTCAAAAGTATCCCAATTGTAACTTTATATTTCTTGGATTTTACTTTGATTTCTTCTCAGTAGTTCCATGTTTGCACAGAAAATGTTAGTTGGGTAAATCAACATTTTTAATGCAATGTGGCAAATTGACAAGCTGGAAAATTGCTGTAATATTATTTTAAAAAATTGACTTGCATACAGCCTTTCTCTGCTAGCAGTACACCATTGCTTCTCATGTGAAACATTTTCTTTTGTTCTGGAGATGTGTTTACTCATTCTTTGTCTGCTGTCAGTACAAAACAAAGCCACGCAGAGGTCTTTTTAAATTTGCAGTCAATTAAGGAATGCTACAGTAGCTCAAATTCCCTTTTTTGGAGGGGAAAGGAAAAGTTAATTTGTTTTTATTATTGTTAAGCCTTTGCTGAGAATATATTTTCATAATACCAGTAATTAAATAGGTAAAAATTAACTTTAGCATTTTACAGTGATGACTCTTGCTTAAAAACAATTTTTTTAACCTGAGCTCCTAGAAGCGTTTAAAAACTAACATTTAATTTGAAGCACTTTTATGTATGTCTGTACATATATGTATATGTATGTAAAGTTGTATGTATGTACATGGGCATTCCTTGAGACTGTTGACTGAAAGTTGTAAGACAAAGTTGTATCATTAATTTTTGAAGTAAACCATTTCTCTACTGTAGTGATTTGCATCAAGTATTTGTAAAAATTATTCTAGAGAGAGGAAAAGAAACTTGATTCCATCTTTTAATGCAAATAACACCATTTGTTGAAGGGAACTGGCCTGCTGTGACCTTCCTACATAACCTTTGTTTTGGACAGTAGAAGGAAATAATCAGTGACGTTCCTGCCTCTGTGGGATAGAACAAGCAGTAGGACTGATTGATGGGCTTGTATACAGCCTTAAAACTTTGGAAAATCAGTGTACTTGGCATTCATTAAAATATCCGTATGAAAATGTGTTCCCATTCTGCAGGTATGTATAGAGCTTCATGCTGTTCAAGGGAATTTCTGGTCTGAAGGATCTAAGTTAATTTCGGAAAGTTACAGAAGCAGATTTTGCAGTTGTTTAGCAAATGTAGACCTTGACTGTTCTTGGCAATTCTCCTTCTGAGATTAACAGGATACAATCAGTTAGAATCAAATATGGAATTAGTTTGTACCCTTGCTATGTGTATTAAAGGAAGCAATATTGTAATTAAAATGCAGATAAACATTGTGGCAATCTCATGCAACTGTAATAAACAGGATGTCCTTATCATGTGAATTCACTTCGTTGTACTTTGTCCTCATATAGTCTCTGCAGCTGCCTTGTTTGGAGAATATCAGTACAAAAATTAAGTAATCAATCAAATCTAGTTTATTTTATAATTTCTACCAATGATATTTGAAAATAGTGCTGTTTCTGGACACAACCACAGTGCAATTGCTTCAAGAATTTAAAAGAAAAATAGCAGATTTTGGCTTTTATGATCGTTGTTTGACCTTTTGAGAACGTGCTGAAACACTAGTGCTTTTAAGTATCATTCTTAATATACAAGAAATAATTTAACATAAGGTTAGGTAGCAGAACTGGGATAGTAATGACTAACAACCCCTTCCTTTTTCTTAACTATTCAACTCCTTTTTGAGTAAATGTCAGTATTTTTTGTGTATGCTATTGTGTATTGTAACCCATTTTATTTTCTGGATTTGTAGTGTTGCACTCTTCATGCCAAACAAAACTAGCATCAGTAGGGTGCATGACTTTTTTTTTTGGTATGGTTATGATGAGGAAGATGGAACTACTTTTGACATCTTTGTAGGACTGCTGAACATCGCAGTATCTGTGGTCAGATGGGAAGAAAACCAGTGCTAATAGAATTAGCAGTATAAACAGTGTGCAAGTGAAATTGAGGGAAGTGTAAGTTATGAAGATAGAGTTTATCAGCTGGTGGAGTATTGGATGATGGGTGAAAACCTGTGTCAGGACTGCAAATTTGACACTGAGGTTGTGTTTTGTAGCAACTCAGTAACACATTTATTGAGTTTAAGAGAGTACAGGAAAAATGCACAGAAAGCTTTTTTCATTTATGACAGTGTGCTAGCCAGTATGGGGGAGGCTACGTCAGTGACAAAGTAGGACTGTGAAGATGGAGAGAGCTCAGAGTTTGCTAATGAGAAGTACATAGCTGTTTGCAGATGATGGTATTGAGACAGAAATTGTAAGACTTCAAAGAATATTGAAAAGAGGAGGTGAAGGAATGCATGGATGTACCCATAGTGGGTAAAAGGTAAAAGAGCGCTATGTTGTTGTTGGTTTGGTTTTTTTTGCTTTTTTTTTTTTTTTTTAAGAGGGTCTTATGAACACAGTCCAAAAGGTACCTGTGGTACTAAAGTCTAGGGAGTAAATATGAAGAAAAAAATCATTTAAATGTAAACAGAAGAGTTAGTGACATCTTGGTAAATGCTATTTCTGTAGTTCTAAAAGACTGGAAACCAGTCATATATGAAGAAGCAAAAATAGTTTGAATAAGATCAGTGCTCAGAGTTTGTTGAGCCAGAAAAAGAAGAGGGGGGGTCTCGTAGTAAGAGATGGTAAGTAGAGTGGTGTGATAGGGCTGAGAGTAAGAATAATTGTACTTGTATTTGCTGTGTCTGAAGAACTTAAATTTCAGATTACAAGACACGTCTTTAGGTGTCTGTTCCCTCCTCCTTCTTTTTCTGTTTTCCATTTATTTTTCTTTTGCTGCTCACAGTGGATCAATTTCTAACTCCTATTTGTATTTAAAGTATGAGTTGTGTTTTTTTTTGTGTGCGCGCATGCGTCTGGTCTTTCTCTTCCACAGTTGGTGTTTATATACTATTGCCTGTTGTCATTTGACATATCTCAGTATCAGTTTCCAGAGCTGTCTGTATTGTTTCACTGAGTATACTGATAGAATAGATGTGTTCACAGCATTTTCAGTTGTGAACAGAATTCCCCGCTGAACATATGCTGGTGTTTTGGAAGGAGGTGTATATATAATCATAGAAAATGTCACAGCAAGCAAGCGGCTGGCATCTCAGGGCCTGAGAGGTTGGCATGAATGAGGTCTATCTCCAGAGTATATTGGGAAAAAACAAAGGTGTTGAAAGTTTTGTCTTTTTGCTGATGATGTTAGAGTTAAGCTGAAACATAGAATATGAGGTAGAATCGTATGCAGCGTGCTGTTAAATATTAAAAAGGAGAACTGAAAATAATTTGTAAACAGTTTTGTTTTGCAAATATTCCATATTACTTTGTTCTTAGTAAATCTTCCCGCTCAGCATTGTGCCCACGTTATGTAATCTGTCACATTATCTTTTATTTCTATCAAGGCACAGCATACCTAGCTAATCCATCAGAAATCCCTTTCCTTATCAGTTACTCAAGAGTGGTTATACTCTACAGTTTGACAGCATTAGACATCATTTACTTTCATAAACTGCAGATTACTTGGGAGAAAAGGATTTTTTTTTTTTCTGTTTGAGGATACCTTGGCTTTACGCAGGTTGTTTTCCTTGCTTCTGGCTTTTTGCATAACTGACTGGAAAAGATGCATCAAAGCAGAACAAAGTTACTTGTATTGTCTGTAATGCTAGATTTTTTTTTTTTTTTTTAGTCCTAGTTTTCTGTATTACTCTTCTGTAAACTTCCAGATTTTTACATCTTCCGTTCTTTACTTAGCATAGTCATTTAACTAGTTAGTAAAGGTTTTTGTTGTTTAGATTATTTCCATCTTAATTCACAGCTGAGGAGCTTGTATGACATCAAAGATCAGAGGCCCTGGATACCCTGATAGCCTACCTGAATTGGGTTTTTGATACAGTAGAACAAAACTGCCTTTTTGGAGGTGTTATGATATGCTGTGCCATGTTTTAGTGTGGAGCTCCTGGTGGGCATTTGACATTAAATACTGTAAGAATCTCAACTGATAACATACCACCACATACTGAAGCATTATTTGCTGTCATACAATTCTTATGTTAAGCCAGATGAGAATTCTAGTATTATACTTTCTAATAAATTGCACATTCTGGACTGATTATTGAGAGTATTTAAGGGAATTTAGATAATTTTCTCACTTATAAAATAAATCGTGCAATGTTTAATGCTTGTTAATGCTTCTTACCAAGAATGCTGGAAGTGTTTTTACGAAGGTAATAAATTTGATGCATATTTTAGTTAACTCTGTCATCATTGTGTGATAGTAACAAGTAAGAAGGGAGGAAGAGTGAGGGGACGTTCCCTTTTTTTCAGCCAGCAGACCCCCAGTTTTTGCCTCATTGATTTTCTCGGATTCTCTTATAGAATGGAAAAATAATTGTTTTTGTTCATTTAAGAATTTCTGGCATTGTTTTTAGCCCCACATCTGAAGACCTTCTTGCTTGAGAAGTTAGTGGTGTCTTAATAATGTTATTTATTCAAAAGAGTTATTCCAGAATTCAAAAGCTGTGGTAATCCTTGAGTACTCTATAAGAAGGGCCACACCTAATTATCTTTGAGTTGTGCTTCTCACATCTCCACTATTATTTATGCTACTGTCTCTAGTAGAGTCAGTAGGCAAAAAAATAAATTTCTGCTGTTCAGTCACAAAGCAGAGAAGCAAGACTGCTTCTCTGTGATGCAGAGCACTTCTTGGTTAGAAAGACTGCTTCTTTCTCATCTTCGTATATGTTTCTATATAGTTCATCTATGTAGAAAGAGGATTTTGCTCTACGTTTTTACGTTGTAGATCTTTCTTTGTTACAAATCTGTGTTCGGAGAAAATACCATATACTTAATATTTTATTCTATTCTGAGGGCTGGCACCGAAAGAAATGCTGACAGTGATTGTGCAGAAGATCATGTAACCAAACATACAAATAAAATTTAAGGCCATTAACATTTTATGTTTAGTTTAATAAGTGGGGGGAAAAAGTGAAAATTAGGGTTGACTGCTATCCAAAGGTCATCTTACTGCAGGAGGTGTAAAGATCTTTTTACAGATACTGTGATGTTCAGGCACAATGGGCAGGATTGTGGACATACTTATATCCGTACTTGAGAAACTGTGCAAATGGGTAGGATTTACGTAGGATACTGGCCTTGGACTGAAAGTCTTTTTATTATTAGCTAAAAATTATGTTATTAGATAGGCTTTATGCAAGGATTATATTGTTTTTGCATAGTACTTCTTGTGTGGACACTCAGTGAGTACATCTGAATTTTTTTTTTTGCCTAATCTGATTTTCTTGATGCTGAAAATCTACAGTCTTTTATTTATCTAATTTTCTTCATATATAGTCGTAATTAATATATGACATTTTTTCTTTAATGGTGTAACTGTACCTTACAAACTTTATCACGTAACAAATGTTTTGCAGCTGACCTATAGACTCTGGACACTGAGGAGCTATAAAGCCCAATGTTGCTACCTAATGGAGTTGCATCAGTGATGTTCTTGTGTTTCTAATCTAGAAAAATAATTTGCTTTCCCTCAGATAAGGATGGTGTAGGGCTTTTTACACATAATTTCCTTGATTGTGTGGCTCTGTTAATGAAAATAAAAAGTCAGTGAACTGGTCATAGAATTCATTATTTTTATTTGCAAGTCATTAGATCTTGTTTTTGTCTCTATACTTCTTTCATAGCTGTAAGCCATTCTGGCATGCCTTTAGGTTTATGACATCCTGCTGTGTAAGGATGTTTGAACTGTGCTTTCTAGATTCCTTTTTATAGGTTTTTGGTTTTTTTTTTTAGTACTATGCCAAATTATATCATGAGCTATTAAGACAGGTTATGCATCTGTTAGTTTAGAAGCATCTCTAATTATTTCACTGTGATAAAATATTACTGCATATATGCTTCAGGCATGATTTTTTTTTGCTAACAACCTGCTATGTATTCATAGGAGCAACAATACCAATTCATACCATGGGGAATATTATTTAATTTGGCAAATAGAGTATTTTTTTTATCATTCACGTGTTGTTTAGAGTAAATATGCCTGTGAAAGCAAACACAAGGATACTATATGTTCACATTCAGTAAGTCTTTTGTTTTACTTACATTAAGGCCAGAATTAGCCAGGCACAAATGGAAAATACGTAGTAGCTTTAAAGTAAAATAAAATTGGTTTTGATTTAGTTCAAGTCAACCATCTCATTTAAAATTAGCCCAGGGGTCTTGTAAAAATGCTAGTAATCTAAACATAATAATGCACATTGCCCAATTGCTTCTGTATATGATATAGGTTCAGTGCAGTAGTGCTTTGACAGCCCATTATGGAATGTAATGAACAGCTATTTTTAAACAGAAGAAATTCAAGTTGACAGCTTGGCAATGAAATTCAGCTAGTGGCATAATTTTTGTCGTCTTCAGTATAGAGAGCAGATTTCAGTTTGGTTTAAAGTAATTTCTATCATGGACTTTATGGAGAAAGCATTTTTTGCTTTAGTTTTAGTAAATACTTTTAAACTGCTTGAAGTAAGGCTGAATTTTGTCAAATCCCAAGCCCACGCTCCAGTCAGGGTAAAAGACACACTTTCAGAAGATAGAAATTAATGATTAATAAAAATATACTGAAAACCTAAGGAAGTAAATATGCTGGAATTGAATTTATAATCAGAAACCTTTTTTTTGCTTTTAGTTTAGTAAGTGAAAACTGTAGCTCTGTAAGCCCATCAAGAGGGATTTAAGTTTGAGTCAATAGCAAACTAAGAGAACGAACACAGTAAGTAGCTGTCAAACTGCACATATTCTGTGGTAGAATCTATAAATTCAGGCCAGCCTCCCATCTATCATTTTCCTTATCTCAGTCAGCTACTGCATTGGGAAGTGAATAAGATTCTGGTTTCTCCGAGTACGTGTGTAGTGTTGTTTGCTCAGGGCTTTCTTAAACAACCTGACAGTAAAGCCAACTCTGGTGGATGGCTGAAGAAATTTAAGCAGTGATTTTGCAGACATTCCATCCCCATCCATACTTTTTTGTGCTTGAGAAAAGGAAGTAGATACCCTGCTCTGCTATCCTTGGACTACTCTGCGGAGTTAGACAAAAAATTTAAAGACTATTTGTTTTGGACTCCTCTCTGTTGAGATAATAAATGATACCTCTTGGGATCATTAGTGAGTTTGCCATAGTGCAGGGAGGAGCACAGTCACTTTGCAGGGACTAGCTTTCCTTCCTGCTGGATTGATGAGATCCAGAGGTGCTATGATGTGATTCTTGGCAACTTCTAGTGACACTGGCCAGACTGTTCCTTTTTTCACGGCAGATATACTCAAACCCCACTGGGCTGAGTGCCATATCACCATTTGATTAACTTCTTGTTTCCAAACGCTTTTTTCTCTTCCACCTTCTTCCTATGCCCATCACCCGTCTTATCATGGCATTCCATGTTCTCTGATTACAGTGAGCGAAAGAAAAATGCTCTTACCTGGAATATTTTAGTTAAAAATACGTGCTCCCAAATTCAGTGATTTTTAAACATACCTGTTGTAGATACAAAACTCTGATTCTAACCACTTGTTCCAAAAATTAGCACGTCTTGCTGCTTTTCCAAAATTACCACAGCGAATAGATTTGTGAATCCTCTTCACCTACCTCAGGTGAGGTGAATAGAATTACTTCTATTTCTGCTGACTTTTACTTTTGACTATTAAATCTATTTCTCTCTTCCCAGTAAACTCTTGTTCCAATTCTTATACCTTAACGCTTTCCTTTTTACATCCTACATTACATCCAATACTTCTGCAATAATCCCTTTCCTAAATTCACCCTCAGTCTGTAAGAATTCTTGCTGTATGCTATGACCGTTGTTTTCTGTCTTCCTGTTTCACCTTAGGGTCTGCTGCCAAAACCTGGAGAACATGCTTTATACAGCATTTTTATGCTTTTGTCTGGTGTTTTTCACGTGATTTGATTTTAAGAGGCTTTTATAGAAAAGTGGTGTGAATATATATCTTTGTAGGTTTATACATATATATGACATACCCAATTCAAGTCCATTAATGCTTTGTCTAGAAGCAAATGCTTTGGTGCCCAGCTGACAGCAGGTATGAATGGCAAAATATACTTAATCAAACATGGGTTCAGAAGTGAAAACAGTGTTTTAATTTATGGATTATTATTATCGTTACTTATTTTTGTGAATTATCATTCAGAATGATATGGGTGGCATATATCCAGTCTATTCTTATTTTGAATAGCTTGATAATATGTACGTAAGGGTAAACCATAATATCAAGGTACAGCTGTCCCAATGATTTTCCAAGACACTACACAATTCCTTCATTTAAGTTGTTTTTGAAAGGTGCGGGTATGTTTTGCATATGCAATTTTGCTGATCTCATAGTGTTTTCACTCTGCTGTGACAAACCTGCGTAAGACTGTTCATTAGTCCAACCTTATTTTCCATGAGAAAACCCCACATGGTTTGTTCAAAAAGAATGCTGAGGAATGCTTGGTGAGAAGAGGTCTGCAATACAGCCAGAAAACTGATTCTGAAGAGTTAGAGTTTATCAGTTCCCACAGGGCTCAGGAAGAAAGAGCAGACTGTCACAAAGGTATATAATAGTTAAGGTGGCATGTAGGAATGATTTAATAGGACTGCATTTAAATTATCCGTCTATGAAATGCTCAATAAACATCAGCTGGTTTGTATTCCTTTTTTTTTTTTTTTAATTGGAATTTGTTTTTAAATGTTTTGAATAATCTGAAAATTCAAAGAACACCAGATTTTAATTTTTCACTCATTTCTATGTTCAGGTTGGCTGACTAAAGGGAATCGCTATGTAGAAATGATGGTAATAAAAAACAAACGCGCTAATATTCCCTCCTTTGTTGTGTCTATTTTAAACACTAGAGCTACTATTCATTTTTCTTCTTAATCTTTGAGGACATCTTTGACCCTGTAGTATAATGAAATCTTCAAGCTAATGCTTGGGGAAAAAAAAAGTGAAGGGCATATTTGCAGTGTGTTTCCCTGTTGTTCTCCATGAGTTAGGTTTCTACATCATGTAGAGTACTACAGTGTGTACTAACTGGCACCCTTGTTGATAATCTCAATTGAAGGAGCAGGGATTAAGAACCAAACTGAAACCTCCCTGAAGAAATCTTTCAAAAGAATAGTTAGCTGGAAGACTGACTTTCTGCATTTGTCTGATGTGCTTAGTGGAAGGAAACATACACTCCTCCCTTTCCATTCAAAGACATGAGTATACAGTGTTTAGTCAGGAGGAGATAGGCTACCTGGGAATGATACTACTTTTAGAGATTCGTAAGTGCTGAAGTATTTCAGTGTACGACTGAATAGATGATTCACTGAGCCTCAATCTTAGAATGTTTCTTTGTTTCATCAGAGTTTCAGGGACAGCATAAAGAAAATACTTCTATGTACTTAATAATCATGTGAACCCTTTTTACTGGAGAACTGGAGTGGTTTTGATCTTGAGAGTTATAGCTTATTTAGTACTTGGAGGTGACCTAGTAAAATACCTGACCCACCATGGCTTCCAATGTAGCAGATTTCTTAAGCATGTGCTTAAATAACCCTAACTAAAGGTTTTTTTTTGTTGGTTTTTTTTTGGAGTTTCTATTAGTGTGATTTAAGGTAGTGTATCCTTCCTTCAAAGTCAGCAGAGTCTGACTAAGATTGAAGAACGGGTATCGTGGTCACCTCCTAGAGCAAGGCAAGTGTTTTCATGGGGCTGAGCAGCAAAGTTGATTTTGATGACCAAAAACATTGAACTACATCTCAGTTCTGGCCTCTCATCTGAGATAATGTCCAATAATGCAATGTCCCTGTAAGGGCTGTGATCAGAAGAACTTAGCCAATGAATTCTGTATTCAGTAGTAGGCATTGCTTTGATTCAGTGGCCTCGGTCTTCCATTCCACGCTCCCATGCCTGGTATTCATGTGCTCATAGACTCCATTTCAGTATGTGAATAGCTGAGTAGTAATTTGCTCAAGCATCAGTGTGTGGAGAGAATGATCTAAAGCTGTGGACATGTGAGTAAAGAATCAGAAAGCTCCTAAATGAATTAGGTTGGAGATGTAATATCTCCTGAGTTATCAAGTGTGAAAAATTTTTGGAACGTATTTCCTCTTTCTTGTAATCTCTGCATATTCAAGTGGAACCTATGCTATTGCTCTTCAAAAACTAATACTTCACTTATGTCTGCTCTTGTGAAACAGCATCCCAATCATTCTTTTTCAGCATCCACTGTAATCATAGCACAAATCCATATTATGACGGGCGCATGACCTGCTCTTTGTCACTCTCTAAAGAGCAAATACCCGCACTGCTTAATAGTTCAACAAACAACAGTGCTGGAGAAGGGTTTCTGTCCATTTACCTTATGCTTTACTTCCCCCAGTGTAGTGAAAAGTAGTTGTACTGCTTCATTTGACTTTTCTAGTTTGTAGGCAAATGTAGTTGTTATTCTGAAGAAATAATTTTCTGTTAAGAAAATAATTAACAGACCTATGGTTGATTGTATCTACTTCAGAACAGTGCACTATTCTGAAGCAAGTACTTTTAGTTTAGGAAAGTCCTTATTCACTTAGTATTTTGTATGAATAGCTACAATGGAGTTTTGCCCCAAGGAGCACTTACGTGATGTATGTTTGGCCTGGTATAGTTCTGTTCTTTTTCTCTGTTTCGTTTTGTTGCAACTTTCCTTTATTTTCTCATCCATGATTAACAGTACTCATGAAATGCTTTTTTAAAGCAGCCTGCATGTCTTGAAATACTGTAAAATTCAGATAAATGTTTATTTTAGTTACTCTGTGTATGTAAGTACGAATTTTACTCAAGAGTGGAGTGAGGGAGCCCTTATAAAGCCTTATAAGGCACTAGTGCTTTTGTTTTCCCATGCCCTTTTGCTGGAGATAAGTTAGGAAAAACTTCTTAAATGTTCTTAACGTGATAAAGACACTTGGAGCTACTCATAGCAGATGAGATTTCAAACTGAAAGCACAAAAGACAGTTCTGATATTTCTACTTTGAATACCCAAGAGAAGGAATGAATACTGACAAACCTCCCACTACAACGTGTCCTGGAGGCTGGCTGGAGTGAAAGGAGAATCACTCTGGCTGGATACCAGCCAGATCCACAGGTTTCCCTGTAGTGCTGTAGCTCTGCAAAATAGGAAAGTAATATCTTTGTCTTCACACAAATGTTCTTGTAATACGTTTTTAAAGCCTTTTGCCATTTACCATCACTTATCTTTTCTGATAAAATTAAGTATATAGTCTCTATTTCTTTTTAGTGAGAAATAACAAGGTATTCGCTGGATATCAGCTGGGCTTTTGGGTAACTTCTGCTATTCACTGATATTGGATTGAAGAGAATACTTCTGGAATGGGAGCAGAGAAAGGCTGGGATGTTAATATGTGGATTGTTTTCTGATGATTTTTTTCATCACAGCATCTGATGATTATTTTTTTTTTTCAGGCTGATTCCTCTTAAAGCTAAAATCATGTACATATTTGTAACGGGCACTTAAGTACATAGAACAAGTCTGGATATAAACACATTTCTTTGGTGGAAGTGTGGGTCAGACTGTGTGGTCTATCTGACACTGTAAAAATGACTGACATTGTTGCTTGACCAAGGTATTTCTCTTGAATTGCTAAGCTTCCCTGTCTACGCAGAAAGGGAGACAACTTAACGCTCTTATGACAAAAAGTTTAAATTCTGTGCTCAAAGAGCATGATATTTATGTTAACATTTGCTCTTTGTGCTTCCTCTTATGCTCAACCAAAAGTTTATCAGAAAATGCAAAAATTGAGACAATTATTGATCTACATTTTGTGAAATAACCTGAAGTGATACTTCAGGTTTTCTAGTTGTCTAAATACAGTGTTATGAATGTTGCAACAAACATGTGATGAATATTCAGTGACTGTTTTGCAACAAAGTATTTTGCTTTGTTCTGAAAGCTTCTATTAGTTTGCTTCATTTCAGAAGGTTTTCTATTAAGATGATTATACAATGGATGCCTTTGTTTCAAGTTTTTTTCCCCTCTGCAGTGTGATGATTTCACCATGAGCTAAAAACCAGTATTTTAACCTAAATACATAGTATTTGAAAAAAATAGGATCCTTATACCTAGTGAAATAGAAATGTTACAAAGCTGAAGTTTTTTTCCTGAGAGAATTCTAAGCAGAATCAAAACAGTATTCTTAAAAAAAATCACACTAAAAAAATAACATGCAAAACAATAACAGCCCGGTCTCCACCACCCCCAACATTTAATATGAGGTCTTTTTAGCTGAGAGAGTGGTAAGTGTTGGTTTTTTTTTTCCTACTTAAGGCCATTCTAAATATTCTTGCTAAGTGGACCTAACAGTACCAGTATATTTTATGTTAGCAAGTCAGGAGAGAAAAGTGCTTGAAGTTCAGGGGGCATTTGTCTCCTTTCTCACAAATTCATTTAAGTACCAGTCTTGCCATAGCTTTAACTAGGGCAGACAACCATACAAATGACTTGAGATAAAATGAAAATAATGGACTGAGCTAGGTGCCGGGGGTGGTAGTTACACTGCATGCACATCAATAAGCATTGAGTGTTATTCTATGCTAATGTAAGCCTGATGGATCAGCTTTCGCTTTTAGCCTGGAGGACCATTAAGCACTAGAAGCTGGGTCAAACTGATATAGTAAGGCAGACGTACCCTAACAGTTGGCAACAGTAGTTAACAAGCAGTAATTTGCTATGTGTGAGACTAATATTGTTTAAAATCTTCATGATCAGAGAAAGGATAATACTTCTTTGTTTAATTTCCTTTTGCAACCTTAATTCATTTAGAAAAAAAAACAAAAAACCACACATTAAGATGCAAAAATGAATGAAGCATTGAGCAGTTCTTTTGGAAGTAGTTAATATATTATCGCACGGTACCAGAAGTCAAAGCATTATTTACAATTTAAAAAGTTAAGGAAGTTATCATAGGATAATGTAGTGTAATTGATTTTTTTAAATTTTAAATTAAATAGTATTAGTTGCTCCTAAATGTGTAGCCTTGATAGTATTGAGATATAAGTCAAAATGACTGAGTTACAGAAATATTCTGAAGATGCTACAGAAAGAATATCACTATTGGTGCTGTTGATTCTGATGCAGATAATGGTTAAACTGGTGGCCAGGTTTATCTAACCCTTTCTAAATAAACCCAAATTTACAGGAGTTATTCGTTCTTCATCTCTTCTTTAAACATTGTTTTATTTGCAATTTTTTATCAGATTTTTGTTCCATATGTACAGATGCTATGTTTACAGCTTTTGACAACTAAGATCACATGGGCATTGCTGACAGATATTAACAAAAATCAATATAATATGTTAAATAAGATATATCATGTTCATGTTTCAGAGGCATACTGAGAAGCTAGGCTGCTGCTGGCTTAGGCTTTGATCTTTTTGCTCTTGTGGTGTGGCCTTATGCGCCCTCAGCTCAGTTTTGTTGGAGCTTTTGATGGTTTGTACTGTCAAGGCCACTGTTTCTGATGCCTATTGTCTTCAGTTTATCATTTGTTGGGAAATTTTTTTCATCTTTGCTAGTATAGCATGGCTTGGTGGGGAAAGATGGAGAGGTGGTCCATCAGAGGAACATCCTTTGTAAGTTCAGAGAACTTGTGTGGCTTTCAAAAACAAGGGAGCCCTTTTGAACAACTGAGTTACTGTGTTTAGTGGCCAGACCACTGGATAACTCAAATGATGGCTAAAGAAGGCTTGAAGATAGGAGAAATTTACATATATCTGAATAGGAAGACATGGTTCCAGATTCTCTGGCCTTTGTATCCTCTCTGTGTTATCTGTGTAATGCAGCAGTAATAGCTGTGCTTTGTGTCTGTAGATCTAGAAATTAAAAAATCCTCTATTTCAATCAATTATAATAATCCTATTTCCTTTACCAGATTATTTAAGGTTTAATTACTTAAGTAATGTGTGAACAAGGGCATTCTTTTTCCTTTTCTCTTTCTTGAAAACGAATTTTGTTGGTTTTTTGAAGCTTCCAAAGGAGAAAGGTTAGCTAGTCTGGTGTAAAATGCTCTTTGGGCTGTTCGCTTTTTTTTTTTTTTTTTAAGCATTTTTTTCCTAGTTTTTACATAGCATGAATAAGTTCAGCAATTTCTTTTCATGATGGTTTTGTGTCTGTGAATTACGTTTTCTTGCATTACAGACTTGTGCAAACTTCAGCACATATTAAAAATATAGACCTAAAACAGTGTTTCGTTTACTTCAGGCAAAATTTATGGGTTTTTGTGCCTGTGATTGAGATTTTTTTTGGTGCATCTTTCATTGCCTAGCTAGCCTTTATGTTTTATGTAGAGGCATTCTGTAATTTCCTATTTCTAGGGTATTAAGAAAAGGGAAAGAATAACACATACGTTAGAGTTCAGCAGCCTGTCTGTGATATTGTGGGGTCTCCAGATGATTCTGCAAAGGATTTAATCTATTGTTAGTGGAAAAATTCAGTAAGTTTAACATACAGTCTAAAGGATGAAAATGAAAGAAGTGTGTGTGAGGGTAGACAGTTGTAGACCTTTTTTGCATTCTCTGAAGTGTAACAGCATCAACTGCTTCATAAAATGTTGTATGCATAATGACAAGATCAAATCCCAGTGTCTCTGAATTTTAGAAGAAAGCGCATGGGCGTAGCTGGACTTCAGAAGATTTCTGTGAGATTTCAGTAAAAGATAGTAATGTAGCTTATTTACTCTGTTCCTTGTCTTACTAAAGTGGCTTGGCAAACTTGTTAATCTCTGAAGAAATATAGTGCAAGAAAGCAGAAGACCTGAGACTGTTCAGTATCTCAGGAGAACTGTCAGCAGAAGCTTCAAATTATCCTTTAAGCACTCAGGCTGCAGTTCTGCTTCCTTCCTTGATCCCTGTTGGATGGGATTGGTCCTTCATGCCACTTTTTGGCACAGGTCAGCTGTCTGGATGGTAGTTACCAAAATCAACATAGTAGCAGGTCAGGATCATCTACTCAAGAAAATGGAAGTCTGGATTGAATCTGAATTAATCAGCCATAATACTGAAGACAATTTGGAGAACTACCTATGTAGCCTGTTGAATTAAGTAACTGCCAAGACTCTAGCCTTGTCTAGAAAATGTGCCTTGTCTAGGAAATGTCCCAGGAAACAAACCATCTCCTCCTTTAGGAAGGTCTCAAACTCTGCTTTTGCTCTGACCGAGGATGCTTTTCCTGACTCAAATCAGGTCTTCAAAGTCATTCTCACATTTTATTCCTGAGAAAAAAATCAACTTTAACAAAAAATGTAAATCTGACGCTTTGTGGAATGAGAGTATAAAACATCTGCTGTGAAGAGATATACAGCCTTTCTAAAGGGGTGATGATACCAAGTGAGCTAAACCAGCTAATAATATCAGTTCTTATAAAATGGAGTAGAGGGCATCTTGTCTAGGAAAAGGGCTGAGATGGTACAGGTGACAAAGCTTATTAAGATTATACGTTCTGATGAGGAATTCCAGGCATATACCTAACTTGTCATTCCAATATAAATTGGTGACTGAGTGAATTGACTCTGGGTCAGATCTCTCATTCATTACTGTGACCTGTTGTCTTGGTAATCACCAAGAACAGACTTGAAGGCGACTAAGACTTCTAGGAGTGACACAGAACTTTGGAAATTGCATCCTGAACTGCCAATGGAGAGGAAAAGAAAGTGAGAATGCTTTGGATACTGCTCTGGAAGACGAGAGACTAAGGAATAGGTCAAACTTTCATTAAGGTGTTGGTTGGGGTTTTTTTGTGGATTTCTTTTTTGAATTTGTGCAACGAAATGCAGATTAATTCCTACCATTTACTCTCTTGTCTGTGACTTCCTAGCAATTTGGTTTTAATAAAAATGAGAATGGATTAGGGGTGGAGTGGGGAACTGATATTTTTCATGTGGGACCTGTGGATGATTACAGGAATCTTAGGCTAAAAAACAGGCTAAGATTTCCACTTTTAGGGGTTGTTGTTGTTTTGAATTACCAGAAGAAGAAAATGCCACCACTACCAAGAAATCAAAGGCATTCAGCTAATCTATAAATATAAATGCTGCGTTTTTTCTTTTTAAAGTAGGACTGTGGCTCTGTAGTGACTGTGTATGTAATTGTAAAGTAGTACTCTACCTTCATATAAAATTGAAGTTTTAAAATCGTTAGGCCAAGTGCCTTTGAAATAGTGATGCTGTGAGATTCTACAAGTATTTTGCTATTCATTGGAAGTACAAGATCTTCATTTTTTGAAGATCAATAATTTTTTAAAATTGAAATATATGTCGTGGTCAGTCTGGTTCTTATGCACCTATTTATATTCTCAAGTCAGTTGAAGAGACCTGCAGTGTAACATTAGCAATGTGTATTTTCATCTCATTCCTTTAATAATTTTGTGTCGTACATTAATAGATGTAGTTTACTTTTAATGTGCTTTGTGTAAAGCCCTTATGTTACGAAAATGGGGAGATTACAGGAAATAATTGGCTTTGCATATTGTGGTTTTTTTATTGTTTTGTCCCTTTGAAGATACAGGGCTTCATAATCACATCAAAGTATTAGGGATGACCTATTCTTGTAAAGTAAGTCAAGTAATCATATCCACATTATTTAATTACATTATTTCAATGAAAGAATAAGAGACTACAGTGGAAATGAGATGTGTAACAGGAAGGAAAATACAGTAGGTTTCCATTTCTTGAAGACTGATTTTAAATCAAGATCAGTCAGAAAATGGTGCTTTCACTTTCCAACTTGACAGGATTTTTTGGACATGTGCACAACTGCAATTGCACAACAAACAATTTGGCAGAATTGTTAATTTTAATTTGTAGAAGACCAGATTTATTCAGACTATGATAGTTTGTGTCTATGAAATATGGTAATTCACTTAAGGAAATAGAAGTCATATAATAGATTTTAATGTTCTTGATGCATCCTTTTACTGAGTGCTTAAGCTCCCGGTCCCCCCCCATACTTCAAGCGACGCATACTGATATGCAATAGAGATACAGAATGTTACCTACATAGACACTTACTTTCCTGGGCATGAGCAGAGTAGCAAGGAGCAGAGAGCTGTTGCTTCTGCAGCTTCCTCGCCTTCACTGATTAGGTACCAAGGAAAATCAAGTTTGGGATCCTTTGGTTGTGCTAGAAATACCTTCAGAGTGCAGTTTCTCTCTGCTTGCGTAGCAGCAATAAGAACAATAGTATAATTAGTTGCCTGCTTACTCTACTAGAATAAGTTGTAGGCAGATAGTGAACAGCAAGCTGGAGATGATTATATAGTAAATATACTGATCTCTATAGGAAACATATCAGGCAGGAATGAAGAGGATTTAGATGATCAAAGCAAGTAGAGAATGAAAGAAGACCGAATGTGATTGGGTGACTTAATATGGGGTTATCAGAAGTAGGAATACATCCTACATGGTTAAGTATAACCATCTGTTTTTTAAAAGCAAAGAAATTTCCTAGTCCGTATATGATTCTAAAAAGGTGTTTCCAATCAGTAGGAATACCTGTTTTTAAGGCTTGTGAGATTGTTCTTACAAAACACTTGTTTTTGATTGAGTAGTATCTGGAATGGATTTTTCCCTCCAGAATTAGAGAGACATGAAGATACAGGTCCAAACCATCAGTTTCATCTGTAATGCAACATTTTAAAGCAATCTCTGTTCCTAAAACACAGGTAAAGAAAAGCTTTTGTAAAATTACAGGTGTTACTCACGAGAAAGCTTTGATTTGTTTGCTAGGTTTCTCTGCTCTGCCTAATAGGTAGAAGGCTGGGGACAGATTTCTTTCCTGTGAAAATTAAATTCAAAACCAGAGTTTTCACATTGTTGGAATTAATCTAATAATGATAAATATAAAACTGTGGAAGAAAGGAGAAGACATAAGGCTGCAGTTTCCCAGTTAGTTTTTTGGTAGTTCTTTGAGATGTGTGTGTTCTGGTGTGTGCTAGAATGTTCACAGAGAGGCCAGTGTAGTCATTCCATGGTGGTGGCATGAGGAGAGGAAAGCAGTATCTCCTATTTCAGTGGCAGCATTTGTATCAGCTTTGTGCAATTTTTGACCTATCCTCCCGCTGCTTTAGTGCCCCATTTGCTTGCTGTGTGCTTCTGCTCTATCTTCCCTTGGGTAAAAGAGCTATGCCTGTGGAGTTAATCAGTGTATTAATCTAAGGGAAATATTAGCCTTCTATTAATCGTGCTCTGTAATATCGACTAATCCCGGCACAAGAAAGGCAATGGGAATGTGTTGTTGGGGCCAGGAGTAGCGGTCTCTTCTTTGAGCATTGAACAAAAGTTAGATTGCATTACCTGTGATGTAAAATTACATTGCCAAATAATTTATATCCCTGAAAATCGAAGGCTGACAGGAGGCTACAGACACAGATTCATATTTACTCAGAAAAAAGACTCAAAGCTGGTGAGACGTGATAGCCCATTTAAGCTTGAGCTGATGTGTGAACTGTGCCCAACCGGTGCTTCTGCTTTCCCTTCTGCCTCTCCTCCATTGCGGCTGCATTTCCACTCTTCCCATGTGCAGTCACTGTCCTGACTCCATGCTGGGCTGTGTTGGGGATGAATGGGGCAGGCAGAGCAGGACTGCTTTCTGTTTGATGGTTGTGTTCTGTAGATCTGGTGTTCTAAACTGGGCCAGCGGCAGGCATGGCACACCTTTGGGCTGTGTTTTCTTCCAAAGTGGGGAGAGAAAAGTGTTAGCTTCTGAAGTGAATTGAATTGTGCTTTATTACACTAAAGTGTTTTTCCATTAATTTAAAAAAAAAAAAAAAAAAAAGGTGGGATGGGAAACAAGATAGAAAGATAGCTAGCTGCCTTCTCATGACTGGAAGAAAGGTTGAGTACTTCTAACAGTGCTTGATTCCTAGGTTTCCAGAGATCTGTGAGCGGCGAAGTTTGTACTCATGTCTACATTAGAATATTTCAGTTTCCTTGTAGCTCTGTCATCGTTAAGACCTGGAGGGGATATGCAGAGAACAAATTGTGCTATTGTTTGTGCCTAATCAAAGAGATAGCGGTGTCTTAGGAATGTCTATCAGGTATCTCTCATATCTTCTCATGTTTCTCTCTTGCTTTTGTAATTTCTTTTAGGTACTGAGTGTTCTGAATAGAGTTTATTTCTATATAAAACCTCAATAGATAGATCTGTGCTTTGCAAACCTCTGACTTTATCAGTGTCTTTATTTTAAGAGCAAGCACTTATGTTATGCTCCTTTTGAAATGCTCTAATCCAAGTACCAGCTGAGTGGTATGTAGTATTCAATGTCTGGTTAGCTTTAATCTCCCAGTTAACACCATTCCTCATGGGGAACTTTGCCCAGTATTTTATTTGTTTTCATGATCTGTGCTACCAGGCAGAATGAATCTCCGTTATGTGAATCTCTTTGCTGTGTTGTTACTTTCCTTTTTGCTTTAGCATCGTTGCTTTACCTGTGTCTGTCTCTTAGACATTATAGAGTAACGTGTTTATGTATTTAGATAAAATTAGGATCCCTAAGATTAAATGTAGAATGGATGAGTGGGGGATAGAGATTGGAGAAATAAAAGTGACTGTTTTGTGAAATCATGTATTTCTAGTGTATCTACTTTAAATAAGAAAGTTCACTTTGATTAGCCAACGAAAATACACACTTTCTATACAATTGCTTGCTGTTAAGTTGGATATATTGATTTGAGAAATCTCAACTGCAGACATAAGTGTTTTTCCATAGATGTGTGTTCATGCATACATGATTAAGTCTGATATTACTTGTAATGTTCAAGATGAATGTTTTAATGTTTTTCATATTCTTTATGAAGTTGTTCTGATGTAACACTGGTGAGTTTGGTGAAGCTTTTGCCTAAATAGAACCAATCTTATCCTATTTAAAAATTGCTTCTTTTCATTTCAGCTTTTGCTTTAAAAAGGAATTTTTTTTTTTTCCTGCCGTGGGCTTGCTAATACATCACAGCAGATAACATTCTGTGATCAACAAGGGAATTTTTGTTTTTCTGCAGAGTTGCATTGATTGAACTGAATTAAGAGAGTTCAGGGCCTGGAACTTCCTATCTCAAATCACATGGCTCCTGCTTTGACTCCAGGCAGAACTTGGAGGTCGTTTTTGCGAAACATGAAAAAGCTTTTAAACGAACGACTTCGAGGGAAAACATCAGCAAAAGTGGGGACACCTGCTGTTGATAAAAGTGCCTGCACATTCCTCAGACTTACATCCCCAGTAGGGGGAACCTCTGAGTAAAATCTTGACCGCTCCTGTGGAGTTCCCATAGGTGGCAGCAGTCACTGCAGTTTAGGAGGTTAACAATGGAATGATTTCTAGGTACGAGAATAAATACGTCATAGCTAAGCTAATGGGATCTTTGTACGGGAAAGTGCTCTCCTTTGAAATATAAGTGAGAAGAGGGCCCCTTAATTTTTAGTTTCCTTTCTAGATTTAAGTAGTTCTCTGTCTGTAAGTTGTACGTTTAATTTCTCATTGCTCGTGGACAGGTTTTAAGGGATCCAGAATTCTAGTGTCATGCTGTGAAATACCTTTCTATAAACAGCCACAGGGAAAGGCCTGATGGTAATTTAAATAATAATGATGAAAAACTCTTGGTAATTCTCTTGCTGGGATTACAAAGTCTATGCTACCATGTAATTGTTTGTAATGATGCAGATTTAACAATGTTGCTTTACTGTTGAGAAGGTGACTGAACCCAGGTTGTCTTTTTAGACTAAATTCCTATTGGGTGCAGTCTTTAGTATCACAACTGTTACACTTCAAACTCTCTGCCTGAAGAAGCAGAGAGAGATTCACTGAGTTATTTTCGCTGTGTAGAGTAAGGGAAAGAATCTTGTCATTTGAACTTCATAAACATAAGAGCAAAGTCAAATTTTACCAACTGAATTAATGCGTGCTGCTTGTGAATTGTGAATATATTTTTTTTGTGTGTGCGCCATTGGGCATATAGCTTTTTTTTTTCTTTGAGTCTTTTTTTTCTTTTTCATTTTTAACCGAAACAAACAAAAACCCACCACGAATGAAAACCCCAAACTAAAAAAAACCTCACCTTGCATAAGTGACAGGTAAATTGAATTTGATCATTTTTTTCTCTAGAAAAATACCAGAGGAAAGACATGTCATGCTCTGCTGCTGGAAAAAATAGGGCTTTTCCCCTTTCTTTTTATCATTCTTTTTATCCAGTTAGTTGTTCAAATTTTGTTGAAAATCATTGAAGCTCACCTCTTGTTTTAAGAAGGAAAGAATGCCATCACTTTACCTACTGTATTGTTTCAAATAAAGTGGTATGAAGTGGGCTTCCTAATATGACAATGAAACAATAAATAAAAAATGTTTACTCCTGTATCAGTGTGAATCTTCCTTTTCTGGATGAATGCATTATCGTACCCCCCTACATATATAAATACATTCTCCTTAAATGGAACGTTTTGCTAGCTAGAAATTTTCACTGTTAAGTCCTTCACCTGTTATTTAGGACTCACCTATCACATAGGTGGTATATACTGCTGGAAACTTCTGCATAATAGTAGTTTATATAATATCACTGGAAGGTAAAATTTCAAAGACAGATATTGTTAAATCCCTTTTACAGGTAAGAAAGTAAAAATAAATCTCTTTTGTTCTGTGTTTAACAGTTTTACTGTGCTTTAATGGATGTTTACAATGTAGTAAATTTAACAGCTCAAGATGTAACTGTGAGTATTTTGTGTTTTGTTTTGGTATGTCTGATAGGCCTATGTTAAGTCTATAGAAAAGAATATTTTTCCTTTTTTTTTTTTTTTTTAGTCTTCAGGAAAAAAGCGAGGCTTTTGATAGGAAACTGCTGCTTATTATCATGTGCACCGAGACTCACGGCTGGTGTTTCTAAATCACAAGTGAGATAATAAATGATTTCATATGGCCTTTGCAGCTCAACTGTTTTCAGTGAACTGTCTAAATAGAATCATTCATCAATCAGGGGCAGAATTAATATATTGCTTTTACATAGTCCTTAAAACCTCTGAAAAATGTTTTAAGGAATGAGACAGCACTAAAGCAATTTATTAGTCAAATCTTGTTTGACATATTAGCGGCAGTAGCTCTGTTTGACATACTTCGGTGGGCCTGCTGCGTGAATCAGGTGAGCAGGATCAGGACTTCTCCGTGGTTTTTGTCTTCTGAAAAGGTGTAGCTGTACTTACACGGCATTCCTCACATACTGATAGACAAAAGAAAAATACATTTTAAAATGTCTGAAACTGTGAATAAAACTTTCTGAATACTCAAAACACTAATTAATTGCTGTGCAGCTTTTCTTCTGTGTTGACAGTGAATATAAATGACAATACTTTACTGTTATTTTCTTAATTCTCATTGATTATTTTCTTAATTGTTTGTCTTTATGTTGTCAATTGTTCATTGCTAAATATTATCCAGTAATTATCCTAGTAAGCAACATTATGTTAATAACAAATTGATTCTGAATTTTTCACAAAAATCTGATTTACTTCTCTGTAATCAGTGACAGGAAACAAAATAGTTGTTGCTGTATGCTTTGTTCTTTATGTGAGTGTCAATCACTTGCTTCTCTGCACCTAGGAGAGTTTTAGTTTTCAGAACTGCAGCATGTGACTCAAATTCCATAGAGCACTAAAAATAATTCTGAGAGGTGATGAACACTCAGCTTAAGTCGGGGTACACAAGTAATTTGGCAAGTGGAAGCATATCATTAGATCAGAGCAGTCCATGCTGGGGCTCATATGTCTACATGGTAGTGGTTTGGTTCAGAGATTTTACCTCCAACTAATATTAGTTTGGAACATTGGATGAAATACCCCTGCCAAAGGTGTGATCTGAAGTTGTTGAAGGAACCAGTCATGGAGTTGGCACCTATGTCCTTGTTACGGTACATTTTATGCATGCTTTGGGGGGAGCTTCCAACTAAGTGTACTCTGAAAAGCAGAGATGCCCAAACTCTCCCATGATGGAGGCACAAATGTATGAAGTGAGGACTTAGTATGAGGGAGGTTGAGCTCACTTGGAAACAGAGTGTTTATGTAGGCACAGCTTCAGAATTCCAGTTGACTTCAGAATGCTCCAGAGGACTGAAGGACTTTGTACTCTGCAAAACGCTGGAGAGAAATAATTGTTACCTATGCTAAATGATTATAAAAATCAAAATATATGTTTTGGGGGAAGAAAGGTTGTTGGTATTACTTCTGAATTTTATGGGAAAATTTTTGAAAATGTAATGTTTTTTGTACGTGTCATGTTCAGAAATGTTCCAGAGTCAGGTTTAAGTGCTATATTTGATATATTTTAAATACATAAATCCAGAAGAGGTTCAGATCACTTTGCAAGAATGCATAAGTTACTATTTGGTGTATCACGGTAAGTGCATTTAGCAATTTTTCACCTGTTATATTGTATTTTCATGAGGTCCCTTTCTCCCCTACACATCTTCCCCCTTTTATTTTAATCATCAAGACCTTTTGTGGATGTTTCATGCATCCCTAATAGTTGTCTTTCACTCTATTTTCATATACAAAGAATACTCTTATTGCAGGAAAGCTGATATGAGTTATTATCTTGCATAGAATGCTGTTGGAAATAAAAAGCTGGACAAGGTCATCAGTGAAAGGATACGAGTTTAGTTTCTCTTAACTGTGCTCCAGTAACTGCAGCGTGTTTCCAATAGTAAGACATTTCTCTTGTATTAGTGCTTCCACCATGAAAGAGTCACTTCTGTCCTCATATGGCTTCTTCTGCATTGTCTCCCGCAGGGGATGTCTCATGGATGATCTTTACTTTCAGCTCTGCTCATAAGAAATTAGCTTAATGGGACTTAAGAATAGAATTGGAGTTTTTGTTTATCTGGAAGAATGTATTTCATTACAAAATAGATGCTTGGCGTTTCCCTCTCTTCCTCTACCTACGTAGTTAATGCTGTATACCCATTGATATCTGTGGTGCAGAGCTCTGTACTGTGTGAGAACTCAGGTCCAAAACAGTCGTCTTTTCTGGAGAGATTATTGGTGGTGTCTCAGGAAGGAGGAGTATAAATGACAAAGAGTATGGGGTGCTGATTCCTCTGAGGCATTCCCCTGGCTGTGGATTAGGAAGGTCTTCAGGCAAAGATGGTGCCTGTGGTATTATTTTCAGTAGCTCTTGTGAGGTGCCTTTCTTCTGTGAACGCTTTCTGGATTTACTTACAGACAAGAGTTCCCTGTTTTAACAGTGAGTTACGTAAAAAGAATAGTTTTTCATGTTTCTTTTATGTTGCTGCCATGTAAGTATGTTCCTGAAATACAGATTAATAACATTATAATACAAATAATACTGCAGATGAAGATAACATCCGAGTGACATCCCTACAAAGGAATATCACACTTGTGCACACCTTACTGAAATGAGAAATTCTTCCAATTGCAAGTATTTCTTTTTACCGTGTTGAGACAGAGTGTATAACCACAGAAAGAAACACAAATTTTCCCAAGAGTACTGTGTTTCTTCAGTCCCGTAAATTGCAATTACTGGGACACAGCAGCAGCATCCCCCAGAACTCTGTGCTCGTTATCTTCTCTTTATACCATGGGCAGATCCCGGGATGGCTGGGGACTTGCATCTCAGAATTCCAGTAAATTCTCTTCTGCTTTTCTCTTTCTTTTTCTTCTTTTGCAGCACAGTAGGTTCGAAAAGGGATACTGGTTAACAGATACTGGTTAAGGTAGTAACTAATGACTCAGGAGTGCCCTAAATATATGGTGGGAAATGCTGTTTTTATTCAATCTTAGGGCCTGTGTATGTGATTCAGGTCTATTTCTTATTTTGTGCACAATACTCTATTTTGCATTCTAATAATATATCATTAACATGCATTTCCATGTATTTTTCTCTCTTAATTTAAAGACATTTCTGTTATTTTTTTCATTTTTTATTTTTTCAGGTTTTTTTCAAATATTAATTGCACAAACAAACCTTTGTATTGCTGATTTGTCTATGTACACCAGTTCTGATTTTTTTTGTTTTTTTTTTAACCTTTCTAGACACAGTTAGAATGTTTACCGCCTCTGGTTTAGAACATTCTTGTTTTCTGTAAGAATTTTCGTGTCTCATATCGGTGATATGAGTTACTTGTGTTCATGCAGGATCAGTATTTGGGAACTTAATTCATCTTATTAAAAATAATGTTCAATTTGTTCTTTTGACCACTGTTTAGTGTTAAAAGAGGTATTGTGGCTAAGCTATGCAGAAGAAGAAAGTTATTCCTAAAAATAGCACCATTAATTATTATTCATATCTCAGTATGACTTTTTTTTTAACAAGAATAACATTGCATTTGTCTAAATTAAAACATATTTGCCAACAAGAGTTTGGCAATGTTAGATTCTTTTTTGCTTTTTCCCTAGCTTTCTATTCTGAACCACTCTGCTGCTTGCAAGTGACATTGCTTGCAGTGATGTTTCTTTTGTTTTCCATAGAATGAGCAGTTCTACAGCAATAATAATTTTTTTTACTAATTGAGAATCTGGATGCGTAATAACTTCCACGCTGTGAAACAGGTGATTTGTGTATAGTTGCAAACCATAAGTTCCTGATTTAACTTATAATATTGTTTTATTACGATTGATTTTCTTCTCTGCTTGCTGTGATTAAGTTAATCTTTAAAGTGATCATGTTCTTTTTATTTATGATGTTTTAAAAGTCTAGATAAGTCTCATTTTCCTTTTTGTATGTTCTTGCTGAACTCCCTAAACAGATGTCCACAGTCTAGTCTTTTTCTCTTAAAATCAACTGTGGTACTATTTTATCATATTACCATGTCCTTTACATCTATCTATCTATCTTTAATTATTTTTCAGCTAATGTACTCAGTATAGCGATGATTTCTTTGCTACCTTCTAATACTCCTGGACAGAGTTGGATTGCACAGTGGGCAAAGTTATAATCAGATTCTCTTTCAGAAGGCTGTGTGATGGGAGGGCTGCGAGGAAGTAGGAATGCAGAATATAATGATGAGTACTAAGAAAAAGAAAGCTAAGGCCTACTAAGATGTTCCGCAGGAAAATACGTATTATGGCTTTTTATTCTTTCTTTCTTTCTTTACTTTAATTAAGGGAATCATCAGTTACTTTGAAAATCCTGGAGAACGTAATTGAATTTAGAACATGTTTGTTGCCCCTAAAAACAAACGTTACTGTCTTAAATTCAGTAAAGCTTTGACCAGCCAGGTAATGCACAAGAGATTTTTGTTAATTTGTTACTGTAACAAACTTTATTTTTAAATGCATAGCTTGTCTTAGTTGTGTCCATACTAGATAATGGAGCATTTCTGACAGGTAAGGGTTGGAGTGAATTAGACTATGGTCAACTATATTTCCCTTCTCTTTTGGTTAGTGTCTCCTTGGTGTTTGTATTAATCCACATACTGTAATGAAGTATTTTCAGAATTTGATTTCCAATTTGATTTCTCTTTTTCTTTTTTCTTCATTGGACTATGGCTATAATTTTCTCTTTTATAAACCTGTCTCTTTTAACTAGAGCAACTGGAAACAACCAAAAAAGTATAAATTCAATTTTCTCATAAAAAGCAAAAGGATCAGTTTTAAAAGTGCGGTCAGTTGAACAGTATTGTCTGTGAGCAACGTACAGGATCATCAATATTAAAATGCATTGATTTGGGCTGACCTGGATTAGTTTTGACACTTGAAGTAGATGCCGTTTTTAAAATTAATAAAATTTATGTATTTGATTCTAACAGCCAAACCTCTGTAAGAAAGTATGAAATTCAAAAATGTGGCATGGGAAATTGAGTAGTTCCAAGTCTCCTGTATAAAATAAAGACAAAAACTCTGAAGAAATAACTGCTGTGTGATTTGATAGAAGTAGAACTACTGTTCCTGAAATTAACAACGTTTGCTAATGAAGTTGTGTTACAGAGAGGGTCTCTTAAGTATGAAATCTCTCAAAATAGTTGATTTGCCTCATAATTAATGAACCCAAAAGGGGGATGCCTTACCAATATTGGTTTATCTGTAGCCAGAGTCCTTGGGTCTGGCAATGGATGAGTCTGTAGGTTGTCTGTCTTCCCTTTTTCCCCCAAACTCTTTCCAGTAGGAAAATTGACGAGAATGTTAGTGCTCATGAGTGAATTATTAGCATGAGCTCTGAAAACTGGAGTTTATTTCTTGATTCTGTTATTGCAAGCTTTTGTGACCTTGTTTTAATAACGTGGAGGCAGATCTAGATGCTAATGTGGTTAGTAGTAGGACTTTTATATGTATTAAACTGGATTTATTTGAGCGCTTACTTTTTATGTTGTACTCCATTTTCTAATCTCCTTGTGGGTTGTATTCCTTTATTTTTCACTTTTTGTTTTTTGTATTAAATTCTTAAAAGTCTCTCATAGGGATTGCCCTTTATTGTATGCTTTTATAATTTAGAAAACATTGAGGTGTAGACGAGACTTCTGTTTTTGTAATTAATGTTGATTCTGCAATTAAAAATTGTGCTTCAGCTTGATTTTTTTTTCTCCAAAAAATTGGTGTATGCACAATGGGACGTCTTAAGTTTTAGTGTAGTTAAATCTTTGAGTGCCAGCAAGAGTGGGAATGGAACTGATCCGTTGCCTATTTTAGGTTGTAAATTGGTTTGGAAAAGTGACTATCTACTCTCCTTCCCTCCAGCCTGAGGTGAAGTGGCTTGCTTATAGAATACTCTTATCCCTCAAAAGCCATGTACACAAGAATGTACTTGTGATCCATGCCTGAACTGGAATAGTGATCTACATACTGTTAAAGGGTATTTAGAGTGAATTCTCTCTGTGGTTAATAACCCTTCAACTATTCACTTTGTAGTCTAATCTTTTTCAGAACTGCCTTGTAAAAAAAAAAACAAAAAAAAAACAAAAAAAAAACTGCAAAACCAAAATGGATTGTTTAACTTTTACTCCAAGGATATTGTTTGCTGTGTTAGAGGATCAAGCATAGTATTTGTAGCTTTTTCTTTTCTAACTTTTCATATTTTGAAAATACTGCAGTAGCTTACTCTCATCTCTTAAACAGAAAGGAATTGCTCAGAGTCTTTGTTTACTTTACTTACCAAATACGATATTGTGCTATTTATTTATTATTATTATTATTTTATTTTTAATTTGGGATGTTCTGATAGCTTGTACTGGTTTAGTTTTATGGAATTCACTTTTAACTTTTTTAAAATAATGAAGCATTGCTGTTGATTTATATATTTTGAAATTTCGTTTGCTTGTGAAGCAAAGCACTTGATAAAACACTAATTTCTGGAACATGGCCTCATGCTTTATTTGTTGATAGTCATTCAGACTGTCCTCTCTACATAGAACTGTTGATTTCAAATGGACTTTGTACAGACACTCACATTCCCGAGTACTTTATAAAATTACATTCATTTATTTCACAGTATTTTTGTAGGCAAAGTGGTGCTTTTCTTTCTCTTAAAGCTTTGTAACTGGCACAGAGAGAGATTAAAATCCAAAGCTGTTGGTAATATTGGCTTCTCTTTTCCTAATGTGGGTTGTTTTTTGTGTTTTTTTTTTTAAGACCATCCAGCGCAATTTGCTGGATATTATTTGTACTTCCATTTTCATGTTATAGTAACCCTTCTTCACACTTCAGTTACTTTATTCATTCGGGGGCATTCAACTTCTGTAACAACTAACACAAAGATATTATAGGTGTTAATATGTAGAGTTATAGGATAATTTAAGATGGAAGAGACCTCTGGATGCCAATGAGTCCAATCTCTTTCCAAAGTAGAGCCTGGCTATAGAGGTCTGACTAGATTACTCTGGGCTTTGTCTCTTCTGGTCTTGAAAACCTCCAAGGATGAAGACCACAGATTTTCAAGGCAACTGGTGCTTGACTATACTCATGATGAGGCAGTTTTTCTTCTCTATTTGAACTCTGTCTTGTTCTAATTTGTGTCTGCTACTTCTTCTCTTCCTGCCATGCATCACTCATAAAGAGCCTGGCTACATCTTCTTGATAACCCTGCTGTAGGTACTGGGTGGCTCCTTACTCTTCTCCAGATTTCTCCCTCAGCTTCTTCTCAGAGGGTTTGTACTCCAGATCCCTGACCATCTTGGTGGCTCTCTGCTGAACTTGCTTTTGTTCTTCAATGTCTCTCTAGTACTGACCAGTACTGGGCATAGTATACTAAATGTGATCTAACAGGTTCCAAGTAAAAGTAATACTTCCAAGTAATACTTCTTTTGATCTATTGGCTACGCTGCTGGTGATACAGACCAGGATACTCTTAGTCTCCTTTTGCTGGTTTTTGCTGGTCAAATTTTGCAGTTCACAGTTGGATTGATTTGCTTCCAAACTAGTTTTAGCTGTTGAGTTTGCAAGGCCAACCTTATGATCACCTTAAGACAAGAGAGTCCTAGGAAAGTTTGGAAGGTGTTGTCTTCCTCCAGTTCTTTTGTTTTTAAATCATTTCCCCAAGTGGCTTTTGATAGGTATCATCGAGGACAAGAATTGATGTAAGTTTGGTGAAGTTTTCTTTTTGTGGTAAGGTGACAATACACGTAGCAAACTGGATCTGCTATCAAAGAACCATCCCTTTTGGGTATATCATCTTTAGGTTAGTTTAATTTGAACCTCTGAGAAGGTTTAGTGATTTCTTGCAGATGCATGTCATAGAAATTTTGCTTTATTTTGAAGAATGCAAAATTTTCAATGTGCGGATATGTTGTTTTTTAGAATTGATGATTGAAATATTGCAAATTTTATGTTGGTCATAGGGTCTGTAAAGTTTAAATTGGTATAGAAATAGTCTGAAAGTTGATTCGTTCTGTGTGCAGTGGAATTAATTCCTTTGTTATGAAACAGCCAATAAATCAGGCAGTGGGTATGAAGGAAAGGATATTTTCTGTCTTCTGTATCTTCTCCTTCATTTCCAGATTACAATCTGATCATCTTTTGTCTATATTTCAGGGTGTTTTTTTTCTACAGATCTGCTTGTGCGTGTGCAAAACTTTTCTTCAAAAACATTTGCTAGCCTCTTAGTTAACTTTTCATTCCTTTTTGGCTACTGCAGTTCACGTGATGGGAATTTTGTCAATCCTGAATTATTTTATTGTTAGTTTAACCAATCTAGGCATACAGTAAAGTTTCTGTATACATCTGTATTTTTAACTAACAAAAGTTCCACCTTGGTTTCTGCCTAAGTGTGTAATACATTCATCTGACACACAAAATATCTATAAGGGCATTGCTAAGAGGATTATGAATTTAGGCTTTCAAAGGAGGCATGTATAAATGATTTTGGTGCAAATATAGATTATGGTATGTATAGATCCTTTGTATATTTAAAGTACAGTAGAAGAACACGTGCTATTTATTTACAGTTATCAATAATCTCTTCCTTAGAAGGGAGAGAAAATGTTGGCGTATGTCAGATGATAGTCCAGCAAAATTCCGGTGGCTGCTGTAGTTGTGTTGCTGGCAATTCATTAAATAGCATTTTTGTTTCTCAATACAACACCTATAATTGATTTGCTGACTGTTTCAGCAGTTTCAGCTGACAGTTTCAGCTGAGGACACCTCTCTATAACAATTCAGTTATTTTACTAAGAAGTGAATTTCATTGTGCCAGAATCCTCTGTAATAAAACTTGGGGGGAAAATAAATCACATAATTGGAGGAGGGAGGCAGAACTTCTGTTGACAGGACTGACTGATTACAAGTGTATACTCATTTCTGAAAGATTGTCTCTTCATACTGATCTTACAAAATGAGCACTGTGTACAGTGGGCCAACCTAAGCTGCTTTCTGCCTTTTGTATAGATCCTTCCCTTTATTCAAGAATGTTTCCACCTTTCTCTGCCTCTCCTTTCTCAGCTTCCTGCACAAGCAAGTTTTTGGGTTTTTTTGGAGCAGTTTTCAGAAACTATCAAAACAGGACGCAAAAGGAATAAAATTGATTTAAACAAACTCAGTGAGGCTCTAATATGAGACAATCAGTTATGTTAAAAAGAAAACATAGAGAAGTAAGAAACTGGACTTTGTGTCTGTGTCATCGTTCTTCTTCTGTGCTATGATGTGTACCTTTTTTTTTTTTTCTTGACACTTGTAAGACCACTGCTACATCAAAACTTTTTTTGGATTGTCTGTGTGATGCATGTGGTCAGTGGATTTATGTTCAGGTGGAGACTGGTCACAGGTGGCACTCTCCAGGGGTCAGTTTTGGGACTGGTGCTTTTCAACATCTTTGTCAATAATACAAACAGTGGGATTGAGCATATCCTCTACAAGTTTTTGGAGTGCACCAAGCTCAGTGCTGCAGTTGATAGAAGGAAGAGATGCCATCCAGAGGGATCTAGACAGGCTTGAATAGTGCACCCACATGAGTTGAATGAGGTTCAATAAGGCCAAGTGCAAGGTGTTACACTTGGGTTGGTGCAATTGCAGGTGTGTGTACAGACTGGGAGAAGAACTCATTGAGAGCAGCACTGCAGAGAAGGACATGGGGGTCTTTGTGGACAAAAAGCTGAACATGAGCCAGTGGTGTGCTCTTGCTGCCCAGGAGGTCAACAGTATCCTGGTCTGCATCAAAAGAGGGGTGGCCAGCAGGGAAAGGGAGAGATGGTTGTCTTCCTCTGCTCTGTCCTTGTGTGGCCCCATCTGGAGTACTGCATTCAGACCTGGGGGCCCTGGCACAAGAAAAATGTGGAGCGGTTGGAATGGGTCCAGCGGAGAGCCATGAGGATGATCAGAGGGCTGGAGCACCTCTCCTGTGAAGAAAGGTTGAGGAATTTGAGCTTGATTAGGTTGGAGAAGACAAGGCTCCAGGGAGACCTCATTGCAGCCTTCCAGTACTTTTGGGGAAATTATAAACAGAGGAGTTTTTACACAGTCTGGTATTGATAGGACAAGGGAATGGCTTTAAACTAAAAGAAGGGAGATTAAGGTTTGGTGTTAAGATGAAATTCTTTATTGTAAGGGTGGTGAGGCTCTGGAACAGACTGCCCAGAGAAGCTGTGGATGCACCTCAATCCCTGAAGGCATTCAAGGTCAGGTTGGCTTGGACCATGGGCAGCCTGATCTAGAGGGTGGCAACTCTGTCCAGAGCAGGAGGCTTGGAATTAAATGGTATTGATATTGAAGGTTCCTTCCAACCTAAGCCATTCTAGGATTCTATGATTGGTCCTATGTCACCGGCAGGTTTGGTGCATACTTGCCAGATTTCAGGTAGCTGCTTCATTCTCAGGGCCTTTCACTGCTAGTTCTCGTAAGTTCCTCATTTACAGTGCTGAGTCTTGCCATTCGTCAGTCACATGGATGAGTGGCTGTGCTTGAATGTGTATTCATTTATGTCTTAATGGTACATCCTTCTATGTTGAGATAGAGGCCATATTTGATTTTTTTGAATAAGTATCAGTGATTTTTGTAATCCTTCAGGGAGGGTGGAAGACATAGAAACCAAGGGTGAGATCTTGCTAGTTTTCATATGATTGCATACAGTATTAAGAGGCAGGTTTTTCTAGGGAAGGACTGCTCGTCTTTTCCATTCCATCCTTTGCGTTTGAGAGTAGAAGAATACCTGTGCAGTGTTTTTATCAACATGAAGAATGTATATCTGCTCATGAAGTCATGTGGTGGAGTCCAGTTCTCTGCACAGCAGCTACCGCATATTAAAAGATGCATTCTAAAAGAAGGGTTTATGTGGAGTAGTCAGACTCTACTGTGACAACTTTTCAGTGCAATTCTGTGCCAGGACACAGAATTTTTGTTTTTTTCATGCATTCATTTTAAAAGAAAAACAAAGAACAAACAAAACAAAACCCAAACAAGCCCAACAGCATGGTTTAGGACTATCAGGATTTGATAAAATAAAGATCAAGGATTTCAAACTTTATCATTAGATTTCATTTTTAAAATAGGAAGTATTTTTTCCATACATTGTATAAAAATCTCAGGTATGTTTTAACTCACTACAAAATGATAAGAAGTGTGTTACATTAAAGTGCATGTCATTTGCTTGTGCATTTGTAGGTACCAATCGTTTTATAGCAATTCTGAGTTATTTTTCTGTCAGTTTGTATTCCTATTCAAAGAGAACAACTCCCTTAGGGCTCGTTCCTGGATGTCAGTAGTGTGAGCAAGAGGTGTTGTGCACAACAAGAATAGGTCATAAAAACATAAACTTTCAGTCACTTACGTGTATTATTGTTCTCTGCTCTGTTTCTTTAAAATCGCAGGATGTGTAATTAGGTTAGATTTTTATTAGCCTGTGACACAGACATGGAAATCCTTTCTTTCCTTATATGTAGATTGTGGATTTGTTTGTTTTTCTTCTTCTGTATCATCTGTTCATATTAAACGATTTGCTATGTGACTGAGACTAGAAGTTTATTGGATAAAAAGGTCTCTTGTGACAGTCAAAATCAGAAGGTTGTAGATAAAAAATGAAAAAAAAAAAAGTTACTGCTGATGTATTAGCATCATTACTTTGGCTAGGAAAAGTACAAATTGGTTAGCAAACAAATGGCTTGTGGGTGTCATCTTGGCCACAATGCAGTGTATAAACTGTTCGGACAGGAGATTCTGTTTTATCTTCGTATCTAACTGTACTACAAATACAACCCTGCAGTCTATTACTGCAACTGCCAATCCTGGTCCTGTATATGTGTTAAAAGTAGCTTAGAGGCAGCAACTTAGGTAGAATACCACATCTACCAAAAAAGGTCTTTGTCTTACGACTTGGAAACTGGCACGTTTTGGCAGTATTCTTCATGCAAAAAGTTATACCCCACGGTTCGACTCCTTTATCCTTGATTTCTTGAGCACTCTTTGTTGGATGCCATTTGATTCTTGGGGCTCGTTACTGTTAGTGTTGCCTGTGTATTCTGCAACTACTTCTTAGCAGTTTATCTGAACGCTCTGCTATTCCTTTACTGCTGGCATTCTTTCCTGCTCATCTGTTGGCACAGCAATCTCTTGGCAAGGCTTCTAATGTGTTAATAACTTTGTTTTCCTGTTAGTGATAGTCCAGTAGCTACATAGCCTCCTTTATTATCCTTATATATCTTATAATGTGTTGTTAGTAGTACCCATTCTCTTGTGTCTCTACTGTCATGCTTCCGGTATGCTTTGTATGCTAAACATTTTTAGAATTTTTTTAATAAATGTTCTTAAAACATATTTTCCTCCCTAAAAGATAGTTCAGCTTTGTGGAAAATGTAGTTCAGTTACCTTAACAAATTGATCCTCCCTTGTTCTACAGCAATGTGGAGCATCCTCTGCTTGTTTTGTTCAAGTCACTGATGCACAGCAGTCAGTTCTCCTGGAAAATTTCATTTTGTAAAGATACATACACAGTTTCTGAGAAGCAGATATGCCTTTTATTGTGAAATAATCTTTTAAGATTTAGTAAAGCAAGCAAATGTTGGATTGGGTGTTGTCTATTTTATTATACACACAATACTACTATCTTTGCATGAAGCTTTCTTTGGGATCTTGACATTGTTGAGTGTTAGATTTCAGTGTTTTGTATCTCTAGGGTTTTAAATCAGAGCAATAAAAGATTATATATGCAATGTTCATAAAACATTAAGATATATAAAATGTGTATGTTAATTCAAATGTGTGGATTTAAGGTGTTACTTTTGATTTTTTTTTTACTTTTTTTTTTTTTGGTGTAATGGAGATGTAGGTAACAGTTCATAGAACCTTTTGCAGTTCTGTAAGATGGATCTAGTGTTAGGGTTTACCTATGCCTTTTTGTCAGTGCATATGTATTCGTAAGAGAGACAGAAAAAGAGAATACTATATTCTTTTTCTGAGTTGAAAAGCTCATGCTTTTCTACCAAGGTTATGAAAACCAATCCATTATGGGAAGACCTATCTTTTTCTGTCTCTAGATTTTTTGTATTTTTTTCATAGATTCATATATTGACTTTTTCTATTATTTATGACCAATAAGTAAGTAGAATTCTTCTGGGGTTTTGTGAGCACGTTTTTGACATTTCTTAACAACTGAGTGACATATCTTGACTGTTGAACCTGTTGAAGGTTTAATAACTGTCTGCAAAATTCAGTAAGACCTTGTTTGCAATGGAAAAACTGTGTGTGCTTTTGCTTTTCTTTTGACCCTATGATAAACTGCTCCAGTTCAGTAATATTTATTTTGGTTTAGTTGGATGTGCTGGGTCATTGACCAATAACACTGGTTCAGATATAACATTTGCATGCAGGAAAAAAGAAAAAAAACAAACCTAACTTTAAACAAAATCTTTCCTGAAAGATAGCCTTTTCTTTCTTTACCATGTTTGTATAGTTCAATTAACTGTCCTATAAATTAGACCTGATCGTACTTACTTATGTTAATTAGTTATGCAGTTCTTTGGTAGTTCTCTTTTGAGAGACACGTGGTCTCCTAATGCTGCCTTTTCACAAGGACATTTTTGCATCACCACCCCACAGTAGATGTGAGTTTACTGCAAGTATATGTATTTCTGAGAATGTGGACTGTTGGACATTTTGGCTTTCCTTTGAACAGATCGTTTTATTCTGTGTAGGAGAGATCACTGAGTGGCTGAGGTTGGAAGATACCCCTGGAGGTTGTCTGGACCAATGGCCTTGTTCAGGCAGGGACTCCTAAGGCTGCACAGGACCATATCCAGACGGCTTCATTTTCAGTAAAACTTAATAATATTGAGATTTTCTGAAATCATTTTGTAGGTTCCCTATGCCTGCTCTGAATGTATCTAGTTAGTGTGCAGACCTTTCTGAGAGGCACTGGACCTGCTAATACACTGCAGTTAAGATTAGGGCAATTTTGCACAAATAGATTAGGACAAGTTCCTTTAGGGGGAGCCAAGTTGTGCCTCCTTTTGCGTAGCCACCAACTCCTCCCCACTCCTGTAATAAGAGCAAGGTTTTGTCCTTTTTCTTCAACCACTGCTAACCTTAATTGCAGTTCTGCCTGATGAAGAATAAGTGTTATCCTACACTGATTCTCTTTGACCTAGATAAATTGCTTTAAAGCCAAATTCTTCAGGCTGTGTGGTATGCTACAAAAGAATCAGTGTTTTTTTTTTTATTATCTTAAATACTTAAAATATTTAGAATCTAAATTTTTTTAAATGCTTTTGCAAATGAAGATGAGAAAAATAATATTAAAAATACATTTACGTTTGCTTAAGTAATTAAAAACTTGTACAAAATGTGTTGTAAAATAACATATAGCTATTCAAAGTATGCTCTACATGACACAAACCTTTATTAAGCCACTTACACAGATTATTATCACCAGAAACTGACCAGTCTTTAGACTTTCTTTGGCTCACAAGCCATTGCAAGAATCACAAAACTGCTGTGGACTGAGTGAAATGACATCATTTTATCTCTTACTGAAAACATGCCTATAAATTGTGCTGAAGGGATTATTTTCTCCAAAAACCCTTTGTCTGAAATTGTACTTCAATCTCTTCAACTGTATTTCAATTGTATTCACTTAACATAAATGTAGATTGTTTTACAGGTATAATAGCATTTTCATATGATCTGAAATTGGAGAACAGCATCTTCACCTCCAGAGGCACTTACTCCTTTAGACAGAGAATTTGTGAAATAGCCCAGAATTTTCTTCAAATCCAGAAATATTTTATAAATTTCCTTGCAGAAGGAAGAACACGCACAGCAGTAAAGTAATAGGAAATTATCATTTTCATATTATTTTATACTCTCTAACAATGGGGGCTATTATTGTATGATCTAATATCATAGGCTATGCTGAAATATGTTTATTTCAAAATATTGTACGTGAGGGGTGTTGTGTTGGGAAATTTTTCTGTAAAGCGTTATTTGGTCTTGTGTATAGGCTCTTTTTATTAAATCATAATATGTTTTCTATGCATTCTGATCTTCCAAGTTATCTGTAATTGTGCTGTCATTTGCTGTTTCGGAATTTTGGATATACCTAACAATTATTTAGAATTTAGACAAAATACATACAATAGAATTTTGTTTTGTGTTGCTTTAAACTCAATATATATGGAGCCTTTTTCTTAAATTCGGGATTGCATTAGATTTTTAGATCCATAGTCATATATTATATTTGCTGGCCAAGTAATATATTTCATGTTTTTGTTGACTATGATTTTTTGACTGTGACTATATATTGATCTTTTGGGTTCCAGCTAGCATATGTGTTCAAAGCAGTCACTGACATACATTCATACTCACTGCAAAGATATGCAGATAATGATTTTTTTTTTTTTTGGGGGGGGGGGGGGTACAAACTTAGAGTCATAATTTGTATAACTAAAAAACCTTTTTCTTTTTTAGGTAAATTTCATTGTCTTGTATTCACTATTTCTAGTTAGTGATATATTGGCATTTAGTATGTAAAAGAAAATCCAGTAGGTATGACGACGTATAGTGAAGATGTGTGTATTTTGAAACAAAACAGCTTAAGTTGTTGGATTCCCTGCCTTTAATGTTCTGTCTTCTTTTTTTTTCCCCTGCTTTCTAGATCCTTTGTTTTCATCAGTGTCCATGTTTGCATATATGAAGTGTAGTTTTCCCAGCTGTTCTGTGAAAGTTATTTACTCAGGCTGCAGGCATTGAAATACATTTGTATATTGAGGAAAACTTTTCATATCTGCTTTCACTGTTAAAACATTTTGTTCTTTTTACAGAGACAGTTTGGGGTGTCGAAGTGGGGATTGGTGATACCATTTAGGCTACTGATGGGGCTTTAGGAATGTGAGATGTTCCGTATTCCATAAAAAAAAAAAAAGTACTTGGTGTGTAGGGTTGCCATAGAATTCCCTGTGGTCTCTGATCACATAAGTACAAACAACTCATTCCTTATTAATTTATCAGTCAAAGTACCACACGTATCTCGTTGTAGCATTTCTATGAAGCAAATTGTTCTCAGTGTCTAACTGCTTATTAGTAACTGAAAGGATTCCTTGAGGCCTCTGCTGTTGTTTGTATGTATATGGAGGAAATGTCAATGTATGAGTAATTTGAGAAATTTTAAGAGTTTCAGCAATAGCAGCCTACAAATGGAACAGGTTGGCAATACGATACTGCAGTGCAATACTGCATATGTAATGTATGTGCAGCATATACTGAGGTCTTTTTTTCAAAACATTTACATTAAACCTGTCAGGTATTTATGAATAGCAAAAATTAATTTCCCCCAGTTCTTTCATCAGTTAGAGAAGTGAATTTCAGCACAAAAGACTGTCAGTGTTTCCTGCATACCAGAACAGCTCGCTTCAATGTCATAGAATTACACCAGGTGGCCTGCTAAGAGTCAGCTTAATGTGATTCCAAATGATAGGGTAGAGAATGTGAGGGAAATTAAAATAGTATCATACTTATGATTTAAAAGGAAGTTAATTACAAGGGCTTGTTAATAAACAAAGAAAAATTGAGAATGTATTATCTATTGTGTATTGTGTATCAGCAGTGGATGTGATGCCAAAAAAAAAAAAAAAATTGACACTGCATAAGTTTATGTTGGCTATCAAATTAATTAATTAAGTTGTTGACATATGTTGCTTTCTAATGGATTTTTATCTTTGGAAAGAATTACTAAAATAGTGTGTTTATCCTTTTATATTTTTGAACACTGATAATGCGAAAATGGTTATAGTCTATTTCTTACTTGCTTGTCTTATGCAAATACAAAACCATCTGAATCTGGAAGGTGTTTTGAAATAAAAATGTTTTTTGCTTTGATATAGAATATTTGGGCACTAATGAGTATGGGGGAAACTATTCATTTTTGGCCAGTTTTCAGTAAAATAAATCAATCACCTGAATTTGCTATATTAAGTGTTGTGAATCACGACAGTGATTCGCTACTGTACTATCGAACTACTGTTTGTGGAGTGTTCACAGTGTACTTGCTTGTACAACCCCCCCACTACCAGAAATCAGCATTCTGAAAATGTGATTTTTTTTTTGTTTGCTTTCTTAAAAGATAGTTCTTCTAACTGAGAAAAGAAATAGTATTTTTTTTTACCATATGGTGTAAACGTACTCAATACATATGACCTTATTTTTCAGCTTCTAAAGTTCTTGAACTTTGATCATACTCACTTTAGAAACAAATGTTAGCGTAGACATACCTTTTGAATCAGAACTTGACAGCTATATTTTCATGTCAAAATTCAACCCATGTGATTTAACTTTTCACATTCTTTGAGCCACTTAGGAAAAAAAAAAAAAGTAGTTTGGACACTTCTTCTCTGGGATGCTGTAGCAATTTAAAAATGTCCAAGAAACTGGAAAATGCATGAACCAGTGTCGAAGAGTGCTAGAGCAGATTGTATGTCTCCCCTCAAATTTTACGATATAAAAGTAACACAAAAACAAGCAACCCAAAAAAAAACTTATGGGGAAAAAATGGAAAGCATAAGAACTCTTATGATTATGAGGGTTCTTAAAAAAAAAAAAAAAAAAACAACTGCATTTAAAAATCAAAAAGCGTTTATGAATAAATTATTTCATAGGAAACATCAATTTGAGTGAAATATATTAAAATTGTCTGAATAAACGTGTTTTTTATCAGACTTCTAATTCAACAAACCTTTGAAAATGCATATGCTTTACCAGTTATGTCTTTTCTTAACCATGTGTTCTTTATTAAGCTTAATGATTTTTAATCTTAAATTAAATATTGTCTGAATATAATGAAGTAAATTGTGTAATATTTTGCTAAATTGCAACTGCACAGTTTTCTCCCTGTTGAATCAGGTCTGTGGTAAGTCAGAGTGTACATACTTCTGTTTCTGTTTGCCAGTTTCACAAGTATTTCTTCTGAAAGTTCAAGTTCTGTCAGGATAAGAGTCATATTTTCAGCAGGTGATGCTAGCGAATCTTCCATTTCAGTTTGAAAGATTTCCTTCAAGTCTGGTATTATTGTTTTAATACCCTTATACAATGGGAGAGACGGAAAATTAAGTGGCTACGGTTTATTTAAGCTAAAGATTTCTGTTTGTCATATGATAATTTCTTCAAGGTAGTGCTTGCCAAAATCTTGATTACTCAACTGAAATTTCTGTAAGTTTTCCAGGGGTTCTTGGGAGCAACCTGGCAGTTTACTTTTGGATAAGACTTCTGACCTTGAAGAGATGAGCACAGATGCTTCTATGGAATCTGAGTGGTTAATGTGCTGAAATACAGACCAGGGACTTTAGCCTCAGGTATACTTATGGTCAGTCTACTTCAGCACACAGCAGAAAAAGGTTTTCTGCCTCTGTGATTCATTGCATAGCTGCGTATGTGTACTCAGGCTATGTCAGCATAGCACTGACTGGCTGATTTGGGAAGTGATAGCCTTACAGCTGTAAGGAGGTGGTCGCTAGGTAATTCCCCCAAATATTTCTTCAGTGGATTTTCTACCCTGTCCTACATATATAGTTCCTCTGTCTCCATGAGAGTTGATCTAATCTAAGATTTGCCACCTCCTCCTTTTCCTCCTCTTGCTTAGCTCCAGTAGTCCTTCTGCGTACTTCTCTGTATTGACTGTATTCTTCTGTATGTGAGTTAAAATCTCAAGCAGGAAAAAATTATTCTTTTTTGTATGGATGTGCTCTCTGTTAGTGAGTTGAGTTGGTTTATGGTGAGACGAACTTGATGAGCTCCAGAGCCAGCATAGTAATGGCAGTCATGCAGCTGGAAGCAGCAGAGGAGTAAATAAGAATGTTGAGTTGGGAGGGGAGAGAATCTATTGATTTGTTTTATCCTGTCACATGGAAGTGTGTACTGAGAGATACTTCAAAATACAGCTAAGTTGTTTTCTGATTTTCTCCTAAAATGGTGTTTCCTGTTTCTCATGTTTTTAGCTGTCTCTTCTCCCTCTCTTTCTCTTGTTCAGATATTGATGTAAATCCACAGAAAGTCATTTCAGGGAACAGGAGACACAACAGAATGAATTAAACCCAACAGCACAAATAGCTGCTAGCCTCCTGTAGCTGGCCCTGTGCCTGTATGGGCAGAAACATGTTTTGGAGAGAAGAGAGGAGCAGCGCTGCCTCTTTATGTGGTACTATGGTCTCAGACTGTTTTTCTTGGATTTTTTTTTTTCTAAACTATTTTCCAAAATATTTCCTGTCACTAGATTAAACTGACTTCCTCAAGACCCTTCTTGATGAGAAGGCATTGAAATTAGGTGATATATATTTCAAACAGGAGAGATTATCTTTTGAGTCATCTTGTTGTTGATTAATTTATGTGAGTTTTGTTGATACACTTGAACCTATTTGTAAGGATTTGCATTGTCATTTGTTTCAGATTTCAATTCCAAAAGAGGAATCTTGTACATCTGATATGGTTTGTGTAGTCCTGTGCCTTCTCTTGGAACTGGCTATCCCTTAAGAGCTGTATCTTGGGTTTCTGAGTAGTTTCTTTTTAACTTTAAATAATTTGTTTTGCTTTTAAATGAAATTGTGGTTTGTTGAGGCTGTTCATTTTCAGATCTATTATTTTTAATTATGATCTTTTACTTAATTCTTTTGTCCTGTGTAAGCATCAAATGGTACAATCAGATTTGTGGTTTCATTTCTGAATTTGTGAAAGAGAACATGTGATGGGAATGCAGTAGCCTGGGGCATTATCTTGCGTAGGTATCTGGGAACACTTTTCTACCTACAGACCTCCTAATTGTCCTTCAAATATCCAAAGTAAAAGTTGAATAGACTCTTTTGCTTTTAGAGATGATTTTAATGGTGTCATGGGTGTTGATTGATACATTGGCTATTCTAATTTTACAACAAAAACAAAAGAATATAACATACAGAAATAATGTGTTTAGCTGAGGAGAAGTAGTTACAAATTATTGAAAAATAATTTTAATATTATTTGAATATTTATACATTCTTTTAGAAATGTTCCGTTTGAACAAGGTGGTTAAAGCAACATTAATAAAATACAAAATTTTATATTACTTTGAATTTGAAATAGTATTTCCTCCATTCCAATCATATTGTTCAGTTTTAGAAGTAATAAGCTAAAGTACTTTGAATATTCAATGACAGGGATTCCCTAAATACAGCTGTTTACTTAGAAAGATTCCTGTGTGGAATATGTAATTGTTTTCCCTTTTTAGTTAGTTTTTATCTAAAAAGTAATTTTATCAAATGTTAAATGGATACAACAATTTAACAATTTCCTAATAATGTTTCATATGACAGAAAATGGTGTGAAAAGAGAGGGGAAAAAACGATAGTATTTAATTTAACTTCTTTAACTTAGCTTATTTCCTTTTTTCTCCTGAACTCACTTGCAATATTTTATAGCAATCTTTCCATGCCTTTATACCAGATTTGCTCCTATCTGATGGAAAATGTTAAAGTTTTAGTCTGCATGAAGTCACAGTGTTGTAAGAATAAAGTTATGAAATGTATTTACATTAAACGCTGCTGGTGACAAAATGAAATAATTAATGATCATCTTGGCATAATTGGAATTCAAGACATCTTTTTGTCTTTTGGTTAGCTTTGTTTGTCTCATATAGTCTGAACAATACCAATTTAAACAGTTTCTTAAAACCTACGTTATGATCTCCTGTGTGGGCAAGGTAGATATATGGTTTTGGCTAAATGCATGTTCAGAGTTTGACTTTAGCCCTGAAAAGGTCTTTGGTGGGCCTGCAACTTCTGTGGACATCCCAAGCTTTAAAACTTACTTTCAGCGGTCAACGTTTTTGTGTGATGCTTCTCTTCTGAGATATACATCATGCTTGGCTCAGCCTCATTCTGCCATGACCGTTTCCATCATCACAAGTACTTGATCTGTTTCACGTTTTATGGAATCGATAAATCTCATCCCTAAAGAGTCCAGCAGCCCTTTGATTCCTGACCTGACATTTGCTAATGCTATTCCTGATGACCTGCCAGTACGGATCTTCAGAACTGCAGTCTGTGTTTGACAACACTCATAATATGAATCAATATTTAGCATTCAGTAAGTGAGCCGGGGAGTCATTTTATTGCTGCAAAAGGCTCCATTGCCCCTGGGCAGCTGTCAGAAATGGGTAGTTATTAATAGCCTTCTCTTTGCGCTTAGCATAGTCAGTAGGGGTCAGCCATGAAATGATTTAATCAGTTTATGATATCTGTGACAAAGAGTGCTTAAAATGTAATCACAAAATTTAAGGAGATGTGTCCCTGGGCTGTTGTAATGTTTTCCTCATTTAATTTTCTGTGAAGTTGATATGGTACACTAAAAGGCTGACAAAGTAAAAGATCCACGCTAAAGTCTTTTTCCTTTTTTTCTCACTCCCTGTGTGTCTGAGTGTAAGGATTTTTTTGGGAGGTAAATGTGGTGGTATAAAAGAAGTAAATAATATTGAAAAATTCATCGTCTTAAGACCCCTTTTGCTAGACCGTGGTCAAGTGAGAACACTGTTTGGGGAAAGGAGGAGGAACTGCCCAAAATCTTCTAATCTTTTAGAAACCTTGAAAATGTGAATTTGTTAACTAGAACCCATCTGTAGGCAGCTTAGTTTCCTGTGACTACTGTTAGAGGGGAGTTAACTTCAGGTCTTGCTGAACTTGTCAGTGCTGTAACATTTGCATTTTCATGAATGGTGGCTGATGTGGTCTAGAAAAATGTCTTCAGTGTGTGAACTACAAACAAGCTTGGAATGAGAATTTCCCTTTTCACTTTTGTCTACAGGTACTAGGAACCATTAATAGAAAAAATCACTTTGTTTACCTCAGTTTCCTCTGTGTGCATCTTACAATTTTGAGGTATGCCAGAGTGTCAGAATTCACATAATTATCCTGTCCTTTTGTGAATGCTACTTCTCCAATACTACTTCCCTCTCAATCTTTGCAATTCATCAGGTGATCTTTTTTGTTCTATAGTAGTTGTTACCTAAGATGTAGTACTATGGCTTTAACATTGAAAATAATTTATGAACTGCTTTTGTAATATAGCTCCAAGATGTGCAATGATTCTATCAGTAACTTCAGATGAAAAAAAGCTGCTTAATGAGCATATTTGTCCTGCGAGATCTTTAAAGCACAATTGCAGAATGTCTTATGTCCAGGTAGATTTTGTGTATTTCACTTGTGTAGAATATCTGCTTTTATATGGTAGAATACTGTCTTTTTACAGTATATTTCTAAAAGTTACTTTGAATATTGCATGTGAATTTGCTACTGTCAGCAGTAATCATCAAGATCAAGGTCTGGATTTTTCTTTTTTCTTGTGGATGGATTTGGTTAGAAAAGAATTCAAAATCAGTACATTGCAGAAAAAGCATTTGTATTCATAGAATCATAGGATATCCCAAGTTGGAAGAGACCCACAAGGGTCATGGAGCCCAACCCCCTGGCTCCGCACAGCACTACCCAAAATTCAAACCCTATCTATGAGAACACAGTCCAAACAATGCTTGAGCTCTGGCAGGCTGGGGTTCTGACTACTGCCCTGGGCAGCCTGTTCCATGCCCACTGCCCACTGGTGAAGATTGTTTCCCTAGCCCACCCACTTGACCCTCCCCTGACACAGCTTCATTCCATTCTTTTGGGTCCTGTTGCTGTCACCAGAGAGCAGAGATCAGCACTGCCTCTCTGTTCCCTGTGAGGAGCTGTTGGCCATCATGAGCCTCCTCTGTAGTTAGTTTGAATTCATTTCTTACATAGTCATGCCCTTTTTTGTATTACAGGTTTAATAATAGGATTCTACTTGTCTGGTTAATAGAGAAAACAGGAAGGTTTTCCCTTCCGACTGTGAGTGTCATTAGTTATTATCACAATGTTGTCATAGAAAATTTTTAGTTCCAAGTTTATTTTGAGCAGATGGAACAGATATATCATGTCAACCCTGAAATACTTATGTATTTTTTAAAAAGCTAGTTATATTTGAGAATGAACTGAATTACAGACAGAAATGATGACCATGGAACGCACATCTGGCTTTTATGATAATGTTCTCCTGTCAGTTTCAGGGATTGTGTCTGAATAAGAACCAAGTGAAAACAAAGTAAGAAAATCTGTAAAATTACAGAGAGTGATAATATCTCCTGTTTGCAGTTGGTAGCTTTTTTTTTTTTTTTTTTTTTGCATTGTTCATATTTTTTTTCTTGCAGTTTTTGTCATTTGCTTTTTTGCAGTTTCCTTAGTTTCATGTATCACTTCACAGACTTCACTCAGAAGTTCTTTCTTCACAAGATAATTTATGCTATAGTTACTTATCAAGTTCTCGTAGCCTTAAGAGTTTATTCGGTAGTTTCACCTTATTTTAATGCATTCAAAAATTCAACAAGAATGCAAATTTTGAAAACATAGTAAAAAAAAAAAACAAAAAAACCCACATAAACTAGTCACATTAAACTCACACTAAGGATATACAGAAATTGCATGTAAGTGATGAGCTCTGAAGAAGGTCTCTGTGAACCCTTCCCATCATTATGAATGTAATGCTAGAATAACAACATGCACTTTGAGGTTCCCGTGCTTTTGACCAACAATTCTTTTGAAATCCTTTACTTAAAAAATAATTGAAGTATACTCTGCCTATGTGTTGATTTCATGTCGCTAGACCAAAAATCTAGCTTAATGTGAAGAGTGTCTTTCTGGTAATTTTTGTGGAAGGAGAACATTTTGAAATCTTGCACTATATGAAAGCAATTCAGAAAGTGCTAGAGAAGGTGGGAAAAACTTACTCAAAAGATATACTGTAAAAACTGAATCTGTAGGGGCTAGGGGCTCTTTGATTCTGAGAGTCTTGAGGAAGTTAATTCAGAGAGGTTATCCCATAAATTATGAGTGACTTAGAGGGTGGCAGTGTTGTTCACTGTGAAGAGAAAGGAAGGTTGTATGTGCTTGGAGAGGAAGACCTGTGGCTTTGGCCATGTGGGATTACAGCCATAGCAAAATACTTGTATGGCTGGCTAAAAATGGATTTTGTAATATGTGATACATATGTTTTTTCCTGCTCAAGAAAGAACCATCTGGAAATTTAGTTGGAAAGAAGGGGGAGCATGTAGACAAATAGATTGTAAAATAGCTACATAGGGATGATAACGAAGATCACTTCACTGAATTTTGCTGCCAAGATTCTAAGCACATAGATGCAAACTGGGGGGCTGAAATGGAGTGCTGTTCGAATTTCTCCAAAAGTTAGAAGAACATTAAGGAGGATACTCTAGATGACAAAATAATTAGAATAGTAAGAAAAGGAACGGTAGAGAACTAACTCACAAGAACCATTGAGGAAAAGAAGCTTAGGAGATTGTGGGTTATAGAGTTGAGTATGACTTGCGAGTTAAAGAGGTTGAGAAGAAATTGCTGAGCGTAAGGTTTGGCAGGAAGATTGCTGGAAAACAGTGAGAATCACGTCAGTGTAGTGAGGAGGGAATACTGTAATTTTGAAAGAATCAGAGGGAGAAAAACTCAGTCAATAATTTTTCCTAATCTGTTCTTGGTCTTAGATGTGAAATAGAGAGAAGAAATGAGCACTCATGGTAAAGGCAAGTGGGGCCAACTGTTAAATTCTTATAAAACATACAAGGTGTTGTAGATTACAAAAATTATAATTACAGATTTTCAACCAACATTTAGACCCTTCTTTGTCTTCATCTGTAAAGGTTTTACAGTTTCATCTACTATTTGGAGCAGATTTCTTAAAAAAAAAAAAAAAAAAAAGTATACTTGTTAATTTGATGTAATATAACCTCTGTTCCCAGACCAGCTAAGCTCATGTGAAACCTATCAAGAAATCTTTGTAAGGAGGGAGAATCTTTGTGTGTGATAATTTACATGGAGAGGAAAAAAAAAAAAAAAAATTAGATATATGCTGAAACTGTGAACTTTGTGACATACTAAAGTCTCTGAGAATTCTGACATCTTCAGCAAGACATGATATTCAAGTGCCTGTAATTGACCAGTGGAGCAGTTGACATCTGGCATGCTGTTGACTGAGTGACCTAGGAGGTTATATGGTTAGGCAGAAGACAAAACCCTTATTTAAAGCTTTCTCTAGTAACTGGAATGGCTGTGACATGAGGCTAAACCACAGATAACTGGCTTCTCAAAATTGCATCCAGAAATCTAACCTTCTAGGAAGGTCTGCATTGTATACAGTATTACCCATTAACTTCAAGATATGTCTTGCTTTTGTTCAGAGTATTGTGTGATTCAATTTTTTTTTAAGTTACAAATACATGATTGGAATTGTATTTCACATCTTTCACGTCTTGCTACATGGATGAATGACAAGATGGGTTGAACTTACGTCTTTGTCTTTTTTTTTTTCATATTTCTTTCTGGATTGAGATGGTGCGTTGCTATACAGAATGCCTGCATGAATGCTACCCTGCAGTTACAGCATGAAATAGAACTGCCAATAGAAGTATGAGAAATTAGAGGTAGAAAAAACATATTACTTCATTAGCTCCATCCACTGACAGTACGTCAGAGTTCTGAATTGTTGAATAAGGAGGTTATTCTGAAAGGCTTAGATATGATGTAATAAATTACATTAAAGTGAATGAACAAGATTTTTGTAGCTTAAAATGATAGGAACCCTGCATATAATTTTAATACTGATACAAGAAAAGCCTGCATCAACTGTAAGAATACTCTGTTAGTATTTCTATAAGCTGTTTCTCCTACGTTTCTTACTTATGTTAGAAATACTTCAATAAATCCATTTTAGAGAACTCCAACATTACTAAATGAGATTGCCTCTATATTGTGAAATACTTCTAAGCTAACATCCAGGCCACTGGCTTTGTAAGCTTAGAATTGCTCCATGCATAATTAAACGTTAAATAACCTCAAATCTATTAATCTTTAGAAAGGTTAATGTTCATGATAGTGTAATTTAGCTTAAGATTTGTTGCTTTGAAATTGTCCTCTTACCTGCAAAAATTAACAGCCATTAAAGAATGAATTTTGGGAAGTGTACTCACGTTCATTTAATTCCCGGGCCTGTGTATTGACTGCTAGAATCAGTAACTGTCATCATAGGCTGCAGCTCTTCCTGTTTGTTTTGTACTTCAGCTTTTATTCTAGTTGACACAGGACAACAGCATCTGCGAAGGGATGTATTGCAAGGTGTGACCCACACTCTGTGAAGAGCCAAAACTGGCTTGTTTCAGTTTCTTAGATTGATGAAATCATACAATGATTCTTGTAGATACTGACCTGAAATCAGGATGGGACTAATTTTAGTAGCTTTTTAAGAAAAAGAGAGGTAAAAGACTTGGAGAGCTCTAACAGCTTTTATCTTTTTTTGTGTCTGTGATGCTTTTCAGGTAGTTAAGTTCAAGCTTCATTTTAACATAATTCCAAACCTGAGGTTTTCATTATCATTACTAAAGGCTGTTTATTTAGTTTCAGGGGGATGGGGGAAAAAAAAAATCATTGCTGTCACCATAATATGAATGATCAAAGAAGAGTAATTGTAACATTTCTTTTAGGAATCCTGCCCTCAGTAAGCCCATAGGATTTGTTTACCCTCTCTTACCAACCAGCATTTGCACCCATATGTTGAGATGGCAGCATGCCTCCCTCACTAGGTAGTATGCCAGTTTCAATAGGATATAGATGCCAAACAATGTTTAAATAAGGAACTAGCATGATGCTGAAAATACCATCTGTTCTGTAAAATTTCCCTTATTTTGTGACAGGATTGCCACACTGAACTTTCATGTGTTAATCACGAATAATGAAATTTGAATACCTGAACAGCTGAAATGTCTGAGCAGCCATGATACCTACAGTTTTATCATGAAATGAAGAAGCTTTTCATTGTATTGTTTAGAAACCATTTCTGGAACATCAAGATATGTCAGTGTATGTAGAATGATGATGTGATGCATAGAAAATTGTGGCCATGAAATATGTTAATTAGCCTTCAGAATAAGGTTACTATTATCGTGCCTGTTCTCACGAGCAGGTCCACAGAGGCCATTATGCTGAAAACTTCTACAGTGATTCCTCTAGTGAGTTTCATACACACTAATAACAAGATCTGTTCTCTCTGAATTCCTTGCTAATGATTTGCATTAATCTGATATTTGTCAAAAGGCTGTGGTTCAATTCCAGAGTATGCTACTGATTAGAAATCTTCCTGATTGATCAGGCAACTGATTTGAAATCTCCATTTCTCACTCCCCTATTAGATTCTCTGTGTTCTAAGTACTCAACCACTTCTGTTTATTTAGCCATATTCATGAACGTTTCTTTTCAATGTCATGGCTCCATGTGGTGATATCTGAAAAAATACAAGATTTGCAACAAGCAAGCGTCTGTGTGTATATATGTACTAAGATATACATGAACACAGCAATATGGCATATTTTAGAAAATATTGACTTCTGTGAATGGTGGCAGCTGTCTGTATTAAAACAGATTGAACGTGATAGATCTTAAACTGAAAATAGTTGCTCTGACAAGTACGTATTTCTTCTAAGGAGCATTGTGTCAAAGAACATTTCTTGTAACTTTTTTGGGTGTGAGAGACTTCGATCATCTTTGTTTCAGTGAGGGTAGAAAGATACGTGGTGTAACATAATTTTGCATGAGATTATTTTTTTTCTCCTGGAAGAAACATTGAGTAATTGGGTATCTGAGGGACTCTTACCGTTATTATTGGTCACTTTAATGAATCATATAATCCAGTGCACTTTTTTTACAAACTTACTTTTGGAAATATTAAAGTGTTGTGTTGAAGGTTGTTAAATTATTTTTAGTAATTGTTTAAAACAACTTGAAGTGAACCAAGTCTAAGAAAATCAGCTTAAATAATTTGTAAGCAAATTGAGCATACTTCAATGTATCCTTTCTGTCCTACCTAAACTAGTTTTCACATCCCTATGTTCAGTTCATTATTTACATTGTTTATTCCCTTCTGCCTTAATATTTGCTAAATTCTATCACTAGGTTTTCATGCAAGTGTGGAAGTTTGCACATGTAGTCCCATGTAATTGTTGTGTATTCATACTTAGTAATGTTTGTTACAAACCAACACAGATTGGTTTGGAAGGATGGCATTTTTTGTTTTTAGACTTATTTTATACAACAAATGAACTAAAATATCTATTGAGACCCTTAAGATTTCACTAAAAATATATTTATTGTTTCGCTGTGTAAATTTTTGACTCATATATCTTTGTCGTCTTCATTCTGTCATCATAGACAACCTTAAGTTTCTCTTTATTTCCTTCTGCACATAGAGCCGAGCCTTTTCCAAAGACCAGGAGAGATAAAGTCACCCCTTCTCTGCTGAGTTTGATGGAGGAGTTGGGACCTTTGCACCTTCTGTAGATATTGTGTGGTGGTTGTGATTAGCTGTAGATTGGTATCCAACAGAAAGTCATGTGAAGGCTTTGTTCTACAGTATGACAGTCTCACTTTATCCCACTTGTCTGAGTGTTTGAGAAGCACACGTATTCATATTTTTTATATTGAAAGCTGCATTTGTTTTTAATACACATTTACGTAGGTCACTCTGAAAGTAATTTATTTCCGTGGAAATTATAACAGATACAAAGAGCACAATGGCACTACTTGATAGGGCAAATTCTCAGCTATGAAACACTGGTTTTCAACATAGTTACCACCATTAGCTAAGTAAGTTCATTGTTTTCACCAGCAATGAACAAGAGCCTTATGCCATACTCACAGAAACCTGCACCAGTGGGGATGACCCATCATTTCACAGTTGCTATATTAATGTTGTAGCTAGGAGAATGTCTCCCGTGCAGTCCCACTTTTACTGTGCTAACATCCGCTGTTTGGTCTCCATAAACATTCAGCAAGCATTGGTGAGTGTCAATGGGTTCAATTTTTTTCTGCATGGAGGAATTCAGTAACACACCTTTGCTTCATACACATTTCAGTGTCAGATGCCACTTTGTCAGATTGCTGCTCTCCTGCCATCTGTCATGCAGCAGCAACATGTAATGGGATATTTGCGGAAAGGTTCATCCTCTACTGCCATGCCACCAACATCCACCTCTGATGTTGTGGGCTAACATAAGAGAATAGAAAGGCATTACTTTCAGAACACACATTTATATATTAAAAACATGCAAGTCATGAAACATCACTCCATGACCTTCAAAGCAGAATATAAAAGTTCCCCACTGTAGCTTTTGTTCTAGAGAAGACATGGTCCTTCTTCAGAGCAGTAAAGGCGTATTTTTAGTTAATTTTTTTTTTTTTTAATCAGAATTGCATGGTTTAGTATGGGTTAGATTAATTGGGTAGACTCGTGGTGTCACAGAATAGATGAGTTTGGAAGGGACCGCATGTCCAGATAGCTAAAATAATTTTTTCTAAAAGCATGGTACGTTAATATTAAGTAAATATGATTTGAAGTCTGAATTGGGTTAGCTATTTACTAGGTTTCTTGGAGTTATTTATATCAAGTAAATTAAGTATAGTATATTGTGATGGTCAGCAATCAAGGACCTACCCAGCCCCTTGCTGCCTGCTGAGTGAGACAGGGAATAGGAGCAAAAGTCAAGTAGAGAGAACTTCATTGATCAAGATTAAGGTGGTTTAATAAATGAAGGAAAGGATGAAAAACAAACAAAAACAAAAAAATCCCAAATAACCAATTTGAAGGCTCTCACCACATCCTACAAGCAGATGGACAAGCAGATGCCCAGCCAGCCTCTCAGAAATGACTACCTTGGAAAAATCAAATCCTGGGATTTTACTCCTGAGTATGTTACTGATATGTAACATCTCTCTGGTCAGTTTGTGTCAGCCATCCTGGCTGTATTGTCTCATAGGTGTTGTCCACTGCCAGGCTACTCGCAGTGAGCAGGAGGGTGCATGCAGAGTGAGAAACAAAGAAAACCTTAATGCTGTGCGAGCAGTATTCAGTAGTTGCTTAAAACATTGATGTGTTATCAATACTGTTTCAGTTACAAATCTGTAACACAGCACCATATGGGCTACTATAAATAGAATTAACTTCTCCGTTACACATATGTAGCTTGGGTTGAAAAAACTTTTGCTTAAATTAGAGTTTAAGTAAAGATTAAATTCATAGTTCTCTGTTGCAATAGTTCTGGATAACAGGAAATTTCCCTGAAGGGTATTAGGCTTCAAGCAGAACAGTAGGGGAAGGACATAGAAGCTCACGTAACCAATGGCTTAGTAATTCATTGTCTTATATGATGCTGCTGAAATGAATCTTGTGCGTTGTGTTGATGTGATCCTTCTGCAGATAGTGGTCTGCTCTAGTTCTAGTTCTGAGCTCTTTGTTCTTTTTCTTTTTTTTTTTTTTTTAATCACTTCTGTTTATAGGGCTCCTCAGCAATTACAAAAGAAATGCTTTCTGAAAAGTATTTTCTTCTTTGTTTGTGTATTGTGCTGTGTATGTCCCATATGCAACTGTTTATGCTAACAGGAAATGAAGAAAAAGTGTTCCTTGTGAACATAAACATAATCTCTTGGCTGCTCTCTTACTATTGTGATAAGATGAATGAGTTAATTTTCTGAAGAGTAGTGTTTCAATGGTAAACTCCAAGATTTTTCAGAAATCCATAATATGGTTTTATTACAAAGCAATATTAAGAATATTTATGTTCTATCTTTATAAAATTTAATTACTAAATTGTCTTGATGTATTTTTTTTTTAATGTGTGGTCTTTGCAGAAAACAATTTATTCTTTACATTTTTAATCCCTGGGAAGCTAGCATTTAAATACTTATATTTTCTTATATATTTATTGAATGAAGGCTGTTGCATTGTTTCATTTTCTGCCTTTTTGGTGACATCTACATTAAAACCCTGGTTTCCGCAAGGGCATTTATATGAACAGAAATGAGACTGCTAAGTAAAATTTCGTAAATACTGATCATCTCACATTCTACCACTCACTGAAGTTGATAGGAACTGAAAAGTTAAAGGAAGAAAGCAGAAGAATTTTAAAAATAAAATTTTAATTAATAAACAAATTAATAAAATGTCCTTATTTATAGCTATGCTGGTCTACCAAGTAACTTTTATATATATTTTTTTTTCTCACTGATTTTCTATGTGTAAGGAGAAGTATATCTTTTTATTATTATAGGTCACTGTTTATCTCAGGATTTTGGTATTTTCAGGATTAATCCTATATGAAGTATTAATTCAGATTGATTTTGCTGTAAAATCAAAACCACAGAGATGCTTCGTGGTTATTTTTTCTTAACTGGATTACTCCCGTATCAGATATTTGGTAGAAGTCAATGTCTTTAGAAACAACTATCAGCCTTATAAGTAATGCTTTTTTTCCCTCAATATAATGAAGCCCATTTAAATAAATACCTGATATAAAAATAATCCTGTTAAAACTGATCAAATGAACTCTATACCAGTCTAACAGGGCACTATATGAGAAATATTTGATTAATGAATAATCCAGTTAAATGAATAATGTTTTTGTACCAAGTAGAGAAGGAAATTACAATCAAGTTCAGACTTGTTATAGGGAAGTTCCAGAATAATAAATCTTCTGAGCTGATAATTTATGACAAAGTATGATGAAATTTGCTTTTATCTGATGCCAATAAGCGTTTTCTAGGAATAGGATATGTGTTTGTTTTTTCCTTTCTAAAATACATTTAAAGGATTTATCTCTATCGTGTAGTAAAGGAAGAATTCATAAAAAAATGAATGGACATAGTTGTATGGTAGTAAAGCACAAATATTTTTTAAAATTGTGTTGTATAATTTCCATTTCATTGCTTTTAAAAACTTTTAACACATTCTTGATCTTGTTCATTAGTTAAAGAACATTATCGAGCTTTTATCTTTTTGGGATTTAGCCCTGGAGTTTTTCATTTCAAAACTAAAAGTGAAATGCTTGTTTAAAACAATTTCTTTCATATGAAAGTGTCCATGAAAATTCTAAAAAATCATTGGTTGTGAAAATAGACTAAATAGGTAAAACCATAATAAGCCAATGAAAGAAGAAATTGTGTCAGGAACCATATTTGACTTCAAATAACTTTTGCTGCAATAGTCCTGCTGGCCTGAGCCAAGTAGCTCGCCAACAGAATCTTCCTCACATGACAATTAATAACAAAATGGTATGAAGCTAACACAGAAAATGGAAAAAATGATAATGCAGTAATCAGGTTGTGTTTGATACTGATAGGTAAAAAGGTATGAGAAAGTTTTGGATGCCTTCAGGCTATCTTACAATTTCTGTGCTGGGTTAGCAATTAGATTATCAGCCTCTAGAAATCTAGAGCTAGCCAAGTGTCCATGTGGCTGCAGACTTCAGAACAAAAACAGGTTAAATCTTTAGTTTTATCTTCCTTTTGTTATTTGACTGCATTGGAATGACCATATTGTCCTTTCCCGAAGACCAGTTTTAAGATTTAAAATCATTGGTTTCCTTTACATATGTAAAGATACTTAAGAGATAAAATCTGAACGAGTAGGAAAGTGGATTTACATAATGACGTGGAACTGCCATTTGATTTACTTTTAAAGGTTTCTTCATTAACAAGAGGCTTTTCAAAGTAGAAGAAAGTGCAAAGAAAAGTGGTTTTATACATAGAGAAGTGCTCAAATATTGAAATCTAAAATATCATGCATTTTTTTCCTCTATTGTAAAACTTTTTTCTTTAGTTTTTTGAAAAACATTTTTAATTTACGTTTTTAAAAACTGATAAACAAAAAAGTACTTTCCAGAATATTTGCAGTATAACTTAAACCCGCGTTCTCTGTGAATGTTGCAATAATACAAAAAATCTAAGCACAGAATGTCTGTGAAGTTAACTTTTCAAAGGTGATTATTTGATTTCAGAAAATGAACTACTACAGATTTTAAGTCTGAAAGTCTTCACAATTAAATGAAAATTAGGCAAAAGGCAGGCTTCCTGCCTTCTGTTCATGGTGCTGGAAAAAGACATTATTTCCGCACTCCTGACTGGAAATGGCTGTATTACTGGCTGTAGGAAAAGTCCTTTCACCCCTTGGTCATTTATGGACTTGAATTTCTCTAAATTCTTAGTTTTTGTCTCAATGTTTCTTCAGTTTTGCCCATTTGATACCTTCCAATTCATGCTGTTAAGGTTTTAAAATACAATTTCCTGTTACTTTATAACTTCCCTTACATACAATACGCATTTATTTTATTACACGTGTACCCGTCTTAAGCTTGTATGTGTGATATGAGAAAACGCTCTGGAGCTTTTCTACATCGTCTTTCCTCTTCTTTCAGGTAGTAAATCAGAGTTCAATGCGGACTTTACTGATGTGTGTGGCAGGTCCTTTTTTAATGAAATGATGAAGACTGTTATAGTCCAGTTTACCGTAACTGGAAACCATCTAAGAGGTTGACTGGATATTTCTGGGATTGAGATACATTGATTTGTCAGGCTTCTCAGTTTTCCCTCTTAATGTGGTGAACTTTGGTGTATTTTCTGAATTATGGGCTCTCTGCTTAGGGACTGAAAGGTGGATTTCTTACCAGAATATCATTAATTATTACAAATTAATTATGGGTTCCAGACAAGGTCCTCAGAATCTTTGCAAGTCAAGGAGAACATGTCACTGATTGCAGTAAAACGGGATGGCTTAGTACTGTTTATTGCATGGTTTTGAGGAAAGACAAGTAAATTAATTTTGATTGTGCTTAGGAATAAGGAAGAAAATATTCATTTCCAGAACTATTTGAACTAGATTTGTGATAATCTCTAACCATCCACTTTCAGATTTGCAGTTTTAACCTAATACTGCATAGAATCATAGATTTGTTTGAGTTGGAAGGGACCTTTAAAGGCCATCTAGTCCAACTCCTCCGCACTGTACAGCTACAACAGGAGCCCATGCACAGCCTGGCCTTGAATGTCTCCAAGTAAGGGGCAACTACAGCTTCTCTAGGTTACCTGTTCGAGTGCTTCACTGCCCTTATAATAAGAAACTTTTTTCTTATGCCTAGTTTAAGTCTTCCTTTTAGTTTGTAGCCAGTTCCACTTGTCCTATCGCAACAGACCAAGGTCAATGTGATATAACAAGTATTTGTTACTTTGCTTTCCTGTGGTCTTACATCATCGTATGTTTTATTTTAAATTATAAGTTTTGTGGTATAAGAGATGTTATGACAAGGTCTTTAAGAAAATACGGTTTTGATACTCTGGGAATAATGTGATTGTTTTGGGAAATAGATGTACTCAAAAATCTGGTAACTAAGGCTGGAATTTTAAGAGAACCTGAAAAATTATTTCTGATTAACACCTTGGAATTCTGAAAAACTTGTCTCAAGTAATTTAACCTAGTCATCATTGGATTTCTTCTTTCATTTGCAATTAACAATGCAGCAGTTAGAAGGTTATATTTATCTTATAAATGGAAAGTGAGCGATGTTATCAAAAGCTTGTCACATCAGGTATAAACTTGGACTACTATTATAATTAAAAAGTACAGATGAAAGTGTTTTAACGATGATAGTCATTTAGCAAGAAAATCAGAGACTGTTCATCTAAGTCTGCTGAAACTGTTTTCTTTTAATCTTTATTTGCACAACTATTTCTGACTTTGCCTGAGGACATAAAAATGAATATGTAGACATTGAGGCTACTGCCTTTTAGTTTTCTGAATTTATTCAACGAAGTCTTTATTGTTTATTCTAATGGAGGAGAAAATGCACTGACTGGTTATACTGGGAGAGGTGACCAAAAAAATCACAGAATCACAGAAGTTAGTGCTGAAAGGAATCTAAAGAGATCATGTTAGGATGATCCAAAGCAGATTTAATTCCATGTAAACTAACACTACCAGATGTTTTCCTTGACTGCTCTTGAAGATCTACATTGATGGAGATTTTCCCGCTAACATATTCCAGTCATTCACTATCTTCATCACTGGAGATGCTTTCCTGATATCTGGCTAGCTTTTCCTTGCACCACCAGTTTAAGACCATGTGTTATCTTGTTACAAGTGTACAAATGTGGACAGATTTGTCAGGATTTACTATGATATTTTTATGTATATGTGTGTATCACAGTTCCCACCTTGAATTATTTCTCTGGAAGACACATTACCAAACCAGTTAGTTATTCCTCACAGATCTCGTGAAAGCCTCAGTTCTTGCCAGTCTGGATCAGGAACAGGGAGAATCAGATTTAATAAGTCAATAATTTTATCATAATTATATGTTTTATTGATATTATTTTTTTTAAGCTGTTTCACAAATAAACAACAGAACCCTAGAAAAACGAACCTGAATTTTAAATTATTCTACACAGTCGTGGACTTTCTTCAAATCTGTTTCTTCAGATCAAATCTGATTGAGAAAGTGATGCATAAGAGCATGTTTGTGGTAGGACAGAAGGAAAAACAGTTCTAATCAACTGTTGATAAAGTATAACGACTCTTAGTTCTTTGGTATCAGCAATTGCCAACACTTGTTTGTCACCAGCTGTGTTGGATAATTTAGAAGGCTTCAGACAGTTTTTAAACTTTGTTTTTCTTTTGCAGAAATAGAATTAAATTTGGTATCATAACTGAAGTGATTCAGGAATTGAAATTACACTGAAGGCAGTAGTGTTAAAACAGACCATACATTTTCAGTATGATATGTCTCTGCTTTCTTTTTCTTTTTCTTTTTTTTTTTTTTTTACTACTTTCTCTTCTTTTTTTTTTTTTTTTTTTTTCCTACAGTATCAGCTACTATTTGTACACTGGGAATTTCTGGCCAGATTAGTGTGGAAGACTGTGGTACCCACGTGTATAAAATAGTATAATGTTCTATTCTTTTTGGAAGAAATTTGTTACACAGAATGTCAGATGAATCATTTTGTTCGTGTCAGGTATATGAAAGTAATGGAAAGATGCCAAAGTAAAAGCCCAGTAATCCATGCACTGGTGTAATGGAGCAAATGAAATGCAAAGCTCTTGTACAGGTCCAATTTCAGCACCAAATGCTTACCTGTCAGTCAGCAAAATTGTCCCTGAATAAAAATGAACCCATCTGAGAGGGAAAGGATTTTAATATACATGAAATTCTTTGAATCTCATGTGAGGTAGAAGATCTGAGAAGGAAATGCTGAAAAGAAAATCTTAGTTCAAGCTAGTTCAAATAGTACGTGTATTGCTGTCTGTGAAAAGTTTGGGTTTATCCTTTCTGTTTGGTATCTCTATCTATGTGGATAGACAGATGATTTCCCTTAGGCTATGGCAGATCTGACCAATCAGTGATTTAAAAGTTTCAGACAGGTAACTTAGAGACTTTTGGAGGCATCTGTGCTTCACCTGTGAAAGACTTAATTAAAAGTTTAATTCATGACATGCCAACATTATATATATATCCTTGGAGATATCATAGTTATGATTTGCACTGACTGAAATGTTTTTGAAGAGCGGCATAGTTGACTGTGCACCTATCTTTAACATGGCCATTGGGAGAACGTTTTGCTTCTGAGATATATTCTTGCAGGCTTGAACATAAAATATTAAATGTCATGTTTATCTTCTGTAGCTTCAAAGTTGAGGCTGCCACAGCTCTACATACTCTCTTTTCATGAAGCCACAATTTCCTTCACATTTCAATGGTGTATTCTACATTTCACTGTGTCGAGAGTGTGAGAGGCTAACTGGAGTCAGTATGGCTATTGACGATCAGTCAGGGCCAGTTCTCTTAAAAGCTAATGCATTGAGAATGAACTAGCACTTCTTGAAATGTAAAAAAAAAAAGAAATAAATGTTCAGTATTAAAAGCGATAATAAATCAAGCAAAGCTATTTATGCTTTTGGGTTGTGACTAGCTGAAGTGCAGATTAAAAGCTCTGAACTGATTGATGCATGTGAAACAAAGAACACAGGGCTGAATTCATATTAATCCTCTGGTTTATGTGGGTGTGCCTTCTACTTCTGGGTGTAGAAATAATCATACTCGTATCAATCTATATTGTATGACTTTTGTAAGCTGTGAAAATAGTATTTTTCACTAAATTGTCACTTATTATTGTTCATTTGTGGCCACTAACATAGAAAAATGTTGCAGCTACAATGTCAGAAGAATAGGGACAATTTGATGTTTTCTTTTGATGCTGTTTGTTGATATCTAGACCACTGCAGCTTGATTGCCTAACATTAAACCTATAATAACAGTGCAATCATAGCAGTATCATCATGAATGTCGTTACAATAGAAACAACATTTACACGGCTTCAGAATGGTAATTATCAAACTTTTTGTCATGAAGCGCTTATTTGCTAGCATTGATCTGCCCCGGTCAGTTGTTAGCTCTTCTCATCTGAGGTGTATTGATTGTATAATCAGTAGATAGAGGCTGCGGGCAGATGAAATTCAGTGTTGTTGGGCAAATTATTGTCTGCTTGCCTGTTGACCTGGACCCTGCTGGTTGTACCTTAGACAGTGGTGGGATTATTACTCATTTCAGTGACCCTACTCTGACAGAGAACTCCATATTATTATAAAAGATAAATGGCATCCTTCTTTGCTGTGGGTATGGTTGAATGCAGGTGTCAGTGTGTAGTGAAACCAAAAATCTAGTGTAGTAGTGTTCCTTGACTTTCCTTCTATTCTTTTTTTTTCTTCATAAATATATGTAAAAATATTGCAGAATTGCAATGCATTTTACAGTATTTATCTACAGCTTCATGATGCTTAAGCATGGTATTCTGCATTGGTAATTCAAGAATTCTACTTTTCAGATCATAAGATACTAATGGCAAGATAACTCAAACACAACTTTTGGCTATTGTAATCTGGTAAAACCATATCTAAAAACATACATTTAAAACCTCAGGCCCACTCAAGCTCTGAGTAATTTTGCAAAGTCTTCTCTCATTTGTTTTATTTTATCTCTAATACTACTTCATTTCTTCACATTAATGGCATATGTAAATATGTGTAGAAGACAAACAAATTATGAGCCGATAGAACTTTTGAGGTATCAGTTTAGTAGATGTGAATATCCTATATGGTATTCTTCTCAGAACTTCTATAACAGGAAAGGTTATTAGCACACCTAGTATTTAAGAAGGAGATTTTGCATTACAGTTATTACCAGAGGGAAAGCCCTCCTGAATCAAATGACTAGAGGTAAAGTAGAAACCATGAATACTTTTACATCCCTCAGTAAAGCCAGCTGTGTTTGGCTAATGTACTCTGCTTTCTGTACCATTGTATCGTAAAGGTCAGTCATTACCTGTACATTGTATTTAAACCACCTTCTCACAGCAAGTAATTGTATTTGGATGACCGGTAGTTTTATGGTATTAATTGCCCTGAATTCTGTTGGAACCATGATAAGAATACCATGTACTTACGCATCAATTTACGACTTTAAAGTGCTGTAAAAACATTAGCTAATTATTGTTTTGTTGAAAAATCTAGTTCTATATAGCTCTTAGTGTATGTTGCGCAGCCTTAATTTAATTGCCAGAAACAATGGGTTTACCTTTAAAAATAAAGGGAATGCAAAAGGTCTGGTGAAAGTGCAATCTCTAGAGAAAGTGAGCCTTTGCAAAGCAGCATTATATTTAAAGTAGATGAAATGATGCTGTTGAAATTAAAAAACAAGAAAAAAAGCCATTAAAGACTGTGAAACTCATGCAGCTTGCTCTGTAGGCAGATATCAAGTACAAATATACCGTGGACTCCATTACTACTTTATGGAGTGAAGAAAGCTAATATGGTTATCATCCACAATCTTTATATATATTTCTGAATGGTGTTTCTGTTAAATATACTGTTCCTTCAAGAAAACAAAAACATCCTTGATGTGTAATACCAGTAATGGTAACTGGAGATTATTTTAAGTTGTACAGGAAGACGATAATTCTTAGCTGTTATCTAAGCAGACTAATTACAGGTGAGGATAGCAGTTTTCTGACTGTATTCATTCGTTATAGGTACTGGTGACTAATATATACTTCTGCGGCATATATGTATAGCTCTTCTCCCAGGGGGTTGTTTTTCTGTGATTGAAGGCATAGTTTTGATACATCAGAGCTCTGTCACATTGGCTCAGAGTTCTGTGAAAAGAATGTTGTCAGAAGGGAGCTTTGAGAAAATCTGTACCATCGTGAGACATGGAAGATTAAATCAGAGGCAGGATAGATTGCTGTGAGAGTTACCAGCTGAAGGGTTCGAAAGGAAACGATGATGACTCAGTAGCACTGAAGGTTCCCTGCCAGACTCGATGTGTGACTGTCTTGTTATCTATTGTATATATTAGCCAATAAATAATTGATTTGTGCTTTTAGTTGTGTATGTCCTGCTTTTGCTGTCTTCCACATGTTCTAAAAATTGCCTGAACAAACCAGAAAGGGCAATTTACAGGCATTCCATATGCAAGACCGTGACAGTGCTATTGCATGTTCAGTAGTGCCCAGCCTTTTTCTAGGTTGTATGGCAGATTTGACCACCATTTGGTATGCTGGAAGGCAGGTGGCCAAACCTCTGATTCTTGGATTCTTCCTGGATTTAGTCTTCAAATTGAGATCTGATCTTCATGGTTCTATAAGAAGTGCTTTTGAGCGTGTCTAGACATTTCACAGGAATCTTTGGAGTCCAGACTAATATTAGTTACTTGTATTCAGTGCAAAAGTATAACAAGGACGGAGGCGAAAATATTCTATCTGAAAATATTTTCCGAGAATCTGGAACATGGGAAAGTTTAAGTATTTTGTGGAATATCTGGGGGGCCTCTATTACTCAAACAGACTGACTCATCCAAATTACATTGATTTTGATGTGTTAATATTTCACTGTTCCTAAAATTACAAATCCAAATCATCTTGTGGAAAGATCTTATTTGCAGGTCTGGAATTAAAACTGTGGTAAGATCCTGAGCGAGGCTCTTCAAATATGGTAGCACTGAAGCAAATCTGTGAAGCAAATCTGCTGATTGAAATTAAAAAGACATTTTTTTTCTCTCTGCTATTTTTTATGAAAGTAAGGAGTTAGGAAAGGATGAGGAGAGATTTCCACTCTGAAAAAATTAAAACAAAAAAAAAACAAAAAAACCCCACAGTACTGAAATAGGAGAAAATGTGCCTACATTATTTATTTGTGGCAGACCATAAAAAATGGAGACAATGCGCTGTTTTAGTGTCACCAATATGACACAAATCATTTCAGAACATCAGCTTTTTTTTATAGGTTTCTCTCCATAAAGGCGATATATGTCAAATTTCTCACACAATTTCAACAAAATATTTCACAGATTGGTTGATATAGAGAATGATCTCCTAAGGGAAGCACATAAAAGCAAGGATGATCTCCTCTTCACTGGCTGAAAAGCATAGGTCAATTGAATAACTTCTGAAGATGAATGATACTTCAAAAGCTCTACTAGAGTTCAGATATCTCAGTTTGCATATTAAAAGTTACATTTTAAGACATTCTAATCTGTTTTTTCAATTATATTGTCTTATTTCTATGACGCAAATATACTTCAAAAAATTGATATCAACATCTGTCCTGTCCTCTTTAGTTTGGAATTACATCATCTGTCTTTTCAACAATTTGCAGATTCTTCTTCAAAGTAACTCTTGTTGCCATTGAACAATTTAGTGAAAGGGTACTGTAGTAGTTGAGAGAATCAGTTCAGCTGCTTCTCTCCACCCCTGAAATTTAAACTATTTCATATTGAATGAGCAGGCTGAATGGTTTCATTCTGTTGCTTCATTAAATGCAAGGATACAGTGCTGGTAAAGAAGGGTAGAAGAGCCTGCAACATTCATGGTAGCTCACAGTTATTCTGCAGAAGCTTTAGAATGGCACCACATTTGCATTGTTTTTGGCAGGTTTTTGTTTTTTGGTTTTTTTTGCTTGTGTATGTAAGGCTAGTATACCTGGGACAGAAGTATAAAATTTCAAAAGGTGATATGATTGCATTTTACATTTGTCTTACATTATTCAACACTGTTACCATTCTTGTACTGTAACCGTTTCATCTAGACTAGTTATTATAAAAACAGATTTTCCACTAGTTCTTTTTCTTCTGGTTTCTACTAGCTCCAGTTTACACTAGTTCTTGATGGGTCATTTTATTCAGGATACTGTTCACTGTTACATTAACTTTTTAGGTATCAAGAAAATTAGAAGGGAAAGAAAGATGATGGTAACAGTACGATCAAGAAAGTCCTCAGGCTGAAACTGTATTGTGTTGACACCAGAGATACGTATCAATTAAAATATTAGTGAAGTGAATTGCTCATATAGGTCTATTAGATGCCTTCTTGATGGATATAAAGTAAGTAGGGTGTTCTTTCATATTTTGATGGAGTCCATTGTCAAATATTTTGATTTCAAAAGTCTATTTAAAGGTTTTAAGCTTGACAACTTGTAAGTTACGTTACTAATCTCTTGATAGCAGTGAAACAAAAAAAAAACCCACCATCTAATCCTTTAGAGTACTTCTGGAATTTCTGTAACCATTAATAGTATGCCTTTTGACATATTCTGTTGCATTTTGAACTCAGTTTAGAAAGGTGTCTGTAGCCATGGCTATTGCAGCTCATTGCAGTACTAAATGAAGAGTTTTGTACTACTGATGTGACAAAATGTCTCAGGAGATTGCTGAGCTGCTTTGCTGAAGCTTGGAGGAATGTGACTGGGGAAATTTTATGTTCTTATTCTAGTATTTTGTGGTTTTTTGCCAATGTTGGAAACAAGCTGCTGATCTGGATGGCCCTTTGGTCTGACTTAGAGTGACCAGAGAGAAAGAACCAGAAGCTGAAAAGATAGAAGTATGCAAAATAATTAATCATTAAGTATACCGAGGGTAACTCATTTGCTATTTTTTTTCCCAGTGTTCTCTTTCAAATCTATTTTATTTTTCCTCCTGCAATGTAAGAGTGAAACACAAACCATGTGTATCTTTAGAGCTTCTTTCTGTTTCAATCTAATAATGCTGTAAGAGTTTAGCATGAATTAAAAAAGCTCATGTCTGCTATATTAGCCCACTGTAGTTAAAGAAAGTTACCTACAGATTCATGCTATACATGTGCAATAAAATATATACGTTTTATTTATATGTATGCTTGATTTGTGAGCATAAGCAGAGAGAGAGAAACAGGACTAAACAAAAAGGGTGTTCTTGAGCATGGTCTACTTAAATATCTGATTCTAGCGAGCGACATATTTTTCTTGTTTGTATCTGAGTTGCTTTTTTTTTTTTCTTTTTTTTTCTTTTCTATGAACATTCTTTTTTTCCCTTCCCTTGGGCTGTTTGGATGTTTTGGCTAGATGGACCATTTTGGTATGATATAGTTTAACAGTTCCATATTCATCACTGCATTTATTTCTGACAATGGCAGCAGTCCATCTAACCTGTAAACATAAAATGACAAGTGATACCATATTAAAAGGCTTTGAAATGTAGCTTGTTCTTTTCTTTATGATATTCTATAAGTAAAGATTTTACCACTGATTTTTTTTTTTTAATGAATTGCAATTTAGGCGTTTTCTGAGACAAACCATTTCAACTTTATTCATCTTTTCACCTGTCAGTATGTTAGCATCATAGAATCTAGAAGATTGGAAAAACCCTCTAAGTTCATCTAGTCCAACCCCCTACCTGTCACTACCGTGCTCGCTAAAGCATGTCCCTCTGTGCCACATCTACATGTTCCTGAACACCTCCGGGGACTGTGACTCCACCACCTCCCTGGGCAGCGTGTTCACCCCACTTTTAGAAAAGTTTTCTTAATATGCAACCTTAATCTCCCCTAGCACAACTTAAGACCATTGCCTCTTGTTCTATCGCTGTTACCTGAGAAAAGAGACTGACCCCTTACCTTGCCACAGTCTCCTTTCGGGGAGTCGTGGAAGGTGATAAGATTTCCCCTGAACCTCCTCTTCTCCAGACTAAACAAGCTGCTCCCCTTAAGACTTGTGCTTCAGACCTCTCACCAGATTTGCTGCTTCTCTGTACACACTCCAGGGCCTCAGTGTCTTTCTTATTATGGAAAATAATCTCCTTCATTCAGTTCAGATAAAACAGGGAGATAAAAGTGATTCTGTTCCTAAGTCATTGATTTAAAAACATAAACTTGGGTAAATAGAGCTATGTAATGAAGTCAGTTGTGACTTGCAAGTAAAGGAGTTGTGGATTTTTTTGAGATTGATTTTTGCAAAACCTGTTTGAAATTAACAGCACAAATCAAGGCAAAAAATAGGAGAAGCTTGTTACAGTTTTCAGTAGAACAATGCTGCTGAGTAGAACAGAAAAAACAATGGTGGTAACTAATTTAAATTTCAGATCCATACCTTTACTGTAGTGAAATTTAGAGTGCTGTGTTATTAAAGACTATATATTCTCAAGCCCATAAGTCCTTGAAGAAGTAACATGTAAAGCTGGGGGTCGAATGAATGCTCTAAACAAATCCATGGAGTTACTAGGCAGTACTGCATAGTTTGCTCTGAAATTAATGCCTCCTACTTGTTTCCATGGAAACTACAGCAGATATAAGGAGCACAATAACACTATTTGATAGAGCAAATTCTTGGCTACAAAATACTATTTCAATACAGTCACACCAGCATCAGCAATGCACTTTCACCAACGATGAGCAAGAGCCTGCATGCCACGCTTGTGAAAATTTGCAGAGATGACCCACTCTTTCACAGCTGGTGTGACATCATTGCTAGGAAAATGTTGCCCATGAAGTCTATCTTTCATGAGCCAAAACAGATGGAAGTCAGAAGGAGCTAAATCCAGACTATTTGGCAGGTGTGTTATAGGACAGTGCAGTCAAAATTGGCAGTGTGGTCCATGATCTTCAAACTGCCATGGAACCTGTTGTTATCATGTTGAGAAAGAAAGGTGGTCTTCTCTGACCTGACTCTGGAAGTTCAAGCCTTTGGCTTACTCAACATCAAGTGTAGCTTAGTCAGAGTTAGTGGTTTGTCTAGGTCTCCAGAAATCCGGAGGATTTCCCCTTTTCTATCTTAAAAGATAGAGCACATCTCTTTACCCACTGAGGGCTCAGTCTTGAACTTTTTCTTTGATGGGGAATCCATATGTTACTACTCCATGGGCTGCCTTTTTGACTCCTACATGTAGTTGTGACACTGCATATTGTTATGAATAATTATGTGGCCCAGGAAACATTCCTCCAGACTCGTATTGGTTCAATAGGTCCTGAAAGACTTGAATATGGTGTTTCTGTTCCTGTGTGAGCATTTGTTGGAACCACCTCCTTAAAATTTTGCAAAATTCAAATGTTGCCAACGTTGTTTCCAGTGCATTGAAACTGATACTTAGCTCCATACACAGTTTCCTAGTCCTAAACTGCCAATTTGTGTGAATGAGCTAATTCAAAATGCTTTTCATTTTGTGGCTTAATATCCATAATGTGGCTTGTCTTTCAAGTTGCTGTTGGCATCAATGAAATGCACCACCCATTACCTCACTATGCTCATATACGTGGCTTGGTCTCTGTAAACATTTAGTAAGTGTCAGTGAATGTCAGTGGGTGCCATTTTTTTCTGCATGGAGAAATTCAGTGATGCACCTTTGCTTCATATGCACTTACATGTCAGGTGCTGTTTTGTCAGACTGTTGCTCTGCTGCCATCTGTGACAGCAAAAAAATGTAACAGAATATTGGTGGGAAGGTTCAATCTCTACTGTCATACCACCAACATCCACCTCTGTCATCATGGGCCAGCATAATAAAATACGAGGCACTGCTTTCAGAGCAGCTCTATCTTAATCTATATATACAATAAAATATTTATATTTGAGAAATACAACTGCAGGCAGTTGTACAAATGGTCAGTTGACAGAGTGAGGGCAAATACTTGCTATCCAGCAAAGATTAGTACTAAAGGCTACACAGTCATGAGTAGCAACTCATGGTGCTGAATGTTTAATGAAAATTTAAAAAAGAAATTAATAAAAGCTTAAATTACATAACAATAAATTTAAAAAGAACATCCATGGAAAAAGCAATTCAGTGTGTACACTTATTGGTGTATTGGTGGGCTCTAAAATGATCAACAGAAAGAATAATTTGGAATAGTTATGGCTGTCATGATAAAGACATTACCAGAGCACTGAGTGATATTGGAAATAGCAAACAACGCTGGGAATCATATTGTCATTGTGCTGCATATTGAGTGCATTATAAGTATGTGTCTTAAATACTTCATAGAGGCTAATTCTCTCATGACGGGTGTAACAGAATCAAAAAAGGTATGGAGAAGAAAAGCATGGTTGACCAGATCAACAATATGGTTTTCATTTAGTATTAACATAATTGGAGTGGAATTCTCTGGTTCAGAGAAGAGCTGAAGAATGGGGTATGTTGTAGGAATGTAAATCTTGAGTGAGGAGGACAGCAAACCTAGTTGGATATTGTGAATCAAAAGGAGGTAAACGTCCCTAATAAAGCTAGCAAGCAACATGGAATGAAACTGGAATTAATTAACCCAAAACGTTTTTGAAACCTGGGAATGTATATTGAAAATGTGATGGGCAAATCCATAGTAATCTGACAGGAATCATTAAAGACTGTATTCATTAAAAAAATACAAGCTGTGGAGCAAAAAGACCCTATGCCATATTACTGCAAATTTTGCCAGTTGCAGAAGTGAATGTCAGAGTGTGCTTTTTATGCTATTATATTGATATCCAGAATTGGCTAATATCACAGACTAGATCTGGCTAGTTGAGTCTTTGATCTGATCCAGTCCATGTGTTCTTTTGTGTTTTATTTTATTTATAACAGAGGTTTAGAATAAACTGGGAGGCTTCTTTCTGTCCTGCAAACTTATGTTGTTTCACATAATAATTGCATAGTTTTTTGTATGGTTGTTAGGGGGTTTTTTGTTCTGTTTTTCTTTCTTTTTTTTTAAATAGAAATGTGTTCCTTTGATATCAGATTTAAATTATTATCTCTCAATTTTCATTGCACATCCTTTTGTTGTTGAATTACTAGAAACATTGAATAGAACTGTATGATAAATGTTATCTATATAATTAATTATGTTGTGCATTTTTATGAAGTCTCTACTTGTTTCTCTCATCTCCCAAATACATACTGTCTTTTTGCTCTCTCTTCATGAGAGGTTTTTGTGTTTCTGATATTTCTTATTGTCATGTCTTAACCTCCTCTAATTATTTTAATTAAATGTTTACAAATACAAACTTCACAAAAGGAAACTTTGAAAATATTTCTACAATAGTTAACCTTGATCAAAGCAGAAGTTAGAAGAACAAATATCCTACATTAAAATACGATAAACTGTGTAGGACCATTGAAATTATACTGCCTTAAGAACACGTGGCTCTGAGGCAATTATTTGTGATACTGAAATTAAAGGAGATCATAAAAATCTCAATCAAAGAGCTGAGCAAAGATGATGTCCCCATTATACAAAAGAAAAAGAGAGCTCCATACTTGACTGAAATAGGAAGGCATCTTCTGTGGAAGTAGGATAGGGAGCTTGTACAGGTAGGAACCCTGACTTGCACATACTAAAGTGGAGATTTTGGAGATGTTAAAAAAAAAAAAAAATAGAACTGGTTTGTGATTGGTCTCCTTCTTAAGGCACGACATGAGAAATCACTGGTTTGTTTGTTTTTTTAGAAATTTCCTGTGATTACAACACATCAGAACAATTAGTGGTATTAGACCACGTCAAATCCAGATCAGAGGTGTTTCTGTTAGCAGATTTATGTCTTGTTTGCAATGAAACATATCCATTTTTTGAAAATATTGTGTTCATTTTTAATAATGTTTTTCAGTAAATCAAATAAGGGTAAATTCTGTTTCTGGAAATTAAAAAAAATAAATAAATTCCTATGTAAGGAATTATCTCTTGTGAACGGATTCCACCCTTGCACTGGCATAACTGATTATGACAGCATAGGCAATAGTTTGGAACGTAAAGTACATAGTGACGTACAGAATAATTTCTGATGGTTGTTTATATAAGCTACATGGAAGCTCTGATGTTTCTTTTTGGTCTTTCTGTCTGATTAGGCATGAAGACCATTAGGCAACTGTGGGCACCTATTGTAATTCCACAGGTTCAAGCTTTGCATGAACCATGTTTAGGGCACCATTCCTGTCTTCTCTCTGGTCTGCTGGCCTGTTACATGTGATGTGACCATTTAAGGAATAATTACAGAGCTGCCTGTTCTGTGCTCAGAGAAGCATATAGAATAGTTCACTTGGAAGGGACCTACAGAGGTCATTGAGTTAGCCTGGCTGTATCAGAGCTAAACAAAAGATAAAGCATATGTATGAAGGCATTATCCAAATGCCTCTTGTACATTGACAGGCACAAAGCAGGAACCACCTCTCTAGGAAGCCTGTATCAGTGCCTGACCACACTCATGGAAAAGAAATTTATTCTAATATCTGATGCTTCTGGGGCACAGGTTTGTGCCATTCCCTCACATTCTGTCACTGATGACCAGGGAGAAGAGATCCAGAACCTTTTTATCTGCTTCCCCGCTCAGGAAGCTGTAGAATTTTCCCACTGCTGGAATTAGAACTCTAAATGTAGGAGCTTTTAAAATGTAAAATACTGAGAAGATAGAAATAGGGCGAAGATGTAATCTCAAACCAATCTGAAATGCCATGCTACATTATGTTTCCTCTTGAATTTTCTGTTCTCCATGCCTCCCAAAGTATAGTAGATATTGGAAGCTTTTACTGGCCAAGCAGTTTTGGAATGAGTTAAAGGGAAACCTTTGTTGTTGTTTTCTTCCTTTTCTTTTTGCCTGCTATATGGTTTGGGTTTATTGATGACTGCAGCACTTTAATTCCACAGAGCAAGATTTTTCCAAATGTTTGTGGAAGCAACTCCTGGTTGCATGTGAGTTAGAAAGACTCCATCTTGTATGCTAAAGAAAATACAGAGTCAGAAGAAAGGCATGGTTTTGAGTCCCTGGAAAGGAAAGCTGATTTAATAGTTTGAGTAAGACACTGGATGAGATTGGCCTAAGGAGGAAAACCTACCTTTTTATATGCTAACTAGTGAAAAGGTTAGAGTTTAAGGCAGAAATGAGAGCTTTGGATGCCTGAGCATCTGTGTTCCTCTGGTCTTGGCAGATATCTGAAATCCACTGACTAGCGTGGAACTTAATAGATATCTTTTTTTTCAGCGTCAGTAGCCTATGTTGTGAACGACAACAACAAAAAGTCTTTTGTGTTTTTGCATTTGCCTTTTATGGTTTTGAGAATTTAAGAGTTTACAAACTCTAGTGTTTCAAGGATGAGAGATGCAACAATTGTTAGCTATTAGATGTCAACATTTTGCGTATAGGTATCGGGATACTATTTTTTATAAATATACACTTATATTATGCTTTTACCACAGGGCCCCTCTCTCATTCATTCTACACTAACAGAGATCAGTGAATGAGCAGCTATTCAGGTTTTCTGTTATTCTTATTGGTCAATATGTGACCCACATGTGGTGTTCACATTCAATCATTACATTGAATTCAAAACTATTAATTTCTCCATAGGCTTTCTTTCCATTGTGGCTATCATTAACATCTGAATGCCTCACAAACCGTAATTAATTAATTTTCACAAAGCCTCTGTGAGGTGAGATGACATTATTAAAAGAGGAATAAGCCACAGAGAAAAGTGTCAGCCTATATTTTGAATGCCCAAGTTGACATGTGTAAGGTGTGTTTTTTTAAGCTACTTAGCGTTCCACAACACTTTATTTGTTCTTTGTATAGCTTCCTCTTATTTAAACTACAAGTGCCCAGAAACTGCAAATCAGCCTACAGATAGGCACTTCAATTGTTTATTGTAAAGCAGTACATTGAGTAATATCGTTTACCAATGATCACATTGGTATTATATTACCCACTGGCATTGATATTATCCACTGCTCAAAAGCAGTACCTAGTCACCTTAAATTTCCATTTTCTCATTACAGTTTCCTTCATCAGTAGCTGCGCACTTGTGCAGAAAGAGATCCCATGGTCATTAGTAATCTTGTGCATAGAACTTTGATTACTCCTCAGGGCAGAAATAAGCAACCACGTTGACACATGTTAAAAACCCAACACAGTTCTGGCCTTCAGACATAGGAAAGAGAACACTGATTAACTAACATCATGAAAGTAGTATGCCTTTAGCTGATAAATATCAAGTGTTTCCCATAGACAGAAGCCACACAGGCCACTGCTGGCTGCTAGAAATGAACGTGTGGGATGGAAAACCTCAGTGCAGCAGGGTGCAGCAGGAACAGTTCAAAAGATCCTTCTTTTTCCCCCCCCCCCCCCCCCCCCCTTTTTTTTTTTTTTTTTTTTTTTCCTCCTGTATCAGTCTTTAGATCAGTCTTACTCTTCTCTTTCAGATAATGAAAGGGCCTTTCTGAAGAAGAGTGATTTTTTTGTTGCAGGCTGCTGGCCTGGCAGTTGGGTGTAGGTTGGAAAGGTGCAGAGAACCCGAAGGCCCAGCTGGCCGAGTCCAATGCACTGCATCCCCCAAACTGGCATGTAAAGGACAGGAGTTGTTAGGCTGAACTTTCTGTGCAGTATGTATTTCTAGGATACTCTGTAGACATTTGATTATGAATAATTAAAGCATTTATCTTAATAATCTTCTGCAGAACTTGTTGTGGATATTTTTTTTTTTTCTGTAAGAGCAGTACAGCTGTAGTAATCAAAGGTTTGTTTGGGTTGTTCTTTGCCTTTATCTGTGACTTAGCTTTTGGGGTTTGGTGTTTTGTGTTCGATTTGCTGGGATTTTACTGCTTAAAGAATTCAGTCTTTGTAGTTGTTTAAGATACCGTATGGGCAACCTCTAACCACGCCCCAGGCACTGTCTTTTTTAAAGTGCAGTTTGTGTTTCCAGACAGGTTATCCTGAAAGCTTGGAGCATGCAGCCTCATTGTTATGAGTATAGTGTCAACCTGACAGCAAAGTGAGATGCTGCGTGGTACTTACCTGTTGAGCCTCCTCTGGAGGAGGAAGGACAAAAACCATACAAAACTGCAGAAGCACTTTACTCTTCACAGCTAGTCATTACTGAGTCTCTCTGATGTTCACAGTAGGGAATTTATTTATGGTAATTGTTTGGTGCCTGATAGTATAAGTTAGTAAATTCAGACTTCTTTTCAGATGCTGAATTAGCGTTAGCTAACATGTAATTCTTGTTTTATGTTCCTGGAGCCTGGGGATCCATAGGCTAGTATTATACTTTCTTAGAAAGTAATAACTAATGGCAGTGTAAACCCCATCCAAATCTTCCAGAATCACAGTCTTTTTTAACAATTCAGAAAATTTAAGGACATATATTTCTTCTAGTTGAACATGAAGATCCATACCTCCTAGCTACTTTGAAATGTTTTACCACCTTCTAGCTTATTTTTACTTTTTGAAGTGAATGCATGAAGGACAGTAGGTTAAACAAAGCATGACAATTGAAAGATATGCTACTTACCTCGTGTATCTTGAATTTACTGTTTTGAGGGGCTTAGTGATTTTCCAGGAGACTGATTGATAGCCCATTACAAACAGGCACTGATGGTTCGGTCTGTCAAATGTACTGATGTCATTTTTCTTGCAGTGATTTCCTGTAAAGTTTTTGAACTATTTTTTTCTTGCAAGTACAGAACATATGAACTATTTAAAATGTATGTATGAATACAGGTGCACTCATGAGTCTGTCTAATGCAGTTAATTTGCCTGTAATTCTTCTTCTGGATCTCTCCTTGTCCATAGCCTCTGTTAAAGTGAATCTGTAGCTCAAAAAAATTTCTTAAACAGAGGGGAAGATGTTGACACTTAGAATTCTAAGTTATATTTCCTGGCAATGTAAGTATTTATGTTCTGGCTTGAGTGAATAGGTGGAAAGAAATTACATTACTGGACTGTCACTACAGCAATGCTGTGTGCTATTAGCAGGCAGAAAATTAAGAAAAGGGTAGGACGTACACAGAAGATTAAAGCAAAAGTTATATGTGGGTGGTGAAAGGCCTTTCTGATTCAGAAAAAAGCAGTGACTCAAATTTAACAAAAGCACTGTACTGAAGCAAAAATGTTTCTTTTAATCTTATTTTAGTGTTCTGGCATGTAATATTTATATATAGCTGTAACTGTTAAACTCATTTTAATGGATGAATTTTTATTTGAAAGTAAAAAAATAAAAGATATTCAGCACTGCAAGCAGCAGGTGTGTTTTTAATCTTTAATAGGTCACCTTCCTCAGTGCAAGCCGGCAAGCTGTTATTGATCAAAGAGGTTTTGTTGGGTAGCTCTCAGATTATTGAGTGACAAACTTTATTGAATTTGACTTAACAGAAGTCAGAAGACAGCTGAAGCATAAGAGCTTGCACTACCATCAGAGTCATTTTACGACAGCCAGGGAGCAAAGCTCAGAGATGGATACTGAGCTCTTTGCTGGCCCTTGGAGATTAACTGAACATCCTTCCTACCAATTCCCAAGCCTGTCAGCAGAACCAATTAGATTTTCAACCAGTAGACAAGAAGGGTGGCACTTGGGGACCTTTTTGCTTTAGGTCGAAGGCTTTTCAGACTGCGATGAGATGACATTGATGATGACACACTGAGCATTGGTTGGTTTTAAGACAAGTTAAATTAGCAGTCTTGAAATGATTCCAACTGTCTCCTGACTTCTCACTGTTGCCATATTCAGTGGATCCTGTCAGGAGCAGGTTGATGACTTAATAGTCTTTCTTGAGTGGATTTGAGCACTTTGGCTGTGTGTTTATGTGTAGTTGTCATGCTTAAAATATTCATATAAAGGTTTGAAATATTTATTTGAAGGAGCCTTCTGCAGAGTTCAGCAGTACAGCTTTCAGTGATTCTGCCTCTTTTTTTTTTTTTTTTTTTTTTTTTGCTGCTCTAAGCAGTTGTTGCTGAAAACGGTCTTTAGCTGTGTTTGATCTGCGTAAAGTGACATTGTTTCTTGTGGCTATTGATAACATAAAGCACTTTGGAAGTTGAAGAATTTATTCAGCATTTGATTTCCAAAGCTCTGGATGGCAAGTTCCAATCCCACCTGTACAAACAGTATAATGGTTTTGAGACCAGTTCAGATGTAAAAAGGTGTATTCAGCTTGTACAGTCTTGTAAACATTTTGTAATCTTTGATTCTAGTCCAAGTGACTTGTGATAGATATGGAAAAATGAAGAGACAGGGGTAGGAATTACGATGAAGTCTGCAACAATTAAATTGCCTTAGGCTATTGAGGCAAGCGAGCAGGGTATCATGAAGAAGTTGTTCTAAAACTATGTGATACTTTAAAAACACTTTGCTCTACTGAATAGGTTGTTAGTATGTTGTAAAGGAGCTGAGGAAATAAAAGTGAAGCAAGGTAGCTGACTTAAAATTTATACCTTAATGTAAATAAAATCCTTGCAGTAATTAGAAATAAATTGAAACTATCAACATGTTGGTTTTTACATTAGCGTGCCTGTGGTTTTTAATACTTGTTAATATTTAATACTCAGTATTTAAAGTTTATGGGTAGAATTTTTCTTTCTGAGTTCCTAAGGTTAAACTCTTTCTTCTAAATCTACGTTTTTTCATGAGATTTGGTTTTAACCTGTATTTAGAGCCTGACATTAAGCATCCATTTAGAAAAAAGTTTGTGGTATTTCATTGAATTTTAAATTCTCAACTACTATTTTCTTTCAGTAAGAATTCTTCATCTTTTTAAAATATGATGATTAAAAAAAAAAAAAAAAAAAAAAAAAAAAAAGCAAACACCTGCAGTTTTTATGCATTATTCTAAGAACCACGAACAGGATAATCTGTAGGAGACTGCCATTTTAAAGTATATCAACTAATACTCTAAGCATTATTTTTTCATAAGAAATGCTTCTGTTTGTCACAAATTGCTCATACATAGGTCAGGAAAAAATCCTCAAAAGGAAGGAAAGGTGGTTTGTTATATACATATATCTAGCATGGTAAGATGGAATGATCTGTTCCTTGTTTGAGTTAAAATTTACAATTAGTAACATCCTAATCTGACTTCTGAAATACTTTGTGCCCTGCTCTCGTGAGCACTAACCCCAGAACTGATGTGACCGTGGTCAGAGACAACTGGACCATGACGAATATAGATTTGAAAATCAGTGACTTGCAGCATGGTCATCAGACAAAGTATTGACTCTCCGTGACTTAGTTTTTTCATCTTAAGCAGTTGTAGGTCAATTTTTAAAGAATAAGACGATATAAAATCATGCGCACGTGCAAAGTATTCCTCAGTTTAGGAGATAATTAAAAATAATAGTAAATATGTGTATAATATATATATATTTATTAAAGCTTTTGGCCGCTACTGGAAAAGCATGGGATAGTCTTTTAGACTGCCTCAGTCACTTCCATAAAATACTAAAGATTAATTCCAGGTGCTGGGTGTAAACTTGCATTCCCTGTCAGACTATTAAGTTTAGAATATACTAGTTCTGGAACGTCTTCCTGGTTCTGAGATATGTTCAAAATCAACATTAATGATACAAGAAGCTGCTAGTTTATAAAACTCATAGCTACAAGTTAGCCATATATATACTGATTGAAAAACTCTGACTGTGGTGGTGGTTGTTTAATATCTTCCTGACATACTGTTGAAAAGGAGCTATATTCTGATCACTTGATCAGAACAGGTTATCCTATATTATTTCCCAAATACAGAAAATAATTATTTATTGAACTTTTCAACCTCTTCTGCATGATTTGTTATGGATATGATTTATAGATCCTCTGTTTTTTTTTCTAGTAGGTCTTGAAACTCATTTAAATTATCCTTATAACTTCTGGCAATTGATTTCTTTTTGTGTTTATTCGCTTCTCACATAAGCTTGATACAGCTTCAGTATCTTGTTCTTTGAATCTTAGATTTTTAAACCATTTTTTCAACTAGTGTAGATTTTTCTTAGGTCTGGAAAAATGTTTTTTACAAGCATTAGAAACAGTAATTCTAAACAGCTTTCATTTCCTATGAGAATTTCTCTTCCCACTCTGATGTAGCATAGAATCATTTTTAAATTGTGGAATTTGTCTTTTAAAAACATCAAATCTATGTATAAGTTTGGGTTGTATGCCATCTTTTTTTTTTTTTTTCTTTTCTTTTTTTTTTTGCAAGTTTTGGCTTACAATATCATGATTCTAAATTGCCTCTGCTTCTTAGTTCCACAATCAATCACTCTTTTTCTCCCAAGGTGGGGTTTAGCATATCACTTTGCTTTGTTGTCTATCAATGAATAAGATATTCTTATGTAACTTTAGAAATCCCATAGATATTTTAGAATTACCAGTTTGATGTTGTTGACATATGTCAAATGATGTCAGTCCCTAATGAGAAGACTCTTTCCCCCTCCCTTCACCTTAGCCATAGGAGCTTATGGGAATTAGACGCTCTGTTCTCCAGTTATGTGTTGGTTGTCTGTTGCAGTCAATAGTAAGCTTCTTAAGTGCCGTGTATAATAATATACTCTTGCATATTAACTTTTTTAAGCTTGAGCTTATACTATGTGAAGGGATGAAGAAAAGACCAGTATCAGGTTGGTGCGCTTCTTTGGTTCACTTCAATTGCGAATCTGACCTTTCAACAACTTGTAATCTGCTTTAACAATTGTGACTAGTAACCAAAACGCTAGACAGCCACTTGTGTTCTTGTTTTATCACTGTACTACGTTAGCAATCAGGAAGAGGGAACTGACACATTTATGGCCTGTGGCAAAAGCTAGGCAATTAGGAGTATCAGTATTGGATTACATCATCTTAAAGCAGATTTGTTGTGAGTGAACTAAGTTAACTTTCACACCCTGAATATCACAACAGTTTTAATCTTTTAGTAGCATCTTCTGTAAAACTTAATCGTCGGCTTGGCTGTATTATTTTTGACAACCAGGAAAATATTGTGAAAAGCCATTCCCATGTAGTTTCTTTGGTACATGGAGGATATGTTATAAATCTTCTTTCTTCTTTTCTTCTGAAACTATGCACTTCCATTTTATCGCTATTTCTACAGTTTAATCTAGCCTTGGCAAATGAATGTTGAATTCTTAGTCTCTGTATTACTAGAATATCTGTTACTTAATGACAGAACAAGTAATCTAGTAGATACTTTTCAAGCAGAAGCTCCCTTGCTATTCCTTAGCTCCAGGAACATTCCACTTAAGAAGGCAAAGGAAGGAGTTATATAACATAGAAAGTTACTGAAGACGCTCCTAATGTAGAAATTTTATTCTGTTTTGAAAGTTAAAAACACTGTTTTGTTTTGTTTTGCTTTTCATCTCCTTTTGTTACTTTGGGCTCCATAAATGTATAGAATACAGCATAAATAACTGACAGAGAGTTTCGTTGACAGCAAAGTACTTTACCAGAGTGAAGGTAATGCGTGTCATCAAGGTGCCCTTTCTGTCACCTCATATGCTCATATCAGGGACAGTACTAATTTGGCAGGCAAAACTCTTCCACATCTATTCCCCTCTGGGGCTGGATGATTGCCCTGAATTCCTGTCTGTGTGAGTTGGCATTAGCTTTGACTAACTGCTGAGCTTACGTCAGTGTTATCTAAGCCTGGCAAGACACTGTTAAATCTGTGAGCACAGAGAAATCACTTTTAAACTGGTATCTCATATGAAATTTTAATGTGAATTTGTGAAAAATTTCTTGTTTGTAGCAATATTTATACATCATTTCACAAAAGTTACTAAAGTAAATTGAGAGGTTTATGTATACAGTTTGAGTGTATGTAAGCAAAATAAAACGTGGTAGACATGTTACACCACAAAAACTGTGGGTTTGTTTTGTTTTTATTAAAAAGCAATTTTCTGGTTACTGATAAAATATGGGCTGTATGCAAGAACAATTTAAAATGAGACCCAATTGGGGATGATTAAGGTTATGAGCTCATAGCAGAGTAGTCTTCCGTTCAGTGCATGAAAAAATCATTGTCCTTAGTAGATTATTGTTCATAGCAATATCTTTATCTGAAGTGTCCAATTAAAACATGAAAATTTTCCAGAAATATGTAAATCTAACAGATTGCCTCTAGACACATTGTTTTCAGAGAAACAGTAACTGAAAAGTTGTTAGTATAAATGCTAAAAATCACAGAATTGTAGGAGTTAGAAGAGACCTCTGATGATCATGGTCCAATCCCTCCGCTAAAGCAAGTTCGCTACAGTAGGTCGCGTTGGAAAGCATCCGGTTGGTTTCTGAATATCTTCAGAAAAGGGGACTCCACAACCTCTCTGAGCAACCTGTTCCAGTGCTCTGCCACCCTCACAGTAAAAAGGCTTTTTTCTCACATTTGTGTGGAACTTCCTATCTTCCAGTTCATGCCTATTGTCCCTTGCCTGGCTCCAGTTCAGCAACCTAAGTTGTCTTTTCTCCGGGCTGAACAGTATCAGGTGTCTCAGCTTTTCCCCACAATGGAGATTATGGGCTCCAGGCCCATAAGCATCTTTGTAGCCCTCCAGTGGACTCTCTCTGAAAGTTCCCTGTCTTTTCTGAACTGAGAGTGCAGAACTGGACTCATTACCCTAGATGTGGCCTCACCAGGGCAGAGCACAGGGGGAGGATCATCTCCCTCATCCTGCCTTCCACACTTTTTAATGCACCCCAGGATACCACTGCTGTTCTTGGCCACAAGGGACACCTGCTGGCTCATGGCCAACCTGTTGTTGATTCCTAAGTCGTTCTCTGGAGAGCTCCTTTCCAGCCGGACAGCTGCTAACTTGTACTGAAAATGGTAAAATGCCATCCGGATTGCCAGGAGGGACAAATTTTAACACAAGGAATTTCTGTTGTGCCCACTCTAACCTCACAACAAAAAGTTGATCCATGGTATCATGTATATTTGCAAGGAGAAAAGTAAGAAACCTGTTGGATTTTTGCTAGACTTCACTGTCACAATTTACGAGAAAATAATATAGCTAAACAAAATTTTGTGCATACCGAAGACTTTTTTTCAGTAGTGTTATTAATGCTAAAGACTTCAGCTTAGCAGGCATACATTTAAGTAACTTTTAAAGATTTAGACCTCCCAGTTCTCTATGTTAAGTCCAAAGCCCTGTGGAAAAGGTAAAGTGGCTACTGGATAAAGGACAATGAGTGAAACTCTGTGGTCCACGCTTATAGCTGGTACTCATAGCTTTGTAATCAAAGATGAAATTTATAAGACAATTTTCAGTCTGTTAGCATTGTTCAGAAGAAGGTTAAAAGATAAGATATTAAATAGTGTTAGAGAAGCCTAGATATTTGAGTGTTAGTAGAGAAGCAAATATGGCAATGTGTAATTATCTACAGGTGATTTGGGGGTCATGGGAGCTTTTGATTCTTCATGAGATGGGTGAAAGTTAGTGGTTGAAATAACTGTGGAGTGATGCAAGGTATGTTTTGATCCCATGAAATTGTTAAACACATTTGGGAAGAGTGTTTTTCTACTGAGAGATTGGCATGCACCTGGAAGAATTATAATAAAGAAAGTGGGCAGGTTTTGTTTTTCCTGGAAGCTATGGTAAAAAAAAAAAAAAAAAAAAAGTGCTTGAGGCTTAATTCTGGCTGAGAATATCAAGGCAGTTTCAGGGATTAAAGATCCTAACTTGAAAATGTGAGTGTGCGAGGACACTAGCTATGGTGAATAGGATCCTGCTGCCTGTAGGCAAATTGAGTGCATACACAAGGTCTGCAGTAGCAATAGCAAAGTAGAAAAGAAAATCAGGTCTTCCTGCTGCTGGTTCTTGCACAGTCTATTTCTCTGAAGTCTGGGAAATCAGTCTGATTCTGAAGAGTCAGATTCAAGCATATGGAGCTTTCATTACTTTTGTATAGATAATAGTGTGTACAGCAATTATAAATGTTCCTCCCCACCACCACCTCTCCTATGTTTGGATTTTCATCAGGGTGATCAGCGTACTTGCTCCAAGACAGGATTTTTTGGTTAACTTTCTGATCTGAGTAATTTTCCATCCTACCTTTTCACTTTTAAAGCAAGCTGACTTTAGCAAAAGCTGTTTCCTTCAGTATTGCTGGAGACAATTTTACTTTAATCACACTGGTTCATAATTGACTTCTAACAAACAATATTGCTTCACACAGAAGAAAACAGTATCCTTTATTTCATACTGCATTTATTTTGCCCTTTGCTGTGCCTTATGTGATGGTGTTTTAGAATCATGATTCACTGAAGTAGAGTGATAAATACCCAAATAGGGCTAAAAGATTTCTTTGACGTGCACGGGTAGTAGTTGATCTTTGTAAGCAATCAACTCGTCTTTCAGGAAGTTTGATGTACTAATAAGACATCAGCATAATAGTAAATTATGTTGTTTGATCACTGAAGACCTAAGCAGGGTGTAAGTTGTTAGCCATAAAAGCAATCAAGCTACATTTCTGACAACAGCTGGCGCAGCTGTGTTGGAATGGGCAGAAATCACATTTATCTATTCTGCTATTCAGAAACCTTTTCACTATTTGCTGTTTTTCTATCTTATCATATTTTATTAATATAAATTATATCAGTACAAGATGGAAGTGCTAGTTTATCCACTCAGGCTTGTGTGAGAAGGTGTTACCATCAAAGTGTTGCAAAGCTATTCAAAAACAAATATTTTTGGACCATGTGAATCTTCTGGATGGCTAATGTTAAACTGATAAACAAAATGTATTAAATTTTCCTGTGAACAAACTGCAGCAGAAACTATTTTCTTTTTAAAGCAGTTTAACTTTTCTGTATTCCAGTGTGATTTAAATAAGAAATAATTACATCACCTACAGGATTCCTGTTTCGAGAATAGTTTCAGAAGTATCTGAATTCATTTAAATTGCCTTTTCCTAAAAGTGATAGCTTCTTTAGCTGTTTTCTGTGCTTAGCCATACCCTCACAAGAACTCTCTAATACTGAGCTGAGAAAGTCATTCCTATTTGGGTAAATCTGACACATCAGCCTGCAGATAGAAAGATGTCTTCATGGAGAAACACATTCAAGTAAGTTTCCAGGACTGAGGGTTTTTGGCTCTTTGGGTGCAAGAGCTAGCAAGAGAATGGCTAGCCAAAGTCAGATCGTTAAAACTGTTAAATTTATGAAAATGAAATCATATTTATTTCATTCTGTGGATAAAAGGATAGCGCAGCAACCTTGGGAAGGAGCTTAAATGGAATCCAGGTCAACACTAGGGATATACTGGTTGCGTACTCTGCAGTGAGTAGTAATCAGGTTTGGCATAACATGTACTTTGCCTTGCCTTTACAGTACTTTTGATTACTCTGAAAGCTAAAACACTGAAAAATTATAAATCCCAAAACTGTGTCCTTCTCTCAATGAAAAGTTAACAAACAACATTTAAGCAATTTCTATGAAAAAAAAATTTCAAGTATTCATAATTGGAATCTCCAGGTACTTCCTATTATTCCCTGAAATGCCTTGCTTGGGCTTTTTACGTCTCCCTTGAAATGTCAGTACTTTTGTTATGGTGAATGATATATCCATTTACTTTTGCAGCAGTTCTGTTATGGTTGTAGTCTAACTAATACCTTCCCAAAGAAATCAGCTCTTATCTGCCTTCTCTCTGGAACTTGGAGAAGATATCATAGTCTGTAGGAAATAAGGTTAGAAGTGAGCTCCAAAGGTCATCTAATCTATCCCCATTACTTCGATATCACCTCCAGGGAGTATGGCAATGGCATCTACTCCTTTCTTATATTGTAATTCTCCCCTGCTTCATGACTTACTGCTGACAGAAAAAGCTATTTTTTTTTTTTTAATTTTTTTTTCCTCCTTAAGCTCAGGTGTTGTTATTACTTGGACTTTTTTTTTTTTCTTTTTTTTCTTTTTCTTTTTTCTTTTTTTTTTTTTTCAGAAAGAAAAACAGTAGCATTTCTTGTTATCTGTGGCACAAATAAGTATTTCTAGATCAGTCAGTACTATTTTTGAAGAACAACAATATGAAGAGGGGTTGTCATGGAAGCCCTAACTGTAAAACCCAGGAATTTTTCACGAAAATATTCTGCAGAGGAAATTCCAGGAGACAATTTTGGTGCAATTTCTAAAATGGAATGAAATGGGATGGGATGGAATGGAATGGAATAGAATAGAATAGAAGAACAGAATAATTATGGTTGGACAAGACCACTAAGACCATCTAGAAAAGATTTTTGCTTGTGTTTTGTGACAAAAATACTGCTTTTAAGTGTTTTGAACTTTCAAAAGTAGGTCTTCAAAACTAATCTTTACATTAAAATTTAACTTCATAAATGTAAAAATAGTAAAATCATTATGCCTTAGAATATTTAAATTAAAAAAATCTCTTAGGTGAATTTCTTCACTCGCTGCCTTCTTTCTTTAAATACTCAGAATGAAGCAATTTTAGGCCACGATCTAGACTGATGTGTTTCCCCTAATTTGAAAAGTATCCAAAACTGAATGAGCTTAAGGTGAAGAAGATCATTCGTGCATGGGAGAATGTAAATAAGATATTTGTTGTTTCCTAGTTGTTCTGTCCAGAAAATAACTGTTGGAAGCACCTGCCATATCTGCTTTGTCATAAAATAGATTTACTTTTCTATATGCTTTGATTTGATGTAGATGTCTTCTATCAGCTGCGTGCAAATTTAGATAGCTCAGAAGGATTTTATTTTGAGACTTACTGGTTTGCCATTCGTATTTGAATATATCTATTGAAATGCGTATCAAGATGTGGGCAGCTAAGAATTGAGATACTTCTGAAAAATTCTTAAAATATAAATTAGCAACACACACTTCTATATGATGAAGTGACTTTTTCAACCTCATAGTTTCGGACATTCTTTCTCTTTACCTTCATCATTTCAGGCTTTAAAAGGCTGCCAAGACCATTGACAGTCTATCTCAAGGAGAGAGAAACATCTGCAAAGCTTTGAAAATCATATGGTGTGCTCCTCTCTCATCTCCTTCTCTGTCTACTGAAATACCACTTTTGGGGGAATCTGAAGTGAGGATATTGTAATTCTTCAGACACTTCTGAGATGTTAATTTTGTCCACAATCTGCAAGGTGTTTTTGTTTGAAAATTTGCGAAATAGATTAATTTTAGTAACTGCCAGGAAGGTGTAATTGACCTCCCTTTCTACATCAACTGAAACCAGTATATCACTACAAAAAAGACTTCTTATAATGGTTAAATGGTTCTTTTGCACACTGAAAAACACAGAGTATGAAAATTGAATGTTTTATTTTGTTAGTATTTTGAATTAAGACGTGATGACCTTGCTTTTGAAGTAGTCACAATATTATCTTGCTATAATTCCATATTAAGTAAGATTGAAAGAGAAAGTTGTATGGTATCACTTTATACAGTTGCCTTTTAATCTTCTCTCTTAGCAAACAAATAGAACTTCTAAATGTAACTGGTGTAATTATACGCATTGGAAAGCTTTATGTTGAGATTCATATTATATCACATTATTCCTTTTATGTACCAGATATAATAATGTTATATTGTGATCTTTAAAAACCGTTGCTTGATTCGTTTTCTGGCAGATCATAAAATAGGAGGGAATACTTTCAGACCAGTCTTTGTATTTTCTCAAAATGTAAATCTTTCTGATTTTTTCCACATTATTCTACTGTTTCATATTTGAGCACCGTAGTCTCTTTTCAAATCCTTCTTGTGGAAATTTTGGTATTTACTCTAAGCTGTTCATCAGTATGTTCCTCACACAGTTCTCTTTAATTTCAGGTGGTGTTTAGTTAATTTTTCAAAAAAAAAAATTATTTGCTAACTATTTGTATTCCACTGATTTTTTATAAATCTTGTATTTAATGTTCAGTGAAATTTTTAATAAGGTGAAATATTGGTAAGTCAAAAACTTTTCCAAGTGCATTATCTTTAAAACCTTGTCTCTTAAAATAGAATTCTGGTGGGTTTATATTCAGCCTCAGGTTTGCAGCTTCTTTTTAACAAAAAAAAAAAAACAAGAAAAATTTTCTTTTAAACTGCACATTTGGTTTTTTTTCCCAAAAAACACAGCTTAGTTTTTGAGGTAAAAGTTAATTTTTACATTATTAAAATTATACGTAAGCAAAAGTCTGCATTGTTTTAAAGACTGCAGTGCACAGCTGCTATTCAGATACTGTTTGTCCTCCGATCTATGCATGCATAATGGTTATACCAACTAAGAGAAAGCTAAAAGCATAAAATATAAAATCCTTTAACGAGTCAGCAAGAAGTTTCTTGCACAGAACAAAGGAGGTAGTGAAACATATAGTCAGTATCCCACTACAGCATATCAGTAGAGAAACTACTGAAGGTAATTCATTTTGAGTGAAGTGTGTATGCAGTGCTGCTGGTGATATTTTGTTATGGAAGCTATTGGAAATAATAACCTACTGTGTGTTATAAAGAGAAATGACAACACTTGGTAAGTGCCTTCACGCTGTTTCCTAGTGACAACTTTTAGTCAGGGTTAAATAGATTCATTATGTTCCATTAAAATAATTGTAAATCTGAAATTTCAGTGATTTTGAAGTAAAACTTGTTCATGAACTTGACTGAGTTTTCATATTCTGAATCAGGATTATTTTAAGAAAATGTTCGTAGTCATCAATATTGAGAAATCATGTATATGTTCTTTTTAAAAAGAATTAAGTCTGTTCATCTATTTAGATGGAACTCCTCCAGCTCAGGTTGTCAGTTCAATCAATGCAAATCTTCTCGTTCTTCAGTAATTTGCGGGACATAAAGGGTTATACTGCCTTTTTTTTTTTTTGGACAGTTAGTCTGCAGATGCAGGATGAGAGATCTTAAAATGATAGTGAGGAAGGAGAAAATACCACTGATAATTCAATCTAATGTAAAACATTCCAAATAAATTGTATTAACCTCGCTGAAGTTATTGATTGCAGCTATATTAAGTAGATTTTAAAGAAAATGATAGCACAGTTTTAAGCAAAACATTATGTTAGCCTGCAGTTTTGCAGGATTCCATAGTCACAATTTGCTGTAGAAGTCAGACCACTCCAGGATTTCCACACGCAGTTTGAGGCAGAAAGTTCAGCCACTTCCACTTACCTTAAAGATGTGTCTATTAGGATTTCTAGTGCATTGTAAAACTTTGTGGGTTTTCTTTTTTATCAAGTATTTACTTCAGATCCTATTAAGTAAATAATGACCATTCCCTACAATTTACAATAAAATCTTGTGTATGAAAGGGTTTTAAATGCTTGAAGATTTTCTGTTGCTGTTACTCTTCAGAAGAGATTTTTCTCCTTCAGCAAGAGTTGATGAATAATGTTCTCCTATGGAGTGTATGCCGTAGATAACTTCCTTCTTCCAAAATTGCCACTGCCTCCTATTGCTCTCTATGAGATTGAAGCCACAGTTGCCCTAAGCCAAGACGTACTTCTGTGTAATGACTAATGCTTTGTGTTATCTCCAGTATGAGTGGAACTGCTCTTCAGTAGAAAAATTGTCCCTGAAGCACATGAAACAGGAAAAAAACTGTAGCCAGGTTAGTAGTGGCTACCTCAGAGATGCAGGATTTAAATTTTAAGCTGTCTCTTAAAATAGTTTTATGCGATCTAATTGACAATACTTTTAGAAAAGAATTTTACAGAGTTGCAGGGTGAGTAAAATTAAAACCTGGCGGAAGATGAAAATGCAGTGGAGCTCAGTGATATGTTTAATCCTGACGGTTAATTGGTTTTGTTTTGTTTTCAGTGACCATGAAAGTGTTGTACTGTTTCTACCTTTAATTAAAGATACTTTCTGCTTTATATTAAGTTCATATTAATTATATAAATTTAATAATGGTAATAGTAATCAATATAAACTTAGCATAATAACAAGAGAGGTTTTTTTTTTTTTTTTAAAGTAAATATACAGTACAGCAAATTAGATTTATCGATAGTTATTTAGTATATCTGATTGTACTTTGAGTCAGTAGTATCTCTTTTTAAGGATATTTCATTTACTGCTGTGATATTTATGGATGTTTTAGGACTTAAAGTGAGCCTCCCCGTTTTTCTTTTCAGTTTTTTTCAAGAGTTTATACCTGACAAATTTTAAGAACACAAGGCAGAGTGATTTTACTTAAAAAGAATTGAACAAGTGGTTAATAGTAATGCTTATAATGGGAAATCTTAATGCAGAATAGAGTATTTCATTTTTTGTATACATAATTACTGCTTTCAGATATCTTAAAATTGAATGTGTGCTGCTGCTTGATCTGTTGACATCAAACTGGTTCTTGCTGGAGGCAACAGTACCAATAGACCATATTTTGACCTTGTTTTCTTCTGTTTCACCCTTTTTCATGCAATTTGTTAGCATAAATAAGGAATACACATTTTTAAATGGCAGTTACAAAACTAATGCCATATAATATATTTTGAAGAGCAGAATGGTGTTCATAAAACGTTCTTTAAAAATGTTCATAAAACAATTGTAAAATGTGCATACCACTCAGCAGAGTGGAACTAAAAGCAAAAATAAACAAATGCATTAGAAACTGCCACTGGTAATAAATAAATAAATAAATAAAATAAAAATAGATTCTTAGGTCAGAGATACAATGAGCTTTGGGCTTCCAGTGTAGTCAGCAGAAGGGTGAACATTGCTGGGGAATACTTCAGAAAACCTGTCTTAGATCTCTCCTCTGATGAGCACCTTGATCCATGGATTATCTAGGAATTCGAGGCCAAAAGAATTTACTGTCTAAATTCTGTAGCTAAATTTAGGGTGTAAAATTATTTTCCAGTACTTGAACATACAGTAGAAGATACTGCCATCAAAAGCTAAGGAAGAAAGAGGAGGAGAAGCAGAATCAATCACAAAGCAATTAGCTGAATTTTTTTTAGCAAGCACGCAACTGTTTTGGGAGCTGAATGTGGATTCACACCTTGAAATGCATTAAAATAATTGCTGGTGGTAATGTGGGATACATGTAGCAGATTCAAGAATTAAACTAGGTTTCCTCACATTCCCAGGTTATAATTGTTGTCCCATTTTGAATTCAGAGCAAACTTATCCAAGGCTTGGGCTTTACTTTTGCTGAAACAGCAAGAAACTGACAGTTTTCTGATGCATCTAAAATTGTTGTAAACTGCTAACCAGGAATCACGGAATTTGGCTATATGCTTTCTTTTTTCTTTGTGTTGCATGGCTCAAGTACGGGTTGGTGACTCAGCTAGTTTGCACAGAGATACAAGACTCAGAATGGGTGACTGTAGAATAACAGTAGGGATTTTTGCATGAGTAAAAGTTATAGGTAGATAGATAGATATAGATAGATAAGTTATAGACAGATATAAGTAAATATAGACAGTAGTTAATAACTCTATTTCCTCTCATATATGAGTATGTGTCCCTGAAGGCAGTATGGAATGATGACTCATAGTCATTTGTATTTTCACTTAAATGACTTTAATACTTCACCTTTCTGTTTAGAAAATGCATGACTCAATTCCAGAAAAAGAAAATAAGCCAACTGATATAGTTTAGACTATGTTGTATTGTCATTATATGTCTCTAAAGTTTATATATATATTTCCTTTTGCTACTCATCATTTTGTACTCAAAGATATAAGTAATAGGAAAAAATGAAAGTACATAATCAAGATCCATTAGTAGGCCAGTGACATTTTACTGACATATTAGCAGAACTGTTCAAAGTGTAGTCCCATTAGTTTGGGGAAGGTTGTGTGTCCATTGTTCTGTTAGTAATTAATATTATTTCCTTGGTAGTATATTGCTTATAATCTCATGTAATCTCATTAATGTGTAAGATTCCACAACGCACTCAGTTGCCTTAAATGGGTTACCAAGTGATAAGACTTGTGAAAATATTTCCAGATTGAGTAACCCAGAACTTTGAGTTTGAGAATATTCTCCTCAAGAGGGGACTGTTCTGCAAAAAATCACACTTGGGATACTGTATTTTGACAATGTCGCTACGTGAAGTACATTTTTAAATGCTGCTAATACAAACTGCAGAAATCCATAATCCTCAATTAATGCACGTTGTGAAGAGCACCTCTTGGATGCCAGAACCTCTCAGGTTTGTTTTACGCTTCTTCACCCATACGACTTACAAGCAGATACTTTCACATTGTAAGAATTTCCCCAACATCATGCGTTAAATTTTATTATGTAAATTCTGTGTATTATGATCTGTCCAGAATATTATTACTATGCCAACTTGTAAAATTCTTTTGCAAAATTCACACATTATTAATCACAGGAAAATATAATACTAGCAATACTAAGGAAATAAAGTATGAAAAATCTGCAAATTTCACCTTTTCTGAATGATTGCAATAGATTGAGTCACGTTTGTAATTTCTATCTTATACGTAGTAACCAAGGTTCGTATGCATTCTATGAAAACCACAATGTAATCTGTTGCTATGATCACTGTGGTCTCTACATGCGTCATCTGTTTAAATATAACAAAATGGATGCATCAATAACTTAGAAGTGCATTTATTGTTGTGTACCACCTTATGTATGTATGAAGAATAGAAAATAATGATGGTGTTCAACTTGATTAATGATACTTAGCTGTTTTAGTGTCATAAACTTTCTGGGTCCGATTTCCTTTGAATTTTGGAAAAAAACAGATTAGTGAAAACTGGACCATTCTGATGTTATATACATAGCAAGTTAGTAGAAATTCAGTTTTGTTCATGCACATTTTTAAAAGGTAGTGTATGTTTCAGAATCTGACTGCCTGAAGTTATGTGCAGTATGATTTCAAACTACAAGACCTGTAAGACAGGTGAGCAAGAACCTTCAAAAATATTTGAATCATTCGTTTTGTAAATGGAAAGGAAAAAACAGATCACAAGATTGCTTACGCATGACTGTTTCTATTTTTGTGTCAACAGTGGATTCAGTTTTAATTAATGGACACCAGTGTTGCAACTACATAAAATAAGACTTACAATTTCTCCTACAAAAATCTGTAGATACATGACGACATCAGTCGTCATGAAGTAAAATACATATTGCTAGCAATGCAGCAGTGTGGTCTTAATTACAATCCAGTCTTTATAAATTCTTAGCCAGAGCAATTTATAAGTAATATAAACCTTAAATGTAGTACTACTTTTTCTGTTGAAAATGCTGCTTCTCCAATCCCTGAGAGTCTTGAAATGATAGCTTTAGCTTGTCTTAGTAAAATATTTTTTTGTAATAGCTGTATTCATACTCAAGTAGCAAATCAGATCTTTTATAATAGGCAGCTATTTTAATTGTTTGTGTTCCCATGCTAATGCTTCTGTGAAAAAAATCCAAATTTTATTTCACACAGATTAGTATTTTGCTTAAAACTTTAAAAATATTTCCAGGACTCTTATTTTTGTGCTTGTGCATGGTCGCATGAAAACTGGATATTCAAATACAGTTTTCCATTTAATTTGTCTTGAGCTTTGTTAGCTGTGACTGCAAAATGGAACTTGGAGAAGTTGGTGAACATCCAGAGGTTCAGCTTGTAGAAAGCTGGCCTTCTCTGCACAGCAGACAGAACTTTCCAGTGCATGGATATGCCAGGTGTTAAGAGATGTGTATGTTATACGGACTGCTTAAGAAATGGCCAACCAAAGATTTCCCTGTGGCTGATGATTTTGAATTTGAAAGAGGAACTCTTAAACTCAGCTCTCTGAATGGCTTGAGAACTATGCAAAACACTGCGTTGCTTGGCACAGAGAGACAGGCTGTAGGAATAGCCCTTAGCTCTGATGCAGAGGTTACACAGACTTCAGCAGAAGGTCATTGGTCATGTATCGAGAGAAATACTAGTGTTTGTATAGATCCCAACCCACCAGCACACCTAATCCATGAAGTTTGAAGATGTGATCAAGAATAACAATAAATTCTCCTTCTTTCTGTCATATTCCTTTCTCTTCTTTTCTGTATTTTGTCCCCGCCATGACCACCATTATGAATGATCTGCTGGTACTCAAGGCATTACCCACAAGAACCCTCATCTACGCCTTTTCTTTTCTGCTCTAAACCCTTTTCCTCAGTTCTCCCTTTTCCGCTGTCCCTCCATCTTTAGTTCAAAGGATATTAGTCAGTCAGACACACAATGGGATTTCACCAAGCCATTTTCCTCATTACTTGCAAAAGGATCTGTTTGTAGGGATAAGGATCAAAAGACAAAGCAGAATTCTTATGCTCAGCATGTGCTGAAGCCGAGCACAGTCTGTATCTGACTTTGCTTAAGAGCGTCTATACAGCAGACACGTGCACTTTGAGGGATACGGTACTCCATTCGTACCTTCTCCAAATGTTAAACCATCCAGGAAATTAACCAGGACCTGTGCTGTGTTTAGTGCAGCAGACCTCGAATTGCTCATTTGGAAGGTTTTCAGACCTGTCTGCTGGCATCTGTCACTGTGTTTGCAGTTCTGCCTGGGGCTGGCTCAATGAGGGATGCACACCTAGGCTGCCATTTGAAGAAGAGATGGTAGATACTTACCAGCAACTCTCCAGACATGTTATGAAATCATTCCTGTTCTGCTCAGTTTGGTTGCAGTTTTGTGGCTGAGAGCAGCCTGGTGGATAGGAAATGTGCTATTTTACATCTTCTTCAAATAAGCAGGAGGTTGGATGGGAGTTCTGCGTGCTGTCGGTAGTTGTGTGAGGAGGAAATAAGTCTCTAGCCTTGAGCAGCTCTCCATGAGAATATATAAAGACAACTCATGTTGAAGAGACCTAGTTGCAAGAAACTTTTTTTTTTTTTTTTACTGTTTTACAGTAATATCAGCTGATCTATTGCTTGTCTAAGAATGTGTACGTATAATTATCACGTGAATATAATGCATTGCTAAATATTATTTCTAATGCATATCAGAAATAAGCAAGATATGGAAATCTGGTTCTTTCTGTATTTCTTCCCATACCAAGGCAGCACAGATGGAAAAATGTTTACCATACAGATTTTTTGAAACACAATTTCAGGGAATTATTTATTTTTATTGACCATTCCCAAGAACACTGATTGCAATTGTTAGCTGTTCTGAAACATACACTAAAGATAACCCAGGTATTTTGGAAAATCTACAATAAAACCTGGCCTTGGTAGAGCACTACTCATCTCTCTATTGGAGGACTCAGAGGTATTTAAACTCTTTTGTGACTAGACATGATACATTCTATTCATACATGTAAGTTTTCTCTTCTCTGCTTGAGAAGTCAGTGGAGTTTCACAAAGGTTAAATAAAGGTAAGATTAAAATCTGAATTTTCAAAGTGCAGTTATACATATAAAATCAATGTTAGATCATGGAAAAACACTTCAAATACGATACTGCTCCTTATTGTTTGATTAAGTGAGTTTTGTATGTGTGTGTTTACATATATGAATGGTTAGATACTAAGGAAAGCATTGTGTGCAGTGTTTGGCTTTTTTTTTTTTTTCCATTTATGTAGGTTAACATAGCGAACATAAGTTTTAATTGTGGTGACTTGTATATGGTTTCATGATACAGCCACCTGCCTAATATAGCAGACACTACCAACAGTTCTCCTGAAATGATTTTGTGTGTATCATAAAAACTGAGGTTGTTTGCTTTTTAAAGGAACAGCATGATAGCACTTGGTGATGTACTCCAGTTTCCTAGCTAATAGGTCATACAGTCTCTTCTGTCCAAACAGAAGGGTTGAATGCATCACTTCTCTCTTATTTCTGAAGTATGTAATCTAGTTCCAAAGACCATCTGCTTGGGTGCTCTAGCATTTCTCTTTTTTATTGTACTTCACAAAACTAAGGTGTACAACAATACCCAGGGCATAATTACGATGGTGCCCTTATGCTACATGTGTATATTTTTTCTTATTTTCTGTTTGGAGTTGTTAGCAGAAGATACATAGATATCTATTTTTTTATTTTTTATTTTTTAACTTTCATATGTTTTTATATTTGATTTTTCTTTCCTAGAAGAAGGAAATGTTTTGTTGCCCTAATAAGCAATATGACGGCAATGTCAGTGTCTTCTCTGGCACATATGTTCCCAAATTTATGACCAGTACTAGCTTTTTATTGGAACAGTTTGTTACAGCAATTTACAGCTGAATTAAAGTTGTGATATTGAAATATGATATGGCTTCTTTAGTGAGGTTAAATACTTGTGTTAGTATTTGTTTTGAATATAAATATCTCAACATTACTTAGAGGCTATCAAAATGTATTGCCCCTCTGTGGGATATGACGGAGTTCCTATAGTATACATATTAATTCACTAGAAATAATATTTTGTGTTACAGTATATATTTAAAATAGAGAAAAAAAAACCCAACAAACCCAAATTGAGCATTGGAATCATTATTAAATAATATGAACGCTGTGATACAACAAGCCAGCATAGATCCTCAGAATATAAATTCCAGAATGTTATTTAAAAAAAGGCGATGTAAAGAATGATTCTGTACTCAGTCAAACTGAAGTCAGAAGGCAAATCTGTTAATAGACATGCTAGGTTCACTCATGCTGTGACTGTGAGATGCAGTGAACATGCCCAGTGCTGCAGCAGTCAGGGCAGTGTAACACTTTTCAATCCACTCTTGTGGAAAGAGAAGTTGGAGAGGACAGAATGTGAGCAGCACTTGCATTGGTCGCGTCAGGCAGGGCGTGGGGATTTCTGTGCTGGCAGAGCTGTCAACCAATGATTGCCCCCAAGGAGGTCTATCAGGACAAATTCCCCTGGGTTCTTTGGAATTTACTTTGGAGGTATATAGTTGCTAATGGTATTAATTCTGTAAACCACTGCTTCCTACTGTGACTCTGTGATGGAAACAAATGCATGCAAACCTTGGTGATTTTGTTGATGTTTAAAAACCCAGCTTCCCAGATGTGCTTCTACTTGGTAGCAAATGGAAAGCATACAAGATAAGCATTTGAAAAACCATTATCCTAGTACCATATTTTCACTGTTAACTCAAGTTAACATTACTCAAATTATTACTTGAGTCAATTACTCAAATCAGTGGAAGCTTGACTCTACCAAGTCTGCCACCTTTGTTTTGTTTTCTGTGTTAACTTGTGTTTGGAAAACAAGGAAATAGCATGCATTAGGTACAGAGTTTCCAACAGAAGGTATCAGTGGAGCATTTCCATAACTCTCCATCACACAGAAGATTGGGTTTCCATGTTGTATTCATAATTTTCTTAGTTTCTTTGTTATGTTGTCACAAAAGCAATAAAAGCAAATAGGTACAATTAATGGATTTTTTATTAGTTTTAATCGTTTTTGAGAAAGTTGAAGTGGGCATGACTAAATAGGAGATGACAGAGCCCTCTAGGTAAGGAAGATTATCACTTTTGCTTACATTTTTATCACAGTCATGTTTGCTGTTAAACTCAGCAATAATAATCTTTGTTCTTTAGGGAATTAAACATGATAACATTGAGTGGATGTTTACAAATATCTATTTGGTCCAGATATTTTTACAGTGACTCCAGTGTATAATATTATGGAAAATGAGATGCTTTCTGCTCTTCTGTTAGTGTTATTTCAAGGTCCAGTTGAGTCTCAAACTAAGAAAGAAGTAAAAAAAGCAATAACAGCAACAACCAAACAACAGAAGATATCTCATACCTGTGGCAACCACTTTTGCTGTGGAATTGTTGTTTTTAAGGAAAATAAAAGTAAGGAAAAAAAAACTGAAAGGAAAAGAAAGTTCATCTTTTTCTAATTTGTTTTTACTGTAACTTTTGGGGAAGATATGTCACCTTATCAACGCCAGATTTTAAGACTGTAGAGCAGTCTTCCTTACCAAATGAATTGTAGTTTTCTGAACCAATCCTTCCACTTGAGGCTAATCCTAATGGGAATAGGTAATTTTCCTGTTTATCTTAATTGATATGCTCCCTAAATTTCAATCTGTACAGTAACTTGACCTTAATTATGCAGCCTCATTGATAAAATAAAGGTTACCTAGCCAAGTTCCATGCATAGTTAATAGTTTTTCCTGTGTTTGTAGCAATCATCAACTATCTTACTGGGTTAATCTTAACATTTGAGCCACTGAGTTATATAGCTTCTAATCAGCATTTATTTGATGAAAATTAAAGACATTTTTTCTGATTTTAGCTTCAGGTGACTACTGACTTTAACTTACAGCGAACAGCAAGTTCATGTGTTAGAAATTAATTCTCATGGCTGCAGAAGGTTGAAAGTAGGTCTTGCAAGTAGGAGAGGACTTCATGCTCCAGGCATTTTTGTCCTGTACAATGAAGTTGTTAGAAAATGACTACAATACACTGGGAAAATCTAGCTCTGCTGTTCTTGTTGGTAACGTTCACAGTTGATTTGTAGTAAAATACAAGTCTCTCTAGTCTGTGAATAAATATCTGACTGCACAGGATGATAATTGCTCTGCCTGCACTTTCTTTGGCGCCTACTTATCTCAGCTGCAATGATTGATAAATATATATTTGTACTGATGTGAACACTTCTAAATTATTTAATGATTTTTGTATTATTTCACATTTACTCTGAAGAAAGTTCATGCTAAATTGAGTTTCAGTGCTTTCAGTATCTTTATTAATCAGAATAGGAAAAGTATGGTATGTTTCCTCTTCTTGCACAAGATCGATTTTTAAAGCAAGGCTTCCTTTTTCTTTTTGTGGAATGATGCAGAGAGTTATGGACGAGGGTATCAAGTAACTGACTTCAAACAGAACACAAATTCACTAAAGTGAAAATGATTGTGATAGTTTTCTAATTTCCCCCACAGTGTATGTAAAACTGACTTTTAAAGTGTTTAGTGGATAATGGATCATGTAAGGTCAGTACTAGCCATAGCTGTTATGGCTATTATTTTCTCCTTTCATGGGAGGGTGCTCAGCAAAATGAGATTGTCACGCTCTTTTTTTTTTTTGAGAGGACAGCGACAGACAGTTAAAAGCCTCTTCATGTAAGGATGTTATTTCATAAAGACACCAGCACTGGATTATCCCCTTCACTTTAAACTTCTGCCAGCTTGTACAAAGAGATAAAACAAAATAGCCCCAATCCCAGGGGTGGAGAAGTGCTGGCCAGATCTGCCCATGTCCACAGCTTTCATTTTGATTAGTCACATGTGAGGAAAATTCACTTAGGCTGAGAGGTAAATTTAATACCAGTTATGCCCATGCTGTTCATATCACAACCATTTTCACATGATGCCACTTAATTCCCTAAGAAGCAGAAAGGTAAATCGGTGGCTGGCCAGCTAAGGTGTCATAATGCATTAGGACCAGGGCTCGCTGCAGGGGATAATGGTTCTGATTGCTGTTGACTCATGTCTCCACCAACTGCCTCATGTAAAATAAGTGACATTTAAAAGGCATCAAGATGTGAGAAGAGGTTAAAAAAAAAGAAGAAAAAAAAAACAGAAGAAGGAAAAGCAGAGTACTAAACTTGCCACTTGAACATAAAGTCCCTTTTTCACCCTAAGTGGTATAAAAATGATAACTCGACATGCCATAGGTGACCTGCTCTGCGCTTTGAACTTCCTGTCTTGTGTTTTTAGAGAAAATCTGTAAAATTGCTTCTGGGAACTGCTCCAACATGTTATCATTTATTTTCCATTTAATTTTTTTCTTTTTTACTTTTATTTTTTTGCCCTTAGATATCAGTCTATTCATCTTTTAAAAAGCTTAAGGCTGAATCAAGTTAGGCAATGGTATACAACAAGAGGCAGCCTAGTCTCTGAAGGCCCATTTAAGTCTATTTTTATAAAGAGAATCAAATTCCAGTTTACAGTAAGCATATGCTTCAGTTGACATCTGTTTCTAAGACTTGGATGCTTTGTTTGCATAACAGGCACCAATAAATGGCCTTGTTTTAAGTCTGCTCACTCAGTTGTATTTGGGTTGTTCAGCTGGGGATTTGAGTTGCAGCTGATCCCCTACCGCTTGTAGCAGATACGAAAGAGAAGAAAAAGAATCTGAGGAAACCAGTCTTATTTATTAATGCAGATTTCATCATTCTCAGTGAACCACTTCCCTTTTGTTACATGACCACTAAATTCTTGTTTGCCCAAGCAGAGAAGTGTTTCAAAGTATCAAATTAAAGATAATAAAAAAGGGTGGTGGTTTTTTTGTTGTTGTTGTTGCTGTTGTTGTTTTTGGTTTTTTTTTCCAAATGTTTTATTTAATAGCTCTTGTATCTTACTCAGCTGACAAAGCCTGGTATTATGGAGAACGTGTAATGTTGGGAATTAAAGGGATGATATGTGTAAGAAATGCATTTGTTTTGGCAACATGTAATTACACAGTATAGTAGGTGTTTGTGGTGTTTTTTTTTAATATTGTGTTTTCTTTAAATCACAATGCCCTGCTAATGACGCAGTCTAAAATATACAGTAAATAAAATTTTATGACATCTGCTTTTGTGGTCAAAAATTCTGGACTTGTAAAGGAAAAATACAAAAGTATATATGTTGCTTCTCTAGCTTTCAGAATGTAAGCGCTCAGTGAGAAGATTCATTCTGATGCAATTATTTGATGTTTCTCTGATATCTATAATATAATTTAAATGCATTTCTGCTAAAACTAGAGTGCCTCTATAAAGAGGACAAAAATGTATTAGTAGTATCACAGCTGTATAATTACTTTGCTTAATAACTACTGTGGTGGGTTTTTTTAAAGCAATAATATCAGCACTGATTCCTTTTAGTATTTTGAACTTCTCCCCCTGTAAATTATTGTAAAGTGCTCTCTAGTAGTTTACAGAATATGTAACATATTTCAAGTGGATTTACTTATCAACTTTTTTTCTGGTGGTACCAACACCAGTAGTATGAAATATATCTACTCCATTTACTCTTATCCATTGCACCTACTTTCTTTTTCCCTTTAATTTTTATATATGGTAAAAATTTCATTGAAGAGAGATTTTAGATGACAGGACTGTAATTTTAAACCCAATAGAAGAGGTGTAAGCAATTTGAGCTTAGCTGAAGCATAATCTTAGGTTGTCAAGAAGAAACCCATTCTCCCTATGCTAATCAATCAGTATATCAACCGACCAATCATCTCCTCAGCTTAGCATATATCCTAAGGTTTGATATATCTATTAACTGCCCATCATGCAGCTGGTCTCTGGTTGATGAGATTCTCCCTATCTTGGCATTTGGAGGCAGACAACTGAGCTATCACAGCCTCAGATAAATACTAAAGTGGAGATTTCAATCCTGCTCCTGATAGCAAAGACAATTCAGGAATATGGAACATATTTTCAGTACAGAACACACAGAGAATTACATTTTCAACAGTGTGTTATATTTGAAAATTGCATATATTTCATTATCTCTTCTTTGTCCACCCCCCTCTCTTACCCAGAAATAACAGGAAATTACTCTTCTATTGTGACTGAAACTCTTGAAAGGGAAAAAGAGCAACAGGAATGTTCTACAGTTTGTTGTTAACTGCTGATTACTGTAGTGGAGACACACTACTTTGGAAAAGGTGGTTTTCCTCATTATTATAGTGTTATTACTTTGCTGATGGAGAGCTATATGAAAATACCATTGCAATATGTTTAATCCTTAAGGAAAAAGTTTGAATTTCAAAAGATTGTACACTTATCTCTCCATCTTGAAAGTCTGAGCTCAAATGTCATTAAGAAGAAACGTAGCCGAGCTGTTGAATGGTCTACCTGCTATATAAGAATTCATTGTGAGGAGAAATGCTGTAGAAAGTGATGACTTACTCTGTTGGCTCTGCAGTTAGTAAAAATCAGTAATGGGGCCCAAGTGAAATACTGTAAAACTTTGCTTTTATCAGAAGAGGGGTGGCCAGCAGGAAGAGGGAGGTGGTTGTCCCTCTACTCTGCCCTTGTGAGACCCAATCTGGAGCACTGCATGCCCCAATTACAGGAAAGATGTGGAGCTGTTGGAGAGGATCCAGAGGAGGGCTATGAGGATGATCAGAGCACCTCTCTTATGAAGACAGGTTGAGGGAGCTGAGCTTCTTCAGCCTGGAGAAGAGAAGGATGCAAGGAGACAAGGGGATTATAAAAAGGGGGGAATAAACTTTACTCGGGTAGTTAGTGATAGGACAGGGGGGATGGTTTTAAGCTCAAGGAGGAAAGGTTTAGATTGGAGGTCAGGAGGAAGTTCTTTACAGAGAAAGTAGTGAGGTGCTGGAACAGGCTGCCCAGAGAGGTTGTGGGTTCTCTGTCTCTTCCAACCCAAGCCATTCTATGATTTGCTTCTCTCTAGAGAGAATCTTAGTGCCACCAAGGGTCTGTGGTGAGTTGAGAATGAGCAAGAGTTGAGTGTGCAAGGAAAAATTCTGGTTCTAAAACTACAGTGTCAAAAGATGGGGCCAATTTCTATGCTGGTGTGTGACTGAACAATTCCAGAAGTCAGCAAGCATGCACTCACTTTAAGAAAATAATGAACTTCGTTTCTAGACCTGCCAAGAAAAATCCTAAAGATGTTGTTATTGAGGTTAGCTCATAAGCCTTTTCCTGCCCTCATGCAATTAAATTGGGTGTAGTGATTTGCGTAGATATTTTTCCTTTGTTTTGTGACTCAATTCACTAGATGTTCTGATAGATTTTTTGTCAAATGTAATTAGTTCATAGGCTATGTGTCTCAGTTAAAATACATTATTCTTGACCTTAGAGCATTTCTGTCTCAGAGTGTAAAAGAATATATGTGTACAGCTCTACAGTGTTTTTCAGATGAATTCTTGGAGCACCTGTGCTACTCCTTTGCATTATTTATGCCTTGTGAAATAAGAATGTGGCCAGTTAGGTCATAGTTTATTGCGGTAACGTGGGAAACATGTAAGTAATCAGGGAAGAGTGGTTGTTTGTATTTCAGACTACTTTGGAGACTAAATTCTACTCATCATTTTTGCATTCTCCCTTACCGTAGTCCACTGAGATGCTGAGTTCTTGAGGAGGATACTCTTGGACTGAAATCTAAGAAGTGATCTAAAGCAGTAATACTAGCATATACTAGTACAATGAAGGCTAGTTAGTTTCTCAGAAAAGCCTTATCAGTTGCATATTTCAAATTCAGGATTGGTTCAATAGCTGGGATATACTGCCATAAATTGATTGTCAGTGAAGTTACACTTCATAATACCAGGTGAAGATCTGGCCCATTGTATTCAGTGCTAATGAAAGGTGTCGCATCAACAGCATTGGCTTTTGAAAGTTGTTCATTCACAAACTAGTCATAAACAAGAGAAGCGTAAGTTTTCTTGTAAAACAAGACAAACCTGACTTGGAAGGATCTGTAAAGATCTTTGTGCTTATTTGGCCTTTCAGAAAAACTTCATCTATTTCCCCTCATTATAAATACCATTTGCTTTGATGCAGTCTGAATTCCTATGGAACATAGATGCATGTGGGTCTGCAAATAGGTGAGATGTCTGAAAGGGACTCATTCTTTTTCAGTGAACTCAAGGGAAAAGCTCTGTACCAACCAAATTCAGTGTAAGAGATGATAACAAGGCTAAGGTTTAGTACTGTAAGCTTTGAGGCACCTGATGCAGGAATGATTATCAATAGTATATACTTATAGAAAAATTGCACCTAAGACTACTTGAAGACATCTACAGAAAAAGAATAGAGGCTCACGAAATCTCATGATCTAATGATTTCATTTAAGAGTACATGAGATGCATGTTAGCTGCCAGTTAATGAAGTTCCAAGTATAGTTTTGTTAGGGATGGTCCAAAGCCTTCAAACTGAAGTCTGCACACAGTTGTTATTTCCACTTGCACACAATTAATAACTCCTGGCAGACCAGAGCAGATGCTTTGCTAGTGGTTTGGTGAGAACTAAGTAGAATGACAGTTTGATAAAGCAGAAACATAATGAATTAGAATCTACTAGGACTACATATGCATCATTTTCATTTATTTAATTTGATGATAAATAAATTATTAAAATAGACCCTCACAAATATGAGAGAAATCCAACATTTGGGCACCAATTCCAAAAGTCCAACCTCTCATGTTCTGTATCAAGTACTCAAGAATGGTAAACAGTATTAGTGACTAGAGTTAATCTATAGGTTGTTACCCTGTCCTACTGTGACATATGTTTAAAATAGATAAATAACTAAATTCCTCATTTCCTCTCTTCGTCTATAGACAGAAGTAAATTTTGTATATTATAGTTGTATATTATAGTTGACTAGGCAGGGGTACAAGGCTACAGCTGAAGTAAGATGGATTATAGAGACACTGCAAATACTAATCTTAAAAACAGTTATTCATTTGAAATAACCAACTATTTATCTGGGTATAATTCTTTGATGTCTTCCTTTCAGAATAGCTTTTTGTTTTGATGCAAATAAATATGCATGTACTCAAAATTTGGTGCAATATATTTAAATGATTCAGTTCAAGTATCATTGAATATTCTTTTTCTACACTTCCTCAAATGAGTGCTCATTCAAATCAGATATTATGAAAAACCAGTGACTAATCCTAAATTCAGGTGTACTACCACTCAGGCTAGGAAGATTGCTAGTTGATCATGCTAAGATGCTCCCTTATCCATTATTGGATCTGAAAAAGAGGAGGATTAAGAATTATCTGACTTCTCAGTTAATGTGCAAATCATCTAAAAGCTCAGCTTAGAAAGGTCTTAGAAAGCAGAACAGCACTAAAATAATAATAATGTCCTAAGAATTTTTAATAATATAAATGTGCCATATCACATTTTTAGAGGGAAAATAGAGTTCTGTGATTTATATCTCAGATGGTCTTGTATCCCTCTCTTCCTCTTTTGTAATTACGTATGAACTATAGATAACTATAGCTATTCTTAATGTTTATTTTTTTAAATTGCAGTTGGGAGTTGTCACCTGGGACAAACTCATACCACTGAGACTTACTAAAAATCATATTTCCTTCAAGTGAAAATAGAAAACATGTTGATAACTATCTTTGGAAATGAGCATTACTATTAATATATATATACATTTAATTAAACACGAGGAAAGGAAAAGTGTGTCTCGGGAAATATAATTGTGTCTAATGATCTTTGCAGGTTTTTTTCTGTGAGTATTGTTTCTAGTATCTTTCTCTGCTCTTGGCTATGGTGATAAAAACCTTCATTGCAAATATTCAAATACTGATTTTCTTTATTTTCAAGGCTCAGGAGAGTCTGGGAACCTGAAGGCGTCCCTTAATGATCCATCTTTGCATTTTTAGGCTAGTTCTGCTGTTTGCTATAGCAATATTTGTTTTATCATTTCTATCATTCCACTATGTATACTTGCCTTTCAAAATCAGTGAAAAGTATTTAAAAAGAGAAGAGAAAATGCTAGTATTTCAAAACCCTATTATAATGCATTTTCAAATATGTCAGACACATCTTTGTTAAAATTAAACCAAGGATTGGTTTTGAGCGAATAGCCCTATATCCTTACAGATGCTGTGGATGGATGCATCTAAGCTGCTTATTATATTGATGGGTTTTGCTGCTCTGCAGCAAATGAAAACAGGCAGCTGCTTCCTCCATCAAAGCAAAAAGCAGCCTGAGTTTTTATTAAACGAGTGTTCATTTCTTCTATTGCCAAAATTCTTACACAAAACAAAAGAGCAGTTTTCGCACATTATTGCTTAACTAGACATGAACAACTGACAGCAAGTGATAAGCCTGTCTGCTTTTCACAACTGGTAATCATTTTTGGAATAGATGTTTTAATATAGTTGAATGTAAAATTTTGTAATTTACATCTACAATAGTACCTAAATTTATAGATCCAGGGTATTTTTCTTTTTTTTTTTTTTTGCAGAAGAATGAAGGCTATAATCACAAAAGGTTTGTTCCAGTGTTGTTTAATTTTTAATAACTATTTGAAAATTGGATAAAAAAACACACACACACACACACACAACACAATCAAATTCATTCATTTGAAAAAAAGGATGTTAAAGACAATCATACAAGTAGATTTGTATGGCTCGCCAATTTTTCTTATGGAAGAGGTGTATGTACATTTACAGCTTTGACTTCTTACTGTATTTCCACATCAGTTCCACCGAGCCTCTTAAGTTTCACACTCTAAAAGAAATTTGCAGATTGCAAACCATCATGTTTCCCTCCTAGTCATGAATAATAATGAGAATGAAAGTGAGAGATACAGTGCTGAGGCCATTTTGCTTTGGCTGAAGATCTCAGCCTGTGCTTATACATATTTTCCAATGATCTGAATATCATAAATTCTGTTTTAGATTGAAAGGGAGACATGAGTTTCTATAAAATGCATGTGCATAGAAAGAAATGGTGAGATGTGTTTCTCTTTTTATCTTCTATTTCTTCTAGTGTTCTTGTACCTATTCAAACTCACTTATAGCAATCCTGCTGTGGAAAAGTAAGCTAGCCATTCTCCCTGTCAAAAATTGTTCCTCTTCACTTGTGTTAGTGTCAGGTGCAGTAAGGCTAAGGTGTTAGGTGGTACTGCTAAGGCTGTTAAGTACTTTTATTTACACTGTATGTGATTGTCACTGAAGTTGTTCATTTCTAAATGCACTTAAGATTAATTTCAGTATTCAGAGTCTCAGATTAGACAATTGGACTTTCAAATCTGGTTGGCTCTTACATTAATACTTGAAGTGGCCAAGTGTCCAGGAGGGCACAGTGTTCTCTAGTTCCTCTTGAAAATCTGCACCCAGACTGAATTTTGACCTCTGTTGGAGAATAGTTTTACAATTATGCGTATGCTATGTGCAACCAATTTAGTGAGACTGACCCTTCTTTTATCTGCTTGTGCTGTAGATGGGTATAAATGTAAATGTGAGAATACAAGTTTGAAGATTGGATTTCTCTGTACTGCAGACTCAACAAAAAGGGGTGTTTTTTTTAGTGTTTTTAGTGTTTTTTACTATTTTTTCCTCACATAAATTCTTTTTATTTCTTCATTTGTCTAAAGTGACTGAACACTTGTCGTTATAATAGTATGAAAGCAATTTTCAGTGGAAGGTTTTCCCTTTTCTGTACATGCATTTTAAAGCAGCTAAAATCTTGAACATTTAATGTAGTAGTGCCTTGTTATGTGTGTTTGGGTTTTTTTAAAACTAAATACACCTTAGGTGGGATCGTAGGTAACATGGATTGATGATATCCTTTCATTTGTGCCAGATTGTATGTGCTAAGTGAGTGAAAATAAATCCTACTTGTCTATACTGAGCAACATTTTTGATAGTGTTTTTTTTTTACATTGATTAGGTATTTGATGTATGGAATTTGACAAAAGTTGAGAGCTGGAAGTGTTTGAAGACTGTTCATGCAACGTAAACAAGTACAGCAGTACAGTTAATTACAAGCTCTTTACTCAGGCGGTTACCCAAATTAGGACAGTCATGCTGTGTATTACTAGCAAGATATATTTGGCAGACGCATGCAACGCATCCACTCTTTCTTAGCCTTAATGGTACTATCCACAACTTTGTAATTTTTCTTTCACTTGAAGTGAATTCTTGTGCTTCATTAATACAACAGTTCATAATATTGGTTAGAGCCTTGTTTTGATTTTTTTTTTTTTCCTCCAAATTGCTGTGCTGTAGAACCTTGATTTTTACCTGTTCTCTCACTTTTCTAAGACCTCCAACAGATGTACTGTGCTTCTGGCTGTGCTCAGTGGTGCCGATGCACAAGAAACTAACCAGAAGGAAATCGTCAAACTTACCTTCCCTTGTGACCAAAATATAAGGCATAATTAATAGAAAACAAGATGTCATACAGTGAAATTAGTGATAACTGTGCTACAATAGTAGTTTCTGCCCTCTACCAACAATAAATCTTTCATACAGTCAGTAAACCTTTGTTGCTCAATAAAACTGCTGCTGTTTGGTTTGAGACATTATTAATCTCTTTGCCTATACTGCTTTTTTTTTCCTCCCGATTTGATGACTATTAAAGCAGGTATGCTTTAGCCCACAATTAAGACATATGAGAAAGATGTATTTGAGTATATTTAACTGGGGAAGATGGTTGACTTTAGAAGCCTAAACTGCCTTTGCATTCAAGGGTAAATATTTACTGGAAACTTCGAGTCAATATGATGATGTCACACAGCTTAATAGTGCAAATAAAAAATCAACATTGATAAAATAATGTTTTTAGTTCAGACGTCTTTACACGTGGCTGTGTGAAGTGCTAGGAAAAAGTGACAAAGAAAACTTGCCATTTGGCTTGGCTTGGAAAGAAACTTGTTAATCTCCTAGTACAAGTGAGGCATTTGAAGGACAGCTTTATACCTTCTACTCAGAGCTTCAAGGGATGGTTCACCTGTCACCTCCAGTTGTGCCTTTGTTTGCTGTGTATAGCAGTGGCAGACAGTAGAGCAGAGTTGCACTAATCTCGTGCTATGCCAATTAAAGTAATCAGCAGCTACTCTGACTTCTTTGTACCTACTAAGCGGTGCAGAGAACTAATGGCTCCAAAATCAAATGTCTTCCTTAAAAAGGCAATGTCTTCAAATTCCCAGCACTCCACCATTGCTAAACATTTTCTGATAGATGCCATACTTTAAGAACTTCACATCGGATCTCAGTATTTGCTACGCAAATATATGGTGGCATTCTGTAAAATTTGTGTTAAAGCTGCGGTGTAGAAGTAGTAATATTTTTTTAAATATTGTATAGTTTATTTTTAGAACAAAATTTTCTGTAATCTCAAGAGAATTCAGCATTTTTAAATGGTAGTAGGTTGTAATGGAACAGGAGTATAAACAGATCTTTTGTTACTTTGGAGAAGTGATGCTCCACCTGATGGTTGCACAAAACATTTTCAGAGGGGAGTCTATATGTTATTTAGTCCATGTGAGCTGAAGTTTGATTTGAAGAACAGGTTTGAAGAAACCTGGTTTGTGCATTCTTAGCACTAATGTGCCTTTTTTTTTTTTTTTTTTTTAAGTGTTTTTTCTCTGTGGGAAAAGTTTGGGTGTGGTGGGGGGTTTTTTTTGTTTTTTGTTTTGTTTGGTTTGGTTTGGTTTTTTTTGTTAAGTCATACCTTAAGGATTTTGGATGAGTCAGGCATTATTCTTGACCTTCCCAGAATTTCATTCAGTGTATTTAAGTAACTTAATCTGTCTCTGTCTCCCAGTGTGGTTCCTAACCTGAAGAATTTGAACAATAGAAATTCACAATGTCATCAAATTCCTGTGAGGTAAAATCCCTTCTTGTGGTGAGACGTTATAATGGGGTGATAAGTGCCGTAGAAATGCATTTTGCATGTGTCTGTGTATACAACATTTCATCATCTGGCATGATACTATTTAGTGCTAATGTCTTTCTAGCATTACCACTGCAGTGTTGTCATGAAGCTGTCTGGAAGTATAGACTTCATGGGCTTTATTGGCACATTTGCAAATGGGACGGTAAACACTTTGTGGAGCAGTGGATCCATCCTAACAGTGAAAGGTTACCAGCTGAGACATGAACTGCTGAAGGCATCATCATAGTCCTTCTTGAAGCCGTCCTTTAAATTCCAGCACAGACTAGATATTTTTATTTGTTTCAATAAATATTCCAGTGCTTTCTGGCAGTCCTCCTCTGTTTTCACATAATAGTTTTCAGGGTGATAAATATCTTCAAAAATGCCAGCAAATGGTGCGAAACATTTATTTTTGCTAAATGAAACTCTTGGTTTGCTCTGTTTCCTTTTACAGTGAGATCTGTAGCCCTGCTGTCTAGGTCTTTTAGTATATTTATAGCCTTTTAGATTCAAATGCCATTTGGGGGTCTTTTGATATTCTTTTGCCTATACAAGTGTAAATAATTGACCATTGTGTGTAAGTAATTGCACACGCAAATAGGTACCCATCCAATGTTGTGTATTTATAATCAAAGTCACAATTCAAATTGACAACAGTTTTATTTTGGATATCAAATAATTATTGTATATTATTATTAATACATGTGTTATATTAAAATTTCACAGGAAACTTGATTCAGACATGCATATCTGTATGTGTTTGCAGGAAACAAATTATGCTTTTAAAACTTTGTGGTAGCTTTTAACTCAGGAATATCATTTTTGCATTACAGCTGAGCATTTCTAACGCAAGTAGAACTATCTTATACTTCAAAATGTAGGTCATTGTATTGGTAAATGTAGGTCAGAGTGAAGGGGAAGAAGGCAGCATGCAAACTCCTCCACATGCATCTTTAAGCTTATCCTTGTTTTGAAGGCAAAGAGGCTTACCTACCTGTTCAAGCACGAGAAGCTTTTCCTTTTACTAAAATTAACACAGGTATTCTTGCTTTTGGCATCTTGGCTTAGCTGGAAGTGCTGCATGCTTCCACACTTGAGACCTGTGCTTGTGAAAGAACTTCTGACTGCCTCTTCTTTAGCTGCCGGCTGAGGTGATACCTTCTTTCCTACGGAGTGGGGAAGAGCCATGTATGTTACCAGCCTTAAGAAGAGCATTGTCTTTCCAAAGGTGCTTTTCCCTTCTCTCAGCACAGAGCTATCTGATATTCCTGCAGTTTCAGTCAGTATCAACATTGTAATGGTAGCAGGGGAAAGAACAGTGACCCCTCATAAAAGATTCAGTGACACCATTTAAAGTGCCCTTTCAGTAATAACCATAGAAAAGTGAGAAACATTTGACTGAGTGCACTGAAAACTCTGATGTTGAAGTATTTTGCTGCAATTGACAAGTATTTTGATAAATCCACTCAGGCTAAAAGTTTGCTATGAAAGAATTTATTCTTTTTTTAATTTTATTTTGTGTGTGTGTGTGTGTGTGTAATGTGAGATATATAGCATTATAAATGGCATTAAATTAGCCATGTCTTCACTAAATATTTAAAAAAACCCACCACTTTTATTGCTTGAGTGTACACCAGTCATTGCAAGCTGAAACATTCTTTATGTTGTACACTAAAATATTTAAACAGTTATTATATTTATTGCAAAATCTGTCATTTTAGCATATTGCAATGCTCAAAAGCATTGAATTGCTGAAAAGGGAGATGGAAAATCCTGTGCAATTCTTAGTGTATATTTCACCGAAGAATGGGTAATCGTGTGTGAATATTTTATTTTAACCCTTAGCAGTCCAAAAAAATAGCACATTCTTTATTATCTAATCAGCCCTAACCAGTAAGAAGCAGGACAAATAACAACAGTGATTTAGTGTTTTTGTCATACATGCAAATTGTCAGTCTGGTTTATTTTGTTGGTTTTGTGTGTTGTTTTTTCTAACCTGTGAGATCGTTGTCATACAAAAGTCATATGCAAAGTTTTGGCCAAATTCTGTCTTATCTTTTGCTTGACTTGCATGCAGACAACACCTTCATAATTTTTAATCATTTTTCACTGTGAATAAGGGCAGGTCGGAATATTTACTGGGTGGACAGGAAGAATTATATATTTGAGGGTTACTGTCAAGCAGTAAGCGATTTAAAAGGAAGACAATTTTTCTCCCAAACTTCCGCTTCCATTAAATATGTTGTGATGTTTTAAAGTCTACAGAGAAGAAACAATTACGAAAAATAGTCTAAAGGTAGTAAGCTACATGTAATTCAGTTTGCCTGCCTGGGAACATCTAAAGGATGCTCCCAAATGTCTGCTTTTAAGTTTACTGAAACCACTGAAGTGTCTACAGTTTATAATACTAAGTCAGGCTTCTGTCATAATAATTTGTAATGCTATGTGTGGTGGGGGGAGGCTAACCCTAGTTTTGACCTGTGGATAGACGTGAAGCATGTTTTCTCATTGCTAAGCAACGACAGATGGAAAACACATACAACTGTAATTTGGCTGCATTTGCCTTTGATTCATCCTCCCTTAAATTTGGGAGCCTATCTCAAGTGTCTGAATGCGAGCCTCTTTTCCCTAGGCTCCTCCAGCAATACAGACAGATGCCTGCAGGAGGGCACTGGGCCCACAGGAGTGTATTCCCACTCCATGGGCCACTGTGTTTCAGTTAGATTGTTCCTGTTAGGTGGGAAACTAGCACCAAGTAGAGGTGAGTTTCTTGGGTGACTGTTGTTGAGGGGGTAAATTTGCACGGGTGCCTCTCAGTATGTGACAGGGTTGGAAGCGACTGCTGCAAGTTCTGTGCTGGAAGCTTACAAAGTCACAAACAGGATGAAGTAGGTGGAAAAAATGGGGATTGCTTCTGGTTGCTCTCCTATGGAAACTGGAGAGTCTCAAATGGAAATGGCAGGGAGGAAAGTGAAAAACGAGAGGAGATGTCTGTTTATTCAGTACAGTAAAACTGTGTCGCTTCCTGCCATGGGCCATTGTAACCAAAGAAGATTTGTGGAAGTCTGAAGGACAACCAGAAAAATCTTTTGGGGGCAATGAAACAGAACTTAGGAGTTGTGACTCAACAGATTGCCAAGGAGGAGGAGAGGAGAGATGACGAGGAATTGTGCTGTGTTCTTGTATTAGTCACATGATCATCCTTAGCAAGTTCCCTAGGGTCAGACTGATGCTAACAATGGCTAAGAGCCCTCTCTGAGAAAAGAAGCAAAATAAAAAGGAACTGGGCAGCAATTATATGACTAGAGAGGATAACTAATAAAGGAGGCTCCTATCCTCTGTAAGAGACAGGCTACAAGGCAAGATGGACCCGGAATCTGGACTGATAATGGCAGTTTGATGTTCATGTGAATGACCAAATGCCAGAGTTCTTTTTTTTAGAATTAAAGTGTATGTAACTTTTAAAGTCTTGACTGTAATACATATTTGTATGCTTGTATGTTTGTGTGTGGGAGTATATTTGTATAAAGTAAATTTCTCTTTCTCTTAGGATGAAGTCTATGAAATCTTCAGCTTGAGTGCTTAGAATCAGAAATGTGCCATTAAAAATTACATTTGTTTTATTCTATGGTCCTGTGGCAAATTTGAAAAATGAAACAATTGGTAGAGATCTGCAAATGGTGGTACATTCAAAGGTTACTTTAGACAAAGAAAGATCTATTCTAAGAATGTGAATGTCTTTTGTTTTATAGGTCTCTGGCCATCTGAAGAAGTACTGGCTTACTACTGCCTAAAGCACAGGGAAATATTCAGGTACAGATCTGAACATAAAAAGATATTTTCCAATCTGTTAGTTTTATTGTATTGGCATGGTAAAGATTGCTATGATTTAAGTCTTCAGATTAAATTTAAAATGTTCAAGGTGAAAGCATGTTGCTCTTAACAAAGAATTCTGAGCTGCCTTTGGGTACTAATATTGCACAGCAAGCTTTCTGCTATATGTCAAAGACTTTTGATTTCCACTCAAGGCGTTTTATTTCACTTTGATTTTTGGGAAACAAAAGTGAAGCTCCAATCGATCAGTACTGATTGTGAAGGTCAGGAAAAATAGAAGACATTCTTTAAACCGCCATCTGTTGCAAAAGCAAGCAAAATATAACCTGATAAAGTACATAATAATTCCTGCATATAGTGGTGGAAGAATTTGCACCTCTATTTAAGTTTTATGAAATATTTTTGAGACATCCTGCAGTTTTGAATGTTCAATTTTTGTTTACATATTTTCTAAACTTGTCGAAGACAGATATCAAACACCCAGTAGAAATGCTGAAAGATAAAACTGTCCTGCATCCCCCTTGAGTATACAGAGCTTTGCGCTTGGAAGTTCTTATAGTTTCATTGTCTAGGAGCGTGAATGAGGTGTAACAACGCTGCATTTGCAGGCCTAAGTTGAGTTCTGAGGAAGGCTATGAGGGTAATTTCAAGCAAACCAGCTTGGTGTATGCAAAATCCTACTTTCTGTGTACGCTCGATGTTGGGAAATTTAAGAAGACCAGACTGTCCAGTCTATGAGTCCTTGCCCTTTACACCAAACCTGATCTAATTCCTGCAGTTTGCTGACTCCACTATGAAGTCAATGATCATAGAATTATAGAACCTTTCCAGTTGGAAGGGACCCTTTAAAGGCCATCTAGTCCAACTCCACTTCAATGAACAGGGACACTTATGGTTAAATCAGGTTGCTCAGAGTCCCTGGCAGCCTCACCTTGAGTGTCTCATCAAGGATGAGGCATCCACCACCTCTCTGTACAGCCTCTGCTTTGCCACCCTGATTGTAAAGAACTTTTCCATTGTATCCAGTCTAAAACTTCCCTCTTTTGAAACCATTTCCCCTTGTCCTATCACAGAGGACAATATCTGGCTCTAAATCTTGCCCTGGTTTATACAACCTCATTTTTCCTCCAACAGCCACCTGAATGAAGCCCACCCCACCAGAGGAGGCAGCTAAGGAACCTCTTAGCTTCACTTCTGCTGCTGCTGTGCTATCCTAGAACTTTACCATCCCAGCACACATAGCAGCTTGTATATTCTGTTTTCAGAGACTGTTGGCAGTGAAATTGACAGTGCTGGTCACTGAAGTGTGTTTTCCTGCCTTGGGTAACCAAACCTGCAGTGAGCAGTCAGATTTCCATAGAGGAAGTCACAGTTTCAATTGCTGAGTTCTCGGGGTTCTGTCCTATGAACAGCACAACCAGAGCAGAGTTTCTTATTTTAATTCTCATTTATAAATGCCTGTAAAAAATTGCTAATATGAGAACTTTGCACTTGAGTGGTTTATATGTGTAAACGTGTTTGTCTGTATTTCGTACGTGCAAATTTGGTTCAGAATGCACCAAATCCCACACTGGATGCTTTCTTTGTTTATTTTGATAAATGAAACAAGTGCCTTGTAAATACTGCAACATATAACCTTATATAACCATATATATGGTTATATATATATATATGGTTATAACATATAACCATATGTATTAATATAGATATAACATATAAAATCAAAATTTGTGTGAGGAAAATCATAATTATTCTATCTCAACCACAAACTGCAAATTTCCCAGTCTTTTTTTTTTTTTTTTAATTCTCACTGGGTTTAGGTACAGCTTGTTCCTCCAAACTGTGTCCGTCTTTATTCTTATTTCTATTAAATAAGACGAACAGACATTTTGCAAAGAAAATCTGCAGTCTAAGTAAAATAAATCTATACTACCCAGATGGTGAATGTTAAGTGTGTTGTCATGCAGTGTAGTCCAGTGGCCTCAGTGAACAAAATATCAGTGCCTATAATCTAGTATCGAGGTCACATCTGATATGCTCAACTTAGAGTGAGCGGGTAGATATGGTATATAGGAATAGATTTTAAATCATGGGTGTTTGAGAGGAGAAGGAGTACCGAAAAGTCTGCCAAGCTGAAATTCCACTTTCTGCCTGTCAAAACTATTTCCGTGGGAACGCTTCTGGCAGCTGTAGCAGTTGCCATAGATTTAGCTGTGAAGCCGTTGTGTTCCCAAACTGAAGCCCTGCCTTGCCCTAACCGCTGCCTCACGCAGTTTCAGCGCTTGCTCAGCATCCCTTCCTCCCCTCCCTCCTCCCTCTCCCCTCCTCCTTCCCGGGGCAGGCGGGGGCTATGGAGAACATTCTTTATGGCTCCCCCTGCAAGCCCCCATCCGGCACACTCTGTGCACCAAATTATTTTTCACTCTCACATCTTAATAACTGCCTGCTATGGTCTGAGCTAAAAGCAACCTTTTAGACCGTGTATTCAACCCTATGCTTGGGCTCGGCTTGGACTCTTGACGCTAACTTCGTTTGGTTTTCTGTGGCTTAACTGTTTGCAGTTCCTTCCTTGTTCCTCACAGTATTGTTTGTAGGTCACTTGCGGTTTTAAGTGCTAATTGAAGGATCAGATTTCTTCGTGGGTAATTGTTTTGTGGTATAAACGTGTTTAAAAACTTCTGGTTTTTAATATCAAAAGGCTTTTGAGCATAAATATCGAGCGCAATATATAAATAATATTAATTTCTCCATTTACTTCTCTAACTGTTTTTGCAAGAATGAATGTGGATTAACATTGTTATCCTTTCCTAACAATTATCTTTCGCTACTCTAGCTAGTTTAGTTCTAAAAGACAGAGCCATTGACAAGGGAAAAAAGGGAACCTTCTCAGATTTTTCAGCTCAGCGGTGGTAATGTTGCACTGAACACTAATGAGGGAACCCCCACTGGTTTGCCTGCTTTGTGACTTTTCTATTTCATAATTATTTTTAAAACGCAAAACGACATGAGGTAGCCCAGTCATGTCTCTACAACTTCCTGGTAGCTCCGTTCTTACTGCAGATGGCAATTTGTTCTTGTAACATATATGTCTCTCTGACCATTTTCATCTAATTTGTATGGGTTCTACCATTTCCTTTCTCTCTTTCAGGGACCTTGCTGTGTGTGAGCTAGGGGGTGGCATGACATGCTTGGCTGGGCTCATGGTAGGTCTTTTCTCAATTCCAATCCCATTCAGAGGAAGAAACAAAAGGAAAAATGTTCCAGTGCCTCCAACTGCTGGGTCAGAGAACTGTCAACAGCCTCAGCTGCGGTCAAGCTGCAGAGTCTTGAGAGACCTTCTAGATTGACTTGCTTTCGTATCATATTGATTTTATGGTTGCCTCGATGAGCAGAAACATTTTACCTCCGTGTAGTCAATATCTCTTGTTGTGACATTCCAGGCCACGTATGGTCTGTCTTTCATTGCCATAGCTGAAGCTTTTTTTTTTTTTTTTTTTTTTTTTTCAGATTATAGTCCCATTTGCTAAGATACAGGAATAGCCTGGCGAATCACAGTTGGAGCACCATGATATAGCTGCTAATGTTTTGCCTGCATTATTACACCAACAAACATGATCCAGAGCTCTCAGTAATTAGATTCTTTTGAATTAGATTGGCCATTCAGGAGAGTCGTTCACCATTCTCTGGGTTCTGAGTCATGTATTCAGGAGATATTATGTAGCAGTGCAGTGCATTAGACAAGTTTTTATGTCTCTACAAATAAAAGCATATTGTTACACTGATTGGCATTTGACAAACCTGTCGCTCTTATACAATGTGTCGAGGTTACAGCCCAATGTGCGAGCATGTCAAAGCTCACAAAAAAATTACCCTTACAAAGCCATCTGCCTGCAATGCAAAGTTATATGAAGGGCATCAGGCAGTCAGACAGAAGCAAGCTGAAAGGCAGAGTGACAGCCTTGTATGATGGCTCTACTAGATAAACAGAAGCCCGCAAATGAAAGCCTCTCAGAATACCATCATCCGCTGTCACAATGCAATTACGGAACAGAATGATAGCAAGATAGAGGCTCCCGCAAATGGAATGATAAAAGTATTGACTGATTTGATTGAATGATTAAAATAATGCAGACATAAAATGAAAAAAGATTGAAGATTGTTACAGAGAAATAGGTGAGGAAGCATGATACTGAAGGCTTGTCACTCCTGTCTTCACTTCCACACAGACAAGCATATTTGCTCATTGTTTGCTGTGCTCTTTTTTTCAGGTTGCTATTTCTGCAGATGTCAAAGAAGTTCTGTTAACTGATGGAAATGAAAAGGCCATCAAAAGTATCCTTATTCAGATAGAAAACTGGTTTGTTGTGCTCATTCGTTTTTACTGGCTGAGTAACAATCGATATAAAGACAGACAGCAAGGGGTATATTAAGAAAAAGTCCCCACATAAGTAATTAAAAAAATACATGCAGAATATCTTGAGCAGAGCTACAGCTTCCCCCATAATAAATCTGACATTTTCTTTGTTAATTAAAGATGTACATGTTGGTATACAGCAGGTATAGCAGTAAATATTTGTCTTATGGTTGAGTGCTGCAGGATTCTGTGTGTGTAAGCTGCAGTTACAGGATATACAGCAGTGAATCAAATCATTAGCTCTCCTTCATGTATTCATTTTGCAGGAGAAACTAGGTTTATGGGTGATGTTTCATGGGGTTTTTTTTTTGTTTGTTTTCTTTTTTAAATTATATTCCTTTTTTTAATTTTCATATATTAGCCTCTTAAAAATGCATAGTTTTTGTATATTGCCATAGTGTATTTTGAAATGCATACTTTCATTTTTGGTATAAGTTATAACTGCCTACCAATTGCCCATTTAGTGTGCCTAAGCAATTATCAATTTATCACACTGTCCCTTGATGTAAGATTACAAAACTCCTCTGTCCCATGTAGAAAGTATTTTGGTATGTGTCTTATATTATTATATTAGAATACATTGCTATTATGCCCTTCTAATGTGAGCACATAGTTCAGAAAATTGAACTGTACTTTGACTAAGCGAGAGAATGAGTGAGCATAATTTGTGGCCGTATTAAATATCAGCACAGAACAAGAACAGATATATATAGTGAATACTAATAGCCCTTAGAAATTGAGAGGAAAAAAATGGAAGATATCTATTTGCTTTTTTCCTTGGTAATCTTTCTATTTGCGTGTTAAGGCAGACCAGATTTTCAGGTTTTGGCCCCTACATCATAAGAATTGTTTTGATTTGAGTTTTATGTGTGTTTGAAAGCCAGCATGATGAGTCTTTAATGAAAAAACAATTAGTTAAACGATGCTGTGGATTAGGAAAATAGCAGTTGCTTATGACTGTTAAATCAGATGTAACAGTGCAATAATGTTGGCTACTACAGCCAAAAACACTCGAAGGTAACTCAGACAAGTGTAATTGCTTACACTTTCACAATTCCATGGAAATCAAGAGCCAATTATATCTTTTAATACTTGAAGGAAACCTGATAAAAGTCTCCTTTTTCTTGAAAATTCAAGTTCTCTGCTGCGTTCCAAGGATTCTTGTTTTGCTAAAATATAGCTAATAATAGCCTTGAGCTGAGGAGGAAGTACTCACAATTCTGTGCATTTTATACAGCATCTCCTCTCGCAGTCCTTCTTATATGTCATTATGAAAATAAAAAATGTGGGAGAAGAAAAGTGTTTCAAAACTAGCCTAAGAAAACAAACAGATATCTTCTGAAAGCAGAGTTATTTAACAAAAGGTCGTTTTACCCACAGGAAGCTTCAGGTGAGCTCAGTAATCATCAAGTCAGCAAATAGCTTGTGTAGCAGATTCCACAAACACACCTGAACTTTTTGGAAATTTAGAAGTCTTCCTTAGCAAGGAAAATGGATGCGTGCTAGAAATATTCAGTAAGTCTTTGGAATTAAAGAAGTTAAAGCCCTTTGTTTTCTGAAAAAGATACACTAATATAATCCAATCAGCACACCTTTGTTGTTTTTTTTTTTACAATATGTTGTAGATATATCTTTTATTCCTGGAAGTCTTGCAAGAAGTCTTCAACTGCATTCACTCTGTGAATCCCTTTCAGAGGTGTGATTGGTGGAAGGCTCTAACAGGAATTTATTTTTCTTTTTTTAACATTTGGTGCTCTGAAGGCTCAGCATTCAAAATGCTTTTATTGTGTTGGATTTTACAATGGGCTTAATATTAGCAGGGTGCCAAAGTGCAGCAGACTAAGAACTTTACAGTGTAGGTAGAAAGTATTCTTAAAAGCACACAGAGTAAAGTATATGTTGCACTTTATGTGTTTTATGGACTTCAGTGGTAATTTTATGATCTGTTTTATGGTAATTTTCTTTTGCCTTCTTTTGTGTAGTGATTAGCTAGGACAGAAGTTCAGGCTAAATTTCAATCTGTTTCGGCCACACCAGACTCACTGAAATCAGTACAAATTTTTATTGTAATTGGAATTAGTGTCTGGCTTCAAGTGTCACAGCCTACAGATGATATATTTTTGCTAATTTTTACTATGGTTGCTGTCATTTTTTAATTGTTTAGTGTACCAAATTAAATTAATGTGGGATAAAATACTGTTTTCTTGTCTAGATTCTGCTCTTCAGGAGCAGTTAATGCCTAGTATTATGCTTTTTATGTAGGTATTATACATTAAAATAATCTTGTTTAAAAATTACTGTTTACATCTTCCCTTTAAATTTCTTAGGAAGCTTAAATTACATGCCAGTCATACTATAATATCCAAAAATTACTTTCCAAAAAGTAAAAGTGGTTGTCAACAAAAAAAGAAAAAAATCACTGTCAGAAGCCAGGAAATCACCAAGCAAGCCTGCTAATTATTCTTAATGGGCAAGATGAGCACATTAAGAAACAAATGAATACATCAGTGAAATGTAATTGAAAATCGACCTGGCAATAGTGCATTGCTTCTGAGAATCCGCCTTTGTATTATCATCATCATCATAATTATTGTTGTTTTTGTTGTTGTTATCGCTATTCAGTGAGCGTAACTAACAGCCGTGCTTTGTGAAGTCTCAAGCTTTTGAGGATCTGATTTTTCTTTTAGTTTTTGACATTTTTCACATTATTCTCCATTTCATACTGGCATATGAGGTGTTCACGTGCATGTTGTGAATACATATCTTTATTAGGATATGTTATTGAAATATTACAAGCTAATACAGTTGATGAATGTGTTAATTTCAAATCATTGTGATTTTAACTGCTGCACTGTAAAATATGCTGCTATATTTTATATTAATCAGTGGTCTTATGCATGAGGTTTATGGAATTTTTTAATGGATATTATAATTTTAGTTACTAAGCCATTGAAAAGATTTCATTCTAACTTATTCCTTTTCCCTATCATTGACAGATTTTAATTGTTTAGCAGATCATTCTCACTTCCAAATCAAAGAAATAAAGATGGATGGTCTTGCTTTTTCAGCTTCGTTCAAAACTTTAGTGTTGATTTTATCTAAGTTCTTTCATGATAATTTAAATGAAGATAGTATTAAAAAAAGAAAAATGTAGATGTTTACAGCAAATATTGAAGATTTACGTAGGCAAAGTGTCAAATTCATTCCTCTTGGAAATTTTGGGTGATATTCATCCAGTTGCAAAATTTTCAATTTAGGTCATTTCTATGACAGATTTCTGCAGAACACTGAAACCATCTCTATGCTCATCATCATGGCCATGTCGGAGGACACCATTCATTTTTGGAAAAAAAAATTGTCTCTTGTGTCAGAGAGGCTGTGTACCTTCTGCCTTAGCTCTGTTTCGCACCATGCAAGAGTGGCTTGAACTGCAGTCTAGAAGCATCAATAATACAAAACATTGTTGCGGTGCACTATAATGGCCATTAAAATATAGTATATGGATCTTTCAGCAGTCCTGGGAAATTTAGGTTAAAAAGGTCACATTCAGCCTGAATGCCTGAAGACATGGTCTTATAAATTATTTTTAAAAAAGCTAGTGTTAACATGGTTATAACAATTATTAATAGTTTTGCCCAATTATATAATTTAAGTGAAGTATAGCTAATTTATCAGTAACGTTACCGCTACCTCCACTAAAAAACCAGCATGCTTTGCTCATGGAATTATCTATGCATTCCTTTTGCTTCACAGGTATTGACCATGTATTACTACTTCCCAATGCGTATTACGGAAAAGATTTAAAAGGCATGTGAGAAGTCCAGAAATTTGTTTAAACCATTCCTCTGTCATTTCATCTCTAATTTTTGGCTTCACAAACTATCAGTTGTCTTTTCTTCCACATTGTTTGGATAGAGACTTTCCTAAAATAATGTATCTTAAATGGTCAACAAATTTAGGAAGGCCCATTAGGAGATTTCAGCATAACAAAGAAAACGTTACATTAGTCATTTTTAAAAGTAGTCTGACATTAGTGTTCAGTTGTCTTGAAAGAGCACTTACATCCAATATATTTTGCACACTTAGAAATATCCTCCTCATTCGCATCGTGTTTCCTGTATTTTACCTAAGAATGAACAATCATTGAGGTCTTTATCAAAGTTGTCACTTTAAGGTAATTTTTGATACTTGAGAGTGAACTGTTCAACTATGTATGGATTCACACTGGATGCCAGTTAATGTTCTCACAGTTTCTTGGTTACTTGCTACACCTTTTACTTGTCAGTGGCTTCTTGCTAACTAAAAATGATTGATTATGGAGGTTATCTTCCTAGGCCTAGGTGACTGAACACTGCTCCCTTTGATATTTTTTCATTGAAAGCTCTTGCATTGGCCTGCCCATGTGGCTATCTGAATTTGTTATCTATCTTCCGGGCTAAAAGAGGCAGAGACATGAAGCTGAGGGACTCTTGCAGCGCTTATGGAGAACAAAAGGCACTTGTTGCATTATGCTCTCCTTTGTGGCAGTTTCACAACTTTCTCAAGAAAGCAAATGAACTAGAAACTCCCTTGCCTACAGGTGAAGGTGCTCCTGATGCATGCTGGATTTCAATACAGACAGAGCCCGGAATAAAGGTGCATACCTTGTGGCAGTACTGGACCTCAAAACCAAAAGCTTCCAAAGCCTCCCTGCTGTGATCTAGTGATACAGTTAAAAGCAGCACCAACTAAACTGCAAAGTGAGCATGCTAAGAAATTTCTGCAATTCTTATAGTTGTAAATAATAATTCCTTTTAAATATAAGTAAGATGGGGAAATCTTTTTCAGCATCTTCTATACCTACAGCACTAGCAGTTCTGGCAGTTGAAGTGTTAATGAAGGAACATTCAATAGAGGTGGGCAACAAGAGCAAAAGGCTGGGTAGATTCATGGCAGCCAAACCAGAGTAGCGTTATGAAATTTATGCTTCTGCACAGACTGACTGTTAACGCAGTTTGAAGACCAAATAGTTTAAAGACATTATGAAAATATTACTCATGTAAAAAAGTATTTTTGATTATTTTTATTATTGCTCTAGTTTTATTTATAATTCTTAACAAATACACTACAGATGTAAGTGACATCATCTCAAGAAACGTAATTGCAGGAGTATTTAAGACTCAGAAAGTGTCAAGCTGGTAAGGTACTACTACAGTGTTTTACAGATTCTTGCATGTAATTGTATATTTAATGTAAATGTGAAATGTGTAGATTTGTGATGTATTACTTACACTGACACAGGTGTATACAGCAAGAATACATATGCATCATGGTTTAAGTGATGCCAGACAGAAATTCGGAAGTATTAAAAATCAGCTCAGTTGTTTCCAAGGGTGTGCTCTGGTGTGTGAACATTTTAGAGGTCCAGAGAGTTTGGTTTCCTATCATGTCCAAAACCCTTCCTGATCCACCCTGTAATTGATGCCATTGAAGTTAGCTATTTAGCTATGTATTTTCCTGGTCTCCAGGTATGGTAGGGCCTGGAAACAGAAGAGACTGTGAAGAGTGTTCATCTTTTCTAATATTTAAAAAGCAAATTTTAAAGCTCTTGATATTTAAGATAAAGAGTTGTGAAAAAGCACGTGCTCAGGGGTGGCCGCCTAAGATGAAATAGTGCATGTGTCCGCCTAAGAATTCACCATTTTTTTAAATTATTTTTTATTTTTTTTTTACTTTAAAGGATTCCTATTCCAGAAGACGGGTTCTCAGTCTTATCAAAGTGGCTAAAGTAAAGCTGAAAAGGGGCTAAAAAAACCCCAACTTGTTAGAGCAGAATAAGCTTATTAACTTAGAGGGCTAAGCGCATACAATTTCAGTGGCCATCATTCACATAATTTATTCTATGCTTATGTAGCCATTCTTTGTAGAGAAATTCTTTTAAGTGAGTCCTTAGGAAAATTCTGCCTTTGTTGGGGTATACATGAATAGAACTCAGAGAGATATCTGTGCATCCTGGTACTTGCTTCCCAAATAGGCAAAGATCACGAGAGTCCAGGAATAGTCTTTGAGGCTCCATGTGCTGAACACTTGTGAGCAACTTCAGACCTGTGCAGTACATCCGTGCAGAAGCTTAGATTTTGTTGGTTTCCAATTACCATCTACTTTGTATAAGATTTCAGATTTCATCCCTTGTCAAGACTTCAAACCTGGTCTTTTAGATATCAATCAAAAGCACATTTTCTACCCTGTCCTCATTTACATTTATCTAATGCTTAAGGTCATTTGTGATCATTTGAGTGTATTTCAGCATATGGAATCAGTGAATAATAGATTTTGGCTTCATGCTGTGAAGAAAGATTGTGTTTTTACAAGACATGATGTTGTTTACTGGGTGTTAATAATCACTAATTAATAAACATATCTAGACTTCATAAAATATTGCACTATAAGGAGTAAAAATGTCAAGTGTTTAACTTATTGAGTGCAATGGATTTGGGGCTGTTGTTTGCAGAAAAATAATTAAATTAAAACATCAAGTGAAGTACTATATAAGTACTATATAAAATATAAGGTTCTCATAATAAAACTTAGTTTGATTTTTTACTTCTGAAGACTTTTCTAGGCTCGTTGTAGCATTGTTAATTCTTCTAAGTGTTCTAATAAACAGTGACCATCATTCAACCTTTATTATACACATTAATAGTTGCTTTCTCATGTGAAAATTAAGGTTTTTACATTAGGTTATTTGTTAAGTGCTAATGGGTGAGTCGGTCCTTCAGATTCAGTGATGATGATGACAGTAACAAAGTTATTTGATCACACCTTGAGGCCTTGAAGAAACTTAAAAGGCTGATGTAATAGCTGGCATATTACTATAACTCTGACTCTTCCTACTACCCCAAACCTGGAGTTTGCATACTAAAAAACCACAATACAATATAATGTTTTATAGGGAAAAATGCAATACTGTCAAGCAGAGTGACATTAAGTGACTTCTTTTACGTTGTTTAGAGCTAGCAGGCTCTAAATGGTTCATTTAAGTGACATGCTTCAACATTAATTTAATCTGGAGTAGGCACTACGTGTTCCTCACTCTTAAGTGCCATTTAAACAGTGTCCAATGAAAATTATAGTATTATAACATATAAAAAATATTAGGCTCTTCTCACTGCATCTCCTTCTCACTTTGGGATGTTACACTCTTTTCTTGAACCAGGAGTACAAATTATCAGTAGGAGATTCAGTTATGGTATTTCAGGCATTCAAATCTAGGCCTGGAAGATTTGCCAAAAAATGTATTACGCAAAAAGGAGCAATCCATTATCAGTCAAGTGAAGTTAGCTTAGGACAACCTGCCATACATTTATTTATTTAGATTTATACAAAATGCAATAAATTAGCACTTATCTAGCTCTCTGCCAACTCTTGATTGTTGTTTAAAAGTACAGCAATGTAAGCCAAACTGGCAGTTTGACATATTATGTGTTGTAATAATAGATATTTAGTAAACAGTATACTTCAGCAATGGTTATGGAATTCTATGCTTATTTTTAGCTTCTAGTAGTATGGTCAGAATTCCTTGCTAATGCTTACTGGGAATAGGTACATAAATGCCACCAAATTACTAGTAATGACTTGCCATAGGGAAGTGAATTATTAATATTGTGTATAGGTTTGATGATTTTCGTTTTTCTCACAGCTGAGAAATTATTCTTGAACCACTTCGAGTTTATGCCGTAACTTAGCCTGTTATCAGTTATCCTGATAGCAGTCTTTGTAGCATCAGTTATTGCTAGTGCAACATGCATAGCATGTTTGCTTTGAACATGTCTTCCACAATCAAATTAGGAATAACATTTATTGAATCTCTGCTCTTTTTCTTCCTTTTTCATGTGGAAATCTCAATGAAATAGGGATTTATGTTGTAGAATTTTGAAAAATCGTTGTTATTACATATGAAACAATGGAAAAGCTTTATCAAAGAGAAGGCTTTGCAATATATTCTAAAGGTTAACAGCCTTTTTTATTCTCATCTACCAGGGAGATTGTTCTTCCACCAGACTCACTTGTCTGAGAAGACTGATTGTTAAGAACAAAATTTGTATACTTATTGCTGATACGGGACTCCTGGGAGTTTGTATATTTATTGCCTAAACACAAAGGAGTTTTAGGCATAGACAAGTCTAGTCTAAGCTGCTAAGAGCTGGTCCAGAGAGATTACATCTCACACTGGTATAAGCAAGTACATACAACAGTGAGAGGAACGCTTGTTTCATGATGCACTACTTGATTTATTTAGTAGTAATGTGTCATGCACCCTTTGCTCATCTTATAGTAAGCATTACAACTCACTCAAAAAAAAATGTGTATAATATATATATATAATGTATGTAACCGAAAGTGAACTTTCTACCAGCTATACAATTCCAGTAATTTTCCAGGCAACAGGAGTTCCAGATATGGTCTGGGAGTGCCTCATTGTCCCAACTCACTGCACTTGTAACAAAGACAAAAACACAATGCTGATTTATCCTGAGATCATGAAATGACCCAGGGAGTTGCACCACTGCAGGTCTCAACAGCAGAGCACTGCTACATAGCCATGATTCCATTCTTCTGTTAATTACTTTTTTTTTCTGTAACTGCCAGCATGTGAATATTTTAATCTTACTGCAATGCTCTTCCAATAAACCAGCTTTCTAACTCTTCTAATTTCAGTGAATCATGCAACAGGTTCTATCAACAAAGATTACTATGTTTTCAGTCATCTAATCATTGTGTTGCTAAATTCGAACTTTCTGAAGCATATTTATTGAATTGTGTTTGTCAGTTTCATAACCCTAAAGGAAATTTCTTTGAACTGCTTCTCCAGTCTCCCCGTGTGATGTTCTTGCATATGCAGCAAGGAGGAGGCTGCCAGAAGAATAGTTTCCTGCTCTTTTGTTAGGAAGAAAAGACTTCTGGTTACTGCTGTCTTCATTTGATAATTTTATGTATGTGTGGGAAGAAACAATGTCCATTTTTTTGTGCCCATTGTGTATCTGTAGCTCTCTGTCAGAGAAAATTCAACTCAAGTGGAGGCCATTCCATACATCTGATCATATTTGCCCTTTTCTGTTTCTTTCCTGGTTTCAGACTACTGCCTTTCAGATTAAGGTGAACAGTACTGCATTCAAAATTTATGCAAATTATATATAGGGGCAAAAGTATTCTTTCTGTTCCTCTTCTAAAAATGCCAAACAGTGACTGGCTTTTTGACTGTAGTTGGGCAGTCTTGTAATCTTTTTATGATACTGTCTGTCATAAATTAAGGAGCTTTCTGGTAGTTATAATTTTTCTCCATTTCCTTTATGAAGCCAGGATTATTTTTCCCGTTTTCCACTTCGCATTTATCCAGACAGAATTTCATCTGCCATTTCATTATCCCAAACCTCAGTTTCATCCTTCTGCTATTCTTTACAGCCTGCTCTTTTCCTTACTACCTTGAATAACCTCATAGTGTCAGCAAACTTTGCCACTTCAGTGCTCCTCAGTTGTAAACATGTTAAATAGAACAGGTCCCAGGGAAACCCTGTGGATTATCTCCCTCCATTGTGAGAACAGACCATTTACTACCATTCTGTTTCCTGTCTTTTGTTCCATTCTTTAGCCCTGCCAGGACTCTTATCCCATGGCTGTCTACTTTCCTTAAATGTTTTTGGTGAGGGTTTTCTCCAGTAGTCCTTTGGAATCGGAGGCAGCCTGTCCTACCCGGTATCACCCTCATCTCAATACCTGTTGACCCCTTTTAAGAATTCCTGAAGTTTTGTAAAGCAGGACTTCTTTTTAAGGAAGACATAAAGGGTTTCCATCATAAAGGGGTTCTGTGATGAAAGTGTTCAGTTTCTTCTGCAGTTAGTGTACAAAGAATTAATTTCATCTCTCTGAAATGATGCTGTCCTCTGTGAGTTCTCATTCTATGTCATGATCATTAGCTGGCAGGAGGATTTAGAGCAAAAGAAGAGTACTGTTAGTATTGTTAGTCTGTCTGACTTAATTTTTAAAGTCTGTGGTCCTTCGTTTGGATGCAATTTCAGCTTTGGAAGGATGATATCATGCTTCTCCCAGTTTTCTTTACTGTTTGACATGACTTTCACTGACTTCCAACCTTGGGGTTTTTGTTTAGTTTGGGTTTTTTGTGTGTATCTCAGCCATTTGTGTAGGCTTAATGAAATTGCAGTTTATTTTAAATCACATTGTAGTTTTGTCTATCGTCCTTATGTGACCAGGTAAGAATATATGAACAGAAAAAAAGGGAAAATTAGCAAGATTTGTTGATAGAATTCTATGTGAAAGGAGAAAAGGTATGTACTATCTAAAAGTATAGCATGGCATTATTTTAAATCATTCTCAGCTAAATTCTCAGTACATTTTATTATGCTCTTTTCTTAGCTTTAAGAGCACCATTTTGGCAAAGATGTTCTTGTATTCTCTTGGACAGGACAGGAAGGTTGGATGGAGACCATTGGTATAAGAAAACTTGTGTCTTTCTTCCTAGAGCTTAAAAGGAAAATGTCCATGAGATGTTAGAATCCAAGGGTTATTTTTGTTTCCTTTTTTAAATTCCTATGTCCTTTTGTATTTCCATACTTTTTAGTAAATCTTTACATTGTGTTCCCTCCTTCATGGTGTTACCATTGTACCTTTGTCTGTCCTTCATTATCTACCTTGGCTCTGCCTCAATAGACAACCAAGTACTTTTTAACACACTTTCAGTAGGCTATCTCCTTCATAGGTGCTCTCTGCTAATCTTTGCCACAGACATAGGAGAGTTGGGATAAACTTTAAATTTTGACAAAATGATACTTATGGTGTCATCTTATTTCATTAATTTTTTTTAATAGTTATTCAAACGCTAAGCATGCTATTGAAAATGAAAGGGATTTGGGAAAGAGGCATAATCAGGATTCAGAAATGAAAGAGTTAAAGGGCTCTGTTTACTTGTCAAAGAAAAGACTTGATTGTTAAGAAATGAATTGATTTTGATCTGAAAGTCATGTGGGGGGAAAAAAACCCTTTAATAGAAGATCACTGTATAATCTAGCTTACAAGTACCTAACAAGATGTAGAAATTGAAGCTAGACAAATTCAGTCAAGAAAAAAAATGAGATTTGATAGAGAATGATAATACATTAGAACATCTTGCTATGGGAAGTGGTAGTTTCTTAAACAGTGAGTGCAGTTCTTAAACATGTATTAATTTCCCAAGATATATGGGCTTGATGAAGCAACTTGAAATCTTAGATGATTGTAATGGTCCCTTTTGCCCTCAGAATCTGAGCACCTGTGAATTGCGTAGCCTCTGATGTTTCAAACTTTTTCCCCAATTCAGTCCTTCTGGGCCTTCCTAATTCACTTTTTTTTTTTTCTCATTCTCTTGATTCTCCTCCCCATATTCATGGATAGGCTGTTTTCCATAGGGCAAGAAACTGTCTTCCTTCATATTTTTACTCAAAAACCCGTTTTTTACAAAGCTTACACTCACAGATCTTAGCACTGTTGCGTGTGCTTATGCTGTCTTGTATTTTGAAATGACACATTTAATTAATAATAAAATACTATACCATAATAAAATACTTTACTTTATCATGTCAGTCTGCATTAGAATGTAAGAACCATCCATTTTGTGCAAAATGAACTACATGAAACTTGCTAAAAACTGTAGTCAGTCTCCTAAATGAAGAGTGATTTAGAATTTATTGATATAGAGGAGAGAAAGGAAAAGGCAATTTCACAAACACCGGTGTTAGTAATTTTTTATTAATAACATTTTTATACGAGATATTCTCCCTTCTTTAAAAAAATAATTGTGCTGAATGATGGATTGTGATGTGTCTGCAAAATGGAAACCTTTATTCTGAAACAGCTGTATTTACATACAGTGTATTTCTTATGCCCCAAAAACTTAGTAACAGCAAAACTGTGAGTGATAGGATTGTTATTTTTGATGACATATAACAGTAATGTTCCCATCTGAATTTTAGCAAAATACGTATGTCACTCCGAAAGTAATGCCTCCTATTTATTTCCATGGAAACCGCAATAGATGCAAAGAGCACAGTAATGTTATTAGAGCAAATTCTCAGCTACATAACACTATTTTTCACAGTCACCACCATTAGCTGTGCATTTTCACCAGCAGTGAACAAGAGCCTGCATGCCATGCTCGTAAAAATCTGCCCCAGCGGAAGTGACCCACTGCTGCTGTGACTTCTGCTGAAATGCACCACCCGCCACCGCACTGCGCTCACATCCACTGTTTGGTTTCCATAAACATCCAGTGAGCATCATTGAATGTCAGAGGGTGGCGTTCAGTGGCACACCTTTCCTTCATCTACACTTCCATGTCAGAAGCCATTGTGTCAGACTGCCCATCTGCTGCCATCTGTCAAATGGCAGCAACATGTAACGGGATATTGATGGGAAGGTTCAACCTCTACTGCCGTACCATCAACATCTGCCTCAGGCATCATGGGCCAACATAATAAATGAGGAGGCATTACTTACAGTGCAGCCTTTGTATGTTGTCTAGGTACTCTTAGAACGAGGAATAAGGGGAGCATTTTTTAAAAAAACCTTTTTTTTTTTTTAAAGTCCATTTTTAAAAGGCAACTTCTAGGCAGGAAGTCCAAGTTTGTGGTGTTTGTTTGTGTTTTGGTTTTGTGGGTTTTTTTGTTGTTTGTTTGGTTGGTTTTTTTACTAGGTTTGTTGTTTGTTTGTTTGTTTTTTCTTTCATTTTTGTTACTGGATTAAAGTGATGAGACTTCACCACGAATTGTACCAAGCATTGTATGAACACATATCAAAAAGGCAATTTCAGTTAGAAAGTCTATGGCCTAAGACCAGGGATAAATATTGTGAGGAAGGATAACGAGGATACCTGTAGTCAGCATGATAGACAAGGGTTGAGGCACAAGAGTAGCCTAACCTCTTTCTAGTTTTTGTAGGCACTATTTTAAAGGAGAATTTCAAGGATAATGAAGTAAGTTTGTGACTGTTTGTGGATAACAGAGTGGAAGAAAATTGTAAAGGTGCTTTCTTGAAAAGCTAAGTGGAAAATGTAGGCTGACATTAGGGCTGATTAAAGAAGGAACTTGTTCTTTCAATATTGAATGAGAGATAGCAAATAGGGAAGTGAACTTTTGTGAAGCATTTGAAAGACAAGATTTGCAACTTACCTGGAAAAATACAAAGAGAAAGGTGACAAGATCATGGTTATAGGCAAGAAAAACAATCTTTGCAGCAGCTTACTGAATAAATATTAATAGGGAAAGACTGCATTTTCCAGGAGAGAACAGTATTGTAATGTTAAGATGTTCGTGATGATGACATGGTCAAAAGTTAAAGTGGAGTGGGTAGACAGGAGACTTCTAAGAGATGCTATGCAAAGAAAATTGGCAAAATCTGAACAGAGTTGAGGTTTACATATATAGAGGAGGGTCAAAACTAAATCTAGATTATAGACTGTAATTAATCGTTATGTCCCTAGGGATCAAGAAATGGAGGTAACAGTGAAGCCTTGCAATGAGCTTCTCAATCACTAAGGCTTTGAAAAAAGCTGAGTTATGGGTCTAGATGCCCTGTAGTACAGAATTGAGTAGTGAGATTTGCATTTATGGATGAGATAACCCAGAATTAACATTCAGAGGAAGATGATGTTGAGATAAGGCACTGCAAAATTATCAGAAATATGGGAAATTTCCATCAGCAATTGCACATATTGCATTCAAACTGTGTAGAAGTGTGAGAGGAAAGGAAGAATAATTGATGTTGGTTACCTGTGGTTTGAAGTTTAACATTGGTCTCTCGATACCACTTATGCATTGTGAGGGATGAAATAATGGATAAGTATACAAAGCAAAGTGAGAGAGCTGAACTTAGAAAGGCAGAAGATAGAAGAAGATGGAGAAATAAGAACAGCCTAATGAAAAAATGAGGACAGGGAAATGATAGCAGGCAAACTCGAAAGACTCCAGAGGAGTTGTAATGATAGGTATATACATCACCTCTGTCAGTAGTTAATATCCATCTTTTTGATCTTTGTACAAAACTGACTAGTCTCAAACAAAGATCAAGACGTGGAGAAACATCCTGGTGATGCCTTTTGTTAATGTGGTAATGAGCATGCTTGGTTAATGTCATAGAAAAAAGTCATATAAATCCGCAGACAGTCTTTTACCTGAAACAGTATACATACCAATGATAATACTTTTCAAAACTGAAACCTAAATTAAAATATGAAAAGAAGAGGTGGGTAGAGAGTGGTACTAGGTAGATGTTCATCTGCTAACTGGGGCATTTTAAAACAATCTTTATTGTAGCTATTAATACAGTTTGAAGCAAGGCAGGCTCTCGTGTCTTTTGTCCTTTCTTCTAATTTTGATTTTTTGTCTGTATTTGCACAATGTCTCTTTTGCTAACTTGAGAGCTACTCTAACCTATGCCATTCATCTCAAAAACATCTCAGAGAGTCTTGGAAATGTTTCAAGTTTCTATTATCCAAGACCTAACTTGTGGGTTTTTTTTTTGGTTGTTTTTTTTTTTTATGTAAGTTACCTGCCTAGACAACCACTAATGAGGAACTTTGTATGAGAAATGAAAACCCAGTAATATCAGGTCTTTTGTTGTAGATTGTCGTGATACTTCATTAGTGTTAAGATAAAGAATGTTGACATTTGTTACACTGTCTTCCATAAATTAGGATTACTATACAAGGGAAGTGACTTAATCTCCTTGTTACGTTTGCTGTTTTGCTGTGTTGTTTTTATTTTTCCTTTCCTTCTTTTAAACACAAAGGGATACTGGGGGGGTGGTCAGTCGGTAGTACTTAAAGAAAGGGTGCTCTTTTTTCAGTATCTATTTTCTTAGTTGATCTTGCCTGTTTGACAATTTAAAAAATAAGTGAGGGGAAAAAAGAAAAAAGAAAAGAACAAAATGAAGAAATTAAAAAACATGCTTTCATTCTTTTTTCTTTCTTTTCTTTTAAAAAAAAAAAATGAATTTGATGCTTTACAATGGTGTGAGATTGATGATCTCAGAAACTAAAGCATCAGTACATATTTTCTCAGACTATTTTGATAGTACACTTTCTCTCTGCCTAGGAGAAGCCACCTCTGCCTGTGAGAGGATAGTTCAGTCTCCATTGCTCATTCAGTTCTTGTCCTTTTTGCTAGGACTGTCATCGATTGCTAATTACAGTAATTGCTTTGTGAAGTTGGTACTTTTCTGCTGAAAACTGGTCAAATTCATTTGATAGGGCAGCCATTATTGGGTACCAAACTTCAGCCACCATCATCTTGGCTTAAATGGCAGGTGAGCAATGTTCATCTACTAACAGTAGACACACTAACAATTGTGTCTTTCCAGTTGTGTCTTTCCCTTGGGACCTGTGTTGTTTCTAACCTTCTTACAGCCAAAAAAGAGCCCCAAACATTTTCTATTTCCAGTGGGTTTCAGATCCCCTTTTTCTTTCGGAAACCAAATGCTTAATTTCAACTCCAAGAAACATAACCTGTGTAAGTTAAATAAACCAGTACAAAATAAATGACAGTAGCCTTAAATGTTTGTGGTGGTTTTTTTTTTTAAAGCCATCAACAGTATGATTTAGACAGGAGTAGACCATAAAGTACACTTTCCAAATTTACGAAATAATTTCAACAGTTAGTAGTACTGTAGCATCTTCACTCAACACAAAGGCATATAAATTTAGCTTTAAAATTTCTTATTTTTCTGGGGGATGGGGAGAGGGTGGGAGGTGGAAAATAAATGTCTTGAAGCTGCAGAAACTTTCTTTTTCTTTCCTAATTTGAACTCACGAATTTTCTTGCTCTTGTCTGCTATTGACATTCAAGATGACCATCCAAAGAATTCAAGCAGACTGAAAAACACAACTTTACAGAAATCTCTTCTCAGGCTTCCCAATTGTTTGGCACCACAATTTTGCTGTTCTTCAAACTCAGGAATTGTATGTAGATTATAAGAAGTCTTATTGGTAGTTGATGGTATTTATACATATCCTAACTCTGATTCACTACTTTCCCTAGGATTGAAATGATGTGATTCTGATTCAGAATCAGGCTGATTCTGACATCAGTGTTAATGATGTAATAATGCTGACTCTGACCAGAATTATTTGTGATTCCCTAATATGAGGGGGCATGTCTGCTTTACAGGTGCAGATGCAGATGTATGATTGCAGCTCATGCAAATTTGTGGAAGCATTGAACAGATAAGTGTAGATAGGGTAGCCCAGATTAAGCTATCAAACAGTTTCCAACATTGCAGTCTGTATTGAGCTTCATGTACCCTCGCTGTGCTTCACTTACTGGCAATATTTACACTTCTCTAAGGATAGCAAGGATATACGGCTTGTAGTCGCACCTTTCCCAGTGGTGTCCATACATCCTGAGTGAGATCAGAATGACTCCTGTTATGTTATTTTATACAAATTATTTTTAATTTATGTGGTTATTTCCCCACATGGATGAAGATTTTCCTTATGTTTCTGAATGCTAATGGCAAAATTGAATTCAAAAAATCTTACATGTAAATTTGTTAGTGGCCTTTCCAAAACAACAGTATTGGATCTAGTGTCTGAGATCAGCGCTCGTGCGGCATCAGGGAAGTGGAGGAAGACTGGCTTATGGCTGAATGTGGGGCCCTTGGCTCACTCCTTGTTGCAACACACATAACAACCATGTCGCTCATGCGTCTGGCAAGTCATCTACTCCAGATTTTGCCCAGCGTTGTGGTTTCTTTTGCCTACCTGTGCCATCTCCCTTGTGCCTACAATGGGTGTACAGAGAAAATGCTGTGTTCTGGCGCTCAGTGCAAACCTGACAGTAACATAAGAGAGACTTTGTTTTTCAGGAGACTGCCTTCCTAATTGTGTGTGTGAAGTATAGTAAATGTATGGGTTAAAAAAAATCATAATTCAAATCCCTATAGTGGTACTGATCAGATCTCTCTGTAGCAATGAGAACCTAAGGTGGCCTTTTAAGGCTCACAGTTCATCTACCAATTTCCAGTTCTGCTTCAAGATTCTTAAAATATTAGAGTGCGTGCTTTAAACCCACAAAACTTACCTTTACCTAATTTTCACCATTCTAACCTAAGTTTCCACGGAAACAGGGTTGAAAAAGCTGCTGGTAGCCAGCAGGCAGCCAGCAGCTGAGAGTGAGAACTCTCCTTTGTCACTTTCCACTACTGGATGCCTGCTGCGTGCCAGTGTGCAAAGCTACCTAGGCTTCTAAAATCTGGAATACTTTCAATTTGGGGGGGAAAAATTAAATTAATCTACTCTTTTCTCTCTTTGGATTGCCACAGTAAATTCCAGGAGGGAAAATGGGCTAATGAGCCCCCATCTGCTTGGGTATACTGACACCCAGATATTCAAAGCTGTCCCAACCAATTGGGCCTCTCCTTTCATAATTTCCATCTTTTGAAAGCATTCTCCCTCAAATTTTGTGCCTGTTTACGTATATATACTCATATACTAGTACTTTAATTCTCAGTGAGTCTGTCTCAATTGACCTATATATCCACCAACATTTTGCAGAGTATAGTAAATGAAAAAACGTTGGTTTTTTCCTGCATACTTAGCTAATGTTTTTGAATGAATGCATTATAACTGATCCTCAGTTAAATATTAGGACTAGTATGTGAATGGAGATGGCTTTTAACCAGAAGTAGATTATAGCTGTGGGAAGACTAAAGGGTCTATTTGGTCAAGACTCATACAAAACTGAGATAAGCATGCACAACCTGACAAGATCAGATTAGACCCTTCCCCCACAAGTGCTTTTCCCATAAATATTTATCTACTTTCTATTATAAATAACCAGGAAATGAAAAAGAAAGATGGATTCTTTTTTTTTTTTTTTTTTTTTTTTTTTTTCCCCCCTTAAAAATAGCCTAGAAATAGAAATGCAGCTTTGAATCTTTGGGGTAACGATATTTTAAATATGCCATAAATTCCAACACTGGTTTGCTGGTTTTTAAAAGGGAGCCAAGCACCGAAATCCTCTGTGGCAGCTACATAATTTGGCAGCGTTTATAAACAAAGAAGAACTTTGCACAAAAGTGCATTCTTGCCTGTTATTAGGTATCTCAGAATGAAATAACTGATCACCTAGAAGAGAATAGGTGTTGGCAGAGTCAGTGCTGCTGTATTTTTAAGCTTGCCTGAGGTGACATAGCCAGCACCAGAGTTAAGCTTGGCATTCTTTCGCCTTGTGCTTCCTCCTCTGAGCCCAAGTGAATGCTCACTTCATCAGTGAGAAACACGGCCGGCTCGCCTGCCAACGAAGATCCATTTGGTCTGCAAATTCCCATTTCATTCAGATTGTCGATACTCAGGCTTCCTCATGCAGTGGTGCTAAGGGGTAAAAATCTGAGTCTGTACAGGTGTCACTAACTCAGAAATGAATCTTTGTTGGTGATCCACTCATCAGAACCTACGTGGATTGCCTTTCTGATATAATTAAAAGGTGGCTCTTTGCCTTTGAGATTTAAAACTGAAAAAACACAATATTTTTACGCTCATTTTTGAAAGTAACAAGTGTATGCTCTTAGAAACGCTCCTGTGTCACCTAGAATGATATTAATATTTTTAAAATCTCAAGATGAAAAACGTAAGTCCTTTTTTTATTTTTTCTTCATTTTTTAAAAAAAATCTTTTTTTTCCTCCAGCATTTTACGATGGGATAATGAGACAGATGTCTCTCAACTGGAAGGACATTTTGACATTGTTATGTGTGCTGACTGGTAAGTACATAAAAATCATAAAACTCATGTTAGAAAAATAGCTTTGCTGGAGTAATTGTACTGTGCTGCTTGCTGATGGCTAAGCAAAGTCAACAAATGAAGCACAAAGCCACCTTAACCTCAACAAATTAATATTCATCTCCATGTGACAGTTATAAGGTAGTCTTCTATCACACAGTAACTTCTACCACATTATTTCCCAAAGATTGATTTTGAGAAGCATTTCCATTTTCTGGAATTGCCTCTGTTTCATGCTTGACGTATCAGTAAATGGACGACTTAGGCAAATTGCAAATAATTATGGCTCAGTGAGGAACAGTCTGGAGAAAAGGGAGTTTATCAACACAAACAGCTCAATTAGCTTACTTCTTAGGAAAGATCTGACTATTGATATAAGGGGATATATTTTTTGCTCCCTGGAAAATCTTTCCAAGGAAAAAAAGATTTCATAACCCTTTTTTCTTTCCCCCCCGTGACATTCTGCTTCTTAAATCAATTTGACAGCAGTATTTGTAGAAAAAGGCTTTATTGTTATTTACAGTGGCGCGTGTTAATTGTAAGAGAATTCTTAGTAAAAAAAAATCAGAGTACACAATTTAATTTATGAAAAGATGGATACATGTTGGGGTATTGTTTAATGATTCATGCAAATAAATTTTATTGACAGAAACCATTGTTGATACCAAATTTGTAGAATTGTGCTTGCTTTATTTACAGTGTGCTAGCTTTTTAAATGACAAATTATTAATTATTTGCAATGTATAAATTAAATGTAAAAAGAGATGTACAGATTTAATTTAGGAGAGCAGTTATTTTGGAGCAAGTCTTTCATTCATATTTCCTCTTGACCCTCTAAATGTCTAAACCAGAAAAAGCTGTTTATGTTTTGTTGCGGTACACATTGTAAAGGGCCAAATTCTGAAAACAAGGACATCCTAGGGTAGCTCAGTTCAGCAGATTTCTATATCTTACTGAGAAAGAGTTAAAGGAAAAAGGGAAGGGGAAGTGTGAAGCTGTCTATTGTCTTTTTAAACAATGTTCTTTTTAAGAGGCTTCTGATAAAATATTCCTCTAGAGCTTTTCTTTTTTTAATTGTTTTTTTTTTGTTTGTTCGATGTTTTACTATTTAAGCAAACTCTTCTGATTTAAGAAAAGTTATCATTTGTGTATAACACTGGAGAAAGTGTATTTAGTCCTCTTTTTTTCCTATTTCTAATACCTGTTTGTTTGCAGAATGCAGCAGTGCTTCATTTAATTTCAGAGTTCTTTGTTCCCAAAAAGGACAGAGGAGGGTTTCTAACTAATCGCTGATAATGTGCCTCAGAGATGCATCATCTGATTAAAATAAGGAGCTAAACAACACCATATGATTTCAGCAAGTAATTTAGTAAATGCCTTCCTCACCAAATATTAGAATGGATACTCCAGGTTTCATTGCACAGATGAAGTTAATGCTGGGCAGGATTAGATCAGATTAAGTATGAAAGTCAGATCAGAGTGCTGGCGGACATGAGCAGGAGGGCAACAGTCTTCTCGGAGGCTTAGACAAGGCTCACATATGGATGTTCTCCAGATTATGTGGGTGAAGCAAGGTCTTGCCAAGAGATTTAGAGTTAAATTTGTTCTTCACGCAAATATCAAAACAACCTGGCCGTGCCATCTCTTGTATTCTTGATACTCACACCGTGTCATCCTATTTGTGCTGTGAGTACAGCAGAGCGAGACTTAAGTTGCTGTCTTTTTTTCCAGTAGTATTCTTGCTAATACTCCTCCCGGTCTTTTTGGAAATAGTGTAGTTTCTTTAGGAAACAAAGAATCACACACGACAGGTAAAATACATTATGCATTTGCAATCCCCGCATTTTTTATGTTTATTTTGAAGCACTTACGATGCAGGTAAGTGCATAAATATTTATAGATTTCTAAAAAATAAATAGAAATGTGCAGGTTAGTTTAAAGCACGCATTTTTATTCAGAAATTGCCTCTGTTTTCTTATTCCAAGTGCCCGTATATCTAGTTTAATAAGCATGAAATCCCTTTATTGTTTGCTTCTTTTAAAAATCATTCTTTTAGTTATGGACACTAGATTTTCTGATACACGAAACAGCTGGGGAAAAAAAAAATGTTCCTTTATCAAACTCAAATCTTCTTTTCATGTATTTCTCTTCTGAGATATAGAATTGGCTTTAGAACTGTTGGCAGGATTTTTGCTTTCTGAATTTTTGGGCTGTCATTGAAGAGGGAAAGAAATCTCTTTTCGTACAGCTCCACAGCTGAAAACTGAAGTATTCAGTGATAAAAACAGATAGGAGAGATTGTATTTAGTTTAACACCGCCATATAGCTCATTGTCAGTCAATAAAATCTGGGATTAGAACAGAGACCTATAAAGCAAAAAAACTGAGTTCAAATATTAGGTACATGGATAAATTTTTATTGAAGTATTTCCAGCAAGGGTGATATTGTCTGATTCCCTGAATAGCTAACCAGTGGTACTACTTGATCCCATTTACATGAAAACAAGCTCTATTCATAGATGTATTCCAGATCCACATGGAGGTTCAAGCAAAAATGTACGCGATTACAACAAGCGGTGATGTGTTTATATTCATATATTTACAGTCAGGCATTCATAAACCTTGTGTGCAGGGGTGGAAAATAAGTTACTTCCCAAAACAGACAGTCTATTAGTTAACAGCTAAATTTAGAAGCTCAACTAGTTTATAAAATAAATAAGAGGCAAATGGTGAAAGCTAGTCATTATTTAGCCATTCAGGATTTTGACAATAAAAATAGTTTCATGGCTCAGCAGTTCCAAAATAACTTGTAAAATGTCAACTATGAGATAAAAAATAAGGAAAAAAAATATATATCTCGGCAAGTCCACACCTGGAAGAAGGATACATTGGAAGAAATTACTGAAATAATGGAATTTTTAGAGCATATCCACTCACCTCGTTTTTTTAAGCGGCATTTTCAAGGCCAGGTGAGGCTGCTGGAATTCTGAACTTTTGTTTGACCTGTGCTTATAGGTACAAGGTCAAGCAGATGCTGGAGTGTGAGTATGAGTAGAGAGGAGAAATGACAGGTGTCCGCGTGGATGGGCCACAAGCAAGACTTGTCCATAGGTCCTAGGAGCCTCACATTTCTGATTAATTTCTTTGTTAAGACAAATAAAGACAGGAAGAAAAAAGTTGCTGAGGTTTTTAGTCTGAGAAAACAGTCATCATCATTAGGGGAGAGCGAGCAGAAAAATCTTTGCCTTCAGGTTTTTGCAAACTCAATTTTTATGCATAATTTCTATGTAGAGACTGAATGTGGTCTAAAACTTCACATCACCTCGTAAATGTATAGTATCCAACTTTATGTAGTTAGAGTGATTGTATTCCTAAAGTTTGGCACATGTGCAAGGATTTTCACAGTGGAAGCTGGCAAGCCTGTCCCACATTACTTTCCCTGCTGAGACTCTTGCTGGAGTCACAAGGATTCATGGATTCAACAGGAATGCAAAACTGAACTGAAAATATTCTTTAGATAACTTAAAATGTACCTATTTTTTTTCCTGTTAGTATTTCATTTAATATAAAGAAATATAATGCAGGAATGCAGTAAGATTTCTATTCCTCTTCAATTTATTATTCATTTCAAGTCTGTTTGATTGCCCACACTTTCAAGTGCATTGTAATCTGACAGTGTAGAAGGTTGTTATGGTTTATGTTAGCCATGCAAGTGAAGGTCAACTAAGAGTGACTCTTACACAGGCCACTCACTACCTGTAAATGTAATCATTTCTGAAGTACACCTGTAAACTAAGCTCCTTCTCTAATTGAAAATATGCAAAAAGAAGAACAAGTTCACATTGCAGTCTATAAAAAGTAAGCACGTGCCAGTTGTTGCGAGGCACAAGATAAGGGGACAAAACAGCATCATGAAATGAAGAAAGAAACTACCGTTTTTATTAAACATTTCATCGAGGCTTGCTTACGTACAACTTTGGTGTAAACTTTCGTGTGATTTTACAGATTAACAGCACTGCCTACACAAAGGCCAAGTCATAAACCATGTTCTTGCCTCTGTACTGTCAAGATCGGAATCTTTTTCTGGCCCCCAAAAAACCTTTTTATTCTTGTCCTGCACAGGGATTTTTGCAGGTTCCTTTCTACATAGGCAGAAGATATTTTTATAGAAAAAAAAGAATGTATATCAGATTTTTAATAAAAAAAATACTGAGCCTACCAAAGTGAGCCAAGCCAAATTTAAAATGAGGTATGAGAACAAAGTGAGAGTGGTTTAGAACAATATATTATGTAATTTGAATGAGCTTTAAAGGATTTTCCAAGGGGTACATATTCAGTATGCTATGTTAGTATTTAATCCTACAAATGCTACTGCTAAGAGGAATTGCGTGACTAAATCTCCTTCCATGGGCCAAATCCTATGCTGGACCTATGTGGATCACAGATCATCTGACAACTTCTTCTGGTTTTTCCTCATCCGGGGCATCCTCCAACTCAGACGGAAACTAGAAATGTTCTTCCATGCTCCCTCTGGTCAGAGTACGTGGCACATCTCAGTCTGTCTCCTTTAATGTTCATATATCAAGTGGGTGTCAGACAAAAATGGTGTCCTTGAAGTTGTCCAATCTCTTGGCAGATCACCTGAATATTTGAAGCTCCTGGTGAACAAAGACCTGTAATTATATTACTGCAAAGTAACAAGACTGATAGCAGTAATTGTGCCCCCATCTCATTGTAAAAAGACAGAATGGCATGAAGGTCCCTGAAAAATGAATTTTAGCTCTGGAAAAGTGCATCAGAATTGTGATGTTTCATGTTGAAGAAAATTAATTTTTAGAGATTCTCTTTGGAGAGAACTCGTGCACTGTATTTCATCTCTTCTGCAGGTGGCCATGTTCCTGGCAAAGTAATGTCTTATGGTATCTATCTGTACAGAGATCTACCTGAAATGAGTGTGACTAAAGCTCCCAGGAGACATTACAGAGATCAACTGCTGTTTCAATGAATTAAGTTTAAACAAATATTTGCCCATTTCTTCCAATAAGATTAATCAAGGATGAAGAGCAGCTATCGCTCTAATTGCTAAAATTTGAATTTCCTTTTGGACAGTCTGTCAGTTAGTCGGCTTGTCATCCAGTAATTCAGTATCTTCCTGAAGGAATTAAAAATGTCATACTTCTATATAAAATGTTCTTTAAGAAATGTGTGGTAGACAGAAAGCCAGTCTACATATTTTCCAACAATATGGGGGGGTCTGCCTGTTTTCATTGATATTTAGTTGCTGACAAGGCTCTTTTTTTATTTTCCTGAGTAGGAAAATGTATGGTTCTTAGACAGCTGCTTCACCCTTTCATACTTAATACTGTATTCTCTTTGGTAACTGTGGAGTGTCCCTACCTATCCACACATACTGTGTTACTACTGACTGGCTCGTGGTTAGCAGGCCACTGTTTTATATATTCATTTAGAAATTTCAAACCTGGAAAAAAATCACCCACCCTTCGGAAAGTTTTGTTTTAGTAAAAAGAAATGGAGATTGTAGAAAAGCACCATAAAGAATGGACAAAGTGCCTTCTAGTGTGGAACTTGAGCTTGACAGAAACTGGAAGGAGTTTTATTAAAGAGAAAGAATGAATAATAATGAAGAAAGGATCACATTGTTTATGGCCTGCTTGATAGGAGTCTTTGTTATCTGAGTTACCGATATAAATGCAGCCCATGGTAGTAAGGACTGAAAGGCACTGGTTGCTATCTGATGGTTGTTCACTAACCATTTTAAAAGTCTCTCATCCACATTAACTACATGTCCACAAACATCTGACTAGGAGTGATTGGTACCGTGGTCACCAGTATTAGTATATACGTTAAGGTACTGAGGGGCATGAAGAGTGGATTATTCCCTCAAATCATGAGGCAATCGTGCCAAAATAGGGATGAGCATGTTGGCAGTGTTGCATGGGAAAATTGACTTTGCTGCTGTCAGTGCAGGAGATGAAGGATTTCAGTCTTGAGGGAGGACAGCTCTGTATGATCAGGGTCATTGTGTTTGAACAGCATTTGAGGGAGTGAGGAGTTAGGGGCTTGCAACACTTTCTGTGGAAAGATAGACATAGATATAAAAATAGAAAAAATCTGCATAATTCATAATAATGAATTAATGCTACAACGGTAAAGGGAAAAGGAAAAAAAAAAAAAAACCTTTAATAATAGCACCCAAATTACAATAGAGGATACTTCTAAAAATTCCACCCTCCCTTGTACAGAACGCATGTAAAATGTTAGCTTTGTATCACAGTGTATTGATTCTGATTTCTGATAGGGTAGTATTTTAGTAGCATGTATATGTGATCTGTGAACTTCAGCCTCGCAGAGGCTCATGCTGATATTTGAGCTTTGGTTTAAATGCTATTTGTTTCAGGCTTCTCCTATTTTTGTTTATTTTTTTAATTAAAAAGTACTTGAATTGGATCACAGGAATGTAGACCACAGTTTCTCTTTTACAGCATTGTGTAAACATATGTAATTAGCCTTGTACTTATCTGCATTAGTATCATTAGAATTGAAAACCCATTTTAATCTGGATTCTGTTCTCTTCTCAATGTCAGCCTGTTTCTGGACCAGTACAGAGCTAGCCTTGTTGATGCAATAAAGAGATTACTCCAACCCAGTGTAAGTATGTTTCTATTTTCTCCTGAACACTGGCTTCAGAATAATTAGTCTGTGCACAATGATTGAGAGAGTAATGGAATGGCAGGATTAATGTCATGTAATACTTTAATACTTATTATGTCCAACTTCAATTGAGTCTTCTAATCTATCAGATTCTTTCCTAATCATAAACTAGGAAACTTCTTATACTTGGCCTTCAGATAAGGAACACAGTGGGTAGTAAAATAAATGAAACTGCTTCAAAGATAGCATGAGATTATTTTTATCAAAGCGTTTCTCGAGTATTTTCCTTTGATAATAATGTCTTCATATTAAAGTAAAAGTACGATATTGAAAGTTTTTATGTTGGCTTCTGTCATTTGTAATCCCTTCAATTGTAACCTTTGTCATTGTGTATTTATTTATTATGAAAGAATATTTTTTTCTTTTCATTTCTGTTTATATGAAATGAATAAACCCCTTATGCATATGTTGTAGCACAAAACTTTTTTTTTCATGAAGTAGGCCTTGTATTTACACATATTCTATTTCAAAACATAGTGAAATGTTGCTCTTAATAAAATGCTGCATATTCTACATGTGCATCACTGAGAAAATATTTTATATGTCACAGTGTTCTAGGCTATTAAAATAAACCTGAGAGACTTATGGGCAAAAAGAAGCTGTTATATGCATATATTTATAACCAACAAACAATCTTGAATCTAATTAAAAAGGGAGAGAGAGGGAGAGAGATCAAAAAGGGAATAGGAGAAAACACATGAAGGAAGCATGTAAGAAAGAACTGGAATTGTACCTTTCATGCTTACCATACAAATCTTTCTGTATGGGAAATTTTCCACTTCAACACAAAGCTATTTAGTGTTAACAATACATTCTCCAAATTTTGTTTAAGAATTTCATTTTACTTTTTGTATGAGAGATTTTCTCTATATAAGGAATGTAAGACTCAAACGTGCAAAGACTTAAGAAACTGAGTCATTTTAGCCATGTAAGTAATCCCATTCTTTGCTAAGAGTGATCAGGTTTCTATTCTTGGTTCTATCGTAGACTTTCCTGAGTGACTTAAGGCAAGTTACTTAAGACTGAATGATTTTAATGAGATGTGGATCAAAGCTGCCAGGCAGACAGGAGAAATGTGGTCACCCTGGGGAAAATGTTACCCAGATATTTTTATCAGTAGGAGCACGGGTGATATAGGGAATTCGTGGCCACAGCTATGCATTCTGATTTTGGTGTTATACCATCAGCTGCCAGTATGCAATAATTTTGAGGACCTCCAGGTGATTTGGAACACAGAGATTGTCTGAAATTAATAAAAGGCAAAAAAACTGGGGGGGCCCGGATCAGTTCCCTCATGTGGTTATTCAGCTATCACCACAGGCCACTGCACTGATAACATGAAAAGATGTGGAAGGAGAGTATGGGCAGCAGGAAGTGTATAAGAGATGCCCTGGTAATTGACCTATCTAGAGCTTTTAGCTGGGGTGAAGTAACAGCTATTAGTTGCTTTTCTCCCACTGGTCGTGGTAGTCTTTATTGGCAAAAGCACATGTATGTGCGTATATGTACACACACACTTTCTTTAAGTGGGCTGGCTAACTCAAGTGGAGGAGGTGAATTAAAATACGGTTAGGGTAAAGCTGCCTGAATTTTTACCAGTGTTTACAGCTCAAGTTTGTAAACAGTCCAGGAATTGTTAACCTGGCTTTAAACCAAAACCAGTCTGACTTTCTTGCTTGCAGTCAGCTAATTCAAATTCGGAAAATGCCTTTGTTGGGCAGGTGAGCTACAATTCTTTGGGAATGTAGATGATGTAAAGGGAGATGGCTTTTTGTTTTTTATTGTATGCATGGTGTGATGATTAGCTCAGCCTGTACATGTATTTTAGACCACAATTCCTTTCTCTCATCAGCAAAGCTACCTTAAGAAGTTGCAGCTCTTTGCCACTTGTTCCCACCTCCAGATCATGGGTGGCCATATGAATGGATATCTGGAATGGCTTTACAGATTATTGTTATTCATAAATAAGAGGACAGTGAAAGACTGTGTGCAGTAGAAGCTGGGGGCGTGGACATCTTAAATGAGCTTCCCTGTTAGAAAAAAAAAAAAAAAGGCATGCTGAAGAGATGTGCCATCAAGTATATGCTCTTACTTGAAAGACCCGCATCTTTCATATGCTCATTTGAGATCCCAAGAGAAGATGCAACCATAGTTATCATTTTTCCTGTTCTGTATTGGTCTGTTTAAATCCAAGGGTAACATCAGAGTGCATTTTATTAAATGGCACTATACTTCGGTCTATAAAGGAAAAATAAATTCTGAACTCATTTGTCAGTTCTGATAATTAAAATCAGTGTATGGGCACTAGTTTATGCCCAAGCTAAGCTGTAAACTATTTTGATTAAGTTCATTTTTCTGCATGAGTTAATTTGTCTCAAAAGTAGAAGTTATATTTCATTATTAGTAATATTTTGGCAAATTGACAAGAAACAAATGAAAGACACATCTAGATGAAAGACATCTTTCAGGTGCTAACAACTCAGGTGTAACTAGAATAAAAGATTTTCAGGAAAATAATAGAGCAGAAAACATGAAAAAAAATTAGAGTAAATAGAAAATAACAAGTATTCCAAAAACTGACTTGAAGGAGAAATTGAGCACAGATAATCTATTCTCACTGCTCTTTATAAAGAGTTACCTTTGCTATTCCCTTTTGCATTAAAGATGTGGTTTGTAGTTATTTATTTGTGGCTAATGGCATCCTTATGGCATTATAATGTCTCAGAATTGTGTGTCCTCAGTAACTTTTCTTCCTGGAAAGAGGGATTCTCTTCATGTCAGTCATCTGATTCATAGCATGGCTTCTTGTGTTGGCAAAGGAAGGAAGGACATGAATGCATGTAGGCAGAAATGAGCAGCTTGCAGAATTACTGGGGGCTGAAACATCTGAATTTGTTACAAAGGCAAACATACCTGAAAACCAGTTCCAAGAAATAGACACTGAAATTTTACATCAAAGAAATTCACCTTGAGGAGCATTATTGTATTCTTCTTACAAACAAGCTACTTGATTTACTTACATTTAATTTTACTTTTTCCCTATAATTAAAATTTGAGAGAAACTAAATATAAAAATATTTACTTTCTCTCAAATAATAAGCAGTGGTTTGCATATTTTTGTAATAAAAGTGTGATTTTTTAAAATGATGGATGTGATTTTTTTATGGCCTATCCCTTCAAAATCCAAATGAAGTCAATTGGATGTTATTAAACCATGATGTAAGATTTTAAAATCAGACACATGAATGCAATCCCACACAACAGGTAGCAGAATTACACAAATCAGGCAGTTGATCAGAAACTGCTTTAAGCCAAGATTATGTTAGACTAGAACTGGTATCTCCAGTACGCAGTATCTCCACTATCTGCTTTTATTTTATTGTAGTGATAAACTTCATCATTGTTCATTTTTTCTTTTTTTTTTCTTTTTTTTTTGTTTAGTCAGCAATTGCAAGATCCTCAAGTGTTCTAGACATGCACTAAATTCAATAGAGGAGTGACTTTTTATGCCAGCTAATGAGCAGGCCAAAAGGAACAGTATGGTGATGTCTATGAAGGGCCATTCCACTTTTCTGAAGTTATTTCAAGGTTTTCAATCTGGTTTTAAGAGATATGCCATGTTACACTCTATCTTACTGTATTTCTCTTTCAAATTAAATTTGAAGTATTTAGTCTATATAGTGTGAGGAGGACTGATTGCATAGTTTGCTGACTCCAAACTGAAATCTCTAAGGGCAGCAGTGATGATGTATGAACCTTACTGCCTCATTGAAGCTGCTGGAACAGTGGCTGACATTGAGCTTGACACCCCAAGAAACTCTGAAAGTTCAACCATTGCTGAAATCCCCACAAATGATGGTGTCAGTAAATGCCCTGGGTGGGGTACGTTTCCCATTACAGTGAAGTTGCGGGTGAAAATGAGGGGCTCCAGGGGAGCCTCATCCTTCTTCTGCTAGGAGGGGTCTCTGCAAAACAGCATTCTAGGGAGCATGAGATGGCAGCAGCAGGAGGAGGACCCTTGGCTGAAGGCTCCCTTTGCTATTGACTTCTGCCTGATAACATTAAAGCATGCCAAGGATGTGGGGGAAGTTACAGCACATTTCACACTGATTGTGAATTTCCTGTGTTTAATGTTTTTCATCCTGAGCCTGTATTCAGACCTAACATTTACATAAGCAATTCCAGTGCATTTAGTGCGAGTTACACCCCTTTGCACATAAAATTATTTAGCCACAAAATGAAAGTTACAGCTACACAAATGAACAAAAATGAGTTGCTTTGGGTATTGCCCTTGGTCTCCTTTGTGCTTAAGTTTCCCATGAGGGAGATGAGGATAACAGTATTTCCCTATCTCGCAGAGACATTGTGAGAATAAATACAGTGCTATGGTATTAATGATTGCAGTCTTTTATGTACACATTAGTACCATGGATACTGACGTAGTTTTTCTTGCTGCCTTACCGAGTGTTGTCTCAGTGTATGAGTGCACGTGCCGCGGCACATCATAGATTTCTCATCTACCCTCCTCACTGAGTGTGTCAACATTATAACTTTCCTGAATTCTTACCGACCTTCTTTCATTCAATCTTTATTTTTTCTGATGCATGAGTTCGCATTTTCTTTAGCCAAATATTCTACAGCATTCTTCTACTTCTTAGCTGTCATTAATATAGAAGTTGCTATAGTTTACTTGCAGTAAACTTTGTGTTCACCTCAATTTGATATGTGGTTTGTTGGTATTAACCTTTGTTTACAGCTCTTCAACTGGTTTTCATTCCAAGTGACAGAGCACAATACTCAGCCAATTAGAATTAATTTTGCAAATAAGATTTTAAGAGATGCTATATCAAGTAGGTGAGGTTTGGGGCGAATCATTCGTACAGGGTGTCTAAAATCTATCAGTTCAAAGTAAAGCATTTTTGTTTTCTTGAATACAGAAGGATGAACAAACTACTAGCTAATGGACCATAATGTATTGCCTGGGCGTCATAAATGGCCTGATCATCTTGAAAGATCCCAAATTATTATACAAGAATATTAAGTTGTGTTTTCAATGCAGTTTTCCCATTTGGGGTTGAATTCAGTTGCACTACTCAGGTAGTTTAAAATATCTTTTTTAAAAAAATTGATGATTGGGTCTCATTTGCCTTCCATTTTGCCCTGTTGTAATTCCACTGACAGCAAGTGGGAGGTACTCTTCTATGCGTGAGAGCAAAAATAGAAAAATATTATTTACAGTCTGCGTGGTCGAGCTAACAAATGGCTTTGCATTGAGGGCGTATTTGGTATCCTTCACTGTGTTTTAGCTAGGTAATTTGTAGACATTGCTATTATGTGAAAAGGAGCAGATGTGTTGCAGTTGGCAGTTCTCTAAAGAATTTATTAGTTTCTATTTTGCTTTTGTTTAATCACAGAAATATTGCATATTTTGAACAATGATTTATATTATCCTGTTTTCATACTTTACCAAGAGAACAACTGTCTTTTCCAACCAGTGTGTATTAAAAGCTTAGTCAGGTGCATGTTATATCTCATTCCCTTCCAATTTAAAAAATGTATAAATTCTCTTTTTAATGTTCCAGGGAAAAGCAATGGTATTTGCTCCACACAGAGGGAATACTTTAAACCAGTTTTGCAATCTAGCTGAAAAAGCTGGTTTCTCTATCCAAAGACATGAAAATTATGATGAACACATTTCGAACTTCCACTCCAAGGTTAGTTTTCTGCTTGTGTTAGATAACACTTTAATCCGCATTGCATTTTGAAGAGATCATGGTCCTTTTGGCAGGTAACCTAAATGTTTGATTAAAGTGCTCCTTAGGTGTGCTGTTTCTGAACAGCTATTTTTGTATCTGATTATTTTGTGTGGTAGAGCCATCCTTTATCTCTGCACGTCTAGAAGAGTTTTGCAGAAGCATCTCCTGTTTACCCTTTTCATTCACAGAAATCTAATTTATGAGAGTCCTTTTTTCTTGTTGTTAGCTGTGTATAAATATACGGCATACCAGCATTTGCATTTTAATAAAAAGCTTGCAACTTTTAAGTAGGTTAAATACTGAGATGGACTGAAATAAATAGGAGGTGAATGTCTAATTGTATCATATCGTACCTTAAATCCTTATCTCTGGCTGCTTTATGGCTGGGTCAGTTAGCAGCTTCAAACTGCTAAATCTCATACAGAATTTCACAGTTGTGAGGTTATATGTCAGATCGAGGCGCTACAAGATTTAGGTCAAAAGCACTTATCTGAACGCGATTTCTAAGCTTGCTTACATAAAGCTACTGTTATCAGTCTCCTATTTTATTATTTATAAGTATAGAGTAATACAGGACGTGAAGAGGAAGGTACTTCACAGAAAACTTTTTAGGAGTTTCTTATTTCCCTGTGTAGAAATGCTTATCAAAATCTTATTTATTACTTGCAATTCTGAGATCTCTATTTCATACCATAAAGAAATCCACTGTTGTAGGCCCCGTATGGCCTTAGACATAACCTCTTGCAATTTTCTAAGAATTGCTCTTCTAAAATATAGGCATGTTCAGAATTGAAGTGAAATGCTTTTATTTTATTTTATTTTTTTCTGTTTAGAGCCACCATCACGTAGAAATCAAAGTATGCTAAAAAGAAATACACACATGATGTTGTAAGGAACAAATATTTATTTTATTATGAAATTTTATACTTCAAGAGACTCCTGTCAAAACTATCTAGACACATGAATATAAAATCACTTACTTTCATCGTTCAAGTAGGCCTTGCTCTGCTCGCGCTGAAACCAAATAGATTTCAGTCATCGTTCTTCCACCACCTTTACTTTCTGTCCTATACAATTATATAAATGTAAGGCCCAATGTGATATTTTTTTATCTGCCTCCACCTGAAAAGGGGCATGATTTTGATTATGTTGTTTCACAGTAGTATTTCTCTTTCATTACCCACTGCATCCAAATCAGGTCTGCAGCAATGAAATGCAGGAGTAATAGTTGTTATCTTGATCCAAGAGATGGGTCTAAAATGATAGAGTAGTTCATTTTCCTTAGAAAACAAATCTATTCTGTCTTCCTCTGGTTATGTGTCCACTGCAGTTCTTATAATGGTGACCCAGTGAAGACATATCTGAAGTAGCTTTAAATTAGCTGCTTGTGGACATGCTGATCGTTTTACTGCAGTACTTTTGAGCACAAGCTGTGAAACAGAAGACGGACACATACTAGGAGACGGTAATGCCCAGCTTCATTAGTTTAAATCCAGTCTGGGAATGTCTTTTCTCCTCGCTAATCACAGCCTTTACAGTCTTGTTCCTTGTTCCCCCTCCCCTCTGTCTCC